>OV884060.1:18241634-19641634 GCA_930367215.1 Pollenia angustigena
ACGATAAAACAGGCAAATACAACCCACATTGCGGTGGTATAAATAGTAAGGAGATCAGATGGAGTGAAGTATATCCTATACCGTCTTAGAAAACCGAGGCACTTGAATGCTTCCTTCGACACCTTGAATAAATGTTCTGTCCATCGGACATCACATTGTATCCTCATGCCCAGAACATCAAGAGATTCCGATACCTCAATAATTATACCACCCAAAAATACAGATGAGGCACCCTGATTTGTCGCGCGTTTATGCGTCAGCACGCAACATTGGGTTTTTCGGGCATTAAAGTCGACCCTATTCGCACGACCCCATTCCTAGATTATGTCAAGGTCTCGGCCAAGCGCATCATTCATAATCATATTCATATTCAATTAATAATTATTAAAACCTTAAATAATACTTCTAGTACTCTACTAACCCCCAATTTCACCAAGTTCAGTTAAAACTAACTATTACTTTAACTTCCAGTTAACAATATGTTTTGACAGCTATAATTGATAGGTAATTGTAAATAAACTTGGTGAAATCGGGGTTTAGTAGAGTACTAGAAGCCAAACCTAAACTGGACCATTTTCTGCCCGATCTGCCTGAATTTAAATACCAATTACCTCTGGACTATACGTATTAAAAATATATAACCAACTTGTCTCGACCATATACTAGATCTTCGGTAAACTTATTTAGGTCCGTTTTCACAACTTACCGATAATTAAACATAGACTTTAACCGGACTTATAAAAAGTGTTCCATTATTAAAACTTTTCTTTAACCTAAAGTGAACGAAAAAGCTAATAAGGTTCATCCTATCAGGTAGGTTAAAATAAAGTAGTAAAAATTGAACTTTTTATACGGCCGATGAAATTTTTCCTTTAGCTATCGGTAAGTTGTGAAAACCGGCATTAAACCTACACACGGACAGACAAAATGACGGACGGATGGACACGGCTATATTATTTCCAACGGACAGCTGTCAATAATATTAACATGGATGCCTGTCCTTGGGTCTACTACATGGTAGATCTTAGCCACTAGGAAATAAACAATGAGTTTACCAACCGCCCTCTGAGTGTAAAAGCAACCAGCAAACACAGGTAGCAGCTTGAAAACATAATTTGGCAAGGTTATACATTCGCCTCTTGTTTACGATTTGGAGCTATCTAACCTCCGCTGCTTTTGGAAACAGATGCTAGCAGCATCTGCTGTGTGACAACAGCAACTGGACATAATCTTTCTTCAGGCCGAACTCTCCCATAAGTGGTGAAAAATCTTACCTTTAGTGGGATTTTCAGGAAATCACTGCTAGCGATTTTTGAGAGTAAATCACAAACATCACGTTATCCTGCAAAGTATCTTTTCAATGGAAGGGCGAAGGTGCCTCAACCAATAGTGAGTCCAGTGCCGTGCCACCGGGTTACTGACTCCCGTCGTACCAGATAAAAGCTTTGCTCAGCCAAGATCGCTAGAGATCCGTAAATTTGAGGTTTTATCCAAAATCCCAGGTATTGGCTGCACCTGATTATGCCCCGGAGGCTACATTTTTGATTTTATTCACAAAAGATGAAAAATTTTAACTAAACGCCACACTTATATGGGAGCACTCCTAAGGGGTGGTGATAAAGGGCAAGTGTGTTTTAAGAAAATGTTAAGGACAAACAACTAATTGAGGTCTGTCATACATTTTATCCCTCTATGGGCGACTCCTGAGTAGTTATAGGACTTTTTCTTCAATGTATTTCTAGTCTGTATTGAAAATTTTGTATGAGAGCCCCCTTAAGAAATGGTGATAGCAGGTAGGTTAGTTAGAAACAAATGACGAAGATGACCCATTTAGGAGCATCCTAATATACAAATATAGCGGCTTAATAAAATTCTTGAATTCGGCACCTGCAGCGCCAATATTATTATCATTTTATTCAAACTGGTCTACACGCAGAGAAAAATATGGTTGGGCGTGGTTACGGCAACAACACTATGTTTACTGTAACAATATATTGTTGTCGTACACAAATAATTATTATTTTTATTTAATATCAACAATATTATAGTTACTGTAAACATATCAATGTTTATTGCAATTATAAATATGAGTATTGTTGACCGAAAAATATTTATTTTTCTAACAACTAAATTATGATAACTTTCAAAATATATTATACTACCCACAACCATATCATGATATTTAATAGCCATAACATAATAAATTTCTATATATTAATCATATTATATTTAAGATGCAATCCAACTATTTTTTCTCTAATAAAATTATGCTAGCGCCATATGTAAAATTATTTTGAATCAGTTGTGTCGTTTGTTTTATATGTGAGCGGTTAAACAAGATAAATTACCATAAAAAATAATAAATTTAAAGAAATTAAAGTAATTAATAGTGCAAAATATCGTAGTAAAATCCAACAACAAATATTGCACTCCGCAATTTTATTTACATCAAGAAAAATTGCAAAAAGTCACAAAATAAAAAATCGATGTTATGACAGTTATTAAAGGAGCTGTATCATAATATGATTGCTTCTAAATTTATTATGATTAACATGATGATAATATGATTACTTCTTAGCTTATTATAATTTACATGGCAATAATATGATTCCTTCTTAAGTTATTATAATTTACAGAATAATAATTGGGGGATTCACAAGGTGTCATAAAGTCATATGTCTTAAAATAATAACATGAAAAAATACGACTGTTGTGAACAACCCCTCATAATTTAGTGTGCTATTTTGAATTTAAATCAGCTGATTTAAAAGAAATATAAAAAATAAATAATTAACTAACATTAAAATATTTTTTAATTCTTTTCCATGAATTAATAACTTAAATTGGATCTTACCTGACTATTTTCCATTTTGCAGACGCAAATAAGAAATAAATTTTATTTTGTTTGTTTACCAAACAGCAGAGTCATAAGCCGATCTTATTTTCGCCGCAAGTGATTGCTTGCAAAAATTGTTAGCCGCAGGTCAAATTTTTGATGTTAACCGGATAAAATTATATCATCAACGGCGACGGCTACAAAAATTAACGCGATACGGCTCAGCCGCTCAGCTCTGGTCTCTTTTGATTAAATACGACAGGACAATAAACATAGAAAGCAACGTTTTATTAATTTAAGACACTTTTTGTTTACAAAGCAACAACAATATTTTTAAACCATTGTAAAATGCTAGAACATTATGACAATATAACATGATAGCACACCTTGTGAATACCCCAAATATGATTAAGGGAAAAATATTATGATGTAATATTACGAATATATTTAGCCATTATATGATTCAATAATACTCTTAATATGGATCTTATCATAATATGTTGCTCTTAGAATATGTTTACCACAACCATGTTTTTTCTTTGCGTGTATATTTAGAAAAACCAAAAAATAAATTAAATTAAACGATAAGTGTAAGGAATTACTTTAATATATTGATAGGAATTGCCAATAGTCTTCGTTACATGCATAATTTTTGACAAATTATTCCTATCAGGCCGGTCACTCATTGGCGTTAGCTGTTATCCGGCAGATTACAGTCGCTTTTTGACAAATAACGCATTACTTTCAATCAATTTAATCTTAACTTTAGCTAACTTCAAGTTGTAATAATGGCCCTTAATAAAAAAATTTTCGTTTTGGAAAAAAACACGGAATTATATTTTCTTTCGATTGGCTGGATGATAGGTCTGTGTGTATGAATTGTAGGTTTTGCACAAAAGTTCTTGAACTTTTTTTTAAAAAAATTTTTCTTATTAAAATAATTAAAGTCTTCACAAAATGTTTTTCTTTAATCTAAAGAAATTTATTTATTTATTTTTAAACGTACCTACCGGGTACTTTCAATAACTGTACATTTAGCATACATTTTCCACTACATACTACCCACACACATGTGTTTGCCTTTGTGTAAGTTTATGTAACAACTATTTTTTTTTTTTGCTTCTTGCAATCTACACACAAGTATCAACAAGCCATATAAACTGTAATTCAGAAGAAAATATGTTTATGGTAACAAGTACAAATATTTTTTCTATTACGAAAACTATTTTTTTTAATAATGCCTTTTTTAACCCTTTCTACGGGCTCTACTAATACAGCTCTCTCTAATACGACTACAATTTTAAGCAAACATGTGAAACTTAAACCACAACTTCTACTGCATGTGATTTTCATTTTTAAGTAGTGCGTTGTATAAAGTTGGTTAAAAATATAAAATGTTTGTTTGTTTGGTTGTTAGGATGTTATAGCGTTTATGTGTTTGTATGTGCATTTATGTATAATAAACATATATAGTTTAACAAGTATATACTTAATATTCTTTTGCGTACAAAAGAATATAGTGTTATTTTTTTGTTAGAAGGAAAAAAGGCAAGTGTTGTGTATACATTTATAAACTTATTTTTAGAAGGTAGGACGAAAAGTCCTTTAAAAGCTACGAACTTAATGTTAATCGCTTTAAAAAAAAAATATCTGATGAAGGCTGTATGCAAAATTACCCAAACCCAAATCTGGAATGTGTAGAAAATCGCCTAAAAATTTTCGCAAAAATTTCGGGTGATTTGGCAAACCAAATATGATTCTTTTTTAGACGATTTTCCGCTTTTTTTTTGGGTAATAACAGAATTTATTTTAAACCATTGTTTAATGTTGATCCTTTAGCGCCCAAATCAATGTGCGAAAAATTGCCTAAATATTCTCCATAAAAATCTGGGTGATTCTGCATGAAAAATATAACTCTTTTTTGGGCGATTTTTCATCATTTTTTTGTAGTAAAGGGGTGTTTTTTAGAGTCTCACAACTTTGAGTTGACATCACTGCTTTATTTGAGCACTTATTTAACAGCTGATAGCTGCTTTTTGTTAAGTTTGCTTTGAAATCATAATAATTCGGCGAATCGGCTGAATCACAAATTGAAATTGATTTTTAATTTCCATTCAAAATTTTATTTTCCGATGTAGCCCATTTCTGGTTGAATGGGTACGTAAATAAGCTGAATTGTCGCATTTGGAGTGAGGAGAATCCACTAGCTTTTTTCGAAACTCCATTACATCCACAGAAAATTACTGTTTGTTGCGTTTTATGGGTTCGCGGAGTCTTCACAAAAGATGATGGCCAGAATGCGAGTTGTTTAAAATTGGTGTTCCAGATTACGCCTCCTACGCATCAGCCGTGGCTGCCAAGTGACAGAAATCATATTTAAACATTAATTTCATAAAATTTTCTTTCCAATAAAGCCCGTTTAATTTTAACATATATTAAACCTTGTGCCACTCTATAAAAAACACCTACTTTTACCATAGTTGAGAAACAGTTTTTGGGCGTTTTTTTTTTTTTGACAAATAAAATAGTATGAAATGACGGCTGTCAAATCTTTTCAAAGCTTTTCTGCATAGACGGCCTTCGGTCGGCCGCAAGGATTTTTTTCTCTATGGTATAACAATTACCGACTTCGCCAACTAAAGCTTCTTAATTCGGCCTTGCGCTATGCCGAAGGCCGGCTATGAAGATAAGATTAATTTATCGAAGCCGGTGTTTGTTATACCATAGTGGAGAAAATCCTTGCACCCGGCCTGCTTTGCAAAAAAGCTTTAGTTGGCGATTCTGGATTTTACAATATGAGATTTTCGTGCTTGGGATTTTAGGTAAATGTCCCCAACCCAAATATATTTGTATGTTTAAGACTACTTTGTAAGAATTATTAACAAAAATTAAAAAAAAAAATTGTGCCATCATTTTTGGATATAATTTCCATATATAGTTTTTGAGCCCTTTTTCGTTCACGTTGATCCATATTTCGTGATTTTTTACACACTGCTTTGGGTCATTTTTCCTACATTCTCTGAGTAAGACTTTGCCAAGCAAAATGTTGATGTTGATAATTTCAGAATTTCACGCTAGACCACAAATATTTTAGGAAAATAAAAATAACATTCTTTCGAAACAGCTGATTTTGTTTACCTTACAAACTAATGAATGCTGTAAAATGTTTCGATTACTCGATACTCAATTCTCGTCATTGAAGTACTCAATAATACTCGATACCTTTTACAGGTTTGAATAATAGAAAAAAAAATCTAAAAATGTTGTGTTTTTTAATTTACCAAATAAAAAAAGTATTCGCGATATTTAAAAAATATTTGAGGTCTTTTGCGAAACTCTGATATTATCGATATCAACGTATATCAAATGAGTTGTAGCTCCATTCAAATTGACAGATTCTCCAAATTTCAAAAGGTTTGGGGTCGTTTTGACCTTCAGTGCATTTAAGGGTTAATTTCTATTTTTGCACTGTTTTGTCTTCGTATGACTTTATGGTATAGTTTTCTCCAGTTTAATAAGAATCGGCACAAAAATATACAATAAATACCTCAAAATTTGACCTATGACCTTGATGATTTAAGGGTTAGTGTTTTCCGTCTTCACTGTGCAACCATCACAGTATATTTCAAATTATCTGAACTATAATATTCTTAATAAGTTGTAATTAAAAACCATAACAGTAAGAAAATTGAGATTATTCGCCAAAATATGGCCAAAAAGAGTTTTTCCCGAAAATCGCAAAATTTAAATCGCAGTTACGGAAAAACTATGAGAGTTATTGAGATCATTTTTTCATATTTTGATTCCCTATTATATCCTCAATAAATCCCAATGTGATAATCAAACAGTTTTGAAATTTGTTTAATAAAATTTTTAAAAATTTAAAAATGGAATTTTGCCGTTAAAACTTGTTTTTTTTTTTTTTTTGTCCTACCAACAATTAGGTTAACGGTATCCTGCGAACACAAAAAACTCAAACACAAGTAAATACGGGATTATTATAAGTAAAAATTTGCTCTTATTCAAATATTTCTCAAATTTTGCTAATTTTGTTCCCACATTTCTTGTTCAAGTGGCCTGAGACACGTATTTTAATCCCATTTGCGGATTATTTTAAGTAAGAATTCGTATTAAAACCATTTTATAATTCTTAAATCAATCTCATTTTCGGATTATTTTAAGTAAATGGATAATTTAAGTATTTTGAGATTGAAAATTCGTACTTGAATCAAACTTTCTGTACTTGATTCAAGAAAATCCGTACTCACCGTACTATTAATACCGCTTCGGATTGATTTAAGTACGGATGGATTGATTTTTCTTTTGAGTCTAAAAGCGAAATTTTTTTTATTGGCTAAACACAAATGAAGAAGTGGAAGAAATTGCAGTTTTACTTTGACTACAGTTGTTAAATCGCTGTTCTCAGCTCTGCATCCACATAGTACTGCATTTTCAAGACTTTTTATCTACGAACATTTCTGAAGTTCACATATAAATTATTCTACTGACCTCGTTGTTTTATGTGTTTGACATGTAGGCTTAATACTTTCATTTACAAACAAGTATACTCTGTATAACTTTTAAAATTTATGGCATATAATTTACAAGTGTTTTTGTTTCTTTTTATGCCAATTTTTTTGTTTTTTTACTTTAAGTAAGTTTTTAGTGGAACGCTTTTTTACTTCAAATGTGTTTAATATTTTTAACACGTTTAACACAAATTAATTATATAATTGGTTTTGAAATTCAATTAGTGTTAAAATTCTATGTAATTGAAATAAAACACGCACACCCTCTTAAATAAAAAAAAATTTTAATTAATTAAAAATTGTATATATTACATACGTTTAATTCCCAAATGCCAGCTAAAAGTACTTCTCGTTTAGAGTTTCATATGCTAAAAACTTCATAAGTATAATTTATTTATAAAGTTTATAATATATATTTATGTAATGTTTAAATCAAATTATGTTTTAATGGGGTTTTTTCTTGCAATTTCCGTTTAATTTTTGCAGATCTTCCGGATCCTGTTAAGAATTGTACTGCCTACAATGCAACCGCAAATTCTATGCAAATACAGTGCTTACCTGGTTACGACGGTGGCATACCGCAACATTTTCATGTACAAGTGTACGATGAATTAAATCGTCAAATATTGTACAATACATCATTTCGTAATCCTGAATTTACGGTTAAACGTCTGCCAAGTGATTCGGTCTTTGTAATACGCATAACTGCGGTCAATGCACAAGGCGCCAGTAAGATATCCTATCGAGTACGTGGTCGTACGCTTTCAGCGCCTTTGTTACGAACAGGTGAGTGGTGGTAGTAAAAAAAATACTTAAATAATTTTACATGTATGTTCAGTATACAGGTTTGAGGTTTTGCTGTGAATAAGAAGCAGTTACTTTTGAGTAAATGTGCTTTAGGCACAGTATGAGGTACCAAGCCATTAGATCAAGATATACATTACATGAATGTGTATACATTTATTGAAATAAAGTTTGGAAATGCAAAGAAATTATTTAAGTACTTAGAAATGAATGTCTTTAAAATCTTACTTAATTATCCTTTTTTTTATAAAAAAACAAACAGTAAATATGTTCTTTAGCAGATCAACGAATCAGGTTCCAATCCGAATTTAAATTTTAAAGTGTGTTAAGCCGAGGCCACGCAATGAGCTGCAAGGCGGTGGGCGGAGCGCGGCAACAATATAAAAGATATGAAATACTACTGAAGTGGCCACGCAATGAACGGCATGTGAGCGGCATTTCTGAGCGGCTAAGCCGCGCCGCTCAGGAATAAAACTTGTTCTAATTTTTAGTTGCAAAGAATAAACATGTCAAAAGTGAATGTTGGGCTTATAGTTTCATCTGTACAAAGCCGATCGCTATTATGGCAAAAAAGATTACCACATTTTCTGTTAACTTTTAACCAAATCTCGTGTGAACTCTTGCAAAAGAAAATCAAAGGATTTCACAGACATACGGCAGTATTGGCAAAATCTATCTGGAATTATAGAATGAACACCAAATCTTTTAACTCATTAAATTCTTATAAATATGAAAACGATTTTCTCGGAATAACATTAAACTTTGTTGTCAATGGCATTTTAACAACTTACCGCTCAGAAATGAAATTCAGTAATAAGCCATTTGCCGCTCGCCGCTTTACTGCTCATTGCGTAACCTAGGCCTTAGAAGTCTAACATGCCATGCAAGGCGAATTCACAAATTTTTTTTTGGGTTTAACAATGTTTTGTTTCTAAACTTCATTTACAGCAAATTATTAGAGTGTGTTTTTTCTGTGTTACAAATGAGGGGTAAAGAAACAAAAGTGTAAAAGTTAATCTCCATTTTTTTCCTAAACTAGCATAACAATGCCATTTAGTTGCATTTGGTGAATCTAATGATGTGCGAATTTAGCAATACCAAAAAAACATTTCTCTAGCTTTCTAGTTTAACGTTAAAATGTTAAAGTTGAACCAAAGATAGCAATCTCTATTGTTTCGTTTTAACTTGCTATTTTATCTATTCTTCTAACTGGTTACCCATGCAAATATCTATTAAGATATAGCTCGTTGTTATTTGTAATAGAAACTACAAAAGCAAAGATAACTTCCCTGCAGTAGATTAAGAGTTAACTGTCAAAATACCACTAGTACAAATTCTAGATTAAGCGGTACTAGTGCTAACGGGGTTAGAGTTTTTGTATAAAAATACTAGTGCTTATGAGTACCAGATTTAGTACAAGGGCACCACCTGAAAACTGATAGAATTTTAAGTAACAATACAAAAACATTAGTACATATTTCTATTTTGATACTGCTCCTTAACTGCCTGTTTTTAGAAAACGTAAGCAAGTGAGTGAGTGAGAAATTATATTGAAAACAAAAACAAATTTTCGTTTTTTATTGTTGTTTTCAATATAATTTCTCACTCACTCACTTGCTTACGTTTTCTAAAAACAGGCAGTAAATTTGATTTCAAATCATTTATTTATGCCATATTTATTATAAAAAATGCTAAAAGGCAAAATGATCATTTTTGTACACAAGAACTAGTAACAAACTGGTTGTTAAGCACCTAATGTGGTCATAGAGTACTAGTAGACGTCTAGAACCAATAGGACTCGTGATTTTCCAAGCACACTCTATGCTAATTGTAGCATAAAGCGGGTATAGAAAATTGTACAGTTAAGAACTAGTACTGTGCACTTTTGTTCTAGCTTGGTACTAGTTAGGTAGTAGTTAATTTTCCAGCAGGGTACCTTTAATTCTATACCCATAAATTAAAACTGTGAACTTAGAAGACTGATAGAATTTTTCGTAACAATACAAAAACTCCAGTACATATTTCCATTTTGATACTGCTTCTTAAATTTGATTTTTAATCATTTCTTTATGCCATATTTATTATAAAAAATGCTTAAACGCAAAATGATCCTTTTTGTACACAAGAACTAGAAACAAACTGGTTGTTAAGCACCCAATGTGGTCATAGAGTACTAGTAGACGTCTAGAAACCAATAGTACTCGTGATTTGCCAAGCACAGTCTATGCTAATTTGAACGTGTGTGAAGATAAATATGAAAAGTTAAATATGTTTTTAAAAAATATCGCATGCGATAAAAAATATTTAAAAAAAATATTGCATGCGTATTATAAAGAAAATACGACTATTTATACGAAATTTTACAGTTTTTATGAAAAATTAATAATTTTTATTTAATATTTTAAACTGTTTAGATATTTAGTTAGTCTTTTTATATTAAAATTTATGATTTTTGAAAAAATACGACTTAGAGTGAAATTCACATGAAAGTGCTGTGTGAGGGATATGGCCACTGTGTCCAAACCCTTCGATCTCAGGGAATCAAACCTAATGGAAAATGAAGACTATGGACAGGGCTACAATAACCTATAAGCACTTTATCCCAATTGTATTTGTGAAAATTTTTATATATCAAGAGAATTTCACTCTAAGTCAAATTTTCAAAAATGAATAAAAATTTTCACAAATACAATTGGGATAAAGTGCTTATAGGTTATTGTAGCCCTGTCCATAGTCTTCATTTTCCATTAGGTTTGATTCCCTGAGATCGAAGGGTTTGGACACAGTGGCCATATCCCTCACACAGCACTTTCAAGAGAATTTCACTCTAAGTCAAATTTTCAAAAATGAATAAAAATTTTCACAAATACAATTGGGATAAAGTGCTTATAGGTTATTGTAGCCCTGTCCATAGTCTTCATTTTCCATTAGGTTTGATTCCCTGAGATCGAAGGGTTTGGACACAGTGTCCATATCCCTCACACAGCACTTTCAAGAGAATTTCACTCTAAGTCAAATTTTCAAAAATGTATAAAAATTTGCACAAATACAATTGGGATAAAGTGCGTATAGGATATTGTAGCCCTGTCCATTGTCTTCATTTTCCATTAGGTTTGATTCCCTGAGATCGAAGGGTTTGGACACAGTGGCCATATCCCTCACACAGCACTTTCAAGAGAATTTCACTCTAAGTCAAATTTTCAAACATGTATAAAAATTTTCACAAATACAATTGGGATGAAGTGCGTATAGGTTATTGTAGCCCTGTCCATAGTCTTCATTTTCCATTAGGTTTGATTCCCTGAGATCGAAGGGTTTGGACACAGTGGCCATATCCCTCACACAGCACTTTCAAGAGAATTTCACTCTAAGTCAAATTTTCAAAAATGTATAAAAATTTTCACAAATACAATTTGGATAAAGTGCTTATAGGTTATTGTAGCCCTGTCCATAGTCTTCATTTTCCATTAGGTTTGATTCCCTCACAAATTTTCAAACATGTATAAAATTTTTCACAAATACAATTGGGATAAAGTGCTTATAGGTTATTGTAGCCCTGTCCATAGTCTTCATTTTCCATTAGGTTTGATTCCCTGAGATCGATGGGTTTGGACACAGTGGCCATATCCCTCACACAGCACTTTCATGTGAATTTCACTCTAAGTCGTATTTTTTCAAAAATCATAAATTTTAATATAAAAAGACTAACTAAATATCTAAACAGTTTAAAATATTAAATAAAAATTATTAATTTTTCATAAAAACTGTAAAATTTCGTATAAATAGTCGTATTTTCTTTATAATACGCATGCGATATTTTTTTAAAATATTTTTTATCGCATGCGATATTTTTTAAAAACATATTTAACTTTTCATATTTATCTTCACACACGTCTAATTTGAGCATTAAGATGGTATAGAAAATTTTACAGTAAAGAATTAGTACTGGATATTTTTGTACTAGCTTGGTACTAGTTAGGTAGTAGTTCATTCTCAAGGAGGGTACCTTTGATTCTATACCCATAAAGTAAAACTGTGTACTTAAGTGCTATTGCTTCTAACAGACTTTATGAAGGCGTTATTTTTGGAAATGTCTAGCCACACTTATGTATGCAATGATGAAAAGAATAATTAAATAATTTAGATACATTTGTTTATACACTCATTTTCAAT
Organism: Pollenia angustigena; assembly: GCA_930367215.1. Lineage (NCBI taxonomy): Eukaryota > Metazoa > Arthropoda > Insecta > Diptera > Polleniidae > Pollenia > Pollenia angustigena. The sequence goes on from OV884060.1 coordinate 18,253,977, forward strand.
CTCTGCTTTTCCGGCGAAACTTATTTTAAACTATACAAATTCTCACTTTCCCTTTAGCTTTTTAAGCCATCTAGTAAGAAATAGCCAAATTTATTCAAATTTTAGTTACGAAATATTACACCCATCTTAATATCCAATTAAAATGTTATTTAACATTAAATCTTGTACATGAGTTAAGCTTTTTATGCAGAATTAGTATTTTTGGAATATGAACATAATTGTTCATTTCAATTATTTAGCACTGAAAAGTTAATTGTTCGTAGCAATTGTTCTACATTTATCTCTAATTCATAACTAGAATTTTGGAATTATTTTCTTGTTTTGTTCAAGCAGAGAAGATTTTTTTTTTTTTGCAAATTTAAAAGCACTTAGTTTTGCAGAAAACCTTAATTAATTTTTACATATAAAATAATAATTCTATATAATTAAAAATGTTCTCTTTTTTCATTTGTTATGATTGCTTTTTCCATGGACTTTTTTGGACTGCTTGTTTTTTTGGAAAACCCACAAACTTTCATCATTTTACTATGTTCTCAACCAAAAATGCACAAAATGAAAATAAACGACAAAACAAAAAAAAAAAAAAAAAAAAAAAAAAAAAACAATTGAACTTTATTCAATAGCATCCTCTACGGCGGTTTTAGTTCAGCTAACACCATTGCTGGGAGCATTGGTTGGTGTCATAGCAACACTTGTACTGGTGGCTATTTGCATTGTGATTTTCATGAAATTTCGTACTAAACATACGCGTCGTGGACCGAATGGTGATACCACAACAACTGAAGCAGACAAAGGTAGTGCTGAACCACTCTCACGCAACATGGGCAGCCATTCAAGTTTAGAGGATAAAAATCCTGACGTTATACCACAGGAAACGAACAGTGAAGATGAATTCCATTTGGAGGAAAAAGCATTCGATCGTTTAAATATGGAGTCACAGCGTATACTCTATACACCGACAGCCAGAATAAATACACAATCACCACCACCGCCCTCACTATCGCCAACATTTGGTAAACAGGTACGTATTGGCTTCATTTATCTAGGATGGTATTCTTACATACATACATATACATGTAAGTGTGTATGTAGGTTTTATGCAAAATAACTACCCAGCGGTAAATATTGCAAGGACCACAAATGGCATGGGTTTTTAAAGGCCTTTCTAAAATATTCGTTTCACTTGATATCCTGCCTTTAGAAATATGCCTTTTAAAAGATTAAATCTCTATTAAAAAGACTTTCCAAAGTATTGATTACACATTCGCTTCTTCCTTCTTTAGAAAGGGAGAAGCCAAATTTTTCAGTTTTTTTTTTTTTGTTCTTAGTGATGGTTCACACACGTCAAGTTTGAGTCGTCAAGTTTTGTGCTTTTAGGAGAGAAGGGAAAAGAGAATGTGATTTCTTTTCCCCACTCTCCTAAAAACTCAAGAATTGACGAGTCAAATTTGACGTGTGTGAACCGGCACTTAGAGACATTCGTTATTTTATTCTTTGTGAAGGGAAAGAAGTTGTTCAATATTTATGTTTTTTTGGGCTTGTTATTCTTATGTTTACGAATGCGTTGCGGATCAGCTGTTTCGTTTGACTTAGCAAGTTTATGTATAAATAAGAACTATGACTAAAAAGTGACGTTGCGTTGCGGAAAAATCTGCTAATATTAAAAATACTCTCCATTTTTATGTATCAGCTGTGAAAGGATAAAGAATTTGATAAAGCGAATATTCCATTGACAAAAAAAAACGTTTTTTATATTTTTAAACAAAATTAATTGCAGAAGTTTTGATTTACTCCATGTTTTCGTTTTAACGCATTCCAACACGTTTGCGTATTTAACTGAAAACCATTGAAGTCGACCGCAACATTCTTTATATTCCCTTTTAATAGTCCTTCATTTGAAGGTATTTTTTTAATCCTGTAAGAACAAGGGAGAGTAAAAGCACTTGCTCCCAATGACAAACTGTGTAAAAAAATAAGTATGGAATTCGGCGGGGAGTGCTAGCGTCTGCTAACTAAGGCCTTTTGTTAGGCCTCTTCTCTCCTTATTTTTACCGCTGAGTAACTTTTGAAATTACTTTGTGCTTAAAAGTGAAGCATAAAACTGGGTGTTTTGAATTAGACAGCATAACGAATAAAGTGTTTTCTGTTTTGTTTGTGTTAGGCAGAAATTGTTTGCTTTAACACACCCTTTTAGTTACTGTCTGGATATGTTTACTCTAAGTCTGACTTGGCTGGCATGAGTACACACAATAACGACCTCCGCTAACTGGCTGAACAGTTAAATAAATAATAATATAAAAAAGTAGGCTTAAGAGTTTTTTGGTGCTTTTAAAAGTTTTAAACGAGGAATACCTAAAAAAATATCCGGAAAATTCTAAAAATAATCAAAGCATTTTTTTTTTGGCTTAATAAAATTTATTTCCAATAGCAAGCCATAGACATTTTAATCAAACTGTGTAAATATTATTTTATTTTATTTTCCTAGAAGTATGCTTTAATTTCGTTAGGGTATTCAAAGGCCTGCAAATTCAGTAGTCAATTTTATTTTTGAAGGAGTAACTATGGAGTGAAAAAAGAAAAGAGACAATTGGAGTTTCTTTATATTTAAAATTTTGAAAACTTTTAATTTTTGAAAAGATTGATTAATAAACAACAAAAGATTTTTTCCCTGGGGCCAAATTACGGCATTCGATATCGATCGAAAATACAATATAATTTAAATGGAAATTTCGTTTTCTGAATAATTCAATTGCGAGAAATTTATATTTTCTAAGTAAAATTTAAAAAAAAGTAAGGAAATCCTTAATATATCTTACCCTCTTATAAATATTAATAGTAAACAAACTTTTTATTTCTTTTGCATATAAGAAATCACAAATATAAAAAACTAAATCACTTCAAATTTGAACAGGAATAAATATGTTTGAGATCAAAGAATACATGAATATGTATACCGCACACTAAAACAGGTACAACTCGAAATTTATCAAAATCTGTTATTTTTATAAACCAGTTCACAAATCAATTCTTTCGACCACTAAAATTTCGTTTTGTCACTGTCTTCTTTGACTTTTCTTTTTAAATATGTTAAACTCAATTTAATTAAAAAATTTCAACCATGTTTTTGAAGCCAGTTTTCTGCCTTTTCTAAGCAATTCTTAATTTTGAGTTGTGCCATTTATTAAGCCATTTTTGTGAAGTCAAATTTCCATCAAAACTTTTAAAAATTTTAGACAAAAAAATTATTAATTTTATTAGAAAAATTTAGTTTTTTTGTTATTCATAGATTTTGCCTTTGTTAATTTAAAGGTTATTTACACTATCCTACAAGTTTTAAGTGTTTTGACGAAAACGCATCTCTGATCTAATTACTGTTTTAAGAAAACACCTCCCTGCACCTCCCAAACAAAGCTAACACCTTTTTTCGTCTATTTGCTAAACTGTATAAGTTAGAGCTTTCGAGCTTTAAAGGAACTAACAGAAAATCTATGTTTATAGTCAGCTTTCATATTGCCTCGGTAGGAGTAGAGAAAAGGATACCTCAAAAGTGGTTATTATTTACAGTTTATATATGTAGCGTATATGGCTTAATTGATAATCAGTTTACAATCGTTATTAAGTAAATGAAAAAGTAGTATAAATATTGATTATATTCGTGCAGAAAAGCGGAGCGGGCAAATGGTACTAACCTTGCGCCCACACGATCAAGTATTTTACACTACTGTTTGTCAAAATTTACAAAAATTTTAGGATTTTATGTAGGCTGCACTCAATTTTAAAGCAATTTATTTTCAAGATGACATCAAGAAAACAACTTATAATTAGCGGTTTTCTTGAATTGAATTGAATCACTCAACTTAATAGAGAGACTAAAAGCAAATTCGTTTCAATTTTAAAAAGTATGAGTGAATTGGTGAACAAATTTGAGGGTATTTAAACTAGAAGTGTAAAACTTGGTCGTCTTACCCCCAAGTAAAACATAAAATTGATACCGAAATGGAAAAAAGTACACATTAAGAAAAAAAGTAACCAATTGTGAATTAAAGTAACCAAAGTGGCAACGCTGCTAATCATGACAGGGTTGAATTTATTCAAAATACGTAAGACTTGTGTGATAGTGTAAATTACCCTTCAATTGTTACTTAAAATGTACTAATAAAAACAAGGAAATCTCTTTTGTGCAATTTCACTGAAGTAAATAAATTTTGTAATTTTTTTAATAATATTGAAGTTATTTTTAGCCACCATTTAGCCGTTTTTTAATACCCTCCACCACAATTAGTTGTGAAGAGGGTATATTAAGTTTGTCATTCCATGTGAAACTTTTTTATTATTCAACTCAGACCCCATAAAGTATATATATTCTGGGTCCTTGAGTAATTCTATGTCGATTTAGCCATGTCCGTCTGTCCGTCTGTTGAAAACACGCTCACTTTCGAACAACCCAAAAGAAATGAACAAAGTTGGTGCCAAATTGCTTGTAGTTATCCTAAGCAGTTTGGGATTGAAATCCAGCAAAATCGGTTCAGTAGGACCAGAGCTATGAATCAAAATGTGGAACCACCACCTAAAAAATTGATAATTTTGTTACAAAAAATAACAAAAATTTGTTTTATTTGACTGGAAATCACGCTGCTAAATTTCGTGATGATCGGTCCATAATTTACCCTAGGCCCCATATAAACCCTACTACCGGAAAACAGTTTAGTCGCCTAAAACCGTAATTAATAACAAATCGTCACAGTTTAAGATAATAATAACATCATTCAGATATTACTCATCAAAGATTCGGCACAGCCGAATATAGCACTCTAACTTGTTTTTACTAAAAATGTAGCGATTTTTGGTGAAGAGTGGGCAGCAGCATAAAATACTTTTTTGATTACATTCTGAAAATTTTGTACAAACTGTTAATGTAATATATTTTGACAAAAGTAATAATAAATATTTGAGGAAATTTTCAATGCAGCAATTAAATTAGTTAATTAAAGACCGATTCGATTCAAAGAAAATCATTTTCTTTACAAAAGGAATAACAAGTTTTTTGAACAGAGAAAAAATTATTGCCAATTTTTTTTTTTTTCAATTAAACCATAAAAAAATATATCAACAACACGACTGCAGAAAATGTTGTTAATATCAAAAAATATTTAATTGGTACCATTAATTTGTTTACTAGTGCAAATTTAAATAATTTTTTAATGAAATTCAATTTCAATTTTTGTGATAGAAGTGGTGAAAAAGTGAATGCTATTTTGACTAAAAAGCCAACATCTGTTGAAAGTGAACGTGTTTCTTACTGAAAGTACTCTTTTTAAACGATTCCGTAAATGCTAATTCTGTACTTACTGTCTTATGTAAAAAATAAGTTGAAGTAATAAGCTTTAACACTTTTTCTGGGCTTAATGTTATTGGTTACCTTATGTGAACTTTAACTTTTTTGTATAAGGGGTAAAACACTATTTTCTCTACTAAAAACTTTAAAAATATTTTTAAAACTACAAACTCACTTTCATATTTTTCTTTATAGCGGGAATTCCTTGGCAATTTAAAATGTTTACGGCTTTCCCGGGAAGTGAAAGCACATTTAAGTATTAAATTTCTGTTGCAATTCGATTTCCTAGAAAATCTCTTATTTAATCTAACCAGAAATTTTGCTCTTTCAAAAACAAAAAAATAGTAACCCAGATATTTATTAACTCTCAAACAACTCCTATAAACAAACAACAGTTTTAGCTTTAATTATCACTCCCTAAGGTATGCTTTAATTTTATTTTAAATCTTTAGTATGTTTAACTAAAGCAAAATCTTACATAACATCCAGATAAAGTAAATTACAAGAAAGACACATCACAACGCACAGAAATCTTAAGTATCCATCGTCCCAGCCACTTAAACACAACAATTACTATTATTTACACTTAATGCAGCAACAGCAACGTACTTAAAGAAACTAAAGACTGTGAGGACTAAGATCAAAACATGCACAACAACCTCATTATTGCCAGCGTCATTACAGTGTCATCATCATCGTCATTATTACTATTTCTTAAAAAAAAAAACAATAATAAAAAAAAACTACTTAAGTAAAACTCAAACTGACAAAAGAAAAGCAAAATATTTCACACAAATACTGACACCATCGTTAACACGACTTATACAAATCCAAGCCACAATATTCATATTTTACAAACGGAATTCAAAGCAGAGTCACGCATAAAGACCGTCATAAGAAACCAAAGGATAGGGAAGGTTATAAAACCAATAAGAAAACTAAATTGCTAACCCACACATACATACACAAGCACATGCTTAGATATAACTTAAAGCGTAAAGAACGACAGACGGGCGGACATTTCCAACTATATTTCTATTGTTGTTTTATCACTTTGATAGCCTGTCAATAATTTGCAGCAATTTAATATTTTTATTGTCCTTGTTGTTGGTGTTCTTGATAATAGCCTTTAATACACATAGCTTTACATTCTACAAGAGTTTTGTATACTTAAATAAGTTTTGTATATGCATGTATGTGCGTATAGAACATGTAGAACATGTTGAAGAAGTTGTCTATCTAATGAAATGACAAACTAAATGATGAAGAGGATGTAATAAAAAGGAATGAAAGACACACAGACCACATTGAAATTGAATAAGGGGGGGAATATAGGAAATAGTAAACGAAAATAAACTTTAATTTGAACAAATATTTTTGGCATATTTATAAGGCGTTGATTTTTCTTAAATGTATTGGCATATCTTAGGGAGCTTTTTATGTACACAATATTTTGTGTTGATTGTTTTTGTTTTCTTTAAATACCCTATACCTTAGGCAAGTAATATTTAGCTATTGTAGTTATTTGCTTAAATACTAGTTAAATACAGTGAATTACTAAAAAGTACATATCCATATAAGGAACACAATATCTATTTTGTTTTCTTGATGACCTGCTAAAAAAGACTACCTCGGTTGAGATAAATTCTCCTATGCTTGAATACCAACTATTCGTGACCAGTACCGATGTTCTGTAACTTCAGTGAGAACTTCTCGCTTCGAAAAGATGTGAAACAAAATGTTCCATCATCAAAGTTATTTTCGGGAATACAAAGTTTATTATTAATACGATTCCGTATGACGTGCCAAATTCCCAGTTTTTCATATTTGATAAATACACTTAAATTTATTGTTGAGGGAAAGCTAGCTTCTATGCGCATTTCACTGGTTGCTTAGACCAGCTCATCAGGAAACCATCGTTTCTCGAAAAGTGAGAAAAATGTGTGTCTGTAACACATATCGAAAACTATTAAAAGAGATTACGTCGTTACGTTATAAATGTCATAACATTGTACTCGAAGCCGAAGCGTAGAGAACTCCAGTCACACATATCTTTGACGGCGACCAAAATTTAAAAATTTTACACGAATAATGTAAAGTGCAACTTAAATGTTGGTTTTTTGCAAAGGAGCTTTGAAAAAATTCGTATATTTTATAAAAATTTTAAAAGTTAAATAATTTAACAATGTAAAATGTGCCTAGAACAAAATGTTATTATTTTTATTCTTTGCATATGCATTTTTAATGGTTTTTTAGTGTTAACATTTTTTCTCACCCCGATTTTATTCGTGAGTTTATTTGACAGTTCAAAGCGGGAACTTTTCTCACAAAAATGTTACAGACACACTTTTTCTCTAAATTGGCGAGTAATTTTCTTACGTGACAGTTGGTACTCACCAAAAAAAGTTACAGACATAGTTTAGTGAGAAAAACAGCCGTTTGTTTAATTATATGGCATTTTTGTTTAATTTCAATCGAAAAGTTTCTCGACGCGAGAGTTACAGAACATGGGCACAGGTGACCATCTTTGGTTATAGTTTACAAGTATTTTAGTAAATTAAGTTACTTTTTGCTTTAATTATTGATTTTCAATCCTAGTCATCACTTGATCTCTAAAATGGATTTACAAATAAGCAGTACAAAACTTAGTTTACCATAATGGTGCTACTGGTTCGCGGCGTACCAGATAGAACTGTGTTTAGCCGCAGTCTTTACAAAATATTTCAATTCTGCTAAAATGTCTTCACCACTAATCAGTTGTAAACCTATCTCTCTCCCTGGCAGCAATTAGTCTCCTGGGATCTAGTCAGTCGTGCTATTTACGATATCTACTAATTTTAAGCCCCAGACAATAAGCCCCCGGTGACATATGCGCCTTTATATTTCATGTATTCATGGTGTTCCAGCTTGCTATTTTTAACTGTAGTACTAAAAAATCTTTGAGATCCAACTTCAAATGAAGTTACCAAAGACTTTTTTCCTTTATAATATACTAGCTGACCCGACAGACGTTGTCCTGTCCAAATTAGGAGAAACGTTGCGTTCGATTTTTAAAATCTGTTAAACAGATACGAACATTTGAAAGAAAAATTAGTCAAATCGATGGAGCCGTTCTCTGATTTTAGGTAAATCGAAAAAAGTGGGCGTTAAAGTGGGCGGGGCAAAATTTTCTTTCCGTGAAAACCTAAGTGTGGCCATGGCGATGATTTGAAAGAAAAAATCGTCCAAATCGGTCAAGCCGTTCTCAAGTTATGCGCTTAATAGAAAAAGTGGGCGTAGAAGTAGGCGTGGTAAATTTTTCTTTCCGTGAAAACCTAAGTTGGACCATGGCAATCATTTTTAAGAAAAAATCGTCCAAATCGCTCAAACCGTTCTCAAGTTATGCGCTTAATAGAAAAAGTGGGCGTGGAAAATTTTGAAAACTTAAAATGGATTAATACGAACATTTGAAAGAAAAAATTGTCAAATCAATGGAGCCGTTTTCTGATTTTAGGTTATTCGAAAAAAGTGGGCGGGGCAAAATTTTTAAAAAAAAATCGTCCAAATTATTTAGAAGTCATTGGTGGTGCAATATGAAAATTGGATTTGAAAACGCCCCTCCGCCCGCAGACCGAAAATCAAAAATCAGACTTCACAGTGTCACCAGCCAGAATATTCTGAAGATTCCCTGAAAATTATATCAAAATCGGCCCAGCCGTTTTGGAGTTCATACGTTACATACATACATACATACATACACACATCCTATTTTATATATATAGATAGATAGGTAATTCACAAAGTGTTCTATTGTGTGTTCTTGGTTGTATTGGCTATATTTTTATTAATGTCACATACATAAAATTATATCATATACAACCAATATGACACAATAGACACTTTATGAATTGCCTAAAAGACAGTACAAATAGTTATTTGGAACTGGCCGTGGCTCTTAAAGCTTAAGTCAAAAAGCTTTTAAGACATATTTTTATTGTAGTTACTTAAAACTTTGCTAACTTCAAAAAAAAGTTTTTATTAACTATTGTCTCTTTTTATTACTTATTTTTTTATCTGTCTCATATTTTTAATCTGCTTTAAATTTATTTTTATTTAACCAAAAACTTATTTTGTTGGGTCCATTTAAAAAGATTAGATGATTCGTTTGAGCTTCTGCCTAGTAGAGAGCCTAACCAAAAAAAAAAATAAAGACAGCATTTCATACACATTTTTTCATTAAATAGGTCATTGATTTTAATGTTTACACTACAATAATAAAATATTTATAACAGACACCATGAAATCAAGTAAAAAAGAATAAGTTTTTGTTAAACGGAAGTGCGTGTCCAGAATCTTAAGATAAGCAACAAATTTCTTTTTTCATTTACAAAATTTTGTTTGTTATTGCCATTTTTATTCTTTCATAATTTTGAAAAACTCACAAGTCACAAAACAAACAGGACTTACATCTTAGACAAGTGTATATTAAACAAAAAGTAATGACGAAAAAGTAGATAAAGCAAACAAAAAAAAAAATTATAAATGATTTTGTCCAGTTCAGACTTGGGTAAACAGGATGTTTTCATGAGTAGTAACATGAAAAGGAAACAAAAAATCTTGGAACAAATAATTCTTCTTACAGCCTGTTTCTTCCCTTTTTTTTATTCTTATTTTCTCCAGCATTTTTATTTTGTAAAGAAACTTAATCACAGTTAGGCAAACATAAACCATCACATACATGTGATATTAAATATGATTATTAAAGAAACACCTACAAGCGTATAGGCAAAAAAGAAACTTACTTTCGGAAGAGTGTATGGCATGGCATGTAGGTGCAGTGCAGTGCCGGACTTTGGTACTTTGTCGGCCTGTGCGAAATTTGTGCGTCTGGCCTTTTGTTGCAAGAAAGTTGATAGTTGGCCTCGTAAAATTAAACATTTATAAAAAGCAAGTCTTCAAAAAAACAAAATTGTTGGCATCAATTATTAAAAAAAAAATCCGTTAAGTTTTTTATAAAAACCTATTTCGAAAACGTTTTCTAAGCAGACAAACCGGTGAATCGGTTTTTATTATTTGTTTATTATTAGAGCGTACACACAGAAAAAAATCAAGCTAAAAACGTCAAAAACAAGGTTGCTTTAAAATTTGTCGGTGGTGATTTTGCTACATACGTTTTTCATGTTAATTCAACCTGATTTTATAATAACTTGCGAACAACATTTTTTTCTTTTAAAATAACTATAATTCATGTAAATTTAACATTGCAGTAAAGTTAGAGCAAAATATCATTTATATTGAAATAACAATCCGAATCACGTTGAATGAAAGTTATTTCAAGTTGAAACAACGTGAAATTCATGTATAATCAAATTGGTTTGAGTGTGATGTAACAGTGTGAAGAAGATTCAGAGACAACATATATGCATTTACTTAAGAATAATCAAAACACTTACCCATGTTAAAGATGTTTCACTTATTTTGTATTCCCCTTTGTTAATAGAAGCAGAATCGCCCGATATGGGTTTCGTCATCATTCCACTTTGAAAAGTTGATGTACTATTTAGCTAAATAATTTTAATTAAAAGAATACGGGAATTGTCTTCTTTTTATAACATATTTTAAACATGAAAATAACATGAAAATAAAAAAAAAATGCATGTTAATTTAACAAGATAAAATTTTGATTTTAATATAAAACAGGTTTGTATGGATTCAATACTGCACAATGTTATTTTAACAGTGAATAATATTAAATAAACGTGATTTAAGGCTAATTTAATATTTTTCATTTAAAATTAATATGAAATAATGATAAATTTAAATAATTCTCAATCGACATTTCGCCATGTTAATTTTACATTGGTATTTTTTTCTGTGTGTACATACATACATACTTAAAAATAAAATTATTAAAAAATGGGAAATTTTGTATAAAGCTTTGTTCACAATGGGAGAAACCATTTCGTTTTTTCCATCTTATTTCTTCCCAAAGTATTTCGTATATTTTCCTTCTCTTTTTCGAACAAAACTGTAACTAGAGTTTTTTTTAAAAAGTTAAATCTACTTTTACTTCAGCAACAATTTGCATGAAATTGCAAATGACATTTATAATAATTTTATTTAGTTTTGAATTAAAATGTTAACAAAATGTTTAAAAAAATAAAAATAAATAAGTAATATTATTGTGGGCAAAGTTTGCAAACGGTTTGAGTTTTTAAAAAAAAAATTTGTTGCTCTTTTACGAACAACAGTGAACATGTTCCTGCCTATTGTGAACGAAGCTTTAACATACAAAAAATTTTAAAATTTAATTTTGGCTTTTACTAACATAAATATAAACTCCAAAGGAAAATCAATCCATCCGTACTTAAATCAGGCAGAAGCGGAATCTAAAATACGCCAAGTACGAATTTTCTGAAATCAAATACAGAATTCTTGTTCAAGCACGAACTATTCAAGAGCTCCGTACTTAAAATAATCCAAAAAAGAGATGAATTTAGGTAAAAGAGAGACACAATTAATCTAAAACTGCGCTTGAATCAAAAATTTTAAAGTAAATTTAATCCCGAATTCGTGCTTGAAATAACATTCTTGCATCCGTCTTGCTTTGTAAGCCAAAGCAGAGGAGCAATGAAAAGAAACTTTAGGTATAATATGCATTTATTTTAGAGTAAATAATTAATTTAAAAAAAACACACCCCAGGAACCAGAGATAGAGAAATATTATTATTTATTTTCCTGTTACGCAGGTTTCGCTATTTCGTATTTCGTATTTTCCCCTTAAGTCTACAGAATTTTAAGACACCAACGAAATGACCTGATATGGTTTTCGTTATCATTCGATTTAATTGAAAAATTCCATGCATTTTACTTAATAATTTAAAAAAATAGAATTTGGGAATTTTGTCATACTTTTTATAAACATGAAAACAAAACAAGTAAGAGTGCTATATTCGGCTGTGCCGAATCTTTTATACCCTTCACCATTTTGCGAGCAGAATACAGAGCAACTAGACAAAAACTAAATAAAACTGGTAAATATTTTTTTTAAATAAGAGAGAACCGGTTTTGAACTTCGCTTTTCATAAGGGCCAATAATATATATAGTTTATACGGTGTAGGCTCAATATTGTAGAAATTACAGTTATATATACCTTTTTTACCTTCGGTGAAGGGTATAAAAAGAGTAATTTTCGGGAATTCAGGGGTCTAATCACAGCATTCGATACTATCGTATAGAATAAACTATTGAATTTTTTTGCAAACGATAGACACTGGCGTATCGAATGAAAACTCGATAAATGTAATGTCGAGTAACTCGATGTCGAATGCTATTATTTCAAATTCAATACATTTCATTCGATATCGAGTTTCAAGATACCAAAATAAATAATTTCGATGAATTTTGCTCGATATCGTATGCGGTGATTAGACCCCAGTATTTCGGTTATAGCTCATACAAATTTCCGACATTTTGGTATATAAGTCATATACATAGGACATATGGCAGCCCTAAAATTTAGGTTTTTATAAAAATTTTGATGATTTTTAGCCCATTTTTGGAGTATTTTGCTCATAAATTACCCATTGTCTAACCGATTTGATATTTTTATATACCGACGTGTTAAGGAAGAATTTAACCATTAACTTAAGCTATATTTATATATAAACATTTATATTTACTTGTATACATATATTTTACAAAGTTAATTATAAAAAGAGTAATTTTTGGGGATTCAGTATTTCGGTTGTAACTCTGCCATTTTTTAACCGATTTGACAGATTTATATACCGACGTGCTTAGGAAGAAATTCACCATTTACTTGAGTTATAAAGCTTGGACTCGGGGAGATCTATGGTTCCCGAAAGTGGGTATTTAAAAAAAAATAATTTAATTTTGGTCATAACTTTTTTGTAGCTGAACCGATTTTTCCGAGTTTTTTATAAAATATGTTCTCCTAGAAATTGATATATAAGTCATATCCATAGGACATATGGCAGCCCTAAAATTTAGGTTTTTATACAATTTTTAATTTTTTTTGTACGGGAGGAACCACGCCCACTTCTCCAATCCCGCCCACATTTTGTAGGATGGTGTGTATTGGCAACCTAAATGGGTGTACCTAATTTGGAAACTTTGGCTTTTGCCGTTCTCAAGATATACGGAAATAAAAAAATACAACAACAAGGGATTTTTGGAAAAATTTAGGGGTAGTCGTGGTTTTTTGCTCATATCTCCGTCATTTTGGACCGATGGACCGATCTGGCTGAATTTCAATAGCAAACTTAAGCGGAGTATATGTGACATAAATATATATCAACCTAGTCCACATCACTTCTGGGGTTTTCGGAAAACCCATTTCAACATACACACGGACAGACGGACAGCCGGATTTGAACCTCGCTTTTAATAAGGACACAGAATATATATACTTTATAGGGCGTAGGATCAATATTGTGGAACATACAAACGGAATGACAAAGTTATATATACCCTCTTACTTTCAGTGAAGGGTTTAAAAAAAGTATATTTTCTTCTTGTAGTGTTGTTGTTGTTTCTACACAAAACAAATAAATCGTTTTTATCTACTTTTGTAGTATTTTTGTTGTCTCTACAACAAACGCATATGCACGCATCAGTGTTCTCAGTTTTTGTAATTGGCGATAAAAATTTCGAGTAAATCTCTAAGGGATTATTTGTGCAAAATGTATTTTTAGAAAGTTATGCCATTTTTTAGTTTTTTTTTATAACTTAAATTTTTAAGTACGACTCGTACCTTAATTAAATGGAAAAAACTTAAATTTAGTATTAGTTTTTTCTTTCTGTGTAGAAACCTGAATTATGATCAGAAACAGTCATAGTTAAATTTTCTTAAACTTTGGAGGTTAAAACTAACGAAAAATTTCTTAAAATCTGCCTTTTATTCGAATATTTTAAAAAGCTTTAACTTGATGAATTATTACTAGGACAAAAGCATATAAAAAGGGAATAAATTATTTTCATTATTCTTTTTACATTAGGCAATTGTGCCTTTTCGGTGCGAATTTTCTTTTCTAATTTATTAATAGTCTAATACAAAAAAGGAGGCCTTTGAAATATTTATAATACAAAAAGTTCTTTCAGATGGCAGGCGCCCTTAAAATGTCGGCGCCCAGTGCGACCGCATATGCTATACAACGTTTATTTGTCGGTCTGTGATTTATTATTTATTCCTAGAGCTGCATGAGTGTTATAAATATGTTTTAACGAGGATAGGCTCAAAATTCTAACATAAAGTTTTTCAAATTATTACGATATGGAACAGGTTTAAAAAACCTGCAGTCGGAACTAAAAACTTTCGAAAAAGAAAACGAAAATTTGTGTACAACTTCTTACTTTCTGAGTTGATTTGACAGCGACTGTTTAAATTTAACGAATCAGAAGCAACCATTTTTTTTTTTTTTTGCCAATGACAAATGAAGAACTGGAAAAAAGGCAGTATTTCTACTTTGACTGCAAAAAACACTGATCTTAAATAAAATTAAATTAGGAAACTTTGCTGACACTAATGGCTAATAAATCAGTGAATGCTTTAAAGTTGGTTAAGTTGAACTAAACTTAAATTTATATGTAGTTTAAACTTAACAGCTGTAAATCAGTGTCCCATATATTATATGTAGTGCAAAAAATAATAATGGGGCAGCACTACGATAAATGTTGTCAAGTTCATGTGACTTGTATTGGTAGTTTAAACGCCCAATTTTATGCGTTTAAAGAAGGTTTAAATTTTTGCTGAGTTATAGATTTGCTGGTTTGAACGCATTTTAAACCAAAAAAGAGAGTTTAACCTACACTGATTTATTAGCCCTAAGAAAACAGAAACTCATTGGCTTTAAAATCATGAATAAAATCACAAACTTAATAAAACTTGTTTTTCGTACCACCCTCGTTTAAAAAATGCGTGTCTTAGTAAATCAATATGTATTGAACAATTTGTAGCCAGATAATGTCAATTTAGCAAACAAACTTCTCGAGTTTCTCTTTATAAATATCTTTTGAAAACAAAATACCTTTCAATATCTCATATAAGCCTACACATTCACACACATACACAGTCATACATACATATAACTAACTACATACTACTACTTCCCCATATTCTCTTTAATAGACATTTGTTTCGACAATAATCGGAAACACAGGAAAACGGATATAATAGTCAATTATAATTTTACTGATTTATAGGTGCAAAAGTTTTGGTAAAAGAAAAATTTTGTTAAAAAAATTTCTCGTACTTAATGTGAAATGAAAAATCAATAATGGCATATTTCAGGATTGAAAATGACAGCAGATAATGAATAAAGACAAAATGATTGAAAGAGAGAAAGGGGATTTAGTTGGAAAATTTAAATTGAATTTTTGCGCTTCGTTAAAACTACCAAAGTTCAAATACTTTACGTTTGGGTTGAGTGAAGTGGTTGCTGTTTTTTTTTTTTTAAATACTTAAAAGTTTATCAGCTTAAGTAAAAGTTATTAATTTATATTTTGAATTTTAGATTTTTATGGGTATGGATGGTTAAGTTGACTTTTATATAGGGGGTGATACATACGTAACGTTATAGGTTATGAAACGAATGACTTTTATCTAAAAGAATTTAGTTCGGGTTAGCATTTATTAAAGTTAAGACTTTAGTTTGAATATGCATATAGTCACATTATATTTTGTTGAAAATATCTTTTAAATAATAACAATTTTTCATAACATTCCTAAGAGCTTCAGGACCCAAACCCCTAAGTTTTTCTGAGATATTATTCTTGAACTGTTGAAGTTAATCCCAAAGAAAGTTTAAGGGAGGAACTTTTTCCAATAAAGGATACCATTCCAGAAGCTTGTGGAAAGCATGCAGTATGTGCCATTAGAGGTTCTTACTATGCTAAACACATCCAGATATCCCCACTTAAAGGGACCCTCAACGCACAGAAAAAAATATCAATGTTAAATTAACATTGCGTAATGTGGATTAAAAATCATAGTAAATTTCTGCAAAAGTGTGAACGTTATTTAAAATTATCAAATAAAATTTAACCTTAAAATGTTAAAATAGGCGCCATGAAATAACCCCCCAAAATATAACTCCCCAATAAAATAAGGAAATAATCCCCCAAAAGTTTGTACAGAGAACAACAAAAACGATTTTTGGGGGGTTATTTCATTTTGTTTGGGGTGTTTTTTCATTTTTTTAATTGGGGTATTATTTCATATGAAATTATCCCCCAAAAAATCATTATGAAATAAAGCCCCAATATATTTTTTGGGGGATTATTTATTTTTCAAATTTATAATGAAAACGTTTTTGGGCTCAGGGATTTATCCATTTTGGTGTACAGAACACAGGATTCGATAAATAAAGCTACCCTACATAACCGGCCTTCGGCCGGGCGCAATGGCTTTTTCTCTATAGTATACTTAACAGCGGCTTCGCTAACTAAAGCTTCTCTGCGTAGCCGGGTCGAGTCGGTAATTTTATACTATAAAGGAGAAAATCCTGGCGCTAAGCAGAGAAGCTTTAGTTAGCGAAGCCGGTGTTTGTTATACCGTAGAGGAAAAAGTCATTGAGCCCGGCCGAAGGCCGGCTACGCAGCAAAGCCTTAGTTGGCGAAGCTTGTGTTTGGTGTATCATATCATGATGTCCATCGCGTGATTCTTTAAAGCAAAACTGTATAATTAATTGTATTACATATATTGGGCTCTTATTTAATTTTAGAAATTGGGGTTTTTTTGTCATATGAAATAAGCCCCCAAATATTAGGGAATTATTTCATTTATGTTTGGGGCGTTATTTCATTTCGTTGGGTGCTAATTTCATTTTCAAAATTGGGGCTTTATTGCATATGAAATAGGACCGCACGCTTTGGGGGGTTATTTCATTATTTTTTTGGTGGGTTATATTTTGGGGGGTTGTTTAATATTGAATCCATAAAACCCTGTTTTATTTGTTTTGCATTGAAACAATAACAACACTATTAAAAGAATAACATAAATTTTTTTTGTTAAACTTATTTAGTTAAATAGTACATCAAATTATCAAAGAAAAATGATCACAAAAACCATATCGGGCGATACTGCTGGTGTCTTTTAATTGTGAATGCTTCTGTAAAGGGGTAAACAAAAAAGTGAAATGTGTGTTACAGGAAAATAAATAATTATATTCTCTCTCTCTCTCTCTCTCTCTCTCTGGTTCCGCGGGTAAAGCTGAAGGTCCACACCATGCGTAGATGCGTATGATACTTTTTCTGCATTTTATGCGTTTCTAAATTCAAGTAACATGCAATGCGTTTTATGCGCCCAATTTGTTTTTTTTTTATCATCTGTTGTGCTTATAGTTTAACAATTAAAAACAATTTTTCAAGAAATGGAGAGTGTTATTGATATTTAAATAGAATTTATTTAATAGAATTAATAGAGGAGTAAGCTTTTATTATAAAAATATTCGTGATTTTTCACGGTATCAATAAGCTTCCAATTCATGGCATTTGTTAAAAAAAAAATAATAAACACAACAAAGATGACACTCAAAAGATAAAAGTAATCGATATCTAGAATGACAAATTTTGTTCGTAGTAAAATTGTGCTAAAAATTAATTTTAATGTATTTTATTCTCTTAAGTTTATACAATCTTTATTACGAAAGCTTTTTCTCTTATTAAAAACCTTTTTTAATGCAAAAATAGTAAAAAGTAATCCACCACACAAACATATTATCGATTACATTGAAAATAATATATGATTTGTCATCCATGGCCATCAATAACAGTTGACTTTTTTCACCACACATGCGACGGATACAAAAGTAGAAAGTAAACCTACTTTCATGCGTTGATGCGTCTATTCATTCTCTGCATTTTGTTGTGTAACTTGTCATATACAATTACACTGATTCAACTTTTTTGTCAAACGCATAAAAAGGACAGACGCATAAACGCATGGTGTGGATGTTTAGCTTTTGTGTTTAGAATGTTTCTTAAATTAACGCATATGTTGTCTCTAAAGCTTCTCTTTACTGTTTTTTCAAACTCACACCAATTTGAATCTACATGAAATTCACGTTGTTTCAACTTGAAATAACTTTCATTCAACGTGATTCGGAGTGTTATTTCAATATAAATGTCATTTGGATCTAACTTTACGGGAATGTTAAATTAAAATGAACTATAGTTATTTTAAAAGAAAATAATGTTCTTCGCAAGTTATTGTAAAATTATGTTAAATTAACATAAAGTAACTATGAAGCAAAATCACAACCGAAAAAATATAAAACCAACCGTGTTTTCGAGGATTTAACATTAATTTTTTTCAGTGTGAATGGTAGCATCGCTTGTATACAGTAGTATTGCCACATAGTCGATTTTTTAAAGTACGAAAACGCCCAACAATGCATACTAAAATAACCTTCAAAGGCAAAAGAAAATGAAAAATGCTTAAAGTATTAAACTTGAAAAATGTTTTTTTAAATTGCAAATTCTAACAAATTCATCTATTTTTCTTTTTCATAATCTGTCATCAATTTTAAATTTTTTTTCGCTTGAATGGAAATTTATGCCTTTTGCCCTTTTTTCCGCGATAAATCTTTGTATTTTTTCCCCTAATCCTCAATAAACAACAATTTCACCATTTTTATATTAAACAGTCACTTTAACGTGCCAAAAAAAAAAAAATAAAACTGAAATGTTTAACTATAAAACTAAAATTTTGCGCTGTTTTTGCTCTTCTTCATCAGTTTATTTTTTTACGGTTTTTGTTACAGGTATCAACTTATACGTCTAATATAAAACGTGACTTAAATATTTATACTAGACCTGTAAAAAATAGAAAAAACACTATCCAATCCAATCTTTCACGCCATAAATTTTGCTTGTTTTTTTAGCTTAAAAATAAATATATAGTATAAAGAAAGCATGAATTTATAAAAAAAAAAATATAACGATATTTGTCAATTTTTTACTGCAAACACTATATACTCCCACGCATACATATGTACAACTTGCTAAAACACCTGGTTCAAAGCAGGCCAGTGAAGGAATTAAATCAATATAAAAACTAAGCTGTCATTCCCATAATTTAGTTTTTTTTTTTTTGTATTTGCGCCTTAAATTACGCTATTCTTATTGCTACGCTTTTAGCTTACTGAAATTTTGGTAAGAATCGAGGCGAGTTTGTATTTAAATATGTACACGCAGAGAAAACATAGATTTTTCGATATGGTCACCTCTAATAAAATGGTTTTTAACGAAGAGTTTTTAAGCAAATTATAGGTTCTTTAATCATAATACTGTCAAGGCCAATTGGCCAATTATAGTATGGTTATATAAGAGTTCTATCCAGAAGCCACAACCCTATTTCAATTGCCTCCGAAAATGTCATGTTTAATAATAAGAAATACATGTTAACCACTAATCATAGTATAGTTCTAGTAAAAGAGGAAAATTTTATTGTTAATATAAAACATATTATTGTTATTATTAACCATAAATTCTTCGAACGCAACCATGATATTATTGTGGCTTTTTGATAAATGAATATATTAACTATAATATGGTTGTCAATGACAATTTTATAGTTTATATAACGTAATATGTTGAAATATTTTTCATTAGAAATACTTTTGTTGAAGGTGACCACTAGTCGGTCCCAAAAAAATTTTTTGGGGCTCAAGTAGAATTTAAAAGCTTAAAGAATAAGGTATTTGAGATTTTTTTCCAATTTTTCGGAAAAGGTTTAGAGGTCCCTCAAGTTGAATTTTTACAAAAAATCGGGTTTGCCGGTTTTTTTTGAGTTTTCTTCAAAACTGTGTCAAAAACCACGATTTTCTTCACTTTAATGGAAATAATTTAAAAGAAAAATGTCCAAGCTTTATTTGTGTATGCATTCACTATAAGTTTTTGCAATGAATTCGCTCATTTAGGTACTCACATATCAATTTTTCGTAATTTTTCTATAAATTTTTTTAATGACGCTTTTTAACTTTTAAAATTTGTATGAAGATGAAAAACTAACAACGCAGATTGAAAGATCAATTCTTTCTAAATAATTTAGAAACCAATGTTTCTAAATTTGAGTTCCTGAGTTATAGCAGTTTTCAGATGTATATGTACCCAGTTTATGATATTATTACTCATACCCAACAAACAAATTAAGATCAAACTATTTTTTTTTGTTTTGTTTACAAATCATTTTTTGGTACACACTAGTGACCATATCGCATAATGTTTTTTCTTTAGGTGTACACAATTTAATTCAATTCTGCCTTTGGAACTCTGTAATCGCAGTATTTGGGTGTTTGTTCATTTTTATCGCATTTTTTTCTATACCCTCCACCACAAGTGGTGAATTAAGGTGTACTAAGTTTGTTATTACGTGTGAAACTTTTTTAAATTGCCATCTACGACCCAATAAAGTATGTAAATTTTGGGTCCTTTTGAATTCTAAGACTAGATTTTTGACAGTTAAACTCAGTTTAATTAGGTTTAGTTAATCTGAAGTTTGTATAACAAATTTTGACAGAACAGCTTAGTTTTGCTTAAAATGTTGGCCTTTAATGAAATAATAAAAAATATTACGTTTCAGAATACGTTCACCTAACTTTAAACTAAATCCACATCTCAAAAACGCGGCCTAAACCGATTAAGCCATGCCTGTCCGTCTGTTCGGTTGTGTGTTCGTTTGATGAAATCCCGGTAACTTTCGAACGACTCAAAAAAAAAAAAGATTATTGGTTAAATTCTTTCAAGTTCTCCTAAACACTGGTACTGCAATCTTGGGCAATCGGTTTAAGTAGACTAAAGGCGCCCGTACACGACATGTATTTGTCATCTGACATGTGAAATTTTCAAGTCACATGTAATTGTTCATGTCTCTCAAAATTGCTGTTTTACATAAGGTTTATAATATTCGGTCACAAACGTACATGTAATTTGCTTCTGACATTGCCTATGTTTTTTTTCGCATTGTTATTGCAGAAACCAAAGTAGTTCTCGGTTTCAAAATAGCTTGATGCCGCCACGAAAATATTTATTTGCGCCGTAAAATAATTTAGCCATCTTAACATTTTTTTCTTTTATTTTAAAGATACCAATTTACAATTTTATAATGAAACGGGTTTTATGTATATATTTACATAAATTCTATTCAATGGTAAGATGAGCATACATATCTCACATCATTTCTGATGTCAGATGGTTTGTCAGAAGAAAATAGAGCACGCTCTAATTGAAATTTTGTCAGATGACTTTGCGTCTGACTTTTACAGAAGCAAAGTTAAAAAGGTAACACACGACATGTATGTGTTTTGCAGTGGGAAATTTGACATGTCAAATGACAAAAACATGTCGTCTATACGCTCCTTAAGAGTTTAGAGTCCAAATGTGGACCAACCACCTTAAAAAATTGATAATTTTGTAAGATGTTCTGATATCTGTAAATTGGTGGCGGAATGCACCGATTGTAATTAATTTATGTAAGAACTCGTTCTATATGACTAAAAATCATACTACCAAATTTCGTAAGGATTGGTCAATAGTTTACCATAGGCCCCATATAAAGCCCACTGTCACAAAACACTTAAGTGCGCCTTAAACTGTCATGACTAACGTTATTTTAGTATAAACTGGTGCGTCATATTTTAATAAGACTAGAAATCATACTGCAAAATTTCGTAATAATCGGTTCATAATAATACCATATTATGATACTCTATACTATGATACCATACTCTCGAAAAACACTTGATTTTGCCAAAAACTGTAACAAATAATGCTTTTAAAGTAAAATATGTTCTGTCATTGTTGCATAAGACTACACCTTTTCCAGTTGTAATTCAGAAAGTGTCAATTGTAATTCAGATTAATCAACTGTAATTCAGAAAGCTTCAATTGTGATTCAGAATATAAAAAAAATACAACAAAATATATACGAAAATATATTAATATATTAAGCTCTTTGGTGCACTTTCTATATTACAATTGACAATTTCTGATTTACAATTGACGCTTTTTGAATTACAATTGACTAATCTGAATTACAATTGACCCTTTCTGAATTACAACTGACTAATCTGAATTACAATTGAGGCGTTCTGAATTACAGTTGACTAATCTGAATTACAATTGACGCTTTCTGAATTACAATTGGAAAAGGTGTAGAAATTACACAATTAAATGTTGTGAAGATTGATCTATTATTTACCATAGTCCCCATAAAAATCCCACTCATTTAATATTTTAACTCTCGGTGGAGGGTATCCAAGATTCGGGACAGCCGAATATAGCACTCTTACTTAGTTTTACTACATTTTTGTTATAAAATCGATTGTTTTGTGTGCATTTCTCGATTTTTTTCTATTGGTTTTATAAATTGACACGTCAATTTATCAATACGTGTAAAAGTAAACCTTTAGATACGTATCTGTGTATAGACGGCAATAGTTTATATGTGTTTGCTTGTCTTGATTCCCCTGCTTCCTGTCTACGTATAACTGTAATATTGAAATATTTCTTAAAAAATATCAAACAATTTGGAAATTTTTGGAAATATTGTTCATCTATTTTTGTTTTTACTTTTAGTAACGTTTTTTTTTTGGCGGGGGGTTGGCGAGGGGGGGGCGCAGGTAAAGGTCTGCTGCTCTAAACTCTGAAATAACAACTATTTAGCAAAAGTAGGACGATAACAACACAAATATACAATATACAAGGTTTGCGGCTAAACGTCAGGATAATAAAAATAGCATGTGGCTGTTAAAGTCTACAAAAAATGGTCTAAAAATAATGGCTGAAAATAAGAGTATTGAATAAAATTTAAGAGTCATGTGCTTTTAAGAAGAAATAAGTATTGATAGTAAAGCAAGTACTATATTTTAAATGTTTTTTTTTATGCATGTATAAAACAATGGTGTATAATGAAGTTAGAAGGATGTTGAATATTAAAAAGAATAAAATAGCAAAGTTTAAGAAAGGTCAGTAAAAGTTTTACTAACAAGCTATTTGTATACATAGTTTAGTTCAATTAGATATTTAGAATGAACAACAAAGACTAGCCACTATTTTCTACACCCAGAGAAAAAACATGTTTAAAAATGGTCACCTACAACTAGACTATTTTTAGAGAAAATTTTAAACATATAATGTTGAATTTAACCATATTATTGTCACCGACAACTATGTATATTTTGGTTAAAATAGTCCTTCATCAAGAAGCCACAACCATATTATGGTTGCTTTCGAACATGGTATGGGTAAGAATTACTAAATTTTGTTTAACACTTATAATAGTATGGTTGGTTATCAACAATAACATGATGCTGCTGGAAAAGAGGATAATATTATTGCTAATTTAAAAACAAATTATTGTCATACTTAACAATAACATGTTTAGAGGCAACCATAATATGAATTGAATCGAATTTCAAAACGTTTTTATTTTATGTTCATTTGTTTGCTTAAGTTTTTTTTTTTTTTTTTGAGATATAAAAAATATTTCTATTTATGCTTATTATAAAAAGGTTCCGGTTAAAAATGAAAAATTATATCGTTCAAGTGACGCCCCTACTGGCTCGACAGACTATCAATCTATTATCAAAATTCTCGCTTACGTTTTTCAATCAACTGTTGTCAGTGGTTGATATCTGCTTGATAACGTTGTTTTTAAGCCTTTAAACTGTAGGATTTTGCTATACAATTTAAATAGAGATCACGATACAAAATGTTGAACAATGTGCATCGTTTGATGTTTAATTGCTGTCAACGATGACGAACAGAAGTTTTTGAATCTTCTTCAACCCCGTTGCTTACAGCTGCTACATTCTCGATTGAACGAAAACTATGTTGATAAGTTCTGCTTTTGTTTTCATGAACATATTCAGTTTCTTAAAATTTTTCAACCATCAACTTAAACTTAATGCGTCCAATTTTTCATAACAAGTGAAAAATATATGGACCTGGAAATTAAAATTAGTTAAGGTTTTAAGTAAAATTTTTTTAAAACTAAGTTACTCTAATTTTTGTATCCTTCACCGCATCTAGTAAAGGTATACAATATAAACTTGTCATTCCGTTTGTAATTTCTATAATATTGACCCTGTAAAGTTTTAATATTCTGAGTGCTTATGAGTAGCAAAGTTGATTGGCTGATGACCGTCTGTATGCAGTCCTTCAGTCTGTTGAAACGAGGTTTCGGAAGTTCCCAGAAACTGTAGGAACAACATATACATATATTTCTGTTACATATGCTCCGCAAAATTTCGCTAATGAAATTTAGCAAGATCAGTCAATAAATGACTAAATGCCCCAGCCTTACTTATTCTAACAAAAAGTCTCTCAAATGCATTTTATAAAACAAAATCAAAAAACATTTGATTCCATACAGAATGTGCAACCAGTTTCGCACTTTGCTTAAGCTAATAACAGTTTCATAAAATACGATTTACATTTAATCGCACATTTGCTTAAGCCAACCTAAGCACATTATGGTTGGGCCTTAAGATATGAGCAAAAAACCACAATTGTCTTTAATTTTTGTCATAAAATCTTCTGTTATGGTGTTTTTTTTTTAATATAAATTGTAGATTTTTTTTTTTTGCTTTTATTTACACATAACAAATCCATAAATAATTTGCCAATTAAATAGAGAAATGCGTTTTTATTGAAAAAATTTACTCAGCATATTTTATATATTTTTTTTTTTTTTAATTATGTTTGATAATGTGTGTTAGTGGGTGAGTAGTATAAGGAAGTATAGTGGAAGGGTATTAACGACTCGGCATGACAGAATATACACTCATAGAATTATTACAGTAACTGATTGTGGGTTATTATATTCGTTTTCCGTACTGTTAAAATTTAATAAAAATATAGTTATTTTACAAATAATTTTATTTTTTTAACATTTATTAGGCCTGTTCTGAAAATCACATTTTACGAAAGTGATTTGAAATCACAAGAAAGGTATTCTGGGTATATTATTTTGTGATTTCAAAACGTTCAGCTATGTAAACAACTTTTTGAAATCACTTTGCTATTTTTGCGACTATTGTAAGATGGCCGTCATAATAAATTACTTAAATAAAATATTCAATGTGTTGTTTATTAATTGTTTATGCAATAAACTATTTTATTTACAACAAGTCCTTTAAAAATAAGAAAATTCGACGACACTAAAAAAATGATATTTGCGTTTGAGACTTCTGTTGTGATTTCAGTTCGTTTTTTTTTTTTAGTTGAATTAAAGAGCGCTAATTTGCTAACAGCGGCATGAAAGCAAAGTATAAAATTATTAAAAATCGTAAGAGCTGTAAAGAATCGCTTCTATCGCGAAAATGGCTAAATTCGCGAAAAATTGCAAGCTTGTAAACAAGCCCTTAATTTTATTTGAAATCGCGAAATGGGTAAAAAATAAAAAAAAAAAAAAATAATATTGCAAAAATGGCGAAAATTCGCGAAAAATTTTTATATTTCAAACGATAAATTAGCGGAAATTCGCAAAAATTTGCTATCAGCGGCTATAAAGAATCGAAAACTTATAGAAACAAATTGCTTTTATCGCGAACATGGCTAAAATTTGCAAAAAATTGCAAAATTTTAAACACACCCTGAACTTAATTTGAGATCGTTAATCGGTTAAAAAAACAAATTGTTGAAAAATAACATAAAAAGCGTTAAAAATTAGCTATAATTTTGTAGAACAAACTTTTTGTGTTTGCTTGTGCTTTCGTCAATTGAAAATCACACCGAAAAACACAAAAACGGTGTGATTTACAGAACACCACAAAATCACACGTGTGATTTTAAAAGCACAAGTGATTTGAAATCACGTGATTTTCAGAACATACCTGTATTTCAAAAAACAAACTACCAAAAAATAATGTTTTACCGTATTTATTTTGTTATGAAGTTTGATTTTTGTCGATTAAAATATATATATTTTTTTAGAAGTAAAAACTATTCAATTTTAAGGAATGAAACAATCATTTGTTTTAAATGAAATGTAAATGATCCGTTTTTTAAATGAATTTTAATTTGTTTAAAATGAATTTTCGTTTGAATTTAACTACATAATATTTTGAGTGTACCACTCTTACATGTAAACAGTAGTTTTGGTCAAGATTAGTGGTACCTATAGTATGAATTGAGTAAAGAAAAGTTTTTTATTGAACTTTTAAAACTGACCCGTTTTCAAAAGTTGTTCGACTACAATTTCAATCGGATTCGGATTCGGTTGCCAGAACATTTCTGTATATTTAAAAATATCTTCTTGCATTAAAAATTTAAATTACTTAATTATAAATAACAACAAAATTTCATTTTAATAATTTTAATGTTGTTTTTTTTATATTTTACTTTTATCTATACAGTATGGCGAACTATCGTTGACAACAAATCCCGCCTTTAGTCTTTACAATACACCACAACGTGCTCCTGCCACCCAAAGACCTGTCTACACAGCCCCACCACCACTGCTATCCACACGAACGCCACCAAATATTTATACACGCATACCCGGACGCACCTATTTACCAGCTTATGAGACACGCACATCACCCACCTCTCCCTACGGCTCGACAACAACCTGCACCATGCCACTCTTGGGTGGACAATCGAATGGTTCGTTGCAGACGAACAGTAGTACAGGAACAGGCATGATTGGCAGTATGAGTGGTGTGGTAGGGAATAATAGCGGCAGTAGCAGTGTAGTTGGTGGTACGCTTAATTTAGCCAGTGGCAACTCAATGGGACATTGCAATACTTTGCCCCATCCCAACTCACAACATCAACACCAAAATCCAATTTCAACAGCGTTGACCTCATCGCTGACATCGGGCAATATAACAATTGGTGCTGCACAATCCCTGCTCACGTCACCGCGCACGCACTCGACGTACAGTAATTCGACGACAACAACAATACAATCTCCACTTTTAGCCACCAGCACTCTATTGGGGAATGGAAATTATGAAACGATATCTTCCTGAGAATTACCTAAAGATGACATTAAATGTCAGATTGTGTGTATCGGTGGGAGTAGTACGTGTACAACAACGTCCTCAGCAGAGCGTACAACAATTGTTTAGGGTGTAGATACGAATGAATACAAAATAGTATAACAAAAATTATAATTTTACAATTATATCTTTTGTTTACTGTTGTTTTCTCTATCTGTATTATAAACTAAGGGAATAATAAAAGCATTTTATTTTAGTTATAACAAAAAAAAATAACTAAATTTAGGTTTAAAAACAAAATTTGAATAGTAAACAATGAAACAGTTTTGAAAAAAAAAAAACATAAAACTAAGGTCCCTAGAGATGTCTAAAATTTCATAAAATATTCCTAAATGGAATTTTTTAATTTTATTATTTAAATTTGTTTGAAATAAAAGAAAAAATTAAAGAGAATATTTTTGAATAATTTCTTACTTCGTTGAACGAATGTTTTATAAAGAAGTAAAAATGGCAAATAATTTTAAACATTTTTTGTTCAAAATATTTCGATCGTCTTAATTATTCAAATAATTGGGTAGGCATTATTTCCTTCACTTTAAAAAAAATGCGACAAAGTGTAAATTTATTTAACACTAAATTCCTAATACATACTTAAGCGAATATTTTATTTAAATTAGAAGTTTTTAAGTCTTAATTTCTTTTATTTAACAATTTTTATTAGTTATTGAACTTTTTTTCGAATAAAAATTACAAAGAAAAAAAATTAAAATTGATTTGAATTAAAAAATTTGTGTTATTAATTAAAAAATTAATAAAATTTGCACCAGTCACAAAGTTTATAGTATCAATTAAACGTTTAATAAACTTTATTAAACGTTTAATTCACATAATTAAACGTTTAATTCACTTTAATAAATTTTTAATTAAAACTGATTTTATTTTTGATTAATGCTTTAATTGGTGAAAAATTTTGGATAATTATTTCAGTGTAACGACAAACATTTTAATTTAAAAATTTTTTTTTTACTTAGCGCTGATTCACACGCGTTCTGTTAAGCTGATCAGTTACTGCCGTATTCATAAAAAATTAAAGTAGATTTGAAATGCATTTTATGAAAAATTTTTATGGAAATTTTGCCTTAAATCACATTTTAAACTTATTTTATTTTTATGAATACGGCAATTAATCTATAATTCTCTTTTAAAGCTGCTTTTACGTTCACACGCAATCAGCTTGTGTCGTCAATTTCCAAAAATTTAAACTCATCTAGAATAATACGAATTCAAAAACTAAAAGAGAAATAAATAATAAAGAAGAGATCGTAGTCTGCTAAAAACTTCAAAGCTTGACGAAAAAAACTTTATGCATGTGATTCGGCACTAATATTTTTTCGAATAAAAATGTATTTCATCCAACGACGGATACATTTATTGGTTCAAAACTTAGCAGCGGTTACTTTGATAAAGGAAACGAAACCTAATTGGCTTTAAAAATTTTGAAAATAGATTTTCAAAGTTTTTTTTTTTAAATTATTCGAATAATTTCAATTATTTAAATAATAAATAGAATGTGGGAATTTTTTCTTATTTTTATTGGTAGTGTATGGAATCATTCCTAAGTATAAGTACATAACTGAAGCTTCAAGGTTAACCAGAGGTTGGCTTAAGCAAAAAGTGTGTGAAATATTGAGGGAAAAGAACTATTGCACGAAAGCTTAATTTAAATTTGACCCATAGAAGCTAATTCGAAAAAAATGTTTAAATTTTTATATTAAAACTCATTTCAATCTTTCTATAAAAAAAACCAGTTTAATATATTATTTAAAATTAAATATAAGATTTTTGATTAATAGATTCGATTAATTTTGCAAATAAAATTTGGGAATAAAAGTTTAAAAAAAATATTTTGCGCTTTTGAAAAAACTTTTGATTTAATTATTCGAACGCATTATTCGGTTAGTAAATACGAATATAATATTCGAAGAGTTTTCTAATTAAAGCAAAACATAGTTGCAATGATAGTTTTTAAAAATTAAACGTTTTTGCAATAAAAAAAACTTATATTGAATAAAACACAAGTATCCGAATAAATTATTCGATTAAAAATTTCAAATTAAGTATTCATGCACACATTACATTAGAAAGAAATCAATGAAATGTTCGATTAATATAGATAACAAGTTCGATTAATATATACTCGAATGCATTATTCAAGTAATATTTTCGAATATGTTTTTTGATTAACATTTTTGAATATGTTAATCTTTTTATAAATTCCCATATCTTAATTGAAAAATTCTTAAAAAAAAAAATTTTATAATTATTCGAACACATTATCAAAAAATTATTCGGTTAATAAAGTCGAATAAAATATTCGAATAATTTTTCAAATTATGCAAAACTAGTTTCGGTGTTTCTTTTAACATTTAACATTTTTGCAACAAAAAAAAAAAAATTAAATCGAATAAGACAAAATTCCGAACTTTTTAATCGAATTATTCAATTAACCATTTCGAACAAAGTATTTAAAGAAACATTTAATTAGAAAAAAACAAATGAAATATTTGATTAATATGTATTCGATACATTTTTCAATTAATATTTTCGAATATAATTTTTGTTTAACATATTCGAATACACTAATCTTTTTATATATTCCCATATCTTAATTGGCAGATATTAAAAAAAAGAAATAATAATTATTCGAACACATTATTCGTCTAAAAAGTCGAATAAAATATTCGAATAATTTTATCAATTATGTAAAACTAGTTTCGGTATTTTTTATATATTATAATCGAATAAAACAAGTATCCGAACTTATTCGGCTATATAGTCGAATAAAATATTCGAATAATTTTCTAAATGATGTAAAACTAGTTTCGTAGTTTTTTACAAATTATAATCGAATAAAACAAGTATCCGAAGTTATTAATCGAATAAATTATTCGATTAACAATTTCGAATTGAGTGTTCATATAAACATTTAATTAGAAAAAAAAATTAGAAAAAAACATTTAATTAGAAAAAAAAACATTAATTTTTTCGAATAACTTTCGATTGATATGTAACCGAATACATTATTCAATTAATATTTCGGAAATGCCCATATGTTTTTTGATTAACATTTTTGAATATGTTAATCTTTTTATAAATTCCCATATCATAATTGAAAAATATTTAAAAAAACATTTTTTTTTATAATTATTCGAAAACATTATTCGGTTAATAGAGTCGAATAAAATATTCGAATAATTTTATTAAATTATGCAAAACTTGTTTCGGTGTTTTTTTTAACATTTAACGTTTTTGCAAAAAAAAAATTATAATCGAATAAAACAAGTATCCGAACTTATTAATCGAATAAATTATTCGATTAACAATTTCGAATTGATTGTTCATATAAACATTTAATTAGAAAATAAAACAAATGAAATATTTGATTAATATGTATTCGATACATTATTCAATTAATATTTTCGAATATGTTTTTTGTTTAACATATTCGAATACATTAATCTTTTTATATATTCCCATATCTTAATTGAAAAAGATTTAAAAAATTATATATTTTTTTGCATATTCTAAATTTGCATTAAAATTGTTTGTATATTTTTGAATATGTTTTGAAAATAAAATTAGTTTAACCTTCGCCTGATCAATACCAACCCAGTTGACCATTTCGGTATTAGGTGTTCATGAAAACCTTTGTTAAGGCGAAGGTTAAAGTAGTTTGAATTCCCTGAAAAACATTTAAAGAAATTTTATTGTTTCTCTCTATGTTCTCTCTCCCCTCTCATCAATTAACTTGGACTTTTTGAAAAAACAAATTTTATAGTGTGTACCTAGACTTTAAGAAAAATTTAACCAAATACATGTTTTATATTTGAATAATTTTATTTTATTCGAATACTAACTAGAAATATTTGTGTTTTTAAAAAACTTTTGATGTAAATAAAATTGAAAGTGGATAATTAATTACAGCAAATTTCGATCCACCATAACCATTGGATAAGGATTGATGTTTGACTATAGACTAACATCCGCCTCAGTGTTTCAAAGTGGTAAAACAGCAAAAGATTCTAATGAATGTGGTTGTTCTCAAAACCAGTAAATTCAGCCCGAGTTCAGTTAAGAATAAATCAAACAATTTTTAATTAATTTCATGTTGTAAACTCCTTTGTTTAATAAAAATAGTTTAATGAAAATTTAATTTAGTGAACCTAAGCCTAATTAAAATATCAAAAACTTTTTTTAAAAAAAATTTTATTATGAGTTTTAGCATTTTTAAATTAGTTCGAATAAACTTGGCAAAAAGGATCAAAAAGCCCAATAATATTTTCCTAAAATCATGGTGCAAATGCTTAAGTTTGTTTTTCTACATTAAGATTTAACTAATATTTACACTTATTCGAATAACTAAAACATTTTTTTCAAACTTTTTAAACATTTTTCCATGTTGAAAAAAAAAATTAAAATATCAATTTTCTGAAACAAAAAAAAAAAATGTTATTGAAATAATTTAAACTACAATTATTGTTTAATCGAATATTTTGCTTATTTCGTCTTTGCAGCTTAAGAAAACCAACTTTTTCGTTATTAAAATATTTTGAATCTCTTTAATGCTCCCCAAGCCAGAGTGTATCTTTTAAGGACTAACATTTTTTTAAACGCTGTATTTGTAAATAAAAATTTTACTGTGTATGAACATCTATGCAACCCAAACGAACAAATTTATAAAAAAAGACTCTTCCAATAGAAACCA
This sequence comes from Pollenia angustigena, assembly GCA_930367215.1. Lineage (NCBI taxonomy): Eukaryota > Metazoa > Arthropoda > Insecta > Diptera > Polleniidae > Pollenia > Pollenia angustigena. The sequence goes on from OV884060.1 coordinate 18,286,025, forward strand.
AACACAAACAAAACAATTTTAGAAAATAAACTATAAATATTAGAAAACTTAAAGAAATAAATGTTAATAAAATTGAAAAAGAGAAAAGCCAATAGCATTTAAAAAAAACACAGACACTCACAAAAAGAAAACAATAACGGGAGATCACAGATTCATTTAGAATAGAAAACCTTAAACATGAAATCCCTGCCAGTGTTCTTCAAGATGGAATTCACAAATGTTGTAATAGAATAGTCATCTTTAAATATCTTTATGTTGTATTACAAGCACGCAAACAGAATACTTATAATCGATTAAAAATAACAATATTAAAGGATCTGTTGATCGCTAAGCTACCAGTAAGTAAATGGATATTACCGCCTTATTACACTTAGTTGTTTTGAGGCTTTTCTCATGACTACTTTTAGTCAAAGGAATAAAGTTATTGAGCTTCGGAATAATTAAAGAAAAACTGAGTTTTTGCAAGAAGCTTCTTTTTCAAATCTCCTTCGATCCATGTGCCGCTAAATAAACTACGCTGGGTTAAAAGGAACCCGGGATTTCGTAAGAAACTCGCTAATGGTAGAACTTAGCGACAAACTACTTATGATCAAATGTGAAGCTTTGAAAATTTCCTACAAAATATATCTGAGTAATTTTTTTTTGTAGGACTAATAGTTTTTGAGAAAAATCGTTTCAAAAAATTGTTACGTACATTATGCGAACCAACGTCGTACAGTGGGATATTTTGAATAAAAAATATTAAAATAATTCTTCATTTTCTAAACGGTGAAACCGATTGGAATAAAATTTTAAATAAGGCAATTAAGGACTTGTATTCGAGCTTAAGTTTTGGATCTACGGTCCAAAAGTGCTATCAAGAGGGGCGGCATATGCTCCTAAAATATGGTACCTCGGGTATTACAAAAATTAATAACGATCCAGAATTCTTAATTTTAGACCGATCTTATAAATTTTTATACCCACACCACAATAGTGGAGAGGGTATTATACATTTGTGCTGATGGTTGTAACACCTTAAAATATTGGTCCTACCCCCACCTTAAAGTATACCGATCGAGTCAGAATCACTTTCTGAGTTGAACTAACGATGTCTGTCCGGCTGGCAGGCTGGCTGGCTGGCTGGATGTCCATGTAACCTTGTGCGCAAAGTACAGGTCGCAATTTTGGAGATAATTCGATAAAATTTGGGACATAGGTTCTTGTTGACACAAGGACCAAGCCTATTGAAAGTGGGCCAAATCGTAGGACCACGAGGGAAGATAGGGGGAAATTTCTTCCTCTCAGAAGCTATCAAACCGATTTTAATGAAATTTAAAACTTACATAGAACCATATCGTCATGGACACAAAAGGAATGTATTTTTTAAAAAATAGGACCACGAGGACACATAAGCTATACAGTTTTTCAAAAATAGGACCACAAGGGGAGGTAGGGGGCAATTTCTGCCCCTCGCAAACTTTTAACACGATTTTAATGAGTTTTATAAACATAGATAAATCCATATTTATATGGACATATAAGCATGATGTGTTGTTTAATACTGTGGTGTAGGGTATCATATGGTCGGGCTTGACCGACTATACTTTCTTACTTGTTTTTTAATATTAAAATACTTTAGGCGAGCTCTATTAAACCAGTGTGCATGACTTATCTCTTACAGTTTAGGAAATATCTGTCTTCGAAAATCCAAATTTGCTAATTTTGACCTCGTATTTTGCAAATAGACTTTAATTTATCATGCATTTTTTAAAATTTTCTTTCTGAATTATCAGCAAAGCGATAAATTTTCTAGGTAAAAGTTGTAAAAAAATCTTTTGAAATTAGAAAGTTATATGCAACAACAACAAAAAGGATTTCGGTTATTTATGTATATGGCATGCTGCAGTCGTTTTATTGATCGTTTTGCCACTGAGCATACAGAGATGAAAAATGTTTCATAAGAAAAATGCCCAAATCATATGTGAGGGCAGCTTTCGAAGAAAAACAGGCCGACGAATCAACACAAATTGCGTGATCAAAACAAAAATACAAAAAAGGACATAGAAACAACAAAAATTAGTTCTTAATGTTTCGCAAATGGTCGAATAAAACGATTTCCTTAACATTGCATGTTTCTATAAATATGGTTTTCATTTAACATAGTATCCAATGCATCCTTTTTTACAAATTTTCTTGCCACTTGTAAGAACAAATATCCCATTCTGGAAAGAAAAATATGAATCCTGGCGTCCACGCTAGCGAAGCCGGTGTTTGTTATACCATAGAGGAAAAAGTCTTTGCGCCCGGCCGAAGGTCGGCTATGCGGAAAAGCCTTAGTTGGCGAAGCTTATGTTTGTTATATCATACCATAATATATATCGCGTGATTCTTTAAAACAAAACTGTTAAACTAATTGTATTACATGTATTGCGCTTTTATTTCATTTCAGAAATTGGGGTTTTATTTCTTATGAAATAAGCCCCTAAAAATTAGGGAATTATTTCATTTATGTTTGGGGCGTTATTTCATTTCGTTGGGGGCTAATTTCATTTTCAAAAATGGGGCTTTATTGCATATGAAATAAGGCCCCACGCTTTGGGGGGTTCTTTCATTATTTTTTGGGGGGGTTATATTTTGGGGTGTTATTTCATGCCGCCTTTTTCAATATGAAAAAGTACTGAAAAAGTACCAAAGTACTGAATTTTTCAACACTGCGTAGGAATAAACTTTAAATGAAACTGTGAGTATCGCTTATGAAGAAACATTAAAAAACAATAAACAATTTTAAAGAGCTTTTGCTACTTCCAGAAGAAAATACATAGAAAATGTATAAACAATCTTAAACAAAATGTGTAAATAATTAATGAAATTGTAAATATTAATTAAAAAAAAAAAAAAAAATAAATAATTAATATTAACAAAATACCAGTAAAATTTAGTTAGACAGAATAATTAAAAAAAATTATAAACCACGAAAAGACTATGGTAAACAAATTATTAAAATAAATAATTAAAATTACTAAATACAATTAAAAATAGTACTAATGAAAATTAAAAAATAAACAAAAAAAATCCTGAAGCACCTTATTTGAAATTAAATAATTAAAATAAAATTTTTAAATTAAGCAACAATATAAAACTGTGTATACCTAATAATATTAGACCAAACTGTAAAAAAAAATATTTTTTTTTCAATATTTTTACTTAATTTTAAAACTAAACTTTAAACAAAAAGCACAAAGTTTTCTTTAAAGAAATATAATTTTTTCTAAAAAAAAAATAAAATTTTTTCTAAAAAAAAATATAATTTTTTCTAAAATTTTTAAAATTTATATAAAATTTTTATTATTGTACTTTAAAATTAAACGTTTTTTTTTTTTTTTTTTTTTGTAAATAGTTTTAAATTTCTAAAAACTTAATGTATTTTTATATTTAATTTAATACAAAAAAAAAAATTTTCTTTTTTAACAAAGAAATAATTAATTTGTTTTTAAAAGTAGTATTATGTATAAAAATAAATATATATTTTTTTATTAATAGTAACAACAAAAACAGAAAATTTTTATTACATTTGTATGTGTAAAATGCATTTATTTTTTAGCTACAAAACTAACTAAAACAACAAAAGTACTAAATAAAAAGTATTTATATTTTTCCCTCTTTTTTTACTTGTATGTATATGTATAAATATTTTAGAAAAGAATAAATTAAAAAACAAAATAACAAAGAATTAGTTATAAAAATTTAAATATAGTTGATATAAGATCTATATATATATATAAATTAATGATAAAACCACTGAAAGAAAATAATAAAAAAATTAAAGTATAATGAAAAATTAAAAAAAAAAAATGTTTTCGTTTTATTTACAAATCAGTTTAACCTTTATGTGCTCGGTAGTCTACATTTGTAGCATTTTTGCAGAAAAAGTTTAATAAAAAAATAATTTGCACAACAGCAGGGTCCGAAATAAAAATCAATTCTAAGCAGTTTTCGCCACCAACACGTTAAAAAAATAATTACCTGCTCCCTCCAGACCCTACTTTTCAAAATGACCATCACCTGGCTGGTAGTCTACAAATGTAGACACCATATAAAATGTATGGAAATTCACATCACTCTATTACTTAACTCAAATTTTTTTGAATGCGGCATGTTAGACACGTCATTTAGTATTTTTTTACCTTTTACTTTCTTGTTCACGTTTGTGTATGTATCAGTGATCCCAAAAATAGGGATTTTTTCGGAAAATTTCAAGCACATATCAATAAGGACATATTTTTAGTTTTAAGGCAAATGAGGGAATTTTATCTCATTTTCCATATAATATGTAAAAATACGTAAATATTCTTATTATTTTCATTAATAATTTTGCGAACTATTTTCTCATTTTTTCTATATGCACTCGCACTCACATTCACTAAAATGTACGCGAATATTAAATAAATATTTAATTATAAAAAAATAATCGCACCTTCTTAACTAAGAGAAATCAAGAGATACAATTTGGAAATTTTAATGAAAACTTTAAAGGAAATGGAAGGTTATATTTTTAAAAGGAAATAATATTCTTTATATTTTTATTTTTTTAAAATTCTAGAGTACCTTCCGTTTTATTTGGTACCCCAAGTTTGCTAAAAACTACCCAGCAAAAACTTGGTAATGACATGCCATTACTGAACAACTTACTTTTCAATGACTACTACATACCATCTTCATTACATAGAAGTAGTTTGGTAATGACTTATTTAACTCCCTATTTGTAAGCGAGGGTGGTAAGTAGTTGCCTACAATAATTTAATCTCATATTTACGCTCTTAATTGAGTCAAACAACGTTTTTTTATACAAAAACTACACTGCCCCGGTAGACTAGCTGGTAATGAGCTAGTCTATCAGCACCGCGTTGCGCGATCGAATCCCACCAGAGACAAAATAAAAAATAAAACAAAGTAAAATAAAATAAGAAAAAATAGAAAAAACAATAGAGTAAAATAAAATAAGAAAAAATAGAAAAAAAAAATAATAAAAAAAAAAAGTAACAAAAAAAAATTTTTTTAAAGTCATTCAATGTTAGTTGTAATTTTGGTGACATCGGAGTAATAACTTTTTAACTCCCTATTTGTAAGCGAGGGAGGTAAGTACTTGCCTCCAATGACATCACCGTGTTAAAATAATGAGTTAAAATGCCAATGTATAAGTAGTGAAGAGTCGTTATATTAGCTTTTTAACTCATTACTTTGCAATGTAAGTTTTTGCTGGGTATGTATTAGATATGGGCACTTCCAAGATTGTAAACGGGACATTCGCAAACGTTTATATTGACAAAACTGTAAAAAACAACCTGATTTTCATTTTTTAAATTAATGATTCTTTTAACTCTCAATTAGCTCTTTAATTTCCGCAAATGAAATTTTTCGCTTTCTGTCGTGGTTTCCGAGATAATTGCGAAAAACCAGTGATTGTAAACGGGACAAAAAACGGAACTGGGTTTTAAGGGGTAACCGTTTAAACAGTGATTTCTGCGAAACCTGACACAATATTTTATTGGGATTAATTTTAAAATGTTGCGTACTAATGTGCCCTAAAAATGGTTTCGATTTCAAAATAAAATATGAATTACATTTTTTTAAATAAATTGTTAAAGAAATTGTAAACGGGACATTGTAAACGGGACAATTTTTCCACCATGATTTAAAACTTTTTTATGTTGCTATTTATAATCCTTTATATAAGAAACTTAATAATAAATGTTTTTCAGATCATAAATATGCCTTAGATTAGAGTATTGTTTTTCCAAATGCATATTTTCTAATATGTAATAATAAGTATGTGCTAAAAGTAGTACTTCGTTTACCATTTATCTTTTTTTCGAATCAATTAATTTATACGCATATATTAAAAAAATATAAGCAATTCTCTAAATAAATCTTGAAAAGAAAAATTTTTTTTTCCATTTTTTGTGGTTGACGTTTTTTTTGGAAATAGCCATATTTATAGCCTATTTCCGATGTGCGAAAGAAATTTGAATTTGGTTTTGTTTTTGTTTTAAATGTAATTGTACGAAAGAAATAATTATTTCGCATATCGGAAATGGGCAGTGATATTAAAGAAAAATTATTTGAAATAAGTATTCTCGAAAAATGTTTACTTCTTTAAAAAGGAAAACAGATGATGAGGAAATGAAAAATCAAATACGAAATTTGACTATGTTTTATTTCTCTAGATTAAAGGATATATGTATAGAGGTGTTTCTGCCAAAATTTTAATTTGTCACAGTGTTATTTTTTAAATTGAATTTTTATATGTGCGTGTATGGCATTTACTTATTTATTTTGTGTTTTTTCTTGTTGTTAATAAATGCCTTTATTACAATATGTTTACAAAATGTTAACAAAATATGTATTTGTTTTCCTGCTGTGTAGAGAATTTTTTTTTGGTTGTATGGAAAAAAGGATTTTTTTAGACTTAATATATTGGTCCTAGACCCACCTCTTAGTTAACCGATCAATTCAAAATAACTTTTTCATTCTAACGATGTCCGTCCGTCCAGCTGTATGGTTGGTTGTCTGTCCATTAAACTTTTTGCGCACAGTACAGGTCGCAATTTTAAAGATAATTTGATGAAATAAGGTACATACATTTCAATTGTCCTACACTGAAAGAATTTTCTTCGCAATACCAATGAATTTTAACATTAATCCCATGAAAAATTGCATTAAAAAGGAACCTATGCAGCGCTTCGTTGGATCAATGAAACCTGTTTCGTTAAAATGATTTAATGAAACAGGACATTAGATCTATGAATATTATTCATTGGATGAATACTTTCAATAAAGTAAAAAAAAATTTTTTTTTATTTTTTCTTATATTATTTTACTTTATTTTTTATTTTTTTTCTGTCTCTGGCGGGATTCGATCGCGCAACCTCGGTGCTGATAGACTAGCTCACTACCAACTTGTCTACTGGGGCAGTGTAGTTTTTGAATAAAAAAACTATGTTTTTTACTCAATTAATGGCCATTTTCTCAATGTATCGACAAAGTGCCTGTTACTTAATGTCAACATAAATTTATTGGACCGATAAACTGTCCGTTAACGATTTTGGTTTTCTCAATATACCGACAAAAAACATTGTTTTCAGCTGGCAACGCCACTCAAAATACATGTAAAAGTTGGGAGTCGGCTGATTGAATTTATCTGTACGACAAATAAAAGGAAAATAAATAATTGGCAGATGAGTGCTGGTTAGCTTTGCGACAGAATAGAAGCAAATTAGACATTGAGAAAACCAAATTTCTTTAATGTGCAGTTTTTCGTTGGGAAAAAGATAATGTCCTAATGAGAAAATGGCCATAAGAGCGTAAATATGAGATTAAATTGACAATAATAAAAATAACAACGTTGATTGAAAGTGGATTGAAAGTTTTTGTTTCATTATTATAATGACATTTTTATTGTCATAATGAAAATTTAAATTTATGAAGGCAATTATTGAAATATGTTGCTTTTATAAAAAAAAATTTTTGATTTCATAAATTAAATGGCATACATGTAACATTAGATGTACGAAATTATTAAATTTTACATTTTTTAATTAACAATTAAACTTTTTTTTAAGAAAACTACCTATAATTTTGTATTAATATATGAATATAGTTATGTTTTTTTATGTTCCCAACTAAAATTTTTTGTTTAACTTGGACAAACTTAAGTTTTCATATATCCAATGAAAATTTTTAACGTAATTGCGAAATCCAATGAAGCGATTTTTAGGAAAATATTTCATTATAACTATGAAATTCCATTTAGACAATGAAAATTTTCATTTACCCAAGGAAATTTTTTTTATGAAAATGATTCATTAAATATATGAAGCATTTTTCTTTCAGTGTATAAAGGATGAAAATGGTGCAAATCAGCCCATAATTTTTCCTGAATAGTCTTTGTACCCATAAACTATCGTAATATGTTGGCGTTTACATTAAATTTTGCTCAAAAAATATCTTATTGCGACTATGACAATTTCAGATACTTTATTTGCCTTTAAAGATAAAGTACAATTTTTCTTTTTCCGGAATTTTTAATTTTCCGGGAAAGCAGGGGCCAAATTACAGCATTCGATATCGATCGAAATTCCCATTCAAATTGTTTTGTAATTTCGACCGATATCGAATGCCGTAATTTGACCCCAGAATTGATTTTAAAATTTTCTGGGAATTTTCGCTTGTTATAAAACAGTGCAAAATATAATTTCATTTATTAAATAGCAATTCATGAGATTAATTAAAGAAGTTTATTTTATTTATTACTAGCCTAACCCAGTGTGCTTTGCTTCACGGAAATACCAAAACTACCAAATTTAGATACTTCTTCTATTGTCCTACTTCAGAAATTTAGACATTTATATTGTCCTTTTCCAGTCCAGCTCACTTTTTGTCAGCTATTTTGTATTGCTAAATAAAACATGTACTCCGAATTTGAAAGCTTTTACTTTAACGCCGGGTAGTAAGGAAATCTCTGTAAAAATTTCAGGGGGGCTACTCTATATTGCGATGCGAAAGAATATTGTAGCAAATCTAGCGATTGGTACTCTTCAATACGTTTGCACATGTGTCTTTCGCATCTTTTAATTTGTTTCCAATTTCAAATACTTTTACACACTTTGGCATTTCATAACTGTAAATCCGCGCCATCTTTAATTTTTATTGCCACTATCGCTTCATTTTCAGAAAATTTTGCGAAAGTGATAGAGAGAACCAAGTTGGCATTATTATTCGTTTAGTAGTTTCTAGGGAGCAAACACAAAAACATACGCATTTTAATTTTTTTTTTTAATATTTATTGCTCCCCTGCACCTACCCCCATTATTTTTATTTTGAAAGGTGTAGTTTACCATAAGAGTGACTCCTATTAAGTTTGAACATTCTCACTATAACAGTTCTTAAGATATCCGATATTTATCATATGCGTCCTATGGGGGTACCATACCCCTGCTGCTATCTTTTTTCAATCTCGGGGCTCAAACTGTACTGTATTCGTATCTAAATAAATAACATACAGAAAGAATCTTTTTTATGTTAAATGCGTTTCGCCGCTGCAAGAGGTCGCTAAACTTGTCCTAATTTTTAATAAAATTTTACAAGAAAAATTAATCTTAATTTTAAAGAAGTACCACAATTTTTAAGTTAGAATTTGGTAAAAAAGAAATTTTTCTTTGATATGATATCGATGAATCTTAAAACAGTGTTGCCGTAATTAAAAAAAAAAAGTAAAAAAAAATTTTTGATGGTCAAATAAAAAACCTGAGTAAATACGTTTTTCAATTTTCTCTGCCGTTTATTAAACCAATTGTCCGTCATTAAGAATCAAAAGACAAACTAACCACATTTTACTTCTAACTTAGAGACATATGATCTTTTTTAGAGGCCCAAAACGCATTTATTATTTTTTATAATTTAGTACTTTAGATTAAAAGCTATAAATATTTTTCTGTAAGATAAAATTATCCTATTTTCTTTTAAAATTAACGTTCTAAAGAAATTAACTTCAAGAAAATCTCTACCGTTATTAGACATTATTTATAGCCGTAAAAAAATGCAGATTGTTTTTGCAATAAATATGAAAATCGTCAATATATACTTTAAATTTAAAAAAAACTAAGTGCTCCGTTTTTCAGTCTTTTTTTTTTAAAGAATATATGCTGCGTTGCCCTAACTATTTTGAGTTAAAGTGTCAGTAATTTTTTGTGATTTTTCGCAACACCGAATTGCACTTGTTCTTCATATTTTTGTATGAAATACATATTTTAATTATGAAATATTTAAATTGTTTGTATCCTTGCTAGAATTTATAAAAAATTAAGTACATCAATTTTAACATTATATTAACCTAGGGTTTACACTTGCAAGTGCAAGTGCGAAAAACTCAATACACTCACACATTTTTACTAACACCATCGCATTTTTCGAACTTGCAGCCCAACTTGCAAGTAAATTTTTGACACTTGCAGCAAGTAAAATGACAAATGAAGAAACAGTGTTACCATGGATGGCTTTTGTATAAATTTTCTAGTACTTAGTAATATAAAAGTTATGTTTATAGCGGATTTTCTGTGTATTTATAAAAAATAACACGTAAAAAAGAGAACAACTGTACAACAACCCAACTCAATGGTAATTTTATCATAAATTTCAAGCATTTTGAAAAAAAAAGTTGTTAATCAAAATATTTTCTCAGTAATATTATGAAATCGGCACTACGGCAATACTGGAGTCAGATATTTTATAAAATAAACATAATTTTTTCATCAAGATGGACCACAAATTAAATAAAGAAGGAATTATTTAATTTATTTTGTTATAACTTGTTAATATTTTTAACATGGTAATGCTGTTAAACCGAAAAACAAAGTTTTTTTATAGGATGTTTTCGCTTCGAGAACATTTAAAAAATGAACTTACAACTGACTGTGTAAACACTCAAGCTACTTGCAAGACTTTCGGCTTTTTCTTCGACTTTTTCGTTGATAATACGTATATACTACTTGCAAGTAATTACTTGCATGTGTAAAGGCAGGGTAAGATAGATTTGGTAATTTTCAACCATTCAACATAAGAAGTTTTGCCGAATAAAGGAACATGAGGAACATGAATCCTTTGACGAAATTTTTCAAAACTTGAAATTTTGTTTATTATTATCATATATATATATCCATGCAAAATATTATTAGTCTGTGTCAACTCCTTCTATTTTTGCACAATTTTGTTCTACATCAAAATATTGTGCAGCGTTTGTTTTTTGTCAATTAAATCGCTTATGTTGGTCGAAAAATTCGAAATTTGACATTTGTGTTGATGCAATACATTAGATTTAATGAAGAAGTCGATTTTTAATTTTTGGTTAGTTAGGGCCTTTTGCGTTTTAGCTAACGAAAGGTAATTGTTGATCCTTTAAGGATTATGGGCCCTGAATAAATCTGTTCCAGTTTAAGTTGTTTCTGTCAGCCTCAATATCTGTGAGATGGTCTACCCTTTCCAAGACTTCCTTGCGGATTCTATTTAAAGGAGCTTCTTGTGATGCACTCTGTTGGTCGCCACAAGGCATTTCCCATTAGTTTCTTCTTAGTATTTCAATATTTATAAGGGTTGGTTGCGTTTCTCTGCATAGTATCTCATTTAGTCAAATGATAATGATCTCATTTAGGGATTTACAAAGTGTCATTTTGAATTTAAATCTGCTCATTTAAAACATATATAAAAATATTTTCCATTTTTCAGACGCAAATCAGAAATAAATTTTCTTTTGTTTGTTTACAAAGCAGTAGAGTCCTAAGCCGATCTTATTTGACGCCGCAAGTGATTTGCCGCAGCTTAACTTACCCGGATAAAATTTTACCATCAACGGCGACGGCTTACAAAAACTAATGCGTCTCGGCTCAGCCGTTAAGCGCAGGTCTCTTTGGATTATTGTCAGCACAATAAAAAAAAGCAAGCAAAGTTCTATTCATTTAAACACTTTTTGTTTACAAAGCATCAACAATATTTTAAAACCATTGTAAAATGTTAAAACATTATGACAATATAATATGATAGCACACCTTGTGAATACTCCAATTGTATATTCTCTGGCCACTTATAATACTTCTAATACCTTTTTTAAATAAAATGATTTTCTTTGAAACGAATCAGCTGCTCTGCACATTAACCCCCTTATGCAAAAAAAGTTATGGTCCACATTAGTAAACCAATGTACAATAGAACAGAGCATTAAACATTAAAAATTGCCTAACTTATTGAATTTGAATTTGCTTTTTTTAAGCCCAAAAATTTCCCGGTATTTTTTACCAAAAAAAATATGGGGGATTCCAGGAAATTGCGTATTAAAAACCCCAATTTTAAGTAACAATAAACACAAAGCAGCCTAATTTATGTAATGTAAACACTTACATTTACCCTCGTTCATACCCTAAAATAATAAATTCTTTATATTGACTTAACATACTCGTACACATATTTTGACAAATTACTTGAAATTTTATAGTTCGATAAAATGTTTTGTTCTTTTTTTTTTTTGCATAAAAGAATCCAAGTGGTTTAAAATACTTAGTCCAGTTAACAAATTGTTATTGTGTTTTCACAAATACTTAACACTTCATTCCTAAATAAAAAACGTATTAAACAATACAAAGCAATTCTTTTACATGAAAAAAAACAAAAAATCCTTTTATTGTCAACACCTTTTAAAGGAATGCTTGTTACCCTTTTCACTAGTTTTTTTTTTAATTTTATTTTATATATTTTTGCATATACCAGTACAAATCACACTAAATACGTGTGACACATTTTAATAGTATGTGTGAGTATGCATAACAACAGGGGGTTATTTCTATAAAGAAAAAAATTAACAATATTGGCACGCATAACTTTACTTTATCACACATACTTGTACATTACCGTTCACTTAGCTACAAGGATACCTGTATATGGGAAATTTCCTTTTTTTTATTTATTTCATGAGTGTTGCAAAACAAAAAGACAACAAACAACGACTGTGGTGCAAATTGTGTAAAAGGGTGGTGGTGAAATCCAATTTAAATACAAACCTCTTGTGTGTACGTGTAAATGAGTGGTAGATTGTTGTAGTTTTATACGGGGGGTTTCAGTGAAGACCTAAACTTTGTATGTTCTGTATTTCTGATTTAAATAATAGGTAAGAATGCTACAATCAGTTGTTTACTTAGAACTCAAAATAACTACGAGTCGAGTACCTTTTATAATTCAAATTTACCTCATTCAGAAGTGAACTTCGGTTCTTCCTTCTTGCTTTACGAGGGTGTAGATCGCTGTGCAATTCTTGGAGAAACTTTCCTGCGGAGATATTGGCTCTTTACTTAGTGTTGTTAACATTTTTATACCCTTCACCGAAGGTAAAAGGGTTTTATATGTATATACCCCTCCGACTACCTTCCGATTGTAATTTCTACAATATTGATATTAGATCCTATTTAGTATGTAAATGCTGGGTTCTTATAAGAAGCGTAGTTTATTTAACAATGTCCGTCCGTCCGTTAAAATTTGGGTGAAATGGGAAAACGGTTGTAATAGATCCTTCAAGTCACCATTTAAAAATACCTACGTTAGTTACCCCCGTTTAAGGTTTTTTACACATATGCAATGTCTGTCTACTTTGCTGTGGCGCCAAAGTTCGTTTGTAACCAAAGTCATGACTAACGTTACATTAATGATGTATAATTCGCGCTGGTGATCAACAATATCAAAAATATTCTCACTGTAGTGAACGTTTAGGCACAAATATTGGAAATTAAACACAAATATATTTTTAACTACAACCTTCTCAAACCTATTCACAACTTGTATTGATTTTTACAAAAACTGTGGATTATGTTAATACCAGGAAAATGTTAAATTTGATAGATTTGCTTTTAAACAAAGATACTTTGTTTTGTAGTTCTTTGGTATCGAGCAGTGATACCAACTTTTTGAGAGCAAAAAGCACTAAATCGCACTATTACGAGCAAAAAAATCGTAAAAAAGCACTAAGCCACATTTAAAATTTCATTAAACACAAAACAAGTTGCATTCGGCTGTGCCGAATATTATATACCTCCAAAACTAAAATTAAATTTGTATATAAACATTTTTTAATGAATTATTATTAATAATATCATCCAAATCATTTGGAGTTTAAATTGACCATAAACCCGTTTTAAAGTAATACAGTGCGAGCTCGATTATGGTAACTCGAAAAAATCTGGCCTGTTGCAATCAATTTGCAATGACCGAACATTGTTTATAAAACTTAATGACAGCATATATTTTAATAAACATACTTATATTTTATCGTTTAAATCTAAACGAAAATCTAAAATCTAAATTAAAATCGTGCAAAGTTGAATAAAAGAATTGGCTTATGATTTTATCCAATTACTAGCTGACCCGGTCTACGTTGCTGGCCCTAAGTAAACATTAGTTTTGTATTACCACACGATTTAAATTGAGCATTTAACGAAATTTACGGCCTTTAAAATAAAAATCCATGGAATACCTATCATAAATTTTTTTTAAAAAATAACTTACATATGGTGTGGATATGGGCTCAATCAAAAAAGAATAAGTTGGACCATGGCGATAATTTTAAAGAAAAAATCGTCCAAATCGGTCAAGCCGTTCTCAAATCATGCTCTTAATAGAAAAAGTGGGCGTAAAAGTAGGCGTGGTAATTTTTTCTTTCGATGAAAACGTAAAATAAATTAATACGAACAGTTAAAAGAAAAATTAGTCAAATCGATGGAGCAGTTTTTTGATTTTAGGTAAATCGAAAAAAGTGGGCGTAAAAGTGGGCGGGGCAAAATTTTCTTTCCGTAAAAACCTAAGTTAAACCATGGCGATCATTTTGAAGAAAAAATCGTCCAAATCGGTCAAGTCGTTCTCCAGTTATGCGCTTAATAGAAAAAGTGGGCGTAAAAGTAGGCGTGGTAAATGTTTCTATCGATGAAAACTTAAAATGGATTAATACGAAGATTTGAAAGATAAATTAGTCAAATCAAAATCGTCCAAATCGGTCAAGTCGTTCTCCAGTTATGCGCTTAATAGAAAAAGTGGGCGTAAAAGTAGGCGTGGTAAATTTTTCTATCGATGAAAACTTAAAATGGATTAATACGAACATTTGAAAGATAAATTAGTCAAATCGATGGAGCAGTTTTTTGATTTTAGGTAAATCGAAAAAAGTGGGCGTAAAAGTGGGCGGGGCAAAATTTTCTTTCCGTAAAACCCTAAGGTGGACCATGGCGATAATTTTAAAGAAAAAATCGTCCAAATCGGTCAAGCCGTTCTCAATTTATGCGCTTAATAGAAAAAGTGGGCGTAAAAGTCGGCGCACATAGGGGTTTTTTGCCAATCTAGCCGGACATTACTTTTTGTTTTAGCTTATATTGCTTCTTAAAAGTTATTGAGTGCCCCTAGATCGATGAAACTTGGCAGAAATATGTGATATTGTCATAGGCAGGTAAACCTAAAAAATAAATAAAATCGGACCAAGGAGGAAAATGTTCCCCCTAGAAGAACTAATCCAACCTCTGAAAAATGCAATTTTTTTTAAACTTTTCCCATACTTTTGTTTGGCAAATGCAACTTTTAACGTCGGCGAAAGTTAAAAAACCTAAAATAAGACCCATGAGATCGTAAAATTACACTTTTCGCCCCCCGCCCCCTTTTGAGGGCGGTTACATAAAATAATATTTAAAAAAAATGTAAATATTAAAAGAAATAGATTACTAACGCCTTAATACTATAAAAATTAAATTTTTGAACTTTAATGGGTAGGGGGAGATATCCCTCCAAACACCCCCCCCCCCCCCCCCGGAACGACCCTGTAAAATTTTTTTTTTTTTTGCTAATTTCCAAAACATATTAATTTTTAAGATTTTATGTGACGTTTATATATTTTATAGTATTTAATTTATCTGAAAATAATTAATATATTCGTAATAATAACTTATTTATAATAGTAACAGCAAATTTTATTTAAAATAATAACAACTAATTTATTTAAAATAACTTCTAGCGGCACTTCGGATTATTTCATATTGTTTTCGAGAAAGATCAGCTTCTACAAATATAGAAAGAGCCTTTAGAGGGGTTAGCTGTTTTACTTTATCCTCTTGTGCAGCTTTGTATGCTTTTTTTATTTTTGTAGCTCTTGCCGGAGAAGACACAATTTCTTTAAGCAGACCTGAGGCATCTTTTTTTCCAGACGTTTGTAGTTGTGTTTGGGTAGCGTGCATCAATAAATCAGCATCGGTTTGAGTTCGCAAGATTTCAGTTTTTCTTCTCTTACTTCTTTCGGTCAATTCAACAAACGGCTTTTGTAGTCGTTTTGAAGACGAACTCCCAAAAAAAGGTATTGTCACTGTTCCTTCCAGCCATTTGGCATGCATGCTTACAAATCGATCCTTTTTTCTTTGTGCTGAATGCCAAAATATTTTAAAAAAATATTTGAATTTCTTTAAGCATTGATTTACTACTGATATGTCACTATCTCCCTGACATTTTGAAATTTCGCACAATTTTCTAACTAAAAATTGTAATTTCTCTTCAACGAGTTTAGAACTACATTCTTGTATAATTTGGAATAACTCTAAATTCGTATACACTTTTTCCATTTTACTCTCGAAGCTTCAAAATGGTTCTGATAACAATTTTATGCAAAAACCACAATATATATTTAAAAAAACTAAGTACCTAGAGCCCAGATTTGATTTTTTATTATATATTATTTTTGTTGTTAATGATTTTAAAAGTTATGCAAAACAGGTACATTTATTTTGCTCTATTAAATAACGTCCTTTAGCGGCCGCACAGGTGGTTAAAACCCGTTACTTACTGTTTCGCACATCCCTTTTTTTACACAGGTAATATTAGGCTTATATGTAATAATTTAAATAAAAACCATCTACGTACAACCAAAACATTTTATGACTGACGAAAGGGTTTCTATCATATGTACCTATGCAAGATGAGCAAAAACAGAAAAAAGGTGAAATTTTCAAAAAATCATAAAAAAAAATGGCGCAACAACGCGCAACGTTTTTTTTTTTAATTTAAAAGTAGAGATTTCAAATTTTATCGTGATGTATAAAATTTTTAAGAACTCAGCGGAACTCACCTTCAAAAACCTTTTAAATTTTTTTTTTTTACAAAAAAGTGAACAAAAAAATCGTTTTTTTTAATTTCGTACTAATTTTTTTATCATAAAAAATTCAAATAAAATTTTTCTAAAAATTTTCATAATTAGCTGTTTATATAGTCTTTCACAGAAAAAAAAATTCAATGTAAAATCTTTATTCGTTTATCTACAAAAAAATATATTGTAAACCTCCCAAAACCGTAAAAAGTCAATGAACACGCATGCAATTTAATCAACTTTCCTGGTTTTAACAGTGTCCCAAAACCACAAATCTCAAGCAAAAGACTTGAAAATTCACTATACGATGCAGAACTTTGTTGTCTGTCGAGCTGCGTACTTAAATTTTTCCATTTCTTAAAAAAAATTTTTTGCTTAATGTCCGGCTAGATTGGCAAAAAACCCCTATGTGCGGCGTGGTAAATTTTTCTATCGATTAATACGAAGATTTGAAAGAAAAATTAGTCAACTCGATGGAGCCGTTTTCTGATTTTAGGTAAATCGGAAAAAGGGGGCGTAAAAGTGGGCGGGGCAAAAGTATCCTATGTCCGTCTCCTGGCTCTAAGCTACCTCCCTACCAATTTTCAGCCAAATCTGTTCTGCCGTTCTTGAGTTATAAGTGGTGTAACTAACACGACTTTCTTTTATATATATAGATTTTAACATATGTACGCTTCTGAATAAACAACACACATTAGGTGTAAAATAGAAAGAACATGTATGTTTGCAATCTGATACTTAGTCAAACCATTTTTCAATAGCACTAGAGGTAGAAGTGCACAACACGTGGAAAACTAAAGCGCATGGAAAATGGCTTGTTATAAAAGTATTTTCTGTCAGCTATTTTTAATTTGTTTAACACTTTGCATATACCAAGCTACGGCTCTTTTTTTCGTTTTTTAAATTCTTTGCGTTTTTTTGTTTCCGACTGCATGTTTTCTAACAATTTCTAATATTTTCCAATTCATATTCTATTTTTGAAACAGTGCTAACATTTTTAAAAAAATGTTTACCGAAATACATCGTTTTTATTACGATTACTACCCAGCAAAAACTTGGTAATGACTTGCCATTACTGAACAACTTACTTTTCAATGACTACTTCATACCATCTGCATTACATAGAAGTAGTTTAGTAATGGCTGACATATAATCTGAGTTGATTAACGAAATTTATAATTCATTCATAATAAAATGCATCTACGGTTTACTTTTTTTCAAATCTAATACAAATTGGGTTTAAATATTTATTCTTACAATTTGTTTTTTTTTTTTTTTTATTACACTGAAAGAAAAATGCTTCATATATTTAATGAATCATTTTCATAAAAAAATTTTCCTTGGGTAAATGAAAATTTTCATTGCCTAAATGGAACTTCATAGTTATAATGAAGTATTTTCGTTAAAATCGCTTCATTGGATTTCGTAATTACGTTAAAAATTTTCATTGGATATATGAAAACTTAAGTTTGTCCAAGTTAAACAAAAAATTTTAGTTGGGAACATAAAAAACAATATACAAACATAACTATATTCATAAATTAATACAAAATTATAGTTTCCTTAAAAAAATGTTTAATTGTTAATTAAAAAATGTAAGATTTAATAATTTCGTACATCTAATGTTACATGTATGCCATTAATTTTATGAATTAAAAAATTTTTTTTAATAAAAGCAACATATTTTAATAATTGCCTTCATAAATTTAAATTTTCATTATGACAATAAAAATGTCATTATAGTAATTCAACGTTTTTATTGTTATTATGGACAATTTAATCTCATATTTACGCTCTGAATTGAGTAAAAAACATAGTTTTTTTTATGGAAAAACTACACTGCCCCCGTAGACAAGCTGATAGTGAGCTAGCCTATCAGCACCGAGGTTGCGCGATCGAATCCCACCAGAGACAGACAAAAAATAAAAAATAAAATAAGAAAAAATAGAAAAAAAAAATTAAATAAAGTAAAATAAGAAAAAATAGAAAAAAAAATAATTGAAGCACAGCCGCGAATAACGTTTTAAGTTACAAAATAATAATTTTTCAGGAGAGCAAAAAAACGTTTTTTGACAAGCAGCATTATTTGTTTTAAAAATTTTTTTTTCTATTATTTAAAATAGTGATAATAAAAACTTTAATGCAAAAGGCTTTTAAAACATTATTCCGCACTGCAAAACCATTTCGGTTTCATCATTATGTTAGTAACTTGCAATGTTCTTCCACTGGCTGACACTTTGTACGCCATTTTGAAGGCGTTAAGGTGCATAGTTTTGGTTGATTTGATGTTTAAACTGTGTAAGAGAGTAAAGTCAACGTTTATCTGCAAAAAAACAGTTTTTGCAAAATGTGGCGTTTACAACGTTTTTCGCGGCTGTGCTTCAATTGAAAAAAAAATAATAAAAAAAAAATTTTTTTTAAGTCATTACATGTTAGTTGTAATTTTGGTGACATCGGAGTAATAAGTTATTTAAGTCCCTATTTGTAAGCGAATGTGGTAATGACTTATTTAACTCCCTATTTTTAAGCGAGGGTGGTAAGTACTTGCCTCCAATGACATCACTGTGTTAAAATAATGAGTTAAAATGCCAATGCATAAGTAGTGAAGAGTCGTTATATTAGCTTTTTAACTCATTACTTTGCAATGTAAGTTTTTGCTGGGTAAATATGTTGTCAACGCTAAAAATTGCAACGTTTCGAAAAATTTCCAAAAGCCTAGCTCTAACCTCGTAAAAAAGTTTTTGGTAAAAAGAATGTAACTTTCTTTTATCACTTTTTTATCATTTGAAATATAAAAATCTTTACAAGCCTTCTCAAAATTGTACCCCAAATAGCAAAGTTCAACTAAATCATCCTCTATATAATCGTAGTTTTAAAAAATGGTAGAAAAAAATAAAAATTGTAAAAAGCACTAAAGGCACTTACGAAAAATTAATAAAGCACCAAGTTAGTGCTTTCTCTTGTTTTGGCACTATGGATAACATTTTGGCGTTTTGAGGCATCGAAAAGCACCATAAATAGTGCCAAAAGCACTTAGTTGGCATCACTGGTATCGAGTATTTCGCTCATGATTATAAACATTTATTAATATGCATTCCCATATTAATTTTTCGGGTGTTTATCAACATTTGTAAGTAAACACGAATGAACGTTCTCTTAAGCCTAGTACTCTGTTCAAATTTGTGAAAAATGTTGAGCAACATTTATTATTTCACACGAAAATTTTGACATGTATCGATGTTACCTATCTTGCGAGTTTGTACAATTTGCCGATTTTATTTCTGCAAAGTATGCGACATTGTTTTGCGTATGTAAACAAACCCCACATGTATTTTACTAAAAATAATTTTTTTTAATAAAAAATTTAATAAAAAAGAATGTAAATATGGATAAAAAGCTGTTCCCGGTTGTGTTATATTAATTTTTTATTTCTTATTCAATAATCAGTTCATCCTTTTTTGCTTTTGCTTAAAATTCCACGTGAAATAAGTGCAGCTTACATTATTTCGCAGTTGTAAAAAAATGTTGCCAGAAACATTTCGGAACTTTTTCACATAATGAACAGAGTACAACTCTATCAACATTATTTCATAGATATTCCGCACAAGTTTTTTTCATATGCGTTTTGACAGCATTTCACGTGAAATGTTGAACAGAGTACCAGGCTTTAAGTTAAAAATGTTATCAGCCGGGGCCACGATGTCACACGTTAACAAACAAAACAATTTCTACAATTTGTTTTTGTTTTAAATGTAGTTTTCTATGCGAACGTTAACGTGTGACATCGTGGGCCTGGCTGTATATATGACTACATATATAGTAAAATGATATTAATTCATTGAGTATATTTTTTTTGTGAATGAAATATAGAAGTAAACAATTTACGAAAAATTAACATTCACCTTATAATTTATAATTAAAATAGTTTTCATTCCTTAAACAAAACTAGTGGCATCTCAATAACTAAGTTGTGTTTAGTTGAAATTACAAGTGATATGGGTACGAGTAATTTACATAAATTTAGCAAACTACGCAGAAACTCTAACATTGTAAATTTTACAGCGTTTCTTCATAAAAAACTTTCAGGCAATCGGTAATTTCATTTTGGGTTATTGAAAGGTATACACGTTTTAATAAAATTACATAAAACAAGTAAGAGTGCTATATTCCGCTGTGCCGAATCTTATATACCCTTCACCATTGTGCGAGTAGAATAGAGAGCAACTAAATAATTTTTACACATACATACATATTTACAATACTTACAACTTCATTATAAATGAAATTTAAAAACCGATAACTGGTAAATATTTTTTATTATGAAATAATAAAGAAGGGTGATAACGAAAATCATATTGGGCATTATGCTAGTATATGTAAACAAATACGAAGGGGGGTGAGGGGATAGGAAGAAGAGACGACAACCGGATTTGAACTTCGCTTTGCATAAGGACCTAGAATATATATACTTTATAGGGT
The DNA here is from genome assembly GCA_930367215.1 of Pollenia angustigena. Taxonomy (NCBI): domain Eukaryota; kingdom Metazoa; phylum Arthropoda; class Insecta; order Diptera; family Polleniidae; genus Pollenia; species Pollenia angustigena. The sequence continues at coordinate 18,307,188 of OV884060.1, forward strand.
GTAGGACCTTCGGTGAAGGGTATAAAAAACAATCTTAATTAAAAAAAAAGAATAATTTTTGGGATTTCAGTATTTTGGTCATAACTCTGCTATTTCTTAACCGATTTGACAGATTTATATACCGACGTGTTCAAGAAGAAATTTGCCAGTTATTTTGGCTATAAAACGTGGACTCGGGAAGATCTATGGTTCCTGAAAATGGGTATTTAAAAAAAAAAATTAATATTTTGGTCATAACTTTTTCGTATCTGAACCGATTTTCCCGAGTTTTTCAGAAAATATTTTCTATTAAAAATTTCCGATCTTCTGATATATAAGGTGTAACCATAGGTCATATAACAGTCAAAAAATTCAGGTTTTTATACAATTTTTAATACTTTTTGTATGAGAGGTACCACGCCTACTTCTCCAATCCCGCCCACATTTTGTAGGATGGTCTATATTTATAACCTAAATGTTTGTACCTAATTTTAAAGCTTTGGCTTTTGCCGTTCTCCAGATATACAGAAAAAAGTAATACAAATACAACAACCACAAGGGATTTTTTGGAAAAATTAGAGGCAGTCGTGGTTTTTTGGTCATATCTCAGCCATTGTTGGACCGATCTGGCTGAATTTCAATAGCAAGAAATGGTGGACTATGTGTAACATAAATGTAAAACAACGTAGCCGCTATCATGTCTGGAGTCTCCGGAAAACACATATCAAACGTAAGACGGACAGACGGACGGACGGACGGACGGATGGACGGACGGATATCGTTAAATCAACTTCTCTCCTCATAAGGACCCAGAATATATATACTTTATAGAGTCTAATATCAATATTGTAGAAATTACAAACGGAATGACAAACTTATATATACCCTTTTCCACCTGTGGTGAAGGGTATAATAAGTAAAAGTTAAATACAGAGCCAAGTTCAATTGAAAAGCATATGCTATTAAAATATTACCATAACCTAAATTTGGATTTTTAAGAGAAAAAGGTATATTTATTATATTAGTTAATTTAAATTTTAATTGAATATTCTTTATTGCGTATGCAATTTAGGATTTCAATAAAACAGGAATTGCCCAAAGTGCGTTCGAGGTTTTTCTATTGCGGAGCTATTAGAGGTCGCATTGATAATTTCTTATAAAATTTAAAAATTATCCGGTATTTCCACCAGCACCTTCAATTTGCTTGGAACAGCTCATATTTTTTTTAAACTTCCCAAGTCTTTAATTACTACAATATCCTGGAATAAGGACAAAACTAAGAATTTCAACACTGGCTGGTAAGAATTGATTACCAAAGCTAAATTTTGCATAATTCTTGCGAATTCTAAAGTATTAGTTTTATAAACTAAATGATAGCCAGCCATTAAATTTAATTAAAATTTATATATTTCCGTATAAGAAAGTACCGCATTTGTTTCCACTAAACTGGTTGGCATAACCTTGAAATTTAAAGTATCACTTGTAAAGAAATTTTCAAGCAAGTCTAAATTACAATTTCTACGTTTACTCACGCTTTCATCTGCCAAAAAAATATCAATTATTCACATATCTTTAGATTATGTGAACCAGGACTAAGTATAGAAAAGACACGAGCCCCCCCAAACCCGACTGAAGCTAGCTTAAAATGGCTCCCACAGTCTTTCTATTACTTAGATCTAAACAAGGTTTTCTAGCTTGGTTTTTTTCTGAAAGTAGAGAACCTTATAGCGAAATTGCTTTTAGCTATTTTGCAAAAATAATTATAAGAGAATATTACACCACTTGCCAAAAGAAAAATTTGTCTCCATTGCAAATTACATAGAAACTACATATGTGTGGAAAACCACACATACTACCCTGTATCCACACTGTTTTCGTTATTATTTAATATATTTTAATTACAATGCAGCTAAAATAGCTATTCACGAAAGGAAAACCAAAGATGTGAATAAAGTTAAGCAAAATAGGGTAAATGTACCAGTAGTTGGCAGTTTGACTTTTTTTCATTTTTAAACTGGTGCCATTACGTACACAAACGTGATACTGGGATGGCAACTAGCCACTACAGTTCAGTAATATGTATATTTTCGATTCATATAAGAGTTATTAGACACATTCTATATTAAATTTGAGTAATTTTACTTTTTTCTTAAATACACGGCATTTGCCAGTAGTCGGTATACGATCTTCCAATCCTCGGCATGTAATGATCCTATTGTCGGCATGGTCATTTTTTAAAGAAAAACCCAATTTGTTCACGAATTCAATTGATAATTTATTGAAAATTTAAGCTTTTTACTTTCTAAAATACTTAAAATGTACATTTGTATGTTTAAGTAGGCATTACACGCAAAGAAAAGACATGTTTTAATATGGTCACCTCCAAGAAAACCATTTTTAAAGATAATTTTGAACATATGTTTAGTTTACCCATATTATTGTCTCCGACAACCATATTATGGTTAAATTAGTCCTCCATTAAGACGCCATACCCATTTTATGGTTGCCTTAAAACATGTTGTGGTTAAATATGACAATAATTTGTTTTCAAATTAACAATAGTATTTTCCTCTTTTGCAAGAGCAACATGCTATGGTTGAAAAACAACCATGCTAATAACAGTGTTAAACATATTTTAGTTATTATCAACCATAACATGTTCGGAGGCAGCCATAATATGGTTGTGGCTTCTTGATGGACGACTTTTTTAACCATAATATGATTGTCGGAGACAACAATATGGTTAAATTAAACATAGAAAGTTCTAAATTTTCTTTAAAAATAGTTTTGTTGGACGTGACCATTTTTAAACATGTTTTTATCTGGGTGTACACACGTAGAAAAAAAGTTTCACTTCCAACAAAACTATTTTCAACGAGAAATTTAATATATATTATGGTAAGTTTAACCATATTGTTGTAGTCACAACCATATTTTGATGTTATGGCTAAATATGACAATAATTTGTTTACCACTAATAGTTCTATTTAACAATAGTATTTTCCTCTTTTCCAAGAGCAACATGCTATGGGTAACCATGCTTTTATAAGTGTTAAATATATTTTTGTTATTACCCAAAACATGTTTGAAGGCAACAATAATGTGGTTGTTTCTTCTTGATGAAGGACTATTTTAACCAAAATCACCGGTGACAAAATTATTATTAAATTAACCATAGATTAAGATTTTTCTTTTAAATAAGTTTTGTTGGAGGCAGAGCTATAAAAATCTGAAATCAAAATGATTTCAAAAAAACTGATTTTATTCTTTGATTTCGAAATGATTTTAAATTTGTAAGGAGATTCATTTGAAGGAAACGAATTCATTTTTATTTCATTTTTATTGCAATAAGTGAATTTGAATGTAATATTTCATTGGAATCAATTAAAATATAAATTGAATAAAAAAAATTTTTACTTTCAACATCCATCGGAAAATTGATTGTTTGATTTCAAATTAAAATCTTACATATGGAAATTCAACCATTGGGACTTATCTTATCGCCATTACATATTCTGGACGGATCATCCAAAATATCAACAACATTTTGTGCGATGAGATGGTTTTTTCTTCAGGGACTTTAGCTCGTCCTTTACTAATTGCCTCTGATTGCTTAACAGCTAAGCTTAAATGCCGATTCAAGGACGATCATTTTTAAATAGTATGGTGCGTCCATCTTCCTTTATAATCGCTTACACTGTGTTCAGAATGTAATCATTTGTTACCGAAAGTTTGCATTTGGAGAGGACGAGTCACTATTTGTAAAGTGGAGCTTGGAAAGCTTCATTTCTGGCTGGCACCTAGTATTGATATCAAACCTTTTATTTGTAGGGTCACTTCAGTAAATTTAAACATTAACATTGTTTTCTTACTTTTCATATTTAACTTTACTGATATGTAAATGAAATGCAAATATTTAATAGTCCTTACAAATTTTAAAAAATATACTGTTTTGGGACCCCATTTACAGTTAAACTAGAAATAAAATTGCTGCCGACTTTAGAACAACACTTATCCTATAGTCGGCAGGTCATGAGATACTCAAAAGAAATCATGCCGACTACTGGGTAAACTCGTTTTAAACTCATTTTCTGTTATCTCAGAGGAACGATTGATGAACAATTTACTCAAATTTGAGTGTAATCAGAGAAAAATACTGATTTGCCAGTAGTCGGCACCCAATGCCGAACAAAGGAAATTTTGAAAATTTTTGTTCCTAATGTCGGCACCCAACAAAATTAATAAATCATTCAGGAAAGCAAATTTCGATCTACCAAATGTTAAAATACAATTTGGTTTAAGGATTGATGTTTGACTAGTGACGTCAGCAGTCGTCGATGGCTGCGAGTGTAAGACGGCAAATCCATCTGAGGAGATCGAGTGGTTGCGATCGAAACATGTCATGGTAACCTGCCGGCCAGGGCTCGAGCCCGAGCCACGTCAAGAATGAAAGATTGTCAATGACAATTTTAATTAATTTTCATGTTGTAAAATTCCTTTCTTCACAAAAATAATTTAATAAAAATTAAATTTCATGAACTTAAGCCTAATTAAAAATATTAAAAAAAAAAATTTGGATTAAAAACCATAAATAGTTCAACAAAATAACCACAATACTAATTAATAAAATATTAACTTTTTGTAAATTTTTTTACTTTTACGACAAAATTTAATAGACTTTTTACCTTTTTAAACTTTATAATTAATAAACTTCCCATAAATAATATGCCTATTTGCCTTTTAAAGTTAGCTCTAACACTAATTTTTTTTTTTAAAAACAAGGGTCACCGCAAAAGTTCAAGAGCTTGTCACTCAAGACTTCAAAATTTGGCAAAACTACTCATCTTCCTCCAATTTAATTATTACTAATGGAAAGATGAGTAAATTTTCTTGACAAACTTGATGCTATTTATGAATGTAAAAACCATATTTCTTATTTATTAACGTTTAAATGCAAAAAATGCCGACTACTGGTACATGCCGAACTTAGGTGCACTTACCCTATCCCCGATGAACACGATTACTGTCACAAGGAACGGATTGAATGGCCTATTATAGAAGCTGTGGGGGATGATTCTTGTTAAAAGTTTAAGATAGTTCTAATCAATAATACAATGTTATGTGATTTTTATAATCATTTTAATTTTGAAATGAAAAATTCGAAAACCAAATATGCAAATAAAGAAGAAGAACAATAATTCATTTGAAAAACAACTTTAAATTCATTAAAAAAACGGATCATTTACTTTTCATTTAAAATAAATGAATTTTACATTAATTTTAAATATTTTTATTTATTAAACAGCATATTCCGTAAAATTTAATAGTTGTTACTTTAAAAAAATATATTTTAACCGACAAAAAATCAAACTACATAACAAAATAAGTACGAAAAAACATTATTTTTTTCTAGCTTGTTTTTTGAAGAACAAACATAAATGTTAAAAAACGAATTTAATAACACAAAATCAGTTACTGTAATAATTTTATAAGTGTGATAATGAAGTTTATAAAACATCAGAATTTGAATGAAAATGCAATCTGTTTTATGGCCACTTGATAACAATAATGATGAAACTATTAGCTTAATTAATTTGGAATAATTATAATAAGTTTTTGATCTCATTTCCAAAAGTTTTAAACAGAATTGATAAATTAATTTACAAAAATTTTTCATCATGTACAAACATTCATACTATGTGTACAAAGTTTGCTTAGTTGTTGTTTAAGTTTTTTTTTACTATATTGTAAATGGCTGGTGTATTGCAATTTTTTTTAATAAGATAATAAAAAATTCATTTTTACTGAACTATTATTAATTTTTAATCCTTATGTTGATCTCTTTTAAAAAAGTTTTGTAAGTAGGTATAGAATTTATGAAATTAAAGAAAATATTTAGATTAACATAACCCTTCTACCTGTGGCGAAAGGCAAAATAAAACAAAAATTTATTAAAAAAAATTACCTTTTAAATTAATGTATCCAGTGTTTTCTGCAAATATTTAATAAAAATTTTTTACCCTAAAACTTTTCTTTTTGTGGTAAACCATCTTTTATTAATTGACACTAATTTCACGCTTCAAATTTTGAAGTTCAAAAAACTAATATATTTTTCAATTTGCTCTTAAAATATTTGCTCTTTTAAATAACTAATAAAAACACAAACAATATTATTTTTCTCTTATTTTATATTATGCTTTTGCTTCAATAAGATTTTATTTTCTGCCTTAAATGCACACAAACACTCATTCGCTAAACTTTGCCAAGAACGGAAATTACGTGCTGCCTCGGCTCAATGCAACAGCACAAATTGCGACACTCTTCACTTAAGCAGAAGAGCCAACCGAGACTGCGTATTCAAAACCAACCAAATTGCATTAAGAATTTTCACGCAGACTTTTTACTAAGAAAAAACTATTTTTTTGCACAAATTTTATTATTAAGATATTAAATACACATTAGATTTTATTTATTTAAAAATATTATTTACTTTTTAATGCTTTTGACAATTATTTTTAACAATTTAAAGGAGAATTTCTACTCAGCCGTACGCGCACTACAAAGATTTCATAGAAACTGAAGATGAAACAAAAATGCCAAGTTATCCAAAGGTAGTTGTTAGAAAACCGATTTGTTTAGTTCAAGGCGAATTCGCCTTGGTTTCGTTTGAGTAGCGAATAAAAGTTTCTGAAGGGCAGCGTTGCCGTGGAAAATGTTCAAATAGGAGCCTTTTTCCTAAAAAAGTTTACAAAAGTGTATTTTAAAGAGAAAAAAGGGTCACGTTTTTTTTATTACTAAGCAAAAGAAGATTTCTTCAGTTTTAATTAAAAAAATACCTTATTCTAAAACAAAGAATTATAATAAAAAGCCACATAAGAAAAAAGCTATTTTGAAAACTATAAATGTATCACTCAGTTTAGATGAGGGCTTTTACGACGTCGCTTTGTCGACGTCTCTTTTGGTTTGTTGGTGAGCGGTGTAGAAAAGAAAGAGGGGTTAACAAAATGACTCGTTTTGTATTTTGCATGTCGTTTTTTACATTTCTCTTTTAACCTTTTCTGTTTACGTTTTATTCTTTTTCTTACTTTAAAGTGTGTGGTTGAAAATACAGTGAGACCTCGATTATCGATAATAGACGGGATCGGCAGAATTCTTGATTATTTATTTTTTTTGGTGTGTTTCTTATTTTATGTATGTAAATATATAACGTTTTATTATGTAAACATGAGGAAAAAAGTAAATTTGGCAGAACATGCTTCCACAACGTTAAGAAATTCTCTTTTTTCGTTTATTTAAATTTCTTTTGATTGTTCAAAATTTAGCGAAAAAAATATAATTTGTTTATAATTTCGGATAATAGAGGCAATTTAAATCAGTGCAAAAAAATGTTTGTTTTCCATTTAATTGAAGCTGCCGGTTAATCGAATGACGGGTAATCAAGGCCATACTGTAAATAAAAAAAGACATGCAACCAAAAATCATCGTATGAACGCAAAGAGATTTTGGAAGTTGCTTTAAAAGGGAATCAAGATAAAACGACGTCGTAAAAGCCCTCATGTGAATTAAGTGTATGTACCTATATTATGGGTATTTTTATTAAAAAACAGTGAAGTAAAAAAAAAACAGTTCACGGGTTCATACATGAGTTATTGGGCTAATGGCAGCTAGAGCCCGAAAACTTTATGCTTTATATTAATTTATTAATATTTATAAAGTTTTTCAATAAATAAATTAATAATTAATACACATACAGAAATTCGTTGAACTTTTTTCAATTCCTTCGTTGATATGCGTTTAAAAATAGTGGTGCTGGGCGAATTCATTCAAAAAAAAACACAACATAAGCGGCGGTCAATATTAAGGCCGTGTCAGCAGTGTGACCCTTTTAGCATTTTCACTGCTAAATTTAGCATTATTTATTTTGATTTAGCAGCGAATTTTTTAAATAGCATTAAGCATTATTTTCAGCATTTTTGTAATATTTTTTTATCATAATTTAGCATTTTTTAATCTTAAAAATTTTATATATTGTTTTATTTTTTTTATTTTATTTTCTTCAATTACATAACCGAGCCCTTAGGGCCTTTTATGGTTAATAAAAGCTACTAACTAGACAACAAATTTCAGTTGTTATTTCACAATATAATTTTTTGTGTTTTCAATGACAATTTTACTTATATTTTGTATTTGTATATGGCTTAAGTTGACTTAAGTGTTTTTCATTTTATTACATATTTTTATTATCTTCTTCAAGATCTATGACGCAGCTAAATATCAAGTATAAAATGTCATTATTAATAAAACTATACGCATTAATATTTTAACTTTCACAATACAACACACAATTAATTTTAGACAAAACCTTTAATATCTCAAAACACGAAATTTCGACTTAAGCCATTATTATTTATTACCACAGATATTTAGGTATATCGGTACCTAAACGCAAAAAACCCCATCTAACATTTTGAAAATTTTACAAAAAACCATTAATCGCCTTAAACGGCTTATAATTTATTTTTCTTCTACTTTTCTAAACCTAAAGGTCCAACCATAATATGCATAGCCTTGCTTAACCTACTGTCAAAAATTAACAAAAAGTCTCTCAAATGTGTTTAAAGAAACAAAATCAAAAAACATTTGATTCCGTACGGTATGTGCGATCAGTTTCGCACTTTGCTTAAGCAAATGACAGTTTCATAAAACTTAACAAAAATTTTCTTTAAGTTCAATATGGTTTGCCTCATATGATTAACATGTATTCGCACATTTGCTTAAGTCAACCTAAGCACATTATGGTTGCATTGCACCTAAACAGATTTTTTTGACAGTTGACAATGTTGCATATTTTGCAAACTGTAGGTTAGGGCTTTAAGCGTTTATCATGTAATTTTGTAGATAGGGCCTTTTGTTTTTTTGGTTAAAAAGTCGCTTACTTTTGTCAAACTACTGAATTGTTTTTATTAAATAAATCTATGTATGTATATAATTGTTTTTATATAAATTTCATTTTATTTTAAAGAAATATAATATTTAAAGGTAAATTAATGCATAATTCATTCATTAAAATGATACAATTATTTAAAAAAATTTATCATTTTTTTTAGCATTTTCAAATTTTATTTTTAGCATTTTTAGCATTGTTTTAATCCCCATTTAGCATCCAATTTATTTTTAGTTGTGGTCACACTGCGTGTCAGATACAGCTTTTTCGCTTTGCGTGACGTTTCTTACTTAGACAGAAAATCGTAAAGCAAAAGGTGTATGCCATTGCAAAAACTTTGACAGCACTCACCTATTGTTTGTTCGAAAATAAATAAATAAAAATAATTATACTGGCATTTATTATCATTTTCTCAAGCTCATATCTTGCAAACCGTTCGGAATTTGATTTACCCACTAAGACAAAGTTGTAGCTACCTATGGACCTGAACAGGGGAAAAAGGTAACAAAAAATCGAATTTTATAAAGTTTTTTGCGATTTTGATCTTGAAGGTTAAGTTTTTTTGATTTTATATGTTTACAACTTTGGCTCCTTATGGCAAGAGCTACAACTTTGTCTCAGAGGATAACTCAAAATTTCGAACGGTTTGCAAGATATGAGCCTGAGAAAATTATTCCTTTTTTGCAAAAATGACACCGAGGCCCCAAATCTTTGGGGGCCCATAAACAAAAAGTGCATAACTTTGGGCAAAACTGGGGGACATGGGTCTTTTTTTTTGGTCTTTTATCACATAGTGGTGTCCGAATATGGTTATTTTTCAATGACTTAAAAAATTGCACACAGTGATATCAAAGCGAATCTCTAACGCAACGCGAAGCATAAGTTTTATCTGGCATGGCCTTTAGGCTTGGAAAGGAGCAAATGCAAAATATATCGTAGCACTTTAATGAAATATAACGGAAATTCTGTGTATTTGGTTGTTGGATTTAACAAAAGACAACAATATTTTGCATTTGCTCTTTTGCATCGGTGGGTTTTGAACTTTTTTTGGTGCTTCTTTAAATTATTTGTGCGAAAAACTCCTTAGATGGTGCACGGTTTCCTTTTTTTTCAAATTTCGTTGCGTTTTTTAATTTTTGTTGACACCAAAAAAATTCAACACAACACAACACAAAAATACACCTGTTTCAATACCATTTCATTTAAAAGTGCAAAATTTTTACAATTACAGACAACAATAAGAACTACAAGAAATTATGTTTCAGACGTACCAAATCATATGCACAAAGTAAAAAAGTCTTGTTGTTATATATAATTTATATTATGTAACATCGCGTCTTAATGCGCTATCGATTTGAACAAGGTATATTTACACAAGGTAGACTCATTTGGGAGTGTAGACATGCTGCTCTGTAAAAGGAACCGAGTTGTAAAAATTGTCTTCATATAAAACAAAAACAATTTAACGCACACATGTACAAATTTTGGCTCATATACACGAAATTTTACTTTTGGGTTCCAACTAGGGGTAATCAGCTGGCAAACATATGGGCCAACGAGCTTACCTTGTGTACATATACCCATGCTGAAATAAACAGATTGCAGCACTACGCCAGATGACGATTTTTTGCTCTTGCCTTGTTTGTCTAGGTTTATGTCAAAGTTTTGTTTGTGTTTACAAAAAGTCCACGTTTTGTGCTGTGATTATTGCATTTTATTAAAGTTTTTGTTAATTTTAAATTAAAATAAATAAGATAATGACCATAATTAAATAAAAATTAAATCACGTTCAGCGGCACGCTTTGATTTTTGTTTAAAGTATTTTTTGACGTAAACGGTGATATAATTTCCGTTTTTGTTGTAATGTTGTATTTGTTGCCGTAACGATGCCACCTGCTTATTCCACCATGCATATACCTTGGATTTGAACAAGACATGAACATAACGTCGGCAAAGCAACGGTATTAATTTGCTCAGGTTTTTATATGTGGCGAATTCGTGTTAATGTTCATGTTCCGATTGGCCACAATTTTTGTTGTTGTGGCGTTTGGTTGTATACACAAAATACATTGTATGGCCAACATCATGGTGCACATGGATGTTCAGACGAATGTTTAGGCAACGATGGCAGCATATGGACGAAACATGAACAGTCTACACGAGTAAAATTCATGTGCGACATGATGTTCTTACCAAGTTGATGGATAGTGGAGACGCGTAGTCATTAAGTACATTAATGATGAAAGTGTAATAGTTGTAAATAAAAGCACTAATTGTGTTGTATTGAAGTTGCACAACATGTAACACTTCAGTTGAGTATAGGCAACATTAGAAAAGGTTACATGTATATACTGTAACATATTTTTCTCAGAAAAGAAATCGCCATAAGAGATGGTGCTAACCTGACAATTTCTTACAGTTTGTACAGCTTCTGCAATACCTTCTACCGGAAATATTAAAGTGTTCCGTACTGACGTTGACAATGCCTTTTGCTGTCTTTTTGACGATTGTCAATCAAAGTGGTATTAAAGTTATTTAACAATCCGCGGCTAATCTTGTACATTGCACAATTAAAAATGTCTGCTGCTTTTTCTGTTTTGTCGTTGATTGTATACGCAATATATATTTGAATATTTATTGGTTAGTCTGTGTTCATACGGCTCATGTCCTTTTGACAAGATTGCTACTTTATAGGCGAGAGGGACGAGGGGAAAAGACACGAGTACACAGATGCATGTACTGTCTTTACGTTTTGCTTCTTAATTCATTGTTTAATTTTGTTATTGTTTTCAATATCAAAAAAGCACATGTCGTCAACATGACATGAATCATTTGAACGCCAATTCATGTTCAAAGAAGAAAAAGGAAGACATGAGCCGTATGAACTCAGACTTACTATAAAAAAGTGTACGTTACCCCATTATTTTTTTTTTCTTTCTGTTTGTTAACCTCAACAACTTTTTAAGGAAGAATGTAATTTTCTATTTCTATTTCTGATATCATACTGTATTATAACTTTGTATAAACATATCGCACTGGTTCCTTTAAAGAGAGTCAACTCAAAAAATTTCAAAATGTTCACTTTTAGCAAAAAAAATAAACCAAACCACTACATAAATCTTTCATAATTTTCTATATTCTTTTACCAAAAAAAAATTGTGTTGTTCCCTCTTTCTAATATAAGAATTCATATTAAAAACAAAGTATTTTTTTCCAGTCTCGAAAATTTTTAAATTTTGAGTTAACCCCCTTAAGAGGAACTGATACGATATGTATGTACGTATACTATATATTTTTATATGCCATTTTATTTACTTCTTTAAAACATGCCGTTTGCTCCAATATATTAACACATTTATTTAAAATATAAAAAAGCCCCCAGCAATAATAATAGATAGACGTCTGTGTGATGGTAAAAGTATTTATATTTATGTTCACACTGTATTCGTTATATTTATTTGTAGATCAATTTTACTTCTTTCTGTGTATTGTAGATTCCATTTCCCAAAAAAAAAATGTTTGTGTTATAAGTATGTAAGAGAAGATAACTTTGGCACGACGATTTATCAAAAGGGGTTTGTAAACCTTAAGGCTGAAACTGTGCCAGATAGGACACAGCTTGAGAGATATTTTAAGGCTAGATACTTTAAACTGAATGGGAATTGTTTTGATTACAATATAATGCGTGATTTTTTTAAGAGCTTTGGGAAAGTTTAAAAAAAATCACATAAAATTCAGAAAAATTCATGAAGTCTTTATTTGAATCGATAGTACGGTCCATATAATTTAATGTTTGAAGATTATTTCATGCAAATGGTGACCGTGACTGCGCCTCAAATGATCTATCCGCTTAGTCCAATTTTGGCATACTCATTCCAACATTTCGGTTGGTATCTCATGAATAAATGCTTCAATGTTGTCTTCCAATGTGTCCATTAAAGCGGGCATGTGTGTACAGACATGAGCTTTAACATAGCCCCGCAAGAAATAGTCTAAAGGCGTTAAATCGCACGATCTAGGCGGCCAATTAACCGGTCCCGAACGTGAAATAAAATGTTAACCGAACTCGCCTCTCAATAACTCCGTGCTGTGGGACCGTCTTGTTGAAACCACTTGTTATGCAAGTCAAGCTCTTGCATTTTGGGCAAAACAAAGTTGGATATCATCTCACGGCTCACCATTCACAGTTATTTAATGATTCGCATCATCTTTGAAGAAGTATGGTCCAATGATGCCACCAGCCCATAAACCGCACCAAACTGTGACTTTTTCTGGGTGCATTGGTAGCTCTTGCAATGCTTCTGGCTGATCTTCACTCCAAAATCGACAATTCTGCTTATTGACGTACTCATTCAGTGGGTCGAATAAACAGACCATAGAATGGAACAGAGCATGCATTTTGATAATAAAATTCAATAATTTGCAAGCGTTGTTCGTTTGTAAGACGATTCATGGTTAAATTATAGACCAAACTGAAGATGTTTGAAAGTGAAACAAATCAAGAAACGTGCGTCAGCTGTTTAAACCAGTGTTGCAAAAAAGATAATAGCTAAAAAATCACCCGATACATAACTAAATATCAATTGGGTGGATTTGATTGGTGACTCTGACAACTTCGTTTAAAAAAATGCTTTTATTCGTTAATTTAGAAAAGTATGACCCATAAATCATTAATAAGTGGAAGTGGTGTATCCCTACACCATACTCTGTATAGTCAAAACTTTAAACCCCTTTGGTTTTTAAAAATATACATACAAAAAAATGTATGCGACAAATGCATAACCAATGCAATACACAATGAATAAAATCCTGCAAAGCGAAGCGGGGAATGCAAGTTTGCCTTTAAATGTACGTGACGTCGGGTATATAAAAGTGTGGATATACATATTCACTTACACTGGATATTGATATTTTTAAGTAACCGACTCTACCAACATAAAATTGTATTATTGCAACTAAAAATTGCATGTATATGGAAATGTCAATTTGCATACAAGACTATTTTAATATTTAAGCCGACATTGCAACATTTTCGTTTTACGGCATAAAATTTATATGTAAAATAACATCATTTTCAGGAAAGTAAATAAAATAATATTTGTAATGTTGTTGTAAGTAACATTTATATTTTATTAATTTTGAAAAAAGTTAAATAAAGTTGTGTGTTGGTACTTCAATGCCCCCTTCAAAAATTTACTGTTTTCTTTATCAACGAGTATTGAATCTAATAGAGAAATGGAATCTGCCGACAGAACGAATTCGTTAAAAAATGTCCAGTTAAAGATTTTAATAGTTGATTCAAATTTTTAAAATAATTAAAAGAACTTGACGTACATTCATATCGCTGATGTTGTTTCAGGCCCCTAGATTTTAAGTATATTTGTTATTAATTTATTAATTTATTGAAAACTTAATATTATTAAATTACTACACAGAAAAAATTATTGCCGAATTATTTTCAAACAAACGCTTGTTTGATTTTTATTTAACCAACAAAAATGTGGACAACTCTTCAAAAATATAATAAACGCGTTATTGGTGTCAAGTTTTCATAATTTTTTTTTATGAAATATTTAACGCTCTTTAATGTTGTCGTCTTTTAGCATTTTTTTATTTGATCGTAAGCAACACTTCTTTATGTGGAATATAAGAGCAACAACAAAAAACACACACAGTCTATTTTTGGACGCTTTAAAAAAGTGCAACTATAAGAAAAACAATAGCAGAAACAACTATTTGGTTAAATACATCAAATATAAAAATAGAATGATGACGAAAAACATATCGAGTCGGTCTGCTGCCGTTTTTGGTTACATTTCTTCTTTAGCAAAGGAAAGGATACAGCAACAGAGAGTGATAAAGAAAAACATTAGTGGTATTCACACCAAACTTGTTAATTTGTTACTCGGTAGTTTGTTAATTTGTTAAAGTTACCAACTGTGAACGACCCCCTCTTTAAAACTTTGTTAGTCTGGTAACTTTCGTGATTTATTGTTCTGACACAATTTATTATTCTGGAAAAAATAAAACATGCCACGAGAAAGTGTAAAAAAACAATTGTAAGCCATTTAATTACTCATGCTTTGACACAAATAACGTTTGCTGACGGTAAGTAGTGAGTTACCAACTAACAACCATTTTATCAGGGGTGCTGTGTCGTTAATTTGTTAAATGTTAATCCGGTAGCGCGTTAAATATACAAAAACAAAATGCGTGTAAAAAAGTAACGATTAACGACTAACAAACTAACAAGCTCGGTGTGAATACCGCTATTGTGTTGTGTGTTTAAATAAAAATAAGCCTTCGTTCAAAAATGATTCCAACAAAAAAAACGTGTCTCAAAGTTAGCCGGCGCACAGTGGGAAATTTTACGAGAAGGCGGTCAAAATTCTATAACTTTTGACTGGATCGGTATTTTTTTATGCGATTTTTTTTGCTCGATAGGTGCGATGATAGTCTTTAAACGTATAAAACGTAAAATTCGACTGATAGGAGCAAACGTTATGGGGAGTTCAAAATGCATTTTCATTTTTTTGTTGAGTTTCGGTGTAAAAGTTGAATATTTCAGATATGATTTTTTTTATAATTTATCATTATTTCTCTTGTATTTTACAACTGATACTTATTTCTTTATTGTCGAACTTAGATCCTGTCAGAAAATGCGAATATTTGGCCCCTGTCAATTTTTTAGTCCGAATATTCACAGGGGCCAAAGGTTGGCTTTTTTGGGACGAGACGAGTTGTTATAAGGATAAAACTGAAAGGAATATTTTGAAAAATGCCCAAATAGCATCCTTGGCTATCGATAACATTTTAGGTAATTCAACTTTTATTTTTGGTTTGAGATGTATGTGTATTTTATTTTTATATATTAATACAAATATATGTATACTTAAATCAAAAACCAATTATAATCTATAAACAATTTTAAATTAAACAATATTAGTAAAAATTTCTTCTAAATAGCTTTGGGTTTCATTTTCCAGAAGTTGTTTAGCTTCTTCCTCTAAATCGATTGAGGTTGATTTCCATTTTTGTCGAATACTGGGCATATATGGATCTGATGTGCACAACAAAATAGTAATAAGATCTTCATTAGTACAACATCTGGACATTTTTCTTGTGTTATGTTCGCGGAAGAATCTGTAGTCTTTGTTTCTTTTTTCTTGCGCTTCTTCAGATAGATCTCCAATTGGTAGCATATTGTGTTGAACTATTTGTTCCCCATGGTATACAATTTTATGAACTGTGGTTGGCATATGTCTCCAAGAAAAACTTTTAATTTTTATCTTATGTATTTTGATTTCTTGTTCGTTGCATAATTTAAAGAATGGATTATTCATTATGTGTAACACAAAATCTTTTTCATCTTTCTGTTGAAAATATATATCTGCGAGAACTTTATAACTGAACTTAGCCATTGTTTAAACAATAATGAAGGTAAAATTATGAATGCATGCATTTTTATACTCTTGATAGAAGTTTTTTTACCACTTCTTTGAAACATAAAAACCCTTTTTTAAATACAAATTTAATCTTTTATTAGCATTTCTTTGAAACATAAAAACCCCTGTTTTCACACTTTTTAAAAGGATAACATACCGGCAATAAATTAAGGTAACATGTAGGTAATTTTCATGTAAAATAAAACTGCGTGCTGACTTTTTTTACCATTTACCTGCTCTTCCATTGTTTTAAATTAAGTTGCAATTTTCAGGTAATTAAACTATGTAGTTTATGTTGCGGCTATTTACTAATGTTTAACGTTTTAACTTACTCAGAAATCTAACGTGTTAGTCTATTTATGTCGCCTATTCGTTTTGCAGCATCCGTTCACCCACAATAAGTTCATAACAATGGCAATACATTTACCTTCTCCAAATTAAATGATAACCTGACGTGCTAGATAATTTATGTGGCCTGAACTGCTTTATTTGTCGAAAATTCTTTAAGACTCATCTTCTTTAATTTCAGTAATGTATACTTGCAGGACTTATTTTTTGAACCGAATATCTTACCTTGGGTCACAGAAATTGCTGTAGTTCTCAAGGTCGTATCCAGACGTGTGTACAATGGGGTATAGAAATGTAGGTTAGATTCTGGACTACAAGAGAGTATAGATTTTTTTTTGACGCGTTTTGACGGGCAGGACTTATGCTCTATAAAGTAGGAAATTTCCGGGAAATTTAGACATTAAAACAAAAAAAAATTAAATAGTTTTAGATTTCGCAGACTTATTCTGTCAAAAAATCTTAAAAAACAAAAAAGTTATGAGCATTTCAACTTCAAAAATTCAAAACTATAACCAAATATTGAGAAAGTCCATTCGGACCAATGTTCTCAATGAAATAGTTGAAATAGGGTTGAAATTTTTTGGCTCCCGAGGTTCACTAGTATTTACTTTCACATGAATAAAAAAAATTTAAAATCGGAGAACATAAAAAAAAATAATTTTGGCCGCCTTCTCAAAATATGAACCAGTGTGCGGCGGCTCTGCTCTTGCCGTCATCTTCTCATACAGTGCTTACTTGTGTGCGCGTCATTGCTTGTGCAAAAACTTTTTTTATTTTTTATTTTGAAATGAAGTATATAAATTTCAGTAAACTTTTTGTTTGATTCAGTTAAATTATTTGTTTGAAAAAATCAGTGTTTTTCTCAATAAACAAAATGCAAATAAATTGTTTGAATATGCAAATTTGTTTATAGGACCGATTTCAGACAAAAAATTGTTTGATTCTACAAATTTTTTGTTTGAATTGGAAAAATAATTTTTTCTGTGTATAAAGTTAAATTGTTTGGGCTCTAGCTTTAATTAGCTCAATAGCTCATATATGAACCTCTAAACAGTTTTTTAAATTTTTTTTACTTCATCAAGCATTGTGGTAGTATAAGTGAAAATATGTTTGTATGTGTCACACCGACGATGCTGGATGGAAAATCAAATAATTTAGATATGGCGGCGAATATCACGTCAAGCACACGTACGCGTTGAATTCGCCGGCTGCACAAGCTATTGACAAGTGTATTTGGCCCTTAACAAATCGGTTTTCTAACAACTACCTCTGGCAGGGCTGCCAGATAATTTGTGAGGAAATCGTCAATTTCCTGAGAAAACAAAAAAAATCGTCTTTCACGTTTCGAAAAATCGTCGAAAAAATCGGACACCTTTAAATTTAGGCTTTCACAATTTTTGTTCGGTTTTTGTAAAAAAAAAAATATAATTACTTCATACCCAGCCTGCGTTTTCAATTGTGTAAGAGCTACTGGGAGTCTCATGAATATCGCCGATGACAGCATTTTTTAATTCTTCAATAGCACAGCGAAAGACGCTTCTTCAATCGTTGTGGGATTCGTTCTTACGATTCTTTCATATCAAGCATCGTATGAGACTCATGTAAATATTATCCTACAGTTCGTGATATGCTCGCCGTATATTTGTTGAAAATATGATTTTACAGAGAGTCGTAAAAGGTTCATTCGATGATGGTTTTACGAAAGATAAACAAAGTGTAACATTGTTGTTCTTTACTCTGAAAATAATCATTTAAAGATTTCGAGGGTTATTTTTCAAATAGTGCTATCTAAAATTTTTCAAAAAAATTTTTTTATCTGCCATTTAAATTTGAAAAAAAAATTCCCAAAACGTTTTTTTTTATAAATGTTGTTTTGTGCTATCTTACACAGACGTTTTTTTTTGGTAAAAAAGTGCTATCTACATAAAAAATATTACTTCATATAATAAAAGGATAAAAAGTGTTATTACAAAGTAGACATATTATACATCAAAGGGTAGGGAATTGTGTCTAGATTTCATAAACTAATATAATTTTTAAATTCGTTGTAGAAATTTTGCAAAAAACTGCAAAGAATTGTTTTATGAGTTTTTGTAAACAATATTTATTTTAATTTATCTAATAAAATCTTTGTTAGCTAATATTATTTAATGAACAAAAAACAAGCAAATACATGTCTTAATGCTTAATACAAACCAGCTCAAAATTTTATTAAACTTACAAAACGAATCCCAAAATTCCCAAAAAAACAGCCGAAAATTCCCTAAAATTAGTGTTTTTTAGAAATATAATGGCTACCAAGCACGGGTCTTAAGCGGCAAAGCACTTGCAATATTATTGTATATGATATTCGCCATATTATATCAATTTTGTCCTATATTATGCGATAAGTCGCACAATGGTTTCATTCATTCAATAACAAGGTGAACATAAACTATAGGAATAACATAAGCAGCATTGTACAATGTTGCCAACACATATCACTTTCTTTTCGTTGTGCAATAAAAATCAAAAGTCTTTTGATTGTTGCACATATATAGTGCTACCATCGTATATCGCATACACATTGGACCGTCCGAATGGACCACCTCAGACAAAGTCAGGGCCAGAATTTACTTTTACATGATATTATACAAATAAAACTGTTAAGCGAATTTATTTGTATAAAATCTTTAAATTTTCTAAAATCTTTGGATGAAGTTTCCTGATGATCTGGCCTATGCAACCAGTGAAATGCGTATGTTAATAGCTAATCCCATCAGCAATAAATTTCATTGTTTTTATCAAAAATAAAAATTAAGAATTAAGCACGACAAACAAAATCTTGTTGATAATTCACAAAAACATATTTCAAACAAATTATGATAAATTTGAGTCTTATATTTCCAAAATTCTGGACCAATTATGGAGTACTTGGCAAGCGCATTTCTCTAAAAAATTATAATTAGCATCCAGCTAAAATTAAGAATTAAGGATAGTTTTTAGTTTTTGTTATACCTGAGATGTCCTAATTTGGGAACCTATAGCACCTCTCCTGCTAAGTCTATAGACCTCAAATTCAAGACCTAAACACGACTACAACTTTTTAATTTTCACCTCAAACTGCATTCCAATCGGACCAACCGTTTATAAAATATAGAATTATTTCCAATTTTTCCCAAATTTCCCACACTATGCAGCGATCATATAAATAGAAGCGAAAGCCTTATAATCTGGCCCACGTTCTTTTTAACTAAGCAAACGGATGCATTTCCAAAGCATTAAAGTCTGCTATTTCGTAAGAATATCATAATTTTTATAATAATTTAACATATGTGGATAAAGTTAAATTATTTATTGCTTTTCAATAAACATTAGTGTAAAATTTTAAATTAATTTCGAGTTCAGTTAACATGATTATGCGTTTCTTTAAATTTTACTAATTATTTTAATAAAATATCGTGTAACTTAATTAAAGTCTCAAAAAATATTAATTACAGCTCATTTTATTTTTGTTCAAATACACCGAAAAAAGTATTGCCGAATTATTTTCAAACAAACTCTTGTTTGAAAATTTTTTTAATTTCTATAAATTTTTTTACTGATTCAATCAATATTTTTGTTTGATTTTTATTTAACCAACAAAAATGTGGACAACTCTTCAAAAATATAATAAACGCGTTATTGGTGTC
The DNA here is from genome assembly GCA_930367215.1 of Pollenia angustigena. NCBI lineage: Eukaryota > Metazoa > Arthropoda > Insecta > Diptera > Polleniidae > Pollenia > Pollenia angustigena. The sequence goes on from OV884060.1 coordinate 18,327,575, forward strand.
AAGTTTTCATAATTTTGTATGAAATATTTAACGCTCTTTAATGTTGTCGTCTTTTTGCATTTTTTTATTTTATCGTAAGCAACACTTCTTTATGTGAAATATAAGAACAACAACAAAAAACACACAGTCTATTTTTGGACGCTTTAAGAAAGTGCAACTATAAGAAAAACAATAGCAGAAACAACATTATAAGAAACAAAATCCCGTATTCAATTTTTTAAAACTCTTTGGTTAAATACATCAAATACAAAAATAGAATGATGACGAAAAACATATCGAGTCGGTCTGATGCCGTTTTTGGTTACATTTCTTCTTTAGCAAAGGAAAGGATACAGCTACACAGAGAAGAGTGATAAAGAAAAACATTGTGTTGTGTGTATAAATAAGACTTCGTTCAAAAATTATTCCAACAAAAAAAATGTGTCTCAAAGCCAGCCAGCGGCTCTGCTCTGCTGTCTTCTTCTCATACAGTGCTTACTTGTGCGCGCGTCATTTCTTGTGCACAAAAAACTTTTTTTTTTTTTGATTTTGAAATTTAGTATATGGATTTCAGTAAACTTTTTGTTTGATTCAGTTAAATTATTTGTTTGAAAAAATCAGTGTTTTTTTCAATAAACAAAATGCAAATAAATTGTTTGAATACAGGGCTGTCAGACTTGGGGATTTATCCCCAAAGTTGGGGATTTTATGCGAGCAAAAAGGACAAAGAAAGTCATTTGGGGATTGGGTATTTTTTTGGGGATTTAAAAAAATAATTCGGGGTTTTTTGGGGATTTTACACTCTTTTAATTTATTTTTCCTTTTATTATTTATGCTTATTTTTCTTTGTCTCGTATTAAAAATATGAAAAAAAAGTAGCAAAACTTATACGGTGTAAAAGGTCCTTATTAAGATTATCATTTTAGTTAAAAGGTAGTGTTAAAGGTACTTTATAAATTTATGTTATTTTTCCTTCAGGGTACAAACAAAATAAAATAATTTTTTTTACAAAAAATTTTTATTTGGGGAGTTTTGGGGATTTCTAATTAAAATTTTTCTTACTATTTTTACTTTTAAAAAAAAAAAATATATTAAATTTGGTCAGAAAAAAAACAAACAGAAAAATATTTACTTATTAAGGTTTTTTTTCTTAATTTGGGGATTTTTGAGGATATTTTTTTAATATTTTGGGGACAAGGAAAAAAGTACCTGGCAGCCCTGTTTGAATATGCAAATTTGTTTATAGGAACGATTTCAGACAAAAAATTGTTTGATTCTACAAATTTTTTGTTTGAATTGGAAAAATAATTTTTTCTGTGTAGTGCTATCTGCTTATTTCAAGTCGATAAAATTTTAATTTGTAAATAGTGCTATCAGACATATAAGCGCGAATATCTGGAATTAAAAAAAAATTAATATATGTATGATTTAGACGATCATTTTTAATAACATTGTAAAATAAAGTTTAGTTATTACTCCTAGAGTTATCGAAAAAATCAGTTTTTTCGCTCTCCTGTAAAATAGTGATTTTTCAGATAGCACTATTTGAAAAATAACCCTCGATATAACAGAAGTACCTTAACAAAAGCGGTAATTGGAAAACCCGATTTTAACAGCTCGTTTAATAGTGAAGTGGGCCGTTATTGTTAATTAATAATGGCAATTTAGCTATTTTTTGGTCAATCTAGCGTTTTTATCTCTATTTTTGTTTATAATTTGTGCGTTTTAATAAACAAAAAATCTGTCGCTACTGTTCGTGATACAACGTTAACGCTCTTGCTAAGGTATGGTATATCAGCGTTAAATCTAAGCGAAAGAAAACGTTCCGCCTTCCGCTCTTGTTAAGGTAAGGCTGTTAAATATTCCAAGATTAAAAAAAGAACTTGTCAGAAAATGTTATGTTTTTTTTCAGACTTTGGAGACTAAAATAAATCGTCACTTATTAGAAAAAAATCAGCAAATCGGCACTTTGCTAATTTCGGAACAAAAAATCGTCAAAATGACGATAAATCATCAAATCTGGCAGCTCTGACCTCTGCATAATTTTGCGTTTTTGTTTCCTCTTCAGTTTCTATGAAATCTTTGTTGTGCGCGTACGTTTGAGTGTGAATTCTCCTTTAAGTTGTTAAAAATAATTGTTAAAAGCATTAAGAAGTAAATAATTTTTATAAATAAATAAAATCTAATGTGTATTTAATATGTAAATAATAAAGTTTGTGCAAAAAAATAGTTTTTTCTTAGTAAAAATTCTGCTTGAATAGTCTGAATGCAATTTGTTTGTTTTTGACTGCGCAGTCTCGGTTGGTTCTTCTGCTTAAGTGAAGAGTGTCGCAATTAGTGCTGCTGCATTGAGCCGAGGCAGCAAGTGATTTTCGTTGTTGGTAAAGTGTTGGTTGAGTGTTTGTGTGCATTTAAGGCAGAAAATAAAATCTAATTGAAGCAAAAGCATAATAAAAAATAAGAGAAAAATATTATTGTTTGTGTTTTTAGTAGTTATTGTAAAGAGCACATTAGAAAATATTTTAATGTTTTTAAGCAGCGTTGCCAGAATTAGGATTTTATCTTATTTTTGAAGATTTTTTGAACAAAATAAGATTTGAAGATTTTTTTTCTCAAATTAATATGTATCTTTAATTTTTAAAAATAAAGATTTTTAACATTAAGTTTGTACAACATACATAATTTTTCCTTCCATTTTTTTAAACAGTAAATGAGGATCAATGAGGTTTTATATCAGCTTGTTGTCTATTGTTTTAGCACACTTTTGTACACAAATGCATCATTATTTCTGGGCATACAAAACATTAAAAAAGCATCATAGATTCGCGGTTGTTCATTTTGGGAATATTGATGAAAAAAACTGATTTGTGAAAAGAAAAAATTTATTTTTATAAAGATTACTTTATTAAAGAACAAAAATGTTCATGTATTTAGTACCAAAAGGTAAAACTAATGAAACTTAACCCTAGGATTACCGTCTTTGTCTGGTTAGACCCAATTTGTGTTTTCCTTGCAATATTTTTCGAAGCTAACAAAACAACAAGTGCGTGAGTTCCATAAATGATGAGTTCTATAAATAAAACTAATTTGGATTCGATTGGAGCAAACTAGTGGGGTGAGATTCTATTTTTATATAAAGTCCAGAGTTGCCAATTTAGCGCCTTTGGCGCTAGATTAAGCGCTTTTTAACTGTCGAAAAGGCGCATATTTTTTCCTTAGCGCTTTTTTTAAAAAGAGCGCTAAATTAGCGCTTTTATTGATCCCCAACATTTTTGTATTTTTATTTGCATACATTAAAATCAAGACACATTAAACCAAAATTTGTTTTGAAAATACTTTACTCTAAAAAGCATTCTATACAAGGAAAGAAGTTTATTTTCTAAAGAAATCCATTTCGTTTCTTAAAACAACAAAATTCAAAACTAAATAGGTAACTGATTTTAACTTATTTTGTTCGTATTAAGTAAAAGTTTCTTAAATAAAGAAACATTTTCTCATGATTAAAAAATTCACGTTTTTGGTATATGATCAAAAATTTCAAGAAGCATTCATTTAATATTAGTCTGATTTTAAAATAGAATCAAGAAACAAAGTTTTTTTTTATAAACTAACTAGTGCTATACGTTTTTATGGAAAAATTTTTGGCTTTTCTTCTGATTTTGTAAAATAAAAAGCAAAGAAAACTTGATTTAAGTAACTATTCTATAGTTGAATGAATTTTTAGCTGTATTTTAGTAAATTTTAGTTCGCTTTGAGTCACAACTTTCTGCTTATGTTTATATACAATAAGAAATTTTTGGCTTGGACGAGAATAGTGCAAAATTTTCGTGGTTCAAGACATATTTTCTGGTGAATTAGTAAATAATTCTTTCCGTGTATAGTTTAAATTATATTACTTTAAGCTTCCTTAAATATCAGAAAAGGCTTTTTTAAAATATTAAAGTTTTATTAACACTGCTCGGCAAAAAACTAAAAAAAGTCGATCTAGAGAACTTGATTATGTGATTTTAATTCACTTTAGCGTGCTAAATGCAAATAGTTTATTCAATCACGGTTAGTTAACATTTTGTTTACTGATTTCTTGCTTTTTTTATTCATAATATACCTGGATTTCTGATAAATGATAAAAATACTAATTTGCATGGAAAAATATAATATAAAATATAAAATAATTATTTGTAAAATATCAATATCGTTCTCAAGTCATGATAAAATATATGTAGCACATAAATGCCTTATTTCGGTCAAAATATAAGACTAGCCCATAAAAGAACAAGACATGATAGAAACAACTGAAATCGGATTTGAATTTAGCGCAGTAGTATCTTTGTTTTTCATAAATTTTTATTTAAAACGATTTTTTTGACGGCCAGTGTTACTAATAAAACTTGGATCTTAAACATGTCATTAAGTTTTTTATTTAAATTTTATTTAGCGCTTTTTAGCGCTTTTTGATTGGAGACACGGCGCTTTTTGATTAGAAATAGTTCACAACCCTGATAAAGTCTATGAAATTACCCTCTTGGCCAGACCAAATTCTTGTTTTCTTGCAATATTTTTCAAATAGGACAAAATATCAAAAAACAGAAACGTGAATTCTATAAATGATATGTTCTGAATTGAATGAATCTAGTTTGAATCAAATGTGTGGTAGATGCGAAAAAGAAATGTGCAAAATTAAGGTCTACATATTCGATGACTTGCATGTAAAATAAAATAATAAACTTATATAATAAATTCGTATAATCTAGCATAATAAGCATATGTACGTTCAATAAAAAATTTATTTATTTACTTTTTTATTGTAATTGGGTTTTTAACTGTTCTAATTGTGGTCTGCCTATGCCAAGAGGAGAGCTTAGTGGTAAAAGGTTACCAAGAATCCTAGGGTTAAGAAGATTTTGTTTTGAAAATTCCCCATTTCATGTTTTTAAACAATATAATATATACATAAGAACTTAAGAATATCTTTTAAAAAGTGTACCAACATTATTTTAATAAAAATTCCATTAGGCATATATTTAGGAAAATCCATATCAATGAGCTTTTTTTAAATGCAATTTTCCTTCGATATTACAACGGTATCAAAAAATATAATATTTAATTGAGAACCCTTAAGATTTCATATGATGTAGGTATGAGCTTCATAGCTGCCACACTAAAAATTTTTTGCCCAAAATGTATACATCTCTAATATAAGAATTTAATTACTTTCGATGAAACTTCTTTATTTATATGGACTTTTTTACGTTTTTATTTATTAGAAATTAAATGCGTTTATATCATAGCTGTTCATTGTAAATTATTTTCTTCTAAATATTGGCTCAAAATGAATTATTTACAATTTGTAGCTGTTTTTCAAAAATTAAAATATGATAAATTTATTTAATACTTCTTTAAATTAAATATAAATCCGTTTCAAATAATTTACGATAATGTCTTTCAAATTTAATTTCTTCTCTTGAAAGTTAAATTCAATATTATTTCAATTTATATTATTCAAATTAATATTATAAAAATATATTCAAATCAATATAAAAGCACACAAATTTGTTTGAAAAAAATTTAATGTAAAAGAAACAAATAAAATAAATTTGAATAAAACTTGTTGGATAAAAACATTTCAGACTTTGTATGAAAAAATATTCACCCCTATCGTGAATAACAAGTGGAATTTTTGTTCCCATGAAATTTTCATTCCCCTCGAAGGGGAAAAAGCAATCGTGAATCTCATGTGAAAAATTTTTCACGTTATCAGTTCCAGCGAAATTAAAAATCAATGAAGTTTTTGTTCAAAAATATACAAGTATATAGTTTAAAGAAAAGTTTAAATAATAAAGCAAAATATTTAGTATTGTAGGGATAGTTTGATTACAACGTTAGTTTTTTGCACTTTTTAAATTTTATGTAGTAAAATATTTTCCAAAATTCTGCCACCACATCTTTCGAAAGCTTTACAAATCCGCAGGCAATCGACCTGCCGTTTTGCATTTTGTTGACCTATATATCGGTTTGTGCCTTATTAACAGATCTAGCCCTTAATATTCGATTTATAGGAGGAACTACTTACATACATGTTCTGTTCCCTAGCAAAAATAAAGTGAGAAAATCTAAAGAAAATGTGAACAAATTACGAGGGAAAATTTTTTTATTATTTTATTATTCTCCTTTGAATTACAATTCTTCATGGGAGTTGTTCATGATCGCAAATATGCGAAAAGGGGAAAAATTACGAAAGAAAAATTATTCACGATAGGGGTGATTATTATTTAAAAAAAAATGCCTAAATATTTTAATTCAACAAAAATTTTTTTAATTCTTCGAAACTAGAATAATTGTATATTTTTTTTATACCCTCCACCACAATTAGTTGTGAAGAGGGTATATTCAGTTTGTCATTCCGTGTGAAACTTTTTTACTATTCATCTCAGACCCTATAAAGTATATATATTCTGGGCCCTTGAGTAATTTTAAGTCGATTTAGCCATGTCTGTCCGTCTGTCCGTCTGTTGAAAACACGCTCACTTTCGAAAAACTCAAAAGAAATCAACAAACTTGGTGTCAAATTGCTTGTAGTTATCCTAAGCAGTTTGGGATTGAAATTCAGCAAAATGGGTTCAATAGGATCTGAGCTATGAATCAAAATGTGGAACCACCACCTAAAAAAAATTGATAATTTTGTTACAAAAACTAACATAAATGGTGGAAAAATGCACAGAATGATATAAGATTTCGCAACAATTCGTTTTATTCAACGGAAAATCACGCTGTGAAATTTCGTGAAGATCCGTCAATAATTTACCCTAGGCCCCATATAAGCCCTACTCCCGGAAAACAGTATATTAAGCCTTAAACCCTAACTAACAATGCAATCATTACAAATTTTGGCAAGTCACAGTTACATAGGACTAGAAATTAAACTGTTAAGTTTCGTGAAGATCGGTCGATAATTTACCATAGGGCCCATATAAAACCTACTTCCGGAAAACAGTTCAGTACGCCTAAAAACGTAAAAAATAATGCTATCATAACAAAATTTGGTACATCAAAGTTTTATTGGACAAGAAATAAAATTGTGTTATTTCGTGAAGATCGCTCCATAACTTACCCTGGGCCCCATAGAAACCCTACTCCCGGAAAACAGTTTAGTACACCTAAAACCCTATTTAATAATGCTATCATAACAGAAATTGGTACGTCACAGTTTTAAAGGACTAGAAATGACGCTGTGAAATTTCGTGATGATCGGTCCATAATTTACCCTAGGCCCCATATAAACCCTACTACCGGAAAACAGCTTAGTCGCCTAAAACCATAATTAATAACAAATCGTCACAGTTTAAGATAATAATAACATCATACAGATATTACTCCTTAAACATTCGAACTGTCGGTGGAGGGTATCAAAGATTCGGCACAGCCGAATATAGCACTCGAACTTGTTTAATTCTGAATTTGAAAAAATTTATGAACGTTATTACCTTTTATATATTAAGTAAGAGTGGTATTTTCGGCTATGCCATTTAAATTTCAGTCGAATTTATTTATAGCACAAACCTGTACGTTTCTATTTGGAAAACAATGGCAAGGAAGTTTCATTACAAAGTGTTTAGAGCTCAGTCCATGGCCTTACATAAATTTTCTTCGAACAATTCAAGCTTAAAACAACCTCACAAATTACACTTTAACAAAATTCAAGGAATATAATATTGCTTTTAGTTTCTGGCCAGTTTTCCGCCGAATTTATGTATAAACGCCATGGATAATAACTTTGTGGTAGCTAAGTAACCAGTAACTGTATAATATCGTTAATTCTTTTAAAATTTTCAAATACGAAATCGTCTTACTTTTAATGCTTCTATTTTAAAATGAAGCTGAACTTTTTTTATCCCAATATTTTATTACATTGTCATCCTCATTTTTCAAGGGAAAATTAAAAAAAAATTAATAGAAATTTTTGTATATAAAATTTTTTTGTTTGAATATTTTTATTTTTTTTACCAATTTTGTTGAATAAAAATTCTAAAACTATAAATCAAATTTTTTTTATTTGAATTAAATTGATTTTAAAATATATTCAGCTTAGAATATTTGAATATAAAAAGACTTACACTCAATTTACATGATGCATTTTATGAATTTGGGCGTCAATTTTTTGTTTGGTAGCAAGCGGTGTAGAGAAGAAAGAGGGGTAGAAAAATAGACATGATTTCTGTTTTCCCTTCCTCTTTCTTCTCTACACCGCTTGCTTCCAAACAAAAAATGACGTCTAAAATTGGACGTCATAAAATTCATCATGTAAATTGAGTGTAATAGAAAATTTTTGAGAATCCAACTTACTTAATATTAAAAAGTTCAAATAATTTTTTTCATAGTAAATTTTATTTAAAAATATATATATTTTATAAGAATTAATACCACAAACATTTAAACAAAAAATCTAAAACTAAAATTGTTTTTATTTTCTTTTAAAAAATAGAAATAGAATTAATAAAAAGTATGTTAATTTGGTATTTAATTCATATCTTACAGCTATGATTTATATGTATTTTTTTTGGAAAATATAACTAAAAACACAATTTTAAACCTACAATCTAATTTTGTATAAATACCATAATTACGTATTTAAATTTAAATATATTCCATAATGAAATTAATAATTTTTACTATTTTGCCCATTTTATAAAAAATTTTAATTCAAAATAAGATTTTTTTCCCCCAAAAGAAGATTTTCTTTCCAAATCTTCTGGCAACGCTGTTTGAAGCGTGAAATTTGTGTAAATTAATAAAAAGATGGTTTACCACAAAAAAAAAAGAAAAGTTTTAGGCTATAAAAAAAATTTAATACTTGCAGAACATACTGGACACATTAATTTTAAAGGTAATTTTTTTTTAATAAATTTTTGTTTTATTTTGCCCTTCGCCACAGGTAAAACGGTTAGATGTTTATCTAAATATTTTCTTTAGTTACATAAATTTACAAAACTTTTTAACAAGAACAAGTTAGAGTGCTATATTCGGCTGTGCCGAATCTTTGATACCCTCCACCGACAGTTCCAATGTTTAAGGAGTAATATCTGTATGATGTTATTATTATCTTAAACTGTGACAATTTGTTATTTATTATGGTTTAAGGCAACCAAACTGTTTTCCGGTAGAAGGGTTTATATGGGGCCTAGGGTAAATTATGGACCGATCATTACGAAATTTCACAGCGTCATTTCTAGTCCTTTAAAACTGTGACGTACCAATTTCTGTTATGATAGCATTATTAATTATGGTTTTAGGTGTACTGAACTGTTTTCCGGGAGTAGGGTTTCTATGGGGCCTAAGGTAAAATATGTACCGATCTTCACGAAATTTCACAGTATCATTTATAGTCCTATAAAACTGTGACGGGCCAAAATTTGTTATGATTGCATTATTTTTTACGGTTTTAGGCGTACTAAACTGTTTTCCGGTGGTAGGGTTTTTATGGAGCCCAAGGTAAATTATGGACCGATCGTCACGAAATTACACAGTTTTATTTCTTGTCCTATAAAACTTTGACGTACCAAATTTTGTTACGCTAGCGTTATTTTTAACGGTTTTAGGCGTACTAAACTGTTTTCCGGGAGTAGGGTTTATATGGGGCCCAGGGTAAATTATGGAGCGATCTTCACGAAATTACAAAGTTTTATTTCTTGTCCTATAAAACTTTGATGTACCAAATTTTGTTATGATAGCAATATTTTTTACGGATTTAGGCGTACTAAACTGTTTTCCGGGAGTAAGGTTTATATGGGGCCCAGGGTAAGTTATGGACCGATCTTCACGAAATAACACAATTTTATTTCTTGTCCAATAAAACTTTGATGTACCAAACCCGGGAGTAGGGTTTATATGGGGCCCAGGGTAAATTATGGAGCGATCTTCACGAAATTACAAAGTTTTATTTCTTGTCCTATAAAACTTTGATGTACCAAATTTTGTTATGATAGCATTATTTTTTACGTTTTTAGGCGTACTAAGTTGTTTTCCGGAAGTAGGTTTTATATGGGGCCTATGGTAAATTATGGACCGATCTTCACGAAACTTAACAGTTTAATTTCTAGTCCTATGTAACTGTGACTTGCCAAAATTTGTAATGATAGCATTGTTAGTTAGGGTTTTAGGCTTAATATACTGTTTTCCGGGAGTAGGGCTTATATGGGGCCTAGGGTAAATTATTGACGGATCTTCACGAAATTTTACAGCGTAATTTCCAGTTGAATAAAACGAATTGTTGCGAAATCTTATATCATTGTGTGCATTTTTCCACCATTTATGTTAGTTTTTGTAACAAAATTATCAATTTTTTTCAGGTGGTGGTTCCACATTTTGATTCATAGCTCAGATCCTATTGAACCGATTTTGCTGAATTTCAATCCCAAACTGCTTAGGATAACTACAAGCAATTTGACTAATTTGGCTAAATCGACTTAAAATTACTCAAGGACCCAGAATATATATACTTTATAGGGTCTGAGATGAATAGTAAAAAAGTTTCACACGGAATGACAAACTGAATATACCCTCTTCACAACTAATTGTGGTGGAGGGTATAAAAAGATTAAAAATTAATAATAGTTCAGTATTTATCCTTTTTTTTTAAATATTTTCAAAAATTATTTTTTTTTGTATCTTCTTAAAAATATGGGCAAATCCCAGAAACAGTCCACCAGCCAAAAATTTTTCAAATTAATTTTTCTTAATGGAATATAAGACTAGATGTATAATTTCATTTTTCTATTAAAAAATATGTATTTCAATGATCATTAATGCAATAATTTTTAAAATTATTTTTTTTTATTTTTCCAATTCAAACAAAAAATTTGTAGAATCAAACAATTTTTTGTCTGAAATCGGTCCTATAAACAAATTCGCATATTCAAACAATTTATTTGCATTTTGTTTATTGAAAAAAACACCGATTTTTTCAAACAAACAATTTAACTGACTCAAACAAAAAGTTAACTGAAATTCATATAAATTTCAAACAAATAACACAAGCTAACAATCAATTTGATTCTTTGAATTTATCAACTGATTCCAGTTAATTTGGGTGCGCTGAATTCAAAACTGTAATCAGTTTGTCTCTATCAGTTCTCATGATATAACTTTTTTATACCCTCCACTTATGACCTCCAATTATCAATTACCCAAAATTTTTTTTTTCCAAAATTTTTTTTTTATCAAAATTTTTTATTTACTGTTATAAAGGGTGGTTAAATTTCAAGGGCCGATGTTGATTTTGAATAAAACACAAACTATTTAGGGAATTATTGTAATTTTATTTTATTATGATATATTGGTATTACTCAATTATGTATGGAACAAAATATCGGCCAAATGGGCGCCGCGACCACGGCGGCACACCTCCATCCGATGGTCCAAATTTGCGATGACCCTGAGGCATAATGGAGGTTCTATGCCGTTAATGTGCCGAATTATCTCATCCTTTAGCTCTTGAATTTTCGCTGGCTTATCGACGTACACCTTTTCTTTCAAATAACCCCAAAGAAAAAAGTCCAACGGTGTCAAATCACATGATCTTGGCGGCCAATTGACATCGCCATTACGTGAGATAACACGGCCATTGAATTTGTTGCGCAAAAGAGCCATTGTTTCGTTAGCTGTGTGGCAAGTGGCACCGTCCTGCTAAAACCACATATCGTCCACATCCATATCTTCCAATTCGGGCCATAAAAAGTTCGTTATCATCTCACGATAGCGAACACCATTCACAGTAACTGCCTGACCGGCCTCATTTTGGAAAAAATACGGCCCGATGATGCCGCCAGCCCATAAACCGCACCAAACACTCACTCTTTGTGGGTGCATTGGTTTTTCGACAATCACTCTTGGATTCTCATTAGCCCAAATGCGGCAATTCTGCTTATTGACGAATACACTGAGGGGAAAATGTGCCTCACACTGAATCACGAAGTGCACGATATGCATTTTGATTTGAACGCCCATTTTCATAATAAGTCTGGATAACTTTAACACGTTGTTGGATTGTGTATCTCTCCATGGTTCAAATTGAGTAAGTCTGAAATAGAGAAATGTCAAATAAAATTCGGAAAAAAAACTTAGCGTTTAGGTGTGGTTCACATTCAACATCGGCCCTTACAATTTAACCACCCTTTAGTTATTGAAAAAAAAAAAAAAGTCCCAAATTTTTTTAAGTATTTAGAAAGTTAAACTTTTCCATAGGAATTTAAAAAAATAAAAAGAATTAAAACTGTTTCATACAGATTTATTAAAATAAAAAAAATAAATACTTAAAAAAATTTGGGAGTTTTTTTTTTTTGGCAATAACTATAACAGTAAATAAAAAATTTTGATAAAAAAAAAATTTTTGGAAAAAAAAAATTTGGGTAATTGGTAATTGGAGGTCATAAGTGGAGGGTATAAAAAAGTTATATCATGAAAACTAGAGCTGATTGAGACAAACAAAAATCTTTTTTAATTTTGTCGGGCTGTGTAATTTTGCTGAATTAAACAAAAAAGTTTTTGCACAAGCAATGACGCGCACACAAGCAAGCACTGTTGTTGAGAGATGAAGCAGAGCACAGGCCGGCTGGCTTTGAGATACATTTTTTTTGTTTGAATAATTTTTGAACGAAGCCTTGTCTTATTCCCTACGGATAATATTGGACTACGTGGTCCATTGTGGCTTATATGGACTACTTACAACATGGTCCAATGTACTATAGTATGGACCATTAGTGTGACCGCAAGATATATGAGCAAATTTTTTTTTCGTATTTTCACTTGGCAAACCCCTTAAAATGATTCCAAATTAGAAAAAAAATATATATAACAAATTTTAGATCGTTTGCATAGTTATTAGCCGTGCCTTGAGCCCACAAAGTTTGCTAAAATGCTATTTTTCTCACTATGGGTCGCTTTAATTGTTGATAACTTCCGTAATATTTATTTTAGAGAAAAACCTTATTTACAAATATTCTAGGGCTATATCTTATGAACAATGTTGCTCTGTATTAGTTTTCTTTAACATGAATATTTAATCCAGATAAAACCAAATTAAAAAATAACACCAAAATTTGCACATATCTTCGCATTCATTGCCTGGTGTTTACACTACGTGACAAATTTTCAGTAGAGTCGTGACCAAATGCTTCTGACAGCCAATCTTTATGTAAAACTTTCCCCTGAATCCGAATATGAAGTCAGAATTGTCAAAATCATAACAGATATTCCAAAATAACCGTTATATGTGTTTTTAAAAAAGATGATGGACTGAAATGCAAATATCTTCAACAATTTTGAACGGACTACATTACAATGCTTGACAAATTTTTAATTTGGAAAAATACCAAGAACGCCACATGCCTGGATAAGTTAACTGGGATCTCCTGAACACAAAAAACGCTTTAATTTCTTTTTTCTAATTACCGTTTTTTAGATTGTCGTTCCACAAAATCCTTAATAAAAACTTTATTTTTCATTCGATTTTTTTCAAATTACGCTTGAAATGTTAATAACTAAATAAACTATTTGGTTCAAGAATAAAACATCCCAGATCTTCACTATAACGTAGAAAAAAAAAAACGAAATAAGAATTAAAAATTTTGAAAAAAACGTAAAAATAGATATTGAGGTGCCATTACTCAGCCATTTCTTATGAGAAATTTTCAGCATATCGACGGAAAGGGCATTCAATTACCTTTCCAACGATATGGGTCGTTTGAAGAGATGAGTCATTAAATGGCAGAGTTAAAGTGGACAAAACTTCAAACTTCATTACACTGCTTTACAAATTTTTAATTTGGAAAGATACCAAGAACACCACATGCCTAGATAAGTTAATTGGGACCTCCTGAACACGGAAATCGCTGTAATTTTTTTTCCCTAAGTACCGTTTTTTAGATAACGGTACTTTTGTGTTTTTCGGTGTATGGTCCCACTCAAACCCTTGTGGAGCCCAACCAAAAAGTCCGATCGAAATAAATGGCATATCGTTGGAAAGGTAATCGAATGCCTTTTCCATCGATATGCTACAAATTTCTGAAAAGAAATGGCACCTCAAAGTTCAAAAAATGTAAATTTTTTACGTTTTTTTTTCAAAATTTTTTTCATTTTCATTTCGTTTTTTTACTACGTTATATTAAATATCTGGAATCGGATGAAAAATAAAGTTTTTATTAAGGATTTTGTGGAACGACAATATTTTTATCTCATATAAAATTCCGTGTTTTGTTTATTACGATCAAATAAAAAAATGCAAAAAAACGACAACATTAAGGAGCGTTAAATATTTCATACAAAATTATGAAAACTTGAAACCAATAACACGTGTTTTATATTTTTGAATAGTTGTCAACATTTTTGTTGGTTAAATAAAAATCAAACAAAAATATTTATTGAATCAGTAAAAAAATTTCTAGAAATCAAAAAAATTTTCAAACAAGCGTTTGTTTGAAAATAATTCGGCAATAATTTTTCCTGGGTGTATTTAGCATTATTTTAGGTGATTTTTGTGCTTAAAATAGCACCTACAGCAGACTTAACAAAATATAAATTTCGTTAAAAAAAAGTTGATGTTCATTAGTTAAGAAATTAGTTTAAGAAATGCAATTCATAAAAATATAATTTGTTTTGTTAAAATTAATAAAATATAATAACAAAATACTACTGGAAGAACTGTAGCGTGCGTTATGTAGTGTGCGTCACAAAGGGTTCACGGCTTTTGTCAAAAAATCATAACATTTTGTGGCTGCGAATAAGTGGGTTTAGAATTCTCTTATAGTCATCTTTCTGTTATCATGCCAAATTCGCTTAAATTAGGAAAGGGCACTTCAACCTTTGAAGTTAATTCCACTTTTTGTAGCGTGCGTCACAAAACTTTGTGATCAATTATTTCGCAACAAATACTTGCTAAGAAATAATGATATATGCCATTCGTAAGTTCATATTAGTGTCACTTAATACTATATATAAGTAGAAGCTATCTTTTTAAAGACCAAAAAATTTTTATATTTCAATTAGAAAACGCGTGCGAATGAAGCGTTCGTCACGCAGGATTTGCCCATATAGCAATAAAACAGCCAATTATAAAACCTATGTATAGTTAAAAAAAAACTTAAAAGAATTTAACAAATTTGTACATACACAGTATGAATGTTTGCATTCATTTATACAAGATGATAAATTTTTGTAAATTAATTTATAAATTCAGCTCAAAACTTTTTAAAATATAAGATCAAAAACGTATAACAATTATTCCAAATATATAAAGCTAATATGTTTTTTCATCATTATTATTTAATAAATTAGATTTTATTTCAAATTCCTATGTTTTACAAACATCATTGCCAACATTTCGATACCTTCCCATAAGAATGTATTAAGCGACATTTCTAAAATTGCGTAGGAAACGAAAAAAACGTCTCATTTAGTTATTTATTGGTGCATTTTATTAAAAGGAACATATTTGGCAAGCGATTTTCAGAATACAAAACTTGACATCATTGCAAATCCAAAACTTTAATCAGATAAAAAGTTTTTGTCGCTTAGTACATTGTCGTGGTCAAGACATTGGCGCTTGATACAGTGGTAAATGGCGCTTAAAACATTGACATGGACACACAAAATAAAGGTTTGAAATAAATTGTGTCGTTTAATTAATTTTTTATTTTTTCTGTTAAACAATAAAATAAATAACAAGTAAGAGTGCTATATTCGGCTGTGCCGAATCTTATATACCCTTCACCATTGTGCGAGCAGAATACAGAGCAACTAGATAAAAACTAAATAAAACTAAACCTAAAATGTAGGTTTTTATAAAATTTTTAATTTTTTTTTTGTACGGGAGGTACCACGCCCACTTCTCCAATCCCGCCCACAATTTGTAGGATGGTGTTTATTGGCAACCTTAATGTGTGTACCTAATTTGGAAACTCTGGCTTTTGCCGTTCCCCAGATATACAGCAAAACATAATAAAAATACAACAACCACAATGGATTTTTGGGAATAATTAGAGGTAGTCGTGGTTTTTTGCTCATATCTCAGCCATTTGTGGACCGATCTTGCTGATTTTCAATAGGAAACAATTCCGGACCATATGTGACATAAATGTATAATAACCTGGCCCCCATTATATATGGGGTCTTCGGAAAACCCATTTCAACGGGCAGACGGACAGACGGACATGGTTAAATCAACTTCGCTCCTCATAAGGACCCAGAATATATATACTTTATAGGGTCTTAGATCAATATTGTAGAAATTACAAACGGGATGAAAAACTTATATATATACCCTTTCTACCTTCGGTGAAGGGTATAAAAATACATATAAAAAGTAACAAAACATTTATTTCAAAACAAAAATTCAAAACTTACACTTAGAGATCGAACCGGAAATTTTAAGATTATTAATAATCATTTTGATTGTCAGACAAATCATCTTTTTCGTCCACCAAATGTATTTTTTTATAATATCCTCGTATTCTTGTATGTATCATAATCTGGAGTGTTATAAGCGACAAAAATGGATCAAGTTCTAGTTGGATGAGTGTGCTAAGCGACAATTTCGGTTAAACTAAGCGACATCTAACAAAATTTTTGTGTGGACCTTTTGTTGCTTACGACAATTACATTTTTAAAAATGTGGCTTAGAGTAATTTCTTTGGCGGATAATACAAATTTCAGGGAGCAACATTATTCAAGTGAGAAAACTTGACGGGTGATACAATTTCATTTTATTTCTAGTTTCCTTTGCATCCATGATAAAGCAGCGAAACCCAGGCCAAAATGTGGCCACATCAAAAGGTCATTTTCGAAAAAAGTGTCGCTTAATACATTCTTATGTGAAGGTATCGATTTTAAGGCATTGACAACATTTACAGACATTCGGTTACGTATCTTTGATTTAAACAAATTCATTGAACTGAAAACGCGCTCAACTTCTGCATTTGTGTATGGAAGTGACAAAACTTTAAACGCGATATTTGCTAATGCATAAAAATGATTAATATAAAGTGCGTATTTATAGCATTTAACTTCAGTTCAAAATTTTAATGTTGGATCAATATTGTTCCAATGCATGCGGTGAATAATTCGCCATAATTTTTCAATACTTGATACAATTTCAACATCGGATTCAAATTGTAATGCTTATGGCATGATAAAACATCCTTTACATATAAAAAGTTGTTTTTTGAGCCCGATTCTCTTCAACTGTTTTTTTTTTTTTTTTTTTTTTTTTTGTGAATTTACTTATATTCTTTAATTCGGTGGGGTGTCACAAAGCCATAGGACATAAAGCCATATGGCGTCAAGTCCCATTCCATTGAGACATAAGGGCATATGCCATTAAGTCTCAATATAATGGGTCTTAACGACATAAATTTTTTCCGTAAAATGAGACATAAAGTCATATTTTTGATAATGATTGTATTTCCCCCTATTTCATGTAGAAAATGCTTTGTTGTTTCATGTCGCCCTGTTTTATGTCAAAAATGGCGGTATGAACTAAGTCCCCAATGAATTAACTCCCCAAACCCAAAATGAACTAAGCCCCTAAATTTGGGGCCGTCGTTCATTTATGGAAAAAACCCGAAAAAGCTACGCTAACTAGAGCTTCTCTGCATAGCCGGCCTTCGGCCGGACGCAATGATTTTCTCCTCTATGGTATAACAAAAACGCTAACTAAAGCTTCTCTGCATAGCCGGCCTTCGGCCGGGCGCAAGGATTTTCTCCTCTATGGCATAACAAACACCGGCTTCGCTAACTAAAGCTTCTCTGCGTAAACGGCCTTCGTTCGGAAACAAGACAGATTTTAGAAGCTTTACTTAGCGAAATCGGTACTTCCCAGTAAAAAATGGAGCTTCCAACGAAGCAGGTTTGTAAGGGAGAAAAATAAATGTTGCGCTTACCATTGCGCATACGGAAGGCATGAATTTTATATGGCGAGTTCCCACTTTGAAGCAATACATTTTTGACACATGAAGCGCATTATTCAGCTCATAAAAAAATTGTTGGATGTAACGATCAGCTTTACACACTGAATGTTTTGATACAGTCATTTTTTAGTATTCTCCCTTACAAACCTGCTTCGTAGTAAGGGAATGCCGTAGCACTTGAAATGTTATTTTTTTTTTAATAAAAGTTGTTGAGAGTTTTTTTACTTACTTTACTGCATTTCTGTATGTCTTATTGCGTAGCGCATAATTGTGCGCTTATTTTGTTAAATGTACCATTAGTGCTTCGTAAAATGATAAAATTTTTTATTGGGTTGTTATACCATAAAGGAGAAAATTCTTGCGTCTGCCAAAAAGCCGGCTATACAGAGAAGCTTTAGTAAGCGAAGCAGGTCTTTGTTATACAATATAAGTATTTGTAACGCAACACATCAAATGGGACCATAATGGCTTTATGTCCCATTCCACTAAAATTGATATGAGACTTAAGGCCATATCAAAATTATGGCTTTATGTCCTATGGCCTTGTGACATCCCACCTTTAATTCGCATACGTCTTCAAATTTGAATCCCAAAATAACAAATATTATCAGATAATGTTTTGATATTACCCGAATTTGATGTCCGTCAAATCATTTAGTCTAGTCGGCATAATTTGATTCAAATGCATGATTAACACCTTGCACAACTTTCAAATTATCGGATAAATAAACCAAGTAAACATAATTAATATTTATAGTTGGTTATTTAAAAACAACTGTTGAGCTGTTAGTAATGTACTAAGTAGCATTTTTAATTTAAGCCACATTTTAAATTTTGCTTAAATAGTCTTTTCTATAGAAAACCAATGAGTATTTGCAATCAGTGGAAGTCTTTGCGAATACTCATTATCACTGATACATATATTTCTTCGTAGATCTTTTGCCTGAGTGATCTACCTAAAAAAGAGCGGCAAGCGTTTTTTCTTTTCAACATAAAAATTATATTGCCCACATATTTTCAATAAAATTAAACGACCAAGATATCTATCAAATAATATTTTCCAGCTGGGTGGTGTTGAATACGCGTTGTAAAGGCTTGTTTCAAATAAACTGTGTGAAAATGAAAAGCTTTGATATAAAAAAAGACACTTGCCGCTTTTATTAAGGTAGCTAGCTCAGTAACAGCTAAATGGGAAAACCCATTATGTGTTTCCCTTTAAAGGTACTCTAAATTGATTGGTAAAAAAGATTTTTTGCTGATACTACTGCTATGGAATGGCGCACGCATCGTATAAAAAGCAATGATTCTAAATTATATTTCAATTGCTAAGCTCTTTAACAAACTCGACGGCAACTTTTACTACAAAAGCAATTACTATGAAAATGTAAAAGGGAAAGCAAATTTC
Organism: Pollenia angustigena; assembly: GCA_930367215.1. NCBI lineage: Eukaryota > Metazoa > Arthropoda > Insecta > Diptera > Polleniidae > Pollenia > Pollenia angustigena. The sequence continues at coordinate 18,346,913 of OV884060.1, forward strand.
ACATAATGAAATGTTTCTTTTTCTTTATCACAATCCATAAACTTGGTAAGAACAGTGACTAAAACATATGTCACACAAGATTTCTGCTAGTTTAGACTGTTCGTTCATGCTCATGTGTTGCCATCGTTGCCTTAACATTTGTCTTAGCAACCATGTTCGCCATGATGATTGCCTTAGAATGTAATTTTTTGTCCACAACCGAAAATATAAACAAGGCAAACACTTTAATAAACTAAAAATGTGGTAAATCATAACATTAACATCAACACGTTTCCGCCACATACAAGAACATGAACAAATTAATTCCGTTGCTTTTCCGTTGCTATGTTCATGTCTTGTTCAAATCAATAGCGCGTAAAGACGCGGTGTTACATAATATAATTTATATACAACAACAAGTTTTTGTTAACTTTGTGCATATGATTTGGTACATCTGAAACATAATTTCTTGTAGTTCTTATTGTGGTCTGTAAAATTAATTGTAAAAATTTTGCACTTTTAAATGAAATGGTATTGAAACAGGTGTATGTATTTTATTGTTTAAGGATTTATTCTCACACTAAAACTAAAAATTGTGTTGAATTTGCTTTGGTGGTAACAAAAATTAAAAAAACCGCACCGAAATTTTTCAAAAAAAAAGAAAACCGCGCACCATCTTAGGAATTTTTCGCACAAAAAATTTAAAAAAAGCACCAAAAATAGTTCAAAACGCATCGATGCAAAAGAGCAAATGCAAAATATCGTTTGTCTTTTGTTAAATCCAACAACAAAATACACAGAATTTCCGTTATATATCATTTAAGTGCTACGATATTTTTTGCATTTGCTCTTTTGCACGCCTAAAGGCCATGTCAGATAAAACTTCTGCTTCGCGTTGCGTTAGAGACTCGCTTTGATATCACTGTTTGTAATTTTTTATGTCATGGAAAAATAACCATATACGGACACCACTATTTGATAAAAGACCAGAAAAAAAGACCCATGTCCCCCAGTTTTGCCCAAAGTCATGCACTTTTTGTTTATGGGCCCCCAAAGATTTGGGGCCTCCGTGTCATTTTTGCAAAAAAAGAATCATTTTCTAAGGCTCATATCTTGCAAACCGTTCGAAATTTTGAGTTATCCTCTGAGACAAAGTTGTAGCTCTTGCCATAAGAAACCAAAATTGTGAACATACCTATAAAATCAAAAAAACTTAATCTTCAAGATCAAAATCGCAAAAAACTTTATAAAATTCGATTTTTTGGTACCTTTTTCCCCTGTTCAGTTCCATAGGTAGCTACAACTTTGTCTTAGAGGGTAAATCAAAATTCCGAACGGTTTGCAAATATCAGCTTGAGAAAATTATAATAAATGCCAGTATAATTATTTTTATTTATTTATTATTGAACAAACAATAGGTGAGTGTTGTCAAAGTTTTTGTTATGGCATACACCTTTTGCTTTTCGATTTTCTGTCTAAGTAAGAAACGTCACGCAAAGCGAAGAAGCTGGATCTGACACGGCTAGGGATGAAACGATACGAGTAAATACAAGTACATATTCGATACTTTTATATAAGTACCAAGTATTTTTGTAATCGATACTTAGCAATCGAGTACCAAGTAGTATCGGTAAAAAAATACTCGGTATCGGTCAAAAGTAATCGCTTAACTTTGGTATTGAAATTAATCTTAAATTTTTGATTATTTTCCAAAGCTGGAGCAGCAGTAACGGTATCAAGAAACCGTTTGACCAGTAAACACTAGGGATGCCAATCCCGAATACCGAAAACCTGATTATTCTAAAAATTTAAGTCCCGTAGTCCGGGGTTTGATATAAAAATCCCGAGATTGCTTGACCGACCTCATTTTCGAAGACGCCGCCAGCCGCAGAACTAACTGGGGAGCATGCACATATATTTTCTCATTTCCTACAGACCCGGTTCGCTGAAATTAACGCGCAATTCTCCCGATTGTGGATGCGCATTAAATGCATTTTGAATGAACGCCCATTTTCGTAAAAGGCTTTATTAATCTTACCGCGCTGCTCAATTGTGTACCTCTCAATGGTCGAAGTTGTCAAATACTGAACCAAAAATAGGTCAACTTAAGTTGCGCAAAAACCTTGACGTTAAGGGATTATGGTTTTACCATCCTTTATTATATATTTATCAATTTAAAATAAAATACATACATTATTTAGCTTAATTTCTTCGACCTTCTTAATATTATTTCCTTTTGTTAAAAAATTTGTTTGAAATGTAAAAAAACCAACAAATCCCTGAAGAAGCTATCCATTGAGAAATATTGAATAAATTTTAAATAAATATTCTTTATATAAAACGGACTTTGAGTTTGAGAAATTATTGAAAGGAAAAAAAATACATATTTACATTTAAGATAAATTCATAGTGACATTGTTGATTTCTGGAATAAAAGGTGAATGAAGGTTGTTATCCTGAACGTTCTATAAAATTTTTTTTCCTAAGATGAAAAAGATTTTTCGAAAGGAAATTGGTACTAGGTAGTAACTTAAAGTGCTCTCAATCTTTACACTTATCGTTTTGCACAAAAATTCTAATAGGTCGAAGTTCTTATTTTATTGTATAGTAATAAAACACTAATAAGAACGTTTTTAAATGCTGCTTTCTATTCTTTTATCATGCAAACCGATACAAGTACCCATACAAGTAACTAAGTATCGATACTTTTTTTTCGATTCTAAGTAGGTATCGATACTTTACGAGCGATACCACATCGAGTAAAAGTATCGATACCTTAGAGGTATCGTTTCATCCCTAGACACGGCCTTAATATTGACCGCCGCTTATGTTGTGTTTTTGTTTGCATGAATTCGCCCAGTACCGCTGTTTTCAAAAGCATATCAACGAAGGAAATGAAAAAAGTTCAACGAATTTCAATGACTTGCACAGGCCTTTAGTTTGTATGTGTATTAATTATTAATTTATTTATTGAAAAACTTTATAAATATTAATTAATTAATATTTATAAATAACTCATATATGAACCCGTGAAATGTTTTTTATTTTTTTTACTTCACTGTTTTTTAATAAAAATTCCCATAATTTACATACATTTATAGTTTTCAAAATAGCTTTTTTTTCTTATGTGGCTTTTTATTTTAATTCTTTGTTTTAGAATAAGGAATTTTTTTTAATTCAAACTGAAGAAAACTTCTTTTGCTTACACTGAAAGAAAAATGCTTCATATATTTAATGAATCATTTTCATAAAAAAACTTTCCTTAGGTAAATGAAAATGTTCATTGTCTAAATGGAATTTCATAGTTATAATGAAGTATTTTCGTTAAAATCGCTTCATTGGATTTCGTAATTACGTTAAAAATTTTCATTAGATATATGAAAACTTAAGTTTGTCCAAGTTAAAAAAAAAATTTTAATTGGGAACATAAAAAAACAATATACAAACATAACTATATTCATAAATTAATACAAAATTATAGTTTCCTTAAAAAAATGTTTAATTGTTAATTAAAAAAATGTAAGATTTAATAATTTCATACATCGAATGTTACATGTATGCCATTAAATTTATGAAATCAAAAAAAATTTTTATAAAAGCAACATATTTCAATAATTGCCTTCATAAATTTAAATTTTCATTGTGACAATAAAAATGTCATTATAGTAATGAAACAGAAACTTTCAATCCACTTTCAATCAACGTTGTTATTGTTATTATGGACAATTTAATCTCATATTTACGGTCTTAATTGAGAAAAAAACATAGTTTTTTTATACAAAAACTACACTGCCCCGGTAGACTAGCTGGTAGTGAGCTAGTCTATCAGCACCGAGGTTACATGTTCGAATCCCACCAGAGACAGAAAAAAAATAAAAAATAAAATAAAGTAAAATAAAATAAGAAAAAAGAAAAAAAAAAATAAATAAAAAAAAAAATAAAAAAAAATAAAAAAATTTTACTTTATTGAAAGTATTCATCCAATGAATAATATTCATGGATCTAATGTAATGTTTCATTAAGTCCTTTTAATGAAACAGGTTTCATTGATCCAACGAAGCGCTGCATAGGTTCCTTTATAATGCAATTTTTCATGGGATTAATGTCAAAATTCGTTAGTATTGCGAAGAAAATTCTTTCAGTGTAGTAATAAAAAAACGTGACCCTTTTTTCTCTATAAAATACACCTTTGTAACCATTTTTAGAAAAACAGCCATTTGTGCCCCTATTTGAACATTTTCCACGGCAACGCTGCGCTTCAGACACGTTTATTCGCCACTCAAACTAAACCAAAGCGAATTCGCCTTGAACTAAACAAATCGGTCAAGGCGAATTATAAAATCGGTTTTCTAACAACTACCTTTGGATAACTTGGCATTTTTGTATCCTCTTCAGTTTCTATGAAATCTTTGTAGTGCGCGTACGGTTGAGTGTGAATTCTCCTTTAAATTGTTAAAAATAATTGCTAAAAGCATTAAAAAGTAAATAATTTTTATAAATAAATAAAATCTAATGTGTATTTAATATGTAAATAAAAAAATTTGTGCAAAAAAATAGTTTTTTCTTAGTAAAAAGCACAAAGTAGGTATATACTCTGTGGTAAAAAGTGTGCTTGAAAATTCTTAATGCAATTTGGTTGTTTTTGGCTGCGCAGTCTCTGTTGGTTCTTCTGCATAAGTGAAGAGTGGTGCAGTTTGTGCTGCTGCATTGAGCCGAGGCAGAGGCAGCACGTGTTTTCTGTTGTTAGTAAAGTTGGGCGACTGAGTGCTTGTGTGCAGAAAATAAAATGTAATTGCAGCAAAAGCATAATATAAAATAAGAGGAAAATATTATTGTTGGTGTTTTTAAAAGTTATTTAAAAGAGCAAATATTTTAAGAGCAAATTAGAACATATATTATTGTTTTGAAGCGTGAAATAAGTGTAAAATTTACAATCTAATTTTGTATAAATACCATATTTAAATTTAAATATATTTCATAATAAAAAGTTTCTTTAAAAAAAATTAATATTTTTTACTGTTTTGCACTATTTATACAAAATTTTAAGATTTTTATCTTCAAAATAAGATTTTTTTCGCCAAAAGAGGAAGAGAAATTTGTGTAAATTAATAAAAAGATGGTTTACCACAAAAAAAAAAAAAGAAAAGCTTTAGGCTAAAAAAAAATATTAAATATTAGCAGAAAATACTGGATACATTTATTTTAAAGGTAATTTCTTTTAACCCTTCTGCATCCCTTGGATATGTGCCCTTCCTATGATCCTTTGGGTCAATATGACCCAACAATAAAATGTTAACAGCATTTCATATTTAAGTATAATAAAAACAAAAGCGATTCTATTGATTATTTGACCGAAAAAATTATTGATCGATGATTCTGAATGAAGATGAACTCAATTCAATAGAAAACAAATTTTAAAGTGGAATTAAACTTGCAATATCGCTTGTTGGGTCATATTGACCCAAAGGATATTAAATGTGTGTAAATCGTGTTTTTTGGAGGGGGAAGGAAAAACTAAAATTTTATTATTTTCATTTAAATTTATAATTTTTGTCCCTGTAATGGATAAATTGAAGTTTCACGTCCATATCTTATATTTAAAGGGACAAATTTTGCGTTTGAAAACCAAAATTGGGTCAAGTTGACCCAAGGAGTGCAGAAGGGTTAATAAATTTTGTTTTATTTTACCCTTCGCCCCAGGAAGAACGGTTATTGGTACGTTTACATACATACATACCTACATATGTACATATTTTTTAATTTCATAAATTTACAAAACTTTTTAAAAAGAGATCAACGGTATTTTTTTTTTTTTTAATATTTTCAAAAATTAATTTTTTTGGAGCTTATTAAAATTATAGCCTTTTTAATAAAACAGCAACTTATAGGTAACACCTTTAGTTAAAAAAAAACTTAAAAAAACAAAACATATTTGTGCATGCACAGTATGAATGCTTGCATTCATTTATACAAGATGATAAATTTTTGTAAATTAATTTCTAAACTCTGCTTAAAACTTCTTAACAAATAGGATAATTTTTTGAAAAACTTATGGCCATTTTCTCATTAGGCAATTATCTTTTTTCCCAACGAAAAACTGCACATTAAAGAAATTTGGTTTTCTCAATGTCTCATTTGCTTCAATTTTATCGCAAAGCTAACCGGCACTCATCTGCCAATTATTTATTTTCCTTTTATTTGCCGTACAGATAAATTCAATCAGCTGACTCCCAACTTTTACATGTATTTTGAGTGGCGTTGCCAGCTGAAAACAATGTTTTTTGTCGGTATATTGAGAAACCAACATCTTTTAACGGACAGTTTATCGTTCCAATAAATTTATGTTGACATTAAGTAACAGACAGTTTTTCGATACATTGAGAAAATGGCCATTAATAAATAAATATAGAGCTTAATTTGTAAGACTCAAGCTGCCATTAACTTAATAACTAATATATACATACAGTCAGCGTCAAAAGAAAGTGTACACCGAAAAGTTCAACATTTATAAGTCCGTAGATGTTAAAATGGGGAGAGTACAAAAAATCTGTTTTTATGTTTTTGAAGTGTATTCAGTACTTGTTTATTTTAATAAAAAAAATTTGTCATTTATTTCTTCTTCATTTTCAAATTAACATTAATCTCAGAAAACGCCTTATTTTACGCGTAAAAAAAAAGGTGTACAATCTCATATTATTTCCATATTCCTGCGTCATAAAGGTAATTTGACCCCTAGGTTTTTGTTTTTTTCTTCTTAAAATCATATTACGGATGTTTAATTATCTTTTCTATCTATACTGATCAATTAAAACTCAAGTTAACTTTAGTTGTCATTCCGTGTGAAACCTTTTTATTATTCATCTCAGCCCCATAAAGTATATATATTCTGGGTCCTTGAAAAATTCTAAGTCGATTTAGCCATGTCCGTCCGTCCGTCTGTCCGTTTGTTGAAAACACGCTCACTTTCGAACAACTAAAAAGAAATAAACAAACTTTGTGCCAAATTGCTTGTAGTTATCCTAAGCAGTTTGGTATTGAAATCCAGCAAAATCGGTTCAGTAGGACCAGAGCTGTGAATCAAAATGTGGAACCACCACCTAAAAAAATTTATAATTTTGTTACAAAAAAAAAAACATAAATGGTGGAACAAGGCACGGAATAAGATAAGATTTTGCAAACATTTGTTTTATTTGACTGGAAATCATGCTGTTAAATTTCGTGAAGATCCGTCCATAATTTACCCTAAGCCCCATATAAACAGTACTCTCGGAAAACAGTTTAGTACGCATAAAACCGTAAAAAATAACGCTATCTTAACAAAATTTGGTACATCACAGTTTTTTAGGACAACAAATAACACTGTGAAATTTCGTGAAGATCGGTATATAATTTACCCTAGGCCCCATAGAAACCCTACTCCCGGAACACAGTTTAGTACACCTAAAACCATAATTAATAATGCTAGCAGAACTAGGACTAAAGGACTAGAAATGACGCTGTGAAATTTCGTGATGATCGGTCCATAATTTACCCTAGGCCCCATATAAACCCTACTACCGGAAAAAGTTTAGTCGCCTAAAACCATAATTAATAACAAATCGTACTTTTTCAAAATTTTGGTACATTTTTCAAACATATAGTATATATGTATGTATATATATTTTTTTTTTGAAAATTAACTTAAAAATGAAAAACTTAAACACTTATTTTTTTATAAATTTTATTTTATTTAACCTTTATTTAATAAATTCCAATCTTATTTATTAAGCTTGAGGTTTTTCTTTTTTATATAAAAAATTAGATAACATTTATTTTATTAAAATTCCAATATTTCGATACAGCAATGTGTATCATCGTCAGGGAAATAATTAAACAATAAAAATAACGTTCACAAAAAATAATGAATAAATAATAACAATTGTCACAATAGAAAAAATTATTTTCAATTAGAAAAATTTTTATACAAATAATCTATTACATTCTAAAAAATTTTTTAATTACCTGTATTGTTTTTATACTCTAAATGTCTATAATTTTGTGCTACATTTTCCGTGTCTGATTTAAAATTAATTCTTAACAATTCTGGTACTTTAATGATTTGCAACATTTCTAGCATTAAACGTCGTTTATAATTTTTTTCTGTGTTTAAAACTGATACATTCTCAAAGTCCGGAGAGTGATTTAAACTGGCACAGTGGGCTGTTAATGGTGTTTTTTGTGAGGAAATATCCCTAAACTTTTGATTTGATTTGTGACCTGAGATTCTAGTTTTCAGTTTGTTCTTTGTCGTACCTACATATACTTTGTTGCATTGTCCATTATCGTTTCCCTTACAAGGTATTTTCAGCGTTACCGTTCAAAATTTTCAAAAAGGGGCACAAAAAGGGGATTTTCAAAATAAAAGTGGCACAAAAAGGGGAATTCTGAGAAAAAAAGGGGCAACTTTAAAAATTAGACCATTTTAATTTTTATTAAGTTATTTTCACGGAAAACATAAACGTTACAAAAAATAAGCCTCTTATGTATAAATAAAAGGCCTAACTCCACTTTTCGAAAATTTCCCAATTTTGTTATATTACTATCTAATTAGATGTGAACCCTTTAAAAATGATTTGGTTCTTTTATAATTTAAATATTTTCCTGTAAAAAATTAGAAAAATTGGTATAGGGTTTTAATCTTATACGATTTTTTCCGAAGCTACCAGCCAGATAAAAGGAAAATATACGTAACAAAATTAGGCCATTATATATTGCTTAAATATGAATAGCTCAGCTCTTCTCTAGTCTTTATTTTGTGGGGTAAGGCCTTTTAGCATTTGACACATCCATATATAGTCGAACTTCCTTCCCTTTATTATACAGAACTAAAATTTTTTTTACTATTGTTTATAAAAACTGGTATTTTAGTTCGATTATCCATTATCAATAATATCCATACATTTAAGGAACAGTTTGAAGACTTTTGCGTTAAGTTTTAATTGCTTGTAAGAAATAAAGTGCTGGAAAATAATCTGCTAGGCTACAAAACCTTTTGTGCTGCTTATTTAACTTTTAATGATCAAATTTATATTAAAATAAATGCTGCTACATTTTTGTCCACTAAAACGAGTGACTGTTGTTAAAATCGTTATCAAGAAACTAAGATACTGCCATGCTACCTTTGCGCTTAGTTAATTGTATACCATATTTTTAGGTAATTTTACCTATGATTTTTTTTGTGTGTAAGGAGATCAAATTAAAATAATTTTTAAATTTGTTCATTATATAGAAAGCTTCATTTTATAGAACTTCACTATAGAGATGTTCGAATGTATATATACACAGTGAAAAAACACGTCTTGTTTGCAAGTTAACGTGTTGCATATAATTTTACCCTTCGCCACAGCTGGAAAAATATAAGTTCGTTATTATATAATTTTGTCGTTCCATTTTTAATTTAACAAAATCGGTTACTAATTGACTTAGTAATAGACTTATAACCACGTTTATATTCCCAAAATAAGGGCTTTGGCACAATAGCGCCTTTATTATGAGTGATAGGTGGACCAAATTTAGTTCTGATATTTCTTATTAGGTGAAGTTAGTAGTGGTACGATTTTTATTAATGCATTACAGTGCTATGCTGTTTCTTTAGTTGTTATATAAGTATCTACTTTCCGAAAATATGCATCTATATATATTTATTAATATTAATTAATATTATTAATAAGTTCAACATGGACTGCCGGGTATCAACTTTCAGTCTATTGGACCACTTATTGTTTTATAATGCTAATTTACAAAAAAATCCGTTTAGCGGATGCACTTCTATGCGGTAAAGTAAAAACATACAATCATATAAAAGCTGGAAGTTCAAAAAGGGGCAAAAGGGGCACAAAACATACAAAATGATACAAAAGGGGATTTAAAATAAAGGGGCAAAGAAAGTGGCATGGCATTAAAAAAGGGGCAAAAATGCGACTTTAGTCGCATAACGGTAACGCTGGGTATTTTATAAACTATATTCGACATTTCTAACTTATGTACTTTATCCTTAGTCTTAGTGAATAATTTACCGACTGTATTATATGATTTATGTGCTATTTTACATGTCCTTGTGTCGAAAATATTCGACAAAAGGGGATTTAAAATAAAGGGGCAAAGAAAGTGGCATGGCATTAAAAAAGGGGCAAAAATGCGACTTTAGTCGCATAACGGTAACGCTGGGTATTTTATAAACTATATTCGACATTTCTAACTTATGTACTTTATCCTTAGTCTTAGTGAATAATTTACCGACTGTATTATATGATTTATGTGCTATTTTACATGTCCTTGTGTCGAATATTTTCGACAAAAGGGGATTTAAAATAAAGGGGCAAAGAAAGTGGCATGGCATTAAAAAAGGGGCAAAAATGCGACTTTAGTCGCATAACGGTAACGCTGGGTATTTTATAAACTATATTCGACATTTCTAACTTATGTACTTTATCCTTAGTCTTAGTGAATAATTTACCGACTGTATTATATGATTTATGTGCTATTTTACATGTCCTTGTGTCGAATATTTTCGACTTTTCTAAACGTTCCGATATTTTAGGAATATATGCAAGTGATTTATACATTTTTGGTTCTGCAATTATATGCAAGTTGTTTGCCCTATGGTTACCGCATTGCCCTATTAAACTTGATATCAGTTCCATTGGAAAACAAATATCCCTCAAAATATCCCTAAATCTTTTTAAATTCCTGTTATGAAATTCTATGTCACTTATTCTCAGTATTCTTTCTATAAGATTTTTTGCCGTATTAATTATAACCCTGTTTGGATGTTTGGAGAAATAATTAATAATTCTACCAGAAGAAGTTGGTTTTTGGTACCAATCCATTAATAATTTATCCCTTTTTCTTATCAACAAAGTATCTAAATACGAAAGTTTTAAGTTACACTCTTTCTCAAAAGTAATTCTTATGTCCGGATAAAATGAGTTAAAAGTTTCCAAAACATTTTCTATTTCCGATTCCTCAATAATGCAAAATAAATCATTAACATATTTTGTCAAAATCCTTGGTTTAATAGTCAATTTTGCAATACTAGTATCTAATAATTTCTCCATAACTATGTCCGCACAAATGCATAATACCCTCTCCACTTAGGGTTGCCATACGTACTGTTTTAAGCAGTACATGTACTGATTTTTTGCAATTGTACTGTTTTATGCACAACTCCTAAAACAGTACGCAAATGTACTGTTTTTTACACTTTGTACTGTTTTTTGTACTGTTTTTTTTTTGCTCAGTCTATATTTAACAGAACTGGCTTACAAAAAATTATGTTGTGTTAAAAAAAAAGTTCTAAAATAATAAGAGTTTTTACGCTGTGGTCATTGTTTTCTCATAAATACACAGTAGAAATCTAAATTATAATGGGTGGCTCGTAGCAGTGGTATATTTTCGTGTTGTTATGATTTTATGGCTACCTCTTCCACTAGTCTTTCCCTTTCCACACCTGAGAAAGACAAAAATAAAATCTAAATTTTTTTTAAGTACTAAAAAAATACTTATTCCAACACAGTTATCGTTAATTTTTAGAACTTTTTTAATTTTCGGGCATGTTCTGGAAATCGAAATCACGTAAAATTGAAAACAAAAAATTATCCGTGTTCAAAATTTATAAAAATACCTAATACCTTTGAGGACCACTTTTCTTTACCTAAACTACTGAAATAAGAAAAAGATAAGTTCATTTTTACAAAATTTTTTTTTTGAAAATATTGCACTTAATTTTAAATATTTTCAGATTTTGTGAAATAAAAATAAACCAAACTATTTTTTTTGGATTTTATAGATTAATGGCCAATTTCACCAAGTTCAGGTTTAATTGACTTTCATTATAAAAGTCAAAAAACCTATTGTTTTAGTAATAGTTAATTATAGCTGAACTTGGTAAAATTAGCCGTAAATAATTTAAAAATTATTTAAAATTGGAAAATTAATTTAGGAAACAAATATTTTCTCAAATTCAATATGATTTGTGCAACTATGTGCGTAGTGAAAATTGCTTTAAATACGAATATGTTTAAAGAAAATCGTACTTACAAAATCAATGAGTTGATTGTTTTGAGCTAAGTAAGGCTTTTCTCCTTTCTTATATGGCTTACAGCAATGTTATGGTTTTCCTGGCCAAATGCTTCGTTTGTGGTGTTTGCTTTTTAAACGCAAATGGAGTAATTTCATATGTATATTTATGAAATGCCATAAACTGGAAATAATTCCTTTGACGTTACACTGATATATAGTTATAGCTGAACTTGGTGAAATTGGGGGTTACTTATTAAAACAAATGGTAATGTTGTCGTCAAAAAAATGTACTGTTTTTTTCTTGATTGTAATGTTTTTATGTATTCAATGTACTGTTTTTCCGAATTTAAAATCTGGCTACCCTATCTCCACTATTGTGGTGTGGATATAAAAATAGCTCAGCCAAGAATAAAAATTATCAATAAATTTTAATTAAGTTCATTTTGTAAAATTCCTTCCTTCCGTTAAAATAATTTCTAAGCACAGAAGCATAACAAGAAAATAGTACCTAAACGGACGTGGGGGTACCGTGGTATTTTTGCAAGGAATAAGTACTGAAAATAGTACCATAGCACTGAATTTTCCATCACTGCTATTCACCCATCTTTGTACGTATGTCTGTAAGATAAATTTAAACGCTTGTCAAACACTTTAATTCAAAAAATTTAGAAACAAATATATTTTGCATATACCTTTAAAACGATATATGTTTCATTAAAATCGGCGGACGATAAGATGCTTAAAAATCATCCACAAAAAAATTGTTCCCGTATTTATACATATACCTACATATAACATTCTTTGATTTGGAATAAGGGTTTTTCTTATTAAAACTGAAAAAATCTTCTTTTGCTTAATAATAAAAAAAAACAACTGTTTTTTCTCTATAAAATACACTATTGTAACGTTTTTTTAGGAAAACTGGCTTTCGTGCCACTTTTTGAAAATTTCCCACGGTAACGCTGCCCTTCAGAAACTTTTATTCGCCACTTTAAACTAAACCAAGGCGAATTCGCCTCGAACTAAACAAATCGGTTTTCTTACAACTACCTTTTGTATAATTTTGCTTTTGCCTCTTCAGTTTCTATGAAATCTTTGTAGTGCGCGTACGGCTGAGTTTTAATTCTCGTTAAAATTATTAAAAATAATTGTTAAAAGCATTAAGAAGTAAATAATTTTTATAAATAAATAAAATCTAATGTGTATTTAATATGTAAATACATAATAAAATTTCTGCAAAAAAATAGTTTTTTCTTAGTAAAAAGTCTGCATGAAAATTCTTGTTTCTGACTGCGCAGTCTCTGTTAGCTCTTGTGTTTAAGTGTTTCAAGCGAGGCGCAGTTTTCGCTGCTGCATTGAGCCGAGGCATAGGCAGCACGTGTTTTCTGTTGTTGGTAGAATTGTTCGACTGAGTGTTTGTGTGCATTTAAGTCAGAAAAAAAAATCTAATTGAAGCAAAAGCATAATATATAATAAGAGAAAAATAATATTGTTTGTGTTTTTAGAAGTTATTTAAAAGAGCAAACATTTTAAAAGCAAATTAGAAAATATATTATTGTTTTGATGCGTGAAATAAGTGTAAAATTTACAATCTAATTTTGTATAAATACCATATTTAAATTTAAATATATTTCATAATAAAAATAGTTTATTTTAAAAAAATTAATATTTTTTACTATTTTGCCCTTTTTATACAAAATTTTAAGATTTTTATCTTCAAAATAAGATTTTTTTCGCCAAAAGAGGAAGAAAAATTTGTGTAAATTAATAAAAAGATGGTTTACCACAAAAAAAAAAAAAAAGCTTTAGGCTAAAAAAAAAAATATTAAATATTTGCAGAAAATACTGGATACATTTATTTTAAAGGTAATTTTTTTTAATAAATTTTGTTTTATTTTACCCTTCGCCCCAGAAAGAACGGTTATTGGTACATTTACATACATACTGTCAGCGTCAAAATAAAGTGTACAACTGGTTTTCCAATATAAAAAGTGTTATTTTAGCAAAAAAGAATTCAAATTTTTAGAAGTTTATTATCACTTACAAAACTTTGGACAATGTTATTACAATTAAAAATTTTTATACAAATAATCTATTACATTCTAAAAAATTTTTTAATTTCCTGTATTGTTTTTATACACTAAATGTTTATAATTTTGTGCTACATTTTCCGTGTCTGATTTAAAATTAATTCTTAACAATTGTGGTACTTTAATGATTTGCAACATTTCTAGCATTAAACGTCGTTTATAATTTTTTTCTGTGTTTAAAACTGATACATTCTCAAAGTCCGGAGAGTGATTTAAACTGGCACAGTGGGCTGTTTATGCTGTTTTTTGTGATGAAATATCCCTTAACTTTTGATTTGATTTGTGACCTGAGATTCTAGTTATCAGTTTCTTCTTTGTCGTACCTACATATACTTTGTTGCATTGTCCATTATCGTTTCCCTTACAAGGTATTTTATAAACTATATTCGACATTTCTAACTTATGTACTTTATCCTTAGTCTTAGTGAATAATTTACCAACTGTATTATATGATTTGTGTGCTATTTTACATGTCCTTGTGTCGAATATTTTCGACTTTTCTAAACTTTCCGATATTTTAGGAATATATGTAAGTGATTTATAAATTTTTGGTTCTGCAATTATATGCAAGTTGTTTGCCCTATGGTTACCGTATTGTCCTATTAAACTTGATATCAGTTCCATTGGAAAACAAATATCCCCTAAAATATCCCTAATTCTTTTTAAATTCCTGTTATGAAATTCTATGTCACTTATTCTCAGTATTCTTTCTATAAGATTTTTTGCCGTATTAATTATAACCCTGTTTGGATGTTTGGAGAAATAATTAATAATTCTACCAGAAGAAGTTGGTTTTTGGTACCAATCCATTAATAATTTATCCCTTTTTCTTATCAACAAAGTATCTAAATACGAAAGTTTTAAGTTACACTCTTTCTCAAAAGTAATTCTTATGTCCGGATAAAATGAGTTAAAAGTTTCCAAAACATTTTCTATTTCCGATTCCTCAATAATGCAAAATAAATCATTAACATATTTTGTCAAAATCCTTGGTTTAATAGTCAATTTTGCAATACTAGTATCTAATAATTTCTCCATAACTATGTCCGCACAAATGCATAATACCCTCTCCACTTAGGGTTGCCATACGTACTGTTTTAAGCAGTACATGTACTGATTTTTTGCAATTGTACTGTTTTATGCACAACTCCTAAAACAGTACGCAAATGTACTGTTTTTTACACTTTGTACTGTTTTTTGTACTGTTTTTTTTTTGCTCAGTCTATATTTAACAGAACTGGCTTACAAAAAATTATGTTGTGTTAAAAAAAAAGTTCTAAAATAATAAGAGTTTTTACGCTGTGGTCATTGTTTTCTCATAAATACACAGTAGAAATCTAAATTATAATGGGTGGCTCGTAGCAGTGGTATATTTTCGTGTTGTTATGATTTTATGGCTACCTCTTCCACTAGTCTTTCCCTTTCCACACCTGAGAAAGACAAAAATAAAATCTAAATTTTTTTTAAGTACTAAAAAAATACTTATTCCAACACAGTTATCGTTAATTTTTAGAACTTTTTTAATTTTCGGGCATGTTCTGGAAATCGAAATCACGTAAAATTGAAAACAAAAAATTATCCGTGTTCAAAATTTATAAAAATACCTAATACCTTTGAGGACCACTTTTCTTTACCTAAACTACTGAAATAAGAAAAAGATAAGTTCATTTTTACAAAATTTTTTTTTTGAAAATATTGCACTTAATTTTAAATATTTTCAGATTTTGTGAAATAAAAATAAACCAAACTATTTTTTTTGGATTTTATAGATTAATGGCCAATTTCACCAAGTTCAGGTTTAATTGACTTTTATAATGAAAGTCAAAAAACCTATTGTTTTAGTAATAGTTAATTATAGCTGAACTTGGTAAAATTAGCCGTAAATAATTTAAAAATTATTTAAAATTGGAAAATTAATTTAGGAAACAAACATTTTCTCAAATTCAATATGATTTGTGCAACTATGTGCGTAGTGAAAATTGCTTTAAATACGAATATGTTTAAAGAAAATCGTACTTACAAAATCAATGAGTTGATTGTTTTGAGCTAAGTAAGGCTTTTCTCCTTTCTTATATGGCTTACAGCAATGTTATGGTTTTCCTGGCCAAATGCTTCGTTTGTGGTGTTTGCTTTTTAAACGCAAATGGAGTAATTTCATATGTATATTTATGAAATGCCATAAACTGGAAATAATTCCTTTGACGTTACACTGATATATAGTTATAGCTGAACTTGGTGAAATTGGGGGTTACTTATTAAAACAAATGGTAATGTTGTCGTCAAAAAAATGTACTGTTTTTTTCTTGATTGTAATGTTTTTATGTATTCAATGTACTGTTTTTCCGAATTTAAAATCTGGCTACCCTATCTCCACTATTGTGGTGTGGATATAAAAATAGCTCAGCCAAGAATAAAAATTATCAATAAATTTTAATTAAGTTCATTTTGTAAAATTCCTTCCTTCCGTTAAAATAATTTCTAAGCACAGAAGCATAACAAGAAAATAGTACCTAAACGGACGTGGGGGTACCGTGGTATTTTTGCAAGGAATAAGTACTGAAAATAGTACCATAGCACTGAATTTTCCATCACTGCTATTCACCCATCTTTGTACGTATGTCTGTAAGATAAATTTAAACGCTTGTCAAACACTTTAATTCAAAAAATTTAGAAACAAATATATTTTGCATATACCTTTAAAACGATATATGTTTCATTAAAATCGGCGGACGATAAGATGCTTAAAAATCATCCACAAAAAAATTGTTCCCGTATTTATACATATACCTACATATAACATTCTTTGATTTGGAATAAGGGTTTTTCTTATTAAAACTGAAAAAATCTTCTTTTGCTTAATAATAAAAAAAAACAACTGTTTTTTCTCTATAAAATACACTATTGTAACGTTTTTTTAGGAAAACTGGCTTTCGTGCCACTTTTTGAAAATTTCCCACGGTAACGCTGCCCTTCAGAAACTTTTATTCGCCACTTTAAACTAAACCAAGGCGAATTCGCCTCGAACTAAACAAATCGGTTTTCTTACAACTACCTTTTGTATAATTTTGCTTTTGCCTCTTCAGTTTCTATGAAATCTTTGTAGTGCGCGTACGGCTGAGTTTTAATTCTCGTTAAAATTATTAAAAATAATTGTTAAAAGCATTAAGAAGTAAATAATTTTTATAAATAAATAAAATCTAATGTGTATTTAATATGTAAATACATAATAAAATTTCTGCAAAAAAATAGTTTTTTCTTAGTAAAAAGTCTGCATGAAAATTCTTGTTTCTGACTGCGCAGTCTCTGTTAGCTCTTGTGTTTAAGTGTTTCAAGCGAGGCGCAGTTTTCGCTGCTGCATTGAGCCGAGGCATAGGCAGCACGTGTTTTCTGTTGTTGGTAGAATTGTTCGACTGAGTGTTTGTGTGCATTTAAGTCAGAAAAAAAAATCTAATTGAAGCAAAAGCATAATATATAATAAGAGAAAAATAATATTGTTTGTGTTTTTAGAAGTTATTTAAAAGAGCAAACATTTTAAAAGCAAATTAGAAAATATATTATTGTTTTGATGCGTGAAATAAGTGTAAAATTTACAATCTAATTTTGTATAAATACCATATTTAAATTTAAATATATTTCATAATAAAAATAGTTTATTTTAAAAAAATTAATATTTTTTACTATTTTGCCCTTTTTATACAAAATTTTAAGATTTTTATCTTCAAAATAAGATTTTTTTCGCCAAAAGAGGAAGAAAAATTTGTGTAAATTAATAAAAAGATGGTTTACCACAAAAAAAAAAAAAAAGCTTTAGGCTAAAAAAAAAAATATTAAATATTTGCAGAAAATACTGGATACATTTATTTTAAAGGTAATTTTTTTTAATAAATTTTGTTTTATTTTACCCTTCGCCCCAGAAAGAACGGTTATTGGTACATTTACATACATACTGTCAGCGTCAAAATAAAGTGTACAACTGGTTTTCCAATATAAAAAGTGTTATTTTAGCAAAAAAGAATTCAAATTTTTAGAAGTTTATTATCACTTACAAAACTTTGGACAATGTTATTACAATTAAAAATTTTTATACAAATAATCTATTACATTCTAAAAAATTTTTTAATTTCCTGTATTGTTTTTATACACTAAATGTTTATAATTTTGTGCTACATTTTCCGTGTCTGATTTAAAATTAATTCTTAACAATTGTGGTACTTTAATGATTTGCAACATTTCTAGCATTAAACGTCGTTTATAATTTTTTTCTGTGTTTAAAACTGATACATTCTCAAAGTCCGGAGAGTGATTTAAACTGGCACAGTGGGCTGTTTATGCTGTTTTTTGTGATGAAATATCCCTTAACTTTTGATTTGATTTGTGACCTGAGATTCTAGTTATCAGTTTCTTCTTTGTCGTACCTACATATACTTTGTTGCATTGTCCATTATCGTTTCCCTTACAAGGTATTTTATAAACTATATTCGACATTTCTAACTTATGTACTTTATCCTTAGTCTTAGTGAATAATTTACCAACTGTATTATATGATTTGTGTGCTATTTTACATGTCCTTGTGTCGAATATTTTCGACTTTTCTAAACTTTCCGATATTTTAGGAATATATGTAAGTGATTTATAAATTTTTGGTTCTGCAATTATATGCAAGTTGTTTGCCCTATGGTTACCGTATTGTCCTATTAAACTTGATATCAGTTCCATTGGAAAACAAATATCCCCTAAAATATCCCTAATTCTTTTTAAATTCCTGTTATGAAATTCTATGTCACTTATTCTCAGTATTCTTTCTATAAGATTTTTTGCCGTATTAATTATAACCCTGTTTGGATGTTTGGAGAAATAATTAATAATTCTACCAGAAGAAGTTGGTTTTTGGTACCAATCCATTAATAATTTATCCCTTTTTCTTATCAACAAAGTATCTAAATACGAAAGTTTTAAGTTACACTCTTTCTCAAAAGTAATTCTTATGTCCGGATAAAATGAGTTAAAAGTTTCCAAAACATTTTCTATTTCCGATTCCTCAATAATGCAAAATAAATCATTAACATATTTTGTCAAAATCCTTGGTTTAATAGTCAATTTTGCAATACTAGTATCTAATAATTTCTCCATAACTATGTCCGCACAAATGCATAATACCCTCTCCACTTAGGGTTGCCATACGTACTGTTTTAAGCAGTACATGTACTGATTTTTTGCAATTGTACTGTTTTATGCACAACTCCTAAAACAGTACGCAAATGTACTGTTTTTTACACTTTGTACTGTTTTTTGTACTGTTTTTTTTTTGCTCAGTCTATATTTAACAGAACTGGCTTACAAAAAATTATGTTGTGTTAAAAAAAAAGTTCTAAAATAATAAGAGTTTTTACGCTGTGGTCATTGTTTTCTCATAAATACACAGTAGAAATCTAAATTATAATGGGTGGCTCGTAGCAGTGGTATATTTTCGTGTTGTTATGATTTTATGGCTACCTCTTCCACTAGTCTTTCCCTTTCCACACCTGAGAAAGACAAAAATAAAATCTAAATTTTTTTTAAGTACTAAAAAAATACTTATTCCAACACAGTTATCGTTAATTTTTAGAACTTTTTTAATTTTCGGGCATGTTCTGGAAATCGAAATCACGTAAAATTGAAAACAAAAAATTATCCGTGTTCAAAATTTATAAAAATACCTAATACCTTTGAGGACCACTTTTCTTTACCTAAACTACTGAAATAAGAAAAAGATAAGTTCATTTTTACAAAATTTTTTTTTTGAAAATATTGCACTTAATTTTAAATATTTTCAGATTTTGTGAAATAAAAATAAACCAAACTATTTTTTTTGGATTTTATAGATTAATGGCCAATTTCACCAAGTTCAGGTTTAATTGACTTTCATTATAAAAGTCAAAAAACCTATTGTTTTAGTAATAGTTAATTATAGCTGAACTTGGTAAAATTAGCCGTAAATAATTTAAAAATTATTTAAAATTGGAAAATTAATTTAGGAAACAAACATTTTCTCAAATTCAATATGATTTGTGCAACTATGTGCGTAGTGAAAATTGCTTTAAATACGAATATGTTTAAAGAAAATCGTACTTACAAAATCAATGAGTTGATTGTTTTGAGCTAAGTAAGGCTTTTCTCCTTTCTTATATGGCTTACAGCAATGTTATGGTTTTCCTGGCCAAATGCTTCGTTTGTGGTGTTTGCTTTTTAAACGCAAATGGAGTAATTTCATATGTATATTTATGAAATGCCATAAACTGGAAATAATTCCTTTGACGTTACACTGATATATAGTTATAGCTGAACTTGGTGAAATTGGGGGTTACTTATTAAAACAAATGGTAATGTTGTCGTCAAAAAAATGTACTGTTTTTTTCTTGATTGTAATGTTTTTATGTATTCAATGTACTGTTTTTCCGAATTTAAAATCTGGCTACCCTATCTCCACTATTGTGGTGTGGATATAAAAATAGCTCAGCCAAGAATAAAAATTATCAATAAATTTTAATTAAGTTCATTTTGTAAAATTCCTTCCTTCCGTTAAAATAATTTCTAAGCACAGAAGCATAACAAGAAAAGAGTACTTAAACGGACGTGGGGGTACCGTGGTATTTTTGCAAGGAATAAGTACTGAAAATAGTACCATAGCACTGAATTTTCCATCACTGCTATTCACCCATCTTTGTACGTATGTCTGTAAGATAAATTTAAACGCTTGTCAAACACTTTAATTCAAAAAATTTAGAAACAAATATATTTTGCATATACCTTTAAAACGATATATGTTTCATTAAAATCGGCGGACGATAAGATGCTTAAAAATCATCCACAAAAAAATTGTTCCCGTATTTATACATATACCTACATATAACATTCTTTGATTTGGAATAAGGGTTTTTCTTATTAAAACTGAAAAAATCTTCTTTTGCTTAATAATAAAAAAAAACAACTGTTTTTTCTCTATAAAATACACTATTGTAACGTTTTTTTAGGAAAACTGGCTTTCGTGCCACTTTTTGAAAATTTCCCACGGTAACGCTGCCCTTCAGAAACTTTTATTCGCCACTTTAAACTAAACCAAGGCGAATTCGCCTCGAACTAAACAAATCGGTTTTCTTACAACTACCTTTTGTATAATTTTGCTTTTGCCTCTTCAGTTTCTATGAAATCTTTGTAGTGCGCGTACGGCTGAGTTTTAATTCTCGTTAAAATTATTAAAAATAATTGTTAAAAGCATTAAGAAGTAAATAATTTTTATAAATAAATAAAATCTAATGTGTATTTAATATGTAAATACATAATAAAATTTCTGCAAAAAAATAGTTTTTTCTTAGTAAAAAGTCTGCATGAAAATTCTTGTTTCTGACTGCGCAGTCTCTGTTAGCTCTTGTGTTTAAGTGTTTCAAGCGAGGCGCAGTTTTCGCTGCTGCATTGAGCCGAGGCATAGGCAGCACGTGTTTTCTGTTGTTGGTAGAATTGTTCGACTGAGTGTTTGTGTGCATTTAAGTCAGAAAAAAAAATCTAATTGAAGCAAAAGCATAATATATAATAAGAGAAAAATAATATTGTTTGCGTTTTTAGAAGTTATTTAAAAGAGCAAACATTTTAAAAGCAAATTAGAAAATATATTATTGTTTTGATGCGTGAAATAAGTGTAAAATTTACAATCTAATTTTGTATAAATACCATATTTAAATTTAAATATATTTCATAATAAAAATAGTTTATTTTAAAAAAATTAATATTTTTTACTATTTTGCCCTTTTTATACAAAATTTTAAGATTTTTATCTTCAAAATAAGATTTTTTTCGCCAAAAGAGGAAGAAAAATTTGTGTAAATTAATAAAAAGATGGTTTACCACAAAAAAAAAAAAAAAGCTTTAGGCTAAAAAAAAAAATATTAAATATTTGCAGAAAATACTGGATACATTTATTTTAAAGGTAATTTTTTTTAATAAATTTTGTTTTATTTTACCCTTCGCCCCAGAAAGAACGGTTATTGGTACATTTACATACATACTGTCAGCGTCAAAATAAAGTGTACAACTGGTTTTCCAATATAAAAAGTGTTATTTTAGCAAAAAAGAATTCAAATTTTTAGAAGTTTATTATCACTTACAAAACTTTGGACAATGTTATTACAATTAAAAATTTTTATACAAATAATCTATTACATTCTAAAAAATTTTTTAATTTCCTGTATTGTTTTTATACACTAAATGTCTATAATTTTGTGCTACATTTTCCGTGTCTGATTTAAAATTAATTCTTAACAGTTCTGGTACTTAAATGATTTGCAACATTTCTAGCATTAAACGTCGTTTATAATTTTTTTTCTGTGTTTAAAACTGATACATTCTCAAAGTCCGGAGAGTGATTCAAACTGGCACAGTGGGCTGTTAATGCTGTTTTTTGTGATGAAATATCCCTAAACTTTTGATTTGATTTGTGACCTGAGATTCTAGTTTTCAGTTTGTTCTT
Source organism: Pollenia angustigena (assembly GCA_930367215.1). Taxonomy (NCBI): domain Eukaryota; kingdom Metazoa; phylum Arthropoda; class Insecta; order Diptera; family Polleniidae; genus Pollenia; species Pollenia angustigena. Next base: position 18,369,542 of record OV884060.1, read on the forward strand.
TGTCGTACCTACATATACTTTGTTGCATTGTCCATTATCGTTTCCCTTACAAGGTATTTTATAAACTATATTCGACATTTCTAACTTATGTACTTTATCCTTAGTCTTAGTGAATAATATACCAACTGTATTATATGATTTATGTGCTATTTTACATGTCCTTGTGTCGAATATTTTCGACTTTTCTAAACTTTCCGATATTTTAGGAATATATGTAAGTGATTTATAAATTTTTGGTTCTGCAATTATATGCAAGTTGTTTGCCCATGGTTACCGCATTGTCCTATTAAACTTGATATCAGTTCCATTGGAAAACAATTATCCCTCAAAATATTCCTAATTCTTTTTAAATTCCTGTTATAAAATTCTATGTCACTTATTCTCAGTATTCTTTCTATAAGATTTTTTGCCGTATTAATTATAATCCTGTTTGGAGAAATAATTAATAATTCTACCAGAAGAAGTTGGTTTTTGGTACCAATCCATTAATAATTTATCCCTTTTTCTTATCAACAAAGTATCTAAATACGAAAGTTTTAAGTTACACTCTTTCTCAAAAGTAAATCTATCTTATGTCCGGATAAAATGAGTTAAAAGTTTCCAAAACATTTTCTATTTCCGATTCCTCAATAATGCAAAATAAATCATCAACATAGTTTGTCATAATCCTTGGTTTAATAGTCAATTTTGCAATACAAGTATCTAATAATTTCATCATAACTATGTTCGCACAAATGCATAATACCCTCTCCACTATTGTGGTGTGGATATAAAAATAGCTCAGCCAAGAATAAAAATTATCAATAAATTTTAATTAAGTTCATGTTGTAAAATTCCTTCCTTCCGTTAAAATTATTTCTAAGCACAGAAGCATAACAAGAAAAGAGTACTTAAAGTTTAAGTACTCTTAATGTCTTAAACGGACGTGGGGGTACCGTGGTATTTTTGAAAGAAATAAGTACTGAAAATAGTACCATAGCACTGAATCTTCCATCTCTGCTATTCACCCATCTTTGTACGTAAGATAAATTAAAACGCTTTTCAAACACTTTAATTCAAAAAATTTAGAAAAAATATAGGTATTTTGCATACCTACACACCAATACCTTTAAAACGATATATGTTTCATTAAAATCGGCGGACGATAAGATGCTTAAAAATCATCCACAAAAAAATTGTTCCCGTATTTATATATAAGATTCTTTGATTTGGAATAAGGGGTTTTCTTATTAAACCTGAAAAAATCTTTTTTTGCTTAATAATAAAAAAAAACACGCTTTTTTCTCTTTGGTGACACTTTTTGAAAATTTCCCACGGTAACGCTGCCCTTCAGAAACTTTTATTCGCCACTTTAAACTAAACCAAGGCGAATTCGCCTTGAACTAAACAAATCGGTTTTCATACAACTACCTTTTGTATAATTTTGCTTTATTGTTTCCTCTTCAGTTTCTATGAAATCTTTGTAGTGCGCGTACGGCTGAGTGTTAATTCTCGTTAAAATTATTACAAATAATTGTTAAAAGTATTAAAAAGTAAATAATTTTTATAAATAAATAAAATCTAATGTGTATTTAATATGTAAATAATAAAACTTCTGCAAAAAAATAGTTTTTTCTTAGTAAAAAGTATGCATGAAAATTCTTGTTTCTGACTGCGCAGTCTCTGTTAGCTCTTGTGTTCAAGTAAAGCGAGGCGCAGTTTTCGCTGCTGCATTGAGCCGAGGCATAGGCAACACGTGTTTTCTGTTGTTGGTAGAATTGTTCGACTGAGTGTTTGTGTGCATTTAAGTCAGAAAAAAATCTAATTGAAGCAAAAGCATAATATAAAATAAGAGAAAAATAATATTGTTTGTGTTTTTATTAGTTATATAAAAGAGCAAATATATTAAGAGCAAATAAGAAAATATATGATTTTTTTAACTTCAAAATTTGAAGCGTGAAATTAGTGTAAATTAATAAAAGATGGTTTACCACAAAAATAAAAGTCTTAGGGTAAAACATTTGGCAAAAGTGCACTTTACGGGGCGTACGAAAAAAAAAAAAAAAAAAAATTGGACCCCCTCTGGAATAAAAAAAGAAAAAAATCAAAATTAAAATTTAAGGGGGCTGAGGCCCCTGGGACCCCATGGATCAAAAAAAGCGGCCCGCCCACTTAGTGGTATGTGTGGGTACTCAAATTAAAGGTAATTGTGTAAAAAATACGAAATTAATAAAATTTAGGTCGAGCGGGACTTCTGGGTCCCTCTGAGGGCTAAAATATAGCCCCTCGCACCCTTATAACTATGTGTGGGTACTCGAATGAAAGGTATTTTGCTTACGATTGTATTGTTTAAGGGAATAGCAACGTAGACAAACAAATTGTTATAAAAATCGCGGGATTTTTTTTATTTTTTTGTAACTAAAGCTTTTCTGTGTAGCCGGCCTTCGGCCGGGCGCAAAGATTTTTTCCTCTGGTATAACAAAGACCGGCTTCGCTAATTAAGCTTTTCTGTATAGCCGGCCTTTGGCCGGGCGCAAGGATTTTCTCCTCTATGGTATAACAAAGACCGGCTTCGCTAACTAAAGCGTTTCTGTATAGCCGGCCTTCGGCCGGGCGCAAGGATTTTCTCCTCTATTGTATAACAAAGACCGGCTTCGCTAACTAAAACTTCTCTGAATATAAAAGATACATAAATTAACCTAGAGAGGAAAATATTAAACGAATACAAAAACAAAATAGATATTTGCAATCGTGAGCAAATTACCTTTAATTTGAGTACCCACACAGATATACATAAGTGTTATGGGGGGCACTTTTTTTGCCCCAGAGGGCCCCAGAAGAGCCGCCGACCGAAAATTTTATTATTTTTGTTTTTGTTGTAAAATTACCTTTAATTTGAGTACCCACACATACCATTTAGTGGGCGGGGCGGTTTTTTGGACCCAGGGGTCCCCACGGGCCTCAGCCCCCTTAAATATTAATTTTGGTATTTTTTTTTTTTAATTCTGGATCGGGTGGCATATTTTTTATATTTTTTTTTCGTACGCCCCGTAAAGTGCACTTCAGCCAAACATTTTTATTAAATATTTGCAGAAAACACTGGATACATTAATTTTAAGGTAATTTTTTTTAATAAATTTCGGTTGTATTTTGCCCTTCGCAACAGGTAGAATGTGTTAATCTAAATATTTTCTTTAATTTCATAAATTCTATACTTACAAAACTTTTTTAAAAGAGATCAACATAAGGATTAAAAATTAATAATAGTTCAGTAAAAATGAATTTTTTATTATCTTATTAAAAAATATAGCAATACACCAGCTATTAACAATATAGTAAAAAAACTTAAAAAACAACTAAACAAATTTGTACATAGTATGAATGTTTGTACAAGATGAAAAATTTTTGTAAATTAATTTATAAATTCTTTATAGGTATTTATATTTTTGTATTATGATCAATCCCACCGATAAATATTGAAAGGACCGCAAGTGGCAGGCCTTTTTGAAGGCCTCTATACTCCTTTCTAAAAGATTCGCTTCGCATGATATCCTGCCTTCAGAAGTATGCCTTCTAGAAGGTATAAACTTCTTTTTAAAAGACCTTCTGAAATATTCAGTACACATTCGCTAATCCCTTCTTTGAGAAGGGAGAAAGGAAGGTGTTCAGTTTTATTTACTTTTTATTTTTAGTGACCTTCCTTACTCCCTTCTTTGGGAAGGGATCGAAGTTATTTTTAAAGGAAGTGTGGAAGGCCTTGCGCCCAATGACAACCTGTGTAAAAAATAAATAAGTATGTAATGCGGCGAGAAGGGCTTCTGACTGCTTGTGACTGCTAAATAAGGCATTCTATTAGGCCTCTTTACTCATTCTAGTTACCGCTGGGATATTTTATTTAATGTTATTATTGAGGTTTTTTGTTTTTCTCACGGGCTAATATGATCAATCGTTTGTTTTTTACCAAATGTAATTAAAACATTTATGGTTAATTTATTTTCTTTTCCCAACGTTTCGTTCGCTTTTTTCGAACTTCATCAGGGGTTATTTTTATTCCATAAAAATAAATTAGGGTTTACATTTGTATTGCACTTTTTAACTATTTTATATTAAAAACTGGACTACACGACACAGAAATAAATAAATAATTAATAAGTAAAATACAACACAAAACACCGAATAAAAGTCAAACTTAATGTAAATATCACAGAACTATAATTCTGTTTAAAACTTTGAAAACGAGATCAAAAACTTATTATAATTATTCCAAATTAATAAAGGTAATACTTTTATCGTTTTTGTTATCAAATGGCCATAAAACAGATTTCATTTTCATTCAAATTCTGATGTTTTATAAACTTCATTATCACACTTATAAAATTATTACAGTAACTGATTTTGGGTTATTAAATTCGTTTTCGGTACTGTTAAAATTTAATAAAAATATAGTTATTTTACGAATAACTTTACTTTTTAACATTTATGTTTGTTATTCAAAAACCAAGCTAGAAAAAATTAATGTTTTTTCGTACTTATTTTGTTATGTAGTTTGATTTATTGTCGGATAATATATATTTTTGAAAAGTTACAACTATTAAATTTTACGGAATATGCTGTAATGTAAAGTAAATGATCCATTTTTTAAAAGTGGGTGAAGATAAATACGCCGAGTTAAATATGTTTTATGACGTAAAACGTTACGTTATTAAAAATGCAGCTGAGCTGCGCGTAGCTGATTAAAAACGTAGCTCAGCTACGCATATTTCAGCTACGCGTAGCTCCGCTACGTTTTTATTTAATTTTTTTCTTAATTTTGAGCGGTGTGTATGGGAGAGATTTTTTTAATTGCGGCCGAACCAAAATTTTCTATCTTTAAAAAATTTTTTAAATTTTGGCTAGTGTATCTGAAAGAGATTTTTTTAAGTTGTGACCGAACCAAAAAAGATTACGGAACGGGAGAAGCACCAAATTAGAGGTAATCAACTCTACTTTCGTACTCTTTAATCAAAATTTCAGAAATATAAATTTTTCTATTTTTAAAAAATTCCTTAAATTTCGGCTAGTGTATCTGAAAGAGATTTTTTTAAGTTGTGACCGAACCAAAAAAGATTACGGAACGGGAGTAGCACCAAATTAGAGGTAATCCACTCTACTTTCGTAATCTTTAATCAAAATTTAAGAAATATAAATTTTTCTATTTTTAAAAAATTCTTTAAATTTCGGCTAGTGTATCTGAAAGAGATTTTTTTAAGTTGTGACCGAACCAAAAAAGCTTACGGAACGGGAGTAGCACCAAATTAGAGGTAATCAACTCTACTTTGGTAATCTTTAATCAAAATTTAAGAAATATAAATTTTTCTATTTTTAAAAAATTCTTTAAATTTCGGCTAGTGTATCTGAAAGAGATTTTTTTAAGTTGTGACCGAACCAAAAAAGATTACGGAACGGGAGTAGCACCAAATTAGAGGTAATCAATTCTACTTTCGTAATCTTTAATCAAAACATATGATCATGTCAGTTGTAGACGGAGAGTAATTTCCAATGTTGATCCTTGATAAATTCAACATTTACTCTCTCGATGCATGCACACACCTAATATTTTCTCTGCCTTGTAGACGTAATTCTTATTTTAGACTTTTATCAATATTGTTTTACAAATGTCAATTTAATAAATTCAATATATTACATTGTTTCTAAGTAATTTCAAAAGTCATGCTGTTTTTATTCTTCTTTGAATTCCATTAAAGCCAAGAGAATCTTTAAAAAATATATTTTTTATACAAATTGAACAAAAAGGACTCGCTTTCCTTTAGTTTGTTTACTTGTGCCTTAAAGTTACTGACCAACTTAACCTCATTTATTTCACAGCTCAAAAAAGTTCAATGTTCTGGAATTATAAAAAAAAACATTAAAAATGCAAACAAAAAAAATTTATATGGAATTTCTTGTGAAAAAAGAGAAAAGGTATTTTAATTTTTTATAAGTTTTTACCTTTGAAAATAAGACCAAATAAATGCACAAGTGTAACCTCGACAATAATAAAAGGAAAATATTTACACACATACATACATACACACACTGAGCAAAACAGGACAGGATGGAACAGGCTGAGCAGCAACAAATGCCATTAGCAAAATAAGTTGATTTTTTATGCACACAGTAGACCAAAGAAATATCTAAATAGCCGTATATAATAAAATAACACAACAAAAAGAAGATCCTGAAAAAATGCAAACTACATACATACGTACATACACATACACAAACAAATACATAACTGCTGTTGCTAGCACACCTAAACAGCAGAATACTCAAGGATAATCCTCGTAAAAATAGAACGATTTCAATGGATATTACGGTTTTGTAGAGGCGTAGCTTCAATACTATTCCAGCAGGGGGTTAGTTAGATAAAAGTTTAACTTTTGACTTAGAACATTCACATTCATATTTTCAAAGTACATAATGCAAAAATATTTTTATTAGGAAGAATATTAAAGTGTCAGATTGCACAAGTATAGTATTAAGAATAGTTTTTGATTATATTTTTTTTTTTTATTTTGAAACATTAGGATTTCATTTTGATTGTATCATTACTTTTAAGTATACCATTAACTATGTTATTTGTCGCTTGCTATAATTTTAAGACAATTATATTCTTTTAAAATCCCCTTGCCTTTTTTTATTATGTGGAAATTGGGACATACCATAAATTATTTACGGGATTGAAATTTACAGTAGAACGTCTGCCAATTACTTGAGGAGGATACAACTTTGCTTGGATAGGATGATCCGCTATATGCTTTACCATATCGAGGTCATGTTAATTTATATGTGAAACCATTTTTATGAAATTATTGGAGAGTTTATAAATTTTCGTAATAGTTATGATTCAGTTTTATAAGACTTGTAGTTATCTTTTGAATAGATGGACTTTTATGAATTCACTTAGGTTCAGGGGCTTGGTATACCCAACTCATTCTTCATTATACATGCGCCGCTCATTTACTGATAGAGTTGCTCTTTTACCCAGTTAAAACTTCGCCTACTTTTTCCAAATGAATAGCTTCTTTCAATCATTGTTTAGTAGCTTTCTTCTATAACTAATTCTAAATTAACTTTTATAACTACTTTTTCCTGGATGTATTTAATTAAAAAAAATAATGATGAGTCAATTCCCTTGTAAAATTTATTGGTTCTTTCAGAAGATTTGTAAGTAGTGCTTTTATGTTTTTCTGATTAATTAACACATTATTTTGTACACGAAGTTTTTACTGGGTATAAAATCAATTTATTCCATACAGTGACAGAATATTTTCTCATTCCTTAGGGTGATTTTAAAGATTTTTACAGGCTGACTAGTGTTGTGGTTATCGACACAGGCATTTTGTTGGAATATTTTTTGAAATTAAAATTCTTGAAACACCAACACCTTATGAATACCGAAGTTGATTTAACGGTGTCCGTCGGTCTGCTGAAATTGGTTTTCATTATATATTTATGTCGCATCTCAGCCATAACGGTGCATTAATGGATAAGATATGAGCAACACACCACGACTAATTCTAATTTTACCTATAAATCCCTGGCTGTAGTTGTTTTTTTATTCCTTTTTTTTTCTAGATATCTGGATATTAAAACACAACCTATCTCAAAAAATGGGCGAGTTAAGATAAGTGGGCGTGGCACTTTTCATAATATACTATTTGGAGAACGGAAATAGCCAAAGGTTCCAAATTAGGTACAAACATATCGGTTATCAATACACTACATCCCACAATGTGGGCGGGATTAGAGATTTTTTATATAACCATAATGCCACAGCTGTAACGGCGAATTTAGGAACCAAAATATAATTGTTTGTATGGTATGTTTATGTCGTTTTGGTAATACAGTGGCTATGGTAATACAGTTTTTGTATGGTTATGTCACGTCTTATTGGACCTTAAAGTAGGGTATTTAAATAACTTTGTTCTTATAGAACCATGATGAAGGTAATATTAGATTCGGCATAGCTGAATATAACTCTTTTACTTGTTTTATAATTATTTTTTTTTTAAACAAGCCACTAATAAAATTATGTAGTTTTATAAAATACTAGCTTATCCCGGTGCGCTTCGCTACACTGCTTAAACCACTTTATCGGTTGAGAGATATTTAATATATGCATCCTATGGAAGGTATTTCCCCCCTGCGCCTATCCACTTTATTTTTATTTTGAAAAGTGAAGTATACCATAAGAGGGACTTCTACAAAGTTTGAACTCTCTCACTATAACAGTTTTTAAGATATCCGATATTAAACATTGGCATCCTATGGGGGGTAACACTTCCCCCGCTGCTATTTTATTTAAATTTTGGGTCTCAGAAGATCCTACTACCAAAAGTTCAGCAAATTGCTTGCAGCGGCTCTTATTAATATTTCTATCTATAAGGGGTACTGCACCTCCTCTGGCTACCCCGCCCATTTCTATATTGAAATTTATAGTTTACCATAAAAGTAGCCTTAACCACGTTTGAAGACTATCCCTTTAATTGTTCTTCAGTTGAGCGATATTTAATATATGGATCCTATGGGAGGAATTTCCCCTCCTACGCCTACCCGCTTTATTTCTATTTCAAAAGTGTAGTATACCATAAGAGTGACCTCTGCAAATTAAGCTATGCGATATTAAACATTGGCGTCCTATGGGGGGTAACACTTCTCCCGCTGCTATTTTATTTCAATTTTTGGGCTCAGAGGATCCTTCTACTAAAAGTTCAACAAAATACGTGCAGCGGCTCCTTTTAATATTTCTATCTATGAGGGGAACTGCTCCTTCTCTGTCTACCCCGCCCATTATTATATTGATATTTAAAGTTTGCCATAATAGTAGCTTTAGCCACGTTTGATGACTTTCCCTTTAATAGTTCTTCAGTTAAGCGATATTTAATATATGCATCCTATGAGCGCCTATCCGCTTTATTTTTATTTTCAAAAGTGTAGTATACCATAAGAGTGACTTCTACAAAGTTTGAACATCCTCACTATAACAGTTCTTAAGATATGCGATATTAATCATTGGCGTCCTATGGGGGAAACAACTTCCCCCGCTGCTACTTTATTTAAATTTTGGGGCTCAGAAGCTCCTACTACCAAAAGTTCAACAAAATGCGTAAAACGGCTCTTAAGATATGCGATATTTAATATTGGCATCCAATGGGGGGTACCAATTCCCCTGCCCCTTTCGAAAAAAAGTAGCCTATTTTATTTTTGGGGCTCACGTGATGCTAGTGTAGGAAAATCGGTTCAGTAGTTTAGGAGTCCATAAGCCAACATACAAACAAACAAACAAACAAATATACAAACCTTTTTCATTTTTATATATATAGATTTTTCACAAAATTCTATTCTTTTTTTTACTACTTTGTTTATAGCACAGAGTCGTATTTTTATGGCTTAAATTGCCACAAAATTAGCGGTTTATTTGTGGAACTGTTGATGTGGTAATTAAGTTGTTTGACAATAAATAAATGTATTACGTTAGAAACGTAAAACCTGTAGACCGACAAGTCGATAGTTAGTGGGACGCTTATGGGAACGATAACCAGTGACTTATTGTCGCTCGCATAAGCTATCGATCTTTACCGTAGGCTAGGCTGTTAATATAGTGTTTGGGATACACTAAGATCTGCTTTTACTGTGTTTGTTTGAACTTAATAATTCCCAGGCGTAAATATTGAACGGACAACTAGTGACTTACTGTCGCACGCATAAGTTTGTCGACTGATATCTTAGGCCAGGCTGTTAAAATAATATTTGGGATACACTCAGATCGGCTTTTACTGTATGTTTTTGAACTCAATAACTCCCAGCAGTAATATTGAAAGGACCGATATTCTTCTTTCTAAAAGATTCGCTTCGTATGATATCCTGCCTTCAGAAGTTTGCCTTCTAGAAGGTATAAATTTCTTTTTGAAAGACCTTCGAAATTATTCAGTACACATTCGCTACTCCCTTCTTTTAGAACGGAGAAATGAAGTTGTTAATTTTTATTTATTTTGTATTTTTAGTGACCTTTCTTTTATTAAAGGGAGTATGGAAGGGCTTGCGCCCAATGTCAACCTGTGTTAAAAATAAATAGGTATAGAATGCGGCGTGGAGAGCCTTTTTACTCATTCTGGTTACCGCTGAGTTATTATATTTTTTTTATTTCGTTTCTATATAAGTATTGGCCTTTTTTAAGTAGAGTTTTTTTTTATTTATGTTTTTATTCTTAAGAAATGAAGACTTTACTTTCAACATTTTTAGTAATTGCAAGGCGAATTAACCACAGGTGGTGTTGAAACGGCATCCGATTTTGACAGTTCGGGCTTATTTTCTTTGATTTGTTAGTGTTTTGCTAATTATGGTTGACATTTCGTGCTAATGGCACTAACAATGCAATGCAAAAAACCGTATGTTGTTTCTGTTGTTTTTGGATTGCTGTAGTTCCGACACCACCTGTAGGTGAATTCGCCTTGAGTAATTGTTATCAATATCTTTAATTATGCCATAATTATAACCTTTTCCTGACTCATTTGGTCTTAATAGGCTTTAGATTGACTATTGAAATTAAAAATAAATAAAACAAATATAATATATGACCAATTTTAGTTTATTTGACAATGTTCATATAATTATTTTCGTTTGCCGCCCATAAATACGCTTCTGCCCATCATTTCAAAAATGTATAGAATAAAAATGGCAAAGCATTTGGTCGATTATCTTCTACACAAAAAAGGCTTATTACACTTTATGATAATGTGCTGCAGCCGGAATACTACCATTTACCAAACATAGGGGAATAACACCCGTTAACAAACCTTAAAAATAATTGGTATCATAAAGGTACGTTTAGATTTGCGAAAGTTACAAGTGTAGATATTAAGATAATTTTAAAATAGAAGAATGCTTTGTAGGGCAAGACCAATAATATTTTATACCATTTTAAGGTATATTTATTTAGAATATATCTATTATAATTTACATTAATTTACAAAAGAAGGGGAGTGGTATTATGAATATGTGGTAGTGCTTGTAACGCAAAAAAATAATGATATTCGAAAGACCTTTTTTGTGTTTTAATTAGAGCTAAAAGCCAGGTTGTTGATTAGAAGTTAAACATCTGTTTAAACCAGCAAATCTATAAATCGGTAAATATATAACCATTTCTTAACGCATAAAACTGGGCATTTTAACTACCAATACAGACCATATTAAATATGGGACACTTATTTAAATGAATGATACAAAAACAGGTTTTCTACTATCATAATGTGTAAAATGTCTTAGGGACTGGGCATATTGCAAAATGGTTAAATTTCATAGCTTTTATTGAATTTTGGTTATTAACGCTTAAAATTTTATATTTTAACCCCCCATTATCAAGATTTGATAAAAAATTTCGTAAGCATTTTACTCCTTTTATTTTCATTATGGTATCCATCCTTTTATCCTATGTGAACCTATTCCACTCTTCCTCAACCACCAACAATAGCAGAGGCAACAACAACATTTAATGATTTCCATAAACCAAACTACAAAAAAACATATTGTAATAAAATTATCTACACACATCAACCAACAACACAGAATTAAAACAGGCAAAAAAAAAAAAATTGAAATAAGTAAGAGTGCTCAATTCGGCTATGCCGAATCCTCTGTACCCTTCATTACGGTGAGATGGAAACAGAAAATTGTATAAATAAGGACCCAGTGCGTTTTTTTAACTTTAACTGTTACTGTTTTTTTTGTATTTGTATAGGAGTTGCCGCGCCCACTTACCCAATAACATCCACTTTTTGACAGATTTTATGTAATGCCCACCTAGCTATGCGTACGAAATTTTGACCGTTTTTTTCTACCACTGTCCAGATTTAAGGAAATGTATTTTGTGCCGCGCCCACCTATCTAATTCCGCCCATTTTTTAAAGAAAGGTTGAGTATTGATAACCCAGCTGTATTTTGTATAACAAATTTATTTAATTTTCCTCTTAACGTTCTTTAGGTATATTTAAATTAACTTTGTGCCACGCCTACGGCTCCAATCCCGTTTTAATTGCTAATTAATAACAAAGATGCGTTCTCCCGAAATACAGAAATTTATAATCGCTTGGTATGGGAAGTGCCATACTTATTTTAACAATCCGTCCACATATTTTCCGATTTTGTGTATTGTCAATGAAGATGCAAGCACCTTATTTGAACATTTTGTGTCGTGTCGTTTAACGCATATTAAACTTAAGCCACTAGTGGTGGAGGGAATAAAAAAAGGAAATGGCTTTATTAGGTTTTCCCGAATCTTATATATCATTCACTAAAGTATACAAAAGAACTTTCCATTCTATCGAATACAAGACAGGTCAGCAACATATACATGAACCCCTGAGAGTCGATTTATTGAAAAAAATCTATATGTATTTCAGAAGAACATTTATATGAGAGCCAGGTGAAATAATAGATCTATTCGATCTATTGATGGGCCTGTTCGTAAATGCATCACTGCGCTGCAAATGAAAATTTAAGTGCCCTAAAATACTTTGCTTAAGCAGATGACGCACAACCAAGTTTAAAATACGGAGTGGAGAAATGGCTCCCGCCAAAAAATATCAACAGCAAACTTAAATTGGCAGTGCAAAGCAATGTTTGGTTGTATGATGCACTGCAGTGATGCATTTACGAACAGGCCCGATATTTTTCCGAATTAGCTAAATATGGAGAGAATATTTATGCATAATTTAAATTATTGATTAATTATTTAAAAAACTTTTTATCGTATGGGACATTTCTATGTGGACTAGGTGAAAAAATTGGTTGATTTTACATATCGCATTGATCGAAAAAAGGGGTTTAGCTTAAAATTTTTATTTTCTCACTTTTTGCTCCACCGGCTGCAAAAATATCCTGCTTTATTCTTACTTTTTGGTAATGAAACATTTGGTTTAAAATTTCTTCTTCAAATACCTTTAATGTAAATTAAAAAATTGTTTTGCTTCTATTGAAAATTTTGAGTTCCGTCGAGTTGAACACGCTGTTCAAAACGGAGCCTTGTTTTTCGAGAATTTCAAAAAAAAATGGTCCAATTATCTCATGCGTGGATAAGGCAAACCAAACAGTTACCCTGGGGCAATGCAATGGTTTTTGATGTTTCAATTGAGGGTTGTGGGTTCTTGCAGACCTGTAACTGCAGTTTAGCTTGTTGACGTGTTCGTTTAAGTGAAAATGAAGAATCATTACTCTTAAAACATGTCTCCACAGCGAACGCGCGATGCTCACTCGACAATCCATACAGTCGATAATTCCAACGGCGACACCCTCCCTCCGCACCGTTTATTACTTTTTGAAAAAATCTTATTTAAAAATATAAATTTGCCACCAGACATCCTGTATACAGAACAAGGCAAACGTTGTTTTGCCACATAGCTTATTTCTTTCAGATGTAACAGTGTCTGCTAGCCAAATTTTAAGAAAAAATTATAGGCTAAAGTTCTTTCCAGATGTTACACTATTTGCCAGCCCAATTTCAAAAAAATTAATTGATTAGTTAAAAAGATATACGGAGGCGGAGCTTTAACCCCTCTTGCCCTATTTATTGCTTGTCCTCTTTCCGATGTTACAGTGTATGCATGCCAAGTTTTAAGAAAACCGGTTGATTAGTTAAGAAGGTAGAGGGAGGGGGAGCTTTTACACCTCTTGCTTTATTGCACGCCCTAAATAATAAAAACTGTAGGCTATAGTTCTTTCCAACTGTAACACTATTTGCCTGCGAAGTTTCAAAAAAATCGGTTGATTAGTTACGAAGATATAGGGAGGAGGAGGAGCTTTTAGCCCTGTTACCCTATTTCACACCCTATTCCTTATTCTGCATGCCAAATGTTTAGAAAACCGGTTGATTAATTTAGAAGATTGCGGAGTGGGAGCTTTTACCCCTATTGCAATATTTTGCGCCCTCTAGCGATTTAAAATTTACTCTACGACCTATTTTCATACCTAACAAATACACATACAAAATTTCATAGAAATCGGTCAAGCCGTTTCGGAGGAGTTCACAATGGAGGGCATTTTGTTGATATTTGTATAGGAATATTGTTGAAACAAGTACCAAACTTTTTTTGGATCACTAAAATATCTATATACATATAAATATTTAAGAAATCACAAACGGATTGACAAAGTTAAATGTATCCATTCCACCTGTTGTGAAAAGTATAAAATCATAAATCCCATAGTGCAATTGTGACTATTTTCAGACTTAGGGTTCTCTATTCATAAAAATTTCACGGCAATAATCTCTTAGGTCTCCCAGGTTTTTTAAGGACACCGCGGAATAACTGCCATAGGCAAAATAAATAAAATAAGTCCCAAACTAGAAAATCTAAATAAATCCCAAGAAAAAGATATAATAGCCAATTCAAAAATGAAAGAAACCCAAAGCTTTGGGCGATATTTTATAATGAAATAACTGCCAAAGGAGTTAATGTAAAAAGTCTCAAGCACATTTCATCGAAAGGAAATGAAATAAGAGCAAAAAAAAAAAAAGAAAGAACTCCCAGGAAAAATGGATATTATTTTAAAAAATTGTGAAAAAAGCCTGAAAACGAATGAAAAATTGTATTTTCAAATTGTTATTTAATAATTCTTACAAAGTAGTTGTAAACATACAAAGATTCTTATCTAGGTCGAGGACATATACCCATTAATTAAAATACCGAATTCGGAAATCACGATTTTAAATATCTCAAATCTTAAAATCGCTCTATGGCTGCCATACAAGTGTTTTTACGAGGTAAGGTGTCCATAAAAAACAATCTACCTGGATAAAATTTAGCTTCAATATTCTAAGTGTATAAAATTTTTTTACTTTTCAAATTCAGCTAAATTGACCAATTATTCTACCTAACGCCCATGCAATACAATGCTCCCGGAATAAGGAATAATGGTGAAGGGTATATACGATTCGGCATGACCGTATATAGAACTTTAACTTGGTCACTTTTAGCTTAAATAAAATCAATAGAATACTTGTTCTGAAAATGAGAAAAATCGGTTAAGAGATTACCGAATTATAGGCATATTACTCCCTGTTTATACGTATCGTCTCAGGCGGAGATGATTTAACGATGTCCGTCTAGCCATCCTTCAGCTAGTTTCCCCGTGTGTTGGTTGAAATGGGGTTTTGAATAAGCCTCAGATATAATGGGAACTAGATTATTATACATATATAGTCCAACAATGTTCGCTATTTAAATTCGGTCAGAAATAAGAAAAAACCACAACTGCCCTTAGTTTTTATCCATAAAATGTTACTTTTTATAAATTTCATTTAATTTATAAACTATAATTTAGTTACCATAGTTATTTTTGGTTATTTTTTAAGGCTGTTTATATTTTAGCCTACAATTTTACGATTTCATTTAAGAAGACATTTTTGGAAAAATATCCATTTTGGAAGTGCTAAAAAACATGGTTGAAAATGGAAAATAAAAATCAAAAGACCTTAAAAAGTCCAGAATTACAGGATTCCAAGCAAAACAAACCACTTAGTTTTACTTAATTAGTTATTTACCAATATTTGCATAAGCCTACGTAAATATTTGTTCACAACATTCCCAGGAATAAAGGAAAATGTTCAGAAAATGTGGAACCCTACTTAAACCATTCCGTTAATCTGTGCTAATTTTGTGGTTAAATGGGCCCAACAAAACTACAGGATCTTTGGCAAAAAGCAAGGAAAAAACCGTAGATTGTTGTATTTTGTTTTTATGCAGCCATTATATGCCATTACATTTATACTAAGGACATGCACACATATGTATACAAAAGGATTCATGTTTTATCATAAGTTACAATATGTACACATTTTATACATACGTACCTACTACATTTTAACAGACGAAGGTCGTCTGTTTTGCAGCCAATTTTTTACACTTACCTTATGGAAATTGTATGTAAAACGATAACCGAAAAAGTAAACAAAGCAAAAAAGGGAAAGAAAGGAAATATTTATTATTTAAATAAGAAGAGCATTACTGCTTAGACGTAGTTATATATTTTATTCTCTGATTTTGTATTTGACCAGATGTTAATGTAAGTGTGTATGAGTGTGGTGTATGTGTACATACACCAAAATATCTTTATGCCTGAGTATGACCTAGTCTCAGCTGTTGTCCTTTATTGTTAAATTTAAATATTTTAAGTTGACATTAATATTTTAAAATTACATGAAACAAATTTTTAAGTAAAAAAGAATATAAAAACGGCTGGAAATTAAAAAAAAGTTTGAACAAATTTATTGTGACCTTTTGGAGTTTTTTTCTTTTTTTTCCTTTTTTTTTTTTTTTTTTGATAAAAATTTATTTTTGATATTGTTACTGTAAAAAAACAAGAAAAACGAAGAACGTTAAAAATGCGAAGGTGTTAGTAAAACAAGATGTTTAAATCTATATATCGTTAGCTAAAATGCAAAAAGACGTAACTAACAAAAATATAATTTTACAGGAGAAGCAAAAAACTTTGTAAAGTGAAAACTATAAACATGTCAGAAAAACATGCATTGATAAGTCGTCCATGCAATTCTTCAACCAATTTTCAAAGAAAACCATTTCATTATATTTTCTTAGAAAAAAAATGTGCAATTACGTCGTTTTGCATACATCAAACAAAAAAACTTGTAGTTACGTCCCTTTGTTTTTTGTTAATAAAAGCGCAATTTTTGATCGCAGAAGTGTAAAACTTTGTCAAGACATGTAGTTTTATAGAATTCATAATAATCAATCAATAATTCGATTTTGAATTTTTTGTTAGTTACGTCTTTTTGCATTTTAGCTAACGATATATAAAAATGAAAAATGTTTGTATGTTTGTTAGCTTAAAGACTCCTAAACTACTGAACCGATTTTCCTGAAATTTTTACAGTAACATAACGTGAGCCCTAAAAATAAAATAGGCTGCTTATTTTTTTTGATGGGGGCGGGGAAATCGGTACCCCCATTGGATGCCAATATTAAATATCGCATATCTTAAAAGTCGCTGCACGCATTTTCTTGAACTTTTGGTAGTAGGATCTTCTGAGCCCCAAAATTGAAATAAAATAGCAGCGGGGGAAGTGGTTCCCCCCATAGGACGCCAATATTTAATATCGCTTATCTTAAGAACTGTTGTAGTGAGAATGTTCAAACTTTGTAGAAGTGAATCTTATCGTATACTACACTATTGAAAATAAAAATAAAGCGGGTAGGCGCAGGGGGGAAATACCACCCATAGAATGCATATATTAAATATCTCTCAACTGAAGAAGTGGTTATAGCAGTTTAGCGAAGCGCACGGGTTAAGCTAGTAACAAACACTTGCAATATAATTATTAAATTTTTCGTATTTTACAATTATATCACCAATGTGTATGTGATATTCGGAGGTGGCATAATATATAAACAACAATTTCGTATTTTGATTTGTTTTTCACAATAAAATGAAGTCTAATATGAGGTGCGCCATATTTTATTTGGAAGTATTGTGCCACTAATTGCATAAAATAGAGAAAAATGAAAATAATATGGCAGATGACATATACAATTGTTTTGTGTAATGGATGGGGCGCTTAATGTGTATGTAAATAAAGAAGTAAAATAAACAAAGATTAAAGATTAAGTTTTTTTCAGATTAACTAATTGAGCGTAAGCAGAGAAATACCCTCGTCACAACTGCAAATTTATCAAAATGGTTCTTTTTAACTTGTTAATAAATTAAATCTCTAACGACCACGAAAAATGTAGTTGGTGCAACTAGAATAATACCGTTACGATTTTTTATGTAACTTTTGTCGCTTGCAACATCATGAAATAAAGAGTACTATTTTTACTTTTGACAGAGCGCTCATGTGTAATTGAGTAGTTTTGTTTTATCTAAATAAAACCATTTGGTGACGGTATTAATGAAAAAAGTTTTGCCTACAGACACAGAGTCACAACTCAATGACCTTTTGACCTCTTATCTGCAAAATTAGAGCACAAAATTAAAAAAATATAAGCTATGATTTTGGTCATTTGTCCACCAATCCTAAATTTTTGTTGATCGCGACACCACCACGTTACTTCCCGAAGGCCCTCACCATGAACCAGGCTGGGCCCGTTGTCGCAGGGGCATTGTGATTCCCTTGTTATAAGAAAAGAACACGGGCGGATTTGTAACCGCAACAACTATTAAGTTAGGTTCTATAGAGTCCGGGATATGCGATTCGCATACGACACATGTACCATAACTAGAAGTTGTGATAAGGGGCAACTATGTTTTAAGTAAGTACTTATGAGGTCGGCCATACATAATAAGCCCCTAGGAGGCCCTCCCTAGTAGTTATGGGACTTTTTCTTCGGAATATTTATAGTCTGTATATTATAGACTGAAAATTGTGTATGGGAGACCTCTAGAGCAACGAAGAAACGAGGAGGATATGTTTGAAACAAATGTTGGGATAAAAAACAAGATGTGATTGGGCATCCTAGGAGCTGTAGAAGACAATTTTTTCGTCAGATTTTTAACTTTGTATGGGAGCCCCCTTAAGTAATGGAGATAGGAGGTAAGTACGTTCGGGGTCGGTCTCACATTTCATACGTCTGGGATGACCTCCTCGCAGCAAGGGACATTTTTTCAATTTTCCCTTCAAATATGACCCAACATCACCAATTTTTTTTAAAACCTAGTACAGTAAGAGGTTGTATTTATGTTAAAATAAATTTTTTTCTTAGTTTTTTCTATAAATAATTCCACTAGGACTTTTGCGACCTTATTTTCTTTAACAAAAAATAATTCCAATACTTTATAGTTTTAACACATTTTAGTAACTTTTTGTTTTAAATAATGTATTCAACCAAAATTAAAATTTAAATTTCTACAATCATTTATGAACATTTTTCCCCATACAAAATGCTGCTGCTGACGTATGAGCATTATGATTAATTACATATAATTTATATCACTCATACGTCCTGGTTAAGAAATTTAAATTCAAATTAAGAAATACACGTTTAAAATAAAAGTAAAACAAAAGTAAATATTTTTTTTTTAATTTTTTTAATTAAAATTACAAGGCGAACATTTGTAAATCTGCTTACTAACACCTACTAAACCAACACCCAGGTACTTTATATTAATTAAAAAACAAAAACACAGACGTATGAAAAGATGAGTTTAGAGGGAGGTGGGGTGTTTACTACAAATAAAGTTTGTACTTCTGTGTTAGTGTGAAGTGTGTTTTTTTATATTAAACAAAGACATTAAAATGAACTTTGTCTCTGTCACTTCAAACAGGTTGTGCAAGATTTACGAAAAAATATGTAAATAAAACGTCTAAAATATTAAATTAAGTAAAACAGTAGTAAATGTAAAAAACAGGCCTTACAAATGTGTGTGTTTTCTGGTTATACACTGCGAAAAGGGATTTACTAAGTTTTATATATGAGATTTAGTAAAGATTTTAAGTCAAAATATGTTGCAGTGTGATCTTTAGTGTTATTAAACTAAAATGGACCTTATTTGATTAAATTATTGCTAGTGTTGTTTTGAGGCAAAAAAGGTCATGTTGAATTTTAGACTGACTATCATGAAAGATGTTTTACCTTCTTCAAGTCATTTGGAACGAATTAATGGTTAATTTAAGACAATTTCTTTATACATTTCGCAAGTTATTTCATGCTTTTCGTTCATTAGTGTGTCGGCAAAAATATAAAATCAGGATTTTTTGATACTGCACCTAAATAACTCCGCGGATCAAAAATTGTATAAATTAATTAGTATTGTGGTTATTTTGTTGAACTATTTATGGTTTTTAATCCAAATTTTTAATTAGGATTAAGTTCATCAAGTTTAATTTTCATTAAATTATTTTTATGGAGAAAGGAATTTTACAACATGAAAATTAATTAAAACTGTTATTGATAATCTTTCATTCTTGACCGTGGCCGGGGCTCGAACCCTGGCCGGCAGGTGACCATGACATGTTTTGATCGCAGCCACGCGATCTCCTCAGATATATTTGCCGTTTTACATTCGCAGCCTTCGACGACTGCTGACGTCAATAGTCAAACATCAATCCTTAAACCAAATTGGATTTTAACCTATGGTAGATCGAAATTTGCTTTCCTCAATGATTATCCATTTTAATTGATTTTACATGTTTCTTCTTACTTCTGTTTTCTCGTACTTTTGCCAAGAATTCTTCTTGAAGTCCAAATTACGTTTTTTGTTTTTCCATTTTTGTCTTTCTTTTTTCTGTTGACCTTTTTCAGCACTACTTGACAACTTTTATAAATTTATTATTTGATTTAAATACTGTGTAAATAGATATTTATTTCATAGGAATTTTAGTCCATGTTATGTCCTTTCTAAGCCGATTGTGCTGGATTTTATTTAAGGTAACAAAAAACCGACAGACATCACTAAACCAATTTTGAATTTTACAAGGACAGAGAATATGTTTTTATATTAAGTCTGTGACTTTTTTAATTTCCCGCCCCGGCAGGCTAGCTGGTAGGGAGCTAGTCTATCAGCGCCGGGGTTGCGGGTTCGATTCCCACCAGAGACTCTGGTTTCTTTCCTATAGACAAGCGTAGAGCTTCGCGGGGATTAGCTTAGGGAATTAAAGAAAAAAAAGGGAAACACAGTTCATTTAAGCACGAATCTGTCTGTTCTGTCTGTTGACTCCTGTAGCAACTTTAATAAGCTGCTTTATTTGTTTTGTGTCTGACAGCCAGTGATAAAAATTAATTTCGTGTGCTCATTATGCATTATTTTAAAGGGATGACCGCATCAATTAAACAACGATGACGCTTAATTAAGACTATGGCATCTCTGAACCCCCAAGCATGAAAGATGCCGAACGTTCTGGACGCCCAGTTGTGGTCTCTACACCCGAAATAATCGAAAAAAACTCAGAATATTGTGTTGGCCGAGAGATTGAAAGTGCAAGAGATTGCATTTCAATGATTTAAATTTTAAAATAACTCTTGGATATTCTATAGCTTTTCGCACGATAAATTCTGCGTTTGCTCATAATCGGCCATAAGCGCGTGTGACAACTTCGTTTGAGTTTTTGACGTTATTCAACCACAACATGTCAGAGTTTTTGGCCCACATATCAGACCCATCAAAAAAGTGCGATTGTCTTGGTAAATCGCCACCAAAGAAGGCCCAGGTGGGCTTGTCAGCCAATAATGACAAGGCCAATGTTATTTAGGATGCACGCGGTAAAATCCATATTTACTCTCTTTAAAGGATAAAACAATTAATGGCGAATATTATGCCATCTAATTGGGTCGATTAAATATTTTTTGGAAGGAATAAAACGAAAATTTGAGAAAACATTGAACAAAATGTATAGATTTAGAAGGAGAATATTTGGAAAAAAATTATGTTTTGTAGAAAAAACTCGTATGTTTCATTAACAAAATCACGGACTTATTGACCCTCGAAGCAAACTTTAAAAGCTCTTGCTTAGCTGAAAATATATTTATAGTGGTATATAAACTGAATAGGAATTATTTATTGTTTTCAAAAGTATTGGTGGTATGTTTAGGCAGAATTAGTCTCTACTTTCTGTTCTGTAACGAATCAGCTGATTTGTTTTTGTTATTAAACCTATGAAATTGATTAGTTTTTCTGTTCTGTTGCGGTCCAGCTTGTTAAAATCAAAAACTTGTTAAGTAATTGTAAGTGACAGCAATTGAAATAAACTGTTTTTTGTTTTAAAGAATTTATAAAATTTAATATCTTCAAACTTATGTGCATTTAAGTTATTGAAATAAACAATGGACGGTACAATTCTAATAAATTTGTCATAAATGGCTGACAAGTTTCTACAGAAACAGTAACTGTTACAATTTCGTAACAGAACGGCACGGAACAGAACAAAAAGAGAAAGTAAAGACTAACTGAGCCTTTAGAATTCTTAAGTTTTTTTAAATTTTATTTTTTTTTTTCAGTGTAAATATTACCATTTCGCATTGTTGTTGGATACGTCTACATTTTTGTCAATTACAAACATTTATGAGAACATTCACTTTAATTTAACATGCGTAAATTAAAGGTAAACGTATTTTTTTTTAATAATTTTTGTTGTTTTCTAAAAATTTTTCTTTTTTGCTAACAATTTCAACTTATTTGTTGTTGTTGACATTTATGTTATTATTGTTGTTGTGGTTGTTATATCTATACCACCGGTGGATATGGTATATATAAGTTTGTTATTCCATTTGTAATTTCTACAATATTGATCTTAGACCCTACAGAGTCCTTTTGAGTAGCGAATTTGATTTAACGATGTCCGTGTGTATGTTGAAATGGGTTTTCCGTAAACTCTAGAAAGATTGGGAGGAATGTGTATTAATTTTCTGTATTTAATTTTTTTAACTACTTGTATACCTTTCTATTCCTATCGCACCACGGTGAAATATAAAGCACTCTTAATTGTTTTCTTTTGTATTCTGTAGGGCTTCATAGCATTTTCGTACTTCACGTATTTTTCATTTATTCATTTAGATGTATTTTTAAAATTTAATAAAAATTTTGTTGAGGTTGGTTTGCACGACATACATTTGTCACGTTATTGTGTATAAACGTTGTTTAAATGAGTTCAAATGTGTGAGTAGATTTTTGTTATACATCGTGGATAGAGTGAGCTACATATTTGTTGTTGCTGTTTGTTCGTTTGTTGTTTATTTTTTTTTTGGTCTGAATAAAAATATCAAATGTGCGTGTCCTTGCCTCATTGCTTTTAGTTGTTGTCGTCGTTTTTGTTGCTTTTTAAGCCATTATAAATTGTTCATCGTCTAACGAGGTCAACATGACAAAAAAAATATTACAATATTTTACTACAGAAAAATAAAATTTAAATCGACAAAGCAGCAAGTTTAATGCTATTTCCGGCAGTGCCGAATCTCTGTGGCCGCTTTAGTGCCCATTTACAATGAGCAATTGTTTTCAGTGTAATCCTTGCTTTGTAGGGCGAAAGGAGAGAGTGAAATAATAGAGGCCTTCTAGAAGCCATCCGTACTCCTTCTTTTTCCCGCTGGGAACGCCTGATTGAAAACTAACCAATTAAGATTTCAAGGCAAATTCACATACACGCCTGGATGTCAAGCATTTTGATAGTGTATGGTGCGCTAAAGTAAGAAAAAAAGTAGCTCAGCTGTGTTTTAAGCACCACCTACCTAGTGAATTCGCCTTGGATACTTTATTAAATTAAAGAAAACTAATTAATGGTGTTACACACAAAACTAACAATTTATATTTACTCTCAATTGCCCCTTGTAGTAGTGTAGGGCAAACAAAAAATGTAAAAACAAAATATAATTTATGTCACATACACCAGCAACAAAAAGCTGTTAAGGTGCTTTGGGGTTTCTACTTTTTCATTTTGTCTTCTATTTTTTTTATATATTTTTTTTTTGCTCTTTAGAACTATTGTTTTAAAGACAAGTATATTCTTACTTAAATTTTAAACAAAAGCATTTAAGAAAGTATTCGAGTATATTTTTTATGAAGAAATATAAAAAAAGTAACTGTGTTTAGGTGTAGAAAGAGTGAGAAAAGTAACGTTAAAAGTAAAAACGAACATCCTCTTACACCGGCCATAAATGTTGTTTATCACGCCAAAGGTAGACTCGATAGACACATTAACAAAAAAAGTAAAAAAGCAAAAAATAAACATCTAACGTTATAAACAAACATTTCCTTAAGCTGGTTAGAATTGTTTTTACCTTTTCGATTTAGGACTTATTTTGTCATTGATAACTGATCCAAATAATTTGCCGTATTAAGATAATATAAGAATTAATTGAAAGAGTGGCATGTGGATGATATTTTTAATTCAAAATAAAGCAAACAAAAAACAAAATTAAGAACAGTAAATTCTATAATATTTTTATTTAGTTTGGGAGGAAATTTATGATTTAAAATTGATTTCTGGTAATTAGTTAACGCGAATAGCTGTTACAAAGGGTATCTTGCCAGATACTTGTTTAACAACTTTTTCGCTTGGTGTTATTTCTTTAGTATAAATAGGTTTTGTTGACCCCATACGACTTTAAAGTGCTTGTCTTGTGAGCATTACTCATGGGCTTAACATCACTAACGATTTTTTTTAATGATACACCTAGGTCCCATTTCAAACTGCCTTCCAAAAATTACCTTAACACGTCTTACAATTGTCGCAACTTCAAATAGACAACGAGGCTCTGGAAAAGGTCGAATTTTTCTCGATGACCTCAGGTCAGATCATCCGAAAATACATAAAAAATACAAATACAGGACATTATTTAGCGTTCGGCTCACACACGCAAGAACGATATCTATTTTTTTGTGTTTGTGTAGACGAACACAACCCTTAATACTGTTCGTAGCTATTTTTCAGAAAGAGCGGAACATTATATAGTGTTCTGTTCTTCGTTGAAAAACAGAACAATTGTACTGATACCGTAGAAAAACATTATATTTAATGTTCTATCTCTATTTTTTAGTGTTTATGTAGACGAACACAACGATTAATACCGTTCATAACCATTTTTCGCAAACGAACAGCTTGTATGTGTATTGTTTGCATGTTTTTTTTGAGTAAATTATTTTGCTGGCTTTTTTTTTCGTATGTGTATTTTGTTTTTGTAAAAAATTTTTGTTTTTTTTAATGAGCCGAACCGAACACAATGAAGATTGTGAATTAAAAAAAACCGAACGGAATTAAATGTTCTCATCTTCTTGTTGAGTTAGATGAGAGCAGTATTATTTTTGTGTTCAAACGATGACAAACAGGGAAACGCTATTTTTTAATGATTTTCTACACAAACACATAAAAAAAAATAGAAAATCGACTTTAATTAAACAATTCGTTCAGATAATTAAATTTTTTACTAATTTTGCCTCTGCAAAGGAATTGATCATATCTGTTAACGAATATGTGTTTTCGAGTCATTTAAAAAATTAATTGCAAAAATAAAATAAAACATTTAAATTTATGTGTTTTTATTAAAAAAAATTATTGCAGCAAACAAAATATTAATTGAAAAAATTAATGTACATCAATTCATTTTTTAATTGAACAATTTTTAGCCAACATTTTTTGTGTGCGCTTTTAGTTTTTTTGTTTTCTACCGAACTGAACACTAAAGATTTTCGAACACTGTTTCAAAAAGCATTTAGAATGCTACACCCAGAGAAAAAACATGTTAAAATATGTACACCTCCAACAACACTATTTTTAAATAAAATTTTATACATATTATGTTAGATTATGGTTAAAATAGTCTTCCATCAGGAAGCCACAACCATATTATGGTTGCCTTCGAACATGTTATGGTTCACTTACTAAAATATGTTTAACACTTATAATAGAATGATTGGTTTTCAACTAAAGCATGTTGCTCTTGGAAAAGAGGAAAATACTATTGTTATTTGTTAAACAAATTATTGTCATATTTAACCGTAACATGTTTAGAGACAAACATAATATGGTTGCGGCTTCTTGATGGGTGACTAATTTAACAATAATATGGTTGTCGCTGGCAATAATATAGTTAAATTAAACATAATATGATAAAAATTTTATTTAAAAATAGTTTTGTTGGAGGTGACCATATTTAAACATGTTTTTTCTCTGCGTGTAAGAAGTTTGGAAGTCGCCACAAATTCAGATGAAAACAAAAAACTGCAAATGCTTTCCTTCGATGTTCGGATCGTAAAATACATGAGCATTTAAGCCACAAGCGACTTCGGCACTCATTAAAAGAACAAACAGAGGCTTGGGGGAAAGAGCAGGAGAAATGCGCATTTGAAATAGCTAAATAATTATGTTTTATAGGTCACATATTATGATTACCAAATAAGACTTGAAAAAGATGCCTAACGAATGGATCGCCCAAGGAAGCAAACGAATAGGACGGCCCTCTAAAACTTGGAGATATACAGTTTAATCCGAAGCGAAATTGCACGGGATTAGTTGGATCGAATGAAATAGATTGAACACCAAAGGCCGATATGAAATGTAATATGTTTTACCCTGGAATCATGTACAATATATAATCACCCCTATCGTGAATAACAAGTGGAATTTTTGTTCCCATGAAATTTTCTTTCCCCTCGAAGGGAAAAAAGCAATCGTGAATCTCGTGTGAAAAATTTTTCACGCTATCAGTTCCAGTGAATGTAAAAAAAAGAAGAAAGATTTAAAAATATTAAAAATTTTTGTTCAAAAATATACAAGTATATATTTTAAAGAAAAGTTAAAATAAGCAAAATATTTAGTATTGGAGGGATAGTTTGATTACAACGTTAGTTTTTTGCACATTTTAAATTTTATGTAGTAAAATATTTTTGATTGATATATTGAAAGCTTCACAAATCCGCAGGCAATCGACCTGTTGTTTTGCATTTTGTTGAGCAATATGTCGGTTTATGTCTAATTAACTTTTTAACCCTTAATATTCGATTTATAGGAGGAGCTACTTACATACATGTTCTGTTCCCTAGCAAAAATAAAGTGAGAAAATCTAAGGGAAATGTGAACAAATTAGGAGGGAAAAAATTTTTCACGATAAGGGGAATTTTTTCCTGTGAACAATTTTTTACATTATTATTCTCCTTTGAATTACACTTTTTCATGGGAGTTGTTCATGTTCGCAAATATGTGAAAAGGGAAAAAATTACGAGGGAAAAATTATTCACGACAGGGGTGAATAATAGTATAAAAGTCCAATATAGAGTGTACTTTGTTACACCTTAAACCAAAATTAGTAATGCTGTACAACATTTTTGAAGTCATCGTGTGAAAGTTTTTCTTGTAAAGAAAACTCTATTTGGGTTTTGCTAGATAAGCTGGCAATGTTATTTTATTGATCCCTGAGCATTTTGGCTTAAACCTGATTTATGCAAAAAACATATAATTTTTCTCATGTCTTAATCTCGGAAACCACTTGGAATTTCGTTTTTGTGTCTTTGCCTCAATTGTAGCTATATATAGACTGGAAAAAAGAGAGTGCAAAACAAACTAACCCGAAAAAACTACAGATAGTGCACCAAAGCTGCTATAATGTCAAACAATTCTCAATTTGTTTACCTATTTTACCATTTGTAGGCCATAGCTTTAATTTTTGAAGTCGTACAGTGCAAACTCTTTTTTGTGCGGAATTTCTCGAAGTACTTATGGTAGTTAAAAAAAACTCAATTTGATTACTTCTAGTTTAGCTGCCGTTCGAATTTTATGGCCTCATTAATATTTTGGCTAAACTTGATTTTTCCGTACACAGAAAAAATTATCAGTAGTTTTTTATGAATTAAAAAAATAGTCTTTAAAGTAGGGCTGGGAAACTATCGAAAGATTATCGATATTATCGATAGTCTTAAAATATTTTTGCCGCAAATTTTTACTTGCTATTATTAATTCGCGCTTAATTACAGCAATGAATACAAAAAACAAGAATGGCAAGTGGTATGGGTTGCTTAGCAGTGCTTTTTACTGCTAATTTAAGGCCTTTTAATCGAAATTTTTTCCATAGGGGCTGAAATGTCAAATATTTTTGTAATGTTGTAAAAAAGAATGCCAATCCAATTGCAATTGCAAGTATAAGACAAAACAATGAACAACGACCATTAGATGATAAGTCTGCTAGATTGATTTCCTTTTTGGGTTTAAAATTTAGAAAATGTTACTTCGGTTCCTTCAGAAAGGTACTTATCAATTTTTAAAAAACTGTCATCTAAAATAACGTGCGTATATACTAGAGTTGTCAACCGATTAAGAATAATTCGATTAATCGATCAAACAAAAACAAACTCTTGTTCGAATAATTTTAAAATGGCGATTTTCGAATAACGAATAAATCGATTATATTATGTCGATTAATCGAACAATTTTTTTTTATTAAAAAAAAAAAAAATTAATAAAAGACTAATAAGAAATTAAAAGCTTAGAATTTGATTTATTCTCATACGTTTCTAGCGATTTTATACAAAATGTAGACAAAAAATGCAACAAACAAATTTTAATTTAAATTTATTAAAAATTGATAAAAATACTTTAATAAAGTGATCAGAACATCATTTTAAACATATAAATTATGGAATTGTGAAAATTTACGAATTATTTAAAGTCAAGTAAAATCATTAAGAAGAAATCATGGTCGGTTGTACACGCGAGGGGTACTTACATGGTGACCGATACTCAGTTTGAGGTACGTTCAGAGGTTTCGATGTGGTTAATGAAGTGATTAAGTTGTAATCATGTCAATTTGAAGTGATTAACAAATAACTTCAATATATGGTTAATCATCTCGATTTTGATATGATGAGAGCTTAATCACGCTCGAGTTGCTTAAACGCGTTTAAAGTGTGAACATAGCATAAGTGTCACAATATTAAAATAGAAAACGATGTAGTAGACGATAATCCAACGACATTAAAATATGCCGAACTTCTTCCAATGGAAAAATACATACAGAGAGACAGCGGTTGTTTTATAGAAGAAGTTGTACGCAGAAGTTTGGCTGAAGATGGAAGGTCTGCAAGCGCCTTTAGAAAATCCAAATTTGTATCGGATTATTTAAGAATTAAGGATCTTACGATTCCTTTAACGATATGGAGCTTAGATGAAAAGTTGTACGCATCAAAAAAAAGTCATAGTGGATTTGAGAAAAAATAAAGAAGAAAATTGAAGATTTTCAATAGTTGTAAATTAACGGACGGATATATCTTATTTACAATATGTAATTTTTTTTATTCGTTATTCTCATCGATTAATCGAATAATTTTTCAGATTTAATCGTTTGATCGAACGAACAAAAACAGTTATTTGAATTTTTTGAACAAAGCTAAAAGGCGAATAATTGACAACTCTAGTATATACATACGTCTCAAACATTCGATAAAGTGATAAAAAACCACGAAAAATAATTCAAGTTTTCCTGCACAATTCCAAACAGTCAGTCGACAGTAATATCGATATATAGATAGTGAAATCTGAACTATCGATAAATATCAATAGTAGAAAATATCGATAGTATCCCAGCACTACTTAAAAGTATTTAAATTTAACTAATGGGATAATTGAATCAATTATTTTCTTTGGATGAAAGAATATTAAAAATATAATTTTGATTAAATTAAGTTTTTAGTTATTTTGAAATAAATTATGAATTAAAATATTTATTAAGAAGAACCATTTTTATTGATTTTTTTGTTTTAAATAAAATAATTTTAACTTGTAGAATTGTTGTTCGGAAATGCCAAAACCTGAGCAATATTTAATTAAGACAATTAACACATTGTTTGGAACGGCAAAGTTTTTGATAATTTTTTAATTAAAATACAAAAAATGATATATTGGAAAAAAATATATTTTAAATTTAAAATTTTTAGTAATCTAAATAATAATTTTGGTAAAAGATGCAAAATCAACAAATTATTTGCTTGATTCTAAGAATTCGGTATGAATTTGGTGATTAGAGACAAATTTTTTCTGTGTAGACCATGCAATTTTTCTCTCGTCTTTATCTCGGAAAGCAATACATCTAGTGCCACAAAATTGCTGAGATATCGAAAAATTTTAGTTCTTTATATAGTTTTATATATTATAAAAATACTGTAATTTGATATTTTATGAAGATTGGCTCATAATTTCCCTAGCGGAAAGCGAACTGACACCAAAGTAGTCCCGTGATATGTCCTTGGTGGTAGAGACCGGTTCTAGTTTTAACACTTTCTATGAATAAGACCTATCACTTTTACATGGGGTTGTCAATTGACCTACTTCAATGACCAGTCACAAATCTATTCTCAGTTGACGTGTTTAGTGACAGTTACTACAATCTAGTATTAATTCAATACTCTCTTCTTTATTTGCCAATTCGTTTTCCGAATGTAAGCGACCATTTCAATTAAATTTTACATTATTTTAAATGATACATATCATAAGTTTTTTACTATCTCTGAAAAAGTTTCTCGATTTCTCGCCTCGCTAAACAGGTTACCTGCATCACGGATACCAGTCCACGCTTGTATGTTACTAAGCCAAGTTATTTCTTTTCTTCCTCTACGAGGCCGTCCTTCAACATTTGTTCGCGTGATAATTTGTAATAATTTGTATTTTGGGTTCCTCATAATGTGGCCCAGGTATGCTGTTTTTCGCTTCTTTATGGTGACTATTAGCTCTCTACTTCGGTGCATTTGACTGAGTACTTCTCGGTTCGATACGAAGTGGGTTCATGGTATTCTAAAAATTCTTCGATAGACCCATATTTCAAAGGCTTCAAGCTTCTTTACGTCTACTGCTTTTATGGTCCATACCTCCATTGCATATAGAAGAACATACCATAAATAGGTCTTAACGAATCGTATTTTAGTTTTAAGATTAAAATCATGGCTGACAAAAACTTTTTTATATATAAAAAATGCATCTCTTGCCATTTCAATACGGCATCTGATTTCCTTTGAACTATCCCACTGGTAATTGATTGTAACCCCGAGATATTTAAACCTATGCACTCTGTCAACGTAGCAGTTTTTTATCTTCAAAGAAGTTTCAATACAATGTAGTATTATTTCAATAAAACAAGTCCTAGAATTAAATTTAAGAGCAAAATTTTAGAAAGTCCCAAAAAAATGTATCACTCAACCGGTGAAGACTGTACTGTTATTAATTACATTTTCTACCTTTTTGTTCTTCATCAACCAGTAACATGATTGGTTCTCCTTTCACTGGTCATGAGTTTTTTCTTTTTGTACCTGTTCTATTTCCACAACTTCCAGGAGCAGTCTGTTCGACCAATTGCCACAAATTTCCCGAAGGGTTATTACAGGTTCCATATAAAGACCAAGAAATATTCTCTCGCGTTAAGCATTTATATGAGAGTTTGGGCGTTAAAAATAATCTAAAGATTTGCCGTGGCTACTTCAGGAAAAAATTTCAAAAAAGTTTTTTATCGGCAAAATATATTAATAACACTGTGCAACAGATGGTAGGGGTCAGTGATCGGGAAGGGTTCAAATTACCGGGGAAAGTTATATCGGTAAAAAATAAGTTATACGTGTCCCGGCGTTTCGCTTGGGCACGAACAGGAATCGAGATATATCGATTTGAAAAATGGGCTAAAAACATCAAAATTTGTATAAAAACCTTAATTTTAGGGCTGCCATACGTCCTGCAGATATGACTTATATACCAAAATATCGGTAAAATATTTTTAGTAAAACATATTTTATAAAAAACTCGGAAAACTCGGTTCAGATACAAAATGGTATGACCAAACTTTCGGGAACCATAGATCTTCCCGACTCCAAGCTTTAGAACTCAAGTAAATGGTAAATTACTTCTTAAAAACGTCGGTATATAAATCTGTCAAGTCGGTTAAAAAATGGCTGAGTTTTAGCCGAAATACTGAATCCCCAAAAATTACTCTTTCCACTTCACCGAAGGTAAAAAGGGTATATATAAGAAATTTTTGGGGATTCAGTATTTTGATTATAACTCAACTTTTATAAAATATGTTCTACTAAAAATTTCCGATATTTTTGTATATAAGTCATATCCGTAGGACGTATGGCAGCCCTAAAATTTAGGTTTTTATAAAAATTTTTATGTTTTTTAGTCCATTTTTCAAATCGATATATCTCGATTCCTAGACGTGACCCTGCGAAACGTCGGGACACGTATAACTTTTTTTTTTACCGATTTAACATTTCCCGTTGGTTTCATCCCATCCCGATTTTAACTGTCTCATAGTGTAATTTAAAACATTTTATTAAAAAAAAATCACATTAGATTGTAGAAATCTAAAAAATTTGCAAGGACTGCTTTTAAGCAATAAAAAATGTATATTTTATTTAATTTTACTTACTAGAGAGTTATACGCATCAAATTTTATATAAATACCAATTATTTTTTTGTGACCAAATCTTATTCTCCTGCCAGGAGTTTGTAATAAAAAGTCAATAAAATTAATTTTTCAATCTGACCTATTTCTCCTTAATTTTTTATTGAACTAAGCAAAAAACACTAAAAAATGTTCCGGTAAATAGAAATTTTTTTATTCAAATTTTCTTAACAAATGTTTTCATACTAAAAAGTTTTTCTTTTAAAGAAAGTCAATAAAATTTTGATTTTATTTTTTTTTCATTGCAATTATTTATTGCTTTTTTACTACCACAAATAATTTTTCAAAACACGTTTAAAATATATTGTTAATATTATTTTTGGTTTTTGTCGTTTGTTAAATAAAAGTTTTTTTTTTTTTATATGCGTTATTGGTAAGAGGCAATAAGAACACTTACAAACAAAATACAGAAAAAAAAAAAAAAAAAATTAAAGTACTCATTTTAACAATAAAACATTAGCCACAGACGTGCAAATCTATATTTGATAGTTATTTATTACTTTTCTAAGGTAAACTTTATTGTATTTTGCCAATATTTATTGCACTTTTCACAAAGTTTTCCGAAAAAAAAACCAAAAACTGTAACGATATGACTACCACAAAGGGGTTTTTCGTATTTATTTTTCTTCAGGAAAAAGTGGGAAAGGATTTTAAATTTATTTAAGAGTTTGGGAATTCCTGAAATTATTTTTGAAAAATTATTAAAATAATTTTTGTTGGAATACAAAATTTTTAATTTACAAGATTTTGTTTGTCGTGCTTAATTCCCAATTTTTATTTTTGATAAAAGCACTGAAATTAATTGTTGAAGGGATGAGCTATATGCGCATTTCAGTGGTTGCTTAGGCCAGATCGTAAGGAAACTTCATCCAAAGATTTTTGAAAAACTAAAGATATTAAACAAATAAAACTGTGAGTTTATCTTTTCTTACATTCGCCTTACATTCTTACATTTGTTGGAATTCTTCCAACAGTAATTGTATGTAGTTGTAAGTAGGTTAAATGTCCATGTTTAACATGCATACCTGTACTCTGACATAATTGCATGGTGGGTCTTAGCCACTAAGTTATTTACATTAACTAAATGTCGATGTACAGAGTTGACAAGGCTCGCATAACTTGCAATATGTAAACAGTTGACGATACTGAATACATTCAAACTCCTTGCTAGGAAGTTCGAGCTATCTAACTTCTGCTGCATTGTTCGAACCTTTCATGCAGCTCCTGCTGAGAGTGTGTTACAACCGAACACACTCCACTGGTTCCAATTGTAATTTGAAAACAATCTACCCGCTTTAGTTTGGGTAACACCACAACCACCTCGTGTAATTGGTTTATCGACATCATTGTAAGAAAAGCATTTTGAAACAAAAAGCCTCGTTTTTGTCCAGTAACACTAATCTTTTGTAAAGGAAACAAATACTGTAAACCAAGATCTTATTTTGGACAAATTTTTTGGAATGGAATGTCAAGGGTACCGACGGTGAGTTTTCACCTGCCTTCCCCTCGGGCTTGTACTGTGTTAGGGCACACAGAAACAACCGTATCAGGATGGTGTTACTAATCCCATCTTGGCATCATAACGCCACAAACCTTTCCACCCAGACATAAAATGACTTGTCCAATGGGTTTAAACAACCATGCAGTGCAACATTTAATATATGAAGACTTTCACACTTTCTTTTCGGATCGGCATCTGTCCTGTTGTGAGAGTATCATACTCCCCACGAAATACCCAATAGCTTATTTACCAGAGAACTGCAAAATCACTAGTTTTCTTGATTTATTCATACGCTCAAATTTACATTCACTCTTTGCCTGCAAAACAAAGTTCAACGTTGGTTAGTTTTACATCGTTTCGTACACATTTGATTTTTGCATGTGTGCGTTTTTATTGAAAAAGCTTTGTTTGCATGTTAAGTCATAAGGCACACATTCCTATACTTTTGCATTCAAGTAGTCATTGTCCACTCGATGAGACGCTTTGTTAACATTAACAACAATAAACCACTTGATGAGACGCTTTGTCAAAATTAACAACAATAAAAACAACAATAACAAGAATACATTGTACATACAGAACTAATATACTTTTTAAGAATTTATAAAAAAAAGTCTTCTGTTTCTATGAACATTTTTTGTACCTACATATGTGCGTTTAGTCTTATTTAAATTTTTTTTTTCTTGTACTACACAGTAACTGCTGAATGCCTACATGAGTAATAATTGCTTGATTTCTGGCTTTTTTGTTTGCATTTTTTTTTTCTTTGCCAAAACAATCATTGTCGGACCAAACACACAAACATCTTAATTTACAAGCGAAGCAAAACGATGGAATAAATAACAAAGCACGATGTGCATTATTTGAATGACTGCAAACCAGCAGCGAATGTTTGCGGTTGCGCAAGTTTGATCGTATGACCGCAAGCGAGTGTATTTGTTGGTGTTCATTTACTGCGATTTTTTTGCAATCGCACAAAGCCGTTCTCTGTTACTTACTAAGAAAGCTACTAATCAACATACACAAATGTCCACTATACCACTTCTGACATCTCTGACACTTCTCTAACAGCACTCCACATAACCACACGTCCTCCACTAATAGTGTAACAAGACAAAAATTTGGCTTTTTGAATCAAATCCCTTTACAATACAAGAGCTTTCCACTGAAAATGAATGATAAACCAATACTTCACCAATGACCAATACAGATGTTTGCAACCCACCTGCGGGCCACTGATCCCCGAGCAGAGCCATATAACCTTGAGTACTAAGGTATATAATAATACTTCACGCCATTAAATCCTTCCATTCAAGTGCGCTAGATTTTTGGATCTCGTATCGTCACATCCTAGCGAAGTCTCAACTAGAGCCTTGTATTTTAGCATTCTACAAGAGATGTTTCCAGGTATTACCACGGGGAGTTAATACATAGGCTTTTGTTGCAAGTTGAAGGTATACCAATAGGGCCGTCCTTATGAACAAGCAACTTAATCCCTTGTAAGTAGGTTTAGATAAAATAAAATGAAAACAAAAACCACTTGCTTTATTGTTTTCGCAAAAAAATAATAAACCATGTTGCCAACTTAGGCTTTGTAGCCGTGCACTTGCCAGTTTATTATCAAAATAATTTTTGTGGGAATAATTTTTTTGAAAATGTTAATGGAATTTAATTTTCATTCGTTATATTGACCAATGATTGCAACAGCTAAAGAATCATAAATCAAAGTGTAGTGAAAGCTTTACCCAGCATGCAAAATAAGTGGAATTAGTATCGAAATAACTCACTTCTATGTAAAATTGTATCCTTAATGACTTTAATAATGTCGAAATTATGGGTAGATATAGCAAACTATAAATATATGTTACATTTTTAAGTGGACGTGTCAGCTCTCATACAAAGCCAGCAAACGAAATTACACCAACACAAGATATCTGTTCGCCTTACATTCTTACATTTGTTGGAATTCTTCCAACAGTAATTGTATGTAGTTGTAAGTAGGTTAAATGTCCATGTTTAACATGCATACCTGTACTCTGACATAATTGCATGGTGGGTCTTAGCCACTAAGTTATTTACATTAACTAAATGTCGATGTACAGAGTTGACAAGGCTCGCATAACTTGCAATATGTAAACAGTTGACGATACTGAATACATTCAAACTCCTTGCTAGGAAGTTCGAGCTATCTAACTTCTGCTGCATTGTTCGAACCTTTCATGCAGCTCCTGCTGAGAGTGTGTTACAACCGAACACACTCCACTGGTTCCAATTGTAATTTGAAAACAATCTACCCGCTTTAGTTTGGGTAACACCACAACCACCTCGTGTAATTTGTTTATCGACATCATTGTAAGAAAAGCATTTTGAAACAAAAAGCCTCGTTTTTGTCCAGTAACACTAATCTTTTGTAAAGGAAACAAATACTGTAAACCAAGATCTTATTTTGGACAAATTTTTTGGAATGGAATGTCAAGGGTACCGACGGTGAGTTTTCACCTGCCTTCCCCTCGGGCTTGTACTGTGTTAGGGCACACAGAAACAACCGTATCAGGATGGTGTTACTAATCCCATCTTGGCATCATAACGCCACAAACCTTTCCACCCAGACATAAAATGACTTGTCCAATGGGTTTAAACAACCATGCAGTGCAACATTTAATATATGAAGACTTTCACACTTTCTTTTCGGATCGGCATCTGTCCTGTTGTGAGAGTATCATACTCCCCACGAAATACCCAATAGCTTATTTACCAGAGAACTGCAAAATCACTAGTTTTCTTGATTTATTCATACGCTCAAATTTACATTCACTCTTTGCCTGCTAAACAAAGTTCAACGTTGGTTAGTTTTACATCGTTTCGTACACATTTGATTTTTGCATGTGTGCGTTTTTATTGAAAAAGCTTTGTTTGCATGTTAAGTCATAAGGCACACATTCCTATACTTTTGCATTCAAGTAGTCATTGTCCACTCGATGAGACGCTTTGTTAACATTAACAACAATAAACCACTTGATGAGACGCTTTGTCAAAATTAACAACAATAAAAACAACAATAACAAGAATACATTGTACATACAGAACTAATATACTTTTTAAGAATTTATAAAAAAAAGTCTTCTGTTTCTATGAACATTTTTTTGTACCTACATATGTGCGTTTAGTCTTATTTAAATTTTTTTTTTCTTGTACTACACAGTAACTGCTGAATGCCTACATGAGTAATAATTGCTTGATTTCTGGCTTTTTTGTTTGCATTTTTTTTTTCTTTGCCAAAACAATCATTGTCGGACCAAACACACAAACATCTTAATTTACAAGCGAAGCAAAACGATGGAATAAATAACAAAGCACGATGTGCATTATTTGAATGACTGCAAACCAGCAGCGAATGTTTGCGGTTGCGCAAGTTTGATCGTATGACCGCAAGCGAGTGTATTTGTTGGTGTTCATTTACTGCGATTTTTTTGCAATCGCACAAAGCCGTTCTCTGTTACTTACTAAGAAAGCTACTAATCAACATACACAAATGTCCACTATACCACTTCTGACATCTCTGACACTTCTCTAACAGCACTCCACATAACCACACGTCCTCCACTAATAGTGTAACAAGACAAAAATTTGGCTTTTTGAATCAAATCCCTTTACAATACAAGAGCTTTCCACTGAAAATGAATGATAAACCAATACTTCACCAATGACCAATACAGATGTTTGCAACCCACCTGCGGGCCACTGATCCCCGAGCAGAGCCATATAACCTTGAGTACTAAGGTATATAATAATACTTCACGCCATTAAATCCTTCCATTCAAGTGCGCTAGATTTTTGGATCTCGTATCGTCACATCCTAGCGAAGTCTCAACTAGAGCCTTGTATTTTAGCATTCTACAAGAGATGTTTCCAGGTATTACCACGGGGAGTTAATACATAGGCTTTTGTTGCAAGTTGAAGGTATACCAATAGGGCCGTCCTTATGAACAAGCAACTTAATCCCTTGTAAGTAGGTTTAGATAAAATAAAATGAAAACAAAAACCACTTGCTTTATTGTTTTCGCAAAAAAATAATAAACCATGTTGCCAACTTAGGCTTTGTAGCCGTGCACTTGCCAGTTTATTATCAAAATAATTTTTGTGGGAATAATTTTTTTGAAAATGTTAATGGAATTTAATTTTCATTCGTTATATTGACCAATGATTGCAACAGCTAAAGAATCATAAATCAAAGTGTAGTGAAAGCTTTACCCAGCATGCAAAATAAGTGGAATTAGTATCGAAATAACTCACTTCTATGTAAAATTGTATCCTTAATGACTTTAATAATGTCGAAATTATGGGTAGATATAGCAAACTATAAATATATGTTACATTTTTAAGTGGACGTGTCAGCTCTCATACAAAGCCAGCAAACGAAATTACACCAACACAAGATATCTGTTAAAAAGTGAGATGAACTGGAAATGTAAGGACTATAAAATTGCATAACTATTTGAAGAAGGATAATCGTAGACTTTTAAATATAAGTGCAAATTGCTTCGTTATACGCAATACACAAAAAACACGCTTTTCACTACAATTACCGTTATAAAATCTCTTTTTGAAGTGACTTACACAGAAGAAATAAAAAAACCAACTTTAATTAGCGTATTTGTTAGAAATTTGTACTATTAATTTAATTCTGTGCTGATATTCCGCCAGCAAACAAATTGATCATATCAATTAACACATTTGTAAGTTTATGCTTTTCTTGCTTCTCAGTTTCAATCAATAGGTTTTAAAAAACGTAAACACAAATTAAAATAGTTTTTTCAGTCAACACGGTTAATTGAATCAATTAAAAAATTGTTTGAATATTTTAAATGCTTTAAAGTTTGTGTGTATGTTTTCATACTTGCAAATACACACACAAACATTATAATTTTAATTTTCAATTAAGGGAAATTAATTGGAACAATTAAAAAATTTTTTTTAAACAGCATTATTGAATTAATTGAGTAAAGACACTAAATCTATTTTCGAGCTCTATGGACTCCAACGGAACTAAATTGGTTTGAAAATTGTTAACGAAATTGTATCGACGCATAACTTTGCCAACTGGGTAATCGTATTTATTGACAAAAAATCTATTGATTTTGCCAATTTAGCATTAAAACTTCAAAGTCAATATTTCGCAAAAACTAAACGTTCACTTCTATAATCACTTTTATGTCTTACTAAATTTGCTTTAATAAGAATTCCGCATAAAATACTTGGAAAAGTGGGGATTAAAAACAAATTAATTTCCCGACAAATCCTGGGACGCAAATCACAGGAAAAACCCCCTAATAAAACAACGGAAAGTAACTCAGAAACATTTTGTTTTACTACGAGTTCTGTGTTTAATGTTGTTTGTTTTTTTAATAAAGTAACATTTTTAACACATGTTTTGTTAAACAAAAAAAAAAAAAAAAACAGAAATAATAAATACAATACAAAACAAATTTCAAACAATTTTTGTTTTCTCGTACTAAAGATTATAAATGTGTATACAAATCAAAGGTTAAATATAAAACCATTAATTTGAAATATAATACGAAATTTTGGGCAATGAGTTTTTTTAAATAAAGGTGGAAATTTGGCAAAAACTACAAGTGAAAA
Organism: Pollenia angustigena; assembly: GCA_930367215.1. Lineage (NCBI taxonomy): Eukaryota > Metazoa > Arthropoda > Insecta > Diptera > Polleniidae > Pollenia > Pollenia angustigena. Next base: position 18,408,584 of record OV884060.1, read on the forward strand.
GACTTTTCGGTAGTATGAAATTTTTGATGTCCACCACCACATTCTATGGGAGCACAGACATGGATATATAAAAACTTGAACATATTCCCTTATTTAAAGTAAACGAAAAAATATTTTTGTAGTTTTTTTTTTTTTAAATAAGGCAAACATAGGACATACTTGTGGCGAATTGCATAATGAATTTGACTTTAATGAAAAATGTATGGCAGCTGAAATGGTTTTCATTTTATATGAAATTTATAGACCACTTCGAACCTAGTGCCACAAATCGTATATTTGTCTTACGCTTGAACGACTTTTATGAATTTTCTGCACCTCCCATACAAAGTAACTACTTAAGGCGACCGTACACGACATGTTTTTGTCATCTGACATATCAAATTTCCCACTGCAAAATACATACATGTCGTGTGTTACCTTTTAAACTTTGCTTCTGTAGAAGTCAGATGCAAAGTCATCTGACGAAATTTCAATTAGAGCGTGCTCTATTTTCTTCTGACAAACCATTTGACATCAGAAATCTATGCCGCGAAGAAACCGGCAGCGGCGTCCACTATTGACGGAATCATTAGCCGGCTGAAGTTAATATTTTACAATACTGAAATATACAAATTCATCGCACCATTGAAAAGAATTTCTGTAATTATATATATAAAAACCGTTTCATTAGAATATCCTAAATTGGTATCTTCGAATTTAAAGAAAAATATGTTAAGATGGCTAAATTATTTAACGGCGTAAATACAAACTTTCGTGGCGGCATTTTTATTTTGGTTTTTGTAACAACTATGGGGAAAAACCAGAGACAATGTCAGAAGCAAATTACATGTACTTTTGTGACCGAATATTATAAACCTTCTGTAAAACAGCCATTTTGACAGACATGCACAATTACATGTGACTTGAAAAGTTGACAAGTCAGATGTAAAAAACATGTCGTCTACTTGCACCTTTACATATATCGTGAGCACATTATTGGTTTGGGGCATATGCCAAAAAAGTCGGAGTGGAGAAAAACGACAAAGGTTTGTATCAGTGTTTTAAAATAAACTGAACATTATTTAGCGTACGGTACACAACCAGAAACCATTTCTATATGTTTAGTGTTTGTGTACACTCACCTTAATAAGGTTTATAAGGTTCATAACAATTTTCACGAAAGACAAACACTATGTAGTGTTCTGTTTTTCGTGATAAAACAGTACAATAGTGGAGGTTCTGCATGCCTTCATTTTATTTTAATGTTCTGTAGTGTGTTTTTTCACATTGATATGCAAAGAGCAAACAAAAAATGTTAGCAACACTTTTTAAGCCTAGAGTACACGGAATGTTAAAGCCACATGCGCATTTGGCTCTGACGTATATTTAACGTCATGTGTGTTGTGTGATGGCGTCAAAATTACGTCAGAACCACATGCCCTTGTGGCTTTTCACATTCCGTGTACTCGAGGCTTTATTCTTACTAGTTTTGTTGTTGCTTGGCACAGTACGAATAGCCTATGTGTATTTTTTATTGTGTACCACCGGTTTAAAAAAAAATAGCTATTTTTTTGCCGGACGTAGGGGTCGTCTTATTAGATTTTTCTTTTTATTTGCGACATTTAAAGTCTGATCTTAAAGTATGATACATCAAAGAAAAGTTGTCTCGAGAAGGCCAATGTCACCAAATAGCGTTTTTCGTTGCAGTTTTAAGCTTTATCGAGTAACATACCAAAAAGTAGATTTTTCTGTGGAAATGCCCATACTGAGATTAAAACTTATAGAGTCATAACACAGTAACCAAATCTTTGCTTTCTTTACCTATTTTGGAAAGCTTTTCGTAATTGTTATCTCTTTAATAAAGTTCTACAAACTCAATACTTAATTTTGGTTAAAAAAACCAGAATATTATTTCTTTAATTTTTTTTATTTCATATCATATTTTTAATTACTTTACTTAAGTTAATGTTTTTTTAACGTTGGGTTTATCTTTTGATATTTGTTGGTGTTTTTTTTTGGGAAAGTTTTAATATTTTGTTGTTTCTTTGCACAAAAAAGTTCTAAGTGCAACAGATGTTTTCCGAAAAAAGTTTTACAAAAATGTCTTTTTTGCTCAGTTTGATTATAATACTTTTTTTTACAAGTCTAATGCACAGATTGCAATAACATGTTTAAATAGGATTTTTTTTTTTGACTTTTTTCATATAGAATTTCAAAAGAGGCAGGAAAAAGCAACCAGAAGTGTAATTTAATATTATCAAGTTGAAGTAAAATATATATTAAATAAAATAAAAGAAACATATATACAGCGGGAATATGTAAAGCGAAATGCTTAAGTAGGAAGGAACCCTTGGATTATCATGGCAGTTTAATATAAATACTATTGAAAAAAAAAATAAGCGTTATATTAAACCTTTCATTGTGTTTGAAACACTTTTACATAATTTGGCAGAACCGTTGTAAGATATACCATATATTTGGGTCCTCGTAAAATTTTAATAAATTCAAGACAGGTTAAATAACTCTTATGAATCTTAGGCTATTAATATTCGCTCTGCTACATTAATGATTGCTCATGGATTCTGTATGGCATCTAATCTCGAAAATAGTCCTGTAAATAATGTGTTGTAGGATATCATACTGTCGTGCTTGATCGGCATTACTTTCTTTACTTGTTTTATACAAAGATTATTTAAAGTTAAATTTTCTACGAAATTGACATTAATAACTTTTTTTATTTCTACAGTTTTATCCACCTTTAGTCTTCTGGATACAAACCAGCAACAACTTTTTTACAAACTTTATCAACAACACAAATATTCGGCTTCTTTTTGAAATTTTTAAAATTTTGTTTGTTCAGTAAATAAAAATGTCTGTGACTGTGTGTTTAATTTAAGTGATTTCCAAAAGGGCGTTTTTATGTAAATCTTTAACGTGTATTGCTTTTAGGGTTGCTAATTTCCGGACTTTCTTAAATTTCCAGGAATGTAAACAAACATTTTCTAATTTCCAATAAATTTCACGAAATTGTTTAAAGAAAATGTTGTTAGGTTTTCCTTTAACTTAATTAATTTTATTAAAATCAATTATTATGTTCACAAAATTGAATATGTTAGTTACGAACTGAACCGTTTACTGTCTCTAAACAAAACTAAACTAAAGGGCATAATAAACCTCACAAATGGCTTGGCAAACATGTCAAAATTTTACGTTTGTACAAACATTTTGTGTTGTTAATTGGGGTGTTTGCTGTTTGGACAAACATTTGAAGCAATGTTTGCAGAAATATTAAAAATTTTTAATATTTGGCAGACATGTTGGATATTTGTCAAACTTTTTGTGGCGTCTTATGCTAAATGTATTCAATTCAATTAATTTTTAATATTAAATTAAGTTTTTTTAGTAGTATTGCTTGCCACAAAACAGCTCGTTGTTTAAAAACTGTTTACTTTAAATTTTTTGCCTTTATTTTATAATTTATTCTCCGTTTTAAGCTAAAAGCAACAAAATTGCCGCAGCACTATTGGCATCTGCATTCATTGAAAACAAAACAAAAATGATAGTTAATGTTTGAACGGAGAATATTTGTGTTGTTTATTGGCAAACCCCAAACGGAAATAATGTGTGTGTTTGCCAAGCATTTTGTGTGGTTTATTATGCCCTTAAACTTTACGAGTCAGCCTGTATTTATAGTTCACAACCGGAAGTAGTTGTAGAGTATAGTAGATTCAAGAACATTCTAGTCGATTCCAGAACATTCTGTTCGAATTCGAAATTATACGATTAAATGTAAAGTCTACAATACAGTGGAGCGTATAACAGTTTAAACTAATACGACAAAAATTACAATTTGCAAGATAACTTTAAACTATAAATATTATAAACTATGTATACATGTAGCGTTTAAGTGTAAATTATGTGTTCTAAAATTAAAAACTATTTTAATATACACGAGGGCTTTGGTTGTGAAATTTTTTCTAGCTGCCAATTCACTATGCCAGAATAAGCTCAAAGTGGCAAGATATATTTTTGGTAGAACTAGATACAGTAGAATATCACAGTTTTCTTACCAAATCTTTAATGTACCTTTTGAAAACCTACTAAAATGCCGCACTGTACTATTTTTACACACAATTATTTTTAGTAAACAACCTGAGTATCTTCACAAAAGACTAACGTTTTCAAAATCCAATAGTGGTTACAAAATAAACTCGTTTCGATACCGCAAACTAATATCAGAAAGACCCTTCTTCGTTAACGCCATCCGTCTCTGGAATGAACTCCCAAATCCTAGGCAATGCTAAGCACTTTTACATTGCAATACTTTCTCATTTTGCTAAAAAATTGTTTGTAATTTATATTTAAATTTTTGTCTTCTTTTACTTATAATTAATATTAATTATTTCTCTAATCTCTAAGTAACCTCAAATTAATTTGCCATTGTATCAGTAGTCCTATTATATAAGACTAGCTTAACCCTGTGCGCTTCGCTACACTGCTTTAACCACTTTATCGGTTGAGAGATATTTAATATATGCATCCTATGGAAGGTATTTCCCCCCTGCGCCTACCCGCTTAATTTTTGTTTTCAAAAGTGAAGTATACCATAAGAGTGACTTCTACAAAGTTTGAACTTTCTCACTATAACAGTTTTTAAGATATCCGATATTAAACATTGGCGTCCTATGGGGGGGTAACACTTCCCCCGCTGCTATTTTATTTAAATTTTTGGGCTCAGAGGATCCTACTACTAAAAGTTTAACAAAATACGTGCAGCGGCTCCTTTTAATATTTCTATCTATGAGGGAACTGCTCCTCTTCTGTCTACCCCACCCATAACTATATTGAAATTTAAAGTTTGCCATAATAGTAGCTTTAACCACGTTTGATGACTCTCCCTTTAATAGTTCTTCAGTTGAGCGATATTTAATATATCCACCCTATGAGAGGTTTTTCCCCGCCAGCACCTACCCGCTTTATTTTTATTTTCATAGCATACCATAAGAGTGACTTCTACAAAGTTTGAACATTCTCACTATAACAGTTCTTAAGATATGCGATATTAAACATTGGCATCCTATGGGGGAAACCACTTCCCCCGCTGCTACTTTATTTTAAATTTTGGGGCTCAGAAGATTTTACTACCAAAAGTTCAACAAAATGCGTGAAGCGGCTCTTAAGATAAGCGATATTTAATATTGGCATCCAATGGGGGGTACCAATTTCCCTGCCACTCACGTGATGCTACTGTAAAAATTTCAGGAAAATCGGTTCAGTAGTTACGGAGTCTAGAAGCCAACATAAAAACAAACAAAGAAACATACAAACATTTTGCATTTTTATTTATATAGATTTAAAGTCTTGTTGTACTATTAAATAAAAAAAAAAAAAAACAAAGACAAATTTTTCACAAAAAAAAAAAAAAAAATAAAAAGTACATGTTGTTTTAGGAATGATTTGTAGTTACCCTTGCGGATGGGTAGTCATCTTGAAGCAAAGGCTTAACTACAAAAACGTTTAGGGTCATGCTGGTGGTAGTGACGTGACCAACAGCCGTAGGGCCTTGCAAGTCAGGAGAGTCTAAACCGAGCTATAACTAAAAACCACATGCCCATGTCTATTAGCGCCCATGTTTACCAGTTGAAGCGGCTAATAGACATCTCTTTTCCCCGCACCCATTTCAAAAGGCGGCAGCAAATGGGCCTGCTAGCCCTCAACTACATATAACCTGTCAGTCCTTCCAGATACTGCCGGTCTATAACCTTCTCAAATCCATTAGCATCTGTATCTCAAGGGGAGGGGCAGTTATCTTTGCCGGGTAGTAGGCATATTATGCGGCATGTAATGCTTATAAATAAAAAAGTTGTAAGGTTATCTTAACCATCTCTAAATTTACTTTATTTGAGTTTTGTAACAAATATTCTTTTCACTTAATGCTAAATAAAAAAAACAAACATCTCCCACTAAAAGCCAGAGGAAATATCATGCACTATGTATTTGGTAAAGGCTACATAATTTCAGGTTACCCAGCTACTGCGGCATCGATATCAGGCTGCCGTCTGCTGTTAGCTACCGAGGTGCCATGTTAACAGGAGGAACACCATGCTCTGCCGGACTGGCTGATACTTGTGCGCAAAAATTTCTTTCGACTAAGCCTCCAGGCGGTCGCTAACCAAGCTTGGTACATGATTCTGAAAAACCAGGTAGGTATTTCTAAGGCTTCCAAGGTCCAGATGGGAGAGAATCCATTACAGACTCAGTGTACCATTAAAATAGTTAGTTTTTTACGTGCCAAATATTGTGCAGATAGAATATTAAAGAAATGATTCAAGGTCTCCAGGGCCTTCTCTTATAAACTCCCTAGTCAGATAAATCCGTCAATACGAGCTTTTAGCACTAGGTGTGGAAAAACTAGAAATATCTGGCCTATTATAGAGGGGAAAAGGATTAAGCGGGCGTAAATGCTATGCAGACTTCACCTCAGGATCCTAATTGTGATTATAACGGAATATGTGCTCTGTCATCGTTCGTCTTTGGGCGACCTAAGACTCAAGCTGTTTGGTCATAGAACCTTAAGAGACAAAACCAGTCTTTCTGACACTGATTTGATTGGGATTCACTCCTAAATTGGACCAACTGGTTGGCTGAGGTACAATGTTAGCAGCCAGGTTATGTAGAACGTCTTGGAGACAGTGACGCATGTAAACATAACGGGAACTAACTACTTGACCACGAAAGCTTTGCTTGATTGCGTTTGGCAATGGAACCCGTAACCTAACCTTTTAATTAATGTTTGAAAATTTTTTTGATTTCTACAAATTTTTTTACTGATTCAATCAATATTTTTGTTTGATTTTTATTTAACCAACAAAAATGTGGACAACTCTTCAAAAATTTAATAAGCGCGCTATTGGTTGGAAGTTTTCATAATTTTGTATGAAATATTTAACGCTCTTTAATGTTGTCGTCTTTTTGCATTTTTGTATTGATTGTAAGCAACACTTCTTCATGTGAAATATAAGAACTACAACAAAAAACACATGCAGTCTATTTTTGGACGCTTTAAAAAAGTACAGCAATAAGAAAAATGATAAAACAGCGTAACGAGGTTTGTAGTAAAAAAAAAACAACAAAAACAATAGCAGGTAAAAAAAACGTTTCATTTTTTTTAAACAACAATAAGAAACAAAATAAATTTTTGGTTGGTTTCAAAGTTGGTAAAAAAAAACAAAATCCCGTATTCAATTTTTTCAAATAGTTTGTTTAAATACATAAATAGAATGATGGCGGAAAACATATCGAGTCGGTCTGCCGCCGTTTTTGGTTACATTTCTTCTTCATTAGCAAAGGAAAGGATAAAGCAACAGTGAGTGATGAAGAAAAACACTGTGAGTATAAATATGACTTCGTTCAAAAATTATTCCAACAAAAAAATGTGTCTCAAAGCCAGCCGGCCCTTCATCTTCGCCAACAGTGCTTGCTTGTGTGCGCGTCATTGCTTGTGCCAAAACTTTTTTGTTTGATTCAGCAAAATTATTTGTTTGAAATTTATATGAATTTAAGTAAAGTTTTTCTTTGATTCTGTAAAATTATTTGTTTGAAAAAATCGGCGTTTTTTTTTTCAATAAACAAAATGCAAATAAATTGTTTGAACATGCGAATTTGTTTGTAGGACCGATTTTAGACAAAAAATTGTTTGATTCTACAAATTTTTTGTTTGAATTGGAAAAATAATTTTTTCTGTGTAGTGTCTTATAAAATATTATTATTAAAAATTTAATAAAAGGATGCCCTGTAGGCAAGTTAGTAATGAGCTAGTCGATTCCCGCTAGAGATTCCGGTCTGTTTCCACAGAACCAGCTGAAGGTCTAACAAAATTGGTATATAATTTGAAATTTTATTTGTAACTAAGCAAATTAATATTTCTAAAAAGTATTCAAAAAGAATATTTTAAATTCCCGAAATAAAACTTTCGTGCCTGGAAACCCTAATTACTATCCATAAAATTTTATGAAACAATTTCGTTGCCATAAGAGACATTTAACAACGAGTTAATGAAGTTATTTAAAAAATGTTTATATTCATGGTTTTTCACAGTTAAAATCATTTATGTAACGAATAAAATCTTCCTTTAATTAGTAAAAATTTGCTGTATTTCTTTGCCATTAAAATACTTTTTTTTGTTATCATTTGTATTTATGCTTCACTTCAATTAGTAAAAATGAACTCTTGTGCAATTTCCGAATTATTATTTCTAGGATACATCCTCATTAAGGAACAAAAAAATTTTAACAGCAAAAAATAAAATGTGAAAAATTAAGAGAATGTCTTTTGTTGAGTTTTTTGTTTTGTAGCAAAAGATAAGCATTTACGGTATATCCTTTTTAATTTTTAATTTACTTAAATTTTTTTCTTTATCTCTACAATTGTTCCAGCTAAATTTTTTATAATACAGAAAAAAGGTAACATTTGCAATGCTAAAGATTAAACATACAAATAATACAAGCATATAAAAAATAAATTAAACCTTTGTTTACCCTACGCTAGGTTCTTGAAAATCGTTTTTAGTTGCATAAATGTTGGTATTATAGGAATAAAATTATACGTATTTCTTGCCGTTTTGCCACTGAAAGGCCTTTACTTTTCCCCAACTCTTGCTGCTACCGGTTACCGCAGCCTCCATCTGTTTTCCTGCGGATTTCATTCTATGACAGTTCTAGTGATGCCGTTTTAGTACCTTCTTAGTGTATGGCCAATTCCCTACCACTTCCCCTTCATTATTTCATTTGATAAGGGCTGTTGACCTTTTATTTTGCCAGAGCGTCTAGTTAGATCTAGTTCTTGAACAACAAATGCGAAGAATCCTACCAAATTAATGAATCACGAACACTTGCTAGTGGCAGCGTTTCATGTTTTGCAAACGTAAAAATGGAGACATTTTTAAGAAAAAAACCTAAATGAAATTAGCGTGTGCAAAGTTCGTTGTAACTTCTTGCAAAATTGCAGTATTTTAAGCATTTATTTCTTATTCATATACATTTCGAAATGTAACATTTACTTAGTCAAGCACATGATTTTTGTGTACTCCTCTAAAAGTGTTATTATTTAAATAATTTCAGTTTCTTGTTTGGGTTTTTCGTTGTTTTCTCATTTTGAATTTTCCTTAAAAAAAAAACATGAGAAAAAAATTAAAACTTAACAACTGTTCAGAGTAATTAAAAAAGGATTAAGGGAGGCAGGAAATAGATAATGGAAAAATTATGCAAAAATTTTATTAAACAAAGCACAACAGGAGAATTAAACCAAACACAAAGAGAGAAAAAAAATTGTAATTAAAGTCATGAAGAAAATTATTATAGTTTTTAATAAACACTAGATAAATCAAACAACTGTGTGGTTAAAACAAATAACTATTCCAAATCAAAGAAGGAATTATTTCTTTTTTTATAGAAAATAAATATTAGTCCCTCTATGAAGCTGACCATGCTAACCATGATTAAGAAACTTAATAGATACAATTGTTTTTCTAGACCCAAAATTCAACCTGGTTTGTCAAGTGCGAGACAAACTTGCAGCGCAAAACTGGAGGTGTGGGTTTGTCCTGATGTGTGTAACATCTAAAAATATTGGTTTTGTACGCAGTAGACACAGAAAAAAATATCTCAAGAAAATTTTTAACAACACGGTTTGTTCAAAATAAAATTTTAGGTCAACCAACAAATTAATGGATTCAATGAAAATTTTTTATCAAAATTACACTTTACAAAAAGCACCCAATAAAACATATTTCATAATGATATAATTAAATATTTCTTCATATTCAATAAAAAAAATATTTGAATCAAAGTAAAGACAGTATTTTGACACCTCATGTCCATTTTTTAAAAGCTTTGATATCGTTGCAAATAAGACTTGTGCGTTTGTAGTTCTCATTCGCTTTACAATTTTATTTGTATAAATTAGTTTTTCCAAAGTCTTTGGAAAAAGGTTTCCTGATGATCTGACCTAAGCAACCAGCGGAATACTCATAGGAACTAGTTTATCCCCCTACAATAAATTTTGGCGTATTAATAAAAAAAAAAATTGAGAATTAAGCACATCTTAATTAATCAATTCGATATACATTTTGTTTGATTTATTCAAAATTTCTAACAATTTGTTTAAACAAATAACGTAAACATTTTGTTGAAAAAATTATTTTGAGCAACAAAAATTTTTATTGACTCAACAAACTTGGCTGTTGAATAAAAATCCAATAACTGTACCAACAAACTTTGATATCAATACCGCAAAAATCGTCTTCGCAGAAAACTCAAAACATTTTTAAATCAAATATGCGATTTTCGTATAAAAATATGAAAATTATTTTTTTTTCTGTGTACAATAATATTTCAGATATCCCACTACCAGAATCCTCTTAAGGACTCTCTTCTCCCCCATTCCTATATGGTGTTATATTGTTACCTATCACCATTTCTCCAAATTGTCCAATGTCCATAAAGTCCACTTTTAACATTGGAAGAATACACGGAATGACATAAGATCTCGTTTTATTCGACTGCAAATCACACTGTAAAGTTTCGTGAAGATCGGTTAATAATTTACCCTTGGCCCCATATCAACCCTTCTCCCGGAAAACAATTTATTATGCTTGGACCGTAATAAATAATGCTATCAGAATAAAATTTAATGACTAGAAATCACAATATTTGGTAAACCGTAGCAGATATAGATATTGCGGTCAAATTTCTTCCAACTGAGCTTCATATGACCCGAAAAAATGTCATGCAATTTTGTTTTACCTTAGATCCAATATTTAGCAGCCTTCTGAAATTCACTGTATACGCTAAAACTGATTTCAGCGCTGTATTGAAATAAATTGAAATTTGTATTTTTCAATACCAGAAATCACTCTACAGATTTTTGAGATGATTGGTCTATAATTTACAATGAGTCCAATATAAATTCCCCTTCTTTAAATCATTTTAATTTGGCTAAAACTGCTACGAATCATGAAATTTTTCTCAAACTTGTTCAAATTAAAAAAAAAGCATAACATTTTCTAATTGTCAGTCAATAATTTAATATGGGTCTAAGCCGCAACCAATTTTAATGCTGACGTCAGTTTTTATAAAGATTTAAGAATAACACTACGTGACAAAATTCCAACAAAGTCGTGACCAAATGAATCTGACAGCTAATCTTTATGCATTTCAGTCACATCTTCTATTTTAAAAACACAAATAACGGTTTGGAATATCTCAAAAACTGTTATACTTTTGACAATTCTGACTTCATATTCGGATTAACCAAATTCATTTGGTCCAAAAAACTGTCACGTAGTGTAATAAATAAATATCATATAGATATCACTCCTGAAATCTTCGAACCGAATATTGCACTCTTACTTGTTATGTTTAAAAATTAAAATAAGAAGCCAAAATTCCGAATTATATTTTCTTAAATTATTTAGTTATATAAAATATATTTTCAAAGTAGAATTATTACGAAACCACATCGGCAGTTCTGCTGTAAAAAGGGCGAAATACAACAAAAGTAAAACAAACTTGTGTAACGTTTAGTTAATAATATTTTCTGACTTTGTCTTAAGTCATGCCAATGACAAAATTTAATGACAGTTTATCCGAATGACTCGATTCTCCGATTTTATTACGTCAACGCACTGATGACATTATTTGTTAAACTTATTCTGATTCGTCATTTGTGTGATGCCGATGTGTCATGTGACCAGGCTGACAGCACAATGATGAAAAGTGTCATTGGGTCAAAAATGAAGACGCTTGTCATAGTAATGATGTCAAAATACATAAGCTTTATAACCCTTTTCTATCAGTGTATAGATAGGGGTTAACATAACATGGACAATTATTGTGTGGGAGGTCCCAAACTGACCAATGGCCCTAACGACGAAAACCATCTTATAAGGATCTAGACATTTAGATAATATTTGGCACAGATAACTCTTTTTATGTTCTTTATCAATTTTTTATATCCAATTCTAATAGTTAAAAAATGTTGTCGTTGTAAGGCTTGGAAGAACTTATGTATTGTCATATTTTAAATTTATAACGTCATGAACGTTTTCGTTAAAAAAAACTCTCATCTTTATTTAAAAATCTCTTCAACACTTGAAATTTAAATTTTACCACCCTTCACATTTTTGTATACATAAACAAACGTTTTGCCAATATTGATAGATGTTAAGAATCCGAAAATTAATGAAACATTTTGAAAAAAAGCAGGACAAATAAAAATACCATTGAATATCAATAAAACAAAAAACAAACATTTCTATAAAAACTAAACAAATCCTTAAGCAACAACTACATGAGCAATCACGTGGAAATTTTTCAATTTATAAATACAGATGTTTTGACAAGCAACTGTTGTTGCATGAGTAATAGAAAAATGCAAAAGAAATAAATTTCAAAGACGAAGAAAGACACAAAACTACTAAAAAAAAATCAACACAGCAACGTCAAACAAAAATGTGTGACTGCGTGTTTTGAAAAGGAAACGGAAAAGAAAATTTATGGATTGTAAAAACCAACTTCTATACAGAAAGTTTGAAAAAAATTATACGTAGTAAAATCGAAAGGAAACTTAAGGGAAATCTAATTTGAAGTCAAACACACACATTATGTGTGTTTGTGCATCCGTGCAAATTTTGTTATCACTTTGCGGGTTTGCAATTTAGAGGAAAAAGGAATACAATTTAGTACATAGGCAAGAGTTTTATTAAATTTTTAGAAAAATAGGTTCAGGAATTTAAGCAGCCTCCATACAAAGGACCTTCTAGAATTAAACTGTATTGCTTTGTTTATCTAAATAGTTGTAATTAACTCGGAGATCTTGGAGAGAGGATGGTCAGTAGTGAACGACAGCACCACCATAAGCAATGCGAATGCCAAAAGACACATTGTGGTTTACGGCTGACGACATCACAGCAGCAAAAGTTTTTTTTTATATACTCACGAGTATATGAATATTATAATGGGACTACTCTGCCCAGACTTTATCAAAAGCTCGAGAAGTATCAATTAAAAGAGAAAAGCAATATTTTCTTTCTTCAAATGCTATTCCAATGTCGTTTACATGTCTATGAAATGTTTTCAATTGTGCTATTTGTTTTTTCTAAATCTAAATTGATGATTTGGAATACATTTATTCTTATTTAGAGCCGGGCTTTGTTTTGTGACTTAAATTCTCAAACAGTTTGGATAGTTTTGAGTGCCCCGATAGGCAAGCTGATAGTGAGCTAGTCTATTTGTACTGTGGTTGCGGGTTCGACTCTCGCCAGAGACTCTGGTCTCCTGCAGACAAGTGTAGAGCTTCGCGTGATTAGTTGAGGAAAAAAAATATATTGTACTTTTGAATATGAAGATCTCAAAGGTACCATAAGCTTAAATCTACAATTTTTGGAAAAGCTTTAAGACACGCGGGAATCTAAAAAATCCACCCTCGGATGTATGTATTATAAACAACACATGTATGTATGCATTATTAAAGTTATAAATCGTGTAGGTAAAACAAAAATATTTAAAAAATTTGCATAAGTCTTGAGAAGTTACATTGAAAAAATTTTAATATTCTGGAGAATATAAAGCTAGGAAAAATATTTTATATCCTTGATTTACTTTTGTCCTTATTACTCATAACAATATCATCATCATCATCTCCATAAAAAGAACATCATAAATGGTTGCATCAGATTTAACATATTTAGACAGTCAACTAGTTACAAGTAGGAATAGCCCTTCTGTTCATGCAGATAAAACAATACGTTTTTCATCCAAAAGAGAAAAAAAAGGAATTAAAACGAAAATCTATCTTATATCTCAAATCATGTTTTAACTGTGAGTATGCTGTTGCTGCTGCTGTTTCTTTCTAGAGGCGATGATGTTGGTGGGCATTGTATTGGTAGTAGTGGTGTTGTTACGTTACCGCCACAACTGCTAACTATTTATTACTGCAACAATCACTACTAAATGACGGACTGGTTAAAATCGACATGACAGGCTTGAGATGAATAATGTTGACAACCGTTGTGATGGATGAACCTAAACTGGAACAAGTTATTTGTTTCACTTTTTCATCTTTATGCTGCTGAACCATTTTTATTGTGATATATATTTTGACTGATTTTTTTTTTTTTTTTGCAATTGGCCATTTGTATGCAGATTGGCGCACGTTTAATCTTTTTTGCGAATTTGTATCTGTTTTTATGTTTCATTTTTCATTTATGAACACATTCAGACAAACAATATGAGTGGCTTTTTATATCTGTACATAAATATGTAGCTCTATCGTGCCATAGATTAATAAAGGTTTATGATGATATTTACAGCAGTTTCATCTGTATGCATATAAAATTGTATAATTCTTCACTCGAACAACACTTGAATGAAAATTTTATTTTATTGATATTTGATGATGGTCTTAAGTTGTTAATCAACAAAATTATAACAAAACAGATTTTTTTGATTTTATGTTTGGTAATTATCTAAAAGTTTAATTCTGTAGTGGTTTTGCTTCTTTTTGGTTTTGGCTTAATGTGTCTTAAATTTGAGATTTTTGAGTTGAAGTCTCAAGTTTTTAAAGTTCCCCAAAAAAAAAAAAAAATATTTCTTGCATAAGCAAAATAATTAAGAACCCAAAAGGGCACATAAAGTATCCCTTTCAGACCTGACGCTTGACTACTGGGAATTCTTTTATAATTTTTAGAATATATGCTCTCTATAACTTACAGAAATAAAATCAGTGTTAAGGTTAAACCATTTTTATATCCTTTAAGGATTTTCAGGACTCGCACAACTGATGCATCTCGTTAAAATTTTTAGCTAAAACGCATTTTTATTGCATTAAATGAGTTCAGTTGGTTTGAAACATTAAAATTTGTCACTTTTTTTCGTTAAAACATGCCCACTGCCATATATTTTAACGATTTGCACTTTTGCAATTCAAAACACAACTATCTTTTGTGGCAAATTTTGGCAAAACTGATATGTGACGTAAGAATTTTGCAATAATTCAAGTAACAGTTAAGCGAACAGCGGATAATGTGAGAAACAAGCATAAAAAATAACTAGCGCAATCGGTTCATGCCGGTGTATTTGACATTTGTCAAATAGAGGCGAAAAAATTTAGACCGAAACCCATCTGCACAATCGATGCATATCGGTCTGAAAGGGATATGATTAAATATTTTGACTCCAACTTTCGATTGGCACCAAAGTGCATTAGATCACGCCTCATTTAGGAATGACAAATAGAAATATTTTGCCAAGACTTAAGAAATATTATATTATATGTATAGAAAATTCTCTACCATTTAAATACTAATCTTTTTTCTGCTTAAAACAAAATATCCAATTATTTTTGTTAAAAGATTCCATTTACACCAAAAATTCTTGATAAAAGGGTTAACGCTTGTTTTATAATTTTACACAACTGTATAAAGAATAAAAAACTCTTTTTGAAATATTTGACTTTTAATTTCTAAATTAAGTTTTACATAGAAATTACTTTTAAAATTACATTTTAGATAAAGTTTATTACCCATAAATGTACCATATCACTTTGTTGTATGTATGTACAAAGTATATACGTGTTTTAAATATTACCCTGCAGCTAAATTCGTAACTAGTTAAGTTTTGGGACAGAATATTTCTAGTTGCAAACATACTATTTTTGTTCCCGTCAAAATAAAAAAACAACAATAAAAAAGATAATAGATTATTGACTACACCGTTTTATACGTGAAGACGTTTGTTGTAAAATAACAAAAAACTACAAAAGTAGTTAAAAAAATCAAGTAGGAAAGTATATTCGGTCAAGAAAGTATAGTATATAAAGACACATTTTCGAAATTTGACTCTGTTTGGGTCTCTTGGCCAATCATGGAACCGGTAAACGAAACGAATTTTAATAAAAAATCAATATCTATATTAAATTTGTTGGTCTCAAAGTGGTTTTGGAAAATAATTCGATAGGTATATATAAAACAAACGACAAAACTGATAGAAAATTATTTTACAAATGGCGCTAACAAAATATATGATAAATGTATATATAGAAACTTATCATGTTATGGCTATTAAATATCATGATATGATTGTGAGTTACATAGTATGTTTTCAAAGTTATCATTAATTATTTGATAAAAAATAATTATTTTTCAGTCATCAATACTCAAATTTATAATTGCGATAAACATTATTAATTTGTTTACAGTATCTATAATATTGCTGATATTAAAAAATAACAACTTTTTGTGTACGACAACCATATATTGTTACATTAGTGTAGTTGGCGTAACCATATCCAACCTAATTTTTTCTCTGCGTGTATGTTCCACTATGGACCGATTTAAAAAAATCAAGTTAGAATGCTTTATTCCGCTGTGCGATACCCTCCACCGACAGTTCGAATATTTCAGGAGCGGGATCTTTATGAACTATATGATATATATATTTATTATAAGTTTATCTTTTTAACGGCCATTTTCACCAAGTTCGGTTATAATAAACTATCGGTTATAGCTGTCAAAACATATTGGTAACCGGAATTTAAATTGAAAGTTAGTTTTAACCGAACTTGATGAAAATGGCCCTAAAACAGACATCAGCATTAAAATTGGTTGCGGTAAAATATCATGATTCGTAACTGTTTAAGCCGAACTTAAATGATTTTCAGGAGGTGAATTTATATTGAAACATATATTTGAATAAATTTCAATACAGCAGTGAAATAAGTTTTAGCGTTTACAGCGGATTTCATAAGGCTGCTAAATATGGGATCTAAGGTAAATTATGGACCGTATATCACAAAATTGCATGACAATTTTTCTGGCCATATATGGGGCTTATAGTTAATTATGGACCGATCATCACGAAATTTATGAGTGCTATTTCTAGACCTATAAAACTGTGAAGTATTCAATTTTATTCTGATAGCATTATTTATTCCGGTTTTGGGCGTACTAAACTGTTTTCCGGGAGAAGGGTTTTTATGGGTCATGTGGTAAATTATAGACTGATCTTCACGAAATTGAACAAGGTGCTTTCTAGTCCCATAAAACTGTGAAGTATTAAATTTTTTTCTAATACCATTATAAATTACGGTTTTAGACATACTAAACGGTTTTCTGGGAGTAGGGTTTATACCGGCCCTAGGGTAAATTATGGACCAATCTTTACGGAATTTCAAAGTTTCATTACTATTTCAAAATGTCATTACTATTACTCTTATAAAACTGTGACGTACCAAATTATATTATGAACGCATTATTAATTACGGTTTTAAGCGGACTTAACTGTTTTCCGGGAGTAGGGTTTATATGGGGCCTTGGGTAAACTATCGACCGATATTCACGAAATTCTCCAGTGTGATTTCCAATCAAATAAAACGAACTTTTGCAAAATCTTTTATCATTCCGTGCATTGTTCCACCATTTTTGTTAGTTTTTGTAACAATATTATCAATTTTTTTAAGTGGTGGTTCCACATTTTGATTCATAGCTCTGATCCTACTGAACCGATTTTGTTGGATTTCAATCCCAAACTGCTTAGGATAAAAGTTTGATTATTTCTTTTGAATTTTTCGAAAGTGAGCGTGTTTTCAACAGACGGCCATGACTAAATCGACTTGGAATTACTCAAGAATATATATACTTTATTGGGTCTGAGATGAATAAAAAAAAAGTTGCACCCCGAATGACAAACTTATGGCTAAAAATTCACTGATGGTTTAAAAGCTGGTTTAGTTGAACTAAACTTAAAATTTATATGTAGTTTAAAAACTCAACAACTATAAATCAGTGTCCCATGTATTATATGTTGTTAAAATAATAACATGTGGCAGCACTACGATAAATTTTATGCGTTTAAAGATGGTATATATGTTTAGTGATTTATAGATTTGTTGGTTTAAACACATTTTAAACCAAAAATAGAGTTTAAATTGCTCTGATTTTTTAGCCCTAACTATACCCTCTTCAACAACTAATTGTGGTGGAGGGTATATAAAAAAAAAATAAAAAAAATGGTAAGACGATTGACTTTGCAATAAGATATTTTTAAAACCAAATTTTATCTTTATGCCAGCAATGAAAAATAATTTACGTGCACAAAAAGACTACCCCTGAAAGAAGTACCGATTCTCAAAATTTTAGGCTTTGTCCTTATGAAAATTTTAACGTATGTAGAAAATTTTATAAAATTATGTTTAAAACTGTAACCTTTACTTTTCACACGAAGTAACATGGACAGACAACCAGCTAAACGGACGAATGGACATCGTTAGATCGACTCAGAAAGTGATTCTGATGTGATTGGTATACCTAAACAGGGGTCTAGAACGAATAATTTTTTACGTTACACACATCAGCACAAACTCATAATTGCCTTTTCGCTATTGTGGTGTGAGTATAAGAACTAGTTTTTAACTAGTATATAACAGCAAACAAAAGAACTTTGACAACGCAAAGGTAAAATCGATAGTTCGATATATGAAAAAACCAGGGGTGTAATCACCGCATTCGATACCATCGTATCGCATAAACGATCGATTTTTTTTGCATACGATAGACACTGATGTATCGAATGAAAACTTGATAAATGTAATGTCGAGTTACTCGATATCGAATGTTATTATTTCAAATTCAATACATTTCATTCGATATCGAGTTTCATGATACCAAAATAAAAAATTTCGATCAATTTTGCTCGATATTGTATGCGGTGATTAGACCCCAAATGTGTAACTAGTCTGCATTTAGCAGCAACAAGTAAATTTCTAAATTAATACTAACTATTATGCCTGCAGGGTTATTCTAAGCCTAAGCTTGTATGTTTGTTTATGTGTATGTATTAAACACATAATCTATTGTTGTACTGTCATTTTGTATTTTATTTGCAAGTAATTGCAATTTTTCAAATCCTACTCTTCATTTATTTGTGTTGAAATATTTAAAAATACTCATTTTAAATTCTTCTATTCTTTCAGAGACAAGAAAAAGAAAATTTTTTCTGAAACAGTTGCAGAATTTGAGTCACACAAAAATAAGAGTATTGTTCTATGTACTACAATTCTTATGAAATTTAATAAATGAAATTCCAGATAAAGGAAACAAAATGACAGAGTCGAGTAAAATGAAAGATAGAAACCATATCTACATTTATATACTACGTAGAGTGGAGTGGTAGAAATGTTCTCAAACTAAAAAAATGTGTTTTTGTTTAAACCCTAATAAAGCAAGAAGGCTGTGACGCTTTTTTGATACCCTCTACCAAGACTTATATATATATATATATATATATATATATATATATATATGTATGTTCCCATCGATCCTATAAGGATCATAGGGCCTAAAGACTTACATTTAATTTTTTTTTTGAACTTAGGAAGACCGCTGATTTTGAGTAAAAACTTATTTTCTTTTGCTGCAATAACAATATATTGCTAAAAAGATTTAAAAAACTAAAAGATGTTGGTCTTGAAAAAGCAAAGAATATGTAAACCAAAGCCCTGAATATGTATTCCTTTATATTTACTCCCACTAGAGCATAGGTCTCTAACAATATCCGTATTCTATCTTACTGGATTTGGGGCTAATATCTAACTTGATTCCATGTTTGCCACAATAGATCTCATTTTGTCTTCGGTGGAACCTCTCCAAGTTTCTTCTTGCGTAGATAAACAGATTCCAAAGCAGCGTTTGCTTAGCAATATTTCCAATAAAAAATTTTATCATTTTGCGAAGCTCTTATGGTATATTTATAAGAATAAGCGCACAATTATGCGCTACGCAATAAGAAATACAGAGATGCAGTAAAGTAAGTGAAGGAACTCTTTACAAGTTTTATCAAAGAAAAAAGAAAATTTCAAGTGCTACGGCATTCCCTTACTACGAAGCTGGTTTGTAAGGGAGAATAGTAGAAAATAACTAAGCCCGTATTTATAAAAAAAATTTTAATTTAATGAAGGTTTATAAAACAAATTTTGTATGAAAATTTTCCTTAATAAACGTTTGTTAAATTTAATAATCGTTCAATAAAAAGCTTTTTGTGTCAAAAATGTATTACTTCAAAGTGGGAACACACCATATAAAATTCATGCCTTTCGTAAGCAAGATGGTAAGCGAAACTCTTACATTTTTCCCTTACAAAGCTGCTTCGTTTCAAGCAAATTTTTTTATCGGGATTGTTATCTTCGTGACGTGATACTTGCCCAATATCTACTGTAATTTACGTTTTCAGATTTCATTTAATTGGCATAGAAGCTCTACATTCGTTAGCACACGAGGCCAGAAAATACGTAATATCACTTTTAACTTTGCAAGTAGTGCACCCATAAACCATTCCGAGTTCGGTCCTATGACTCAAGTTGTTTTTCTGCCAAATTAGCACCACAATTTCAAATGCTATTCTTGCTAATCTAAGCTTCTACATCTAACTATGTGCCACCATCTGTTGCAACGATAATTCCAAGGAAAGAGAATTAGTCGATATCTACATGAGCTCTATATCTTCTATCAGGGCATCTTTTGCGATCGTAAAGCCTATATTTCGGTTTTTTTGGTGGGGATTTTTGGTTCATTCATTGCCTTGATTGAGTAAAACGGTTTAAATCCTGTCTTTTTCCCATGTGAACTGCATAAAGGAGCTGTGAATGAAGTCCGCGCATTGTTTTACTATTAAACTATTCTTTGTAACACCACTCATTTTTAATAAAAGAAGTTTTCAAAAGTGGAACTCTAGCATTTAACTTTAAGTTTACGGTACAAAGGGAAAGTTAGAACCAAATGTTGTTTTTTATCTTCGATAAGTTCTTTAAAAAGTTCCACACAAGAAGTGGTATTCATTTTATATGTTGCACTGTGTTATACAAGAGCCGCAAATAAATATGTTTTTTTTTTTTTTTGGGTATTACATGAATATTTCTTGGTGTTACACATGGAATGACATATTCAATATACCTTCATTTATCACTTGTGGTGATGGAATGTGTAAAAAACACAGAAAGGAAAGAAATGTTGCAAGAATTTCAAACGAAAGACTTACAAACGAATTTTAAAAACCAGCCTTGTACTTATTAGTTCGCACTTCTACAGAGTCTTTATGATATATAAATTTCATAAGTTTTCAAGTTATGCATTTTAAAGCAAAACTTTTTTATATTGTTATATAAAACGAAGTATTGAGTTTTTACACTATACGAGGTACAAATTGGATAACTCGAGGTAAAACTGGGAAGAAGGCTCAATTCCACCGTTTCAAGCCTTTGATAGCAAGCCATCAATTCACATAAATCGATACTATAATACGAATAAAAAAAATTTATGCTATTTGATAATACGAATAAGTGTATTTTTTATAACAATTTGATTGTTTTTCAATATACATCCCAGTTAAAACTTCGCCTACAAAATAATTTCTTGAGTAATCAGAAAAATAAGAAGGCACTA
This sequence comes from Pollenia angustigena, assembly GCA_930367215.1. Classification (NCBI taxonomy): domain Eukaryota; kingdom Metazoa; phylum Arthropoda; class Insecta; order Diptera; family Polleniidae; genus Pollenia; species Pollenia angustigena. The sequence continues at coordinate 18,430,053 of OV884060.1, forward strand.
CTTACAATTCTACTGAAAGAACCAATGAATTTTACAAGGCATGTCCCAAAATGAACGCATTTAAAAGTAGGTCATTATTTTTGTACTTAAATACATCCAGAACAAAGTAGTTATAGAAGTTGTTATACATGTTAAAGAAGCTATTCGTTTTGAAAAAGTAAGCAAAGTTTTTACTGGGATATAAACACAGAAAAAATTAAACATTGATTTTAATTACCAAATTCGTAGCATCAAGCAAACAATTTGTTGATGTTGCTAAAATAGTATTAATGTATTCAAAATAATCAAATACTATTTGTTGGTATGTTTAAATCAGGGTTCAGAAATATTCATGTATGAGTAGTAAAATTCAACCATTCGTGAAAGGTTCTTTTGTTTTATTCCCACACTGTAAAATGAATAGGTAACATTTTTTTATTTTTTTTTATTTTTCGGCGCATGCATAAGAATACATTTGTTTTTTTTTTCAAGTACGAGTATGTACGAGTGTGTAAAAAGTGAGAAGAAAAAATTGTCAATACTAATATACGAGAGGCTAATCGTTGCTCTAATTAATGTTTATAATAGAAAGAGTTACAAATATGCATTCACTTTTCACTCATGGTCATGAACAAAAAATTTTAATCTCCGTGGTGTTGCTTTTTTCGTCTTTAACAAGACACGAAATCTTTTGCTTTATTTGTTCTTGGTTCTTCTAGTAAGTATGTTTTTGCGTTGTTATTTATTTTTCCAAAATACATGCAGCGTTGCCGTTGAACTTTTTCTTCATCACCGAAGGAGTATTTTGACGAAAAAATAAGACCGTTTTTTATAAAAACTAAAAATAAATTACTTCAGGCAGTTAATGTTAAAAAAAAACTTTACTTTATTCACTTATATTTTAAGTTATTTAATAAATAAACAATATATATCTATCAGGCGCGGATCCAGCTTGAGCCTTAGGAAGGGGTGGGGGGGAATTTTTTATGATACAAGAAAGTAAGAAATCTGTTTTTAAAAGTTTATTAAAAACAATAAGTGTATTACCAACAATAAGGTTAAATAAAATATAAGATCAGTTCAATATAAATTACTCTTTTTAAATAAGCAATTTATGATTTTCTTGTGAGGCAAATTTAGATAGTACAGTCTATCTTCGGTCACTGTTGATCTGAGCCATGTCTTATTCGACGAGTAGCATTACTGACGAGCATTGAAACGAAAATTTGAAATATTTCTCTTAGAGTTGGGTAGATATCTTCATCACAGTATATTAAAGGATCTACAACGTTACCTGATAGATTTTCAGATATTTTCCATGTTTGTTGGCAATGCAACAGTTCAGGCTCAAGTTAAGATGTTAGTAGGTGTTTATCTCTTTTATCAAACATAATCAGCTCATCAGCATAAGCCCATCAGCTACTTTTGTATCTGTATATGACTTGATTTCACTTTGAGGAAGAAGTTTAGGTATGTTCAATACATTAAGGAAAGGTGTCTTGATATCTTCTAAAAAATTCAATAAGAGAAATGTTACCTACAACTTGGTGGTAATCTTCAACATTTTGGATGTGATTATTTCGTTCAAATCTTGACCTTTCGATTAGAACTCAACTAACTTTAACTTTTTCCAAAATCGCTTTAAATTGTTCTTCGGCTTTATTTCTTTTCTCTTCAAGGCACATGATTAAAGTTGTGATAAGGCTTGTTTCTTCTTGAAGATCTATTTTGTGCTCTTATAAAATGATACTAAGCGGCTGTGTTACAATAAGTATCACATTAATATGTATATTCCGCAAATAAATTCAAATTACTAAGTGAGTTCTTAAATATAAGGCTTTTGATGAAGTATCTCTACCTTTCCACTCAGATATTTTTTCCAAAGCTTCTACTATATGATGTACACTTGTTGCAAAGTTTAAAATTGAGTCGTGACGGTCCACCCATCTTGTGTCGCATAAAATAGAGAGTTTGGCTCCCAAATACTTTGCTTAAACTGCGTTTCGCTTGGGATGATTATATTTAAAAAATTTTGTCGTTTCTTATACAAACGATACAACTTTTTGTATTAATGGCACTTTATTGCTTTTAGAAATTGAGTTGTTTGATTTATAGGAATATCAGTTTCCAGGATTTTTTAATAGGTCCATTTCTGCTGATTTCTACAAAGTTTTTTAAGACAAGACCAAAATTTGTCGAAGCTTTTGAAACTATTGCTGATAGTGCCTTCGCATCAATTGACACATTAACGTCATTATCAGTATTCTTTGAAGCCTTTTCAAATGTGTTTACGACAAAGCCAATAAAATAAGGAAATATCAAAAATTATCGAATAGAATTTTGATTCATGCATACATATTTCAAAATTTCAAATTCAAAGATGACTATGATGAAAATGTGATACGAAAAACGGTTGTATTCAAATGTATATTATAATAATTATCATAAGACATACATACATAAATATTGCAATTACTAAGACTTATTAATAATTCAACCGCACGGATTTTCAAGTCAAACGTTTACTCTTTAGATATAAATGGCACCTGCTGGGATTGAATGTAGAATAATAAGTATTTTAATACAGTATACTCTATATTTTTAATTGGAAACATATAATAAGCAACTATTAGGATTAATAGTTGTACACTTATTGAAAATTTCGTTAGAGATTTAATAAAAAAACAAAAAAAAAAACTTGCTGGGATATGCAAAAATTTTTAACATTTGAAAAGAAAAATATTATTATTTTGAATTCTTGTATAATCGAAATAAACAAAACATATTTTTATAATTTCCTTATTCCTCTCCCCCCCCCCCCCCCCATCCTGCATCCGCGCCTGATACCTATAAAAGGAAGCGATTATGTTTATAAGTGATGTAATTAGAGTAACTATACTTTTAAAGTCGTAAACAAGTTTTTAACAAAAGCTTTTTAGCAATGTTCATTCTATAGTTTGTTTTTTAGTTTCCACTTGAGTATCACAACTTTAACGCTGTACAAGAAGGAATAAAGCAAAAGAGTTTTTGTCTGTTTAAACACGAATTAGCAAACACACAACAAAGATTAAAAATTTTTTGTTCCTAAACATGTGTGAATAGTGAATGAATACTTGGAACTCTGCGTATGAATGCTCGATGCAGATACGAAGCTTAAAAAACAAATGTCCTCCTATTATCTTATGTGTTCTGTAGAAAAAAACTCAATACAAATACTTTTATACAAGAAATAATAAAGCAATTTTTTTTTAAACACGAGTAAATCATACACAACAGTGAATTAAAATGTTTGTTCACAACCATGAGTGAATCGTGAGTGAATAATTGGAACTCTGGTTTTAACTGAAATTTATTATTGTTATCAAATTTGGAGGCTGTCACGACTGAATTTCCACTTTGTTACCTGTATAACCGGACAACTTCCCTTTCGACGGACAATTTTACCTTGCCCCGGCAGTGATCTAACGGATAGCATTTAGTTCTTTTGAAAGGACATCAGCCTTAAATGAACACATTTAAATCGCCACTTGGGTGTCCGGCCATAAGCAATTCCACTGCCTATATATATTTGACACTTAACTTACACTTTGACACTTGGCTTAAAAAGGTAGTACTTTATAATCTTGGTTAAGTTATTACGTAGAATAGTTCACAAATAATTTTGAAACGTGTATTTATTTCATAAAAAAAAATACTTTTTGTTATACAAAAATTTTATGAATTTTTATGAATTTTCAAAAAACTAGATTGCAAGCGATAACGTTAGTTTCGTAAAATGCTGGAGTAAAGTTTTTTCGTATTTTATACGAAAACTTTGTAAAATAAACGAAAGTTTCTCGTGTAAAATGCAGCAAGCGATTTTTTGCAGTGTAGAAAATTAAATATTTATGTGTTTTATCCTTTATTGTTCATTTCGAGTTTTTCATCATTTTATAAAAAATGTTTTTCTTTCTTTTTCAATTTAACCAACACGTGTCTTCTGTATCCAACTGATTTTCATTTTATTTCTATTCTCTGGCTGTGTGTGTGTGTCTATAAAGGCGTTACTAAATCACAAAAAATCAAAAATCAAAAGGAAATAATGATTGAACACATGTATTTTAGAAAATTATAAGTTTCTTAAAGAACGACTTTACAAAAATATTTTATCTTTTTATAATTTGATGGTGTGGTACTGAAGTTTTGTTCTTGCTGTTTGTCGAATCGAATCAGTTTTTGGCATAAAAATGCTTTCATTTAAAAAAGGGCTTGTTGAAGAAATTAAACTGAGCATCAATAAAAATTCCAATAAAATACTTATTTAGTATATTCGTAAACGAAATATTTATGTTAAGATGAATATGTGTTTTTGAATGCATAAGTGAGGTTTTTAAAATTTTTGGGGGAACTTTTTTATTAGTTTATTTTAAGAAAGTAAGCTAAGAGATAACACTGTGCAACAACATTCGGGTGATCGCCGCTAGCTTCAACACTTGCAACACGAAATGAAAATAGACTACAAGTAGAGCAAATCTGCCAAAGGGTTTTGAAAAGCTAGCTCGGGTTCCCGAAATATGGGGCCCGAACGTTTTTGAATTTTTTGAAAAGGCGTTTGGTATAAGTCAAAAAAAATATACTTAATGTACTTCTGAGCTAAAAAATAATTTCAGATGTCTTCAATAGAATCGTTTGGCGATTCTTTTCTTAGAATTTATAAACCCTCTAACTCTCATTAATGCATACAGAAAGGCAAAAAAAATTTGTTGAGATCGTGGCTGACCAGGGATCCTATTTGGTACCACGGGAGTCAGTAGCTCCCAGTGAAAAGTTCCCGGTCTGATTATTGGTTGAAGCCTCCGTTGGTATGATTCTTGCGGTAAATGCTTCCTGGCTATTAGGGAAATTGTCTTTGCGAAAGTTTCGCCAGTACGCTGAAAGATTACTTTCATGGTTCAGCTAGTGGGGTTCTGGCTTAAACTCAAAATGGCGAGAATGGACATTCTTGAAAGGACCACTAAATGTCAAATTGTTCACCACTTGAAGGAGAGTTCGGCCTAGGGGAGGAATATCCCTAAGTGCTGTTGCTTTTTAACAGAAGCTGCTGGCATTTTCCAAAAGCTGGTGAGGTAAGTCCTAAGCGAGGACCGAGTGCATAATTTTGCTGGATTCTACACTCAAATTGCTAACTGTGTGTGTTGTTGCCTTTCACACACGGGCACAGTTGGTAAACGTATAGTTTGTCACCCAGTATTTTACACAACATTTTTTAAAGTCGCGAAGTAAACAAAGAGTTCCACTTAAAATCCATATATTTTAATTTAAAAAGAATTACAAAATTGTATAGTTCTACTTTTATTGGCTTATTTACACATCGTAAAATACGGGAACGCTTATCGGTAACAAACCTATTATGAAATAATATTGTAACCAGGGAAACCGGAAACTTGCACTAAAAAAATAATTTTATAAAAGAGGTTAGAACGTCCAAGAATTCTGGTGAAAAAATGTGGTAATTCTTGAAATATGTTAATTCAACTCGAGTTCGAGCCCCCGCTCAGCCAAGAATAAAAATGTTTAATAAATTTCATGTTGTAAAATTCCTTACTTCATTAAAAATAATTGAATAAAAATAAATGAACTCAAGCCTAACTAACAATAACTAACAAATAAAAAAAAGGATAGTCGCTCAAGTATACGCCACAGTATTTAGGTACAAATTTTCGAGTGCTCCTGTTATCACTACCAAATTCATAAAGAGCTGTAATGGTCGCAAAGAGTATCTTATGTTTTTTTTTCGGCGAAAAAGAACTCTTAATTGTGGAGTTGACATCATTGCTTTAAGATCCCTTTAACACGAATCTTTTGGTCCATGACAGTTGACTTTAACATGGATAATTTTTGAGTTACCTGGTATTTATGATTTGATTGATCACAGATTTACCTAATTTTCTCGAATGTTCGTTTAAAGAAATAAAAGAAACTACAATCATTTTAAGATTTTTCACAGATAAACGAAGGTCTTCTCGATATTTAAGAAACTACCCTGCGGGAAATTAGTGTCAATTGGTCCCACAGACTGGTCCTGGGAGTTGTGAACATAGAACAGGTACAAAAAGAAAGAAGTCATGACCAGTGAAAGTATAACCAATCATGTAACTGGTTTACGAAGAACAAAAAGGTAGAAAAAGTAATGACCCTAGAGTGAAGCAAACTGACACCGAACTAGTCCCGTGATAGATTCTTTGGCGGTAGTGACCGGTTCTAGTTCTAACACTTTATATGAATGGGACCTATCACTTTTACATGGGGTTGTCATTGAAGGGGGTCAATTGACACCTAACAGGCACCACTTGACAAGTCACACATCTATTCTCACTGAACGTGTTAATTTCTACAATGCTTGTCCTAGGCATTATTTCAAAAATTATACAGTACTTTTCGCTTATAGTCCATTCCGCTTAAAGGCCAAAAACGGATATACGCCAAAACTGTCATATTCACATGCACATTTTTTCGAATTTCATACAAATTATTTGTTCTAAGGTCCATTTCGCTTTTAGTCCATTTTCGTTTGAAAGCTACATTTTTCTAGCATATAATTCTTCATGCAAAAATGTTCGCTTATAGTCCACTCTGTTTTTTATATATTTTTAATCAACTGGCAACATGTTTTAATTTACCTTTCTGGCAACTATTATAAATGCCAAATTTCACAATTTATATTTCATGACAGGGTGTCTTCGTCTGACAATTTTTTTTTAAATAAACGTCCAACTTCATAAATAAAACGCTTATAAAAATATTAGAGTTTTTTTATATAGACTTTGACGTTTGGTATAACAAAAAATTGTCAGGTGAAGACCCCATGTAAAGATCCTATGAAATTGATATTTATGTTATGTTTGATTTCGTCATCCAAAGAATTAAAAAGAATCTCATACGCATTTGTTTTTATTGAAATCTTTTAAAGCATTTGAATTAATTAATAAAAAAGATTTTTGTTTTAACTATTTATTAAAAATAAATCAATATTTGGTTATGTTTTAAATAAACTTTTCTTTTGTTTAAAAAGAGTGGATTTATTAAAGAAAATAATATTTATATAGTCCAAAATGTGGATTATACTAGGTTTCACTTATTATCCATAAAATGGCTTATAAAAAAAATCGGTTATAGTCCAAATACGCTTATGGTCCACAAAAGTTGTGCAACTATAGTAGTCGACTATAAGCGAAAAGTACTGTACTCTTTATTAAAAAAGAAAACCTCTAGCTTAATAAAACAGACATTAATAAAAATTGCTTGTTATATTAATTTCGATATTTGGATACAAAAAGCGTTTTAATAAATTCAATACTTTCTCTACCTTTTTGTTCTTCATATACCAGTTAAGTGATTGGTTCTCCTTTCACCGGTCATGAGTTCTTTCTTTTGGTACTTATTCTATTTTCACAAGTCCCAGGACCAGTTCTGTTGGAACAATTGACACAAATTTCCCGCAGGGGAATTACAGTACAGTCTTCACCGGTGGTGTAAAACATTTTTTGGGGATTTCTAAAATTTGGCTCTTGAATTTAATTCTAGGACTTGTTTTATTGAAATAATACTACATCGTATTGAAATAATACTACATTTCAGTAAGTGTCACTAAACATGACTATTGAGAATAGATTTGTGACTGGTCAAATGGTGTCAATTGACCCCCTCCAATGACAACCCCATGTAAAAGTGATAGGTCTTATTCATACAAAGTGTTAAAACTAGAACCGGTCTCTACCACCAAAGACCTATCACGGGACTGCTTTGGTGTCAGTTCGCTTCCCTCTAGGGTACAGCCATTTTAAGTTTTTTCAAATTTTTCTATGAAACAATTGAGTTTTGCTGAAAAATGTTAATGATCACCAGGGAAATATGCAATTGCACGTTTTTCCTTGTGCGACCAATGAAGGCAGAAACAATATAATTATCTGTTTAAGAGCTTTTTATCAATTTTGGCATCGATTTGTTAGTGCATATTTTTGCATATTTTTCCGCTTGAAGCATTTTTTTTGCATTATTTAGTTAAACGAGCCCTTTTGCAGCATTTTTTTAGTGCCTATTTTGTCGTTTTGAGGCATATTTTGATACATGTTAAATTTTTTTTAGATGCCGACAAGAGCTTTTGCAGCAAATAAAATAAAAATTTGTTATCCGAAATTCTGGCTTTTTTGTTTGAAATATCTATCTGTATACCCAACATGTTGCTTTTATTTCGCCATCTTAATTAAACTTTTTTTACTCTAATGACCAATTTTCTAGATTTATATTAAAACACATTTATGTTTAAAATCGTTTTAAATGCACAATTCTCTTCTTGACTTAACACTTTAATAAAACTTAATTCACCGATGTGGTACATTTAAATTTAACTTAAGTTTCTATTGGAATAATTTAGCAAGGTGGCCTCAATATGACAATAATACACCAACAACAGGCAAAGAAATAACATTCCGCTGTTTTTCGAGACCACCTTGCAAATAAATAAACTTTTTTATGATATTTTTTTGTACTGGTATAATTAAAAAAGACTTTATATGAAAATTAACGTAATATAGACATACAGGGGTGTGATGGAAATCGAAAACGCAAAACGCAAGAATTTGGAAGTTATTTTTAATACACTTTTAATAAAATTTTTATAATGTTTTTTATAAAATTCTGTTTAATACATAAACATTTGTATAATATTTTCCATAAAATTCTTTTATTACAGAAATCTTGTTAAAAAATGACTTGCAAAATTCTTACGTTTTGCGTTTTCGATTTCCATTACATGCATTTTAAATACTATCCAGAAAATTGGTCATAAAATGGTAAGACAAAGCAGGTTGCCATTAAAAATAAATGTTATCTTAAACTTTAAAGTTTAATATTTACTTTAGCAAAAATTAAGGAAAAAACAATTATATACGTTTTTGGTAATGTGTGGGTGGAGTAGATAGAAATCTGGACCATTCTTTAAATATACCGATCGACTCAGAATTACTTGTCGTCCAACCATCCGTCCGTCTGTCTGGTTGTCTGTCAATGTTGACCTTGTGCGCAAACTGCAAATTGCAATCTTGTAGATAATTTGATAAAATTTGTTATATACATTTTAATTGTATAGGTACTATAATCGGTCTATAATTTTACATATTCCCCATAAAAACTTCTTTAAAAATTAGATTCTTTGTGTCCGAGAACCATATAATTATGTTGGTATATACACTAAATTCGCCCCAAACATATTTTACTGCAAAATAAATCCTTTTGAATCGGTTCAAATTTGCTCCCATTTAACTTCCTTTTAAATATTAACATTAACAAACAATTTAGCGACCGTCCCTTAAATCCAAAATCCAAAAGACAAAAAATCTCATATGGATGTTAATATCTACATAATATTTGTTTTTTTCAGCTCATGACTGCCCATCGTTTTCAAGTTGGGCAAAATCTAGAAAATTCATCTTTAAATACTACGGTTTTTGGGCTTTACTTTAAATGGAACTGTTATTAAATTGCTGAATATTTTGTTTTTAAATTAGCAATTTTATTTTTAGTTTTTTTGGAGCATATTTTTAAACATTTTCTGGGCATATTTTCAAGTTTTTACTGTATATTTAATGCGCATAAAACGCGTTTTTACAGCATATTTCTGGTTTGCCTGATGATCACAGATAAACACACTTATTGATTGGAGCCTTTTTTTAGAAACTACAGCCATTATTCGCTATAGATGAATATAATATTTTAGATTATAAGATTCACACTTTCCTATAGTATGATATAATATAATTGATTATGTGTATTAGTTTTTAACTTACTTTGGAAATTATCTACATTTGTTGTATATGACTTGAATGCAAAGCATACAATATTCCGATGGTCGGCCCAATATTTAAAGTCCTATGACGGCAACAAATCATAATGCTCTCAGGTCAGTTTTTATAAAGTTTTCTTTAAATCTTTTATATAATAGATACTATATAAGCCTTCTCCTCCAATATAGTAATCCTTGATGGAAGGTTTTTAAGATTTGGTTCAGCACTCTAACTGATTTATCAGTGTGGTCTATATCATCGACCTTCCGAGAATGGATCTCCTACAGTGTTTTCGTGGATATTTGAATGAAATATTTTATTGATTTATTTATTTATTTGGTACACAGTGCAAGAAGAACAAGTCTTTTTAAAGCACTGTACTTATAACGCTATTCACAAATGTAACATATATTAAAAAAGTTTGATTAATACAATAGATTACAATACAATAAGGCAAAAAAAAACAGTAGGCAGCAAATAAATAAATAATTTTATTTTATTAAACAATTTTCAGTGATTTAATGAAAATACTTAATACAAAAAAAAAAAATACTTAATTTTTCCATTTAAAGAAATTAACTAAAATGCCTAAATACTTCGCGTTAAAAGTGCTGAGCGTTGCTAGTTGTTTGAATATTGTTGGGTATTGTTTATAAAAAAAAATGCCTTTCTGGTATCTGACTACGATATCGATTACTGTTAATCTTTTTTCCTCTTTTTGATCTGGAGAAGTTAATTCGATTATACAGATAGCATGGTTGTTTTGTGTAAATAGTTTTATGTAAGAATATAAGGCAGCGGCATTTCAACAGGTTATCAAAAGATATGTTATATAACTGCTTTGCAAAACGGGAAATTCTTGAGAATCGTGTTAGACATTGAGTTTTTTCTTACTTGCCGAGTCACAGCTTGCGAATAGTTCACACCCATAAATTAGTGTTGGTATTAAGTATGTCTTTGCCAATAACATACGGATTTCAAAGGGAGTGTAATATTGAGTCATCCACAGATTGCGCAACATAGAAAACGTTCTACCGCAAATAACATTTATGTGATTAGACCAGTCAAGTTTAGTACTAAATATAACACCAAGATTTTTAGCTGACTCCACTATTTCTATACTTGAGTTGTTAATCTGAATTGGTGGCAAGCATGTGGGGATTAGTTTGCTCTTACCAATAACCATAGCCTTAGTTTATTTTTTGCGCTTAAGCAAAGACCATTCCTGGAAGCCCATGTGTTAATGGTGTCTAGATCTTGGTTAAGCTTACTGATGCATTCTGTGGTATCAAATGGATGACAACTGATATACAGTTGTACATCATCCGCATACATTTGTATTCCACAGTGCTTAAGTTGAGACGGTAAATCATTAGAGTATATGGAATATAAAAGTGGACCCTGTGGTACACCTCTCGACACTAAGCAACTGTTTGATTTGTTACTACCATAGTAGACTGCCTGGTATCTATCATGTAAGTATGATGATATTAATTTGACCGCAGTTGGCGAAAATTTGAACATATGTTTTAGTTTAAGGCAAAGAATGGAGTGTTCCACGGTGTCAAACGCCTTTGAGTGATCTAGTAAAACTAGAAAAGATATTCTATTATCATCGACATTAATTCTTAATTCCTCAGAGACCTCAAATAAAGTAGAAACACAACTATGCTTTGGTCTAAAACCAGATTGCTTATCAGTAAGCAAGGAGTTATCCTCTAGGTATTTACTTATCTGTGAATGAATTAAGCGTTCAAAGACTTTTGACAAGTATGGTAAGATTGCGATTGGCCGAAATTCATGATTAGGTTTTGGTATAGGAATAATTTTAGCATGTTTCCACATAGAAGGGAATGTGGATGTTGTTAAAATTGTGTTAAACAGATGAGTTATTTGAGGCAGAATGTATGGTAAAATTAGTTTTACGAACTTTGGGTGAACTCCATCATGACCAGCAGATTCGGAATTAATACTCAAAATAGATTTAAGTACATCTTCCTGTGTAGTATTTTTAAACTTAAAGCCGTATAACATTTGATTTTCAGAATTGTTCCTGGCACTGATATTAATGCGATTTGGGACGGGAGTATAATCATAGTGTGCGCTATGGTGGGCGTAAGTTTCCGTATACAAATTTGTATCAGGAGTTGGCATTGGTATATTTAAAAATAATTGATTAAGATGATTGACATCTATGCATTCTTTGGCATTATTACTTTCTTGGTTTATAATTCCCATGTTGCGAATTGATTTCCACTTCATTTTTGAACAAACTGCGGATTTAAAATGTTCTTCATAAAAGTTTGACTTCGAAATCTTTACTAGCGTGTTTACACTGTTTCTCAAGGACTTGAAAGTTTCATTCAGCTCTGTAGTTTTAAACCTTTTCCATCTTGCATAAGAATGATTTCGTTTAGTGATTAACAGTTTTATTTCATTTGAAAACCAAGGGTGCTCATTTCGAATACGTTTGGTTTTGATTATGATGTATTTGTTATATAAAAGGTCCAGATTGTTGTGAAGAAAATTGACTTGATCATCTACATTTGTCATATAAATGTCAAAGATTGTTCTTTTGAGCACTAATATAGATTCCCACCCTCCAGTTCTATTTTAAGTTTTTCTTTAAGCCAAAAAAGGTCTAAGTGTATCGCCCTTTGTTTTCCTATTTTTTTTTTTTTTCATTTTATTTATTTCCTTTAACAAGCAAAATTACTAAATTTATAATTCATACTAACACATATGAAAATACATAAAAGAAATATACATATATATGTATGTATGTATTCATATATATATGATATAAAATAATATTTAATTGATTTAATTTGCACCTTAAATAATAATCTAATATTTACCAGGCTATTTTTGGCACATTGTTCTTAAGTTATAGTTAGTAAAAGGATAGAAAAAATAAATATTATTTTTAAAATATTTAAATTTCATTATGAAGCATAAAGAAAAAATCATTTCTTCTTAATGCTATAATGAAGTTAAATAAATAAAGAAAAGAAATCATAACAAGAGTCTTGTCTGATTCTTTGCATTTCATATATATTTTTTTTTTCTACTACCAGAAATTTTTTTGTCGTCCTTTCTTTATTTCTGACATATTCTTTCATTTGTGTTTTTATGTCTTTTATTATTGTTTTAAGTAAATTTTGCAGAAATTTGTTTGTAAAAATTAAAAAACAAGAAAAGTTGCAAGAATGATGGTAAATTCGGTTGTAACGAATTTTTGATACGCTCCACAAAGAATAAGAATTTCTCGGGAGTGCACTTTATATGGCGTATGAGTAAAGTTATAAACAGGGAAACCAGAAATATGCTCTAAAAAAGCGTTTTATGCGCATTAAATATGAAAATATGCCCTGAAAACTGTTGAAAATATGCCCTTAAGATTGCAATTAGTACTTTGCGCACAATGTTAACATCAAGGCGAATTGACTAGAATGCTTCTGTGGTCGGGTTGTCAAAAATATTGCTAGTAAAAAAAACAGGTTTGTTAACATAAAAAACTAGTTTGTATACAAACTTTGACAAGTCGACCACCGAAAAAAAAAACACCATATGTTGACTTGATCCCACCATCTAGTCAATTCGCCTTGGTTAACATAGACAGATAACCAGCCAGACGGACGGATGGACATCGTTAGATGACTTTAAAAAGTGTTAGAGAAATTGAAGCAACACGTTGGGTTACAGAGAGAAATTTAAAACAGAATTTCGCAAAAAAAAAATTTTTATTTATTGCGAAAGCTCTTTTGTAGGCGCCAAAAAAAATCTTAAATGTATTAAAATATGCCTTAAAAAGGCAAAATATGCGCTATAAACTTATAAATATGCGACAAAAAAGCTCTTTTAGCTAAATTATTCAAAAAAAATGCTGCAAACGGTAAAATATGCAAAAATATGCACTAACAAATCGATGCCAAAATTCATAAAAAGCTCTAAAACGGATAAATATATTGTTTCTGCCTTCATTGGTCTGACAAGGAAAAACATGCAATTGCATATTTATGGTTTCCCTGGTTATAAACTATTCTGTGGAAAATTTAAATTCATACAAAACTAATGCGTGAAAAATTGCATAAAATCATGGCTTAGATCAGATCAGAGGAGTTAGTAGCCGCTCGGTTAATTGGGACGGTCTGACTATTTGTTGAGGCCTTCGTAAGTTTGCTTTTTACGAAAAATGCGTCCTGTGTTTCAGTATTTCAGAATGTCTTTGCGCGACTTGCAACTGCCATCAAGTTAGTTTTAGGTATCACGTGATGGTCTTGGCTTAAGCTTAAAATCGCGAGATGTGATAGTACTTGGGGTATAGTTCGGTCTGAGGAAGGACTATACCTAGGTGCTGTAGCTGTTGAACCGAAGCTTGTGGCATTTGTCAAAAGCGGTAAAGGTTAGATAGCCAAAGATCCTCAACAAGGGATGAGTACATAATTTGCGGGGTTATATACTCAAAATGCTATCTGGGTGTGATGGTGCCTCTCATGGGGTGGTTGATAACTGATATTGTGGCACCAATTAAAATTGGATCCACCATGAGGTTAGCCCAAATGGTCGGGGCTAATTTTAACCCCTTTCATAAATGCCTCAATTGGGTTTCGAATCACTTCATTCACTATGAGATAGTACTTTATAAACTTGTGTATAGTACTTTATAAACTTGTGTATTATGTAATGCTGCGAGCACCGATTAGGTATGCTAGATAATGCTTTAAGAAATTTTTTTTTATATGCTAGCGTTGTTATTGTTTTTGACAAATTGTGTTGATCGACTATACTTAAACATTTACTTTTAATTCATATTCCTTATGGCCTTTGTATTGTAGCTGTAACGTAACATGACTCTTTCATACGTCTCGTATTGTAGGCCCCCTTTTGTACTCGTCCCTTCAACCTTCTTCATACATTTTACTTTTCTTATTTAACTTGCTTTTCTTTACTTCACTTAGTATCTTAACCTCTTTAGTATTACTTTGCGTCGCTGGTTTTTATTCAGAATGTCTGAATTGTATTGGATGTAGATTTTCGTGTTCCCGTATTCATGCTCTTCGAAATGCACACAAACTGGAACAATAACAAAAATGCAATTTAATTTTATACTATTTTACATTCAGGTCGTTCGTTGGTGTATCCTTAAGGGAAATTGTATTGTCAGTAAATATGACAATGTTCTTTGAACATAAAAAAAAATAAAAAATAAAAAATGGAAGAATAACAGAAAAGCCAAGAATATATTTACGTTATAAAAAAAAAAGAAAAATATATCTCAACAATGCAAAGTGCGAAATTGTATTAAAATAAAGGTAAACGTAAGCAAAACAGGAATTGCAGTATAAATATCCTTAATGTATTGTTTAAGTAAATATAATTATAAAAAATGTGTACTAAATAGTTTTATATTTTTTCTTGTTTCTCTTTTAAAAAAATGGCAACGGTAAAATAAATAGAAACACTAAACTAAAGCAGTGAAATAACAAAAAAAAAAAAAAAGAAGAAACAAATAATTGTTTAACCTCATACTCGAACCTTAAATTGTCACTATTTAGATAAGAGATAGAAAACAGGGGAATATTATTTAAATATTGGTCAAAGAGTGGAAATATGACAAGTTAAATGTAGTACGAAATGTCCGTAGAAAAAGGGGTACAAATATTCAAAGAATTTAAATCTAGGACAAGTATTAAACTATAGCAATTTTTCGAATGATGAAAATTATACATTCATACATACATAATGGTTTAACACCCTACAGAATTTAAATTATTATTCCCAATATGGTTTTTACTTTAAAAACTTTAAGTACATATAGAACTGAAAATATAAACTAAATGAGAAGCAAGAGTTCTCAATTTTACTTTCTGAACATGAACATAATGTGTTTTCGTCGTGTTTTGTTGTTTTTGTTGTTTCTACACACAACAAGCAAATCGTTTTTTAACCACTTGTGTGGTGTTGTTGTAGTGTCTGCAACAAAGTTTGATAAGTTAAATGAGATTAAAACGCTCGCGTTTTAATATTACTCTCAGAGTGGCACATTCAACGAAAAGTTTAATCCAGTGTTGCCACTTTGTGGGTAATCACCCGAATTTGGTATAATTATTACTGTTGTGGGTAGAGTGTGGGTAATATCTCTTAAGTCTTATTATAATAAGTATAGTATATATAAGTATACTTAAGATACCCAAATAAAATCCACATTCGATTTCAGTGATGACATTTATTTCTTTTTAAATACTGTTGCTTAAAAATGCACAGTCTTCTGAACCAAAGTCTCGGTTTCTTTTTAAGAAAAGACTTCACTCATTAAAAATATATTTTCTTAAGTTTGGTAATGAACGTCGCAAGATGAACCCTTAGATTTCGATAATGATGCCTATCATAGTGATTAAGAACCTAAAGTTTATAGAAAAAAGTTATTCAAACTAAAAACAAGTAAGAAGGTATAGTCGGTCAAGCCCGACCATATGATACCCTACACCACAATATTTAAAAACACATCATGCTTATGTGTCCATATTAATATGGATTTATCTATGTTTATAAACTTCATTCAAATCGGTTTGAAAGTTTGTGAGAGGCTGAAATTGCCCCCTACCTCCCCTTATGGTCCTATTTTTGAAAAACTGTATAGCTTATGTTTACATATAGATATGGCTCTATCTATGTTTTAAATTTCATTAAAATCGGGTTGAGAGGCAGAAATTTCCCCTATCTCCCTTCGTGGTCCTATTTTCTTAAAAATGCATAGCTTATGTGTCCGTACAAATATGGATCTATCTATGTTTTAAATTTTATTAAAATCGGTTCGATGGCTTCTGAGAGGAAGAAATTTCCCCCTCTCTTCTCTCGTGGTCCTACGATTCGGCCCATTTTCTTATTGGTCCTTGTGCCAATAAGAGCCTGTGACCCAAATTTTATCAAATTATCTTCAAAATTGCGACCTGTACTTTGCGCACAAGGTTACATGGACAGCCAGCCAGCCAGCCAGCCTGCCAGCCAGCCGGACGGACATCGTTAGTTCGACTCAGAAAGTGATTCTAAGTCGATCGGTATACTTTAAGGTGGGTCTAGGACCAATATTTTAAGGCGTTACACACATCAGCACAAATGCATGATACCCTCTCCACTATTGTGGTGTGGGTATAACAACCATGGGGAAAGATATGTTTCCAATATTGCAACACATAATTAATTTTATTTTTATCTTGCAACTTTTTAATGCTTTAGTTTGAATAATATTTAACGCCCTTTACAGTTGTAAAACTGAATTTCGAAAGGGACAGAAGTATAAAACCCTGCAGGCCTTTTGTTTACTAAATAAGGTATAAAGGATATTTTGTAAGACCGTGAAACTTAAAATGGTAGACAACACAAAATAAAATTCATTTTGATCGCAGATTGATACACGGCATTACCACTTGAAACTGATTTCAAACAATTAGGCACCGCGCTTGTCCTTGACGAAACGCATTGCAGATGTCCAATTTTGTTTCTCTTCTTCGAGCATTGCTGGCTGCATGTCACGAATAAAATAATGAATGTTCTGAAGTCTAATTGACAGTTTAATTTCTCTAAGTCAACACATTGCCATAATTTGTGAAAAAATAAGTTGCGTCAGTCTAATCATGAACTCGCCTATAAGTTGCGAAAATCGATGGCTGAATTTCAAATTTGGATAATTTGCTGGCGTTGTTCAAGCATGAATCTATTCATGATGATGTGCCTGAGCAAAAAGTGAAAGCAGTATGACAGTTCGTTTGATAGGTAACCTTTCGTAAGCTCTATGGGGCTAAAAAACACCCATTATAAAGGACTTACAATGAGCATATTCATAGATATATGCAACCAAATGTGGAAGTTAAACTCATTATTTTAGGAGTTTTATTTTATTTTTTATTAATTGTTTTAAGTCTTTAATGTTCATTTTGTGAATTTGTTTAAAATTACAAAAGAATCTTAACAGTTTGACTAATATTGATCTTCTTTCAATGAGTTTGTTGTGTTTTTGGTACTTTGTAAATGTCTTTTTATTAAATAAAACTTCAATTGTATATCTGGTGTAATTTTATTTAAATCGGGTAATTTTGCTTCATCTCAAGTGTAATTTTGAATTTTTCTGGTGGTAACTCTGGTTTAATCTGGTTTTTACTTAGTTTAAGAATTTTTTACTTATTTTAAGAAATTCCGGGATTGATTTTCGAATTCGTTTCGTTTGAGCGTTATTCGTACCTTTAAGTACGACTCGTACTTGAAGACTTTAATTATCCCAAGTGTTTTTCTTTCTGTGTATATAAATTGTAAATTGAAAATATGATTAATTTAGTTATTTAAAATCAAAATTTTCAATTAGTATCAACAACAAGTCTTTTTATTATTTAAATTCTTTTTATCTTAATAAAGGGTGTCCAATTTTTAGGTATCATCTGTCAATAGGAATTGCTACAGGGAGATGATTTTAACCTTTTTGTGGCGGAAAGTTGATGATTTAGAGGTAGAGAATATGTGGTTTGATCAGGATAGTGTTTCTTGCCACACATCAAGAGGAACAATGGATCTTTTAAAAGAAAGTTTCGAAAAACGAACAGTTTCTCGTAGAGGAGGAGTGAATTGGCCACCAAAATCTTGGGATTTGATACCTTTAGACTATTTTTTGTGGGATTTTTGAAATCGAAAGTGTACAGCAATAATCCCACAATAGTTTAATTTTACCTAGCAGATATCAACAATTGACAACAGTTTATTGAAAAACGTGATTGAGAATTTTGGTAAAATATTGGTAGCCTGCCGAGCCAGTAGTGGGAGGGTGGGTCACTTGACCGACAAAAACTTTAATTTTTAACCAGAACCTATTTATAATAAACTGAAATAAAAATTTGTTTTATACAGTACTTTTCTTTTATAGCCACTACCCTGCTTATTCACATTAGCGATATAGTCCATTTTATCTTAATTTTCTGCCGCTTTTAGTAAATTCAATAGAAAGTATTAACGTTATAGTCCATTTAGGGATATTAGCAAATTTGCCATATTTTCCACCTTTCAGCAGCTGGCAAAGGCAAAACTAAAGCAAATTGTAAGCGATATAGTTACATAAGCAAAAAGTACAAACTTTTTTTAAGTTTTCGAAACCCAAAACCATATTAAAGAACTAAGAATAAAATTGTTTATTTCTTGCCATCAACTCTCCACTTGAGAAATATTTTATTATTATTTAAAATATTTTTTATACAGTATACGAAACCATAAGCCTGCTGTCATTGTAATAAATATGAAATTTGTCATTTTCTACATCCACATACATAAATTGATTACATTCGAATTCGGATATATGTCTCAAAGTGGCGTATACATTAGAGCGACTCAAGTTGTATGGAAGCAAAATTCGTGCTCGATGTACCCTCCTAAAAATTAACCTTGGACTGTTTTTAAGATGACATTTTGAATATTTCGGCCCCAGCTTTGACCTCTCGTGAGCTGGACCAGTTTGAAGAAGGGTCTCTTTTTGTATGTTTTGTTAATTTAAGAATCCGTTTCCTTATCAACATATACAAATTGGGTATGGTAAGGCGCATCCAACCGTATATACAATTTGTCCAAGGACGATCATCCACAGTGTTGCCAAAACTTGGTGACCAAAAATGGCTAAATTTACGGAAAAAATGGCTAAAAATGGGCTACAAAATGGCTAAATGCTTTTTTAAATAAAAACACATGAAAATTCAATAACAAAACAGAAATAATTAATTTAAAGTAGTTTACGATGAAATTGTGAGTTAAGATCAATTTGTTAAATAAAAATAAACGTAAATTAATATTAAGAAATTAAATCATCGAAAAATTCGATGTCGTTATTGTTCATCTCATAGGAATCACTCATAAGTTTAAAATAATCATAAGTTTTAAATGAATTGAAGGTAAATCATAATCACGACAACATTTACCCAACCTTTTGAGTCCAGATCCACACTATAAAAAAAAATAAAAAACTATAGTCGGTTAAACCCGACTTTATGATACCCTACACCACATAAGAACCTTTGTACCAAATTTTATCAAATAATCTCTAAATTACGACCTGTACTTTGCGCACAAGGTTTACATGGACAGCAAGCCAGCCGGACAAACATCGTTAATTCGACTCAGAAAGTTATTCTGAGTCAAGGCTCACCCAGCAAAAACTTACATTGCAAAGTAATGAGTTAAAAAGCTAATATAACGGCTCTTCACTACTTATACATTGGCATTTTAACTCATTATTTTAACACGGTGATGTCATTGGAGGCAAGTAATTACCACCCTCGCTTACAAATAGGGAGTTAAATAAGTCATTACCACATTCGCTTACAAATAGGGAGTTAAATAAGTCATTACCACATTCGCTTACAAATAGGGACTTAAATAACTTATTACTCCGATGTCACCAAAATTACAACTAACATGTCATGACTTTAAAAAAATTTTTTTTTTATTATTTTTTATTATATTATTTTTTTTCTATTTTTTCTTATTTTATTTTACTTTACTTTATGTTTTTTTTTTCTATTTTTTCTTATTTTATTTTACTTTGTTTTATTTTTTTTTTTTTTTTCTGTCTCTGGCGGGATTCGATCGCGCAACCTCGGTGCTGATAGACTAGCTCACTACCAGCTATTCTACCGGGGCAGTGTAGTTTTTGTATAAAAAAACGATGTTTTTTACTCAATTAAGAGCGTAAATATGAGATTAAATTATTGGAGGCAACTACTTACCACCCTCGCTTACAAATAGGGAGTTAAATAAGTCATTACCACATTCGCTTACAAATAGGGAGTTAAATAAGTCATTACCACATTCGCTTACAAATAAGGACTTAAATAACTTATTACTCCGATGTCACCAAAATTACAACTAACATGTCATGACTATAAAATTTCAGTACAGCATAATTTTTCATATTCAAATTTATTACAAATTGTTTTTTATTTATAATAAAAAAAAAAAAACAAATTGTAAGAACAAATATTTTAAATCAATTTGTATTAGATTTGAAAAAACTTTAACCGTAGATGCATTTTATTACGAATGAATTATAAATTTCGTTAATCAACTCATACACAAGTAATTAGGTATCAGATTATATGTCAGCCATTACCAAACTACTTCTATGTAATGCAGATGGTATGAAGTAGTCATTGAAAAGTAAGTTGTTCAGTAATGGCAAGTCATTACCAAGTTTTTGCTGGGCAGTTAGGCGAACGTTGCTGTACCGTATCTGTACTGTATCCATCAGCTGTTCGCTTTTTGTTATATGAAAACCAATACAAAAGCTTACCGAAATGCAATGTACTGTAGTTGCAACGTACCAATCTGTATAAAATATAATTTCATGCCGTTGTTACGTGACATTTGTAAGACAGTGATGGGCGGCTTGTATGTTACATTGAATGTGGGTAATTTTGCTCTTTTTTTTTGGTACTTTTTTCAGTATATATTTGGAATTGCGACAAAACAACTTACAATTCAACATATTTCCTTATACAAATATACATATGTTTAGATGTTAAAAATAAACAAATGCATATACACATACAATGGAAATGTAAAACATATAAAAGACTTTAAATGGTATCAAAACCTTGTTTGGTGTATGCACATTTACAATATATGTATGCTAAAATACAAATTTATTTATTGTAAATCTATAATATAAATAATAAATTATTAACATTTTTTACATACACAAAATACTGTTTTAATACCATTGAAATCACGTGGTACCTTTTCTGCACAACGGTCACCATTTGAACATTTTTGATTCCCATCACAGTGTGTTTTGTTTTATGTTTACCATTGCTTTTTGTTTATGTATGGGAAAACATATGACACGTTTTTAAACGTTCTATAAGTGCACCAACGTGCTTACAGTACGGTGCGGTACATTACGGGTACAGCAACGTTCGCCTAACTGAGCCTTTAATCTAATAATAATTTAAAGGTGTTACAGACATCAGCACAAACGCATAGTACCCTCTAAACTATTGTGGTGGTGGTATAAATATTGTATTGTTATGGTAAAAATATTTAACTAATTGATAAAATCGAATTAACGGTTGCTTAATGTAACCTATTTCTCAAATTACTTTTTTACGATGTTTACTTGGCTAAACACCCTCTCTACTTCAGCATTAGACCATGCAAGTGAGATCAACTTTATAGTCAATTCAGAAATTTCTAAAACAATTTTGTTACCGCCTGCATCCTTTTATTGAAATACTTGCAACCAGAAAGAAACAGCGATGTTTGTGTTGATCCATTTTATAAATTTAATAGTGGAATACTGTTCCTTTATTTTGAAAGATGTTTCAGCGTCATAGTTTATAGCGATTTTCAAGATTTGTAAAAGTGGTGATTTAAATTAAAGGCGTTTTAATTGTTCACAATGTTTATTTTACGTTTATAAATTTTTATAATAAAATAAAAATTATTCTTTTAAAAGAAAAACGGCAAAAAATTTTATGGCTAAACAAGTTGAAAAATGGCTAAAAATATGGCTAATGCCTAAACTCATTTGTTAATGGCTGAACAGGGTGAAAAATGGCTAAATCTAGCCACTAAATGGCTAAATTGGCAACACTGATCATCTATGGCCTTTTTTTTAAAGGATTTTTTGTAAAAAAATACGGTTTTTGAATTTTTTGTTCAGGGTTGTTTGTACTAAAAGTGCCAAATTGACCTATTTTAATCTTTAGTCGATTTAATTAAATACGTGTCTCAGCTTTTTTTGAAATTCGTGCTAGTTCGCGTATTGGCAAAAATGCAATGCGGTGGTAACCCTTCGTTTTAAATAGGGCAATATGGGTATCAAATTTTATCTTTTGGCAAGTATATTATCTGTGTATGTAAATAATTTAGAATAATTTAGAATATATATAAATGCAATTTTGTTGTAACTCTAATATGATAGCGGATTTAGTTTCTAGATCATGTATGGATGAAAAAGAAAGAAATGATCCAAGACTTGAATTTTTTTTAATTTGCGAAAAAACTATGCCGCCAAAAAGTCGTGGATAATTTCTTTTTTTCTTTCTTTAGTCCTATTTTCATCCATACATGAGCTTAATATTGTTTTTGTAATTAAAACAAATTTTTAATTTAAAAGATATTGTTATTCGTGCTTAATTCCCAATTTTTATTTTTGATAAAAACACTGAAATTTATTGTTGATGGGATAAGCTATTCCTATGCGCATTTCACTGGTTGCTTAGGCCGGATCGCCAGGAAACTTCATGCAAAAAGATTTTAGAAAAACTAAAGATATTAAACCAAATAAAACTGTAAAGCGTATAAGAATTATAAGCAACAAAAACGTCAACAATAAACAGTGAGTTTATCTCATCTTACATTCCGCACTACAATTGATTGGAATTCTTCCAACATTAATTGTAGCTGTAAGTAGGTGTCTATTCAGACATGTCTTACAAACACGTTTGTTTCGTTTGTAGGCGATCGGGGTAGAGAAGAAAGAGGGGTTGCCAAGCAAACATGAAATGAGTTTTCATGTTTGTTTATAAGAATTTTCATGTTTTCAATTTGTATGTACATATGTGTTTATTAGACTATTATACATGAAAACAGACATGTTTGGAAAGACATCGTGAAAAGACAATAGGTTTTTGGAAGCATGTTCAAAAGAGAATGTCAAAAACAGACATGTCTGAAAAGACTCCGTGCAAACTCCCTCTAGGTTAAGAAAAAACAAAATGAAAACAAAAACAACTTGCAAAAGCATGCTGCCAGTTAAAGTTTTTTTTTGAGCCGTGCGCTTGCCTGTTTATTATCAAAGTAATTTTTGGGAATACAAAATTTTAATTTAAAAAAGTTTATAAAAATTTTTTTAATTTTTTCACTGCAAGATTGGCCTTATTTCCCAGTGTGCTGTTCCAATACAATCTGGTAGGATTATTTAGATAGCAATAAAATATTTTTGGTACAAATTTAATCTACATACCAAATACATAATATGATGGTGATGTTTCTATAATGCTAAATGGAATTATAGACCGATAGGCATACCATCCGCCCTAACGCATTAAAACCTTCCCACTTATGCTGCCCATTCCAACATAAGTGTCATTAGTCCTTGTCGTGTAAAACTTTGGCAGTGCCAATTATGTCATTCAAACTTAATGGAGTGGCAAAATTAATTGTTAAAAATTTATTTTACAATCAAATTGTTAATGTCGTGTACAAGTTGGACACTTTAAAATATAACATTCGGAATTGTTCTACATGTGATGTTAACGGAATTACCATCAAAATTCAAACAATTTATTTAAAAACTAATCTGTACCTGTCGTATTACATTTTGCCACTGTACTGTAATTTTCTGAGTTGTCCTAATACGATATTAACGGAATACCAAATTAATATATAAAAAATTTATTTAACAACTTATTTCGACCTGTCGTGTAAAATGTTGGCACTGCCAATTACTACATTCTAAGTGGTTCCTTATGTGATGTTAAATTTGTAATATGTCAATGTTAATTACTAATATATTTCTTAAAAGCATATTTTCTTTTGTTTATTTATGTTTTTTTTTTTGGAAAGGCAAAAAAGCAGAAATTTAAAAAATGACAAAGGTTTATTGTCGCAGTACTTTAGCAGAAACAAATTTACTTAATGGATGTTAAAAGTGTTTATTGCGTATTTTTAATCGTTATAAATTATGCATTTAAAAATAAAATGCAAATCACATAAATCATGCATATTTTGGCAATCAAAACAATAAATGACAATTAGCGAATAAATTTAAAACGACTTGTTAAGTAATCAACATATATTTCTAAAGATATAGAGAAAAAATGATAATTACAAACAATCATACATGCATTCATGCGTGTATTTGATTTTAGACGATTTAGAAGGTAGGGGAAAAAGTATACTCGAAAACCTATTAGGCTATTAAAACAAAAATAAAGATATTGAGCAGATTTCTATCTATCTGTCCGCTGAAAACAACAGTAAATGGGAATTAAAGTTGGCATAAATAATTTCGTTTAAACAGGTCTATTTGGTGTTCAATTACATTATACTTGGTATAAACCGAAAGAAGTGATCTGCGTGGGAAATTCAGAACAAAGGAATCACTTCTTGTCGTCTTAATGTAAATCAAAATACCTTTGATTTTCATAAAAATTTAAAGTTATCTCGGTACTACAACAAGTACAAAAATCACTAGCAATTTTTATACCCACACCACAATAGTGGAGAGGGTATTATGCATTTGTGCTGATGTGTGTAACGCCTTAAAATATTGGTCCTAGACCAACCTTAAAGTATACCGATCGTCTTAGAATCACTTTCTGAGTCGAACTAACGATGTCCGTCCGGCTGGCTGGCAGGCTGGCTGGCTAGTTGGCTGGCTGGCTGTCCATGTAACCTTGTGCGCAAAGTACAGGTCGCAATTTTGGAGATAATTTGATGAAATTTGGGTCATAGGTTCTTATTGGCACAAGGACCAAGCCTATTGAAAATGGGCTGAATCGTAGGACCACGAGGGAAGATAGGGGGAAATTTTTTCCTCTCAGAAACTATCAAACCGATTTCAATGAAATTTAAAACATAGATAAATCCATATCTATAAGGACACATTAGCATGATGTGTTTTTAAATACTGTGGTGTAGGGTATCATATGGTCGGGCTTGACCGACTATACTTTCTTACTTGTTTTTTTTTTTTTTAAATCATTGTAAAGGTTGGTTAAGGGCCGATGTTGAATGTGAACCACAACTAAACGTCAGGTCGTTTTTCTGCATATCATATGAGATTTCTCAATTTCAGACTAACTTAATTGAACCATGGAAAGAAACACAATCAAACAACGCGTTAAAATTATTCAGGCTTATAATGAAAATGGGTATTCAATTCAAAATGCATATCGTGAACTTCGTGATTCAGTGATGAGGCAAATTTGTACCTCAGTGGATTCGTCAATAAGCAGAATTGCCGCATTTGGGCGAATGATAATCCAAGAGTGATAGTCGGAAAACCAATGCACCCATAAAAAGTGGCTGGCGGAATCATTGGGCCGTATTTTTTTCAAAATGAGGCCGGTCAGGCAGTCACTATGAACGGTGCTAGCTATCGTGAGATGATAACGAACTTTTTATAGCCCGAATCGGAAGATATGGTTGAGGACGATATGTGGTTTTAACAGGACGGTGCCACTTGCCACACAGGTAACGAAACAATGGCTCTTTTGCGCGAAAAATTCAATGGCTGTGTTATCTCACGTGGTGGCGAAGTCAATTGGCCGCCAAGATCTTGTGATTTGACATCGTTGGACTTCTTTCTTTGGGGTTATTTGAAAGAAAAGGTGTACGTCGATAAGCCAGCAACAATTCAAGAGCTAAAGGATGAGATAATTCGTCACATTAACGGCATGAAAGCTCAATTGTGCCTTAGCGTCATCGAAAATTTGGACCATCGGGTGGAGGTGTGCCGCCGATATTTTGTCCCATACATAATTGAACCATACCAATATTATCATAATACAAAGAAATGACAATAATTTCCTAAATAACACTACGTGACAGTTTTTTGACCAAATGAATTGACACATAATCTTTATCTAAAATTTTCCGCTAAATCAGAAAGAAATGTCAAAACATTTTTTGACATGTTGCATTTCAGTCACATCATCTTTTTTAAAAATACAAACAACGGTTATTTTGGAATATCTACTTTTGACAATTCTTACTTCATATTCGGATTCAGCGGAAAATTTTACGTAAAGATTAGCTGTCAGATTCATTTGGTCACGACTTTGTTGAAATTTTGTCACGTAGTGTAATTTGTGTTTTATTCAAAATCAACATCGGCCCTTAAAATTTAACCACTCTTTACAATGTCAAAAACAGAAACAAACATAATAAACCAAAAACATATTGACATTCAACCGTTATAAAGCTAAAAACAATTTATAAGCAGCTCTTTTAGGACCACCTGTAATGAACTCGCCTTGTTTTAATATACATTTCTCAAAATTAGATTTTCGGTTTGTTTGAAAATATATGACAACAATTTAATTTAAAAAATTTGTTTATGAAATTTTATTATCTGGCAAATAATTAAATATTTTACGATAACAACAACTTTAAAATGAAGGTAAAAGGCCTGCATTTGAAGTGTGGATGCGCTAAGAAAAACAAAATAGTAACAACACGTACGTTAATTTGACGAAACTAGAGCTTATCCCAATATAATTTACGACCAAAAGCACCAAGTTCAGTTATAATTAACTATCAGTTGAAACTGTCAAAAACATATTGCTAACTGGAAGTTAAAGTTATAATTAGTTATATGTTGAAATTGGCCGTTATTCTTATAAAAAATAATTTTATAAATATACATTTATCTATATTTTAACATTGTATTTATCCGTGTTATTTTTGAAGCCGTTTTAAGCGAATTTACTCCTTTTCTAATCCAATATTTTTTATATTAAATTTTATATATAAGTGTTTTTTGAGTTTTAAAATAAACATTAATTTATCGCTTCCTTTTTACAAAACACTTAAAACCATGTTGACAATAGAACACACCCACCCCCCCATTTGTTGACGTTCTTAGCAATCACCTCTAGCGCTAACTTTATATCACCACCATTATTCTCATTGTCACATTCAGCCTCATCAAAATTGCCATCTTGTCAATTACGATGTACATAATGAATGGATATGTGTGCACGTGCATTTCTGTATCTATAAAAATTAGTACGTGTTTATGAAAGGATTCGTCTATTAAATGCCAACTACTTGTTTAAATAAACGTACTCACATACAAACACTTACTCACACCTTAACAATGCCACAATTATGACAACAAAAAAAAAAAAACAAGACAAAACAAATAAAGAACAATAAATAACATAAACAACAAAATTGACTACAGAACGTGATATAACTAACAACTCATTCATCATAACAATCATCATCACCGTCATCGTCATCACTAGCATCACAGAACCAACAAGAACCCTTTTTCTGATAAATAAAATATGTAGAAATTTATGAGTGTTTCCTGTTTGTGTAAATATGTAAGTGAGTAGCTTTAAGGGTATATGTTTATACATATTTTTGTATGTGCGTTTGCAATTGTATTTTGTTGTAGGTGTTTGTATTATTTTCAATACTTTCTGTTTTATGTATCTACGTCTTTTGTGTGATATTTGTATGGAGTAAAAAAATTTAAATTTAAAACAATAAAACACACTTGGTTTTATGAGAAATAAAAGACAAGTTAATTGCGAAACTTTATGCACCAACTGTACCTTAATTTCGTATCTATTGAGCCCTCTAAGAAAATACCAGTCCAGTAGCTGGTCTAAATAGACAGTTCCCTGCAAGGTAGTTTTTATGAAAGAAATATTCCGATTTAAGAAATTAGAATTTGAAGAAAATCGGGGGTTGAATAAATATGTGGGTTAAGAAACAATATTTGTTGCATTAACGATTTTCTAATAAAACTCGTGCTAATTTTATACAAATAACTCTAAAAAAAGAATAAGGCACAGTTGGGGCTATTCGATAAAATGAGAAAAATTCGAAGATATTAAACGGGTTGTCGATAGCAGAGGTGCTTTCGAGTTTATATAAACTCAAAAAAAATATTTTTTAAAAGCTGTTTTAAAGAGTTTACACAAGTGAAAGTGCTACAAACTGTTATGCCCGAATCTTTGATACCCTCCATTGAGTGCTAAAATATTTCGGAATCGGACTTCATATCGGATCTACACAGAAAAAATTATTTTTCCAATTCAAACAAAAAATTTGTAGAATCAAACAATTTTTTATCTGAAATCGGTCCTATAAACAAATTTGCATATTCAAACAATTTATTTGCATTTTTTTTTATTGAAAAAAACACTGATTTTTTCAAACAAATAATTTAACTGAATCAAACAAAAAGTTTACTGAAACTCATATACTAAATTTCAAAATCAAAAAAAAAAAAAGTTTTTGCACAAGCAATGACGCGCACACAAGTAAGCACTGTATGAGAAGATGACGGCAGAGCAGAGCCGCCAGCTGGCTTTGAGACACTTTTTTTGTTGGAATAATTTTTGAACAAAGTCTTATTTATACACACACAACACAATATTTTTTTTTTCTTCATCACTCACCGTTGCTACATCATATTTTTTTTTTATTTTTTTTCAATTCCCTTTGCTAATCCCCGCGAAGCTATCGCTTGTCTGCAGGAAAGAGTCTCTGGCGGGAATCGAACCCGCAAACCCCGGGGTTGATAGACTAGCTCACTTCTAGCTAGGCTACCGGGGCACTCAATCCTTTGCTAAAGAAGAAATGTAACCATAAACGGCAGCAGACCTACTCGATATGTTTTTCGCCATCATTCTATTTTTGTATTTGATGTATTTAACTAAACAGTTTTAAAAAATTGAATACGGGATTTTGTTTCTTATAATGTTGTTTAAAGAGAGCGAAACGTTTTTTTTCCTGCTTTTGTTTTTCTTATACTTGTGGCACTTTTTTAAAGCGTCCAAAAATAGACTGTGTGTGTTTTTGTTGTTGTTCTTATATATCACATAAAGAAGTGTTGCTTACGACCAAATAAAAAAATGCAAAAAGACGACAACATTAAAGAGAGTTAAATATTTCATAGAAAATTATGAAAACTTGACACCAATAACGCGTTTATTATATTTTTGAAGAGTTGTCCACATTTCTGTTGGTTATATAAAAATCAAACAAATTTATTTATTGAAGCAGTAAAAAAATTTGTAGAAATTAAAAAAATTTTCAAACAAGCGTTTGTTTGAAAATAATTCGGCAATAATTTTTTCTCTGTATGATACATTTTGAACCAATCTTTACAAAATTCAACCTTATCGTATTATAATTCACTGCTGTTTTAGGCGTATTAAGGTTCTTTTCCAAGACTACACGTTATAAGAGAGATATATATTGAATTATTGGACGGACGATAATTCCCATGTGTTATTTTTTTCCTCAAGTCATATAAAATTTAACTTGACTAAATGTCACACAAACATTGTTTTGGATTTTGACGTATATGTGAGACCTTTGGAAGTGTGCTTTCTAGTCTCATAAACAAAATCAGACGAAACTTTTCCACGACATCATTGTTTGTAGCAGATTAATGGCCATTTTCTCAATGTATCGACAAACTGCCTGTTACTTAATGTCAACATAAATTTATTGGAACGATAAACTGTCTGTTAACGATTTTGGGTTTCTCAATATACCGACAAAAAACATTGTTTTAAGCTGGCAACGCCACTCAAAATACATGTAAAAGTTGGGTGTGAGCTGATTGAATTTATCTGTACTGCAAATAAAAGGAAAATAAATAATTGGCAGATGAGTGCCGGTTAGCTTTGCGATAAAATTGAAGCAAATGAGACATTGAGAAAACCAAATTTCTTTAATGTGCAGTTTTTCGTTGGGAAAAAAGATAATTGCCTAATGAGAAAATGGCCATAAGGCGTATTTAAGAGTTTTACACAATTAAGTGGCAAATTGTGAACCGATAATCACAAAACCGCATAGTGTAATTTCTATTGCTATGAGGCTAAACTGAACCAACTTTTATTATGATTTTATACGCACTAAAGATTTCAACTTCAAAAGCGCATAAATTGTTTTTGAACAGAATCATTTTTATTAACATACAAATTATATTGTGGATCCCGAATAGCTGAACCGTATTCAAGAATGGGTCATACCAATTTTTTGTTACGTAAAGTTCATGAAATTGCTTTGTTCGTGGTTTTATGAAACATAAAACAACATTTGCTTTGTTTGCAGTCATTAGCGGAGTTCGGGAGTTGGTACAAATGGTCTTGAGAAAAAGCAAATTTAAAATATCGGAGCTCTTTTATTAAACCTAATTGAAGTTCGGTGTATTTTGTTGTTGCATTCAAGAAAAAAGCTACGAGATTTTGTATTTACTCTTTCGCAAGACCATTTGTGCAAAACATTGAACTCCGCTAATATAACATAAGTGCTTCAATTTAGTTTTTATCAATGTATATGTCTAAACACGAATTTGAATTAACAGCACATAATCTAGTACCTTATCTAAAACACACATTTGAAGGTTATGTACTTATATCTATCTAGAAAATGGCACCGTCTTAGGCCGAGGCCACGCAATGAGCGGCTAAGCGTCAAGCGGCTGAGCGATGAGCGCCAAAAAATTAAAACATATGAAATACTATTGAAGTGGCCACGAAATGAGCGGCATGCGAGCGAAATTTTTGAGCGGCTAAGCGGCGTCGCTCAGGAATAAAACTTGTTCTAATTTTTAGTTGTTTTCTGAGCGTCAAAAAATAAACATGGCAAAAGTTAATATGGAGCTTAAGATTTCATCCGTAAAAAGCCGACCGAATTATGGCAAGACAGATTATCAAATTTTAAAAATAAAAATATGACCGAGAAATTATTTTTTTGTTTTGTCAATTTGGTGTTAACTTTTAGCAACAGCAAATCAAAGCATTTCACAGACATACGGCAGTATTGTATTGGGTAGATTTGTATATGAGTGGTTTAATTCCCCTGGCTTGATAAATATGGACACATTAGCATGATGTGTTTATTAATACCGTGTTGAAGGGTGCCATAAGGTCGGGCTTGACCGACTATACTTTCTTACTTGTTTATAATTTGTTTTTGTTTTACATGTAAGTTAAGCGAACGAAGTCTTCGCTCGAAATCGACGAACAATCTGCAATTTTTTTTTTCTTAAAAAACGCATTACATTTTTTTGAATACGATTTTCGCGTAAAAACATTGAACAAGCCACTCTTTACAATGGCATTTTAACAACTAACCGCTCAGAAGTGACGCTCAGTAATAAGCCACTTGCCGCTCAAACTTGACGCTTTGACGCTCATCGCTCAGCCGCTTGACGCTTAGCCGCTCATTGCGTGGCCTCGGCCTTAGACTTGTTTAAATTTAAAATAGGTTTGTACTCAAGCTTATTTCCAGTTAAATTTTAAGCCCTCGAAATTTAATTTTTGAGTGCTTATTGGGATGTTATACCAATTATTAAAAATATTCTGAAAATAAATACTTACTTACTTAGCTGATCACTGTCAAGCTGTAATTAAAAACATCAAACGCGATCAGGTACTAGTTAGTTCCTCCTAAGATCTTTCGTCTGATCATTCACTTTCAATCCTCATTTTAAAAGGTAACTCTGACGCTGCAGCTGCAAACTTTATTTTCTATCCAAACAGAAACACAAATTGGTTACAGTGCATTCCCCTAAAAAATTCATCTGACATCCAAATAGCTGTCGACCGATTTACAGAAGTCTTGGATACTGCAGCAAGAAATGCAACCCCAATCAAGCGGACAATTAAACGTGCTCCTTACAATACATCGACGGATATAGAGACCCTTATCAGAGAAAAAAGGAAGTTAAGAAGACAATGGCAAAACAGTCGTTCCCCAACCACTAAGGCCGAACTACAATTATGCGTGACCACTCTTCGCAACAAATTGAGACAGAACCACGAGTCTGCAGTAGAAGGCTATCTAAACAGCCTAGACGCCACAAAAAACTCCAATTATAGCTTATGGAAGGCTGTACGGCATATGAAATGCCCTATAACCCAAGAATCTCCATTAAGTTCCTGTCTTCCAATCATTCCTGATAAGGTAAACCATCCATTAAAATTTAACATAACTCAAGTAAAATCTGCAATAGAAAAAGTGAATATTAGAAAATCTCCCGGACCTGTAGTGCGATTCTCTATTCAATTTTAACATAATTTAAATTGTTAAAAATATTTAACAGCAAAGTTAACGTAAATTTTATTCAGTAACTTTTTTAACAATAACGTTTACTGCTAAGTTCTATCTTAACGTCAGGTTATCTTAACGGCAAAATATTTTTCATTGTTTATTTTTAAATTCGTAGTTATTAAAAAAAAACAAACAAACAAAAAATTTGGCGAATAAAAGCCTCATTAACATTTTTAAAATTCACGTTATTTACATAAATTTTGCAAAAATAATATTAAACAATTTGGGGTTTTTTGCGAATTTACCAAAAAGCATTAAAAATATTACATTTTAGATGCAGCTTATGTTTTCTTTTCTACACAAAAAATAAGTGGTAGACTTTCCAATCATGTTAGCTAATTTTTGCAAATTTCCACTAATTTAGCATTTTTTACCGAATTTTTGCTATTCCTTATAGTTTAAGTGACTTCAAATCAATTTTATGGTTTGGTTGAAGTATTAAAAAATTTCGCGAATTTTCGCTGTTTTTGCATTTTTTTTTTTTTTTTTTTTTTTGTTATTATCCGACATTTTGTTTTTTTAACCGATTTAATGATTTCAAATAAATTTTTTTGCTTCTCTCCAAGTTTGCAATTATTCGCGAATTATAGCCACGTTCGCGGTAGAAGCTTTTTATTCCTGTAAGTTTTCTGATTCTTTACAGCTTGAACGATTTTTAATAAATAGTAGACTTTGCCATCATTTCGCTGTTAACAAATATTTGCGAATTTCCCCTAATTTAGCAATTTTTACCGGATTTAAATAAATTTTATGGTTTGTTCGAAATATTAAAAAATTTCGCGAATTTTCGCTATTTTGCAAAAAAATTTTATGTATTCCGACAACTTGTTTTTTAAGCGATTTCAAATAAATTTTAAGTGTTTTTTTCCAAGTTTGCAATTTTTCGCGAATTTAATCCATGTTCGCGTTATAAGCGATTTTTTCCTGTGGTTCTTTAGAGCTTTAACGATTTTTAATAAAAACCCGCTGTTTGCAAATTTTTGCGAATTTCCGCTAGTTTAACAATTTTTACCGAATTTTTGCAATCCCTTATAGTTTTAGCGACTTTTAATCAATTTTATGGCTTTTTTGAAATGTTAAAAATGTTCGCTATTTTTGCAAATTTTCCGATTTTTTGCAATTTTCGCTAGACTTTCAAATCCTAAATGGGGTTTTGTTAGTTTCGAAAGTACTTTAAGTCGTTCAACACGAGAAGTAGTTTGCAGTGTTCGTTAAATATACTAATTAATTAACAAAGATGCCACTTGATTGATATTTTTAGCTATGTTGTTTAAATTGAGTTACTGAATTGCTGTATTGTTACCGTAAGCAATAAACTGTGCCGGTAAAATTAACGTTAACGTTAGTTGTTAAAAGTTAGAGAATTCCACTACTGACCGCATCACAGGGTCAATGATAAGAAACCTACCATCGTCTGCTTCCAGAATCTTGCTGCTCATTTTTAACGCTATATTAAGAGTCGGATACTTCCCATCCTCATGGAAGAGGTCTATAATTATGATGATTCCCAAGCCAGGAAAAGATGCTAGCCAGGTTGCGTCGTACAGACCGATAAGCTTATTGTCAATCCTATCGAAGCTTTTCGAAAAAATATTCGTTTTATGTATAACTCCTCATCTAAATGAACACGACATCATCCCGGATCACCAGTTCGGATTCAGAGCGAAACATGGTACAATAGAACAAGTGCATAGAATTGTCACCCTTATTAGATCGGCGTTTGAGAAAAAGCAATACTGCTCAGCACTGTTTATAGACATTTCCCAAGCTTTTGACAAAGTTTGGCATGATGGGCTACTCATCAAAATAACACGAATGCTTCCTCAAAACACTCACAAGCTTCTGGAGAGCTATCTAACAGGCAGAACATTCATAGTAAGGTCGCAAGATAAATACTCCCCCCTCAAGAAAATTACTGCTGGTGTCCCACAAGGCAGCATATTAGGACCGCTTCTATATATAATATACACAGCGGATATGCCAACAAACCTGAGCACGCATACCTCTACATTTGCAGACGACACAGCATTTATTAGCGTTAACAATGACCCAAAAGTCGCATCGCAAAATCTGCAGTCCCACATCAATGAACTAGAGGCCTGGCTAGAAAAATGGAGAATAAAGGTTAACCCGGCTAAATGTGCTCACTTAACTTTCACGCTCAGAAGACAAACGTGCCCAGCTGTAAAAATAAATAACATCACTGTTCCGGTAGAAAACCATGTTAAGTATGTGCTTGGGAATTCATATAGATTGACGCTTGACCTGGTCTCGTCATATTGAGGCGAAAATAACGGCTATGAAATTTAAAGCAGCTCAACTACATTGGCTTCTCGGTCGAAACTCAAACTTGTCCTTAGACAACAAAATTCTCTTATACAAATCCATCATAAAACCAATATGGACATATGGCATCCAATTATGGGGTACTGCATGCGCATCTAACATCCAAAAGCTTCAAAGAAGACAGTCTAGAATATTACGACAAATTGTCTGCGCCCCATGGTATATACGTAATGATATTATCCACAGAGATCTCAACGTCCCCACTATCCAGGAGGAAATTAGAAAATATTCAATAAGTTACATCGATAAACTAATGGCCCACCCTAACTACCTTGCTCGGGGTCTGCTTTAGTTCGAAGGTCACCAGAGGCTAAAAAGAACCGATACTTTGAGCCTAACTAGAAGACATTTTTAGAATTTGAATACAGCAGTAAGTGGTTACACTGGTAACAACTAATAAACAACAAGTAAAATTAAGATTTGAATACATATTGTAAATTTCGATAAGAAAGATTCAATAATAAAAATAAATTTAAAAAAAAAAAACTATCATATTTTGCTAACATTTTGTAAATATTATAACAAAAGCATTTATTAACAACAAGAAAAAACCCAAAATAAATATGTAAATGCTATAAACACACAGTATAAAAATTCAATTTCACAAATAAAACTTTTTTTTTGGAAGAAACGCCTCTATATATCTTTTGATCTAGAGACAAAATTTTAATTTTCATTTCCTTCTCTTTTGCCCTTTTAATATTTTCAGGAATACTTTTGTTTTAAAAATTGTTTTTAACATAAGAATATAATTATTTTAAGCAAACTTGGTAACAAATAAAAAGGAAGGCTCTGTAAAATTTTAAAAAAATATTTTCTTCAGTTTTCCTGAACTGAAATATTATAAAAGTTTCCTTTTGAAAATAAATTATTCCCTGCACTTAAAAGTTTTTATTGCAAATTTTTTAAAAATTCCGAATTGCATTGTTTTATTTCTCTTAGTTTAGAAGTTGTGATAGTTTTTTTTTACAAATTAATTGCTATGAAGAAATTTCATTCAATTGATATTCGCTTTTAGTACTCCCATACATTTTAGCGAATGTGTATGCGAATCCAAATAGCAAAAGTAAGAGAATAGTTCGCAAATGCGACGTGAATATTCGTTACCGCCTAATTATATATAAGGGGCCCCACAAGTATTCGGGTACACGGTTTTGGCAATTGTGGAAGATTTCCAGGCGAATAGGACTCATATTATAGTATTCCTGTTTTTTTGTTTACTTAAATGCAATTGTTTATGAACAATTTTAATTTTCAAATGAAAACAAGATGAATATTTACGTATTGTTAAGCAACAATATATTGAAAATGAGACTATATTTTGAATATTCCCTACATTTGCCTTAAAATAAAAAATCTGTCCTATTTTCCCTACGCTTGAAATTTTTCGAAAAATCCCTTCAAAAAGAGAAAATTCCCTACTGTTGGCATCACTGATCTGCATACACCATAATATTTTAATTGCTAAATGCTTTTGGGATATCATTAATGAAAAGATGAAATTAAAGAGAGATCCCAGATAACTGCCCTGCAGAACTCCAGACTAGACTTCTTTCTATACACCCTGAAGTTGAATTATTGAATATAAGACAGTCTTTACACACAAAAAGAAAAAAATACCAATGTAAAATTACAATGAATTTTATTAGATCTTATTTAATATTCATCAACGAGCTAATTATGGTGATGCTGACCCGTCTTTTAACCATAATACATACTACAAAAAGAAAAACATTTTTTTCCAAGGTTATTTTTGGGAATACAAAATTTATTATTAAAAAGATTTCTCTATAACGTGCTTAATTCCCAATTGTTATTTTTTTTATAATAATATATAATAATAATACACTGAAATTTATTGTTGAGGAAAAGCTAGTTTTTATTTGCATTTTATTGGTTGGCGAGATCATCAGGAAACCATTTTCCAAAGAGTTTGAAAAAGCTTAAGATATTATACACTCAAAATATTATGTAGTTAAATTCAAACGAAAATTCATTTGAAACAAATTAAAATTCATTTAAAAAACGGATCATTTACATTTCATTTAAAACAAATGATTTTTTCAGTAATTTCTAAGTTTTTTATTTATTGAACATCATATTCGTTAAAATTGAATAGTTTTTACTTTTAAAAAATATATTTTAACCGATAAAAATCAAACAAATTAACAAAAAAAAATACGGAAAACATTATTTTTTGGTAGTTTGTTTTTTTAATAACAAACATAAATGTTGAAAAATAAATTTATTCGTAAAATAACTATATTTTTATTCAATTTTAACAGTACCGAAAACGAATTTAATAACCTACAATCAGTTACTGTAATAATTTTATGAGTGTACAAATAAATCTGTAAAACGAATGAGAATTACAAACGTTCAAGTCTTAAATTTTCTTCCTAAAAATTATTCATAAAATTCAGAAAAATTCTTATTATCTTTTATTTAATTTTTATTTATTTTATTAATGTTTTTATTATTTTTTTTATATATTATTTAATTATTTATTTAACTACATAAATTTTCAAAGTATTTTCTGGTGTTTTTTTTTTTTTAGTTTTGACTGCTACTATACATAAAAGAGAATACAATAAACGTGAAATGCTGTTGTACAGGAAAGTAAATAATAATGGTATCTCTCTCTCTCGCTCTGGTTCCAGGGGTAAGTGTTTCAAATTATAATAAAATAAACACCTACATATATTTTCTCTAAAAAATTT
Organism: Pollenia angustigena; assembly: GCA_930367215.1. Classification (NCBI taxonomy): domain Eukaryota; kingdom Metazoa; phylum Arthropoda; class Insecta; order Diptera; family Polleniidae; genus Pollenia; species Pollenia angustigena. The sequence continues at coordinate 18,467,767 of OV884060.1, forward strand.
TCATTCAACGTTATTCGTAGTGTTATTTCAACATCAATGCCATTTATTTCTATCTAACTTTAATGGAATGTTAAATTAACATTTATTAAAGTCATTTTAAAAAGAAAAATGTTGTTCTCAAGTTTTTTAAAATCATGTTAAATTAACCTCAAATTACCTCATTAACTGTGAAGCAAAATAACAATCGAAAATTTTGATTGTAAAATCCAAATTGTTTTCAACGATTTTAGATAGATTTTTTTCTGTGTGTACGGTATTTAAGATAAGATTTCTTCAACTTTAGGAATTTAGTAGAAACCCGAATCACCTTGACGAAAGCGTTACTAAAGTCAGTATATATGTATGATGTCAGTTTGGCAAACTTTTACAAAACCTGGTGTTGATACATGAAGGCAACTCCAATAGATTTGTAGAGGATGATCTTCCTTGACAAAAGCAATGTTACAGTCGGGCCTCGATTATCCGTGATGGTCGGGACCAGAAGCATTACGGATAATCGATTTTTACGGTAAATCGAATAACAATTTTGGTTACACAGTTTTTTTAAGATTTTTATTATTTAACAAGTGAACATTGGTGAACATAAGTATGTATACATTAAATTTTCTACTGCAAACATCAGGCAAAAAAGGACATTAAGCAAAAAAAGAAAACAATTTCTTAAAAAAAGTCGTGTGTAATATTTTTCAACTGTCATCACGGATAATAGAGGTAATCACGGTAAATCGAAGCAAACAATTTTAAAACATTGCAAATATAAAACAATAAACAGATCTTTGGCCATCACGGTTAATCGGGGTTACCGATTAACCGGATCACGGAAAATCGAGGCCCGATGTATTTAGATTTTTTTTAAACAGCTTAGGAAAAGTGCTTAGTTTAACTATAGCTCTATAGTCAGTGGTATTACACCGGCTAGCAAATTTTTAAAGCGCACAGAAAAAATTATTTTTCCAATTCAAACAAAAAATTTGTAGAATCAAACAATTTTTTGTCTGAAATCGGTCCTATAAACAAATTCGCATATCCAAACAATTTATTTGCATTGTGTTTATTGCAAAAAAAAACACTGATTTTTTCAAACAAATAATTAAACAGAATCAAACAAAAAGTTTACTGAAATTCATATACTAAATTTCAAAATAAAAAAAAACTTTTTGCACAAGCAATGACGCGCACACAAGTAAGCACTGCATGAGAAGATGACGGCAAGAGCAGAGCCGCCGGCTGACTTTGAGACACATTTTTTTTGTTGGAATAATTTTTGAACGAAGTTTTATTTATACACACAACACAATGTTTTTCTTTATCACTCTCTGTTGCTGTATCCTTTCCTTTGCTAAAAAAGAAATGTAACCAAAAACGGCGGCAGACCGACTCGATATGTTTTTCGTCATCATTCTATTTTTGTATTTGATGTATTTAACCAAACAGTTTTAAAAAATTGAATACGGGATTTTGTTTCTTGTAATGTTGTTTCTGCTATTATTTTTCTTATAGTTGCACTTTTTTAAAGCGTCCAAAAATAGACTGTGTGTGTTTTTTGTTGTTCTTATATTTCACATAAAGAAGTGCTGCTTACGATCAAATAAAAAAATGCAAAAAGACGACAACATTAAAGAGCGTTAAATATTTCATACAAAATTATGAAAACATGACACCAATAACGCGTTTATTATATTTTTGAAGACTTGTCCACATTTTTGTTGGTTAAATAAAAATCAAACAAAAATATTGTTTGAATCAGTAAAAAAATTTATAGAAATGAAAAAAATTTTCAAACAAGCGTTTGTTTGAAAATAATTCGGCAATAATTTTTTCTGTGCGCTATAAAAAATAATATTTCCAGCAGCCAAAATATAGAGACGTTTTAAACAAATGCGTAAAAGGAAAGCCCAATAATTTATTTATTATTTTATTATGTGTATGGATACAATCCTTACAGACTAAAAATCAAATTTTACAATTTTTCTTAATATAACTGCAGTTACATGCTTAAACTTAAAACAATATCATGTTTAATAACATCAACATTTAAAGAAAAATCTATAAAAATTAAACATTTCATTAAAACAACAACATAATTTCCTAAACGGGTCTGCAATCTCGTAGTTTGTTCTAAAAGTTTTAACATATAGTGGTCGGATTGGAACATTTAATGATATTTTACTTAAAAGAAAATCTGATAACACATTTCCGTTAAAAACATTTACAAGAAATGTAACGTTAAGCATAATTCTTTGGCTTTTTAATGTTGGCAGTCGAATCACAGCAAGTCGTGATGAATATGATGGAAGCGCCTCGATAAACATCTCTTAAACTAAAAAGTAAAAACTGTTTCTAAACAGATTCGATAAGATTAATGTGAACGTTATAGTAGGGGTCCCATACAATGGAGCCATAGTCTAAAATCGGTCTTATAGTATGTTCACATTTGGGTTTTTAAACGCGTTTAAGCAAAATGTTGATTTAGCTAATCAAAGCCGTTCACATTACATTTGAGATGATTAAGATGACAGATGATTAAGAAAAAACACACACACAAGCGCACAAAAAAACAACAAACAAATTTAAATTTCTTTAAAGTATTAAAAATGGATAAAAACACTTTTATAAAGTTATCAGAAGATTATTTTAATCAATTTAATGATGAAATTGTGAAAATTTATGAATTATTTAAGGAAAAAAAAAATAAAAAAATTAAGCAGACATCTTGGCCGGTTGTACACAATCGAGCGATTCTACATTATTAGGGTATGTTCAGTGGATTCTATGTGGTTTATGAAGTGATTTAGTTGTAATCATGTCGATTTGAAGTGATTAACAAATCACTTCAATGTATGGGTAATCATCTCGATTTTGAAGTGATTAGAGATTAATCACGTCCGAACTGCTTAAACGCGTTTAAGAAGCCAAATGTGAACATACTATTACAAGTGACGTGAATAACCTTTTGGTAATAAAGGGGTCCTTAAATTATTTTGCCCATCGTTTGCTAAAAGCCAAGATTCCCCGTGCTTTATTAGCAGCCATCATGATATCTTGTACAAAGTTTAATTTTACATTTAACAAAACACCAAGATCCATAATAACGTTTACTGATTCCAGTCTATGACCACTGATATAATAGTGACCAAGAGCGTCACGCCTTCTCGAAAAAGTCATGTGCTTGCAGTTTTTGAGGTTAAGTGTCCTTAAATTAATGTTACATCAATTATAAAATTTATATTATATTATAAATTATAAAACAAGTAAGAAAGTATAGTCGGTCAATCCCGACCATATGATACCCTACACCACAGTATTAAAAAACACATCATGCTTATATGTCCATATAAGTATTGATTTATCTATGTTTATAAAACTTATTAAAATCGGTTTGAAAGTTTGTGAGAGGCTGAAATTGCCACCTACCTCCCCTTGTGGTACTATTTTTGAAAAACTGTATAGCTTATGTGTCCATATAGATATGGCTCTATCTATGTTTTAAATTTCTTTAAAATCGGGTTGAGAGGCAGAAATTGCCCCTATCTCCCCTCGTGGTCCTATTTTCTTAAAAATGCATAGCTTATGTGCCCGTACAAATATGGTTCTATCTATGTTTTAAATTTCATTGAAATCGGTTTGATAGTTTCTGAGAGGAAAAAATTTCCCCCTATCTTCCCTCGTGGTCCTACGATTCGGCCCGTTTCTTGGTCCTTGTGCCAATAAAAACCTTTGTCCCAAATTTTATCAAATTATCTCCAAAATTGCGACCGGTACTTTGCGCACAAGGGTACATGGACAGCCAGCCAGCCGGACGGACATCGTTAGTTCGACTCAGAAAGTGATTCTGAGTCGATCGGTATACTTTAAGGTCTAGGACCAATATTTTAAGGCGTTACATACATCAGCACAAATGCATAATACCCTCTCCACTATTGCGGTGTGGGTATAAAAATTATCCAAGTCCTTTTGGAGATAACTGGGAAGCGAACTGACACCAAAGTAGTCCCGTAATAGGGTTTGGGGGTAGAGACCGGTTCTAGTTTTAACACTTTGTATGAATAAGACCTATCACTTTTTATTTGACCAGTCACAAATCTATTTTCAATGGACATGTTTAGTGACAGTTACTAAAATGTATTATTATTTCAATACCATGTAGTATTATTTCAATAAAACAAGTCCTAGAATTAAATGCAAGAGCCAAATTGCAGAAAGTCCCAAAAAAATGTATCACATCACCGATAAAGACTGTACTGTAATTCATTACTTTTTCTACCTTTTTGTTCTTCATAAACCAGTTACATGATTGGTTCTCCTTTCACTGGTCATGAGTTCTATCTTTTTGTACCTCTCCTATTTTCACAACTCCCAGGACCAGTCTGTGGGACTAATTGACACTAATATCCCGCAGGGTATGATCTGGTAAATGCTTGAGGCTTAAAACTATTTAAACATCGTCTGCGAACATCAGCATATTAGAATAATTTATTGCTTCAGGCAAATCGTTGATGAAAAGTAGAAATAAAATTGTGCCCAGGTGACTTCCCTGCGGAACACCGGATTTTACCAAAATATATTTCAAGAATTTGCAGAATTGAATTTAACGGACTGTGTTCTGCATAACAGATATGACTTTAACCAGCTTAAATAAGTATTAACGAAACCCATTTTAACCAATTTTTTACCAGAAGCTTGTGATTAACTTTATCAAAGGCTTTACTGAAGTCAGTATAAATGACATCAGTTTGTTGACCAATAGTAAATCCTTCATTATAATGGTTATAACCAAATTAGTTAATTGTAGAATGTTAGTCATAGCTGAAGATCCTTTACGAAACCCGTGTTGATGAAATGAAGTTTTTAAATTCTTAAGACAGCTGCAGAGTTGTCCATGGAAGAAATATAATTGAACAATCTTCTCGATATTTGCTGGCCTCTTAATTGAATCTAACTTCAGTATAATATTTAGAATACTTTTTTTTGCGTTAAAGACATTTTAAACAAATTTTCGAAAGGCAGTTTAATACACATACACAGCACCTGTGGTAAATTATGGATCAATCATTTGTAAAAATCGCTGCGTTCTGCCACTTAAGTATTCAATGTTAGCTTTTGGTATTTTGTTGCGTGTGTACGTTAGAACATATGTTTTTAGATGTACATATATGTAAACATTTCAACACGAAATGACTGACAATCTTAGCTTACACCCTCTTTAACTACACGTTGTGAAAGGTATTAAAAGGAAAATGACAACTTAAAAGGACATACATACATATGCTGCCATTCTATTCATTATTCATATATAAATTATTATATCCCAGTTGGCCAAATGGTCATAGACGCAAATGTCGTCAACGATGTCTTCCGAACATTTTTGAATTTGTCGCCTATATAACATTGATGGCAACAACTTAAGTTAGAAAACGTGTATATTGTCGTGTTAAAAGTCGTATTTATGACTTTTTTGGAGACATTTTTTTAAATTTGTCTTGAATAATAATTTATTGAGGACAACGTAAGTAACCATTGCATGCATTTTGTCGTGTTTCAAACCACACTGACGACAAAATACATGCAATTGTCGCTCATCTTGTCTTCAATTAGACTTTATTGAGGGCAACTTAGGCGACCATTGCTTGCATTTTGTCGTGTTTCGAACCACTTTGACGACAAAATGCATGCAATGGTCGCTTACGTTGTCCTCTTCTAAAAAAAATTCAAAACTTTAAATTTGTATGTTATTTAAAATTAATATTTCTTGATGTTTTGCTTTTATTATCAATATTTTTGATAATAAAAAAAATTAAAAAATAAATAATCCTGCCTGTTAAATATAATTATTTTGTAACTTATAACGTTATTCGCGGCTGTGTTTCAATTTTGCAATTGGAATACGTGAATTGATAGGACAAGAAACACAAAAAATAATGTTCCAGCTGACTACATTGCCATATCGTAGGCTCAATATGCAAACCTGCTAAATCCACTTTTTAAGTAAATTGAGATTTTAATGCCGTGTGGAAGAGAAAGATACACCTCGTCGACCAGCATGTAGTTTTTCTTCAAATTGAGTCTTAACGTGTGTTAAACCAAGTATATTTTTAGGTTTTCTCTCAAGCTGCGCATATGAAATATAAAAAGTTTGTTGTTTCCATTAAAAGTTATTGGAAGTTAGCAGGTTTGCATATTATGTCGACGATATGTTAAGTTCAGAATCCATTTCCTTATTAATCAAAAGCCTATTGGAGGTCTGACTGTCTCCACACATCCAGTACCCACTATCTTCGAGCCCAGTCTCTCAAACTCATCGGCCATTTCATTAGTTTGGAATTCAATAGTTCGAATTCACAGCCCATCAAGGCCCTGGAATTCGCTAGTTGGAATTCACAGCCCATCAAGGCCCTGGAATTCACTAGTTGGAATTCACAGCCAATCAAGATCCTAAGAGATTTTAGTTAATATATCCTCGAGGTGTACCCATTTACCCGTTCCCCTTATTCTGGATATATCGGCCAATCTGAAGTATCGCCAATATATCAGTATCGGTGTTCGTTTAATCCCTCATTGTCACTTACCTATCGGCGACTAAATCGTAGATAGTGTCAATAATATTGTCATCAACGACACTGTTAAGGTAATGTCGCTAATCGGGCATTAACGACTTTATGAGAAAAAAGTCGTTTATACAGTCACCAGTGACAACTTTAACCACATTGTTACCCATGTGATCATTAACGACAATATGCATAATAATGTCGCTCACATTGTCCTTTAAGACTAAAGTGCCCTTTGTTCGAAAAAGTCGTCAACGATTTGCATGGGCTGTCGCCAACATGTCGTCAGGGATTTACTAATGGGTATTGTACGCGTCCTCGACGTTGTCTTGAAGACATGGCCAACTGGGTTCATAATCACATAAACATAAATGTTTGTAGATGTATGTATATATGTAAATTGGGATATAAATCTGTGCATGTGTAATATTTTTTCTTTATGTATTATCACGATGATTTATTTTGTATATGTATTATAAGTAGATATGTATACAAGAGTCTTTATGTGATTACTTTCCATTTATTTGAGTATTTACACTGGTAGAGATTATATTTTTTTTTGTATTGTCCTGTTCTGCTTTATTTTCATAAATACAATGTTTATGTAAACGTTAAAATATTCGACGATAGAGATTCGAAGCAGCTCATCACTTAAATGGAAAAACATTGACCAAGAATAAAAAAAATTAATTAATACCTTTTTTTATTGGCAAAATATTTTATTTGTTATGACTTTTTGTTAACAAAAACTCTTTTATTAACAAATGATGCCACAAATTTTTGATATTTTTTAAACAATTTTTGTAACATATCAACTGCTGCAGAATGAATAAGTTAGAAAGCTATACAACACGACCGTTTTAATCTATGATAGATACCCTCCATTAGAAAATAATTATATTTTATAATATTCTAGTTTAAACCAGTGCGCTTCGCTTACCCCTTTGAATAAAAATTAGCAAAATGTAAGTGCACTGTGCCCCAAAACGTGTTCATAATATTAATGAACAACAATTAGTATTGTGGTTATTTTGTTGAACTATTTATGGTTTTGAATCCAAATTTTAATATTTTAATTAGGCTAAAGTTCATCACATTTAATTTTCATTAAATTATTTTTATGAAGAAAGGAATTTTTACAACATGAAACTAATTAAAATTGTTATTGATAATTTTTCATTTTTGACTGCAGCTGGGCTCGAACCCAGGCTTTTACGGAATGGTTACCCTAATTTTCATGTTGTAAAATTCCTTTCTTCATAAAAACAATTTAAATAATGAACAACATTTATTTAAATAATTTTTGCTAGTTCAATGAATTATTCGTTAATGTAATGAAAAAAAAAATTATCCAGTCAATTAAATTAACGTATATTTCATTGACTCAATGAACATGCATTTGATTAATATTTCGTTTACATGGATTTATAATGTGCACATAATTTTCAATTCGTTGTAATTATGAATGTACCCAAAAATTAATAAAACTTTCATTTGGCAAAGGAAATTAACATTATCATATGTTGTCTCAATTAAAATGTTCGTTAAACTAAATAAAATGTTCGTTGAGCTAACGAAACATTTATTAAGGCTTATTACAATAATTTTATAAACTAGTCGTTCTCCCAAGAAACTCATAAGATAAAATTAATAAAGTTTTCGTTGGACTAACGAGAGACTTAACAAGTGATTTCAATGAACGCTCGTAAATTCTACGGATCATTAAAAATAATTTGCACGCATAAAATTTAAATTGATTTGTTGGCGTACGTTGAAGTCAAAAAAGCTTTGGTATCGAATTATTTCGGCACTACCGTGTGTTTTTACATATGCACATGTATGTGTACCTTCCTCTAGACGTTGCAGTCTCGTAAGAAGTGCAACCATCTCCAATGGATAATAGTTCAATTGACAGTAGAATTCGACAAATGCAGCTATGTAATTGGAATTTTAAGATTGGTTTTTACAGAAGATAGAGACTGCAGTCTTTGTTTCTATACCCCCATGTGTCGCTTTTTTGTGTACAACGATGTGTTCAGTAGAATGTATAGAGTGTAACAACCTTTCCCAGTTGGCCATGTCTTCAAGACAACGTCAAGGACGCGTACAAGACCCATAGTAAATCCCTGACGACATGATGGCGACAGCCGATGCAAATCGTTGACGACTTTTTCGAACAAAGAGCACTTAAGTCGTAATCGACAATGTGAGCAACATTATTATGCATATTGTCGTTAATGATCATATGGGTAACAATGTGGTTAAAGTTGTCACTGGTGACTATATAAACGACTTTTTTCTCATAAATTCGTTAATGCCCGATTAGCGACATTACCTTAATAGTGTCGTTGATGACAATATTGTTGACACTATCTACGATTTAGTCGCCGATAGGTAAGTGACAATTAGGGATTAAACGAACACCGATACTGATATATTGGCGATTCTTCAGATTTGTCAATATATCCAGAATAAGGGGAACGGGTAAATGGGTATACCTCGAGGATATATTTACTTAAATCTCTTAGGATCTTGATGGGCTGTGAATTCCAACTAGTGAATTTCAGGGCCTTGATGGGCTGTGAATTCCAAACTAATGAAATGGCCGATGAGTTTGAGAGACTGGGCTCGAAGATAGTGGATACTGGATGTGTGGAGACAGTCAGACCTCCAATAGGCTTTTGATTAATAAGGAAATGGGTTCTGAACTTAACATATCGTCAAATACATAATATGCAAACCTGCTAGCTTCCAAGAACTTTTAATGGAAACAACAAACTTTTTATATTTCATATGGGCAGCTTGAGAGAAAACCTAAAAATTTAGTTGGTTTAACACACTTTAAGACTCAATTTTAAGAGAAAAACTAAATGCTGGTCGACGAGGTGTATCTTTGTCTTCCACACGGCATTAAAATCTAAATTTACTTAAAAAGTGGATTTAGCAGGTTTGCATATTGAGCCTACGATATGGCAATGTAGTCAGCAGGAACATTTATTTTTTGTGTTTCTTGTCCTATCAATTCACGTATTCCAATTGCACAATTGAAACACAGCCGCGAATAACGTTATAAGTTACAAAATAATTATATTTAATAGGCAGGATTATTTATTTTTTAATTTTTTTTATTATCAAAAATATTGATAATAAAAGCAAAACATCAAGAAGTATTAATTTTAAATTACATACAAATTTAAAGTTTTGAATTTTTTTTAGTAGAGGACAACGTAAGCGACAATTGCATGCATTTTGTCGTCAGTGTGGTTTGAAACACGACAAAATGCATGCAATGGTTACTTACGTTGTCCTCAATAAATTATTATTCAAGACAAATTTAAAAAAATGTCTCCAAAAAAGTCGTAAATACGATTTTTAACACGACAATATACACGTTTTCTTACTTAAGTTGTCGCCATCAATGTTATATAGGCGACAAATTCAAAAATGTTCAGAAGACATCGTTGACGACATTTGCGTCTATGACCATTTGGCCAACTGGGTTGTTAATGTAATTTAAGTATTTGTAAAAGTTTCACTTAACAAATTTTATCCATATTTTTTGAGGTTTTATGATTTGAAACAGTTTTTTATAGAGCTGTTACACAACAGTTGTTTCAAAGTGCATGTAGTTTCAAAAATTATCTCTATGCTTCTCTTTTAGAGCTGGCAACATTGATATCAATCACTCTTTTGAATAGCAAAATATTGACTTACAAAAAACCTTTTTATGGATTTATATTGTTTTTTTTTTTTTTTTATGTAACAGTAGGGGTAAAAATGTCTATTCTTTGATAAAATACAATTTGATATGTTTTATTTAAAGGGTAACGATGCACAAAGCAAATGTGCATTTTAATTATAGTGCCTCATTCATCGCTTGAAAAAAGCTGAAATTTCAATTTACCATTTACATTCAAATATTTTATTCCATTCATCGATTATTACTTAAGACCAGATTACGCTATGAACAGGACACAAAGTTAACAGCAGGTACAAAATAAAACTCTTAATCCGCAATATTGTATGTTTTTTTTTGCAGCTTAAACTGCTAAAGCTGACAATTTTTCACATCTTTTAAAAGGTTTTTTTTTATTGGTAAAAAATGTTTTTTTTTTATAACAACAAAAATATTTTACTACACCATATTAAAGCAATCATTCAACTGTTGATAATCCTTTTTTTAAAAAGAGGTGCAATCATTCAACATCAGCCAACCATTTCGAATTGAAATATTGTTCCTGGTAGGAACTTTATACCATCTAAAGAATTTTAGTTATAAACAAATATCCAGAAACCTGGGATCAAGTGTCACAGAAAAAATTATTTTTCCAATTCAAACAAAAAATCTGTAGAATCAAAAAATTTTTTGTCTTAAATCGGTCTTATAAACAAATTCGCATATTCAAACAATTTATTTGCATTTTGTTTATTGAAAAAACACTGAGTTTTTCAAACAAATAATTTAACTGAATCAAACAACAAAGTTTTTGCACAATCAATGACGCGCACACAAGCAAGCACTGTAGGAAAAGATGAAAGCAGAGCAGTGCGGCCGGCTGGCTTTGAGACACATTTTTTTGTTTGAACAATTTTCGGACGAAGTCTGGTTTATACAAACAATGTTTTTCTTCATCACCCACTGTTGCCTGTACACTTTCCTTTGCTAAAGAAGAAGAAATGTAACCAAAAACTGCGGCAGACCGACTCGATATGTTTTTCGTCATCATTCTATTTTTGTATTTGATGTATTTAACTAAACAGTTTGAAAAAATTTAATACGGGATTTTGTTTTTTTTACCAACTTTGAAATCAACCAAAAATTTATTTTGTTTCTTATAATGTTGTTGTTTCTGTTGTTTAAAAAGAGTGAAACGTTTTTTTACCTGCTATTTTTTTGTTTTTTTAAACCTCGTCATGCTATTTCATCATCTTTCTTATTGTTGTACTTCTTTAAAGTGTCCAAAAATAGACTGTATGTGTTTTTTGTTGTAGTTCTTATATTTCACATTAGGAAGTGTTGCTTACGATCAAATAAAAAATTAAAAAGCGTTAAATATTTCATACAAAATTATGAAAACTTGAAACCAATAACGCGTACATTCTATTTTTGAATAATTGTCAACATTTTTGTTGGTTAAGTAAAAATTTAAACAAAAATATTAATTGGATCAATAAAAAAATTTTCAAACAAGCGTTTGTTTGAAAATAATTCGGCAATAATTTTGTCTTAATTATAAGTGCGAAAATCTTGTGAAAAGTTTTAAAAATTAAGACTTAGGCCCGTTTTCACAACTTACCGATAGCTTAAAGTAGACTTTAAGTGGCCTTACAAAAAGTGTTCCATTATTAAAACTTTACTTTAACTTAAAGTGAACGATAAAGTAGATTAAGGTTAATCCTACCTGGTAGGTTAAAGTAAAGTTGTAATAATGGAACACTTTTTATACGGCCGATAAAATCTTAACTTTAGCTATCGGTAAGTTGTGAAAACGAGCCTTAAACTATTAAAATGTACAGGTTAATCTCTGGTTCTAATATCTCCATATGGTCCCACAAGAACAACCTGGTTAATAGTTCTCAGGACACTAGTGAACTTTCAATGACAAGCACATAATAAGTAACCCAGTAAAAACTTCACTTACTTTTTCAAAATGAATTGCTTCTTTCAGTCATTATTTAGTAGCTTTCTTCTATAACTACTTTTATAACAACTTCTATAACTACTTTTTTCTGGATGTATGTGGGTAAAACAATAATGACTTATTCTTAAATGCGTTCATTTTGGCACATCCCTTGTTAAAATCATTGGGTCTTTCAGTAGAATTGTAAGAAGTGCTTTTATGTTTTTCTGGTTACTCAACATATTATTTGGTAGGTGAAGTTTTTACTGGGAAATATCTTTAGCACAAAGCATTGTCGGATCTTCAGTGTATGTGCCGACATTTCCTACAGGCCATTTAATTTCACGTATGTTATTAGGTTTCTGTTAGATTATAATTTCCCGGGATATTCTGGAAAAAAATATTTCCCAAGAATTTTAATACAGTGCTTAAGTTTACGCTTATACTTCAGCACGAAATACATTCGAAGAAGACCTAAAAATCCTTGGTTGGAGGCAAATGGAAAACTATTTTTAAGCAGACTCAGACCGACAAGAGGTTGTCGTGCCATCGTGGAAAGTAAGTACAGCTACGGTCACACTTGTCAAATAGTTGGCGAAATAAACGGGACCAACAAGCAAACTAAATAATCATTCCCTTAAAGTCAAATATTTATTTTCATTATAATACCAGATCTATAATAATTAGTTTATTTTGTCATATTAAGACCATGTTAAATCTCACTAACTATTAACAAAAGTAATGGTTACGCTTATTTGGTCAAATATTTAATATGTGTGACCGTAGCTTAAGTATCTGCAGTCAATCGCATATATTTTAAAATGTTTTAACTGGATATATAGTATGAAAATCAGTGTTCGAAAATAAACAGTACACTAACTAGCGTTTGGCTCGCACATCCAAGAACAATATCTATTTTTTTATTGATTGTGTAGACGAACACAACCCTAAATAACGTTCGTAGCTATTTTCAAGAAAGTGCCGAACATTATATAGTGTTCTGTTCTTCCTTTAAAAACAGAAAAATTGTAGTGATACTCTAGATAAACATTATATTTTAATGTCCTAAAATGATTATTTTTTTACATAAATAAAGAAATGATCAAACGAAAAATTTTAGCAACGACCGCACCACATATGGGGGATTTCATATCAAGTGACCCAATTTTTAAATCGATGTTTTCTGATTTGGATGAAATTTCCACCAAGGTTTTCAACCAATTTTCAATTTAAATTTAAACTTTTTTTATATATATTTTTTTTATCCGGTATTTTTTTTTAATTTTTTTTTTGCTCAAAAGAAAGGTTATGTCTTTTCCTTTAAGGTAGTTTTAGTCGCTTTTTGGGATGCGAGTGGCTTATGTATAAAAAAAATATAATTAGCAAATGCAGTGTGGCCATATCCCTCACACAGCACTTTCATGAGAATTTCACTCTAAGTCGTATTGTTTCAAAAATCATAAATTTTAATATAAATTAATTAGTTTTAAATATTTAATAAAAATTATTAATTTTTCATAAAAACTGTAAAATTTCGTATAAATAGTCGTATTTTCTTTATAATACGCATGCGATATTTTTTTTAAATATTTTTTATCGCATGCGATATTTTTTAAAAACGAATTTAACTTTTCATATTTATCTTCACACACGTGCCGAACCGAACAAAATGAAGTTTGTGGATCTAAAAACAAAAGCGAATGGAATTAAATGTTTTCATCTTTTGTTAAGTTTGATAAATTTTTGTGTTCTTAAGATGACTAACAGAGAAACGTGATTTTTTAATGATTTTCTACACAAACACTATTAGCGTTTGTGTTTTACACAAATCTACCGAACTGAACACTATATTTAGTGTTTATTTTCGAACTCTGATGAAAATGCATTTTTTCTACCCGGGTACATTGCATCGCAATAGAAGGTGCTTTTTTTAAATAAAAATAATAAACCACTAAGTTTATAAAAAATGAGTGTGTTTTAATAAGTAAAGGCTATTGAAAAAATATGAAATGTACAGAACTTACTTTTTCCATTAACTAGTGCTAATTACAACAAATAATTAAGAGTGAATTTCTAATAAAACTTATATTAAGTTATTATTTCAAAAGAATATAATATTATTTTGTTATTAAAACATTTTTAATGCACTTTAAACAATTTGAAAGGATATTTTTAGTTGACTGACACTAGCGCATATTTAGTGACTCAAACTATAGTTTAGCTAATTAATATATTCAATTACGCAAAACATTAAAGTCTTTTATTTAGAATTTTTCATTTGTATTTTCTAAATTTTACTATAACATTGCTGTCCATACAAAATGTAAAACCGAATTCAGTTTTCAAAAAATTTAAATTCAAATTAAGGAATTTCAATTATGATCCACAACACTACATGAGTAAACTTAACCATGGTAAATAAATGAGCTGCAACGAAAAAAAGTGCATATAGCTTTAGAGTGTCAAACCAATACAATGGGTGAATATGTGAAACCACTATAAATATTGCAGCTACTAACCTAAAATCAAAAAATCTGTTTTTAATTAAGCTCATATTGATGACTATGACATGATGATAATGATGTAACACATATTTCATTTTATCTTTGTCATGTTTAACAAAATTTTATACTCATCCTAAAACATCAATGCCAACGGTAATCAGATTTTGTAATTAGTCTAAAAATACACACAAACATACATACATACATACATAAGTATGCATATACATAAACAGCATTGAAAGCATATTTGTGTAGCGTAGTGTAGTGTAGTAATACATGTACGGGCGTGTACACAATTTTCAAAAATACAAAAACTATCTGACAGGCGTATAAATGTGAGTATGTTTTGTTTCAAGCTATTATACCCAGCTGGCAATGGGCTTAAGAAATCCTCGTGAATGGGTGCATGACAATGTAAATTCTTGGACGAGATGTAAGGGATAGCCAGATTAAGTAGCCAATGACATTTTTAAACAAGTGCCGGGAAAACACGAAATTATCGACATTATCACTCATATTTTCATAATTTTGTGATTCTGTTTTATACCCTCTACAACTAATTGTGGGGAAAGTATACTAAGTTTCAAACGGAATTATTTCCGTTAAAATCTTTTTGAATATTAATCTAAGATCCCATAAAGTTAAACCAATTATGGATAAAAATTCCCTGGGAGTTTTTCGCTTCACCCACAGGTTTGTCAAAAAATGGCTGAGATGTGAGCGAAAAACCACGACTGCCTCATAAACTCCCACTTTGTTGTTGTTTTTTTTGTACTCATCGCCGTCCTCCGTCTGTTTTCTGTATATCTGTTCCAAATTAAGAGCCAGCATCTGGTTATCAATACACAGTATCCGGCAATATCTGGGCGAGATTGATGGTGTGGGCGTGGCAATTCCCATAAAAATACATTATAGATTTCTGTATATCTGAACGGAAAAAAACGGCAAGAGCCAAGGCTCCCGAACCAGGTACAAGCATATGGGTAAACAATAGTCAACATCCAACAAAATGTGGGGGGAAGAGAATAAGTGGGAGTGGCACAAAATAGTGTTATTTATACCTAAAGAACGGTAAGAGAAGAATTGTCCAAATTTGGTACACATACCTGGGTAATCAATACACAACCTCTCTAAAAATATGGGCTGGATTGGAGAAGTGGGCATCTTCCGTACAAAGACATTATAGTTTTCTGTATATCTAGCGAACGGAAAAGGCCAAAGTTTTCAAATTAAGCCTAGTACTCTGTTCAAATTTGTGAAAAATGTTGAGCAACATTGATTATTCCACATGAAAATTTTGACATTTCTCAATGTTACCAATCTTGCGAGTTTGTACAATTTGACGTTTTTATTCCTTCAAAGTATGCTACATTGTTTCATGTATGTAAACAAACGCCACATGTATTTTACTAAAATTATTTTTTTTAATAAAAAATTTAATTAAAAAAAAGTAAATATGGATAAAAAATTGTTACCGGTTGTGTTATTTTAATTTTTAATTTCTTATTTAATATTAAGTTCATACTTTTTTGCTTTTGCTTAAAATTCCACGTGAAAGGCAGCTTACATTATTTCGCAGTTGTAAAAAAATGTTGCCAGAAACATTTCGGAACTTTTTCACAAAATAAACAGAGTACAACTCTATGAACATTATTTCATAGATATTCCGCACAAGTTTTTTTCATATGCATTTTGACAGCTTTTCACGTGAAATGTTGAACAGAGTACCAGGCTTTAGGTATAAGCATCTTGGCTATAATGGACAACTTTCGACTAAATAAGTGTGTGATTAAAGAAGTGTACGTTATTTTTATAACTTTCTGTTCTTATCCCACGATGGTGAAGGGTATATAAGATTCGGCATTGCCTAATATATATACTTTTAATTACTAATATTTAAAATTAATTGTAAAAACTGTTCCCGAGGACTTTTTATGCATAACTAAATTGTATATATTCTGGGACCTTGACTAAGTCTAATTAAGTTATGTCCATATGTCTGTCCATTTGTAAAAATCACGCTACTTTTGAACCAGTGTTCGAAAAGAAACACTAAATATCGCTCCTTAGTGTTCAGTTCAGTAGATTTGTGGAAAACACAAACACTAATAGTGTTTGCGTAAAAAAACATTAAACAAATAACATTTCCCTGTTAGTCATCTTAAGAACACAAAAATAATACTGTTTTTATCAAACTCAACAAAAGATGAGAACATTTAATTCCGTTCGATTTTTTTTAAACCATAAACTTTATTTTTTTTGGTTCGCAAACATTTTTTACATAAACAAAATACGCATACGAAAAAACACAAAAAGCCAGCAAAATAATTTTACACAAGCAAAACATACATATACACAATAAAAACAAAAGCTGTTCGTTGTGCGGTCGTTGCTAAAATTTTTTGTTTTTCATTTTTTTATTAGTGTAAAAAAAAGAAACATTATAGAACATTTTTTTTTTACGAAGAACAGAACACTATATAATGTTCTGCATTTAGGGTTGTGTTCGCCTACACAATCCCTAAAAGGTTAGATATCGTTCTTAGGTGTGTGAGCCGAACGCTAAATAGTGTACTGTTTATTTTCGAACTCTGTTTTAAACAGCCCAAACGAAATGAAAAGAAGTGGTGTTAAATACGTTCTTGTTATCCTAAGTAGTTTGGATTTTAAATCCTACAAAATCGATTCAGTAGAAAAGAGTAATGAATCCAAATGTAGACGAACGACACTACACAATTTGTATTTATGTTAGATAAACTTATATTAACTGGTGGCGGAATGCACCGATTGTTATTTATGATTGGACAATCTCAATTTTATATGTCTAGATATCACATTTCGAGAACGGTTCATAATTTACCATAGGACCCATAAGCTACTACTCTCGGAATAGAAGACTGTTTTAGACATTATTTAATATCATGTTCCATTAAGGTTAACATTGAAACACTTGCAGGTTATGGCCGCTCATGATGTCGGCAAAAAATTGTGTATACAAATTGAGAGTTTGTTGCTATTATTTTTACGAAAACTTTAAAAATTTAACGCTTATTCTCGCCACAATTATATAATCATTGATAAAAGTGTTGTCATCGGCGATTTGAACAGCTGGGAATGTATTTACATTCATCCATTTAAGGAAGCACTTTGCAACATTCATGTTCATTTAGGATCTCTAGATTTGTAAAGCCCTACACAATTATAAATGAATATTGTAACCAATACTA
Source organism: Pollenia angustigena (assembly GCA_930367215.1). Classification (NCBI taxonomy): domain Eukaryota; kingdom Metazoa; phylum Arthropoda; class Insecta; order Diptera; family Polleniidae; genus Pollenia; species Pollenia angustigena. The sequence continues at coordinate 18,485,664 of OV884060.1, forward strand.
CTATATATACTTTGTAGCACCAAGAAATTGTGGTTGAAGGCCCACAGTTTGATATACATGTTTCTGCATCTTCGTACATAACTATACAAATGTATGTATGCATATCTTTTGACCAAAACGTGGGAGAAGGTTTTAACCCTGGAACGTCATACTTCGTCAAATCGATGATGCATGTTTATATTGCATTTTCTGTATTTTTGTGTTTGTTTTTTTTTTTTTTTAATTACTTAAAATTTTTTTACATTTATTCTTTTCGCTTAAGCCGAGTCAAATGTTTGATAACCACCACAGGTCATAGATAGATACTTAAAACTTATCGAAAAATTAGTTGTTTCAGATTAATATAAACAAACTCCTATTAATATTAATCTGACGTTATAGCAGCGTTATTCTTTTTTTTAAGGTGTTAAAAAATTAAAAAATTTTTTTTTTTGCAATTATTCGACTTTTCAACCTTTCAAACTATCAACCGTTATTTGTTAGTACTTTAGTTTATTTTCCAGGATTTCTATCCCCGAATTTCCTGAAAGAAACTTCCCAGCCACTAAGTAATATTTGGTCTCGAATTTGAATTCTTAAACAATTCCAATCTCCTGCTGTGTAAGTGTAGGTTATAATAAAACACCCACTCAAATTCTACAGTTTGTCCATGACAGTACATACATTTAGGTACATACATATATAATTCGATAGGTATAAAATGTATGTATGCAAATGTTAATTAGTTTTGGTTTCTCATGCAATGGCCATCAGTTACTTGATGCCAAAACATATATCTTTTACAGTAAATTTAGTGAAGACTTTAATGTCAATTAACATTTTACTTTTTTGGGTATATACAATTAAGGAGTTCAATAAAAAAAACGTTATACATATGTATTTAATAAAGATTAATATATTTCTTTGAAACATTTGTTGTATAAATACAGTTGCCTTAAAACCTAAATAAAAATCATTAAACAGGTAAGAAATTATAGTCGGGCAACCGACCATATATTTTTTTTCTGTTAGGACCAGCACTCAGGGGATAACGCCTCTTAATTGGAACTAGGTATGCGTTGTACGATTCACCTGGCATTCGACCACAAAAGGATGGGCTCTTCATGAAAAACGTGTATTACGAACAAACGTACGGGTTTCGAGAACCATATCCCTAATTTCGTCAGAACACATCAGAGAACTGCAAAATCACTATTTTTCTTGATTTATTCATACGCTAAAATTTACATTCACTCTTTGCTTGCAAAACAAAGTTCAACGTTGGTAATTTTTACATCGTTTCGTACACATCTGATTTTTGCATTTATTCGTTTTTTATTGAAGGTGCTTTATTTGCATTTTTGTTGCGCACGCAATATAACACAACTGTGTAAATTCAAAAGAACACATTCTTATACTTTTGCATTCAAGTATTCATTGTCCACTCGATGAGACGCCTTGTTAACATTAACAACAATAACAACAATAAACCACACGATGAGACGCTTTGTTTATATTAACAACAATAACAAGAATACATTGTACCTACATACAGAACGGCGGCATGAAATAACCCCCCAAAATATAACTCCCCAAAAAAGTAATGAAATAACCCCCCAAAGCGTGGGGCCTTATTTCATATGCAATAAAGCCCCAATTTTGAAAATGAAATTAGTCCCCAACGAAATTAAATAACGCCCCAAACATAAATGAAATAATTCCCTAATTTTTTGGGGGGCTTATTTCATATGAAATAAAACCCCATTTCTGAAATGAACTAAGAGCCCAATATATGTAATACAATTTTACAGTTTTGCTTTAAAGAATCACGCGATAGATATCATGATATGATATACCAAACACAAGCTTCGCTAACTAAGGCTTTTCTGCATAGCCGGCCTTCGGCCGGGCGCAATGACTTTTTCCTCTACGGTATACCAAACACCGGCTTCGCTAACTAAAGCTTCACTGCATAGCGCCAGGATTTTCTCCTCTATAGTATAAAAATATCGCCTCGACCCGGCTACGCAAGGAAGCTTTAGTTAGCGAAGCCGGTCTTTAGTATACCATAGAGGAAAAAGTCATTGCGCCCGGCCGAAGGCCGGTTATGCAGAGCAGCTTTATTTATTGAAGCTGGTGTTCTGTATACCAAAGTGGATAAATCCTTGCGCCCAAAAACGTTTTCATTATAAATTTGAAAATGCAATAATCCGTCAAAAAATATATTGGGGCTTTATTTCATAATGATTTTTTGGGGGATAATTTCATATGAAATAATACCCCAATAAAAAAAATGAAATAACACCCCAAACAAAATGAAACAACCCCCCGAAAATCGTTTTTGTTGTTCTCTGTACAAACTTTTGGGGGGTTATTTCATTTTTTTTTTGGTGATTATATTTTGGGTGGTTATTTCATGCCGCCATACAGAACTACTGCACTTTTTAAGATGAAAAAAAAGTCTGTTTCTATGGAAATTGTTTGTATGTATGTACCTACATATGTGCGTTTAGTTTCATTTAAATTTTTTTTTCTCTTGTACTACATAGTTTATGCTGACTGAATACATGAGTAATAATTGCTTTATTTCTGGCTTTTTTGTTTTTATTTTTTTTCTTTTCCAAAACAATCATTGTCGCAACGAACACACAAACATCTTTATTAAAAAACGAAGCTAACGATTGTATAAATAACAAAGCACGATGTGCATTATTTGAATGATTGCAAACCAGCAGTGAATATTTGCGGTTGCGCAATTTCGATTGTATGACCGCAAGTGAGTGTGTTTGTTGCTGTTCATTTAGTGCGATTTTTTTACAATTGCACAAAGCCGTTCTCTGGAACACATTCCATTGTAGTAACAAAAAAAAAACAGGCAAATACAACCCACATTGCGACGGTGCTCAAGGGAGTAAATAGAATTGGATACCCTACTGTCACCAATGAGATCCTTCGCCCTGTCCTACAGGCGGCCGAGAAGCTCCAAAATAGACTTTGAAGCACAGGTTTATACATGAGAGTTGTATTCCATACGCGGTCAGATATGGGTGGTATTAATAATAAGGAGATCAGATGGAGTCAAGTATATCTTGCGCCGTCTTTAAAAACTGAGGCACTTGAATGCTTCTTTGGAAACCTTGAAACTACGGTCTGTCAATCGGACATCACATTGTATCTTCATGCCCAGAACATCAAGAGATTCTGATTCCTCAATAATTATACCACCCATATATACAGATGAGGCACCTTGATTTGTCGCGCGTTTATGCGTCAGCACGCTACATTGGGTTTTCGGGCATTTAACTCGACCCTATTTGCACTCATATTCATATTCTGCATCATAGCACCGACATCGGATACGCTTGCTCCATAATCAAATGAGTACGAACGGCAAAGGTCATCTGCAAAAGAGTACACTGAAAAAAATTTCTTCAAGATCCAATGAAATTTACATTAAAATTCAACCTATGTAACCTTTCATTGGATTAATGAAATGTTTCATAAACTCAATGAAAATTTTGTATTAGTTTAATGACAAACGTTTATTTTATCCGTTTTTTCAATGAGGATTCATAAAATCAATGAAAATTTTGTCATTGATTTTATTAATCCTTCATTAATCCAATGAAAGGTTACATAGGTTGAATTTTAATGTAAATTTCATTGGATCTGTGAAGAAAATTTTTTCAGTGTAGATAGGGTTGGGAGTTTGACATAGGAGATCATTTAGAAAATTAATGATATTAATTAAAAGTTCCCGGATTCTATTTGCTAAATTTATTAAGTAGTAGTAGAGTAGTAGATTCAAGTTCCTTCTAGTTGATTCTAGAACATAATGTTCGAATTGTTTAAAATTCTACAATATAATCTAAGATCTACAATTACAGTGGAGCAAATTAAGCTTTAACGACATAAATTATAATTTACAATATAACTTGTAACAAAAACTATAAATAATTCTAAGTTAAATCTAATTTCGTAACAATATTATATATTAGTTTGCCTGTTCGTCACATTTTTTCGGCAAATATTTGCCAAGTGTGACCGCTGCTTAAGTCAATCGTTATATAAAAAGCTGGACTTATAACCAATATTTCTACGTGCAACACACGTTAACATTAATGCACAAAAGTAATCGTCGCAGGAATTAAAGAACGCTGTAACTGACAAAAAATCGAAAATACGTTTTTTTGCATCATTTTTATTAGAAAAAAATGCTGCGTTAGTTGTTCCCGGTCCCATATTTGTATGATGAAAAAAAATTCACTTTCGCCAAAAAAAAATAAATAAATATAAAAGCTGTAAGCCGCAGAATCACCGGGAATAAAAGACTTGAGAGGAAATGTTTAGAGCAAATATATATTTTTTCTACTTTCTTTCATACAGGTTTTTTGCCTCAGAAAAATATTTTATGTTTTGTCAGGTTCAGCGTTCTTTAATTCCTGCGACGATATGGTGGTGTAGGTGATTTAAACAAAAAACTTAAAAACAGGATTTATTGTATTTTGTTATGGAACTCCGCAATAGCATTAATGTTATACATCTAAAACACAAGTATAAATTCGTTGCTATAAAATGTTTAATATTCTGCTGCATGTTTTAGACAAACAATTTGTAAGTTAATTAATATTAAAATAATAACTTAACCTAAAACATGACTGCTATGTTTTGATACTTCAATAGTAGAGGAAGTATATTATGCATCTGAGCTAAATAATGTGTGTAATACATAGAAATATGAAGTATACCACCGTTAGGTATACAGATCGACTCAGAATGAAATTCCGTATCAATCTAATTGCGAAGCTTTTTTATGTTCGTTAAGGCCGTTATACAATATCTCACAAGTCTTACGTATCTTTTTAGGACAATCGGCAAAGGCTTACCCGTCCCTCCTTGCCAAAGTTTAAGAAAAATCGTCAAGTCCGATGTTATGCCTCATAACTTGAAAAATATTAATTCTACACAAAAGTTGTTTGCTACGAAGTTTTTAGTAGTGAAGTTTTCAACCACTTTTGTCTTAACAAGTGTTCTCTAAATCGCATTTTAAACAAAACCTGACAAAAATAGAAAGCAAACAGCAGTATTGACGTAAAGTTTTTCGTTAGAATATTTATTCTTACACACGTCAATTCAGCTTCAATATTTGTATTTGTGTGCGTTTGCTTACAAAACAAATTGTCAAGCGTATTTATTTCTAACATACCTACCCGCTATTTCTATCTCTATTCTTTAAGAAAGCTCCCATACAAAATTGTGAATACAAACTAGAAATATACTCAAAAAAAATTCCTACAACTGCAAAGTAACTGCTTTTAGGGGGATTAAATGTATGACCGCTCTAAACTAGTTTTTTTTCCTCAGCATTTTCTTATAACATATTTGGCCTTTATTACCACCCCTAAGGGGTGCTCCCATACAAATATATTTATCTATATAATAAAAATAAGTCCGTATATGTACGTCGCCAAACTACTCATAAACGCGTCGTGCGATTTCAACCAAACTTATACACTACGTAGGCAGTGGCCCATATATGGTTTATATAAAGTTTGGTTGAAATCCGATAACGCATGTGTGTGCGGTGCGTATGTGAAGTGAGTGTGTTTTTGCCGCAGGAAAACCAACTTTATTAAAAACAAGTGTGTTTCTTTTCTTATTTTGTTTTGCCGTGCGAAGCAGGCAACGGGCCCGCTAGTATTTAATGAAATTCTTAAATTTGGCCCCTGCAGCGCCTAGGATGCCCCTAGATGGGTCAAGTGCATGACACACTGCACTTTATTTTTTAACCCCATTATTTGTTTTTAACATACCTACCGGCTATCTTTATTCCTTAAGGGGACTCCCATACAAAACATTTGATACAGACTAGAAATATATTGAATAAAAAGACCCATCACTGCCCAGGAGTCGGCCATAGGGGGATAAAATGTATAAACGACCTCAACTAGTTTTTGGTCCTTCACATTTTCTTAGAACATATCTGCCCTTTATCTCCACCACTTAGGGGGCTCCCATACAAATATTGCGTTTTTTTCGTCTTTCTTGAACAAAATCAAAAGTTGTAAAAAGGTTTTAATAATTTATGGCTTTTTTTGTTTGCAACTTCGTTTTTAATATGTCTAGAAAAAAATTATAAGCATAGCTGCATTTTCCATTTTTTATGATTTTTTAAAGAACAAAAATGTTTAAATTTTGCTGTAGAATTGATTTTTTTTTGCCAAAAAAAATTATGTTTCTAAAACGACTGTGCAGGTTAGAAAAAGCTTTAACCTTTCTTAAAGGTAATTTTATTGAGGAATTTCGTTTTTTTTAGACATTTCAATTAAGTAAACCGTTTTTGAGTTATGCGAATATATTATATTCAACATAATAACATATTATGTTGTGCAACCATTTTCAAAACAACGGTTTGTCTCGAAAACAAAAAAGTTTACACCACTGAATTCAGCGTACCCGAATCTGGTTAAAACGCCATGTACCTGGCTGGTCAGTTTTTTCAGCTAGCACAGTGTGTTATTATTAAAAAAAATTATAAAATGTGTGTGAAGTTAAATTTTAAAATTTATAACCTTAGACACATTCTGTTATGTTTACAGGACAATGTTAACCACTTAACAGACCTAATGTTAATGCTGTAATAATGGATAACTCCAGATTTCTGGAAAAGAAGTCAACGTGGGCGAAAAAAATGATTACGATTTGTGGACAATACTATTCTCCATCGTTTTCCATCCCCAGAATTTTTAACAGAGCGAGTTGGACCGACTTATGGCCAATTTACTCTTTTGAATTCTCTAGGGGATGAATCCATATTTCTGGAAAAGGAGTCAACGTGGGCGAAAAAAATGATTAGGATTTGTGGACAATACTATTCTCCATCGTTTTCCATCCCCAGAATTTTTAACAGAGCGAGTTGGACCGACTTATGGCCAATTTACTCTTTTGAATTCTCTAGGGAGTGAATCCAGATTTCTGGAAAAGGAGTCAACGTGGGCGAAAACAAATGATTAGGATTTGTGGACAATACAATTCTCCATCGTTTTCCATCCCCAGAATTTTTAACAGAACGAGTTGGACCGACTTATGGCCAATTTACTCTTTTGAATTCTCTAGGGGATGAATCCAGATTTCTGGAAAAGGAGTCAACGTGGGCGAAAAAAAATGATAAGGATTAGTGGACAATACTATTCTCCATCGTTTTCCATCCCCAGAATTTTTAACAGAGCGAGTTGGACCGATTTATGGCCAATTTACTCTTTTGAATTCTCTAGGGGATGAATCAAGATTTCTGGAAAAGTAGTCAACGTGGGCGAAAACAAATAATTAGGATTTGTGGACAATACTATTCTCCATCGTTTTCCATCCCCAGAATTTTTAACAGAGCGAGTTGGACCGACTTATGGCCAATTTACTCTTTTGAATTCTCTAGGGGATGAATCCAGATTTCTGGAAAAGGAGTCAACGTGGGCGTAAACAAATGATAAGGATTTGTGGACAATACTATTCTCCATCGTTTTTCATCCCCAGAATTTTTAACAGAGCGAGTTGGACCGACTTATGGCCAATTTACTCTTTTGAATTCTCTGGGGGATGAATCCAGATTTCTGGAAAAGGAGTCAACGTGGGCGAAAAAAAATGATAAGGATTTGTGGACAATACTATTTCCCATCGTTTTCCATCCCCAGAATTTTTATCAGAGTGAGTTGGACCGTCTTATGGCCAATTGACTCTTTTGAATTCTCTGGGGGATGAATCCAGATTTCTGGAACAGGAGTCAACGTGGGTGAACAAAAATGATTAGGATTTGTGGACAATACTATTCTCCATCGTTTTCCATCCCCAGAATTTTTAACAGAGTGAGTTGGACCGTCTTATGGCCAAATGACTCTTTTGAATTCTCTAGGGGATGAATCCAGATTTCTGGAAAAGGAGTCAACGTGGGCGAAAAAAAATGATTAGGATTTGTGGACAATACTATTCTCCATCGTTTTCCGTCCCCAGAATTTTTAACAGAGCGAGTTGGACCGACCAATTTACTCTTTTGAATTCTCTAGGGGATGAATCCAGATTTCTGGAAAAGTAGTCAACGTGGGCGAAAACAAATAATTAGGATTTGTGGACAATACTATTCTCCATCGTTTTCCATCCCCAGAATTTTTAACAGAGTGAGTTGGACCGTATTATGGCCAATTGACTCTTTTGAATTCTCTGGGGGATGAATCCAGATTTCTGGAAAAGGAGTCAACGCGGGCGAACAAAAATGATTAGGATTTGTGGACAATACTATTCTCCATCGTTTTCCATCCCCAGAATTTTTAACAGAGCGAGTTGGACCGTCTTATGGCCAATTTAAGGAAAAACTTTTTAATAACTCTTCTCCAAAATTAATATTTTCTTAGTTATGTAACATAAAAGTCAGATTTCATGTAAAATTATAATTTTTCTCAAACTTTGGTGGGCGTGAGGGACGGCTTTGTCGTAATTTGACAACACTGGTTATGAGTCCACTTTCACAAAATTTTAATGTTCTTTAACCAGGGTTCTTAAATCATTTGAGATACTTCGATAGCGAGTTTTAAAAAAGCAACAAAAAAGAAATTATACAAAACCGATTAATAAAATTAAAAAAAATTTCTGACGATTGATATCAAAATAAAAACTTATCAAAGCCTGGTGCCGTTTCAAACCAAAAAAAAAAGAAAAGGGTAAACGTTTTCGGCTTTAAATACTCTAAAGACACTTGCAATAATATTGTATATGATATTCGTAATATTATCTCCATTTTGTCCTATATTATGCAATAAGTCACACAATGGTTTCGTTCATTCAATAAAAAGGTGAACATAACCTATAGGAATAACATAAACAGCATTGTACAATGTTGCCAACACACTTCACTTTCTTTTCGTTATGCAATAAAAATCAAAGGTCTTTTGATTTTTGCCAATATATTGTGCCACTTTCGAATATTACATACGCGATATCACTGTACAATACGTTAAATTGAACAATTTTATTGCCGTTCATTCAATAAAAAGGTGAACATAACCTATAGGAATAACATAAACAGCATTGTACAATGTTGCCAACACAATTCACTTTCTTTTCGTTGTGCAATAAAAATGAAAAGTCTATTGATTTTTGCCAATATATTGTGCCACCTTCGAATATTGCATTAGCGATATCACTGTACAATACGTTAAATTGAACAATTTGTTAGTGTATGAGCCGCTTAATAGAAACAGAATATCCTATGAAATCACTTTGTATGTATGTCCAACAAGTTTTTATTTTATAAAAAAAAAAAAAAATATTCAAGATATGATAAATAATTTATTTCCATAATTTAAAGCTGTCGTAAAATAAAGCATTTTATTTTTCTAAAGAAAATTTATTAAATAAAATTTGACATTTCATTACATTCCAGCACTTGGGATAATATTATTATTTTTTTTTTTTGATTTATAAAAATTTTCAAACAAATCATCCTCAGCTATCATTCAAATTGACGATTGTTTGGAATTTGAATAAAACAATATGAAAATCGCAAAACGAAATAAAATGTAGAAATAACTTTCGATGGGGTAGATGACAGTGGCAAGCAAAACTTTTTCAGTACGAATTACAATAAATACAGTTAAAAGTTTTCAAACTACATTTACATAACGATGGCTTAAAATAAAAAAGGCGTCACTCAATTTTTTTTTAAATAGCTTTCTTTGTTTATTCTGATAGCTAATGGTACATGTATCTTGATTTAAAAATTTTAAGGGGCTGTAGTATAACATTTGTTGGATATTTTTATTTAAAACTGCGTTACAACTTTTTTTTATCTTAAATTTACGGATTTTATTAAGGTTTTTTTCTTGCCCTGTAAACAAACAAAAAAATCGAGTTAAGCCTTTTTTATATTAAGCCATCGATAAACTCGTACTATATACAAGTGATATTATTGGTTTTTCAACGCTGGCAACGCTTAAAAACACTGGTCGTAGATCCAGAACACTAATCAGCTGCTAGTAAACCTCTAAGTTAAACTGGGCATCTCGAGCTGCATAAATGTTTTTTTTTTTAATTCCCTACGCTAATCCCGCGAAGCTCTACGCTTGTCTACAGCGGGAATCGAACACGCAACCCCGGCGCTGATAGACAAGCTCTCTACCAGCTAGTCTACCGGGGCAGTCAATGGAAACATTCGTATCAAATAAGACTGTTCCCCAATTTTGAAAATGTTGGCTTTTGCTAAAAATAATTTTACACAAATATTCGTCAAACATTTTAACCCTTTTAAGTACTGTTTTAGTATACTTTTATGTGGAAGTTAATAAAAGGACAAAAATGAACCCTTAAAATTAGTGTTAGAGGGTTAATACATTCTAAGAAACGAGTCGCCCTTTAATTCAACTGAAGACATCTAAAATAGTCTAAAATCTGAAATCCGTTTTAGATACATTGCACAAACTTTTGGTCTTAGAAGACCCCCAGTAAAATTTGATGCAAAAAGTATTCGTGGAACATTTCAACCCCCTAAAGTGCCGTTTTAGTATACTTTTGTGGGGAAGTTAAAGAAAAAAACAAAAATGACCCCTTAAAATGAGTGTTATAGGGTTAATAAACTCTAAGAAAAGAATCGCCCTACAATTCGACTGAAGACATCTGAAATAGTCTCATATCTGACAAGTGCATTTAGAATATTTTTGACTTATACCAAACTCCTTTTCAAAAAATTCAAAAACTTTAGAGGCCGAAATTTCGGGAACCCGAGCTAACTTTGCAAAATCCTTTGGCAAATTGGCTCTACAATTAGTCTAGTTTCATTTCGCGTTGCAAGTATTGCGGCTGGCGGCGATGACCCGAATTATGTTGCATACTTTTCGTTTTCATATGTTTTTTTCATATTTTTTTGCTTTAATATCTTTTTATATTAAAACAAGTTAGAGTGCCATATTCGGCTCTGCCGAATCTTTGATACCCTCCTCCGACAGTTCGAATGTTTAAGGATAATATCTGTATGATGTTATTATTATCTAAAACTGTGACGATTTGTTATTAATTATGGTTTAAGGCGACTAAACTGTTTTCCGGTAGTAGGGTTTATATGGGGCCTAGGGTAAATTTTGGACCGATCTTCACGAACTTTCACAGTATCATTTATAGTGCTATAAAACTGTGACGAGCCAAAATTGGTTAAGATTGCATTATTTTTTACGGTTTAAGGCGTACTAAACTGTTTTCCGGTAGTAGGGTTTATATGGGGCCTAAGGTGAATTATGGACCGATCGTCACGAAATTTCACAGTGTTATTTCTAGTCCTAAAAAACTGTGACGTACCAAATTTTGTTACGCTAGCGTTATTTTTTACGGTTTTAGGCGTACTAAACTGTTTTCCGGGAGAAGTGTTTATATGGGGCTTAGGGTAAATTATTGACGGATCTTCACGAAATTTAACAGCGTGATTTCCAGTCAAATAAAACAAATTTTTGCAAAATCTCATCTCATTCCGTGGCTTGTTCCAGCATTAATGTTATTTTTTGTAACAAAATTATAATTTTTTTTAGGTGGTGGTTCTACATTTTGATTCATAGCTCTGGTCCTACTGAACCGATTTTGCTGGATTTCAATTCCAAACTGCTTAGGATAACTACAAGCAAGTTTGTGCATTTCTTTTGAGTTGTTCGAAAGTGAGCGTGTTCTCAACAGACGGACAGACGGTCAGACGGACAGACAGACGGACATAGCTAAATCGACTTAGAATTACTCAAGGACCCAGAATATATATACTTTATGGGGTCTGAGATGAATAATACAAAAGTTTCACACGGAATGACATATTCACAACTAATTGCGGTGGAGGGTATAAAAATACTAAGCAATATTTAAACAAGTAAGAGTGCTATATTCGGCTGTGCCGAATCTTATATTCTTATATACACTTCACCATTTTGCGAGCAGAATACAGAGCAACTAGACAAAAACAAAATAAAAAACAACTTCTCTCCTCATAAGGACCCAGAATATATATACTTTATTGGGTCTTAAATCAATATTTTAGAAATAACAGACGGAGTGACAAACTTATATATACCCTTTTCCATCTGTGGTGAAGGGTATAAAAAGAGTAATTTTTGGGATTTCGGTATTTTGATTATAACTCAGCCATTTTTTAACCGATTTGGCAGATTTATACACCGACGTGTTTAAGAAGAATTTTGCCAGTTAGTTGGGTTATAAATCTTGGACTTGGGTTCCCGAAAGTGGGTATTTAAAAACAAATATTATTTTGGTCATAACTTTTTCGTATCTGAACCGATTTTTCCGAGTTTTTTTCAGAAAATATTTTTTACTAAAGATTTCCGATCTTTTGATATATAAGAGATAACCATAGGTCATATGACAGTCCAAAAAATCAGGTTTTTGTAAAATTTTTGATATTCTTTGTTCGGGAGGTAGCACACCCACTTCTCCACTCCCGCCCACATTTTGTGGGATGCTGTGTATTGATAACCTTAATGTGTGTACCTAATTTGGAAACTTTGGCTCTTGCAGTTCTCCAAGTATACAGAAAAAAGTAATAAAAATAAAACAACAAGGGATTTTTGGAAAAAATTAGAGGTAGTCGTGGTTTTTTGCTCATATCTCAGCCATTTTTAGACCGATCTGGCTGAATTTCAATAGCAAGAAATGGTGGAGTATATATGACATAAATGTGAAACAACCTAGTCGCTATCGTGTCTGTAGTCTCCGGAAAACACATATCAAACGCAAGACGGACAGACGGACATGGTTAAATCAACTTCCCTCCTCATAAGGACCCAGAATATTTATACTTTATAGGGTCTTAGATCAATATTGTAGAAATTACAAACGGAATGACAAACTTATATATGCCTTTTTCCACCTGTGGTGAAGGGTATAAAAAGGTTCTGTTGTGTCCTCTTGGTTTTGCTAGCTACTGTGTGTATATATAGTTAAACTTTTTTCCTTGTTTATTCAAAATTTAATTCTATCCTACGCTTTCTAAAATAATTTTAATATCTTAAGCAAATATAAAGAAAAGTTTTTTTTTTTAAAAAAGCCCTTGTGACCAAACAGTTTTATTACCAAATTTTCTCGCCACTGTGCTCATCAAGCGAATACAGAAGTACAACTTTTTGAAGTGACTGCAGTAACTTTTGTTTCATTTTATTTATTTATTGATTTGAAATGTTTTGAGTTTCTATTTTGGGCATTTTTTTTTGCAACGCGGATAAAAAATATTTATTATTTATACAATACAAACATAATTCATTTATTGTGCCTAAAAACATAAACACAAAAGTAATAAAAACAAAAATAAAGTTGAAAAGTCAAATGAATCGCATAGAGCAACCATTTATATCTCCTGTTACAAATACAATATTTGCATGCGATGTTATTTTAATAAATTCTGGCATATTGCGTGTTAAAAACAATTTCGAAATCAATTTGAATTTTAATGTTTTATGGCAGCAACTACTTGACACCTGACTTGTTAGAGACACTTAAATAGAAATGAAAATATGCAAACATTAATTCAAATACTGTTCTTATTATGCTTTTTAACTTCAAATTAACCCATATTTAGGGAAAATATCCATGCAAATCAGATACAATTTAGAACTGTTACTTGTGAGCAAAACGTGACTTTTTTTGTGGAGTAATAAATTTCACCGTAAACAATTAGGAATGCTAGATTGGGCTGTGCCTTGTCTTTCGTACGCCCTGTGTGCTGTGTACATGGGCTCCCAGCCTGCTAAAATCACATGTGTACAAAACCACTTTTTTCCAATTAAGGCATAATAAAGTAAGTAGGCCTGTCTCTATACCGCTTTCCGTTGACTGTAATGTTCTGACCAATTTATTCACCGTCTCATAAATAAGTTGTTCTTCTTTTTTGTGTGGAGAGTTGCATAAGGGTATTCCGACTACATCGATTGACCAAACTTTGAAGAAGATCAAGAACCACTATGCTAAAAAGTCTTGATGCCCGGATGACTAATTGGAAATCTAGCGAACTTTTAACAGCCAGGATCTCAGGGGAATATTTTTTGGGTATTACACACGGAATAACAAAGTAATACACTCTTATTTCACTCTCATGTTGGGGTAGTTTTCAAAAATTATAACTATAGTTATAATTAATGCAACAATTAAGTAAAGAAGTTGTTGTAGCTCAGTAAACTAACAAACGTTTAGTAATTGATTTGGTCTGAAGTATTTAAACCACTATTTAGCACTTGAACTCACATAATTTTAATTGAAATCTGTAAATTAAATTTTAGTTTACTAATGAGAAATGAAAACCAGTAGAACAATAGCGGAATTCAATGTTTGATTCAAATGGCCATGCAAAAAAGCAAATTGCGAAATATTGTAGTTCTTTTGTTAAATCTAACAACAAAATACAGTTTTCAATTCGATTTTAAAAAAATAAAAAAGCTACAATATTGTGCATTTGCTCTTTCGCTTGAGCATTTGCATCAAAAACTTAACTCCACTAATGTGTTTTGCATTAAAAGGAGAACGCACAATCTGTCATACGAGTTGTTAACGACAATGAATTTACTAAGAACGAATGCATATTCACAGAATCAGTTGGTATAAATGTACAAAACTTATTCAATAAGGATGAGTGTTGAATATAATGAACGTCCAAAGACAATATGTGGTATAGAAATTTCATTGGAATTTTGCTTGCAATATGTTTAATTATGAACGTAATTAATACACGAAGGATGTATGCGTTTAATAATATTGAGTTATAATAGAGGCTTTTTGCGAGGTACCTTTTAATATGAATTCAAAATTACTTAAGTTAACTTTAAGGTATTCAATTAATTTCAAAAGATTTTGCTATTCGTGCTTAATTCCCAGTTTTTATTCTTGACAAAAACACTTGAAATTCATTGTTGATGGGATAAGATATTCCTATGCATTTCACTGGTATTGTTGATGTGTTTTGTTCAAGCTTTGATATTGTTACAAGTAGAAGTGTTGCTATAATTCTTATACGTTTAACAGTTTTATTTGGTTTAATATCTTTAGTTTGTCTAAAATCATTATGGATGAAGTGTCCTGATGATCTGGCCTAAGCAACCAGTGAAATGCATAGGAATAGCTTATCCCATCAACAATGAATTTCAAGTGTTTTTGTCAAGAATAAAAACTGGGAATTAAGCACGAATAGCAAAATCTTTTGAAATTAAAATTTTGTATTCCCAAATATTGAAATTACTTTTTGATAATAAACAGGCAAGTGCACGGCCGAAAAAACACTTAGTTGACAACATCTTTTGTAAGTTGTTGTTGTTTTTATTTTGTTTTTCTTAACCTACTTACAACTACAATTAATGCTGAGAGAATTTCAATCAATTGTAGTGGGGAATGTAAGATGAGATAAACCAACTGTTGTTTATTGTTGATGTGTTTTGTTCAAGCTTTGATATTATTACAAGTAGAACTGTTGCTATAATTATTATACGTTTAACAGTTTTATTTGGTTTAATATCTTTAGTTTGTCTAAAATCTTTATGGATGAAGTTTCCTGATGATCTGGCCTAAGCAACCAGTGAAATGCATAGGAATAGCTTATCCCATCAACAATGAATTTCAAGTGTTTTTGTCAAGAATAAAAACTGGGAATTAAGCACGAATAGCAAAATCTTTTGAAATTAAAATTTTGTATTCCCAAATATTGAAATTACTTTTTGATAATAAACAGGCAAGTGCACGGCCGAAAAAACACTTAGTTGACAACATCTTTTGTAAGTTGTTGTTGTTTTTATTTTGTTTTTCTTAACCTACTTACAACTACAATTAATGCTGAGAGAATTTCAATCAATTGTAGTGGGGAATGTAAGATGAGATAAACCAACTGTTGTTTATTGTTGATGTGTTTTGTTCAAGCTTTGATATTGTTACAAGTAGAACTGTTGCTATAATTCTTATACGTTTAACAGTTTTATTTGGTTTAATATCTTTAGTTTGTCTAAAATCTTTATGGATGAAGTTTCCTGATGATCTGGCCTAAGCAACCAGTGAAATGCATAGGAATAGCTTATCCCATCAACAATGAATTTCAAGTGTTTTTGTCAAGAATAAAAACTGGGAATTAAGCACGAATAGCAAAATCTTTTGAAATTAAAATTTTGTATTCCCAAAAATTGAAATTACCTTTTGGTATTCAATTAAGATTTCACCTAAGTTTTATTGACCCAAGTAGCGTCTTCAGGTAAAAAGTAGCGGCAAGCGTTTTGATATGTTAAAATGATTAATATTTATAGAAGTTTATATTATAAATTAATTAATTATAAATAAAATTCCTTTCTTCATAAGAATAATTTAATGAAAATTAAATTTCATGAACTTAAGCCTAATTTTGTATGATACAAAAAAGTAAAAAATTTGTTTTTCAAAGTTTATTAAAAACAATATGTGTATTAGGGTGAGTACTTTTTGCAATTTTTGCGAATATCAAATTCTTCATCGCATAGCCAGCCGTATAGACCGTGAAAAAATATTAAGAAATGATGTATTACTTTTTCGCGATCGTGAAGAAAGTTTTCGCACCAAACGCGATAAAGTTTTGAATTTCAATTTTTCTCCTTACTATCCAAAATTAACATTTAATTACAAAATTTTAAGTATTTTCTAATAATTTCATGAATAACAAGATCTTACCATTTGTACGGAAGAAGAGCGCAAAAAAAATCGAGACTATTTCGCGGTTTTTATAATAAACTAAATTTTAATGGCAAATGATAGATGTTGTGATAGATGTGTTGTTTGGCAGATTAATTAATTATAAATAAAATTCCTTTCTTCATAAGAATAATTTAATGAAAATATGAAGCAGAAAAAATACGTTTGCAGGTAAAAGTTGCACAATATATTTTTCCATTATGTTAATCAACTCGCACTTTAAACTTAAAATTTATTTCATTAAACCCAAAAAAAGCTTTACATTTTTGTTATTTTTGTTATGTTTTTATGCCTGTATTCATAAAAATATTTTAAATTAAAAAAAAGCTTGAAAACCAAATTTTCTATGAAAATTTTCCTTAATACACGTTTATTAAATTTTACAATCATTTATGAATATGGGGGCTAAAAGATAAAGCATATATTAACAATAAATGTACCATATATAATGTGTATGGAAATTAAAAAAAAATAAATTTTTTTGAGGAGCTTTAGAAATTGCATTTGGTGCGGAAACTTTTTTGGCCGAAATGGCCTAAAAATATTATTTTCATTATCAACACTAAATTGCCCATCGCGTGGTGGGATGTAGAAATTTTGTCAAAAAAAAGTCGTTACCCTAAGCAAAAAAATGTGTGTGAAGATAAATTCGAATTTAACTAGCAAAGGCGCAAACCATATTTTTTAACATTGCTCATTTTGCAGTTAACAGAGCAATGTTAACGACTTAACAGTCATAGTAATATACTACGGAGACATAAAATCATGATTTGAATGACCATTTTGGACAAATATGGAGTTGCACATGTATACCACTATATAGGAATGGTAGTTCAGAGGGTCCTAAATACAATTCCAAAAGTCGGTTTCTCAAATAATTTTGGAATAGTTAAATTCGAATTTATCTTCACACACATAGCAAAAAAACTCAACAAAAAGGTTAAATAAAATATAAGATCAGTTCAATATACATTAATCTTTTTAAGTAAGCAATTTATGATTTCCTTGTGATGCAAATTTAGACAGTACAGTCTATCTTCTGTCATTGTTGGATCTGAGCCATGTTTTAATTCGACGAATGGTAGGAAATGATCTCCCGCTCGTAGCTTTACTGACGAGCATTGAAACAAAAATTTTAGATATGGGTAGACACTTTCAAAAGTGTCATAACGTCCATGGACACTATGACACTGGACGTTATGACATGCCACCATGCTGAGGCATAATTAAGGTTTTAAGCCGTTAATGTGCCGAATTATCTCATCCGTTAGCTCTTGAATTGTTGCTGGCATATCGACGTACACCTTTTCTTTCAAATAACCCCAAATAAGTCCAACGGTGTCAAATCACTTGATATTGGCGGCCGACATACATCGCCGCCACGTGAGATAACACGGCCATTGAATTTGTCGCGCAAAAGAGCCATTGTTTCGTTAGCTGTGTGGCAAGTTGCTCCGGCCTGTTGAAACCACACATTGTCCACATCTATATCTTCCAATTCGGGCCATAAAAAGTTCGTTATCATCTCACGGTAGTGAACACCATTCACAGTAACTGCCTAACTGGCCTTATTTTGGAAAAAATACGGCCTGATAATGCCGCCAGCCCATAAACCACACCAAACAGTCACTCTTTGTGGGTACATTGGTTTTTCGACAATCACTCTTGGATTATAATTCGCCCAAATGCAGAAGTTCTGCTTATTGACGAATCCACTGAGTTGAAAATGTGCCTCATCACGCTGAATCACGAAGTGCACGATATGCATTTTGATGTGGACGCCCATTTTCATAAAAAAACTGATTAACTCTAACGTGTTGATCAATTGTGTATCCTTCTATCGTTCAAATTGAGTTAGTCTGAAATTGAGAAATGTCAAATGAAATGCAGAAAAAGCTTGACGTTTAGGTGTGGTTCATATTTAACATCGGCCCTTAAAATTTAACGACCCTTTATACACATAAAAATATCATGATTGTTTCTCCAAATATGTTTTATTTTAAATTTAAAATAAAATGTTTAACCTTTATGTGCTCGGTAGTCTACATTTGTAGCATTTTTGCAGAAAAAGTTGAATAAAAATAAATTTCCACAACAACAGTGTCTGATATTTTCAGTAGCTTTCTAAAAATCAATTCTAAGCATTTTACGCTACTTACACGTTAACAAAAAATTAACAGAACCCCACAGACCCTTCTTTCCATACTCACCATCTCCTGGCCAGTAGGCTACACACGTAGACATCATTAAAAATTTATGGAAATTCACATCGTTCTTGTACTCAACTCGAATTTTTTTGAATGGGGCATGTCGAATATCTAATTTAGCATTTTTTTTTTAATTTTTGTTTTGTTGGGCACGATTGTGTATGCATGAGTGTGCTTTAGGGTTGCCAGACGGGCTTGATTTGGCTTGATTGTAAAGCTTTTTCAATGAGTGTCAAGAATCAAGAAAATATATCATTTGCCAAACTAAACCAGAATTTTAAAAATTGTTTCATTAAATTGTTAAGCAAATCAAGCAACAATAAGAATTATTGATCTATTTGGTATTTTTGCGCTGCAGTTATAATGTATTTTGTCGGAAAGAGCTGTAGGAATTTATATCCCAAGATATTTTGAATTGCTAGAAGAAAAATTCATACACCCAGAGAAAAAACATGTTTAAATAGCAGGACTATCAGACTCTTTTTTGTTTTTTATTTAAACCATAATCCACTCATTTATCAATATCAATATTGTCTTTAGAAAGCATTTTTGGATTTACAGATATTATACGAAATATTGGAGTAAAATGAAGTCCTTCTATCTCATATTGTGTGGGTGTCACTTTCAATACCACTATTAAACTATTTGTTATTTCCATATCGGTATCAAAACCGGTGTGAAATTTTAAACGTTTTTTAAGCGGTATCGGTGTTTATTAGGATATCTTTTGCCAACTTTGCATAAAGCTTTTAGTCTTTATGTCTTTAAGTCTTTAAAAGTATTTATGCTGATATTTAAACAGAATTTACATAAACTAAAGTGCATGCGTTAATAATAAAATTGTAAATTAATTCTTAAAAATTTTCAAAAATACTTTATTTATACGCAAGAAATTCGCAAATTATACCAGTGTAGTATATAGTGTTTTATATAAATCACTTATTTAAAACGTAAGTTATATGTCGGTTTAATTTTACCTTAAAATATTTATTTTTCGTGGGACAAAATCCGTATGCTAATTATAAAACATGACCGAAAGGATTACACTTGTTAACATGGCTGGCTGAATGTAATAAATTTGTTGTCTGTAGAAATGAAATAAAAAAAAACAATACAACAAAAACAAGAACAAAAAGGTTTTGAACCTGAACATATTTTACGATTTTAATCGTAAAAACTGAAAACTTAACACATTGGTTTTGTTAGCTTCCTTTACGTTTTTTTTTTTTTTTATAAGGTCACATTTACACACATATAGACAGATAGATACCTTGTTAAATTTTCAAATAAATATTTTATCACATGTACACACACATCATCCTGCATGAGTATTTGTACACATATACTTAGAAATAATACTCACATGGTTAACTAGTAAGTAAAAATAAGATTTATAGGTCTTAAGTCTAAATTTGTAAGTTGTCTGTTGGAGTACGTACATGAATAAATTTAACAGCATATTGGTGTTAGGGCATGTGGGTGTTTAGATATGTTAGCATGTACTTATAATCAACCAGCCAAATAACCACCTTTGAGAAAGCTCCTTCATGTGTAACACATAAAATTACCCTAAAAATTTCGAAAAATACATATAAGCAAAAACATACAGTTCGCAGTTTCGTCGTACTCTCCCCATCTACAAATAATGGACCATTCTTAGATTTTGTAGAACAAAAATTTTTTATTTTTTTTATTTTGCTGTTTAATTTGTTTTTGTACAAAGATCTTTGGCAGATGAAGAGACTATTAAAAAAAAGAATGGTCATAAATTTGGGTCAATGCTGTTAGCAAGTAGATAAGAAAATTATAAGAGTTTTAGTTATTGTAGTAAAATTAGATGGAACAATTTCTTACACTACGAGCAAATATAATAAAACTAAAAGCCTTTTGGGAGAGTGAAAAATTCGCAATTTATTTGCTTAAAAGTGTGACAGTATTTTTCCGGGAGACCTTCGTATAAGGCTTAGGTGAGCTTTTGCTTTTAGTAAAAAAGCCGTCTTAAATCTGACTTATCATTTTAACGTTATAAAGGGTGATTAAATTTTAAAGGGCCGATGTTGATTTTGAATAAAACACAAAATATTTAGGAAATTATTGTCGTTTATTTTTATTATGATAATATTGATATGGTTCAACTATGTAGGGTGTGAGGTCGGGTAATACCTGTTCACTTTAGTTATTGAATTAGATTTTAACAAAGAAGGGCCTTAATTCAAAATATCAAATTTAAAAAAAAAAATAAAAAAATATTTTCATGAATACATAAAATTTGAAAAGGAAAAGTTTAAGTGGGAGTTTACACGGTGTCTATTCAGACATGTCTAACAAACACGTTTGTTTTGTTTGTAGGCGATCGGGGTAGAGAAGAAAGAAGGATTGCCAAACAGACATGAAATGAGTTTTCATGTTTGTTTATATGAATTTCAATGTTTTTAATTTTTATGTATACATATGTATATTAGACTATTATACATGAAAACAGACATGTTTGGAAAGACATCGTGAAAAGACAATAGGTTTTTGGAAGCGTGTTCAAAAGAGAATGTCAAAAACAGACATGTCTGAAAAGACTCCATGTAAACTCCCTCTTAGTCAAGATAAAAAAATTGGAAAATTAGTTTTTTTTTGTATTGAGAGGATTATATAAACTTGCATACCGGGGGATTCGCCCAATTCCCTGAATTTGGAGAATAAATATATAAGGTGAGAAGAATATATTCAATTTAATATTTGGCGGGGTGCAATAACGCCTTAAGAAATAAGGCCTATAAGGCTTTATTTCACTTTCAATTGAGAAATAAGACCTTTTTTGCGAAAATGCTCAATTGAAAGTGAAATAAAGCCTTTATTGGAATTAAGCCAATGGTGCAATAAAGCCTTTATTTTATATTTTTTGATTATTTTGTTACACTGTTCAATTTATCGATTTTTGTTGTTGTTGGTAGCAGCATTTCGCACTTTATGCACTACGTAGGAAAAAGCCACCTAAATCTTCACTTAATACAGTTTTTCTGCGTGGCGGCCTGCGGCCGCTCTTAGGGGTTTTCTCCTCCATGGGACGCGGCAGGTGGCTTCGCTGAATACAGTTTTCCTGCGCGCGACTCATTATCAACCGTAGTGTGACGCGCGCAGGGAAACTTTATTCAGCGAAGCCACCTGCCGCGTCCCATGGAGGAGAAAACCCCTAAGAGCGGCCGCAGGCCGCCACGCAGAAAAACTTTATAAAGCAAAGATGTTCAATATTGTTGCAGTTAAATTAACATTTGTTTTTTTTTTAATTATTAATGTTCTATTATTTTTTGTTAATATGAAATTTTTTATAATTGTTCAATAAAATATAATAAGAATAAGAAATTTTATTGCTTCATTTAAAAAGAAATTTAAGTGTAATAACCCCTTTACGACTTTATTTCACTTTCAAAGTGCAATAAAACCTTTTTGGAAATAAAGGCCTTATTTCACTTTCCATTGAGAAATAAAGCCTTAAAGGCCTTATTTCTTAAGGCGTTATTGCACCCCGCCTTAATATTTACCTGTAAGGTAAGAAAATATATAAAGATTAAGGACGTAACAACACTACCCCTAGACTAAAATTGTAAAGCTTCTTCAAGATTCCTTATACAAACATCCGTATAATTTTTGATAGAAAACGGAATAAATAAAAACTATTTATTGCGGAAATTTTAGAACCTCGTGTTGATTAAGAAGGGGTTTTCTGAGAATCCAGGTTAAAGAGAACAAGGTAGGGATAGTGAAGATAATGGGGAGAACAGTTACATCAGTTCTCTATCAGGTTAATTTAACATAAGGGTGTGAAGATAAATTCGTCAGTTAAATACGTCCCACACCTCTGTTAACTACATTCCAAAACACTGTTAAATATGGTAAATTTTTTAAAATTAATATTTTTTAAATAAAAATCGAAATTGTTTATAACTTTTGATTAATTAATAAAGAAAACATAATAAATTTTAACTTTTTTTAAAAAAATTGGAAAAAAATGTATTTAAATAAGGGAAGTGGCTCAGTACTTATTGGCTAATTTATGTTATTTTTTTAGGGCACTTAGGGCAGACCTGAATGGGGTTTGGGGATACCATTTGAAAGCCCTAAGGGAGCAGATTCCAAAACTGTATTGGACATTTTTCTGGGTTTCTCAGGAGACATGTTACGAGGGGTGCAATATAGGAAACTGAAAATATTAAAATATCAGTTTGGAGCACTTAGGACAGACCTGAATGGGGTTTGGGGATACCATTTGAAAGCCCAAAGGGAGCAGATTCCAAAACTGTATTGGACATTTTTCTGGGTTTCTCAGGAGACATGTTACGAGGGGTGGAATATAGGAAACTGAAAATATTAAAATATCAGTTTGGGGCACTTAGGACAGACCTGAATGGGGTTTGGGGATACCATTTGAAAGCCCTAAGGGAGCAGATTCCAAAACTGTATTGGACATTTTTCTGGGTTTCTCAGGAGACATGTTACGAGGGGTGGAATATAGGAAAATGAAAAAATATGAATGAATGAATGATTTAGACAAATAGTATGCCCGAAAAAATGGGCTAGTTTTCATATAATATTTTTAAAAAACGAAAAACCACCCAATAGTAACGAAAAATAGCCCAACAATTTTGAGTAATTTTTCATATGAATTCAGGCCCAATTTTACATGGAATTTTTTTGGGCGATTTTTCATTAATTTTTTTGGGTCATTTTTCTTTGGGCGATTTTTCCTACAGCCAACCCCCGAATAAAAAATGAAATAACACCCAAATTAAACACGCTATGAAACAAGTTCCGAATTATAAAAATTTGTTGGGTGTTATTTTATTGGAGATTATTTCATAATTTGAAAACCCCAAATGAGGAATGAAATAATTCCCAAAACTGAAAAACGGTCCAAAAATTTATGAACAAAAATTGGGGAATATTTCATTTCTCGCTTGGACGTTATTTCATTGGGGGGCTTTTCGTGGAGGCAAATTTTGTATGTAGGTTGTCGCTTGAGATAAAATTGTTTTTGCTATAAAATCGTAACGCTAGCTTATGTGACCATGAAATTTTCCAGTTAAAAAGGAAAATTGAAAATGATGTCGCTTAAGCTCTTTCTGCGCTAAGGGCTCGATATATTTGTCTTTCGAATAAAAACAATTTTACAATTAAAATTGGGCTTAAAAAAAACTTTAGGACCCGCTTAGTTAAACCTTTTTACTTGTTAAATTTTTCTTTAAAAACTCTCGAAAACTTGCATTACTCACATCACATCTAGTGTATTCATTTATTTGTAAGCAAAATTTTAGATTTTGTATCTTTTACTTGTTCTTTTATGTACACTGCTCTTTTTGACAACTTTATGTTTGTTTAACCCGTAAAACAAACCCACCAAAAATTGGATACATACTCTGCACACATTCATTGGGAATATTTGAACACATCGAAGAGTTATCGTAGAAGATTTCTGTGAAATTAAATGGAAAAGTAATACGGTGAAAGACATACATGATATGGAAATAAAATTGCTAATATTATAAGAACAAGGGAAAAATGTCACAGCTTTGACTTATGAGTTTCTTACTTTTTTTTTATATATATTGAACTGAATGTATGGTGGTAATAAAGATTTATGTATGTGCTAAATTTTATGTGTTTTCATTTCGTACAGGGTTTTCACCTAAGTTTATATATAGTGTACCCTTTACTACAACGAGTATTTAAGTATTTGAGGCTTTGCATTTCGTATGTAACACCAAGAAATATTCATCTGGGATCCCTTTGAAATTCTAAATCGATTAAGCCATTCTGGTTTGTCTATCTGTGAAAAGCCAGCTCACTGAAAAACTCAACAAAAAATTCTAGTTTTGATGTCAGATTGTTTCTTGTTCTCCGAAGTAGTTTCAATGCAATGGTCCAAAATGTGAACTGAGCTTATCAATTTATTAAAATTATGAAAATAATAAAAGACTCTTTATGGTTTTTAATAAAAATTTTGATATTTTAATCAGGCTAAAGTTCATTGAATTTAATGCTAAACGGAAAAGATCTGAAGATTTCTGTCCGTGAACGTGGGTTCGATTCCCGCGGTAATCAAGAATGAAAAATTATCAACCAGTTTTTATTAATTTTATGTTTCTTCATAAATTTTTTTTTAAAGTTAAATTTAGTGAACTTTAGCCTGATTAAAATATCAAAATTTGAATTAAAAATAATAAAACACCTTTTTTTAAAAACTAGCCAAAAAAGTATTGAACTGTGCTTTTCCTAATAATAAAGGCTGAAGGAGCTGATCTTGAATTAAAATAATGACGATATTTTCGCTGCTTCATAGCAATTGATCGTTAACAAGAATATAAAAATTCAATAACATTATGGCACTTTTGTGAATCGTATGCATTCGTTATAAATTGCTGAGAATTCAGGTTTAAAGCAGAAGACGTTTATGACAATTCTAGCCCTTAAAATCCGGCGCTACCCATGGTCGAACCACTTTGGATTCAAATAAATATATACTCATGAAATCATTTTCTATCTTTAAAAAAAAAAATTATAGCTTAAAAATCAATCAGAAACACAAAATTCTCATTTGTGCCACACCCACTTCTCTAAACCCGGCCACTTTTTTACAGATATTCTGTATTTGTAGTCAAGCTATTCGTATTAAATTTGGAAACTTTAGCTATTGCATTATTCTGGTAATCCAGAATTTTAATTTGTGCCAGGTCCCTCTCCAATCATGCTAATTTTTAGAGAGGTATTGATCAAATCAAAAAATTTGGAAAATTTTTCTCCTACCTTTCTCCAGACATAAAGAACTCTATTTTGTGTCACGCACACTTCTCCAAACCCTGCCATATTTGGCTGACAACTTTGGCCCTAACCATTCTCCAGATATACACAAATCTATTATTTCTTTGTTTGGGAGTTGCCGTGTCCACTTTTTAAATACCTTCCTTTTTTAAGTGTAGTATATTTATAATCCAGCTTTATGCACCAAATTTGGACAAAGTTTCTCTTTCTGTTCTCTAGATATAAAGAACTATATTTTATGCCACTCCCACTTTTCCAATCCCGCTCAGATTTTGCCAGTTGTTGTGAAAACAATATTTTTGTACCACATTTTGAAAATATATATTGTCTTTGTATGGGTGGTGCCTCGGCCACTTCATATTTTAAAAAAATTTATAGCCTTTAGCACCTCATAGACATAATAGAGATGGTAAAAATTTCATATAGATTGGGTCAACGGTTACGGAGATTAGCTCCTATAGACAAACATAAATGCACGACCTCTTCATTAAAAAGGCTTTTTTTTGACAAGAACTTTGTTTTTTAATTGGGGCAACACCAACGACATGATAGTTTTGACATTAAGTTTTTTTGACGTATTCGTAGTAGATGCATTTGGAATTGTTAAAATGAATTAAGTTTCGCTCGAAAATCGCATTAAAATAATAAAAAATAATGGTTCGGTTAAAGTTACATTTCGTAAAATTCGTGATATTGCCAATTCCTCGATGTTCTTAACAATTGGGGTTATCCAAAACAACCACATATCGAATTTTTCGTAAGGATTTGGCTTTGAAGCCTAATAAGTGGAATTGAAGCCGACCGACCATTCACATCGCTGGTTTTTATGAAAAAATAAAATTTTTTCAGACGAAGCACCTGTCAGCGTGCTCGTGGTGGAGATTTGCCAGATATAATTTTTCATTCATAATTGCCGAACTTTTCTCTTCGTAATACAATAGAATACAATAGTTTTAGAAAACAAAGTTCTTGTTGAAAAAGCCGATTTTGGTATTGATTAAAAAGCTTTACTTGTTAAACTCTGGTAGATTTTTGGAAAATCTTATTTGGGCCACCCTGTATAATAATGACAATGTTCTCTATAAATGTTAATCACTAGGTTTCATATAGTAAGATCTTTAAACCGGACCAAGAGTGCTCTAATTTAGTGTATATGGGTCCGTTCCTATTACAAAATGGATTCTGTGGCGGCATGAAATAACCCCCCAAAATATAACCCCCCCAAAAAAGAATGAAATAATCCCCCAAAGCGTAGGGTCTTATTTCATATGCAATAAAGCCCCAATTTTGAAAATGAAATTAGCCCCCAACGAAATGAAATAACGCCCCAAGCATAAATGAAATAATTCCCTAATTTTGGGGGGCTTATTTCATATGAATAAAACCCCAATTTCTGAAATGAAATAAGAGCCCAATATATGAAATACCATCATGGTATAATATATCAGACACAATTTCGCCAACTAAGGCTTTGCTGCATAGCCGGCCTTCGGCTGGGCGCAATGACTTTTTCCTCTATGGTATACCAAACACCGGCTTCGCTAACTAAAGCTTATCTGCATAGCGCCACGATTTTCTCCTCTATAGTATACAAATACCGACTCGACCCGGCTACGCAGAGAAGCTTTAGTTAGCGAAGCCGGTGTTTGGTATACCATATAGAAGAAAACCATAACGCCCGGCCGAAGGCCGGCTATGCAGGGCAGCTTTATTTTTCGAAGCTGGTGTTCTGTATACCAAAGTGGATAAATCCTTGCGCCCAAAACCGTTTTCTTTATAAATTTAAAAATTAAATAATCCCCCAAAAAATATATTGGGGCTTTATTTCATAATGATTTTTTGGAGGATAATTTCATATGAAATAATACCCCAATTAAAAAAAATTAAATAACACCCCAAACAAAATGAAATAATCCCCCAAAAATCGTTTTTGTTGTTCTCTGTACAAACTTTTGGGAGGTTATTTCATTCTTTTTTTGGGGGGGGGGGGGGGGTATTTCATGCCGCCGGATTCTGTTACTTTAAATTATGAAAACAGTATTTCATCTTGTATGTGATTGCCCAGCTTTTAATGGAACCAGACATAAGTTATTTGAAAATCACCTCCTACAGGATCCTCCTGCAGTGCCTCGGGTTTAACTTGGCAATTTGCTAAAATACTTCAACATCAAGTCTAATCTGGGATTCTAATTCTTAACAAGAGATGTGGTCTTTAACTTTCTTTAACGTTTAAATGTGCTAAATTCCCATCTCATATTATTGATAAACTGAAATTTATTGTTGATTTCTAAGCGTATTTCACTGGTTGCTCAGGCCAGATCGTCGTTAATTTGTATGAAGATATATAAAACTGTTAAGCGAATAAGAATTATAAGCCCCAGTTTAACTTGTAACAATATCAAAGCTTTAACAAAAACAACAACAATAAACATTGAGTTTATCTTTTCTTACAATCCCGACCACAATTGGTTGATTTTTTGTCAACTCTTAATGTAGTTGTAAGTGCGTAAAGAAAAAACCAAACAAAAACAAATTACTTTATTTTATTTGCCAGTTCAGTTTTATTTACACTGCCACTTGCATATTAGTTTTTCTAGGAATTCAAAAAATTAATTGACATGGTTTCGTTAAAATGGGCTTAACTCCCATTTCATACTATTGATAAACTGAAATTAATTGTTGATTCCTATGCGCATTTCACTGGTTGCTTAGGTCAGATTGTCAAGAAACTTCATCCAAAGATTTAAGAAAAACTAAAGATATTAAACAAATTAAACTGTTAAGCGAATAGAAATATAAACCGCAGTTTAACTTGTAACAATATCAATTCTTAAACAAAAACAACAACAATAACCAGTGAGTTTATCTTTTCTTACATTCCCCACTACAATTGCAGTTGTAAGTGGGTACAGACAAAACAAAAATAAAAACAAATTACTTTGTTTTATTTTGCCAGTTCAGTTTAATGTGCACTGCCACATGCATATTAATTATCAAAGTATTTCTTGGCACTCAAAAAACTAATTAACAAGGTTTCGTTTAAATGTGCTAAATTCCCATTTCATACTATTGATAAACTGAAATTCATTAAAATACATTTATTGGATTCATCCATAACTGATTTAACTCTCAATTGAAACCTCATTGTCGAAAAACCCCTTCAAAATATGAAAATAAAATCATAGCGAATAGCGATTCTTCTAAATAATGTTGTTTAACCCTTATGTGAATGACAAAACACCTTTAACAGAGTGACAGGGTACCCGGGTACCACATACAATAAATACGAAAATTTTACATTATTTTACAATTTATATAAGAAAATTCATTTAACAAAATGTAAAATAAAAGTTTTTGCAATGGCTAACATAAACACGAATCAGGGGATTTCCCTTTGGCTTTGTGATTGATCGACAAATTCATCTACTTGCTACTGCTTTCATACATTACTAAGTTCATACATGAATAAGTTCGGAGAGCGCAAGAAGGAGGTTAAGTGTAATACATTGGCTTCTTGTTCTAAACAAGCACGCTTAGATTCCACCGATGAAAATGAGATATGAAACGAATGTGAACATATCCTGAACATTTGCGATAATATCAGAAGCATCCGAGGCAGAACATATGAGATAAATAGAGGACATCGAGAATTCATGTGATTCTGGCGAGAGTGAAGAAACAACTGAAGTCCATGGTTCGCATTGGCGTCTTGATCCCTATCCGGAATAAGCCTGCTCCTGGCTTGAACATAGGAACACCTAAGGACATATTCAAAACTTTATTATCCAGTGAGTAATTTTGCGTGACAGTAATAGTAATTTCAGAGCTGTCGGCAGTTGCTCTATGTGCAAAAAAAAAAAAAATAGAAAAACTCGGAAGGCGTGCGCAAGTTGTAACGAACATTCAATTCACCGTCCTCTGTGTGAATGCTTCTTCCAAGGATCTAAGTACATTTTTTTTTTTTGTTTTTCTGATTTGTTCTAAAGTGTTTGAATAAACAATTGAAACGAAATATACAAAATAACTAGCACTGTCATCTTATTTTTAAATTTTAAACTTTCATTCATGTGAAAAGTAAAAAATATTCCAGTTTATTCAATTCAACATGCTTTTAAGCTGATTTTCATTACAATTTATTAAACAATACTAAAAAAAGGTGTTATTTTATATATTTTAGTGAAGGTACCCGGGTGCCCTGTCACCCCGTTAAGGGTGCAAAATAAAAATTTACCCACTGAACCCTCTGAAATTAAGAAACTAAGCTAATGTTTATTTAAATATATTTAAAACACAATTATTAGAGTTCTCAAGAGGTTCCACTCCGTTAAGAAATTTTTGGCCCGTTTTCACAACTTACCGATAGCTTAAAGTAGACTTTAAATGGCCTTATAAAAAGTGTTCCATTTTTAAAACTTTACTTTAACCTAAAGTGAACGATAAAGTAGATTAAGGTTAATCCTACCTGGTAGTTAAAAGTAAAGTTGTAATAATGGAACACTTTTTATACTGCCGATAATATCTTACCTTAAGCTATCGGTAAGTTGTGAAAACGGGCCTTAAACAAACAAATAATGCAATTCAAGTTTAAAAGTTACCCGGGTAACCTTTCACTCACATAAGGGTTAAACAAGTTTTATATGACTGGAAATGATGGAAAAAATTCGCCACTGCCGAATGTAGAATTCTGAGTTGTTTTTATCAATTTGGTTTTTTTTTTTTGGCTTTTCGGCGATAGTTGTTAATCGCAGGGCACATGAGATAAATATTGAAAATGCGTTACGGTTCAGTAAATTTCGATAAGTGTCTTCAAAGTGGAAGGTAACCTTTTGAAACTATTAAATTAGGAAACAAAATATTTAATAAAAACCTTAGAATAAATTATTACATTTCTTAAAATATTCCATTGTCAACTTTGTTTGTAGCAAATACAAATTAAACATTTTTCTTAAAAACCTTCTGGAAAACATAAAGTTTTAATTTGCCAAACGAGATCTTAAGTAAATGTAATTCTTTATAGATAACTTGTAAACTTAGTACTATTACTTAAGAAATAATTGTTCTTGTACGTTTTACTAAAAGAGCTTAAGTGTAACTACATGCTGACACACGATTCTTTTGTACAAAAGAAATAGTTTTCTATAAAAATTTTCCAATTAAAGTCGCTGTCTTTCAGCATGTTTCAGTAACATGATGCAAGAATAACCAGACGTCAGAATAAAGTTGCTTGTTACTTTTAAATAACACAATGTAACAAAAAAAAAAAAAAAAAAAAAAAAAAAAAAAACATTTTGTATCGTTCAAAACAATTTAAACCGGGTAAAAATCACGGCACGAGATAAAGCAGTATGACGAAATTCCGTTGAAGCACTCTATGCTCCACTGGGAGCTAAAAGAGATAAGAAGAAGAAATAACAGCCAGGAGGTTGAAGGCTCGTTTCGTATAATATAAACTAAAACGCTACCGATTTCATTTGTAATGGAACTATTGAATCTTTCTATATAGAAATTTAATAATAAATATTAAAATCTTAAGAAAGAAAATAAAAAAATTCTTTTTGTCACTGCAATAACAATTAAGGCGTTCAAATATGAATGTGTTAGAGGCCTGCAGCACGAGTACTTCAAAGTCACTTCAATTCATTCGATATTATGCGGTTGAAAACAAAAGTGATGTGCAGTACGGCGCTATAAAGTTATCACATGTGTATTGGTGTAAAATCGTAAACTTTATGCACCTACACCATAGACATGTGACATCGTATTAAAATCAAATAAAACTTTAAATAATACCCCGCTTTTTTCAAGTCTGTTTAACATATAAACTTTGTTGTCTTGTGTAATCTACAAGTATAACTATTTTGTTTTGACGCCTTTTGGATTTACAAACAATTTCAGATGTATTGTGTTCTTTTTGTTTCTGTAAGAAAATTCCTTTTGTATTACACGCATAGCTCTACAACTCAGCCACACACAAGAAAAGTTTAAACTTTTATATTATTTTTATAAAAGGACATGTTTAAATACTCACATATACTTTTACATTTTATCTCACTTACGTACATTTTACATTTATAGTTAAAACAAATCATAACATTTTTCGTTTCCTTGTAATAGCATATGTCTTATGCATATATAAATATGTATGTTTGCATATACATATACAAAATGTATGTGAAACAAAACCCAGCAAACAATTTAAAACTTTTAGCTTTTTTGATCAAAACTTTGCAAGACAAACTGCTCTCGACAACGCATGCCGATTTCGAGTGCTGATTCCAAAATAGAATTGAACAACTTTGGTTTTTTATTACAAGTTGAGGGTTTCCATTAAAAATGTTTAAAAGTTTCTTATGAAAAAAAAAAAACGCAAACAGAAATTTTATTTACTCACTTAATCATTACGTTATATGCAATAAATTATAAGCTTCAAAAAACTGAACCGTATTTGGAAATAATAAAACCGATGTTGTGAAAATGTTTAGAATTTGTCAAGCATGACCATATCGATCCCTATTTGTGATTATATCGTAAACGACAAAGGGCGAATTTAACAGGAGTTTCTTATTATTTTCTTCTTAAGCAGTGTTTTAGATGAACTTTTTCTCCTCAACCGTAACGATTTCTTATAACCAGGGCAAGGGACTTCATGCAAATGCATGTTTGTTGTCGGTACTCTGAGACCCACCTAAAGTTAATATCTTTGCGAATCACAATATTTCCAGTAATCAATTGGCATCAATTTGTTAGTGCATCAATTTGTAAGTGCATATTTTTGCATATTTTGCTTTAAACGCATGTTTTTGCATATTTTGTTATAAATGCATATTTTTCGTCATATTTTGTTATAAATTCACATTTTTCGTCATATTTTGTAATATTTATAAAAAAAATTGCTCTTTTCTTAGTTTTTTGTTTAGAAATATCTTTCTGTTCAAGGCGAATTCATTACAAGGTGTAGTCAGTGAATCAGCTGGTTATAGTTGTTTCAGCCCTGAAGCTGTCAAACAGTCAAAATAGTATGGGAAAATCTGCTAACTTCGACATTTTCAAGGAGCAAAAACAACATGTTGGTGTTTGGTACTGAATTATATACATTTTATTATAAATTTACTTTGTTTTTTTTACTTCAAAAAAGTAGCACATACAAAAATTATACAATTTGTATAATTGTGCACATAATTGTAGAAGTAACGATAAAACAGTTTTTGACATTTCATTTTGTTCGCGGTTTTTTTTACTTAAAGAAGCAGCAAATAAAAATAATGTTCGGCGAAGAAAAAATAGAACTCAACATAATATTTTTGATTTACGGTGTGAGAAGTATGACCTAAAATCCAAAAAGTATTAATAAAATAAATTGTTTTTAAGGCAAAAAATGCCAAAAGAAAAAAATATCAAAAAATAATCTTTTAAATAAGTGTGTTTTTGAGTCTTCAAAATAGAGGGACAAGTACTTTTTTGCAAAGTTTACAAAAAGGTGTTTCATTTAAAAATTTCAAGTAAATCAGCACCTTCAAAGCCAGAAACACAAAGATTTATGATTTATGAAAACGTTTCACAAGCTTTAATTTCAACAAAATCAACTTTTGGGGATAAGACTAGCAAATTTAGTTTTGAATTGTATAATGCTCTGGTGTCTGCAGATATACCTCTATATTAGCTAATCAACCAAAATTATAGAATTTTTTTAAACAAATATTTTTTTTTTTTTTTTTTTTTTTTTTTTTTTTTATTGAATCTTCATATATTAAATATGAACTAACAATAATTAATCAAATCTTAACCTAATACGTTATTTTATCTCCTGCCAGTGCCAGACAAAATTTTCTTCATCACGGGTTATGTTCACTTTTATAGGTGTTTATCGCTCATCTAATTGGGTAAGTGCTGCAGTGTCTCTTCTTCTTAAGCGAGTGTGGCCGCCATGATTTAAAATATTTCGAGCTAGTGGATTTGGGTGTTGTTCAAGCCTTTTTAAATATTTTATTGCATATTTTGTAATCATAGATTTCACTAATGGCACATTGAGATCCTTATGAATGTTTGAGTTTTTAACATACCAGGGAGCGGCTGTGATTATTCGAAGAAGTTTATTTTGGCGCCTTTGAATTTTGTCGATATTAGAGGCCGAGGCAGTGCCCCATAGTTGAATACCGTAGCACCAGATAGGCTTTAAGATAGAGTTGTAAAGTAGAAGCTTGCAATCGAGACTAAGGACAGAATTTCTTCCAATAAGCCAATGAATTTGAATGGCTTTTAGTTTCATTTGAGTTAATTTTGCCTCTATATGGCATTTCCACGTTAATCGCCGATCCAGATGTATACCGAGATATTTAACATGCGAATGTTGAGGAATTATTTGATTATTGATTGTAATAGGGGGGCAAGATTCCCGGCGCAAAGTGAATGTTATATGTACACATTTTTGCTCATTGACCATTATCCTCCATTGTCTTAACCATATTTCTAGTTGAAATATATGATGCTGTAAGTAACGCGATGCTTCATAACGATTTTCGTGGACGCTTAGAAAAGCTGTATCGTCTGCAAATGTTGAAGTTTGTGTGTAGTTGCTTGTTGGCATGTCCGAAGTATAAATTAAGTATAATAGGGAGGACCAGGATGCTGCCTTGTGGGACTCCAGCGGCAATGGGCTGAGGTGAACTTAAGAAATTTCCTTCTTTAATAATAAATTGACGACCGACTAAGTAGCTTTCTAGCAGCTTGTGTGTGTTTGCTGGTAAATTTTGCTTCAATTTGTGTAATAAGCCTTCATGCCAGACTTTGTCAAAAGCTTGCGAAACATCGATGAAGAGTGCTGAGCAATATTTCTTTTCTTCAAATGCTTTTCTTATGACATTTACTATTCGATGAGTCTGCTCGATTGTGCTGTGTTTTCTTCTAAATCCGAACTGATTGTTTGGAATACATCTATTTTCACTTAAAATTGGTGTTAATTTTGAAACTAATAATTTCTCAAACAGCTTTGACATATTTGATAATAAGCTAATAGGTCTATAAGACTCAACTTTTGTATGATCTTTACCTGGCTTTGGTATCATGGTAACTAAGGAAACCTTCCATTTTTCAGGATAGTATTCAAGGCGTAAAATAGCATTAAAAATAAAAAGAATAATTTTCTTTGCTATGCGAGGTAGCTCCAAGAGCATTTTATTACTGATTTTATCAATACCAGGTGCCTTCTTAGTGTTTAAGTCACAAATAGCCTTTTCGATTTCTCTTATCTCAAATCTGAGGGGAATAGCTGCTCTAGCATCAACAGGTGGTAACTCGACCGCAATATTGTGAGATATATTTGGTGTAAATACGTTTTTCAAATGATTTACAAACAGGTTTCCTTTTTCATTATCATTTCTTGCCCAACTACCATTCAAGTTTCTTAATGGTGGCTTAGATATAACTGGCCTTTTTAGATTTCTAGCTGCACGCCATAATGAGTAGTCAGATTGTGGAGTTGCATCAAGTTCCTTAAGATATTTTTCTAGAGAAGCCGTTTTCTGATTCTGTAGCAACTTTCTTAGCCTTTTTGTGCATTCTTTTAATAAAATCTTAAGTTGCGGGGATCTGTAAAGTTGCCACTCTCTTCGAACTCTCCTTTTTTCAGTCAAGAGCCGCTCGACATCTGAAGAACATATTTTATTATTTTTAATTTTTTTGAGGGTAACGCTGGAGTGTTGAACAGCTAGTTTAAGATAACTGTCATAGTTAACAAGAGAGAGATCCACATTCTCCGGTGTACTAAGCGGAATATTTTCTGTGCAATGGGCACTGAGAAATTTTTTATATTTTAACCAATTTATTTGTGTGGCTGGCGTCGCTAAGTAACCTGACGGAAATACAATTCTATTTGGGTTCGATATAGTAACAATTGTAGGTGTGTGGTCGGATGATAATTCTAGGGAAGCTTCAACATGAATCGTTTCTGTGGGGATGTTTTTAACCACGCCAAAGTCGATAACATCTGGAATTTTTTGCTGATCAGTAGGCCAATATGTTGGTTGCCCGCTCGCGACCACATTTAAACCCATTTTAGAGATTGTGTTAAACAAAACACGACCTTTTGGTGTTATAAGTCGTGACCCCCAGAAGGTATGTTTAGCGTTATAATCGCCAGCGGCCAGAAAACAGGGTCCTAATGATTTATAATATTTATAATATTGGCCTTCTGATATGGAAAATCTAGGTGGAGAGTATAAAGAAGAAATTACTATGTTTCGATTTAGCTCCTCAACACAAATAGTCGTTGCTTGCAGATAGTCTTCACGGTGATCACACATAATGTAGTGTTTGACTCGAGTTTTTATTAAGATGGCAGAACCTCCACAAGCTCTATCTCGAGGGTCCTTGGTATCATATAGTATATAACCATTGATTTTAAACGTATTTCTTGAGGTCAAATGAGTTTCAGAAATCATCATGACATCAATTTGTTTATTTTTAAGAAAGTATTCTAATTCATTTTTATGTTGGTGGATGCCGTTTGCGTTCCAAAAACAAATTTTTAAACAGTTCATGGTTTGTTAAGTACAGCTTGCAATAACATCGATTGCATTCTAAGCATTTCCTGCATCATATTACCCATTGTGTTCGTAAAATTATTTACTGTTTGCACTAATGTTTCCATGGTTATTTCTAAACGACTTAAATTAGAAACCGGAGTTTCATCATTACTTGGCGAGGCAACTTGCATTGGCTGATGGTTTGATTTTAGGACGTTAGCGTAAGAGGTTCTGTTATTACTAGGCTGGGGGGCTTGAATTGCATTTGTGTTTACCTGATTTGCAACCTGCATTTGAGGGGTATTTGTTTTCGGTCCAACCGTCTGCTTGACAATATTATATACTGGGCATCCTCTATAATTGGCAGTGTGATTACCGCCACAGTTGCTACATTTTTTTACGTTGGGGTCGGTTTTAGACTTATCGCAAGAAACTGTACCGTGTAGTTCACCACATACTACGCAGACAGGGGGTAAGTAGCAGTATGCCTTGGTATGGCCAAATTCTTGGCAGTTTAAGCACTGAACAGGTCCATTTTTTTTGTGCGGCTCTTCTATAGTTATTCTTCTGTAGAGAATATATTTTAAATTGTAAATAGGATGTGTTTCGTTTTTTTTAAGTTTTACGTCGCCGGGTTCAAACTCCACTCGAAAAAGTGGTTGGGGAATTTTTTCTCTATTTTTAATATTTACTACATGTTTTACCTTGAAGCCTTTTTCTTCTAGGAATGTTTTAACCTCTTCTGGGTCCACACATGAGTCAATACCCTTAATCACTACCTGTAGACCTTTACTGCTTTTCAGTTGGTAGGTATAAAAGTTTTTTTTAAGCGTTTCAAAGTTGTTTACTATTTTGCGAAAATCATTCTCATTATTGACTTGTATTTTTGTCTCGTTTATACTTCCACGCTATATAGCCGCTACGTAAAACGAATTTTCACCTATCACCGATATCAAACTCTTTATGAGCTCATTTGAATTTTGCTCCCTTAGATATATCGGGGGAGGCTTGGATGGTTTAATGACGTTTGGTGCTTCAGAGGATTCATCCTCCAGAATTGCAAAACGATTTTGAGTATTTATTTTATCAAAAGATGGTACTTTTGAGGCCGAAGCAACTGCTGCAGAGGTAGGGCTGCGTCCCCGTTTAAGCACTGTTATGTACCTGTCCATACCAACTTGTACTGTAGGCTTTTGACAACTTTTTACAGGGGGGTTTTCCATTGCATTTGTGTTTGAGTTCATGGTATCATTTCCCACTAAATTTGTTTTTGACGTCACGGCAATACTTGCTGGCCTGGCAACACTTGTCACCAAATCTTGTTGTAGTTTTTTTAATGAGTCACTATCCACCGTTTGTGTAAATACCGAGGGTGAGAGGGAACGTGTTCGAGTAATTGGCTTAGCCGTTAGGTAGTTTATATTGTTTTGTTTTGTTTTATTTATTTCTGCATTATTTTCATTTGCATTAACTAAAACGTAAACGTTTCTTTCATTTTGTCTTAGTGTTGTTTCACTGTTTGTACTCATGCAAAGAGTTGTTTTTGTTTTTCACCGTTTTGCTTTGCTTTAATATTTTTATTATTTATTGTATTTTACAACAACAAAAGAAAAAACCAGAATTTAAATGTTTGTTAAACAAATATAACAATGAAACCATTCCTACGGAAACAACCCTTATAAAAACTTATATCGCC
The DNA here is from genome assembly GCA_930367215.1 of Pollenia angustigena. Classification (NCBI taxonomy): domain Eukaryota; kingdom Metazoa; phylum Arthropoda; class Insecta; order Diptera; family Polleniidae; genus Pollenia; species Pollenia angustigena. The sequence continues at coordinate 18,523,595 of OV884060.1, forward strand.
AAGTTGTACACTATACAACTATGTGACATTGTTGAAAGAATTAAGTGACATAATTTGTGGCTGTCTATTGACGAAGCAATGGACACTGAAGGACGTTTCGTTATCTACGTAATTGGGATCTTGAATGCAGAAGAAGATCTTGAATGCGGAAGAAGAACAGAGTAAACACAAATTTTTGTTAAATATTGTAAAGTTGGAAAAGGTGGACCATGCTTCAATAGCTCGAACTTTCAAAGATTCAATTTCTCTTTTAGAATCCTTTAATAAAAATAAAATTTTGCTCTACTTGACCTTTTTTTTTAAGATATCTTACTCAAAAATGTTACATGTCACATGCTAAGCTCATGCCATGCATGAAAGTTTTTAAAGTCACCTTTGCGTTTCAACCATGTATAACAAGATGGGGTACCTGGTTGCAGGCAGTTGAGTATTATGCCAAAAATTTTGAAGAATTTAAAGATCTGGTAAATAATAATTTTAACGAAAATAATGCAGTCGCAATGAAAAAGTAAACAATATTTTAAATGTACCTAATATAAAGGCTCAATTAGAATTTATACACTTAAACAATGGGTTTCTAGTCGAGACAATAACCGAACTTCAGGAGTTTAAATCATTGAACACCTCGGTTAAACTCGTTGATGACGCATGTGTGTGAAGATAAATTCGAATTTATAAACCCAAGACAAAAACCCACGTCTTTAACATACAATGATTTCAAAGCTAACATTGCACTGTTACATACTTAACAGAGCTTTGTTAACATTAAATAAATTGTAAAAATTAAAAAAATACACCAAATTTAATAAAATAACGCTATCCCACTACATGGAATCGATGGGCAGGACAATCTATCTAACGATGGTAGCGGTATTTCTCAAATAATTTCAGAACTTAAGAAATTTTATAAAAAAAAATTACAAATTCTAATTTTGTACGTTCTAAAGAGGGATGAGTGGTCACTCTGGAGTCCAGGGAAATACTACCACTATCCCACTACATGGAATCGATGGGCAGGACAATGGTCTATCGAACGATGGTTTGTCTTGGGTTTAAAAATTCGAATTTATCTTCACACACATTGATAACGCTGTCATTAAAATAAGAAAAGTAGAAGGTCAAATCGGCGAAAAAATAAAATCCAACATTTATGCAGTTTTAAAAAAGAATGCCGGATTTAAAAAAGTTTAAGAAATGGGTAATATTTAAAATTAACCTTCCAGTAAAGAAAAAATTGTAGACAATGAATATTCTACAAAGGAGTTGACCACTTTTAAATATCCACCTATTACATCCGTTGATGTCGAATGAACACTTTCAATGCTTAAAACTGTTTTAAGACCAAATAGAATGAGTTTTACATTTGATAACTTAAAAACACTACTACTACTTTTTAAACTATGTTTTAAGTGTTTAGAACCGAATGAAATGTATTTATGTTTTTTTTTTTGTTAAATATGGTTAAATATATTTTTAATGCATATTTTTTACTTTTATTTTTGCATATTTTACGATTTTTATTGCATGTTTTGTGCGCATATTTTGCGATTTTAAGTGCATGAACTTCCTTGCCCTGCTTATAACCTATTTGATTTTCGACTAGGCTTGCCACCTCGTCAAGAATTAAGAAAAACTATGCTTTGTCAAGATTTTTAAAGTCCAACCAAAAAACACGTTATTATTTACAAAATTTGTTTTTCAGTCTTTCTTAAACAATGCTTTGCAAACAGCAAATAAATACTTTATTGTTTTGTTTTAATGAATTTGTCTAAAAATCTATGAAAACAATACTGAGATGCCGATTTGAAATAGAAACGCGTATCAATTCTTGATTGTGATTCCCTCTGTACTTACTAGAGTATCCACTCGATTAATAGTTGTTCGATTAATTGAGGAATTTTCTGAAATAGCCAATTACGAATAACAAATAACACGAACATTTTATGTCGATTAATCGATTAAAATTAATTTCTTAGTCTGAGTTCATACGGCTCATATCTTATTGACAAGATTGCTACTTTATAGGCGAGAGGGACGAGGGGAAAAGAAACGAGTACACAGATGCATGTACTGTCTTTACGTTTTGCTTTTTCATTCGTTGTTTAATTTTGTTATTGTTTTCAATATAAAAAAAGCACATGTCGTCAACATGACATGAATCATTTGAACGCCCATTCATGTTCAAAGAAGAAAAATGAAGAATCTTGTCAATAAGACATGAGCCGTATGAACTCAGACTTAGTCTATTCTCCTTTTTTTTACCCACACCACAATAGTGGAGAGGGTATTATGCATTTGTGTTGATGTGGGTAACGCCTAAAAATAGTGGTCTCAGACCCACCTTTAAGTATACCGATCTACTCAGAATCACTTTCTGAGTCGAGCTAACGATGTCCGTTCGGCTGGCAGGCTGGCTGGCTGTCCATGTAACTTTTGGAAATAATTTGATTAAATTTGGAACATATGTTTTTATTGGCACAAGGACCAAGCCTATTGAAAAGGGGTGGAATCGTAGGATCACGAGGGTAGATAGGGGCAATTTCTTTCTCCCAGAAACGATCAAACCGATTTCAATGAAATTTAAAACATAAATAGAAACATATCGATATGGACACAAAATATATGCAGTTTTAAAAAAATAGGACCACAAGGGGTGGAAGGGGGCAATTTCTGCCTCTCACAAACTTTCAAACCGATTTTAATGAAGTTTATAAACAAAGATAAATCCACATCCAAACATGATGTGTTTTTAAATACTGTGTTGTAGGGTATCATATGGTCGGGCTTGACCGACTATACTTTGTTACTTGTTTAATAAAAAATTTTTGTTTTTGATTTCTCACCGATTCCCATTGTGTATTGCTCTACATTAGTGTTTATATCAATTTGTAGCAAAAAAGAGCAACAATATATGAAATTGTATAAAAATAAGGGAAATCTCATCATAATTTTTGAATCCGTGGACCGATTTTGCTAATTTTTTACACCTTTCATCTGAGAGCAGTACAAAGTATGTATTTTAGCAAAAAATCTGGCATCTTGATCAACTGGTGTGGGTGTTAAATTGAATTTTGCGTAAAAACGCGAAATGTGTTGATCTAGAAAAACTGAGAGATATGTATATTTGTTTTGAGCTATATTTTCAGATTCTGCTTAGTTTGATTATGGGTGAGGCCAAAAGTTGAAATTTATAATGTAATATAGATAGTTTGGCAAAAATATTTTCTTGCCCCTTGTTAAAAAGCTGGTGGTACCCAGTAAAAGCTTCGCTTACAAGAAATATATTTTTAATATCAATAAAATAGGCTTTATTGGAAATTTATTGAAATTAATGTCTAAATATGGCAGCCACGACTGGCGCATAGGAAGCGCAATCTAGAACACCAATTTTCCACAACTTCTCGCATTCTGACCATCATCTTTCTTGAATACATATGGGCCAATGACTCCGCCAGCCCATGAAACCCACCAAACAGTAATTTTCTGTGGATGTTAAGGTGTTTCGCTAAAAGCTTGTGGATTCTTCTCACTCCAAATGCGACAATTCTGCTTATTTTCGTACCCATTCAACCAGGAATGCGCTTCATCGGAAAATAAAATTTTGAATGGAAATTCGTAATCAATATCAATTTGTGCTTCAGCCCATTCGCCGAATTATTTTGATTAAAAATGTCAACAATTTGCAAGCGTTGCCCTGGGGTAAAAATTATTGTTTCTTTTCTACTAAAAGGAAATTGTTTTATGACACTTTTAAAGTAAAACATATGGGCATTTCCACCGAAAGGTCCACCGCAACAAAAAAATTATAAGTTCTTGAAAAGACTTTGTTTTATCATATTTTAACAGGAAAACAGTCAAATTTAATAAAAGTAAAAAAATTTTATATATATTTATAACTCACTTCAAGATTTATGAATGCAAAGTGGAACAAGTGCAACTTTTCTTATTTGCATATTTCTATTGTACGTTTTGCTATTATAACAGTTCTTTAAGAGAGACATTATGCATTGACTTTTTCTCTCTTAAACCTTTCGGAAGATACAAAGAGTCAAAATAGAATGCACAAGAAACTATGCGATTGCAAATAACTGTAATTTTTTACTTTGTTTTATCTCATATTTCGATGTCATGTGCGACATTGAAAAACATCATTTTCTATCAATGCGTCGAAAGTAAAAGTAGAAAGCTCATCAAACTACCAGGTCAAACAGAGATTTTTTATAATATTAAAATAAAAAAAAATTTCTGTAAAATAGCAAGATTTGTGATCTTGGTATAAAGTTGTTCACGTGCGACATCGTAAGTGTGAAAATAAATAATTTGAAAATAATGTTTTATATATGTAAATGAATTATTTATGTTAATATAAACATTTCAATCATTAAAATCTAGATGAGCAAAAAAAAGCACTAAATTCAAAAATAAAGCCATATTCTAGCCATTAACAATGATATACGATACGATGAGATTAGACTTTAAATGACGATGCTATATATGTATATAAAACAAAAAAGGCTGTAATTTAGGGCGTGGCAAAAACAATTTTTTTAAAGTTTTTCAAACTTAATAAATATACCTTTTATTTTAGGGCGTGACTGATGAAAATATTATTGCTTGTATTGGCTTCTACCTGATTTAATGTAGTATGTGTGTGTAGTGTAGTGTGCATATTAAAATCTATACATATGTAGTTTTAGAAGGACTTTCTTGGCACGTAAAAAAAATTGGACATTTGGGGGAAGGATCCGAGATGGCATAAGTGGCGCCCAGAATTTGAGGTCGGATTAAAAAGTCACCAATGACAAAAATGAAGCCACTATCAAGCCATGAAAAACGATATGCAATATGATGAGATCGGACTTTAAATGGCAGCGCTAAATATAAAAAACCAAAAGGGCTGTATTTTGGGGCGTGGCAAAAAAAAAAATGTTTCCTGTTTTAGAAACTTCATTGATATATCTTTCATTCTAGGGGGTGACTGGCACAACATTTTTTTGTATGGAGGTCGACCCGGATGAAAAATAATGTCATGTGCGACAGATCACGAGCGACAGCGATTAAAGCTAAATAAAAAAAATAATACATTATTATTATTTAAAATGACATTTAAGAGATATGAGTGCATAACATTCTACAATCTTTTGCATTCAAATATTGCCTCAGGCTTCGCTGAAATCGGCATTCGAAAAAATGGCCACAAAACCCACTTCTGTTTTCGTTACGTGCAAATGCCTTGTTTTTTTTGCAATTTTCTTGAAAACGAAACAATTAATCAAAATGAACATAACACCAATTATAGGGCTAATTAAAATTAAAAGCTATTGCCAAAATAAATATACGTCTTATTTTGACTTTTTTTTACTTTAAATGTGTACGATGGTCACGTTCGATATGATGGAAATGCCCATATGGGTGGTTTTAAATGTTTTTTTTTAAAACAAAAAAAATTTATACAAAAATTGCAAATAAAAGATAGAAAATTTTCGAAAACCCTTTAAAAAATGTTCATAAAATAAGAGTAAATTATCGAAAAGTTTTCTAAAAATTTAATGTTTCTGAAGATTTTTCATAAATATTGCAAATATTTTTTAAAAAAAGCCTAAAAAAATTTTTTTTTTTTTTAACATAATTTTTTAAATCGCCCACTGTGTTATTTTCGTATACGTATTGAAATAAAACGAATTAAATATTACTCATACTACTCTATACGAGTAGACGCGTTAGTGTAATTTAAATAATGAAAAATATTGCGGCATACTCTTGGGAGTTGGTATAGCAGACAACCAGTGCGTATACTTTATATACACAAAAATTCAAATAGAGATTTATTAAGAAAAAAACTAAATTTTTAATAATTTTGTGTTTAAATCTTTTCTTTTTCTTGGAGTCGGGGCGGGACTATAAGACGAGGGAGAAAAAACTTCCCAGCTACTATTTTTTAATAGTTTTAATTATGTAGCCGAGCGTTGTCATAACGTTTTCATGTATTTTCGAATATTTCAAGCGTTTTTCGGCCAATGTTTGTTTCTAAAAAAATAATTGAGGCACAGCCGCGAATAACGTTGTAGAAGCCACATTTTGCATAAACTGTTTTTTTGCAGATAACCGTTAACATTACTCTCTTTCACTGTTTAAACCTCAAATCATCCAAAATTATGCACATTAACGCCTACAAAATGGCATGCAAAGAGTCATCCAATGGAAGAACATTGCAAGTTACTAACAAATTTGTTTTGCAGTGCGGCATAATGCTTTAAAAGCCTTTTGCATAAAAGTTTTTATTGTCATTATTTTTAATTATAGAAAAAAAAATTTTATTAAACAAAACATTCTGCCTGTAAAAAACTTTTTTTTGCTCTCCTGAAAAATAGTTATTTTGTAACTTAAAACGTTATTCGCGGCTGTGCTTCAATTGCATTCGGTAGCTCATAATAGATTAAATCCTTCTGTTTTTATAAAAAAAAGGTCCTTCCTTATCTTAGCACCATGGATATTTTGCTTTAGAGTTGATTCGGCTGATTTTTACAGCTTTATCAAGAAATAAAAATACATATTTGTTTTATTATGTTCAAGCAGCATTTCAAATAAACAAACTTTTAGCGAAAATCGTCAAAAGTCTTTTTTTATTCTAAAAATTGTATGTGTGTTATATTTCGCGACGTTAGGACAACTATTTGCACCTGATTTACATGTCAGTTAGAACCTTGTTGTTCTAAGGTCGCGATTTAAAGACTTCTGCTCAGATAGGAAAAAGATAATTACGAAAAAGCGATTTTAACTACATGGACAGTCAGCGGAAGGCGTGGCCGGTTTTGATGAAATTCCATTATTTCCTAATGCAGCTTTGTAGTGCCTACTTTGAATGGTCTACGATCTCTCCTTAGAGTTCTTGCACAAAAATAAGCGATTTGGACTACATGGACGGCCAGCGGTAGCCGTGGCTGGTTTGGATGAAATTCCATTATTTCCTAATGCAGTTTTCTAGTGCCGACTTTGAATGGTCTACGATCTCTCCTTAAAGTTTTTGCACATAAATGTTTGAAGCCATCCATTCCACTGCGCCTTATAGAAAAGAACTTCCATCCATCCATCCATCCGACTTTACTTTTTTTTAAATTTTTGGCAATATTTTGAACAGAAACATTTCAAGTCAGCTTCGCCTAGAAGATCCGAAAATCGACTATCCACAAATGAGGGGTATAGATTCAAAGACTGCAAAGTCCACTTTTTTCACAAACGTCACTAATAATACCTCTTAGCTGTATTTATTGAATGCTTCCAATTAGTAAATATAACATTACCAGAAAGAAACACTTTTATCCCATAAAAAAGTATGTTCAAATTAAGAATTGATGCAAAACGGCAATGTCCCTTGGAGATTGTCCTTTTTGCAATGATCACAGTTTGTTAAGCTCTTTTTCTCTCAACTATTTTCGAAAATGCAGGCTATCTTTTTTCTTTTTTTTTTTCTTTTTGCAAAACAAAACTAAAAAGAAATTACAAATTTTTTTTTTTTTTATATGAATCAGTTTGTTTTAATGTTCATTTTATAACTTTGTCTTTAGTCGCAATTATGGAGCTAAGTTGTTGTGAAGTTCCTCCAAATCAATCAAGAAAAAACTAAGTCTTTGTTAAGTTTAAGAATATTATAACTACTGATTTTTTTAAGTACTTGCCCATGCTAAAAAAGCAGCAATTTCCATTTGATTAGATCAAACACAGCAATGTCCAATTTTATTATTATAATTGCCAGCAAGCCGCTATATCGATTTGGTTGAATCTTGCGTCATATCTCCATCATATTCTTATTTACTGAATAGCAGATATGCAATACATAAATATGAATATACTTTGAGCTAGAGGTTTTTACTATTTATTACGAAAACTATAAATGTGGACTTTGCAGTCTTTGAATCTATACCCCTCAAATACTAATCCCGCTTTGCGTTGTCTTCTCAAGTTCTATTCCGAAAAATGTCTTTAATAAAAGGCTTTAGTTAGTCCTTTTATCGAATGCGATATTAAAATGTTGGTATGTTCTGTTCTGTACATTTGCTATGATATATTTTAGTTTTCACTTGAACAATTTTGCTGGGATTTTCTTTTAAAAGGAATTCGGCTTCAAAGTACTTGGTGCATTAATTTTACTATGTAGTATAATCTGAAAGTGTGCGTCGTTTTTACGTGCAATACAGTTGGACATATTCATTTACAATTCTAATTTTATGTTTTTTTTTGTTTCTTTTTACACGTTTTGGAATTGTAGAAGAATTGTGCAACACATATAAAAGTTAAAAAAAGGCTAGTCACAATTATGTTGCGAGCACCTTATAATTTAGATTTTAATACCCTACACCACCAAAAGAAAGGGAGGTAATTTATATGTATTTGTGCTGGTTTTTGTTTTTTCAAGAGATATTGGTCATTGATCCACTTTTAATCTTTAATAGCTGCCCAAATAATATTTTATCGCTTAAGGTATGTCCGTATTTCCGGCTGTCTGTGGTACACAGTGTTGAAAATTGAGCCCTTGAGGAGATTTTTTAGTATCTAATTTTCGCGATTTTTGGTCTTAAACCGCAAGCACCACGTGATCTCCAAAAGTATATTTTCAATGGAAATGTAAACGCCTCGCAAAGACAATCTTGCTGAAAGACAAAAAGCATTTCCCGTACACTTTCGGAGGCCTGAAATGACTCCAGTGGCACCAGATGAGATCTGTGGTCAAATAATCGTACAGATGTATTCGGATTTATAAGTATTAGATTTTTGCGAATCTCTGGTATTGACTGCACCTGATTTCCTCGGAGGATGAAACAGCAGCAGGTGAAACATCACTTAAATGTTTACTACAAACCCTGGGGGTAGCCCGTGTGGTTATTAAATCATGTTTTTCGATAGATAAGCTATCATATATTTTCCTTCACAGCAAGTTCCAAGAATTTTTATGTCAAAATCTATTATCACTGACATTTGACCCATACTTTTTGTAGGGTATTTCATATTAAACAAGCACAACTGCGAACAGACTATCGTGTGACAACACACAATTTATTCATGCTAAGAATACATAGAAAACGGAATGTTACGGAAATTATTACAAAAAGGACATTAAAACATTACGAAGAAGAAATAAAAAATAGAAAAAAACTTAAAAGAGGTAAAAAAATAATGTTTGGTAATTTAAAGGAAAAAAAATAAGCGCTAAAAATAGTATAAAAAAAAAAACAAGTAAACGAACATGTACTCGTGACATGATAATTAAAGCTAGAAATTCCAACAGAAAACATCAAATATTTTAGAGGTATTTGAAACAGAAAAAAAGGAAAAATGTATGTGCTTAAATTTAGTTAATAGAGTTATTGCATTAAGTTTTATTTGAACCTTAAAAAAAATGTTGTTGAATGTTAATCAAACTAATAACGATAGATATTAGAAATCATTTAATGTGTAGTTTATAGAACACGAGCGCCTTACTCGTCCGTTCAACTTACATTTAAAACAAAAACAAATTTCGAAATTTTGTTTTTGTTTTAAATGTAAGTTGAACGGACAAGTAAGGCGATCGTGTTCTATAAACACCACATAAGTGATTTTATTTTCAGCAGTCAAATTAGTTAAAATGATTTTACCTTCTAGCAAAATCAGACTATAAGTAGCAGTAGCAAAAAAAAAAAAAAATAATTTATAATCTACTACTACTGCTCCTTAGCAATAGTTGTGGTCTTAGCAGAAAAATGCTTAATAGAACAAGTTTTATTCTTTGGGGCTAACTAAAGTGCAATTTATATGGCCGCTTCCACAGAAGTTTTACGTTACCTCACCAAGGAAATTATCCTGTATTTAATGGTGTTTTCTTTTCTACAAAAAGTGTGACATTTTATTTAAACAAAAATGCAATTTGGTCTCTGTTTCGTAAAAATTTTGCTCCCGAAAAGGATGGCTTGTTTTATTCTAAAAAGCCGTTGTTCTTCATATACCAGTTAAAAGATTGCCTCTCCTTTTACTGGTAATGAGTGCTTTCTTTTGGTACTTGTTTTATTTTCACAAATCCCAGGAATAGTCTGAGTCTAAACACAATAATTGGGAAAATAAACATAGTACAACGGAAGACGGCGACGGCAATACTCATTTGTTCATTTGTTTTGCCATTGTTTGTTTACATTTTTATTAATTTATTTGTGCATACATTTTGATCATGTTTTTTATTTACAATAATGTTGTAAACATCGCCAATTATTCAAAAAGTATGGCAACATCACAAAGAGAAGGACTATGGCAACATCAGAAAGAGAACGAGTATCAAAAATTGAGGGAGAAAGAAAGTCCGCAATGAAAATAATATGCCGTTCCGCACTGCGGTTTTTTAATTCATAATCGTATGAAAAACCGCACCGCAATAAATTATCGTTAAATTGTGTTCAGACTGTCTGTTCGAACAATTGACACAAATTTCCCGCAGGGATATTACTAGGAGTAATTTATCACGGCTCCTCACCACTACGACTACCTTAAAATGCTTTCACTTGGAAAAAATTCCTGAAATTTAAACGCATTCCAAAACTTCCATTTTTTGAATATCCCAAATTTGGGGCGCAAATCGCCTTACTTGGCAACATTGTTTGTATACATAAATCACTTAGCTATATTATTATTAGTGAATGTGTCATGTCAGCATGTACATACTTACATATGTATATTCTGAAGTCCACTTACCAATTTTAAGTGCATGTGTTTCAATAAAATTTGGCTTGTAATTTATTTAATTAATTTTCCTCTATTTTCATAAACAAATATAAAAACATTCACACACACGCATGCATGGGAAATTCTATAAGAAAAAGAGCATCGGCCATACATTTTTGTATTTTGTTACAAAACAGCTAAGTTATTGTGCATAAATTTTAAGCTTTTATACAATTAAATTGAATTGAAAATTAAAATGAAATGTCCCTGCAATACTACTACTACTTGAGTTTAAAACCTCCCAACGGGAAAACTCAGAAGACCTTCTTACTTCAGGCCTTTTTAAAGGCCTGCTTAAAATTTTTTTTTGATTTTATTACTATTCTTACGTAACTGCTAAAGAATGCCTCATAGAAGGTCTCGGCTCTTTGGTATAAAAGATAAGATACACCTTCCACACTTGCTTCTATGAGAAGCGAGAAAAGAAGGAGTATCATTTTTTGTTTTGTTTTTTTGCACAAGCAAAAGCAAAAGAATTCAGATCCCTTTACAAAAACAAAGTAAAATATGTTGTAAATCATTTTAGTTGAAGTTGAAAAGAGAAAGAGTAAAACTTTTTGTTTTGTTTTTTTTTTTTTGCCAAAGCGAAAGAATTCAGATCCCGTTATAAAAACAAAGTAACAAAGTATGTAGGTACATATTAAAATACAATATAAAAACAATAATGTTAATCATTTTAGTTGAGTTTTGTTCATTAAGGAAGATATGTATGTAGGTACTTGTGCTTAAAAGTTTTGTTTTTATTATATACTTTTATTTACAATCTCAAGAAATACGTTTAAAATAAATGGTTATATACTATATGATACCAAGGACCCACGAGATAGAGCTTGTGGAGGTTCTGCCATTTTAATAAAAACCCGAGTCAAACACTACCTAATGTGTGATCATCGTGAAGATTATCTCCAAGCAACGAACATTTGCGTTGAGGAATTAAATAGAAACCTAGTAATTTCATCGTTATACTCTCCGCCTAGATTTTCAATATCGGAGGACCAATATTATAAATATTTTAAATCATTAGGACCGTGTTTCCTAGCCGCTGGCGATTATAACGCTAAACATACCTTCTGGGGGTCGCGACTTATAACGCCAAAGGGTCGTGTTTTATTTAACACAATTTCTAAAATGGATTTAAATGTGGTAGCGAGCGGACAACTAACATATTGGCCCACTGATCTTAAAAAAATACCAGATGTCATCGATTTCGGCGTGGTTAAAAACATTCCCATAGAAACGATTCATGTTGAAGCCTCCCTAGAATTATCTTCCGACCACACACCTACAATTGTTACTATAATGAACCCCAATAGAATTGTACCTCCGACTGGATACATAGCGGCGACAGCTACGCAAATTAATTGGTTAAAATATAAAAAATATCTCAGTACCCATTGCACAGAAAATATTCCGCTCAGTACACCGGATTATGTAGATCGCTCTATTGACAATTTTGACAGTTTTCTGAAACTAGCTGTTCAACATTCTAGCGATACCCCCAAAAAAATTAAAAATACTAAAATATATTCTTCAGATGTCGAGCGGCTCTTGACTGAAAAAAGAGAGTGGCAACTTTACAGATCCCCGCAACTTAAGATTTTATTAAAAGAGTGCACAAAAAAGCTAAAAAAGTTACTGCTCTAGAAAAATATCTTAAGGAACTTGATGCAACTCCACAATCTGACTACTCATTATGGCGTGCAGCTAGAAATCTAAAAAGGCCGGTTATATCTAAGCCACCATTAAGAAACTTGAATGGTAATTGGGCAAGAAACGATATTGAAAAAGGAAATCTGTTTGTTAGTCACTTGAAAAACGTATTTACACCAAATATATTTCACAATATTGCGGTCGAGTTACCACCTGTTGCTGCTAGAGCAGCTATTCCCCTCAGATTTGAGTTAAGAGAAATCGAAAAGGCTATTTGTGACTTAAACACTAAGAAGGCACCTGGTATTGATAAAATCAGTAATAAAATGCTTTTGGAGCTACCTCGCATAGCAAAGAAAATTATTCTTTTTATTTTTAATGCTATTTTACGCCTTGAATACTATCCTCTAAAATGGAAGGTTTCCTTAGTTACCATGATACCAAAGCCAGGTAAAGATCATACAAAACTTGAGTCTTATAGGCCTATTAGCTTATTATCAAATATGTCAAAGCTGTTTGAGAAATTATTAGTTTCAAAATTAACACCGATTTTAAGTATAAATAGATGTATTCCAAACCATCAGTTCGAATTTAGAAGAAAACACAGCACAATCGAGCAGACTCATCGAATAGTAAATGTCATAAGAAAAGCATTTGAAGAAAAGAAATATTGCTCAGCACTCTTCATCGATGTTTCGCAAGCTTTTGACAAAGTCTGGCATGAAGGCTTATTACACAAATTGAAGCAAAATTTACCAGCAAACACACACAAGCTGCTAGAAAGCTACTTAGTCGGTCGTCAATTTATTATTAAAGAAGTAAATTTCTTAAGCTCACCTCAGCCCATTGCCGCTGGAGTCCCACAAGGCAGCATCCTGGGCCCCCTATTATACTTAATTTATACTTCGGACATGCCAACAAGCAACTACACACAAACTTCAACATTTGCAGACGATACAGCTTTTCTAAGCGTCCACGAAAATCGTTATGAAGCATCGCGTTACTTACAGCATCATATATTTCAACTAGAAATATGGTTAAGACAATGGAGGATAATGGTCAATGAGCAAAAATGCGTACATATAACATTCACTTTGCGCCGGGAATCTTGCCCCCCTGTTACAATCAATAATCAAATAATTCCTCAACATTCGCATGTTAAATATCTCGGTATACATCTGCATCGGCGATAACGTGGAAATGCCATATAGAGGCAAAATTAACTCAAATGAAACTAAAAGCCATTCAAATTCATTGGCTTATTGGAAGAAATTCTGTCCTTAGTCTCGATTGCAAGCTTCTACTTTACAACTCTATCTTAAAGCCTATCTGGTGCTACGGTATTCAACTATGGGGCACTGCCTCGGCCTCTAATATCGACAAAATTCAAAGGCGCCAAAATAAACTTCTTCGAATAATCACAGCCGCTCCCTGGTATGTTAAAAACTCAAACATTCATAAGGATCTCAATGTGCCATTAGTGAAATCTATGATTACAAAATATGCAATAAAATATTTAAAAAGGCTTGAACAACACCCAAATCCACTAGCTCGAAATATTTTAAATCATGGCGGCCACACTCGCTTAAGAAGAAGAAACACTGCAGCACTTACCCAATTAGATGAGCGATAAACACCTATAAAAGTGAACATAACCCTTGATGAAGAAAATTTTGTCTGGCACTGGCAGGAGATAAAATAACGTATTAGGTTAAGGTTTGATTAATTATTGTTAGTTCATATTTAATATATGAAGATTCAATAAAAAATAATGACAAAAAAAAAAAAAAAAAAAAAAAAAAATTTACAATCTATTTTACATAATTTAGCAAATTTGATTATTTCAATAAAAAGTAGGTATCACATGTGTTATTAAACTACAATAAGTTTAATAAAATATATAAACATACGTTTGTAAAATAGGTATACATACATATATAAAAAGTTAAGTGTTGTTTCATTTTCTACATTGGAGATCTAATATGTACATGAAACCTATTCAGTCTTATAATTTCATTTGTAAGGAAATATTCCTTAATGTTTTAGACTGATAGGCCTTCAATATGACCTTTAATCAAAGGCATTTGTAGAAGGATGGTCTGAAAGGCCTTTTAAGAGCAATTAATTGAAAGGCCTTTTAACATACCTTTCTTAAAAACCCTTCAAGATAACCTTTTTTCTAAGGCCTTTTGACAGTCATTCTCTGGAAAGCCTTCTAAGAGCCATTTATTTGAATGCCTTTAAGAAGCTCCGGCGAAAGAAAGAAAAGCGGAAGGCCTTCTCCGCAATGACAACGCGTGTAAAAAAGATATGAGTATGGAATGGAGCGAGAAGGCCTTGTTTATCCAAAAGAAGGGGAACAGAGGCCTCCGTACTCCTTCTTTTTCCCGCTGGGCTATTAACATTTGTATGTATGTATGTATGTGTCTTCGGTTGACATGTATGTCTATAAAAACATGTATTTAGCGACTTATGTTAACGTATAGGTCAGCCATTAGTTAATTGATGATTTTTTACGACAACTCACATAAAAAATGCATCTTTTGAGATACAAGGTGGAATTAAAAAAAAAAAAACGTTGGAAACATTTACTAAAAACAAGTAAAAGGGTGCTTAAGTTGGCTAACTCGAATTCTATTAACCCTTCACCATAGTCTGCTAAAAGAAATTTTTTGCAGTTTTTAATTTTATTGCTGTTGAAGGTGCAGAATTTTGGATTTCAGGGAGTCCAATGTGCAGATTGGTCTTAATATTTTCTATTCAAAGACAATGATTAATATTAAACCTGTCAAGCCGATATTAACTTAGCTCTTATATTTACATACATGTGGCAAAAAGGAAAAATGGTTTAAGTCGTCTTGAGCAAACTAGAGTTAATTGGACAAAGATTCAGTTATTTTGTACGATTTTTGAAGAATTTGGGGCAAAATGACTTTTTGATTTTTTTTTTTTCAATGTGCAATACCATTTGGAATAACAGCCTCCGGAATGAACCTCTGATTGATCACGTTGTGAGTATTACGAAATTTTAACTGTAACTGAATGATTCAAGGAATTAGAATTTGAAAAAGTAATAGACATATGAGCGCCGGGGCTGTTCTTGGCGAAGCGCATTCTGGACGTCCCATTTTGGACAACGTTTTCAAGCAAATGTTTTAAAGAAATAATGTTGGCCACAGTGGCGTCAATTGTTGCTGGTAAATCAGGCTAATCAGTGGTTAATCAACTTCACTAAGCCCCAAATATAAATGCATAATTTCATATATCTAAGACAATTTAAAACAATCCCCGTAAAAAATGTGATTCAAAAGGTGCAGGTTTTGTGTATGAATTCATACCTCAAATCGCTTCAAACCTGCTGATGCGATGCCTGATTTTTGTATGATTTGTTCCCGGCTTGGATCACTATTTTCTGCTGACACTTTATACGATATAAATGTGAAACAACCTAGTCCAAATCATGCCTGCGACAGAGACCCGAAAACTTTTTATTTCCATACCATATAAATTTCGTTGTTGATTAAAATTTATATTTTAATTTATCGAAAAAAAATCAAACATTGCACACTGGGAAATCCCGGCCAAAAATCCATAACTTCTTTATTTCATAAGAGCCAAAATAAGAAATGAGTTGTATGTTTTGAAGTGTTCGCTATAATCTGTCATAAAAATTTTATTAAAATTAAAAAAAAAAAAAAAATAATTTTTGGCCGGATTTTCCCAGTGTGCATTGACATTTATTTCCAAATATAAATTCCCATTATAAAAAAAAATAAAACTCCTAAACGATAAATATCACAAAAAAAATTCACAAATAATTATTTTCTTTAAATTTTTCAAATATTAAACAAGTAAGAAAGTATAGTCGGTCAAGCCCGTCCATATGATACCCTACACCACAGTATTTAAAAACACATCATGCTTATGTGTCCATGTAAATATGGATTTATCTATGTTTATAAACTTGAACATAAAAATTGGTTTGAAAGTTTGTGAGAAGCAGAAATTGCCCCCTGCCTCCCCTTGTGGTCCTATTTTTTGAAAACTGTATAGCTAATGTGTCCCTATAGATATGGACCTATCTATGTTTTAAATTTCATTATAATCGGTTTGATAGTTTCTGAGCGGAAGAAATTTCCCCCTATCTTCCCTCGTGGTCCAACGATTAGGTCCATTTTCAATAGGCTTGGTCCTTGTGCCAATAAGAAGCTATGACCCAAATTTTATCAAATTACCTCGCAATTTGCGCACAAGGTTACATGGACAGCCAGCCACCCGGACGGACATCGTTAGTTCGACTCAAAAAGTGATTCTGAATAGATCGGTAAACTTTAAGGTGGGTCTAGGACCACTATTTTAAGGCGTTACACACATCAGCAGAAATGCATAATACCCTCTCCACTATTTTGGTGTGGGTATAATTAAAATTTTTTTCTAAACAAAAAATTCTTATATAAAGCAACCAAAATTCGTAAATTAAAGAAGAACCACAATAGTTTTTAATCTCTCTCAAAAAAAAAATGAATGTTACAAGTTTTTAGTGTTCATCTGTGCGTATCTGCCCTTTCCAGCGTAGAGTAAAAACGACTGGCCCTATTTTGATTTTATTTTGTTTGTTTGAAAAATTCCGATCGAGAGTGTTCTTTTCTTTGTTTGGAGAAAATCGGTACAACCAATAAGAAGTTATATCCTCTTTTCTACCCGCATCCTCTTGAATATGTGTTTCTGTGGCACCGTTGCTCTCAAACGCCTATATCAATTTAAACTTAATTTTTGTTGATTTGTGGCTTTCTTTAAAATTATTTTCCGTTAACTTATCGCTCACTTAAAGTAAAGTTTTAAAAACGGAACACTTTGAATACACTCGATAAAATCCTACCTTTAAGCTATCGGTAAATTGTGAACAGGAGCTTAAATGTGTATATAAACATTATAAAATTTTTTCTTGCAACACATTTTTATTTTATTTAAACTTTATCATCGGATGAAAAAAGTTGAAAATAATTCTCAACTTTTGTGATAAATAACATAAAAATCGATTTTTATTTAACCCTTAATCTTTAAAGATACAACCAATAAAACTGCTGCTATTTGCACAATTATTAAAAAAAAACTAAACAAATTTTGCTGATTACCACTAACAACACTTTTTTCTTTTATGCTGGATTAAATTTTTTATCAAAAATGGATCGTTTCTGAAAAATACAAAGCCGTATATTCAAAATTTCAAAATTCGTACTTTTATAAATGAAGCTAACACAGAAAAAATTATTTTTCCAATTCAAACAAAAATTTTGTAGAATCAAACAATTTTTTGTCTGAAATCGGTCCTATAAACAAATTTGCATATTCAAACAATTTATTTGCATTTTGTTTATTGAAAAAAAACACTGATTTTTTCAAACAAATAACTTAACTGAATCAAACAAAAAGTTTACTGAAATTCATATACTCAATTTCAAAATAAAAAAAAAAAAATTTTTGCACAAGCAATGATGCGCACACAAGTTAGCACTGTATGAGAAGAAGATGACGGCAGAGAGCAGAGTCGCCCGGCTGGCTTTGAGACACATTTTTTTTGTTGGAATAATTTTTGAACGAAGTCTTGTTTTACTTATACACACAACACAATGTTTTTTCTTTATCACTCTCTGTTGCTGTATCCTTTCCTTTGCTAAAGAAGAAATGTAACCAAAAACGGCAGCAGACCGACTCGATATGTTTTTCGTCATCATTTTATTTTTGTATTTGATGTATTTAACCAAACAGTTTTAAAAAATTGAATACGGGATTTTGTTTCTTGTAATGTTGTTTCTGCTATTGTTTTTCTTATAGTTGCACTTTTTTAAAGCGTCCAAAAATAGACGGTGTGTGTTTTTTGTTGTTGTTCCTATATTTCACATAAAGAAGTGTTGCTTACGATCAAATAAAAAAATGCAAAAAGACGACAACATTAAAGAGCGTTTAATATTTCATACAAAATTATGAAAACTTGACACCAATAACGCGTTTATTATATTTTTGAAGAGTTGTCCACATTTTTGTTGGTTAAATAAAAATCAAACAAAAATATTGTTTGAATCAGTAAAAAAATTTATAGAAATTAAAAAAAATTTCAAACAAGCGTTTGTTTGAAAATAATTCGGAAATAATTTTTTCTGTGAAGTTTTACCCAATTTTATTTGCATTATTTTGTTCACGAATTTACTCCAGAAAAATATATGTTGATTAAAATAGTGTTCTTAAACCATACAGAAATTTTCAATGCGGTCTGATTTATACTTTCGTCAAAAAATCGTATATAGTGGTTGTATCTTAAAAGACACATTGCGCATTCAACACAAATTAGGAATGTTGGCTGTTATTGTTTTATGTAGACTGTTTGTATTGTGTGTTCTTCTTGTTTAGTCATTTCACATAAGTTCTTTTCGCTCGCTACTTAAATTTTTTTATTCTAATTATAATTACAAATATCGTCACCTTAAATGCAAAAGGCCCTATCTAACATTTTGAAAATTTTACAGGATAAGTACTGCCTGAAACTATTTATAATTTATTTGTCTTCTATTTTTCTTGTAAAACCTACACATTATGGAAACTCTTAGTTAGGCCTTTTAGTGTTTACCATTTAATCTTTTGTTATTAGGGCCTTTTGTTTTTGCTAATACAATTGCAAATTTTGGTCGAAAGATACTAAAATGTTTTGTAGACATTTGTGTTGATGCAAAACATCAGAATCAATGAAAAAGTCGATCTTTAATTTATGGTTAGTTAGGGCCTTTTGTGTTTTAGGTAACGTTATGAATATGAATGCGTTCCGACGTATTGGTAGAACCAAAATGACAAATGATAAAATATGTAAAATTTCTTGAAACACCGCAGAATTTCCTTATGACTGCACTGATAAAAATAGTGACGATGAAATTTAAATTCCAAAAATAGTTTCCTCTAAAAATTAAAATGTTGTCCTGATTGATAATGACTTTGATCCGGAGAAAGGATCGGAAAATATCGTTAGAGTCAGTTCATGAATCGTTTATTGCATTTATGATTTCGGATTACTATATGAAATATTTCAACTTTAACACGGACAAACACACAAACGTACATTGTGAAATCAACTTCACTTCTGATAAGGACTTAGAATATGTATGTATATACTTTTTAGGGTCTACGAACAATATTGTAGAAATTGCAAACGGAATGACAAACTTATGCGTAGCGTTTTCACCTGTGGTGCAGCTAAAGTCATTAACGTATCTTTTGGATAAATATTGATTGCGATATAACTTTTTGTGTGTTCGTTATTTGTGGTATTTATAAATGTCTTTTAAATGTGTGGGTAATTACTTAATTATAATTGCAATTTTTGTGTGTGTACATATGTTTGTATATATATAATCATAGTGTTTCTATTAAGAAAACCTTCGTAAGCCCCAACATTAATTATTGGACTTTCATTTAATATTCGTGGTAGAATAGAAAAATATAAATAACAACTTAATTTTTATGAAATTTAGTCGACAACCAAAAGTGTTAACATGAGCACACTTAAGCTACAAAATTGTTATTACTATGAGGGAAAACATGCAAGACAAGCATGCCTAATGCAGCGACAAATCCTTATGACTAGCGTAGCTAATAAAATGGGGACCGCTTATATATACAATTCAATTAATTTTAAGGCTTATGAAAATGTTGAAGGTTTTGCTCTTTTCAGTAATTTTCAGTTTATTTTGAAAAAACAGGCAGTTAGTCAAACAAAATGTAAATACTTTGTCAACAAAATTTTCATGCTATTCTGGATTTTTTAAATTTTGGTCCTTTCCAAAAAATACGGCTTTAAATAACGTTCTCTTGATTTATTTTCACAATTTTTTTTTTATCGTTCTGGGTGTTTTCAAGACAATGAACACAGAAAAAATTCAAAATTGTCTCTAGTCACCAAATGCATAGAATCAAGCAAAAATTTGTTAATTTTGAATCTATTAACAAAATGATTTTATATTACTAAAAATTGTAAAAATGTTTTTTCAATAAACGATATTTTTAATTTTTATTAAAACAAGTAAGAGTGCTATATTCGGCTATGCCGAATCTAATATACCCTTCACCATGATGAGATAAGAGCAAAAAGTTATATACATAAATACCGTTCTTTAGATAGGTATAAATAAATATTAATTGGGCCACGCCAACTTTTCATTTCGTCATGCCGATGAATATAAAAAAACAAAAAATGTATATGTGTACCTAAGCCCGTTTCCTCTTTTACCAAAGTTGATGTTTGAAATTCGTTTTATAATCTTAAAATCGTTTTTTAGAACATACAAAAATTAAATAAAAAAATGAAAAAAAAAAATTATTTTTGGGATTCGAACTGGCAATATCATCAGTATCAGGAGAGAACTTAACAACTCGGCTACGAATGCTTTTACTAAAGAAACTTTAAATTAAAATATATTGAGTCTATGAGTTTGTTTCTTTATTTAAGCGGCATATCATATACATGCATTAATGTGTATGTGTATGCGTAAAATTAAACACATTACAAATCAAATCCACCACTTGTAGTGAAAGGTATAGAAAAACAACAACAAAGAACCACATTACCAATACTGTATTACCATAGCCACTGTATGACCGTAGAAACCAAAATTGAATTCGTTTGTATGGTATGTTTATTTCGTTTTAAAGAAAACAATTTGAGGCAGTCGTGGTTTTTTACTCATATCTCAGCCATTTGTGGACCGATCTTGCTGAATTTCAATAGCAAACAATTCCGGACCATATGTGACATAAATGTATAATAACCTGGCCCCAATCATATATGGGGTCTTCGGAAAATCCATTTCAACGGACAGACGGACATCGTTAAATCAACTTCGCTTCTCATAAGGACCCAGAATATATATACTTTATAGGGTCTAACATCAATATTATAAGAATTACAAGCGGAATGACAAACTTATATATACCCTATACACCACCTGTGGTGAAGGGTATAAAAATGATGAAAAAACTTTGCCGTTTTCAGCAATGTGTTAATTGATTTAATTAAATATAGCTCAGGTATTGACAATTCCCAACAACAATTCTACAAGTTTAAATTTTTTTGTTTTTAACGAAAAAAAATTAATTAAGAACTTTTGTTATTGAATTATTATTTTAATTCATTATTTATTTTAAAATAACTAAAATGTTATTTACATCAAAATAATATTCTTAATTTTCTTTCAACAAAAAAAAAAAAAAAAAATAATGGATTCAATTATCATATTAATTAAATTGAAATATTTTTAAAACAATTTTTTTAATTGATAAAAAACTACTGATAATATTTTCTGTGAACTGATTATTAAAAAGTAACCACCTACCCCATGTACACCATTTTCTACGCAAAGATCGATAAAAATTCAGAGTCAGGGGTTGTACGCACTCATACTTATTGTAATGTTAGTCAAGCTCATATTCACTCAGAAGTTTAATTTGATTCATCGTACTCATACTTATTAACATTTGTAGTGGTTGATTTAGAATCAACTTAACTCAATGTGTACACAGAAAAAATTATTGCCGAATTATTTTCAAACAAACGCTTGTTTGAAAATTTTTTCAATTTCTACAAATTTTTTTACTGATTCAATTAAAATTTTTGTTGGATTTTTATTTAACATACAAAAATGTTGACAACCATTCAAAAATATAATACACGCGTTATTGCTTTCAAGTTTTCATAATTTTGTATGAAATATTTAACGCTTTTTAATGTTGTCGTCTTTTTGCATTTTTTTGTTTGATCGTAAGCAACACTTCCTTATGTGAAATATAAGAACTACAACAAAAAACACATATAGTCTATTTTTGGACACTTTAAAAAAGTACAACAATAAGAAAGATGAAGAGGTTGGAAGTAAAAAAAAAACAAAAAAATAGCAGGTAAAAAAACGTTTCACTCTTTTTAAACAACAGAAACAACATTATTAGAAACAAAATACATTTTTTGTTGGTTTCAAAGTTGGTTAAAACAAAACAAAATACCGTATTCAATTTTTTCAAACTGTTTACTTAAATACATCAAATACAAAAATATAATGATGACGAAAAACATATCGAGTCGGTCTGTCCCGTTTTTGGGTTACATTTCTTCTTCATTAGCAAAGGAAAGGATACAGCAACTGTGAGTGATGACGAAAAACATTGTGTGTATAAAAAAAGACTTCGTTCAAAAATTATTTCAACAAAAAAATGTGTCTCAAAGCCAGCCGGCCGCTCTGCTCTCTCTCTCTAATACAGTGCCTGCTTGTGTGCGCATCATTGCTTGTGCAAAAACTTTTTTTTGATTTTGAAATTTAGTATATGAATTTCAGTAAACTTTTTGTTTGATTCAGTTAATTATTTGTTTGAAAAAATCACTGTTTTTTTCAATAAACGAAATGCAAATAAATTGTTTGAATATGCGAATTTTTTTATAGGACCGATTTCAGACAAAAAATTGTTTGATTCTACAAATTTTTTGTTTGAATTGGAAAAATAATTTTTTCTGTGTATCTCTGCAAATAATAGGACCAGTACAAACACGCGTGTAAAGCGTAGCTCACAAGGGACCAGGGCTACTCAAAAAGTAACTCAGACGTATGGAAAAACATGGTCTATTTAACATAACGATGTCCTAGGAGAGGACCATATAACCCACCTTTGGACTACTAAGGAGTAGTTTTAAAACTACTCCATGGTATACACAAGAGGATTAGTTTTGAAGTCGTTTAAAAACTAAAGCATGTCGTTAAAAATCGAAGACATGTCGTCTCACTACAAATATTTTTTAACAATGGCATGGTCCATGCTTGCATTACATCGGACCAGTCCATGGAGTAGTCCCTTTTACTAAAATGGATCCAATTTTATTTGCAGGGAGTAGTTTAGTTAAAATGATGTCTACACACTTTTACTTACAATTTCATGAGTCAGTATGAGTAGCGAAAAAACGATTCATTGCTGATCTCTGATAACCATCGACCGATCATAGCGTTTTGCTAATCTGCTTCACCGAAGCTGAATATTTTTTTGGTGTAACACGAAATGACAAACTAAATACACCCACTTTCACCTCGTTAAACACAAATGTTAAAATTTATGTCATCCAATGAATATGACATTTTCTGAAGTGGCATAATATTCAGCAAAATAAGATTAAAATTTAAAATTTACTATTTTGCATAATGAAATGTCTTCTTTGCTTATTCTCCTATGAAAAAGACTGCTCTGTGACATGTACTACTAATTAATTCATTTAGGAGTTTACAGTTTTTTCTTCTTATTTACTCCTGCGTGATAATATTTCATTGACTTTCTTTCATATAACATGACTTGAAATTTGAACAAAAATTATTCTCATATATCCAATTTTTAAAATTAAAAATACAAAATTGTTTTATTAAAAAAGTTTTTGTAGCTTTTGTTATTTAAAACGTCTTATTAAAATTTCATTTTGATTATTGTGCATATTGTTGCTTCTTCTTCTTCCACGTTGAATAAAAAACGAAATTTTCTAGTTTTATTTTTGAAAACTTTTTCGTAAAATGCAAATTTATGTGTGAAAGTGTATATACACCCTCTACAAATATTAGGGTAACTCATAAAAAAGATGTTAAAGTTTTCTTAAAATTTCACACAGTATTGACTTTCCAAATCATATAAACTGGCTTATTCCGCAGATTGTGCGATGATTCAGAGGAGCTGGAGACGATCGAGCATGTACTGTGCCATTGTCCCAGGAAGCAGGGTTTCAGACAGAAGTGGCTAGGAGATGGGTTTGACGACGAACTGGGCTGCATCGCTGGATGTTATCCGGCAGATCTACTGTGGTTTGTCAGGGAAATAGTGCGGCTGTTTCTGTTGAGGGGAATGGAGAGAGGGCAATAGTTCCACGTGATACCTACTAACTTTCTAGCTTTCTTTTTTCTATCCATCTCATACTTCTTTTCTTTACTTTCTCTACTTTTTCTTTTCATTGAAGGGATTCACAATGGACCGTATTGGACTCCGAGTGGAAGTGTGCCCTTGGGCGCATAACCCTTCTTAACCTAACCGAACCAAAGCTATTAAAAGGGATTGTTAATAACTGATAAAATAAAAGAAAATTGTGTTATTTAGACAAAGCTTCCACCGAAGGGCGGATCTAGCCTTCACTTCAGTGGGGGGGGTGCGGGGTGAAAATTCATTCGGAACTCCAAACCCAATTTATAATTTTTCTCTCAGAGAAAATCTTATAAAAAGGGTTTTATAACTTACAAACTAGAAGGATATTTTTACTTAAGTTCCATGCAAGGGCTTATCTAGCTTTCACTTCAGGTGGGGGTTGTCACATAGTGCAAGTCCATTCGGGACTCTAAGCTCAATTTATAATTTTATACTCAGGGAAAAGCTGCAACTTAAAAATAAGAACGCTTAAAATTAATTCAATAATTTCCAAAATATAAGAAAAATTACAGTCAATTCACATGGAGGCTTTAAAGACGTCGCTTTGTCGACGTCTCTTTTTGTTTTTTGGTGAGCGGTGTAGAAAAGAAAGAAGGGTAAACAAAACGACTTGTTTTGTGTTTTGCATTGTCGTTTTTTACATTTCTCTTTTAACTTTTTCTTTTAACGTTTTATTCTTTTTCTTACTTTGAAGTGTGTGGTTGAAAATACAGTCAGACCTCGATTATCGATAATAGACAGGACCTGCATAATTCTTGATTATTTATTTTTTTTGTGTGTTTCTTATTTGATGTAAATATATAAAGTATTATGCCTGTATTCATAAAAATATTTTAAATTTAATAAAGGCTTAAAAACCAAATTTTCTATATAAATTTTCCTTAATAAACGTTTATTAAATTTTATAATCATTTATAAAAATGGGGGTTATTATGTAAACATGAGGAAAAAAGTAAATTTGGCAGAACATGCTTCCAGTACGTTGGGAAATTCTCTTCTTTCGTTTATTTAAATTGGTTTTGATTGTTCAAAAGTTAACGAAAAAAAAAGATAATTTGTTTATAATTTAGAATAACAGAGGTAATGCCGGATAATAGAGGTAATTTAAATCGGTGCAAAAAAATTTTTTATTTTCCATTTAATTGAAGATGCCGGTTAATCAAATGACGAGTAATCAAGGCCATACTGTAATTAAAAAAGACATGCAACCAAAAATCATCGTATGAACGCAAAGAGATTTTGAAAGTTGCTTTAAAAGGGAATCAAGCTAAAACGACGTCGTAAAAGCCCTCATGTGAATTGAGTGTTAGTATTATTGTTATTTGAACTGTTTATGGTAATTTTATTATGTTATTTTATTGAACTGTTTATTGGCCTCGAGCTCGAAAAAACTTTTAATTTTTTTAATAAAAAAAAGGTCGAAGAAATAAAAAAATTTAATTCAGTTTATGGTAACTTTAATTAAAATTTTGATATTTTAACCGGGCTAAAGTTCATTGAAAATAAATTTTCATTAAATTATTTTTATTGAGAAAGGAATTTCTCAACATGAAATTAATTAAAATTTATTGATAATTTTTCATTCTTGACTGAACTGGGAATCGAACCCAGGTTTTCACGGACAGGTAGCCCTGACATGTTTCGATTGTAAATACACAATCTCCTCAGAGGGGTTTGCAGTTAAAACTCACCCCCATTGACAAGGACAATTAAATTTTAATGAACTTTACCCTGACCAAAATATCAAAATTTGGATTAAAAGTACAATAGAAAAATTATATTGAAACACCCTAAATTAATAATTTTTCAACTTTGAATTAATGAAGTTTCTATTTATTTCGTGTGAAACTTTGAATCCACATTGTTTTAAATTTAAGTTATGTTATTTTAAGCTTTTTATTTCATTATTTTCTTAAAAGTTGAAATTGCAATTGCAAGATGTTGAATAAATAAGAAACATTTGAAAATCTATATGGCAGTACTTTAAATCAGTGATAACCACCCTGCAAATAAAATTGGAACACCTGATCCATTTTGATAAAATGGACTACTCCATGGACTGGTCCGATGTAATGCAAGCATGGACCATGTCATTGTTAAAAAGTGTTTGTAGTGAGACGACATATCTTCGTTTTTTAACGACATGCTTTCGTTTTTAAACGACTTCAGAACATACTCTTGAGTATTCCATGGAGTAGTTTTAAAACTACTCCCTAGTGGTCCAAAGGAGGGTTATATGGTTCTCTCCTAATACATCGTAATATTAAATAGACCAGGTTTTTTCCATACGTTTTGGTTACTTTTGGACTAGTCCTGGTCTCTTGTGGACTACTCTTTACACGCGTGTTTGGACTGGTCCTATTATTTGCAGGGCAAGCCCCGAACGCACGCACACGCACACAAATATATTATGTGCTTGTGTGCGGTCGCAAACAGAAGCTGCGGTCGCTGATAGACTGATGTTTGGAAACGAACAAAGTTGTTGTACACATGTGAATTGCCGACCGTGTCTGTGTGAAAAATACGATTATTGACTGCCTGGCGAGGCTATGGAGTGGCTATCACTGCTTTAAATCAATGTCCAATGTTTTTCATTACTTAAAAGGTAAATTTTCTTTTTGTCTTTGGTAAAGAATCAAGGGGTAATAAACAAGTGTAGACGCCAAGGTTACTTTTGATGGCTTGCAATATTTAGACAGAGTAGATATAAGGAAGCACTCATAAAGAAAGAGAAAGGAAGAGAAAGAAATAGGTGGATGTTGTCCTTCAATCCACCTAATCGATTGTGAAGTAAAATAAATGTTTTTCTGTTTTAAATTATTTTTAGTATGCAATTGAACTTGACGAAGTAAGATTGTTGCAAGACATCAATCCTATAAGGACATCTTCAGCAACACCCCCTGTAGTCGACTTATCATATTCGAATGGCTCAAAAATCTAAATAAGTACTAGCATTAATTCAAATTTTTTTTTAACCTAGTATCAATAGTGTGCATTTTAAATTTAACAATGCTTCAATATTAAATCAAAGTTTAGTAACCTTATTTTAAAATTGTCTCATTCTTAATTCAATGTTGCTTTAATTTTGTTTGCTAAATAAAAAATATAATTTTAGTAAATTGTCCACATTATTTCAACAATATCAGTCAAGGCCGAGAAATATAATTTCTTTATTGATTGTTTCCATATAAAAATTGTCAAAATAGAGTAACTTGAAACAGTCATATCAGCCGATTTAAGCAATTTTTCGACGACTGTTGATTATTATTATTACCAACACTCGCCGTTTATAACTGACAAATAGATCTAAGGAAAGTATGTGGTGAGGCTTTGCTGGATACTGAGTCACTTCAACTTGGAATGAGGTGCTTCGAAAAATTTAAAGTTATTTATTTACAGAAGTACAAAAATTTTCCTATAATTTTGTTCATTAAGATGAACAATCAGACTGCAAAGTTGTGCAAACGTAATTTCTTATTTGTGAGAAAGTTTTATTGTATGTTTTCTTAAATATTATCTTCCTTAAAAGAGGTGTTATTTGATAAAATATTCCAAAAAAAATTTTCTTACTTGGTCTATAATCTAAGGAATAGTTCAAAGAGCAATATGTTATTCGGATTTACGGTAAATTTTTATTTTGTTTTAATCATTATTCAGTTCAATTATTATGGAAAAAATTTCACGTTCGAAATGTCACGTATCGACCAAGATTTTGGCTTAAAAAAACACAGAAGATTTTGGAATCAAACCAAAGACATTTTAATGTTACATTGCTACGTAAAATTCTGAAAGTAGTTTGACTAAAAAAATTGTGCCAGGTTTCGCTGAATTACGCCTTTTTATACATGGCCACAAAAACTACTTCTATTTTTTTCACGTTCGTACCGCTACTTCTTTTGCCATTATCTTTGACCTAGAATCACGCCCTCCATAAACTTTAGCATAGATAACAGTGCTTTCTTAGTGCTTTAATTTAAGGGTTAAGAGAACGTAAAAATATTTGTTGTTTAAAAAGTTATTGCATTTTTGATGCGTGCGACTGTCACGTTCAACACTTTGGATTTACCCATGTACAATTCTATTAAAAAGAGTAAAAACAGGTAAATTCGCTAGCGTCATATCTTCCCAACTAAAACAGACACACAAAAAATTTAATAATTACACAAGGGAACAAATTTTAATATTTTTTGTGCGGTGTGGAATTTTTTTTTCTTATCGAAATTTACAATATGTATTCAAATCTTAATTCTACTTGTTGTTAATTAGTTGTTACCAGTGTAACCACTAACTGCTGAATTCAAATTTTAAAAATGTCTTCTAGTTAGGCGTAAAGTATCGGTTCTTTTTAGCATCTGGTGACCTTCGAACTGAAGCAGACCCCGAGCGAGGTGGTTAGGGTGGGCCATAAGTTTATCCTGGATAGTGGGGACGTTGAGATCTCTGTGGATAATATCATTACGTACATACCATGGGGCGCAGACAATTTGTCGTAATATTCTAGACTGTCTCCTTTGAAGCTTTTGGATGTTAGATGCGCATGCAGAACCCCATAATTGGATGCCATATGTCCATATTGGTTTTATGATGGACTTGTATAAGAGAATTTTGATGTCTAAAGCCAAGTTTGAGTTTCGACCGAGAAGCCAATGTAGTTGAGCTGCTTTAAATTGCATAGCCGTTATTTTCGCTTCAATATGACGAGACCAGGTCAAGCGTCAATCTATATGAATTCCCAAGCACATACTTAACATGGTTTTCTACCGGAACAGTGATGTTATTTATTTTTACAGCTGGGCACGTTTGTCTTCTCAGCGTGAAAGTGAAGTGAGCACATTTAGCCGGGTAAACCTTTATTCTCCATTTTTCTAGCCAAGCCTCTAGTTCATTGATGTGGGACTGCAGATTTTGCGATGCGACTTTTGGGTCATGGTTAACGCTAATAAATGCTGTGTCGCTAATGTTGGCATATCCGCTGTGTATATTATATATAGAAGCGGTCCTAATATGCTGCCTTCGGGGACACCAGCAGTAATTTTCTTGAGGGGGAGTATTTATCTTGCGACCTTACTATGAATGTTCTGCCTGTTAGATAGCTCTCCAGAAGATTGTGAGTGTAGTGATGAGTAGCCCATCATGCCAAACTTTGTCAAATGCTTGGGAAATGTCCATAAAATGGGCTGAGCAGTATTGCTTTTTCTCAAACGCCGATCTAATAAGGGTGACGATTCTATGCACTTGTTCTATTGTACCATGTTTCGCTCTGAATCCGAACTGGTGATCCGGGATAATGTCGTGTTCATTTAGATGAGGAGTTATACTTAAAATTAATATTTTTTCGAAAAGCTTCGATAGGATTGATAATAAGCTTATCGGTCTGTACGACGCAACCTGCTTAGCATCTTTTTCTGGCTTGGGAATCATAACAATCAAAAAAAAAAATAAAATTGCGACAAACATTATGGTTTTGGTCTTAAAACATTTAGCTCAAAATAATTTTGAATCAAATGAGGTTTAATTCACTGTAATCGGTGCACAACTTTTGGTTTTATGCACAATTTACTGAGAAAACTGAATATCGATTTCCATACAAAAATAACGTTTTAAATATGTATGTGTGTGTCATGACCCTGCAAATAATAGGACCAGTCCAAACACGCGTGTAAAGAGTAGTCCACAAGGGACCAGGACTAGTCCAAAAGTAACCCAAACGTATGGAAAAAATCTGGTCTATTTAACATTACGATGTCCTAGGAGAGGACCATTTATCCCACCTTTGGACCACTAAGGAGTAGTTTTAAAACTACTCCATGGTATACTCAAGAGGATTAGTTTTGAAGTCGCTTAAAAACGAAAGCATGTCGGTAAAAAACGAAGACATGTCGTCTCACTACAAACACTTTTTAACAATGACATGGTCCATGCTTGCATTACATCGGACCAGTCCATGGAGTAGTCCATTTTATCAAAATGGATCAGGTGGTCCAATTTTATTTGCAGGGGAACGTTGTTTCTTTTGCATGGTATAATATGGACGCGAAAAAATATGCATGATTATTTCTTTAACTTATTGTAGTAAAGGATCTAAGAAAATACCTCTTAAAATCCAGTAGGGGCTTTCCAGTCAGAGAGAAAGTAAGAGTAATGCCCTAATATAAATATTTATATGTGTGTTTGAGTAATTACGTGAGTGATTTATTTACCTTTGAAATATTGTTGTCTAAATAACATACAAGCACATCTCTTTAAATAGTTTAAAACAAAAAACTTTTTCCTTATACTATTCATATCCATGAGTATTAATAAATTGTCAAATTTTGCAATATAAAGTTTTACTTTTAAAACTTATATTTAATAATATAGAAATGCAAGAAGGTGTTTTTTTCATATAAAGACAAAAAATACAACGGAATGTTCTTTTACTTTGTAATATGTGAAATTTTCTAATTTAAAACATGAACAAAAAATAAATTTTTTAATTAAAAAGTGATTTTATTTGTAAAGAGGGCGCTCGCTTGAGTGAATTTTAACTATTTTAGTAACGGAAATTTAATGAATTTTAACATTTGAATTATTTATGAAAAAAGTTACAAAAACTATAAAGAAATTTCACAAGTCATATGTCAAAGATTTGAATTATATCTACCTGCTATAGTGAAAGGCCATATAAAATATATATTTATCTAAAATTCTAACACGAGCTAGAAATGTTCTTTTGTCTATCGGCTGAACAGGTTTGGAATATATATGAACTATTGATTAGATTTAAAATTTGTTACGAAGTAATTTTGGCCACAGTTATTTGCTTAATATAAGGAGTATTCACCCACATTGTTTCCGCGATTTTTCGTAAGTAGAGTAACTTTAAAAAACTTGATAGTTGAAAGAAAATTTGGAACTAGAAAACTCACATCTGAAGCTCAAATTTCTTTAAGATTTTTTGTTTTTTAGAAGATGGTGTTCGATAAATCGAACACTGGGCACTATTAAGCACTTTTGGCTTATTATTCCAATAGATTGTTAATGAGGAAAGACCAAGGTTTTTAAAAACTGAAACTAATTAATTTTATTTAATAAAAGAAAGCTATAACAAAGGCATTTCTTTAAATTAAAAACATATCGTCCCCTCAATAAAACAATAGTGTATACGCATGTACACACAGAAAAAAATACCCATGTAAAATTAACATGGAAAAATGTTGATTGAGAATCATGTTAAATTTCAGAAAAATTATGCTCTTTACTTAAATTTATCATTATTTCATATTAATTTTAAATAAAAAATATCAAAATAACCTTAAATTACGTTTATTTAATATTATTCACTGTTAAAAAAATATAAAAAAAAATATTAAAATATAAATAAATCTGGATTCAATATTGAACCCATAAAATCCTGTTTTGTATTAAAATCAAAAGTTTATCTTGTTAAATTAACATGCATACCTACTTAATTATGTACATTTTTTATTTTCACTTTTAAAATATGTTATAAAAAGAAGACAATTCCCGTATTCTTTTAATTAAAATTGTTTATTTAAATAGTACATCAAGTTTTCAAAGTAGAATGATGACCATATCGGGCGATTCTGCTGATGCTTCTGTTAACAAAGGAGAATACAAAATAAGTGAAACATGTGTTACAGGGTTTTGAATTATTCTTACATAAATGCAAATGTTGTCTGAAGCTTCTTCAAACTGTTAAAATACACTCAAACCCATTTGATTCTACATGAAATTCACGTTGTTTCAACTGGAAATAACTTTCATTCAACGTGATTCCGATTGTTATTTCAATATAAATTACATTTTGCTCTAACTTTACTGCAATGTTAAATTAACATGAATTATAGTTATATCAAAAGAAACAAATGTTGTTCGCAGTTATTGTAAAATCAGGTTGAATTAACATGAAACCCGTATGAAGCAAAATCACCACAGAAAAAATTTAAATCAACCTTGTTTTCGACGTTTTTAACTTGATTTTTTTCTGTGTGTACACCATTATTTTTTTATTGCATATTTAGAATCTCCATCATTGATTTTATGTCTGGTCAAAATTTCGTCAAATTCTACTTCCAAAACGTGGGTCAAAATGTCGTTGGAAAAAATAGTGTATAATTTCTTGTTCAAAATTTTCCTTCAATAAGTGTGTAAGCTCATATGCGCTATTTTACTTAAAATTGCCACTCCAAAATTGTTAAAAGAATAATAGTGTATACGCATTATACTCCATTTTAGTCTGTAGAAAAAAAATTCAATTTATGAAAACTTTAACTCATAAAATAGCTTATAATAATATACACTATTGTTTGAGAAATAGTTTCATTCTGAACATCGAAAGCTGCATGATCTCCAAAATTTGTGCCAGAAGAATGTAATTCCTCGTGGCTCGCAGTCATTTTTCTATAACTTACAAGGTGGAAAGAAGCGAAATTGTTAAGATGAGCCAGATGTAGCAGAGGAAGAGAAAGAAGACGAATGAACTTCTAGTTATTTTTGATTTACGCAATGTATACCTTAATTTCTCATAATTTTTTTTTTAAATTAACCCAAATTGGAATGTAATGAATATGTGCCATTGAATCCATGAATTAATCACTGTTTTATAATGTTACAAATTGATATTTTTGAGATCAAATATTTTAATAAAAATGCCGTAAAATTATTGAATAAAACAGCGTATACCATACAAAATAAACAAACAAAAATATACATATAAAAAATAAAATAGCCTATATGGAGGACTTGCACTTTGAATGACATAATTATGGTCTTAAAGGATGCGTAGAATAAAAAAAATTGGTCAATATAAAAACAAGAAACGGTATTATGTATTCGTCGAAAAATCCAGTATGAAGAATTTTTATTTACCGCGATAATGAGGTTTAAATAGACATCCGATTTGACAAAAACTTGAAACACGATTTTCTCAAAACCCCCAAAAAATTATACACTATTGTTTTATTAAGGGGACGATATACATATATGTTTGTATATAAATTTTTTATGGTACTATCGATTGAATTTAAAATAATTACAAGTCTTTAATCTTTAAAGCCTTTTTACACTGACCAACATCTAACATTTACCATCAATTTGCCACCATTTGCGAAGATGTTAACATCTTTCCATAAGAAATACATAGGGCTAAAAACTAACATGTTTCAACATCTTTAAAAGATGTTCCTATCTCATTTTATTCCATTCTACATCTTTCGATTATTTTAGTGTCATCACTAGAAAAGTGGCAATAAGTTCTATTATTATTGTGGCATCACTGACAAAAAGAAGTTTGTTTTGAAAGCAGCGTTACCATTTGTCAAGTTTTATCTTTTATTGCAATGTTTTTTTGTTAAGTATTTTTTATATTTAATATTTTTAATTAGGCTTAAGTTCATGAAATTTAATTTTTATTAAATTATTTTTGTGAAGAAAGGAATTTTACAACATGAAAATGAATTAAAATTGTTATTGATAATCTTTCATTCTTGACGTGGCTCGGGCTCGAACCCTGGCCGGCAGGTTACCATGACATGTTTCGATCGCAACCACTCGGCCAGGGTTCGAGCCCGAGCCACGTCAAGAATGAAAGATTATCAATAACAATTTTAATTCATTTTCATGTTGTAAAATTCCTTTCTTCACAAAAATAATTTAATAAAAATAAAATTTCATGAACTTAAGCCTAATTAAAAATATTAAAAATTTGGATTAAAAACCATAAATAGTTCAACAAAATAACCACAATACTAATTATTGTAAAAGCTAAGGCACGAGCTCTATGTGTACATTTGTCCTTCAAGTTGTGCTGAAAAAGGTCAACAGAAAAGAGGAAGACAAAGTGAAAAAACAAAAAATGTACTTGGACTTCAAGAAAAATTCTTGACGAAAGTACGAAAAAACAGAAGTAAAGGAAAAAACATGTAAAATCAATTAAAGTGGATAATCATTAAGGAAAGCAAATTTCGATCTACCAAATGTTAAAATACAATTTGGTTTAAGGATTGATGTTTGACTAGTGACGTCAGCAGTCGTCGATGGCTGCGAGTGTAAGACGGCAAATCCATCTGAGGAGATCGAGTGGTTGCGATCGAAACATGTCATGGTAACCTGCCGGCCAGGGTTCGAGCCCGAGCCACGTCAAGAATGAAAGATTATCAATAACAATTTTATTTATTTTCATGTTGTAAAATTCCTTTCTTCACAAAAATAATTTAATAAAAATTAAATTTCATGAACTTAAGCCTAATTAAAAATATTAAAAATTTGGATTAAAAACCATAAATAGTTCAACAAAATAACCACAATACTAATTATTTTTTATATTTTTAAACAAATTGAACTTCCAATCACTGTTCAAAAATAATCACTAAATATGGTTTTTTAATGTTGGTTCGGTAGATTTGTGGAAAACACAAACGCTAATAGTGTTTGCGTAGAAAATCATTAAAAAAATAACGTTTCCCTGGTAGTCATCTTTCGAACACAAACATATTACTGTTTTTATCAAACTCAACAAAAGATGTGAACATTTAATTCCGTTCGGTTTTTTTTTGAAAATCCACAAACTTCAATGTGTTCGGTTCGGCTGGTCAATGTTCGTCCCTTTTGGCTGGTAAAAAATACATTTTTACAAAAACAAAATACACACACGATAAAAACATTATAGAACATTAAAATATAATGTTTGTCTACAGTATCACTACAATTGTTCTGTTCTTTAACGAAGAACCGAACATTATATAATGTTCGGTTCTTTCTTGAAAATAGTTACGAACGGTATTAAGGGTTGTGTATGTCTACACAATCACTAAAAAAATAGATATCGTTCCTGGGTGTGTGAGCCGAACGTTAAATAATGTACTGTTTATTTTCGAACATTGCTTCAAATACATTTTTGAGTTTTCTTTTTAAATTTTGGCACTTTCGTGAGAAAAAACATTTTTAATTTAAAAAAATTTTTTTTTTAGAAATGGTTACATTTTTGTTTGATGTTAGATGTGAGCAATTTAAACGAGTGTTTCACATTTTCTACATGTTTGATGGTAGATGTTAGATGTTGATCAGTGTAAAAAGCATTTTAGTTACAATTTCAATTCCCGTAAATAATAAATGGCTTAAAACTATCACACATAAAAACAAGTAAGAAAGTATAGTCGGTCAAGCCCGACCATATGATACCCTACACCACAGTGTTTAAAAACACATCATGCTTATGTGTCCATATAAATATAGATTTATCTAAGTTTATAAACTTCATGAAAATCGGGTTGAAAGTTTGCGAGAGGCAGAAATTGCCCCCTACCTCCCGTTGTGGTCCTATTTTTGAAAAACTGTATAGCTAATGTGTCCATATAGATATGGATCTATCTATGTTTTAAATTTCATTGAAATCGGGTTGATAGTTTCTGAGAGGAAGAAATTTCCCCCTTTCTTCCCTCGTGGTCCTACGATTCGGCCCAGTTCAATAGGCTTGGCCCTTGTGCCAACAAAAACCTATGACCCAAATTTCATCAAATTATCTCCAAAATGCGACCTGTACTTTGCGCACAAGGTTACATGGACAGCCAGGCAGGCAGCCAGCCAGCCAGGCAGGCAGCCAGCCAGCCAGCCGGACGTACATCGTTAGTTCGACTCAGAAAGTGATTCTAAGACGATAAAAATTTTAAGGCGTTACACACATCAGCACAAATGCATAATACCCTCTCCACTATTGTGGTGTGGGTATAATTAACCATTTTAGTCTCTAAGTTTTTCCTATATCACTTAGAATTTGTATTGTTTTACAATAAATTACTCATGTGACAGGCAATAGAATAAAATAACACTTTTTCATATAAAAAATTTATATTTGTGTAACGTACATACATACATTACAGCTAATAACAAAACAACATTCATACCAAAAATGTTTTAGAACAGGGATTTCCATTTCTTTGCCCAATTGTGTACACCACTACTAACACATATTTTTGTGCTCTTCAATTCAGTCGTCGATGTGACTTCGACAATTGTACATGTCTAGCGGATGCTATATTATTTTGTTTCAGCTTACACCCAAAAAATATTGTGCGGTCTAAAATGCTTTTGGTAACCTCCAATGCCTTGCATGCAATTTTTATTTAGAGTTTAAATTTTAAGACTTAAATGTAGAATAATGTAACATTTCATAAGTTTACATGCAAAGCAAAGATCTTTGTAAAATGGTAATTATTTGAGATTTAAAAGCAATTTTTAATATTTCAGATAAAAATGCGTTAACCGATATTTTATCAAGGAAAAAATATTGTAAATTTATAAGTTGTATAACACAAGGGAACAAAATGAAACATTTTTTGTGTTGATAGAAAATTTGTAGCAGTTCTATACCAATTCAATGACGCTGATTTTAAAACTGCACTTTTTTCTATCAGCTGTGATTTGCGTGCAATATTTATTTTTTATGAATTTTTAAAACATAAAAATCTTCAATTTTTTACAATTGTTTGATAAGATATTTGAAAGTGATTTAGAGTCAAAAAGATTCCGAATAAAAACAGTGCAGTTTTAAAATCAGCGACATTGAATTGGTAAAGAATTGCTACAAACTTTTTTATCAACACAAAAAATTTTTAATTTTGTACCTTTGTGTTATACAACTTATAAAATATATTACTAACATTTTATTTCGGCTGTAAATGAATGCATTCTCTCAATTGTTTTACTCTCTCCCTGCAAATAATAGGACCAGTCCAAACACCCGTGTAAAGAGTAGTCCACAAGGGTCCAGGACTAGTCAAAAAGTAACCCAAACGTATGGAAAAAACCTGGTCTATTTAACATTACGATGTCCTAGTAGAGGACCATATAACCCACCTTTGGACCACTAAGGAGTAGTTTTAAAACTAATCCATGGTATACTCAAGAGGATTAGTTTTGAAGTCTTTTAAAAACGAAAGCATGTCGTTAAAAAACGAAGACATGTCGTCGCACTACAAACACTTTTTAACAATGACATGGTCCATGCTTGCATTACATAGGACCAGTCCATGGAGTAGTCCATTTTGTCAAAATGGATCAGGTGGTCGAATTTTATTTGCAGGGCTGGTACTCACTACTACACAAACAAAAAATTTTTGGAAATCCCTGTTTTAGAACCAAAAACCTTAAGTTTTCAAACAGTTATTTATTAAATAAAACACAAAAGTTGAAATCTTGCATCTTTAGATGTTACCCGTAATGCTATTGACTGGAACCGGAAGGTAGCAGAAGAAGGGAACGGTCTGCCCACACTTGCTGATTACATTAAGATAGAGAAGCTTTGTGGGCAGCAAAAAGCTGAAACGAAATTAAGAATCTAGCATCAAGTAGAAATGACTGGTAGAATATTGTTGAGGCCATATGCCCCTTATAGGAACGACAGCAAAAAATAAATATATATATAAATTAAACTAAAAAAACCAATACAAATAAAGTGTTCCGTAATAAGACTTGTATATGTAAAAAGCTAGCCCCAATGACATAAAATGAAAAACGTTAAACACAACCGTCTAAAAACGGCATTTTAGTATTTAAAAATTAAACATGGACACTTTTCAAATAGTTGTAAATTTTTGTTTAACAACCGATATTTGAAAAAAAGTTTATGTACTAGAAAGCTTTGGAGTATGAGTTGAAATAAATTCCTGGTAATCTAAAATCTAAGTTAAATCTTTTAGAATCGCATGTTCTGTTCCCAAATTTCTTACTGCTTTCACAAGTTTTAAATAATTGCTATTATTTAAACAATATTTGGCACAAATAAATTCAAAATCCTTGTACTATTCTCCGTTACCGACTGTAGGTTGACTGTAGATGACATAAGCATAATTGAAGAAGATGAGCGGAAAACATGAAACCTGTTTTTACTACAAACATAAATATTGTATGGAAGTAGTTGATATACTGAAAAGAAAAACTTTTGCAAATGAAAGAATATATAAATAGAAAAAGTGAAGCAATTGATAGCTACAGAAAAATTTATTGCATATAAAAACGCATAAGAAGTGTGGCAAATCAAACTTTAAGATACCCTACATAGGATCTATGTGAATTTCTGAAACTGCAGTAAAAAATAATGTGTTGTTAGGATTTTTGTTAAGGTTATAACAACATTAGTGCAGGATTAAAGGATGTTTAAGTAACTGTCGGAAAGGGTCTACATGATAAATACTGGACCATCCTCCACAACAGTTTCTTATAAAACTTTTTACAAAATATTTTTGGTTTAAGGATTGATGTTTGACTATTGACGTCCGTAGTCGTCGATGGCTGCGAGTGTAAGACGGCAAATCCCTCAGAGGAGATCAAGTGGTAGCGATCGAAACATGTCAGGGTAACCAGCCGCCTGGTTTCGAATCTCAGGTCAGTCAAGAATAAATGATGATCAATAACAATTGTACTTAATTTTCATGTTGTACAATTTCTTTCTTCATAAAATAATTTAATGAAAATTAAATTTGATGAACTTAAGCCTGATTAAAAATATTAAAAAATTTGAATTAAAAACCATAAATAGTTCAACAAAATTACCACAATACTTATTATTTTACGAAATTTTTGTCGGAAAAATTGTTTTGCCGGAGTGATCTACGTATGGCTCGATTCCAACAAATGCTTGTAACATGTTTAAGGTTGCAATAGAACACACTTAAGCTCGATTTAAGCTTAATTCCAACATAATCTGATTGTTGATAAGCGCTAAGGCTCCGTTTTTGAGGGACCTTTTTATGGTAATATCGCTCATTTGCTGCAAGACCGCCATAACTCACAAAATGAAATAAATTAATATACTTGCATGTGCCCGTGCAGAAAACTGAATTGCCAAATTGGTTTTTTGCTTGTTGTTTTCTTGCGAAGACAATAGAATGAAACAATTTGTTTTTATACCCTTCACCGAAGGTAAGAGGGTATATATAACTTTGTCATTCCGTTTGTATGTTCCACAATATTGATCCTACACACTATAAAGTATATATATTCTGGGTCCTTATGAAAAGCGAAGTTCAAATCCGGTTGTCAGTCTGTCCGTCTGACCGTCTGTCCGTTTGTCCGTCTGTCCGTGTGTATGTTGAAATGGGTTTTCCGAAAACCCCAGAAATGATGTGGACTAGGTTGATGTATATTTATGTCAAATATACTCCGTTTAAGTTTGCTATTGAAATTCAGCCAGATCGGTCCAAAAATTACGGAGATATGAGCAAAAAACCACGACTACCTCTAAATTTTTCCAAAAATCCCTTGTTGTTGTATTTTTTTTATTTCCGTATATCTTGAGAACGGCAAAAGCCAAAGTTTCCAAATTAGGTTGCCAATACACACCATCCCACAAAATGTGGGCGGGATTGGAGAAGTGTGCGTGGTACCTCCCGTACAAAAAAAAATTAAAAATTGTATAAAAACCTAACTTTTAGGGCTGCCATATGTCCTATGGATATGACTTATATATCAAAATATCGGAAATTTTTAGTAGAACATATTTTATAAAAAACTGGGGAAAAACGGTTCAGATACAAAAAAGTTATGACCAAAATTAAATTATTTTTTTTTTAAATACCCACTTTCGGGAACCATAGATCTCCCCGAGTCCAAGCTTTATAACGTAAATGGTAAATTTCTTCTTCAACACGTCGGTATATAAATCTGCCAAATCGGTTAAAAAATGGCTGAGTTATAACTGAAATACTGAATCCTCAAAAATTACTCTTTTTTTTTTATAATTAACTTTGTTAAGATATATATTTACAAGTTTATATAAATATAACTTAAGTAAATGGTAAAATTCTTCCTTAACACGTCGGTATATAAAAATATCAAATCGGTTAGATAATGGGTAATTTATGAGCAAAATACTCCAAAAATGGGCTAAAAAACATCAAAATTTTTATAAAAACCTAAATTTTAGGGCTGCCATATGTCCTATGTATATGACTTATATACCAAAATGTCGGAAATTTGTATGAGTTATAACCGAAATACTGGGGTCTAATCACCGCATACGATATCGAGCAAAATTCATCGAAATTATTTATTCGACATCGAGTTACTCGACATTACATTTATCGAGTTTTCATTCGATACGCCAGTGTCTATCGTATACAAAAAAATTTAATAGTTTATTCGATACGATAGTATCGAATGCAGTGATTAGACCCCTGAATTCCCGAAAATTACTCTTTTTATACCCTTCACCGAAGGTAAAAAGGTATATACAATATTGATCCTACACCCTATAAAGTATATATATTCTGGGCCCTTATGAAAAGCGAAGTTCAAAACCGGTTGTCTCTTATTTAAAAAAAAAAATATTTACCAGTTTTATTTAGTTTTTGTCTAGTTGCTCTGTATTCTGCTCGCACATTGGTGAAGGGTATATAAGATTCGGCACAGCCGAATATAGCACTCTTACTTGTTTAATTTTGTTTTTTCTTTTTACCCACTTACAACTACAATTCGAGTCGGAAAGAACCCAACCAATTGTAGGGGGATGTAAGAAAAGATAAACTCACTTTTTATTGTTGGTGTTTTGTTTAAGCTTTGATAATGTTACAAGTAAGACTTTGAGTGTTTAAAATTCTTATTCGCTTTAGGGTTTTATTTGTATAATATTTTTAGCTTTTCTAAAATCTTTGGAAAAGGTTTCCTGATGATCTGGCCTAAGCAACCAGTGAAATGCGCATAGAAGCTAGCTTTCCCTCAACAATAAATTTCAGTGTATTTATCAAATATAAAAAATTGGGAATTTAGCACGTCATAAAAAATTTTAATAGAAATTCTTTTTACTTTCCCAGTTTCAAGAGAATGTGTCTTCTTTTTTTCTAAGTAGTTAGAGCAAACCAAAAACTTTAAATGCGTTTGTCTCGAAATGGCTTTTTTTGAGTTATGCCGGTCTTGCAGCAAATGAGCGATATGTGAAATTATTGACCAAATTATCTCAAAAACCCCTACCGCAAAAAA
The DNA here is from genome assembly GCA_930367215.1 of Pollenia angustigena. Taxonomy (NCBI): domain Eukaryota; kingdom Metazoa; phylum Arthropoda; class Insecta; order Diptera; family Polleniidae; genus Pollenia; species Pollenia angustigena. The sequence continues at coordinate 18,564,947 of OV884060.1, forward strand.
AAAACTTAAGCGAAAAAACACAATTTTACACAAGGTTTATTTTATTATATTTCGAAATAAATTTGTATGAAGGTTGGCGCTTAAGCTAAAATGGTTTTTGCTATAAAATCGTGACGGTACCACATGTGACCAAGACATTTTAGAAGATTTATTTATAAACTTATTTTTTAAGAGTTATAAATACAATTACAAATTATTTTCTAACTTAATAAACCGAGTAATAGTAACGTAGGCCTTCAGCCCATTGTAGTGAAGCAGGCCAGAGTCTCTGGCGGGAATCGAACCCGCAACCCTCGGACTGAGAGACTAGCTCACTACTAACTAGCCTACCAATAAATTCATTTATTCAAAACGAAAATTGAAACTCATGTCGCTTAAGCTATTTTTGCAGTAAGGGCTCGGACACAATAAGTCAGATGACTTTAGTTAAAAAGTACCAATAGTTTTATACATTACAAACATAAGTACAAACGTACCTATGCTGGTGTAGGGTACAAAATATATCGTAAATTGATAGTTGGTTTTATTTGAAGTACTTGCCTAACAAGAAAAAGTTCATAGAACTTAAAAGAAACGTAACACAGTCATTGCAAGAAGAGGAGAAAGGTTAAAATTATTTGGAATCTTGTAAATAAATAAAAAAAATATATAAATTGTTGTAAGGATAATGATCTTTGCCATAAAAAGCAGTGATATATTAACTTTTGATGTCCTATATTATGTCCTATATTTAAAAAGTATTTAAGTTTGTAATGTTTGTTACATATTTTTTTTAGTCACGTTCATATTTGCCAAGAATTTTTATTAGTTTACATCAAAAGCTGATACTTTTATAAGATAATATTTTTATAGCTACCATAAAAATGGGTATATTATGTTTATGATTGCATTTTGTTGCATGTAGTCGCCATCATAACAATAACTGGTAAGGCTTCTTTTTGATGTTGAAATAACTAAATTGATAATAAAAAACCTGTAATTTTAAATAACAAACCTAAACATTTTAATCAAAAAAATCATGATTTTTTTAAATTTAAATTTCCCTTTTGTATATTTTACCTTATTTTAGATCGCCGGTGATAAAGAAATATTTAATAAAACAAGAGATTGTGACGAAGGGTGTAGAGATGAAGGTTGTCGAAACTTCTGACGTATCGAAGTGAATGTTTGTTGAGTCAAGTGAGACTCTGGACATTCGCAGAGAAAATTCATAACTGCCTCCTTCTCCTCTGGTATGTGGCAGCTTCGATAGTTTTCATTAAATGGGATACCCAGTCTTCTATGACATTTTCCAATGACTAAATACCCGGTTAACACTGATCTTAAATTATTCTTTCTGTTGTAGTTCCGTAATTGTGCAGATATCTTTTCGTTAAACCTCGAGCAATCCTGCATGTGCTCAGTCTGCACCATCTGTTTTCAGCACTTTGGAGATGTTCCTTTTATTTTAGGAAGTTGAATTTTTTTTAATATGCGATTTTCAATCACTATTTAAAAGTTGTATACACCAAATTTAATGAAGATTAGATAACATTTAGAGGTTGACCAGATTTATAGAAATAAACAAAAGATATAATTTTCAAAAGTTAATTATGTTTATTAGAAAAACTACTAAGGAAATAAAAATTGAAAAATAAGGTCAAGAACAGTGATGGAAAATTCAGTACTGTGGTGCTATTTTCAGTACTTTCTCCTTTCAAAAATACTACGGTACCCCCACGTCCGTTTTAGTACTCTTTTTGTTATGCTTCTTCTTTAAAAATTTAGCGTTGATTTTTTTGAACAATGAGTCGTCAACAATAAGTACTAACTCCAAATCCAACCAAATCATATCCTTGACGTGATCCAGCGAAACGCCGGGACACGTATAACAAAACGAGTCGTTTTTTTTTACCCCTCTCTCTTTTCTACACCGCTCACCAACAAACCAAAATTGAAGTCGACAAAGCAACGTCGTAAAAGCCTCCATGTTCAAACACCGACTTCTAATCTAACCTTAATGCTAAATGTATATGAGACTGGTCCTTATTTTACTTTAAACTCTTTTTTTAATGCAGTACCTGTTAATTGGTTAAATAATACAAAAAAAAAAAAAAAAAAAAAAATGATTCAGTAAAAGTTTCGAATCAATATTTTTAATATTGCATCGCAAATTCCGAAGTATTTTCATTTTGGAAATTTAGAAAATTTTTTTTTAAATTTTTTATGCTGAAAAATCCGGTACAAAAGCCTTAACTCCGACTCTACAGCTTCGACTCCACAGCCCTGTTTACAACATTGCCTACACAAAATTTATTATTATCAGAATTTTGCTGTTGAAATTTAGTTGAAATTTGTCTCGGTCCATAAATGGCTGAGATATTAGCGAAAAAAAAAAAATGTTTTAAAAAAGTACCAAAATGTTGAAAAAGTACTCTCTTGCTTGGTGGTCAGTACCATCTAAATATTTCAATTTTCCATCACTGGTCAAGAACAAGAATAATGTTACATGCATTAATCCATTTTGAATGACCTGATCTCTTCTTTTGTTCGCTTAGTGATGACTCCTCTGTGGTCTTTGACTTCAATATTCAGCCCAGTTATGAAGAAAAATTCCCTGGGAGATGTTTCCCTTTTCCCATTTTTACAATTGAATTAACATAGGAAAAATGAGAAAAGGGAGAAAACTTCCATGGAATTTTTTTTCATAATTGGGCTGATTGGGCCTGTTGTTTTCGGATTGCTGTAGTATCGACATCACCTGAAATTGAATTCGCCTTGATCGATTCTTTGAACTTTTTTATCATAGCAATTTCTCATTCATGTTCCCTAACAATTAAGCATTCTTTGGCGCCGTGGATACCAAAGTTTTGAAATAAAATTAGCTCTAGTTTTTTTTCCTCAAAATCCAGTTTCAACCACAAAAAGTTTTCGAAACCTCATAGATAGAGCAGAGAAAGAGAGAGTTGCAATAATTCATTTTAGTTTTCTCTTGGGTGCACTTCATTGTCACCTTGAAATACAATGACATGCTGCATTTATGAAAAACTCCTTTTAATAAAAGTTCATGGGTGTGTTGACGGCAAGCAAGTCAAAGCAATTTTCTACTGAATCCCGTTTCAACTGTTTAGGGCAACTGGTACTCAAAATCTTTTCCAGTCACGAGAACTGCAACTTAAGCTTTCAAAGTTATGAAGCGACCATAAACAATGAGGGGCAATAGCTTAATTATCCCAATGTAAGACCACCAATTGGAGAACAATTTCAAAGACTGAATCTTCGATTTTTTATAAATGTTCTACTAAAAATTTCCGATATTTTGGTATATATGTAAGTCATATCCATAGGACGTATGGCAGCCCTAAATTTAGGTGATTATAAAAATTTTGATGTTTTTTAGCCCATTTTTCAAACCGATATATCTCGATTCCTAGACGTGATCCAGCGAAACGCCGGGACACGTATAACAAAACGAGTCGTTTTTTTTACCCCCTCTCTTTTCTACACCGCTCACCAACAAACCAAAAGAGAAGTCGACAAAGCAACGTCGTAAAAGCCTCAATGTGAATTGACTGTTAGTTATGTAGTATTAGTTTATCGGGGAATCACCAAATTATACATATCTGATGGGTTAATATAAAAAAGGCGAAACTCGAGTTTTTATTAATTTACAGCTATAACTTTTGTGTTTCTAGCAGAATATACGAATATTATTGATGTTAGTGGAGGGTTAAAAGAATTCGAATATGAAATTCTAACATGGTTGTTTTGTTTTCTTATTCCTGGAATGTATGGAAACAAAATTCTTAACAATGTAGTAGACACAAAAATTAAAAAAACGCATAAAATGAAACTAATAAAAGTGTCATGTGAACTGTTTGCTTCATTTTTAGTGCAAGAAAAAATGTATTTTAGGAATTGTGTATAATAAAATCATACGTATGCATGTTTTTTACTCTGTTTAGTTTAAGAGTTTTCTTTAAGAAGGTATTTATGGGCTTTTTTGTGAAAATTGTAACTCCTTTGGTTTTCTTTTTCTACCAAAACTAAATCTAAATCTAAACGGGGCTGTCTCTTGGACGACATGTTCGTCGACGGCCTGATTGGCACTTCAATGGCCCGCTGCAAGACTCTCATCAGTCGGGAGTCGTACAGAAGGTCTCAGGGGAGATGGCAGGGGGAGCATACCTGCTTGATGCCCAGGACTCTATGGCCTGGCTATGAACGCGCGTACTACTCGTTCTCGGCAGGGACCGAATGAGAACAGTGATATCGGTCATCACGGGTCACTGGGTGATAGGGACTCATGCTAGGAGGATGGGTCTTGCGTATAATTATTACTGTAGGAGTTGTCATGTTGAGAAGGAGGAGGAGACGGTGTTTCACTTTCTCTGTCAATGCTCCGGTCTTGGGGGCATTAGGTTTAGGAATTTTGGGAGACCAGAATTGCTATGTCTGGACGATTTGTCTAAATGTGGGACTGAAATCGAACTCCTTGTTCTGCTGGGAATCGGGGTGGTTCGAGACTGCAGTGACCTCTGGGGAATAGTCTGGTGGACACTGGCTGACTCTTGTAACTGGCTAGGGGTATCACAAAGGGACCGCTATAAGGACCCAAGTAAGTCGTCGTCGCGACGGCTACCCACTTAACCTAACCTAAATCTATACATAAATATAAAAAAATATCTAAATTTTTTACTACTTTTTAACAATTTTTTTCCAAACGAAGTGAATTTCATTTTGGCTGTTTTGACGTAGTTATTCTTGATTAAAACCGTTTTTATAAAAACGGGTCAATCTTTCTTAAATCATCAAAAATTTTTTATTTGATTTTATATTATGAACACAGATTTGAATAAAAATTCTGTTCCCTTATCTAATAATGATATATAAGATTTGGTTTTTTGAATCTTATTTGATCTATGCATATACAGGGTGGCGAATAATAACGTTATGACTGAATGAGTGGATACATTTTTGTTTACATTTTTTTGGTTTTTCAGAATCAACTTTGAAAAATTCGGAAAATTTATGATGGGAAGACCCAGCAGTGAACTAAGAGAATCAGCATTCGATTATTCAGACACAAAGATCATATCGAATAATAAACGATGAGTCACCCAAAATCCAAGAATAATTGTTAAACATTAAATAATTTTTTTTTTTACCATATTTTTTGAATACCAGGCATTTGTTGAAAAAATTTTAAGGCCCGTGTTAGAGAACAGTCCAGAATTGGCCACCGCATTCGCCCGATTTAATGGCTGCCGATTTGTTTTCTTGGAGGTTACCGAAACCGTAAGGTGTATGCCAATAAGTCAAGAACCATCCAGCAGCTTCCCAGTAAAAAATGGAGCTTCCAACGAAGCAGGTTTGTAAGGGAGAAACATAAGAGTTGCGCTTACCATTGCGCATACGGAAGACATGAATTTTATATGGCGAGTTCCCACTTTGAAGCAATACATTTTTGACACATGAAGCGCATTATTCAGCGCATAAAAAAAATTTTGAATGTAACGATCAGCTTTACACACTGAATGGTTTGACACAGATATTTTTTAGTATTCTCCCTTACAAACCTGCTTCTTAGTAAGGGAATGCCGTAGCACTTGAAATGTTATTTTTTTTTTATAAAAGTTGTTGAGAGTTTTTTCACTTACTTTACTGCATTTCTGTATGTCTTATTGCGTAGCGCATAATTCTGCGCTTATTTTTTTAAATGTACCATTAGTGCTTCGCAATATGATAAAATTTTTTATTGGGTTCAGGCATAGTAGAGGCGAGGGCGCTGGGAACTGCAATTCTAGGAAAAGTTTTAGCAAACGTTTATTGAGTATTTTAAATTATAGATTTTTTCCAGAGTGGTCAACCAAACACACGATGTAAATAAATCAAAAAGTTTTCTGAGAATTATCTTGATATTATTTTTTATGATCAAAGGATCTATGGCATTTATGTGTGAAACAAAATATCAGCCAAATGCTCGCCATGGCTTCGGTGGCAAACCTCTATCCGATATAGGGATGGGCAAATTGAAAAAACGTATCGATATATATCAAATCGATATTTTTGAAGGCTATCGATATTAATTGTTTAAAAATATCGATATTTCGATATATCGATATATAACAACTTTAAGTTGAAAAGTGTATGATTTACAAATCAACGCAGAATTGCAGAGCACATGAACCCCTTCCCAATCTTCTCACCCCTCTTAAGAATAAACTCCAGAATTGCTGCAACAAAAATTTCAAGTCTAGGAGATGACTAAGCCGTTCAAAAACGGCTAAAATGTTGAATTTTCTTACAAAGAGTTCTTTAAAATATCGAATTCGATAGTCGTAATTAAATATCGGCATATCGATAAATCGGTATTTTAAATATCGGCAATATATGTATGTATCGATTATTTTTATTAATATCGATATTTTAATATATCTATATTTTTTGCCCATTCCTAATCCGATATTCCATGTTTTCATTGACTCTGAGATATTATTGAGATTCTTTAGCATCTGAATTGTTTTTGGCAGCACAGAAGTCCAATGGTGTCAAATCATGGTAGTGGCGGCCAATAACATCGCCATTACGTGAGATAACACGTCCATTGAATTTCTCGCGCAAAAGAACCATTGTTTTGTTGGCTGTGTGGCATCATCCTGTTGGAAATACATATCGTACAGGTACATATCCTCAATTTCTGGCGACAAGAAGTCCGTTATCATCTCTCGATAGCGAACTCCACTTACCGTAGCTACTTGCCCGACCCCATTTTCGCAGGCGTACGGCCCGATGATGCAGCCATCTCATAAACCGCATTAAATAGTCACTCCTTGTGGATGCACCAGCTTTTAAAACATCACTCGTGAATTCTCATTTGCTCAAACGCGGCAATTCTGCTTGTTAACGAATCCACTGAGTTGACACTGTGCCAAAAAATGAATTTTTGATTTGAACGCCCATTTTCATTAAAGATTTCTACAATCTTAGCGCGCTGCTCAATTGTGTACCTCTCCATGGTTGAATTTGTCAAACACTGAAACAAAGAAATGTCAAATTAAGTTGCACAGAAAAAAATAACAGAAGTTTTCTTTATCAATTAAAGAAATTGTTAAAAATGTATTTCAAATTAATGATCGATCAATTTTTTTTTTTCTTGAAAGAAAATTAAATATATAATTTTGATTTAATTAACATTTTATTTGTTTTGAAATACGTTTCTCATAAAAATATTAATTAAATTATTTTTTGCTTGAAAATAAAATAATTTAAAGTTGTAGATTTGTTGTTGGTAATTGTCGAACCCTGAGCTACATTTGATTAAATCAATTAACACATTGTTTGAAACGGCAAAGTTTTTTTTTATATTTTTTTTAATTAAAATTAAAAATATCATTTATTGAAAAAGAAATATTCACAATTTTAGATTTTTGAACTTTTTAGTAATCAACATTTTTTTATTTTTCGAATTTATTCTATGAGCTAAATTTCAGTTATGTATTTTATAAAGCTTTTTTGTAATAGTTCTATTCCTTCAATTTTTCAGAAATTACTTTATAATAAACAAGTAAGAGTGCTATATTCCGTTGTGCCGAATCTTATATACCCTTCACCATTTTGCGAGTAGAATAGAGAGCAACTAAATAATTTTCACATTTACATACATACATATTTACAATACTTAAAACTTCATTATAAATGACATTTAAAAAGCGAAAACTGGTAAATATTTTTTTTAAATCGTTTTTAGTTTCCATTTGTTAAAATTATTTCGTTAAATATATGAAAGAATAAAGAAGGTTGATAACGAAAATCATATTGGGCATTATGCTAGTATATGTAAACAAATACGAAGGGGGGTTGAGGGGATTGGAAGAAGAGACGACAACCGGATTTGAACTTCGCTTTGCATAAGGACCCAGAATATATATACTTTATAGGGTGAAGGACCTTCGGTGAAGGGTATAAAAAACAATCTTAATTATAAAAAAGAGTAATTTTTGGGATTTCAGTTTTTTGGTCATAACTCTGCTATTTCTTAACCGATTTGACAGATTTATATACGGACGTGTTAAAGAAGAAATTTGCCAGTTATTTTGGCTATAAAACTTGGACTCGGGAAGATCTATGGTTCCTGAAAATGGGTATTTTTCAAAAAAAACTTAATATTTTGGTCATAACTTTTTCGTATCTGAACCGATTTTTTCAGAAAATATTTTCTATTAAAAATTTCCGATCTTCTGATATATAAGGCGTAACCATATTACATATTACATATTACAGTCAAAAAATTCAGGTTTTTATACAATTTTTAATACTTTTTGTATGAGAGGTACCACGTCTACTTCTCCAATCCCGCACACATTTTGTAGGATGGTGTATATTAATAACCAAAATGTGTGTACCTTATTTTAAAGCTTTGGCTCTTGCCATTCTCCAGATATACAGAAAAAAGTAATAAAAATACAACAACCACAAGGGATTTTTTGGAAAAATTAGAGGCAGTCGTGGTTTTTTGGTCATATCTCAGCCATTGTTGGAACGATCTGGCTGAGTTTCAATAGCAAAAAATGGTGGACTATATGTGATATAAATGTAAAACAACGTAGCCGCTATCATGTCTGGGGTCTCCGGAAAACACATATCAAACGTAAGACGGACAGACGGACGGACGTACGGATATCGTTAAATCAACTTCTCTCCTCATAAGGACCCAGAATAAATATACTTTATAGGGTCTAAGATCAATATTGTAGAAATTACAAACGGAATGACAAACTTATATATACCCTTTTCCACCTGTGGAGAAGGGTATAAAAATGTTTGTATGTTTGTTTGTTTGTTTGTTGGCTTATAGACTCCTAAACTACTGAACCGATTTTCCTGAAATTTTGACAGTAACATCATAAATAAAATAGGCTAGCTATTTTTTCGATAGGGTCAGGGGAATTGGTACCCCCCCATATCGCATATCTTAAGAGCCGCTGCACGCGTTTTGTTGAACTTTTGGTAGTAGGATCTTCTGAGCCCCAAAATTGAAATAAAATAGCAGCGGGGGAAGTGGTTCCCCCCATAGGACGCCAATGTTTAATATCGCATATCTTAAGAACTGTTATAGTGAGAATGTTCAAACTTTGTAGAAGTCACGCTTATGGTATACTACACTAGAAAATAAAAATAAAGCTGGTGGGCGCAGGGGGGAAATACCTCCCATAGGATGCATATATTAAATATCGCCCAGCTGAAGAACTTTTAAAAGCAGAGTCTACAGACGTGGTTAAAGCTATTATTATGGTAAACTATAAATTTCAATATAGAAATGCACGGGGTAGGCAGAGGAGGAGCAGTACCCCTCATAGATAGAAATATTAATAAGAGCCGCTGCACGTATTTTGTTGAACTTTTAGTAGTAGGATCTTCTGAGCCCCAAAATTGAAATAAAATAGCAGCGGGGGAAGTGTTACCTCCCATAGGACGCCAATGTTTAATATCGCATATCTTAAGAACTGTTATAGTAAGAATGTTCAAACTTTGTAGAAGTCACTCTTATGGTATACTACACGTTTGAAAATAAAAATAAAGCGTGTAGGCGCAGAGGGGAATACCTCCCATAGGATGCATATATTAAATATCTCAAAACTGAATAACTATTGAAGGCAGAGTCTTTAAACGTGGTTAAAGCAGTGTAGCGAAGCGCACCGGGTTAAGCTAGTATAATATAAAGTAACCTTCGAAAGGAAATAATTCCCAGTTTCTTTTTACTAATCTATATAATCATTTTGGTAAAAGGTGAAAAAAAAACAAATGGTTTGCTTGATTCTACGAATTTGGTTTAAATTTGGTGATTAGAGACAATTTTAAATTTTTTCTGTGAAAATGTATATCAATAAATACACAGACAGGTGGACATGGCTAAAACAACCCACTCATTAAGATGGGGAATATAATTATTTCAGAAGGTCTATATAAAATAAATAATGAACAGAATTTTAAACCTCAATATATCCTTTCTTCCGTTGGTAAAAAGTATAAACAACGCAAGAAGAATTATGGAACAATACAATAATATAATTAGTACTGTGGTAGTTTTGTTAAACTATTTATGGTTTTTAATCCAAATTTTCAATATTTTTAATTAGGCTTAAGTTCATCATATTTTATTTTCATTAAATTATTTTTATGAAGAAAGGAATTTTACAACATGAAAATTAATTAAAATTGTTATTGATAATCATTCATTCTTGACTGACCTGAGATTCGAACCCAGGCGGCTGGTTACCCTGACATGTTTCGATCGCTGTCACTGATATCCTCAGAGGGATTTGCCGTCTTAAACTCACAGCCATCGACGACTGCTGACGTCAATAGTCAAACATCAATCCTTAAACCAAATTGTATTTTAACCTTTGGTAGATCGAAATTTGCTTTTTTGAATGATGATCCAATAATAGTATGTTTTTTGTTTCTTTCTATGCACAAAAATTTAATTGTAAAGGAATAATGAATATGTATGTTTGCATTTATGTTTGTATTATAAATACTTCATTGTAAATTAGCACATTGTGCTTTCAATGAAATTTACATCGTGATTTTTTTTTTCTTTACTTTTATTCAGGACATTGTTTAGAATCAAAAATAGTTTTCAACTAAAACAAAACGCTGGAAATTAAAACAGATTACCAGTGCAAACACAAGCGTGTGTGTATTTCCTTAGAAACAGCGAACGCATTGTTCTCTGTATAGAATATTCGAAACTTTTTAAGACTTAAAATATTTTACAGATTTTTATTCAACAATGAAACTACGAAATCAGTTGAAATATTTTAGAAATAAGTAGCTTGTCAGCTTTAACACAAAAGCAGAATAATGAAAAACGAAGTAAGATTTAATTTAGGGATAACAAGTATTTGAAACAGCTGGGATAGCTAATTTTAAATCCCTTGTCGTGATTTATGTAAAGAGTTTTGTTTTTTTTTCTCTTAATTTTTTTTTAATACATTAACAAGTTTATTTGAAATATTAAATGCAAAATAGATATTTTTTTTAGTTAAGTAGAAAATTGTATTCTACAAAAATTTTTTCAAAACTTGACTATTCCAAAAAACCTGCAGTCAAAGTAAAAAAAAAACTGCCATTTTCCCAATTCCTCATTTGTGATTGGCTAAAAATAAACTATTGCTTTTGGTTAAGATTCATTAAATTGTAAACAGCCGCTGCCAAACCAACTCAAAAAGCGATAGTTGTATACAAATTTTCGTTAGTTGTTCGATAGTTTCTGGTTCCGACTGCAGTTTTTTGACCCCTGAAAAGAACCTCAAAAGAACCTCAAAAGAACTGCTCATATAAGGTCTTTAAAAATTATATTATTATTTCTAAAGGGTGTTTTTTAAGGCCTATGGTAACAAGGTTCAATTGAGTCAAGAGCTGAAGCCTACTAACCATTTCAAGCGTCGTCAATACGCTGAACGGTTGGTTGACGAGACACGCTTTCACCTCAGTGGACTCGTTAACAAGCAAAATTGCCGCGTTTGGCCAAATGAGAATCCACGAGGGATTGTTCAGAAGCCGATGCTTACGCAAAGAGTGACTGCTTGGGGCGTTTTTTGGGCCGGTGGCGTTATCGGCCCGTACTTCTTCGAAAATGAGGTCGGCCAAGCAGTTACCGTGAATGGTGTTCGCTATTGAGGATATAGACCACGAAAATATGTGCTTCCAACAGGATGGTGCCACTTGCCGCACAGCCACCGAGACAGTGCCTTTTTTATGCGAGAAATTCAATGGCCGCCATTATCATGTGATTTGACACCATTTTACTTCTTTGTTTGGGGATATTGTAAAGAACAATTCAAGATTGGATAGAATATGCCCCAGAAGCCGTGACGATATTTTGTTTTACACATAAATAATTGTCATAGATCCTCCTTTAATAATACAAAATATTAAGATAATTCTCTAAACACTTTTTGTTTAAAAAAAAGCAATCTAAACTCAAGTTCACTTGGAATCTTATGCGTTTGTTCAAATGTTTACAATGCCTTTAAGTGATGGATCCACTTTTAAATATAATGTCAAATTAGATAGATAGTGAGGTACACTGCATCGATTTAATGTGCGCTTTAAATCGCACAGTGTGTTGTTAAACAAACATCAAATTTTATCTGTAAAAATCATATCGTTACGTTAAATGTAAATAACATTTTGAAAATTTTGCAGGAGAAGCACAAAACTATTTGAAATCAGTGGTCGAATATAAACAGAACATTATTTAGCGTTCGGCTTACACACCCAGTAACGATATATATTTTAAAAGTGTTTGTGTAGACGAACATAACCTTTAATACCGTTCGTAACTATTTTCAAGAAAGAGCCGAACATTATATAGTTTTATGTTCTTCGTTAAAAAACAGAACAATTCTAGTGATACTGTAGACAAATATTATATTTTAATGTTCTATAATGTTTCTTTTTTTACATTGATAAAGAAATGAACAAACGAAAAATGTTAGCAATAACAGCTTGTAAGTGTTTTGTGTATTTGTTTTGTTGTGTTAAATTATTTTGCTGGCTTTTTGTTTTTTTTCGTATGTGCATTTTGTTTTTGACAAAAATGTTTGTTTTTTTGCCAGCCAAAAGTAACGAACATTAATAAGCCGAACCGAACACAATGAAGTTTGTGGTTAAAAAAAAAAAACCGAACGGAATTAAATTTTCTCATCTTTTGTTGAGTCGGATAAAAACAGTAATATTTTTGTGTTTGAAAGATGACTAATAGGGAAAAGCTATTTTTTTTAATGGTTTTCTACACAAACACTGTTAGCGTGAAAAAGGGTCTATTTTTGCATGTTTTGTTAATTTGATAATCTATTTCCTCACCAACATATGCAAATTGGGTATCGTTAAGGCGCGTCCAACTGTATATGGGCATTTCCCCAGAATAGTCCACCAGGACGAAAAAATAAAATGTTGATTATCATCGTCTTTTATTGTTTCTTATTAGAAAAAAGGCTATGTTCTTATAAATGAATGGTTTCTTAGCATATCTGAGCTGTTTTACTTGAGCAAATTGGGCTGGAAACTGGAAAATTTTATAATTTCCTGTATATTTTACTTCTGAAGACATTTTTATATACTTATTTTACATGCAAAAAATATGTTATGTTTACACTCTTTCTTCATAATCTCGCCATTACAGTCAATTGTAAAAGGAGTATTAAGTTTTTTTGTTAAGGAAATTTGAAGACATTTATGGTTATGGTGATAATAATAAAAAAAAACACATGGAAAAATCGTACGTTCGCGATCCGTACAAAAACCAAGAGAGATATTTTATTTTGTAAATACTGGATGGAGGCCTACATTAATACACTTTTAAAATAAATTAATCACTTTTGAAAATTCCGTTTCGTCACGCAGATTTTTACATTTCACTACTGTCAGCCGAAGTTGACTTCTATTTTGAGTACGTACGTGACCACACGTTTATAACTCTTATTATGAAAACTTAAACACGATGAAATCCAACTTTTGTACTAAACATAGAGCTACCCAAATGCTATCGAATCACAAAAAAAAAAATGCTAGGAAAAGCACGAACGTACGTTCGTGACCCCAGGAAATGCCCATATACAATTTGTCCAAGGACGATCATCCATGTCCTTTAGAAAAAACGGTTTTTGAATTTTTTGTTAGGGGTTGTTTGTAATAAAAGTGCCAAATTAACATATTTTAATCTTAAGTCGATTTAATTAAATACTTGTCTCAGCTTTTTTTGAAATTCATGCTAGTTCGCATTTTGGTGATAACCCTTCGTTTTAAATGGGACTAAAAAAATAAAAAAAGAAATAATCCACGACTTTTTGGCGGCATATTTTTTTTTTGCAAATTAAAAAAAATTCAAGTCGTGGATCATTTCTTTTTTTCTTTCTTAAGTCCTATTTTCATCCATACATGATCTAGAAACTAAATCCGCTATCAAATTAGAGTTACTACAAAATTGCATTTATATATATTCCAGAGCACCGTGTAAAATGCATCTAATTTGCAAAAGATAATATTTGATACCCATATTGCCCTATTTAAAACGAAGGTTTACCACCCCATTGCATTTTTGTCAAAACGCGAACTAGCACGAATTTCAAAAAAAACTAAGACACGTATTTAATTAAATCGACTAAAGATTAAAATATGTTAATTTGGCACTTTTATTACAAACAACCCCGAACAAAAAATTCAAAAACCGTTTTTTTTTTTTTTTACAGAAAATCCTTAAAAAAGGACACGGATGATCGTCCTAGGACAAATTGTATATACAGTTAGACGCGCCTTAAAAAACCTTTCTTACGATACCCAGTTTGTATATGTTGTTAAGGAAACAGATTCTCAAATTAACAAAACATGCAAAAATATACCCTTTTTCAAACTGGTCCAGCTCACGAGAGGTCAAAGCTGGAGCCGAAATATTTAAAATGTCATCTAAAAAAGTTCAAGCACTTTTGTTGGTGAGTCATCTAATGTACATAGCAGGCGCGGATCCAGCTCGAGCTTTACGGGGGGGAAGTTTTGTATAATACAAAAAAGTAAAAAATTTGTTTTTAAAAGTTTATTAAAAACAATATGTGTATATTATGGGCCATGTCACAGAGTACAATTCCGTTCGGAATGATTCCTTTCGGAATTGGAGAAAACATATTTGTTTGTTGATGGAAGTGTTTTATGGCCTTTCAGATACAGACAACTCCTATACCGGTTATGAAAACAAAAATGGTTTCATTCCGAAACATTTTTTCGTCATTTTCTGAAGCACCAAAATACGGAATGAATTCCGTTTCCGAACGGAATTGTACTCTGTGACATGACTGTATATAATAAAAACAAAACAATAGGGGTAAATAAAATATAAGATCCGTTCAATATAAATTAAAATAAATAAGTCTTTTTAAATAAGTAAATTGTGATTTCCTTGTGAGGCAAATTGAGATAGTACAATCTATCATCTGTCATTGTTAATCTGAGCCATGTTTTTATTCGACGAAGGGTAGGAAATGACCTCTCGCTCGTAGCATTACTGACGAGCATTGATATGAAAATTTGAAATATTTTTATTAGATTTGGGTAGATATATTCATCACAGTTAATTAAAGCAACTACAACGTTATCTGATGGATTTTCAGATATTTTCCATGTTTGTTGCCAATGCAACAGTTCAGGCTCAAGTTAAAATGTGTTAATCTCGTTTATCAAACATAATCAGCTCATCAGCTAGTTGTGGTTTTAAAATAAATGGTATATGGGCTAATCTCAAAACCAGTCCACAAACCAAAAATTTTCCAAATTAATTTTTTTTAATGGAATATAAGACTAGATATATAATTTAATTTTTATATTAATAAAAATGTATTTCGACGATCATTAATACAATAACTTTTACCAAATACCACCCCACCCCTGATCTCTTAATGTTATACACGAATTAATTATTATTTTAGGTGCTTTTTATATAATATAAATTTCGTTAAAAAAAAGATTGATATTCATTCGTACATTCATTAATGATCACAAAATTAGTTTATATATGTAATTTGTTTTGTTAAAATAAATAAAATTGGGTTTATTATATAGTACTGAAAAACTGTGGCATGCGTTGTAAGGTGTGCGTCACAAAGGGTTCACGACTTTTAACAAAAAATTACAACATTTTTAAGCTGCGAATAAGTGATTTTAGAGTTCACTTATATTCATCTTTCTTTTAGGAATTAGACTTTTTTAATAACTTCATTGCTGACAGCATTGGACACCCATTTGTTCCAACTCCTACACAATTTTTTAGGTTAAGACCAAAATTTGTCAAAGCTTTAAGAACTATTGATGATAGTGCCTTCGCATCACTTGACACATCAACGTCATCCATATCCTTTGAAGCCTCTTCAAATTTTTGTTGTATGTTGAAATATTTTAAAGATAAGGAAATCTGGCTTTTCCCCGACAAATCCGTGCTTTCGTCAAAAATTATCGAATAGAATTTTGATTCATATAAACATAAATATTGCAAATACTAAGGCTTTTTAATAATTCAACCTTTGGTTATACATAGATGCCATCTGCTGGGATTGAATGTAGAATAATAAGTATTTGAATACAGTAAACTAGATGTTTCATTGAAAATATCTAATAAATAGAAATTGGGAATCATTTCCTTGTGAAGGTTACTTTATATTATTATAAACATTTTTTTTCATTTTTCGAATTTATTCTATGAGTTAAATTTCAGTTATGTATTTTGTAAAGCTTTTTTGTAATAGTTCTATTCCTTTAATTTTTCAGAAATGACTTTATACACTACCAGACTATTATATTGTATTTTCTTTTTACATTTTACCTTAGCCTTCCTTTGGAAAGCAATGAGGTATATTGAATGTTCAGAAAAATTTACAATTATTAGACACCAGCAGAATGTAATGCATTTTCTGGCCCGCTACGGCCTTCGTCAGCATTCTTTGTGTCTCACTGGATAGTGTTACTTTATAAATTGAATGTATTTAACTCAACTATTTTAACAATTAGAAATTGGGAATTATTTCCTTGTGAAGGTTACTTTATATTGTTATAAACATTTTTTTTCATTTTTCGAATTTATTCATTGCTTTCCAAAGGAAGGCTAAGGTAAAATGTAAAAAGAAAATACAATATAATAGTCTGGTAGTGTATAAAGTCATTTCTGCAAAATTAAAGGAATAGAACTATTACAAAAAAGCTTTACAAAATACATAACTGAAATTTAACTCATAGAATAAATTCGAAAAATGAAAAAAATGTTTATCTAATAAATAACTATTAGGATTAAGATTTCGATACTTATTGAAAATTTGGTTAGAGATTCAATAAAAAAAACCTTGCTGGTATTTCAAAAAATTTTGTACATTAAAAAAAAAAATATTATTGGGAATTCTTGTATTATCGAAATAAACAAAACATATTTTTATAATTTACGGGGGGGAAATTTCCTTATTTCCCCCCCCCCCCCCCCTGAATCCGCGCCTGGTACATAGATAGTGCTGTTTGCTTTTTGATAATAAAATCATATAATTGGTAGAAAGATTCCAAAATATTTTGTGCAAATTTGAGTTGATGCAATGCATCAGAATCAATGCAAAAGTATTTTTGAAATTTTTGATTAGTTATGGCCTACTGCGGTTTAGGTAACGATATAAATATATATGTCTTGCGCCTTTTTTGGAAATTGGTTATTTACACGCAAAGAAAAAACATGGTTGTGGTAAACATATTCTAAGAGCAATATATTATGATAAGATTCACGATTGTAGTCACCATATTAAGATTATTATTGAATCATACAATGGCTAAATATATTTGTAATAGAAGTAATCAAATTATTGTCATGTTAATCATAATAAGTTAAGAAGCAAACATATTTTTATCATGTTAATCATAATAAGGTAAGAAATTAATCATATTATTGTCATGGTAATCATAATAAGCTAAGAAGTAATTATATTATCATCGGGTTAATCATAATAAATTAAGAAGCAATCATATTATAATACATTTCATAACTGTCATAAAAATAAAAAATAAATTAAAATTTTTTTAATCGATTTTTTATTTTGTGGCTATTTTTAATTTTTCTTTATGTAAATCAAACAGCGGAGTTCAATATAAGGCTTGCAAAAGAGCAAATGCAAAATCTGTGGTTTTCATGGGCCACCGCTTATGTCCTTTCCGTTTTTGAGATTTTTGTGCCACATTGCCTAATTTTAAACGCTCTTTACATGTTTCTAAACATTTTTGAAAAAAGATGGATCAATTTCGATTTTTTAACGTAGTGACAAAGTTTAAAAAGTGCAATACCTAGCCCATAGTTTGATCTACAATGGTTTTTCGGCTCTCCTGAAAAACATGTTTTGAAAGTTATCATAATTATATTGTTAGAAAAATAATTATTTTTCGGTCAACAATACTCAAATTCATTATGGCGATAAACATTGATATGTTTACAGTAACTATAATATTGTTGATATTAAATAAAAATAACAATTATTTGTGTACGACAACAATATATTGTTACATCAAACATAGTGTTGTTGCCCTAACAATGCCCAACCATATTTTTTCTCTGCGTGTAGAAAACTATATTAACTACATTAAGAGTCATACTTAGCTCGCCTAGTATGTAATTTATTGTTTAAGGAATCTTATTTAGTAGTCCTTAAAAATCTGCCAAACGCTTAAACAAAAAATTATTAAAATAAATTCTCTAAAGCCAAGGCAAAGTCCTGTTATGTTAGCCTGGTCGTTAAAGAACACTGTGGAAAATACTTAATAACAGTTAAATAAAGCTTTAATATGCATGAACCAACATAACTGACCCTGAAACTAAAAATTTTTTTTTTCTTTTCCAGTTGTTTGTCATTTAAAAAAAAAATTTTTTTTTTGTTAGACATTTTTCGTAAAATGCTGATTTACACTGTTGTCACAAAATATTAAACAACATAGAACATGCATTTTCTAACCATAAATTACACGTTTGTGAAATGTCATCAAAAAAAAAAAAAAAAAAAAAAAAAAAAAAAACGACAACAACAGTAACAACAGAAACTACAGTTTTAACACTTGTGCAACTGCAAAAGAGCACAATTTCAATGTTTACTATTTTATAATATTTAACCAACACATAGAAAAAAATCCTTTACGAGCGTAATACAGTCTTAGAGATAAATACATAGTACGATATATTATGCTGATGCAATTGAAGTTGATGTAGTAGTTGTACGAGTATGAAACATTTGCGCACAAATCTAAAGTATGTGCAAGGTAAAAAAAAGTACTTAATTATTTAATCAGCTATTTCAGAACATTGGTTCTTGAAGCCGAAAGTAGAATAGATTTCCAAGTACCTGGATTGTCTGCGCTTCTTCTCCAATTTGTGACACCAAGTTTTGAGATATCTGCTTTCACCTGATCGTTTCCACCGGATTTTTGATCTTCCCCTTCTGCATGAAATTGAAAACAAGCATAATTTAAAAGTTTATTGGCCCCAAGGTCTAATACCCTGACTTATATTAATGAGTCTTTGAGAAAACAAAAGACAAAGGTCATTTTTTGATTAATTGTTCGTGTACAAACTGTAATAAGTGAGCAACACCACATCATTGTTATTATTTCAACATCATCGCACAGTCATTGTCATTCAACATTATAGTCATCATAACAGTCACGGTTATTGTAAAACATGATGTTCGTTTGTTGGTTTGTAGTTGTGCCGTTTATTAGAGCTAAGCCTGATGTGTTTAGACAACAGAAGTGTCCAATATTATAAAATGCATGCAGTTTTACCAAAGATATTTTCACATATTTTCTTAATTTTTTGCAAGAGTAAGTTGGTCATTAGCTCCTCGAAAACCTATACAATATTTTGAATATGTTTTATCATAATTTGGTTTTTTTGCTCGAAATTGTTCAAACTTGCCCTGATCACGAACATGACAGCCCTGATTTGGCTTGTACGCGATGTTTATTGCGGCAAGAATAAAAAATAGAAACCCTTGCAAGTGTATGTGTGTCAATAGCACACAAGAATACAAATGACAATTGCAATTTCAGCGCATTTTTTCTGCCACAGCATAAAAAAAAAATATGGAAAGAAATTTAACTAAAATGTACACGTAAAGAAAAGAAAACTCCAAAAAAAAACTACTACAAACGAAAATGTTTTGACCATGGCTGCGTTTACCATATAATGGCTTCATTTACCATATTATTGTAGACACTTTAACCATATTATTGTTATCAGCAACCATAATATGGTTAAATTCTTCGCCATACATCAAGAAGCCACAAACATATTATGGTTGCCTATGAATATAGAAAGGCAAAACATTTAAGAAAACTCTTCGCCTTTGTTTGTCAACCGATTTTAACAAAAATTACACCATTTGAAAGATATTTACATACAGAAGCGCACAACCTATGTTTTTTAAAAATCTGAAGGGGTAAAAAGGGTAAAAACGGGTAAATTTGGTTACCTCATATTTCCAAAACTAAAAGGGATCAAAAAAAAAAAAAAATTTATAATTATCGTTGTTCATTATAAAAATAAGCGATAGGTGTCTGGTTCTTTTTTTAAATTCGTTTCTTTTGGGGGACAAAATGGAGATACCCTGTATTTTGGAACTTCTTTGTCATCCCATGTATCTATTAAACCAATAAACACAGAAATAAAGATAATCCCAAATTCGTAACTTGTCTAAAAATATAAATTTCGTACTTTTTTGATTCGTACTTATTTTTGGTACTTTTTTACAATAAGCATTTAGATAGCGTCTGATGCCCTTTTCAAAAGTTGTATCGCGATTAAAAAAAATCTATATTTTAAAACTTTGCTTGGATTATTATGCGTTTGTGCAAATTTTATCTGTAAAAATCAGGTATGGCCATTTCCATGAGAATGTCAACCACGACTAAAAAATTTAAAACGCTTGAATCTTTTTTTTTAAATATGTTAGAAAGTCAAAAAACACCCAAACTTTACTATGCCGAGGTACTTACAGCTTATTACAATTTTTGAAAAGCAAAAAATAATAGTTTTAACTTACTTCCTCATTGATTCATTTTTAGTAACTGCAATTGACAATTTCTGATATTCTGCCGATTAAATACAGATACTGGCAGTCTAAAATTAATGTTACAACAACAATGAACAAGATCCATGACGAAAGAACAAATTTATAGTTCGATTAGCGGTATATTTTTGTGTTTGTTTTGGATGCTATTCTAATGTCACGTACGTGGTGCGAAAACATCATTTATCTTTGTCGTTTGAAATTGGTCAGTCTTAGATATTTCAAAATAAAAGTTCAAAGCAAGATATTTTCTGCAAAAAAATATTAGTCGGAATGTTTTTTTTTTAAATTAAAATAATAAAAATGTTATAAGCTTTTAAAGCTCGTCACGTACGATATTGTAAGTACTTAAATGCAACTAAATGCATCATATTATTATGTTGGTATTTAGTTTAAATTTGGTGCAGCCTTATTTTATTACAATTAAAATCATCTTACAAATATTTTTTGGAATTAGTTCATAGTTGACCATTGCTCCCATACTTTAAGTATTAAGTATTATTTACATAAAAATTTCCGACAATGACTTTTACCATAGTTATGTGCGGGTAGGTCTAAAATTAACCATAGGTCCCATATAGATGGCCTTCCTTAAGTCGGCTAGGGGCAAACAAATCTCATATTGATGGAGATAACTTAATAATATTCGGCACAAATAACTTTTATATAATTCTTAACCTCAAAACATAATTTTGTTCTGGCGATCTTGATTGGCCACGGGCCCCATGTAGGGTACACTCTCAAAAAAAATTTTTTTTTTTTTAAATTATAGTGTAGGGTATCATATGGTCGGGCTTGACCGAATATACTTTCTTACTTGTTTTTTTTAAGTTTTTATATACATATAATTACAAAAAATATATTTCATGCCATGTAAATACTATAAGAGAAAAATCTGTCACATACGGTATGTCACGAACGATATTAAATTTTGTTCATTATAAAATTATCCAAAAAAAAATTTGTTTTTTCCAATTACGGATTATAAAGGGAAAATATGTGGTTTCATGTAAAAAATTAATAAAAGAAGAAAAACCTCCCACAATTCGCAGATTTTCGTATTTTTTACATTCACCACAAACTCACTTCCGTTTTATGTCACGTACGATATACACTTATTTTGCTCGATATTTTGAACAACAAGGTTCCGAATTTAATACTCTTTTTTTCATATATATCTAGTACGCTCTAAATGAAAAATAATGATAAAAAAA
This sequence comes from Pollenia angustigena, assembly GCA_930367215.1. Lineage (NCBI taxonomy): Eukaryota > Metazoa > Arthropoda > Insecta > Diptera > Polleniidae > Pollenia > Pollenia angustigena. Next base: position 18,586,776 of record OV884060.1, read on the forward strand.
ATTTCCAGTTAATACTATTTTTGCAAAATTTCTATCTCTCTGATGGGCATGGAAATGCCCATATGCAAGCTACGTTAAATGCAAATAGCCTTAAATAACATTTTGAAAATATTGCAGGAGAAGCACAAAACTATTTGAAATCAGTGTTTGAAAATAAACAGAACATTATTTAGCGTTCGGCTTATAGACCCCAGAACGATTTCTATTCTTTAAGTGCTTGTGTAGACGAACACAAAACTTAATACCGTTCGTAGCCATTTTCAAGAAAGAGCCGACCATTATATAGTGTTCTGTTCTCCTTTAAAAAACAGAACAATTATAGTGATACTGTACCCAAACATTGAATTTTAATTTTCTATAAAGTTTCTTGTTTTACATTGATAAAGAAATGAACCAACGAAAACTTTTTGCAACAACCGCAACACGTTTGTGTTTTCCAGGTGTCTGGTACTTTTTTGAAATTCGTCCCTTTTGGGAGAGAAAATGGATATAACCTGTATTTTGGAACTTCTTTGTCATCCCATGTAGCTTTTAAACCAATAAACACAGAAATAAAGATAGTCCCAAATTCGAAACTTGTCTAAAAAAAATAAATTTCGTACTTTTTTGAAAGGGATGAAAATCGTACTTATTTTTGGTACTTTTTTACCAAAAATGTTTCTCTATGTTTTTTGGCATAAGAGTGTTGTTATATTATGGGCTTCCAACAAAATATTGAAATTTTTGATACTTCAATGGGGAGAAAAAAAGTTATCAAAAATGGAAAATACGGAAATTTATATTCAACCATAATATGGTTGTGGCTCCTGGATGAAGTTAAGTGAAACAAATTATTTCTATTTGAAACATAATTGGGGTATTCACAAGGTGTGCTATCATGTTATATTGTCATAATGTTTTAACATTTTACAATGGTTTAAAAATATTGTTGTTGCTTTGTAAACAAAAAGTGTCTTAAATTAATAGAACCGTGCTTGCTATGTTTATTGTGCTGTCGTAATTAATCAGAAGAGACCTGCGCTGAGCGGCTGAGCCGAACCGCTTTAGTTTTTGTAGCCGTCGCCGTGGATGGTAAAGTTTTATCCGGCTTATATCCGAATTTGACCTGCGGCTAGCAATTTTTGCAACAAAACACTTGCGGCGTCAAATTATATCGGCTTAGGACTCTGATGTTTGGTTAACAAACAAAATAAAATTAATTTGTGATTTGCGTCTAAAAAATGGAAAATAGTCAGGTAAGATCTAATTTTATTTATTTATTCATGGATTAGAATTAAAAAATATTATGATGTTACGTAAATATTTATTTTTTTATATATGTTTTAAATCAGCTTCAAAATAGAACACTAAATTATGTTATCATGTTATTATTTTAAGACTTATGACTTTATGACACCTTGTGAATCCCCCAAATATGGTTGTGGCTTCTATATGAAGTAAAGTAACCAAAATATATTCATAACTTTTTTGCTCAGAATAGTTTTATACGATAAAATGAAATGTGTTTTCTCTGCGTGTACTAATATGTCCTACATTCCATCCCATCCATTGCCACTGTTAGATGCGATTTTATGAGTTTAGTACAAAACTAAACTTAATAACTGTGCAGTAGTGACACTTTTCACAAATTCAAGGATAATGGCGCACATAAACCGAAAGTACATGTTTTAATATTCAATTGGTTGGAAAAAGCATGAATCTTAAATTTTATCTTAAAAAAAATTAAATTTAACAAAAATAGCTAAATTTATTTCATGTTTTATGAAAACAAATGATTGATAATTTTGAGTTCTTATTGTTATATTTTATACATACAAACATTTATTTTAATTTTTTTTTTGCAACGTCTGTCATTTTGTCTTTCCTTAAGCTTAAGAAAATGTTCAAATATTTCAAACACGAGTCATTTTATCTGTCAATGGGGGGAAAAAGAAAAAAGTGCTCTAAAGAATTCTGTCATTCCAAAAAGTAAGAAAACGGAATCGCTTATAATATTTCTTACTTAAGACTATACAAATATAAGTATTTAAAATATAATTCGGCTATGCTAAATTTGATATGCCCTACACCATAGTATGGACAAGCCAATTGTTCTCTAGCTTATATGGTAAAGGCGCTTTATCATTAAAATCCTATTTCCAGGAGCAAATTTAAATGGGCTCCAAGTGAAACAATAGATCGAATTTTCTTTTGCTTAAAGGGAAAATCTCATGTATTGAGAATATTCGAGATACGTTTTATCAACCAAGCTTGTTTTATTTCGATCCTATCATAGCAAAACCCTTAATTCGGAAGAACACTTCTATGGGGCCAGGTGAAATAATGGACCGATTTCATCATTTTATATTATCATTTAATTTTTTTTGTATTATATATAATATATGTATATTATATTAAAATTTCTGAGCCAAATTTATTTCTCCTAGCTCATATCATATGGTCGCTATTGTGCCAATTATTTTGGGAAGATAAAAGTAATTTTTGTCTATATGTACAAGATCATTTATTGAACGAATTTGTTAGTTTTCACTAACAGTGTTCTTTTTTTCATTTCAGGTGAATGTGGACAAATTAAGATTAATATATAGTATAAGAAGACCTCGTTAAGAAAAGATTTCTGGATAAAAATTAGGCATTTATGGGCAAAAAAGATGCAGTCGTAGAGGGTAAGTTGCTCATATCTAAGCCATTTGTAAAACAATCACGCTAAATTTTAATAGCAATCTATGCCGGACTAAAGCTGATATAAATGTACAATAACATAGTTTCCATCTTATCTGTGGTCTTTGGAAAGTCAATTTCAACAGCAAAACAGACGGACGGACAGGCGGACATTACTGAATCAACTTCAGTATTCATAAGGACCTAAAATATGTTATATGACCTAAGAACAATTTAGTGAGAAATGCAAACGGTATGGCCAACTACATATCGCTCATTCACTAATAGAACGCCATAACTAAAAAAATTAAATTAAAAAAAAATAAAATTAATTTGCTCAAAACACAAAATAACGACAAATTATCCTAAATTTTCCTAAAAGTATTAAAAATAAAAAGATGAGTTTTATAAAAAAAAAAAAAAACATAGTGTACAGTTCTGCATCTTTAACCCCAAAATTAATTTTTTTGAGTTATAACCAATGTTCGAAAGTAAACAATAAATATCGTTCCTTAGTATTCGGTTCGGTAGATTTGTGGAAAACACAAACGCTAATAGTGGTTGTGTAGAAAATCTTTAAAATAATAACGTTTCCCTGTTTGTCATCTTTCTAACACAATAATAATACTGTTTTATCCAACTCAACAAAGATGAGAACATTTAATTCCGTTCGGTTTTTTCTTCTTTGTGTTCGGTTCGGCTCATTAATGTTCGTCCCTTTGGGCTGGTAAAAAAAAACAAATATATTTTACAAAAACAAAAAAAAACATACGAAAAATACAAAAAACCAGCAGAATAATTTTACACAAACAAAACATATACACAATAATGTTTTGCTTTATCAATTTCTTTATCAATGTAAAAAAAGAAACACTATAGAACATTCAAATTTAATGTTTGTCTACAGTATCACTACAATTGTTCTGTTTTTTTTTTAACGAAGAACAGAATACTATATAGTGTACGGCTCTTACTGGAAAATAGTTAAGAACGGTATTAAGGGTTGTGATTGTCGACACAAATGCTAAAAAAAATAGATATCGCTCCATGGTGTATGAGCCAAACGCTTAATAATGTTCTGTTTATTTTCGAACACTGGTTATAACGTTGTATTCGAAAATGAGCGATATGTACTTACATATATCCTTAAAACCTTTGGCAAAGGGTATAAAAACAAGTAAAAATGTATAGTCCAGTCAACCATATTATATCCTACATCAATTGATAAAAAATTAAAATGCCGATACATACCAAAATTAGTAAAAGGGGGTTTTTGAATGTTGATCTTAAATGAGAATTTTGGTCAAGTACTAGACGGTTATCGGTCGCAAAGGAGTTTGTATATATCCATGCACCAAACTTCATTTCAGTTTCTTTAATCCTGCACGCAAAGAAAAAACATGGTTGTGGTAAACATATTCTAAGAACAACATATTATGATAAGAATTATGATTGTAGTCACCATATTAAGATTATTATTGAATCATATTATGACTAAATATACTCGTACCACTACATCTTAATATTTTTCCCTTAATCATATTATTATTCTGTTAATCATACTAAGTTAAGAAGTAATCAAATTATTGTCATGTTAATCATAATAAGCTAAGAAATTAATCATATAATTGTCGTGTTAATCATAATAAGCTAAGAAGTAATCATATTATAATTATGTTAATCATAATAAATTTAGAAGCAATCATATTATGATACAGCACCTTTCATAGCTGTCATAAAAATACAAAATAAATTTAAATATTTTTGAATCGATTTTTTATTTTGTGGCTTTTTACAATTTTTCTTAATGTTAATCAAATAGCAGAGTTCAACATAAGGCTTGGAAAAGAGCAAATGAAAAATCTGTGGTTTTCATGGGCAACCGCGTGTGTCCATTTTTTCGATTTTAAGATGTTGATGCCATATTGCCTAATTTTAAACGCTCTTTACATTTTTTTTGAAAAAAGATGGATCAATTCCGATTTTTTAACGTAATGACAAAGTTTAAAATGTGCAATACCTAGCCCATAGTTTGATCTAGAATGGTTTTTCGGCTTTCCTGAGCAATTTGTTTTAAGACATACGCGGTTGGCCATAAAAACCACAGAAATATCGTAGCACTTTTATAAAATAAAACGAAATCTCTGTGTGTTTTGTTGTTGGATTTTACAAAAAAACTATGATATTTTGCATTTGCACTATTACATCACTAATACTTGAATGAACTCCGCTAATATTTTAATTTTTTTATTTCTTTAAACTTATTTTTTTATGGAATTTTATCTTTTAATTGTTTAACCGCTCACAAATAAAAAAAACGACACAACTGCTTTAAAATTATTTTACAAATGGCGCTAACATAATATGATTAGAGTAAAAATAGTTTGATTGCATCTTTAACATAATATGATAAATGTATAGAAAGTTATCATGTTATGGCTATTAAATATCATGATATGGTTGTGAGAAATATAATATGTTTAGAAAGTTATCATAATTAAGTTGCTAGAAAAATAATTATTTTTCGGTCAACAATACTCAAATTCATAATTGCGATAAACATTGATATGTTTACAGTAACTATAATATTGATGATATTTAATAAAAATAACAATTATTTGTGTACGACAACAATATATTGTTACATTAAACATAGTGTTGTTGCCGTAACCATGCCCAACCATATTTTTTCTCTGCGTGTGGCTGGTTACTGTTCGTCGAATCGACGAAGCTTATTTACATATTATAATATACCTTTTTTATGTGTATTCAAACTACGCTATTTTTTCAACAACGTTAGCTGATGACGAAAGCTTAAGAAAATAATTCATTTGAAAACACAAAAAAGAAAAGTCCTAAAATTCGTATCAAACTTGGAGAAAGATGAAGAACTTTTTTAATTTTTATGTTTTATTTTAGTTTGTTTTTTATCGAAATACTTAACTAAAAAAGTTTTTGTTGTTGTTTACTTTAAAAATCGTTAAAGTTCGTCGATTCGTCGAAGTGCAACCTTAATGCACCAAAATAAAGAATAAACTTTCAGGGTTAAAGTTGTTAACTAGACCTTGGATACAAATTTTACAAGACAGCCAACCATCCGGAATAACAAATAGACTTTGTTAGATAAATTCAGATAGTGATTCTGGGTCACACTGTGCAACAGTATTTGACACAAAAAATTCTGAAAACTTTGTGAAGTTTTTTAATTCCTTGGAATTTTAATACGGGAAATTTCTTGCTACAACAGAAGGAATTTGAGCGATTTCTGCGAGAATAAAGAGAATGTTACAAAAAAGTTAGTTTTATGATTTTCTAGGACTAAAAATACACATTGCCAGTTTTAACAGGCTCACCCCTTAAGAAAAGATAAGCAAAATGATTTTAAATACATTGCAAAAACCAACAAAATCTCTTCTTACACATTTAAGGCAGAAAAAAAGATGAACGACTGCTGTTCGATTGCGTAGGAATTGTACAAGAACCCACAATATTGACATTCCGCTAAAGTGTCAAACACAATATATTATTCATCTGTTAAGTTTTATGTAAAAAATTTATATTATAAAATTGTATATGTATTTTTCCATGTAAAAATGGTTTAAGAGAAGACATTATGCTTGTAAAAAATTTTACATATTATTTTCTTGTTATCTGTTTTTGAACATGTGTGTGTGTATTAAACATCTTATCCTTGATACAAATCAGATATAACAAAAAAAAAAAAAATTAATAAATTGCGTAATTTTTTAGCTTTTCTAAAGACTAAGACTAAATTTAGCTGGTATTTGACTACTTAGTTACATCAACCAAAAGATTATCAGAAAAATTATACACAAAAATTATTCAAGTACTTGGAGGTATTAAGATTAAAGTACACCAAAAAATACGAAAAATAATCTTATCCAAATATGTGTCTAAAAAGCTTTATAGTGACAAAAATGTCTTGGAAACACGTTGGAAGACATCAAATATTTTTTTGTATTTAGTTGGGTGGTGGCAGCTTTAGATTGTGTGTTTTATTGTTGAAACTTCTCTTGTTTAGAATTCTGATTTTGCCAGAGCAAAATTTTTTTTAATAGTATAACACGGCGCTGCGAAATATGGCCCCAGGAAATATGGCCCCAAAAAATAAATGAAAATTGACCCCAAATTTGGGCCGATTTTTCATAATGCAATATGGCCCCGTTTTTTTAATGAAAAATTACCCCAAAAAAATGAAAAATAACCCTAAAAATAAAATGAAATATGACTCTAAATTTGGGGTTATTCTTCAATATGAAAAATCACCTCAAAATTTTTAATGAATATGAACCCCAAAAAGAACACAAAGAACGTTACATTAAACATTTTCGGTGGAGTTCATATGCCCGAAACTAAAAATCACAAATTTAGAATACCGATTTCAAAATCCGGATTATTATACAGTTATGTTTTAAAAATCGTACGATTGATAGCATGGTTGGGCTTTCGGCCATGCGCAAGGAGTTTTTTCTCTATGGTATAACGAAAACTGCCTTTGCTTGCTAAAGCTTCACGTTATAGACGGCCTGCGGCCTGGCGCAAGGATTTTCTTTTCTATGGTACAACGAATACTGGCTTCGCTAACTGAAGCTTCTCTATATAGCCGGCCTTGGGCCGGGTGAAAGGATTTTCTTCTCTTTGGTATAACGAACTCTGGCTTCGCTCAGTAAAGCTTCTCTTAATAGCCGGCCTTCGGCCGGGCTCAAGGATTTTTTCCTCTATGGTATAACAAACACCGGCTTCGCTAACGAAAGCATCTCTGCATAACCGACAAGGATTTGCTCTACTTTGGTATAAGAATTCGGGTTTTTTATACTATCCCTAGAAACTTTTACATAGAATTTTATAAAGTTTGTGTAAAAATGTTTGCGGTGATTTTTCATTTCTTAAAATTTGCATTTTTTATTAGTAGACGAAAAATAGCCCCAAAGTAAAAATTGTGATTTTATTTGGGGCCATTTTTCATTCCTTGATATTGGGGTCATTTTTCATTCCACGTAAAATGCAAAAACACCCTAACGAAAAAATTAAAAATAACCCCAAAAAAACAAAAAAATTCGCCAAAATTGCGTGTTGTTGTGTCTCATGTAAAATTTTGGGGCCGTTTTCATTTTCCTTTTGGGGTCATATTTCCTGAGGTCATTTTGCGCACCGCCGTATAACACAGGGATGAAAATTAAGTTATAGTTGTACTTTAAATGTGCTTTAGACGTTGTATTTGCTCCAACGTTTTGTGCTCCACTTTGAAATATAAAAAAGAAAAACAAAAAAATTCTTCTATAGTAAGTAATTAACAAATAACAAAAGTTTTATTAACAATTTTTCTAAATCAACTTTTAATAATATGGCAAGCATAAATATACGTTAATGTAACTTTTCGTTTAACCTTCGTCCAAAAGAATGGGCACAATTGTAACTTTTTTTTAGAAAAGGGGTTTATTGCAAGGAATTTATTGCATTAAAAGCTATTTTCGGGAATAGTATTTGTATGGGGCGGTGCGCAAAATGACCCCAGGAAATATGGCCCCAAAAGGAAAATTAAAAACGGCCACAAAATTTTACATGAGCCACAACAACACGCAATTTTGGTCCATTTTTTTTGTTTTTTGGGGTTATTTTTAATTTTTTCGTTAGGGTGTTTTTGCATTTTAAGTGGCATGAAAAATGACCCCAAATAAAATCACAATTTTTATTTTGGGGCTTTTTTTCGTCTACTAATAAAAAATGCAAATTTTAAGAAATCAAAAATCACCCCAAACATTTTTACACAAATTTTATAAAATTCTAAGTAAAAGTTTCTAGGGATAGTATAAAAAACCGAATTCTTATACCAAAGTGGAGGAAATCCTTGCCGGTTATGCAGAGATGCTTAAGGGGGGTGTGCTGGAAATCGCAAACGCAAAACGCAAGAACTTAGAGGCTGTTTATAATACACTTTTAATCAAATTTTTATAATTTTTGTTTTAAAATTCTGTTTAGTAGAGAAATGTTTGTATAATATTTGTCATAAAATTCTTTTATTACAGAAATCTTACTAAAAAACGACTTTTAAAATTCTTGCGTTTTGCGTTTGCGTTTGCGATTTTCAGCACACCCTGTAAGTTAGCGATCAATCTTACGTTTCTTAAAACCAAAACTGTATAATTATCTGGATTTTGAAATCGGGATTCTAAATTTGGGATTTTTAGTTTCGGGCATATGAACTCCACCGAAAATGTTTAATGAAACTTTCTTTGTGTTCTTTTTTGGGGTTCAAATTCATAATAAATTTTGAGGTGACTTATCATAATGAAGAATAACCCCAAATTTAGGGATGTGTGTGAAGTTAAATTTTAAAATGTATAACCCTAGACACATTCTGTTATGTTTACAGAACAATGTTAACCACTTAACAGACCTAATGTTAATGCTGTAATAATGGATAAGTCCAGATTTCTGGAAAAGGAGTCAACGTGGGCGAAAAAAAAATGATTAGGATTTGTGGACAATACTATTCTCCATCGTTTTCCAAATGAAAAATTTGTAAAGCAGTGTTATAGAGGCATTGCTAAATTAAACGCTATTCCAAAACTATTTGAAAAATGTACTACTGACGCTTTACTTAGCGAAGCCGGTATTTGTTATACAATAGAGGAGAAAATCCTTGCGACCGGCCGTAGGCCGGCTTTGCAGAGAAGGTTTAGTCAGCGAAGCCAGTGTTTGTTGTACCATAGATGAGAAAATCCTTGCGCCCTGCCGAAGGCCGGCTTTGCAGAGAAGCTTTAGTGAGCGAAGCCGGTCTTTGTTATACCATAGAGGAGAAAATCCTTGCGCCTAAAAGTGTTTCGTTATATTCTAAAAATATACACCCAGAGAAGAAACAACAAAACAATTTTTAAATAAATTAGAATTATATTAAAATAAAAAATTTAAATGGGAAATAAGGCCATGTATGGATTTATTTTCTTTGGCTTTATTGCACGGCACCGTTTTTAAACGTAATATTTTTAAGTTTAAACATGTAACTGCAGTTATATTAAGAAAAATTGTTAAATTTGATGTTTACACAGAAAAAATTTTGCCCCAGTAAACGCATTAATCAAAAATAAAATCAGTTTTAATTAAAAATTTAATCAAGTGAATTAAACGTTTAATCAAGTGAATTAAACGTTTAATCAAGTGAATTAAACGTTTAATCAAGTGAATTAAAAGTTTAATTGATATTATTAATATGTATACTGGTGCAAATTAATGCTGTCAATTAAACGTTTAATACACTTGATCAAACGTTTAATTCTCTTAATTAAACGTTTAATTCACTTGATTAAATTTTTAATTAAAACTGATTTTATTTTTGATTAATGCGTTAACTGCGGCAAAATTTTTTTCTGTGTAGTCTGTAAGGATTGTATCAATAGACTTAATTAAATAAATAACTACAGCCAGCCAGTCGGACGGACATCCTTGGCTCGACTCAGAAAGTGATTCTGAGTGAATCGGTATACTTAAAGGTGTGTTACAGACATCAGCACTTTTGCATAATACCCTCTCCACTATTTTGTGGTGTGGGTATAATAAACTTTAATGTTATTTAAAGCCAAACCAAACTTATACATGGGATCTTAGATGAATATAAATTAAACTTAAAATGCATTTTGCCCCAAATGTGTGGTTTTTTTTCTAAAAATTAATGAAAATATTTGTTATTCTTTCAAGTGCAATTTACATTCTACATAGATTTATTTTATTTACGTTTAAACACAATTTGCAGAAATATGTATGTAGATACCTATAAGAATATTTGTCTAGTTTTGTGTATGTGTGTACTTATACTTGGGCTTGTATAAGTTTATGTTTGTATTTGTTTATTTGTCTAAGTTCTAAAATATTGAATAGGCTAAAAAGGTAAACATAAATAAATTAAGAAAAAAACAAACCCAAGAACAAGGTAAAGAACTTGGACATAAATTTAAAATAAATGTTTATTTTATGTCTGTCTGGATCATACCCAGTCGGCAAAATTAATTAAATTAGTAACAGGAAGTGAATCAATTTTTTAAAAAATTTCATCGATATCAAGTTTATTAAAATGCGTTATGAACCGTATTGTTTTTTTTTGATAATTGAACTTTTTCAACTTGATTTTTTCATCTGTAGAATAATTTTTTCAATTTAAGTTAAACATTTTCTTATGAAAATTGTGTTGATGACTTTAAATGTTGCATATTGGGCAGTATGTATTCATACATAGAAACTTAGAATAAGTGGGTGTTTCTATTTATTTGTTTCTATGTCCTTGCCAAAATACAGATCCAGTCAATAATTTTAAAGTAGGGGTAGGGCATTTCTAATGAAAATAAATAAAGAGGTTGCTCTATTATATTAAAATTTACCATATATGTAGTAGATATTGTTTACTCTAGTGTAACTAAAATGTACATGTGTAAAAGTTAAATATTTAGTTAATTTAACTAGTATATTTTGTAAAACATGTTGTCTTCAAATATGGGCGTAAAGAAATAATGTAAAATTGAAAGTAAAATGAAAACTTATGTAAGACAAATATATTGGGTGATTTTTTAGCTATTATCTTTTTGGCAACACTGGTTTAAACAGCTGACGCACGTTTCGTGCTTTGTTTCACTGTCAAACATCTTCAGTTTGGTCAACAATTTAACCATGAATCGTCTTACAAACGAACAACGCTTGCAAATTATTGAGTTTTACTATCAAAATGCGTGCTCTGTTAAGAAAGTTCATCGCGCGCTTCTTGTGTTCAGCGACGAAGCTAATTTTTGGCTCAGTTGTAGATTTTGGAGTGAAGATCAGCCAGAAGCATTGCAAGAGCTACCACTGCATCCAGAAAAAGTCACAGTTTGGTGCGGTTTATGGGCTGGTGGCATCATTGAACCGTACTTCTGCAAAGATGATGCGAATCGTAACGAAACTGTGAATGGTGAGCGCTACCGTGAGATGATATCCAACTTTTTTTTGCCCAAAATGCAAGAGCTTGACTTGCATGACATGTGGTTTCAACAAGAAGGTGCCACATGCCACACAGCACGCTTAACAATGGACTTATTGAGAGGCGAGTTCGGTGAACATTTTATTTCACGTTCGGGACCGGTCAATTGGCCGCCTAGATCGTGCGATTTAACGCCTTTAGACTATTTTTTGTGGGGCTATGTTAAAGCTCATTTCTATACACCTGTGAAGGGCACACACATACTATCACATTTATGCTTGTGTTGACGAAATAACAACAAAGCAACAGCCGAACGTACATTGTCATAGACCACACAAGGAAGTTTATAGTGTACATGTGTCGACGTCACACAAGCAGCATTTTTATTCCTATGCACGCGTACATAGGATTTGCAAATTTGCCCTTCACTGCTATACACACATGCCCGCTTAAATTGACGCATTGGAAGACAACATTGAAGCATTTATTTATGCGATACCGGCCGAAATGTTGGAAAGAGTATGCCAAAATTGGACCAAGCGGATGGTCCATTTGAGGCGCAGTCACGGTCAACATTTGCATGAAATAATCTTGAAACATTAAATTATATGCACCGTAGTGCTATCGATTCAAATAAAGATTTCATGCATTTTTCTGAATTTCATGTGGTTTTTTTTAAACTTTCCTATAGCTCTTAAAAAATCACCCATCACGAAATACCTGATTTGGAAGTTAATACAAAATTGTATTTCAATAACAAAATTTTAAAGAAACTATGGCATTAAAAGCTATTAACGTGATAAGAGTTGCAATAAAATATGTTTGGGCAAAACTTAACAACAATACGATTGTTTATGCACAGAAAAAATAAATAAAAATTGATTTCAATTAAAAATTTATGATTTTTAATATCTAATTTTTCATATTTTTAGTCAGGCTTGAGTTTATAAAATTAAACAGGGTTTAAACAACTACAGTCGAAACCAAAAACTGTCGAGCAAAAAACGGAAATGTGTGTACAACTTTTCGATTTTTGTGTTGGGTTGACAGGAAATTTTTAAGTCTAATTAATCAAAAGTAAAAGCAATAGTTTTTTCTTGGCCAATGACAAATGAAGAAGTGGAAGAAATGGCAGTTTTTCTACTTTGACTGCAGCTTTTTAAGCGCTGAAATTAAATTTTCATTAAATTATTTTTACTGAAGGAAGGAATTTTACAACATGAAATTTATTAAAATTTATTGATAATTTTTTTTTAACCTTGGCAGAGCTGAGGATCGAACTCGGGTTGAATTTACATGTTTCAATAATCACCACATTCTTTCTTCCGAATTCTTTGACGTTCTAACTTTTGCACCGCTGCGGTGCCTGTTGGCCAACAGTCAAACATCATCAATCCAGTGGTACTGGTGGTACGAATTTTGCTGTAATTATCATTTTCAATTTGTCTGATTTTTCGTATTCTTTCTGCCAAGGCAGGTACCGCAGTGTTGCAGAGGTTGGAACGTCTGATGAAAGAACGTGGTGATTCTTGAAACATGTAAATTCAACCCGACTTCGATTCCCAGCTCAACCAAGAATAAAAAAAAAAAATTATCAATCAATTTTAATAAATTTCATGTTGTAAATTCCTTCCTTCTGTAAAAATAATTAAATGAAAATTAAATTTGATGTACGCAAGCCTAACTTAAAATATCAAAAATTAAAATTTGTGATATTAATAATTAAATTTGCACCAGTAAACAAATTAAAAGTATCATTTCAACGTTTGATTCACTTGATTAAACGGTAAATTCACTTGATGAAATTTTTAATTAAAACTGATTTTATTTTTGATTAATGCCTGAATTTAAAAAAAATTAGCGAAAACTTTTTCCATGTTGGCACATTGAATTTTATTTCGAAAGGAAGTTTGTAAAAGCTTTGAGAAAAAGATTATTTTCAAAAGCGGTAATAATTTAAGATTTAATTATATTTGTGTTTGAAATAATATATTATGACTCATTCCTGTTTGAGGCGTAGTTTTTTTCGGGTGGAAAGATTTCGTGGAGATCTTTGCATTGTTGCTATTACAATTAAAACCCTTATAGCAAATTGCATCTCTAGAATTGCGACCTGTACTGTGCGCACAAAGTTTACATGGACTCCAAGCCGGAAGGACACCTTAAGATTAAATTAGAAAGGGATTGTTAGTCAGTTCGTAGACAAAAAGATGTAGGACCAATATTTTTATGTGTTACACACATCAGCACAAGCGTTTAATACCCCTCCACCTGCACGTAGAGAAAAAGCATGTTTATATTTGGTCACCTCCAACAAAACTATTTTTAAAGAAATATGAAAATAATTTATAACAACTGCATGTGCCAGTTTCAGTTAAAAGGGACCTATTGGCAAAAAATGAGTTTTGGAGAAAAACGATATTAAAGTTAACAAGTTACTTTCTTTCCTTTCAAAGGTGCATTAAAAATAGCATATTTTCTTTTTTAAGATTCACCTAAAAAGTAAAAATCGATTTTTTCATCCATAAGTCCCTCTTAACTGAAACTGCATACAAAAAATTTTTTGCGCCAGTTAAAGAATTAATCAAAAATAAAATCAGTTTTAATTAAATATTTAATCAGGTGAATTAAACGTTTAATTGAAATATTGTCAATTAAACATTTAATACACTTGATTAAAATTGTTATTCAGCTTAGTAGAGGATTCGTCCGCTGTATCAGGATTTAGGATAATAGGGCTGCCGCCTGTCGTTGCATAGAAACAACGTCCTCCGTGCATTTGGTGTTGTAGTAGGGAACGTTGCTAATCTTTTATTCCTTCCTTTCTTCCCAAGCGGTGGTCGTTAGTGCCATGATGTTATCCTCTTTTTCAGGATGAGGGAAGGCTCCTTGGATGGATTGTTTGGAGAGGCTTGAAGCCACTTAATTTTTAAAACTTGAAAACCCTGATTAAAATTGTTCATCCTCTGCCAGGGATCGAACCTGAGGTGCTGGTTTCGTTGGAAAGCACTTAAACCACAACATCACGCCAACACGTAATACAAATATGTTATTTTAAGCATCTCATGAGTTCGCTTAAATTTCGGGAATAATCGCAAATTGCTTGCCTAAGAAAACAAAATCATTGCAATACAACCTGCTTCCATGTAGGGGTCAACAGAAGCACTTTGAACTTTGTTCGCGCATATTTCAGGGACTTTGTTCTCTTTTTGCTTTCGAAAACCTTTTAATTATACCCTTTACCACAGGTGGTGAAAAGGGTATATATAAGTTTGTCATTCCGTTTGTAATTTCTATAATACATATTGATGTTAGACCCTATAAAGTATACAATTTCTGGGTCCTTTTGAGGACCGAAGTTGATTTAACGATGTCCGTCTGGCCGTCTGTCCGTCTGTCCTTTGAAATGGATTGGGGGCCAGTGCCCATGTTCTGTAACTCTCGCGTCGAGAAAGTTTTCGATTGAAATGTGTGAAATGAAACAAAAATACCATAAATTGAAACAAACAGCTGTTTTTCTCGCTCAACTGTGTCTGTAACTTTTTTGGCGAGTACAAGCTGTCACGTAAGGAAATTACTCGCCGATTTACAGAAAAAGTGTGTATGTAACATTTTGGTGAGAAAAGTTCCCGCTTTGAACTGTCAAATAAACTCACGAATAAAAATGGGGCGAGGAAAAATTTTAACACTAAAAAACAATTAAAAATGCAAAATGCAAAGAATAATAATAATAATATTTTGTTCTTGGCACATTTTTCATTGTTTTATTATTTTGTTTTAAAATTTTAATAAAATATACGAATGTCTTCAAAGCTCGTTTGCAAACAACAAACATTAAAGTCGCTCTTTACACAATTTGGTATAGCTGAAGGTTGTATTTTCGCCGCCGTCGTTGAAAAATGTTAAATTTTGGTCGCCGTCAACAATATGTGTTACTGGCGTTCTGAACGTCTGCAATATCACATCGGCTTCGAATGCAATATTTTGACATTTATAACGTAACGACGTAATCTCTTTTGATAGTTTTCGACATGAGTTACAGACACACATTTTTCTCACTTTTCGAGAAACGATGGAATATTTTGTTTCACATCTTTTCGATGCAAAAAGTTCTCACTAAAGTTACAGAACATGGGTACAGGTTATTATACATTTATGTCACATATGGTCCGGAATTGTTTGCTATTGAAATTCTGCAAGATCGGTCCACAAATGGCTGAGATATGAGTAAAAAACCACGACTGCCTCAAATGTTTTCCTTTAAAGGTCCAATTATACGTGACATTACCATACCAACACTGTATTACCAAAACGACGTGAACATACCATACAAACCAATTTAATTTTGGTTTCTACGGTCATACATTGGCTATGGTAATACAGTTTTGGTAATGTGTTTTTTTTTTTGTTGTTTTTTTTATACCCTTCACTACAAGTGGTGGATTTTATTTGTAATGTCCCAGTTGGCTCCGTCAACGACATTTTCGAACAAGTGTCGCGAAAATCGTGCACGACACAAAGAAAGACAATGTCGCCTACTTTATCATTAACGACTACCTGCATGACAATGTCGTCTATTTTGACGTCCACGACAAAAATTATTATATGGTAATCTAATTCAGACAGTCTTTTAGTATAGTTTAAATTTTAATTTCGGTTATATGTTTTATATAACTCCTATACGCAACTCCTATACGCAACTCCATGTAATCCATTTTCCCGCCCGCGAATAATTTCATCATCATTTTTGGTTTTATTGTTTAGAACTAATTTGTAAATTATTTGTAGGTATTTAAATCAACAATTAAAAAAAAAGAATGTGAGAATTTGAAGAAAACCAAGCAACTGATTGAATAGCATTCAAGAAAACTTTGTCGTCAGTAGCTTTTATACAGGACAACTTATAAGACAGTGTCGCTCATACTGTCCCACATAGAGTTTAATAGGCGACAACTTATAAGACAGTTTCGCTCATACAGTCCCATATAAAGCTAAATAGAAGACAACTTACAAGACAACGTCGCTCAAACTGTCGTGCACGACGATTTCCTGTAAATTGTCTTCTAGAAAACCTAAACAACGGAGGACAAGTCGTGCATACATCATTGACGACGACGTCGTCAACGGCAATCTGGCCAACTGGGGTGTTTATTTTTACGCATACACATACACATTAATGCATATCTTATATGATATGCCGCTCAAACAAAGAAACAAACGCATAGACTCAATATATTTTAATTTAACGCTTCTTCAGTAAAAGCATTCGTAGCCGAGTATTAAGTTCTCCACTGAGACTGATGATATTGCCAGTTCGAATCCCAAAAAAATTTTTTTTTAAATTTTTTTTATTTAATTTTTTTATGTTGTAAAAAACGATTTTAAGATTAAAAAACGAATTTCAAACATCAACTTTGGCAAAAGAGGAAACGGGCTTCGGTACATATATAAATTTTTTGTTTTTTTTTTATATTCTTCGGCATGACGAAATGAAAAGTTGGCATGGCTCAATTAATATTTATTTATACCTATCTAAAGAACGGTATTTATGTATATCACTTTTTGTTCTTATTTCATCATGGTGAAGGGTGTATAAGATTCGGCATAGCCGAATATAGCACTCTAACTTGTTTTTTACTGGGTGTGGGGAAATTTTGGCAAATTCACAAACTTCGATGTGTTCGGTTCGGCTCGTTAATGTTCGTCCCTTTTGGCTGGTAAAAAAAACAATTTTACAAAAACAAAATACACACACGAAAAAAACATTATAGAACATTAAAATATAATGTTTGTCTACAGTATCACTACAATTGTTCTGTTTTTTTTAACGAAGAACCGAACATTATAAATAGATATTGTTCCTGGGTCTGTGAGCTGAACGTTAAATAATGTACTGCTTATTTTCGAACACTGGTTATAAATGTCATAATATTGCACTCGAAACCGATGTGATATTGCAGACGTTCAGAACGCCAGTAACACATATTGTTGACGGCGACCAAAATTTCCTAAAATTGGAAATTTTTCAACGACGCCGGCAATAATGCCACCGTCGGCTATACCAAATTGTGTAAAGAGCGACTTTAATGTTTGTTGTTTGCAAACGAGCTTTCAAGACATTCGTATATTTTATTAAAATGTTAAAAGCAAAATAATAAAACAATGAAAAATGTGCCAAGAACAAAATATTATTATTATTATTCTTTGCATTTTGCATTTTTAATAGTTTTTTATTGTTAAAATTTTTTCTCGCCCCATTTTTATTCGTGAGTTTATTTGACAGTTCAAAGTGGGAACTTTTCTCACCAAAATGTTACAGACACACTTTTTTGTAAATTGGCAAGTAATTATCGTACGTGACAGCTTGTACTCGCCAAAAACGTTACAGACACAGTTAAGTGAGTAAAACAGCTGTTTGTTTCAATTTATGGCTTTTTGTTTAATTTCACACATTTCAAACGAAAACTTTTTCGACGCGAGAGTTATAGAACATGGACACTGGACTTGTGAACCGATTCCAACAAATATCCATAGAAAAATCTTTTTTTTATTGTATAATATAACCAAGTCAAAAGGTATAGTCGGTCCAGTCGGACAATATAGCACCCTACACTCCTTGCGAGAAAGGGCCTAATTCTAGAAATCGCTCTACCGAATTTTGTGTTAAGCGGTCCATAACATTATTCTAATCTTTCACACTTTTATTCCCATAAAATTGTTTTTGTAATCAAAGATCTTGAATTTTTAATATTTCTTGCCGAAATGGCCGAGTGTCATTATGTTTTCTACATTGTACGTTGTTAAAATATTGCCAAGATATTAGCCAGAATGTGTGCAAAAAATGTTTTTCTATACCAGTCAATTACAAAAATATTTAAGAACGAAACTAAACCAATGTAAGAAAAAGTATTTCAATTTTCAAATGAAAAGAAAACAAAATTTAGTAATTAAATTTTTTATTTTTTTTTTGCTTTCGAAGAAAACTAACAATTGTATTCTTAAATAAAACCTACCTTGTGCTTGTTTAAATGTTAAAAAGTGTTATGAGGAAAAAAGCCAAATTCTTTTCTTTTTTTTTTTTACTTTATTTCTACAATACCTTTAGAAACAACTTTAAAGTAATAAAATGCATTAAAAATGCAATTGTAATTCTTGATTCTTTGCCTTTTATTTCTTTTTTCTTACAATTTCTTGTTAAATTCTCGTATTTAACAACAAAGAAATTTTAAAAATGAATTCTGAAGGAATTGATATACGAGGTAGGTTATCTAAGTCCAAAGCATTTTAGTGCCAACCTATATCTGCAACCTGGGCTTTGTTTAGTGTTGGTTCCCTTACAGAATTACTTTGTGTATAATAGATCAATACTTTAAACATTTTAAAAACTGCTTTTCACACTGCTCCATACTTTCGTTAATGCTGCCACTCTATGCATATGCATAGACAATAACAACAACAGTACAAAAGTCAGTAAAAATCGATTTGCTACTTTTGTGTAGAAACAACAACACTGCACTTAAGAAGTAAAATAAAAAGCAAAAATTCCCGAATTCTATTTGCTAAAATTATTTAGTTAATTACATGAAATTTTAAAAGTTTGTTAATAATTAATTGAAAGTTTTTCCTCTAACAAAAGGTGGGAATGCGACAATGACGAACCAAACATGTGTAACATACGGGTGGATAAGTAAGGTAATACCTCCCTATCTCGTCCTCTGGGGTGAAAATGTTTCGGTTAGAATCAACCAAATAATCCACTTTCGCATAATTTTAAGTACGAATTCGTCATTAAGCCAAAAATATTCTTGAATGAAGCACAGTATGAGGTTAGTTTTTATCTCAGATTAACATTAATCCGTACTTGAATCAAGCAGTCTTTATTTAAGGAAATCCGTACATACTGTATCGTTGACACCGCGTAAACTTGATTTGAGTACGTATATATTGATTTTTCATTTCAGTGTAGGCATAGCTTATTGAATCCGCATTGTGTTTATTTTCCATAGCATCCATTTTATTTGAATCCTACACACAGAAAAAAATACCAATGTTAAAACAACATGGCGAAATGTTGATTGAGAATCATAGTAAATTTCTGCAAAAGTATGCTCTTTATTTAAATTTATCATTATTTCATATTAATTTTAAATGAAAAATATTAAAATCACGTTTATTTAATATTATTCACTGTTAAAATAATATTGTTCAATATTGAATCCATAAAAACCTGTTTTATATTAAAATCAAAAGCTTATCTTGTTAAATTAACATTAACATTAACATACTTAAGTATATACATTTTTGTATTTTCATGTGTAAAGTATGTTATAAAAAGAAGACAATTCCCGTATTCTTTTAATTAAAATTATTAAGTTAAATAGTACATCAAGTTTTCAAAGTAGAATGATGACGAAAACCATATCGGGCCATTCTGCTGATGCTTCTGTTAACAAAGGAGATACAAAATAAGTGAAACATGTGTTACAGGGGTAAGTGTTTTAAATTATTCTTTAATAAATGCATATGTTGTCTTCACACTGTTATATCACACTCCAACCAATTTGATTCTACATGAAATTCACGTTGTTTCAACTTGAAATAACTTTTATTCAACGTGATTCGGATAGTTATTTCAATATAAATGACATTTTGTTCTAACTTTACTGCAATGTTAAATTAACATGAATTATAGTTATTTTAAAAGGAAAAAATGTTGTTTGCAAGTTATTGTAAAATCATGTTAAATTAACATGAAACAACAATGAAGCAAAATCACTACTGAAAAATTAAAAATCAACCTTGTTTTGAACGAATTTACATTGATTTTTTTTCTGTGTTTATCCCTTTTCATAGATATTTCTTTTCAAATTTGCCTAAAAAGTTTCAATTCGAGTGCATTTATGACCTTTCATTGTAAAGTAACTCCCTTCTTCCATGATGCTTCATTCATTCATGGCTTGCAGCAAAAAAAAAAAAAAAAAAAAAAGTTGTCCCAAAGCCAAAAATAATAAAAGGGATAGAACTGTTACTTTTTTCATATTATGTCTTGATATTATCAGATCTGTCAAAGAAATCAATTCCGAGAATTTATATCTGATGGTTGAAAACCAGTTCATATTTGATTCCGCATACATTATATTAACGTCTGGGATTTTAGATAAAAATCTCTCGGTGTTACTAATGGAATAACAAACTTTACATACCCTATATCATCACTCCATCGTGTATTTTAGGGTGACATGATGGAGATTGAAAAGTCTTTAATTTCTTCTTTTAATTTAAATTAAAGTTTTCTTTATTAATATTAATTACTTCATGAGAAATTTTAATAAACGAAAAATATTAAATTAATTTAGACTTGCCACCCATTCTTTACTTTAAAACGTTGCGTTCATTTTATGACGTTTTCTTAAAAATGTTTTAAGATTTCCTGCGCTAACGGTTTAAATTTAAACTTTACGAATTATATTTTTTCAGTTTAGATATGAATTTTGGCTTATTCACATATACATGAACTTGAAACAAACCCAAAGGTAAACACCAAAAGCGGTTAAATCCGTCGAACTTTAGTACCAATTAAAATAGCCGTCTCATAAAAAAATTCATTAACCGCAATTTCTCTTAACCCTTTCAGACATTTAATAGAACTTGTTGAGATAAAAATCTGAAATTTTCAGTGTAACTAATTTGGGAGTTCTGATTAAGAATCTGGAGTCAGATTACAGGTAGGTTGTCTCACTTGGCCGCAAGGCAAAATTGCTCGCTGGACATGTTTCTTCTAAGTAAACTTAAAGTCAAAAGGTGTAATTTAATGAGACAAAGGTATTAAAAAAAAATCTATTTTGTGTGATAGTTAGCAAAGCAGGTTTTGCAAATAAAAAATCATTTTTTTGAATAACCGACTATTTTGTAGCGACCAGTGTTTGTATTTTCCTTAAATATTGGTTAGTGGTTGTGAACATCGCTTGTTTTTTTTTGTGCTTGATTGAATTTTGCAATGGCTCAGTAGAAAGAAATACATTTTGCTTTGAATTGATTAATTTGCTCGTCCAAGTAAATATTTTCCTACATGGGAAACTGGTAATTACGGACCATTTTTCATCATAATATGAAGTCCAAAAAATACACGTATTTCATCAGCGCTGTATGGTTTAAAAGATGACTTGCCCTGCTGAACGGCATATAAAATTGTGTAACATGTGGCATTGTCAAAAAATTATTGTCGATATATGTACATATATTTGGAAATATTTAAAATGGAGTTTCTATAATAATATTATCATTTGGCAGAACAAATTCGACGAGTTTTTGATTTCGCATGAGCCTATTCTTCCATACAATAAATTTTCAGTAAATTTCATTTTGGTGGTTTCATAATTTTTGGTTGTGGTACTTAATCCACAATGTGGGTCAGCTCAATTCAATTTCTTCTGGAAATGCTTCATGGTCTTAAACCACCGTTTCAAGAAATTAAGGTAAGGGTAGGTCGAAAGGAGGACGACGCATCAAAGATACAACCTCATTTCAGTACGATATACACCTAGGCCACTACTGGGCCTGTTGTGCACTCCTTAGGAAACATGGGGATTTAGGTGGGTAGTGCTACCACCACCTATAGGGAGGGTATTAACGTCTGGCGTTAAGAAACTCAGTTTGCCGGACGTAATTCCTAAGGTTTTCCAGTCAGCGTTCCTCAGGGATCATAAGTCCAACATGCCATCGCTCCCGAGGTGTTTCGATCTTAATTCGACGTAGTCCTGACAGTGGCTGTAAAAGTGTTCAGCGCCTCTCTCCTCACCAAACGCTCTAAGCTCAGATTCCTGGGCTTAAGCCTATTAACTGCTATCGCCCTAATTGCCCTTTGACTGTCGGTAAATATATTGGCATCTAATCGACCCATATTCGATTCCATTCATCTCATACATTCCGTAATAGCATGGACTTCACCTGGAAGCTTTTGCCTTTATCCGGCAGACGGTAGAATATCTCGGTTTCTGTGTTTTCAACATAGACCCTCGTTCTATCCCCTAGCTTAGGGCCGTCCAGACGCGTCTGTGCATCAACAGAACCCCACAGGAGTTTGTAATAAATTCAAGAAACTTACTAAGAGAAAAGCTCATCATCTGCTGTAGCATCGCTTACATCAGAAGATTCTTCTAAAAATTTCAAGATTTCTTCTTCACTAATTAGTAGTTTTAAAGCCATTTCGTAAAATTAACACCACAAAGTCAATTTGTCCAATATAATGGACGTGCATTTAAAAGCGTCTAAAGGCTATATTATTTTAAAATTAAATGGAATTAACATTCTAATAGCTTAAGAACTACTCAAGTAATACTAAAAAAATTTTTTCTAAGTGTAAAATAAAGTTATTATCACTTAAAACTAGCACTGAAGAGTACTATATTTTACAATAGCAAAGGAACTTTTGAAAATCACTCAATTTAACACAAATTAATGAAAAATATCACTTCTAAAACACATGTGTTTAAAGTATAAAAAACACTCTTTTTATAACGGTAAATACTAAAAAATCGGTTGATTTGCGTCAACTCAACATGACTTCAAAGAGAAAAACTTAAATGTCCAATAAATTGGTCAAAATGTCTGAAAGGGTTAATAGCTCCACCGTAATTCGTTAAAATTAAATTTGTGGGTAGTCAACATAAAACTGAGGTATTAAAGAGTACTTTACCCTTTCACACAAGCCTTAAGCTAAGATCCCACTATCGGCGCAATGTACCAATTTTTGCCGTATTTCATGTGCCGATAGTGTGAACGGTCAACATTTTTTAATATGCGACAATCTGTGCTGAAATTGTGCTGACTGTGGAAAATCAAAATAAACCTTGATACGCCGATAACGAGAACACTCTTTTGCACAATGTGGAGCAATCAAATTGTTTAATATGTACCGATTTTTTATCGGCCACTTGTTCGCCGATCACAGTCGCCAATCAGCGCCGATACAGGGGATGGGAAAACGAAATTTTTAAATTGCACCAACTGTCGACTAAAATTTTACATTGTTGAGCTTAATTGTACCAAAATTACATTTGTTTTATCTATTATTTATGTATTAAAACGATAAATAGTACATTTGTACTGTTAAATGAAAGAAAACAATTCGCTTTAATCACAACATTGCAGTTGTACCGATGTTGCCATCCCTGTAGTGCGATTCACTAACTTTTATAACGATAATCGAATCGTTAAAATAAATATAACGAAAATTTATCGAATATGCTATTCAGTAAAATTTTTAACGATATTCGCTGTCGTTTAAAATCAGCTGTTACTTTAAGCAATTTTTTTATCGTTATTTTAGCGACAATAATTTAGGTTGTGTTTATTTAATCGATAAAATGATCTTAAGTTCAAAATTGCTTACATACATACAAAGATATATTCATGTGTATATGTATGTATGAACAAAAACAAAATCCTAAATTTAAAATTTACAAAAAAAGCATATTAAGAACAAAAACAAAATTCTAAATGTAAAATTCACAAAAAAAAAATTAAAAAACCATAAATTAACCTCTCGTCTTACTCATGAGTCTGGCCAGACCTTTTTCAATGCATTTTGAACGCAAAAACATGTGTAACACAGGGGGTTAAGAACAATTTCATTTGTATTTATTTTTTTCTCTTTTGTGCTTTTCGTTTTTTATTTAACATTTTTAAGACAGAGATGTTACAAAAATACAGCTGTTTACTATCTTTAACAAAAAGTTACAGAGTCACACCATCGTTACTGCAAGCGAATATTTATGTCGACAAACATTACGATTGTCGGATCGTTTAAAGTTAGTGAATCGCACCACTGGTTTGTAAACATTTGTTTACAAAACAACAATTTCAAAAAAAAGAACAAGTGCGGTAAGTTTGAAAAAAATTTAATACATTTTTTATTTTATATTAATATATTATTTAAAATTGCTAGGAAGCATAATGGAATATTCAGACGGAGAATTTTGCGAATTTCTTTAGTAAAATTATGTCTGCCAACAAGCAAATAGCACGATAGTGTGACCGATTATTGTCGCAATTCAGTTATTTTGTATCCCTCTGTAAAATATTTTTGTAAATCTCTTTTATCATTCTATAAAAATTATAAATTTCTTTTAAACATTCTAAAGGTATCAATGCCGTTATAATTGTAAAAAGGTAATTAAAATCTATTATCATTGGTTTATTGCCAATAAATAACTTTAGTCTAACTAGTCGTACATCTAGCTACAGCTGTCGATATAAATCATAATTCGTCTACTTCAATACTTACATTTAATTACATAAGTCCTTCACATGTACACACTTCTAAACATAGATGGAAGAAAACACATCCTGTAAACACCTACACAATAACAAAATCAACAATCAAACATTAAAATGATTGCAACAGAGTTGACAATGTTAGTGAATGCAATTGTCCTTTTTTTTGTACTTCAAAAGTAACAGCAATGCTACACCAATGTTTAAATTAGCCGCTTCCCTTTACCCGCCGTTTATCTTGGATGTAAACTAGGGCTCTACATCATGAACTTCTGATTTCTGGGAATAAACCTTAGAAATGTTTAAAGCTTCGTCCCAACTGAGTGATCTATACTCCTTCCAGACTGGATGTAAATCTCGGTCAAGTTAAGTTGGATGGAAATGCTCCTTGCTAGACTGGTGTAAAACTAGTGCCTTGTTCTTTTCAACACTTGATTGGTGTTAGCAATCCACTGCCAAATTAATAGTTAACGTTTTTCTTTGTTATATTTTTTCGTTTACCTGCTCTGTTACAACATCCAACTCATCATTTGCAGTTCAAAAACCATATCCTGACTTATTTTTTTTAATACGTAAATGTTGTTTTGTACACAGAAAATATTAAAAAATTTTTTTTTTTTTTTTTTTTTTATTAAACCATTAATCAAAAATTAAATCAGTTTTAATTAAAAATTTAATTAAGTGAATTAAATATTTACTTATATTAACAACATTTCTGCAGACCATGTTGTTAATATCAACAAATATTTAATTGGTTCTATTTATTTGTTTACAGCTGCAAATTTGAAACATTTTTTTATTTAATGTCACAATTTATTTAATTGAAATCAATTTTGTATTTTTTCTGTGTAGCTGCTACATGCACAGAAAAAATTCTTGCAAATTTTTGATATTCTTTAATTAGTCTTGAGTCCATCAAATTTAATTTTCATTAAATTATTTTCACTGAGGGAAGGAATTTTACAACTTGGAATTTTTATTAAAATTTTTTTATTGATAATTTTTCTTGACTGAGCTGGGATTTGAACCCGGGTTGATCTTTACATGTTTCAAGAAACACCACTTTCTATCGCCAGAAGATCTTTGTGTTCTACCCACTGCACCACTGCGGTGCCCGTTAGCCAACAGTCAAACATCAATCTTTAACCAGTAGTACTAGTGGTTCGAAATTTGCTGTTATTATCACTTAAGTTTTTTCGTATTCTTTCTGTCAAGACTTTGTCTTGAAAACCTGAATACATTTGTTTATTATGTTTTTTTGTCCACTTTCGTCGACATTTTTATTTGTACAAATTAAAGTACAAATGTAAACCTTAGAGCTTGTGCCATAGCTATTTCTAAGGACAATTTTTGATTTTTAGTTGAACTGTTAATTTTTAAGTTTTGATATTCTTTAATTAGGCTTGAGTTCATCAAATTAAATTTTCATTAAATTATTTTCACTGAGAGAAGGAATTTTACAACTTGGAATTTTTATTAAAATTTATTGATAATTTTTCTTTGCTGAGCTGGGATTTGAACCCGGGTTGATCTTTACATGTTTCAAGAAACACCACTTTCTATCGTCAGAAGATCTTTTTTTTCAATTAAACAATTTATCAAAAATAAAACCAGTCTTAATTAAAAATGTAATCAAGTGAATTAAATGTTTACTTTAATCAACAGCAATACTGCAGAAAATGTTGTTAATTTGAAAAAAATATTTAATTGAGTCTTTATATTTGCTTACTGTTGCAAATTTAATTAATTTTTTAATTAATATCATAAATTTTTTAATTGAAATCAATTTTTATTTGTTTTTCTATTAATTTTTTTGGCGTACGCTGTGGTTTTTTTTTGCTGTTTTAAGCTTAGAATTTCACTAGGTTCCTTTTCTGATTTTTCTTTTAATTTGCAGAAACAGCCAATTTCTAATTTAACCCAGAAGAGCTTCATTAGGGTTTTGCCAGCCAATGTCACTAAGAACTAAGAACTTGTCTGTGAATAAAAGCTTCAATTGCAATTTTTCCAAAAGTAAATATTTTAACATTAGCCTTTTTAGTTGCAAGCCAAGGAATTAAGCTCAACAAAGTACAATTCAATTAGAAGTTGGTACCATTTCAATTAAATCTCCCGTCACCATCCCGGTGCTGCAAGATTTCCAACAATAAATGAAAAACGGATTAATTTCTTTGGTTTTTTGTTTGTACTTGTTGTATTAGATATTTGCTGTTGTAGTTATTTTCTATTGTTGTTTTTTACTTTCATGTAATTGTGTGTTTATCGCAAAACTGGGTAGGATGAGTAAATAATAGAAACAAATAGTAAAATAAACTGAAATTGAAATAGAACATTTTCTTTGAACGAGAGTAGTTTACTTAATTTTGTTTGGTTTATTTTCTTTTTATTTCATTACAAATAATGATTTAAAATCATTTGGTTTTTTTTCCTGGAATGTTGTTTCAAGCAAATATAGAGAGAAATATAAATTCTATCTTTATTTTGAAATTGAATTATGGCAAAGCAAATCGAAATTGTAAAAAGATTAAAAAAACATTTATGGTATTTATAGACTTATTTAGGTAGGGAGGGTTGTAAGCATTGGTACTGATGTTTACAAAAAAAATTTAATTACACTGTGCAACAAAAAAAAAAAAAAAAACCAGCCTCAACACTTGCAACGCGAAATGAAAGTAGTGTACTAGTAGAGCAAATATGCCAAAGGGTTTTGAAAAGATAGCTCGGGCTCCCGAAATATGGGCCCCTAAATTTTTTGAATTTTTTGAAAAGGCGTTTGGTATAAGTCAAAAAAATATACTAAATGTACTTCTGAGCTAAAAAATAATTTCAGATGTCTTCAGTAGAATCGTATGGCGATTCTTTTCTTAGAATTTATTAACCCTCTAACTCTCATTTTAAGGGGTAATTTTTGTCCTTTTTCCCAACTCTTACAAAAAAGTTAACTAAAACGGCACTTTAAAGGGTTTAAATGTTTTACGAATATTGTTTGCTGCAATTTTTACTAGGGGTGTTCAAAGACCAAAAGTTCGTACAATGTATTTTAAACGAATTCTCGAAATTTCGGGCATTGACATTTTTGAATTTCTTGAAAATGAGTTTGGTACAAGTCAAAAAAAATACTTAATATACTTCTGACCTAAAAGTCTATTTCAGATGTCTTCAATATAATCCTATGGCGATGCTTTTCTTAGAATTTACTAACCCTCTAACACTAATTTTAAGGGGTAACTTTTGTCCTTTTTTTAACTTCTAAACTAAAACGGTACGTAAGAGGGTTAAAATGCTCTATGAACATTTTCTGCATCAAATTTCACTAGGGGTCTTCTAAGACCAAAAAATCGTGCAATGTATGAAAAACGGATTTGAGATTTGATTTAATTTCAACACTTCACAATAGAATAAATAATGCTGATAAAATCAGTTTTAATTAAAAATTTAATCAAGTAAATAAAACGTTTAATCAAGTGAATTAAACGTTTAATCAAGTTAATTAAACATTTAATTGATACTAATAATTTGTTTACTGGTGCAAATTTAATTAATTTTTTAATTTATATCACAAATTTTATAATTGAAATCTATTTTTATTTTTTTCTTTATAGAGAAATAAAATATAGAAATAAAAAATATTCCAACTCATTTAATACTAAAACAAACCCTTATAATGTATGAAACTATTTTGGAAGCTTTTAATTTTCCTCGAAGTACTTTTTAATAACTTCTTAACCGATGCTGGCCCGTAAAGGACTATACAATAGAGGGTTAACAAACACATCGGTTATACACAGAAAAAAAATTTCCCATTTACCAAGAAATTTGTAGAACCAAAACATTCTAAACTAATCCTATAAACTAATTTACATATTCAAACAATCTATTTTGCATTTCGTTTATTGAAAAAAATTCTGGAGCAAAACTACTGTAAGCGATAACGATCGAAATTACAATACAATTTAAATGGGAATTTCGATCGACATCGAATGCAACAAAAAATAGGAGGGGAGCTGAAGGCGGCAGGCTTTCAGTCACATTTTTATTTAAGAATATTTTTTTTTACCTATCCGTTTTTTACATCATGTTTCTCTTCTATTTCTTGCTGTTGCTCTATGCCTGGCAACAGAAAAAGAAATCTCAATTATTAGACAGCATCAGAATGATACGATAGGGTTTACGTCACCATTTTGGTTAAAACATAAGATATTTTCAAGTCATCAATTAACAAATAGAATTTGGGAATTTTTGATTTTTTATCAATATTGCAACCAAACAAAAATTTATGTTTTTTCTTAACTGTTGTTGTTGTTTTTTCTACACAACAACTTGAAACGTTTTTCATACTTTTGCTGTTGTTTCTGTAACAAACTTCGTCAAACAATGTAATCATCTTTCGTATCGTTGTACTGTTTTAATTCGTACAAAAGTAGAGTGTAGTTCATCAAGTTAAATTTTCATTAAGTTATTTTAATGAAGGAAGGAATTTTACAACATGAAATTAAATAAATTTTTTTTTTTTGATAAGTTTTATGCCTGACTGAGCACCGGCTCGAACTCAGATCGAAGTAACCTGCTTCGAGAATAACAAAATTCCCATCATCAGAATTCATTGCAGTTCTGCCGTTTGCATTATTGCGGCGGCTGCCAGTCTAAAGACATACATCCGTCTTTAAACCTATATATGCATTTGTAGCCGCCGTAGTGATGAAAGCGGTAGAACTTCAAGGAATTCTGATGATAGGAGCACCGTTAGGTCTGCTTCGGTTAACCGGTTAATTAAGCAAAAATATAATTTGTAGCTCCATTCCAGTTCTCCTTTGCATGCACCTGCAAAGCCGCAGATGACTGGAAATCTGCAAATCAGTACCTGGAAGACCAAAAACTGCCTGTCAGCGAACAATCCTGGTAAAAATAGGAAAACGGGACAAGTCATGGGACGAGATAAAAACTTATTGTAATGATAATTTTGTTACAAAAATAAAGATGATTAAGGCATCACAAATGTTAAAGTCATCATCATAGTGTGCACTCACCTTATAATTATATGATTAAATAACCATAATAAAGTAACTTTTATTTTAAACTGTTCTCCTTTTTTCTTTGGTGAACATAAGTAAAGTTCTGGCCTTGGTAAAGTTTTAGTTTTACAAAATAAACATTTTACAGATACATATTATGTTTTATAATGCTTAAGATAAGTTAGAGTAACTAAACACGTAATTTAAAGTTTTACGATATAAACTTTTTTAGTTAAAATTTGTACACACTAAGAATTACTTTTGCTATTGTTGTGGTTTATGCAGTTAAAGGGTAACCATTTAAATGATATTATGATATAATTATCCATTTATCGGCAACAGTTTGGGAAAATCTTAAATTTTTAGCAATTATTAATTGTTTACTCTCTTTGTTTTGCTTGCCCTGATTATTTGTGTATTCATGCTACTGACTTAAGTACCCAAGTAAAACTTTGAATTAATGAAATCCTATAGCTTCATAAGCCCTTTTGTTTGGATGTTTGGCGCATTCCAGGTTTTTTTTCTCAAGATGGTTTATTTTCTCAAGGTGCCTTTACTACGCTCCCTGACAGACGCAGCACATTACCGAGGGAACCACGGATACAATTTGGTTTTGAATTACATGAACGTCTGCATTACGGCCTAATCTCAAAGTGGATCTAAAACGAAATGCCCCTGTGTGAGTTATGAACCATAAGCACACTTGGGCAGCATTTCGTGTGCGTAATCCACCGAGAATTGTGCTCCAACCTCTTTTTAGGAGCCGGAGCTATCTAAACTCCACTGCTTCAATAATCCCAGTAATTTCCCTTGTGTAACAACAGCACATAGGGATCCCTCCACGAACCGAACTTTAACGCAGATCAAAAAGCAAACCACAATCACTACGTGTTCCCTTGCGGATTATATATGATACATTGTCATTTTTATGAAGATGTCGCGGAGGGTCTTTCGAACTTCCACTAAATCCCGAGTTTGCCTGTGATCCTTGTAACGTCGTGGCGAGCAAATGGCGCCTTCTAAAAATACAGTAACACTACCGACCATGGGCGGTATAACCCTACTAACCGCATGAACTAAATCCCTGTGCAACTGCATGTCTGGATGTAATGTTGGTAGGCCGAATACCAGGATCGTATACCCAATCCTAATCAGCCATTATTCTTAAATGAAACCTGATAACTGAAACCATAACAGCAAGGACGGCCCTATGCTCCTTGTAGGAGTTAAAACGAACAAATAGATATACGTGCTCACAATAGTCAGACCGGTGCTTTATCACCGGGGGCTAGTGACACCCGCAGCCCTTCAGTTAGGCACAAAAGTGCAAATTCGAGTCCATTGGATCCCACGGAGCCTTGGCATTTGAATGTTTGGTGCATTCCAGGTTGTATTCACCTATTTTTAAAATATGTTCATTCATTCATTTATGCTTGATAAATAAATTAACAAGCCAGTTTTCCGTAGTGGATGAAACTCCAAGAGTTATGACTTAGGCAGCATCTTGAAAGCTTAATTTACTCTGTTAACATTTCTTTAAAATCGGTTTTTTAATTTTTAAGATACTGCCAGAT
Organism: Pollenia angustigena; assembly: GCA_930367215.1. NCBI lineage: Eukaryota > Metazoa > Arthropoda > Insecta > Diptera > Polleniidae > Pollenia > Pollenia angustigena. The sequence goes on from OV884060.1 coordinate 18,618,263, forward strand.
TCATTACAAATTTTTTTGTTTATTTTTGGGTGATAAATTCTTAGATGCAATTTATAAAATTTAAGAGACACCCTTCTTTATAAATCCACCTATAAACATTTTCCTCATTTCTTAATTTTACGTTTGTATATTTATTTTTCTTATTTATTTCCTTAAGCTAACAACTAAATTTAACAATTTCAAATAAGAAAGTTTGTGTCATGTTCTAGACCACAATGTGGTTTTTTGTATTTAAAGAAATTCTGCTTACTTGCACAATATTTTCTGAAAGCCAGAAATTTATATTCGAAATTAAATTAAAACTTTTTGTAAGATGCATGATTGTTTAAAAATGGAAAATTTAATTTTAATTGCATAAAAAAATATTTACGTAAAATGGTTTTATTTTTTGATATTTCTTAAATTATGTAAGGGCTTTCCTTTTTTTAATTACGTTATTTTTCGTTAAATCTACAATGTTTAAAAACCCGAAATATAGACTTTTGTAGAACAAATTTAATGTTTCGTCGGTAAAGGTTCATAATAAATAATTAATCAAAGTTCCTACTAATGGACTCATTTCAGAATATTTTGTTTTTGCTCGTAAGCGCGGCTCAATAAGTCCGTGACTTTTAAAATAAAACATAGGTATTTATTTAAAAAATCATTCTATTTTTTGACGTAGTCCTTTTTCCTTTCAAAAAAAAAAAAAATATTTTTTGACGACGTCATCAAAATATGTATTTGTTTGTGAGATAATTTCATAGTTAAGGTCAAATCACTTTCCGCCAAGCCATTTTTAAGGTCTTTTTGTGCTTAATCCGAAGTAAAGTGTGGATGAGGCAGCAAGCCGTAGACTAATCCATGGATTTTTGCCATGGAAATTGCACGTGTGTGCAATAACTGATCGGTTAATTTAAAATTGGCTTTTTTCGATTAACGATTAAACCGGTTAATTTCAGTCGATTACCCGTTGTAACAAAAATTATAATTGTTTGTAGTATTAAACCATATTTTTTTGTGTTTTAAACAATGGGTGAGTTCCAAAACGTCGGTTGCAAAGCAACTCCCTTTCGTAAATAAATTCTACAGTGCAACCATGAACAATTTTATAACGTTATCCGTACCAAATTTCACCAAAAAAAGTTGCCAAAGTGCACCAAAAAAGTATTTTTATTTATACAATAGCGGTATTCAATGTTTGGTGCGTTTTAGGTTGCAACGGTTTTATTGTGCAATAATTTTATTATTGACAGTGAGCGGTATTTGTAACAACTTTGCAATGCTAGATGCAAATTAGATAACAGCTGTTTTACGGAATTATTGTTCGTGAAAATTTACAAAAAGGTGTTTGATTATTTTGTGAAAGTGTTTTAAAATGCCACGAAGCAGTGCAAAATAAAATATTATCGCAGCATAAGTAGAACTACGCCAATCGTTGGCCTTTTTATAAGATGCCTTAAGGTATCGTACCTTCCACCTTATAATATCCCAGGTTGCATCGATACAGTTTTTTTCAATAAATTTTTTATAAAACATTTGAGCTGTTGGTTGTCTAAATAATAATAAAGAATTTGCTTTTGAAATATTACGGACTTCTCTTAAATACTAACCTCTATGTTTTCTGACTCCTCCAAATAATCCAAAACAGTTTTTATTTCATCTGCCGCACAGTGGGGCCTTTTGACTTTTTTCGTTGCAAAAACCATAACTTTTGAACTGATAAAGATATTTAAAAATTTTAAAAAGCGTTTGAAAGGAAACTCCTTAAGCTTTAATTTACATGATTTGCAAGGTTAGGCGCGGCACTGTGCACAGTGTGTGCTTTCGACTGTTTTTATAACAAACATCATAACTTTTGAGGTAAGAAAGATATTTTAATAAAAATGAGTATCATTATTGGCCATAGCTTTGTGGAGACACTGTGCACGGTGCCTCTGTTTTTTTGTTGAAAACATCATAATTTTTTAAATTACCAAGAAATTTGTAATGGGGAAAAAACACTTGATTTTTAAATCTTTTAGGATCAAAATAAGTGCTCCCTTATTGTGATAGGCATTGGACACGATGACACCTTTGACCTTTCTTGTCGCAAAAATCATATATTTTGAAGTAATGATATTTTAAAAATTTCTCAATCATTTAAAACACAACTTTTTGTGCTTTAAATGGCATTCTCATAGGGAAGTCTAGAAAAAATGCTACTCTAAAATAACATGTTATATTAATATAACTCTTTTTATTTATATTACAGATAAAAATTATTGAAATATTTTTAATACCAATGTTAATTTATAATATTATTTTATAGTATGATATATTATAATATGATATTGAGTTATTTTTATTAATTTTTTTAACAGTTAGTTTTCTTCAAAATAGTCATTAACATTTTGGGCGATTTGTAATAGACTTAACATATCGGAGCTATAATTATATTCTTCCAAATCCTTTCGAGATCTAACATGACCCCGCGATGAAATCAGTGGGTCTGAAGAGGCCGCCAACATATTAAAAAGATCCTCATTCTGTCTAATCCGAGTTTTGGCAGAGGTAACCTTTTTATATCCAGGAAGCACATTCACATTATGATTCTTTAAAGAGCTTCGTAAAATATTATATTTCTCCTTTGACAATCCCAAGTCCATAAATAACGCTAAGGTTTCTTCTATGCTATACTTTGTGGGTAATGCATTCGGAGGAGTTTGAATACTTTATTTAATCCTTCGCAGTCGATCTGGGCTAGCAAGCTCCACAGCTTTTGTAATATCAGACCTTGATTTATCTTTATCTCTTACGTACTTTAGACATAATGCTTCTGACAGATTAGATGCAGATATATCTTCTGTAGCATTTTGAAGTTTTTGTGTACTCCGAACACTCGTTTATAGTTTTAGCAGGTCTTCCTTTTCTGCTGTCCACAGATGTATACGGTTCTTCGATGTTTTCGAAAGTTGTTACTTCATTTAGCCAGTCGGAGTACTTTTCCATAAAGGTTTTTGTCGTACGGTTTGAGGCAAGCCATTTTCTACGAATATCCAAGAAAACAAACTGAATTTTGTTTTTAACATCCTTTCCCTGGTAAACCGTGCAATTTTTGCACAATAGCCAAATTAAATACATTTTCATTATGTGATTTTCTAAATAACTCGAACGATTCCGAATTTTGAAATGACATTCTGAGTTCTGGTACTGATCACTACTTTTGCAAAGAAAAACTTTAACTGATTGCATTACACAATTGCAGATTAATTTATACCCAAAAATAAAAAGGTTCAAGCTACCTGATTTGCGAAACATAAATCTAGGCCACAATTAACTGGATTATATATAACTGCAGTTTTTATTTTACTTAGTATAAAAACCAAGTTTTAAAACTACCTGCCTATTTTCATAATGTTAAATTAAAATAAATAAACAAATTCCAATAATTATGCCTACCTGGCTGACACAGCAAAGTATTGTTTAAAAATAAGGGTACATACATATTTATAAGTAGGTACCTATGCATACATTAACAGAAATATGTCAGTCAGTTCCACTTATTTTTACATTTTTGTGTTGTAAGATAACATAAAATATAAAATATATTAAAATTTTGGTAGCTTTTTTTCTTATTTGTCAGTTTTTTTTTTTTTTAATTTTGGTTGCAAAAATATCTTGGCTGTGGCAACGCTGTCTATAAGATTGTAACATCTTTCTTCAAATTTCAAGAAAACCTGTCATTTTTTGTGGCCCAATTTAGCTTAATTATTTAAAGTACTGTGTAGTTAATATGCTAAGAAAATATGGTCGTGACCATTTTTGCCCATTTTTAGATATTCTCTATTTTGTTTGTAAAAACTACCTAAATATAGGGTGTCTGAAAAACGGAAACTGACAAAAAAAGTAGGGTATCTGGTGGACATTTTCTTAGCTAAACGGTTTTAGTGTTGCGCAAAAGCAATGATGTGACAATTGCAATTCTATAGATTTTGTAGTTGGATTGCAAACAAAAGCTACAATATTTTGCATGTGCACTTTTGCAAGACCATTCGCATCAAACACTGAACTCCGCTAATATATTTCCTTCTATAAATACATTTTTAAAATGCAGTACAAAAACAGAAATTAAGGAATTCGGCAATAAACTTTTTTGCAGAATGTTCGGTGCTGAGCTTTGCAGGATGATTTAGATGTTGACCTGACAACAGAAGAAACTTACGATAGTAACGCAACAACAGAATTGACCCAAACAATTAGAAGTATTAAAAATTTTAAAAAATAAAACCGGATTTAAATGGCATAATGGAAGATTTTATATGTTTAGAGAAATCAAGGAAAAAGACTGAAAATTTAGATATTCTGTATTATGGGTTGCTTTCGATTTCTCCAACATCTCCGATAAGTGAAAGAAATTTTTCCAAGTCAAAATTTATCAAAACTAAAGAAAGGAGTCGCTTAAGTCCAATACATTATAACCAAATTATTTATCTTAAAGATTCTTTTATAAGATCTTCTTAAACTATTTAAATCTATTATATAAAAATAAGTCGGGTTTTCCTTCCTGACGCTATAACTCTAGAGCGCACGAACCGATTTCCACGGTTTCGCATTCGTTGGAAAGGTCTCGGACTCCGTGAGGTTTATAGCATATAAAATTGTTCCCCGCCAACTTTTACGCCCACTTTTTTTATTAAGCACATAACTAGAGGACGGCTTGACCGATTTGGACGAGTTTTTCTTTAAAATGATCGCCATGGTCCAATTTAGGTTTATCCGGAAAGAAAATTGTTCCCCGCCCACTTTTTTCGATTTACCTAAAATCAGAAAACAGCTCCATCGATTTGACAAATTTTTCTTTCAAATGTTCGTATCAATGCATTTTGAGTTTCCATCGAAAGGAAAATTTACCACGCCTACTTTTACGCCCACTTTTTCTATTAAGCACATAACTTGAGGATGGCTTGACCGATTTGTACGATTTTTTCTTTAAAGTTATCGCCATGGTCCAACTTAGGTTTAAACGGAAAGAAAATTGTTCCCCGCCCACTTTAACGCCCACTTTTTTCGATTTACCTAAAATCAGATTTGACTAATTTTTCTTTCAAATGTTCGTATTATTCCATTTTAAGTTTTCTTCGAAAGAAAAATTTACCACGCCTACTTTTACGCCTACTACGAAGCAATCAATGCCGATTTGAAGGTACGATGATTTGTAAGCAGGTGATTTTTGGCAAACACTGCCAGTGATAGCCCGATCAACGCCCGCCGATGAATTAAATGCATGTTTGAAGTCGTCTGCTTTGTGGAAAAACGTTAGGAAGCTCAAATTGACTCTGAAAATGCGGGCCGAGCTGCAAAACAATCAATCTCGAGGCGTGTTTTCCAAACAATTGCTGGACATAGGAAACGACAAAATCCCGGTGGATATTTCAATTTCTGCCGGTTCACCGAATCAAAGTCCGAACTCATCCGAGATTACAGAAATCATGATTTGTTGAGCGAACGTGCTATATTAGCTACGTTGATGTCGACGAACTGAATTTTAAGATTCAAACTGAAATCGCTGGCAAATTGGAGACGTACAAATCGGTAGATTCCATTACTTCTCAAAACGATGTCGTCAACTATCCAATCGAACTCCCTGGGATTACCCGGATTACCTCCTCATAAATTCAAACTAAAAGTTGGATCGGTAACCATAATGTTAAGAAATATAAACCAACCACGTCTTTGTAATGGCACCCGACTTACGGTAAAAAAACCGATGAATAACGTCATCGAAGCAACAATGCCAATGATTCCAACCGACATGGCATTTAATTTTAACGCCATTTACTTAGAGAAGTTCAACTAAATAAGACTTCATTTTTGTAATCGAAATGAATTCATTACTATTGTGAAATGAAATAAAATTTTTCCTTTTCAAATATAACACAAAAAAAAATTGTTCTTCTTCATCTTTTAATCACCAAACGAAATGTTACATTAAACGAAGCCATCTGGTGGCGAAACGGAGTTCGCCGGGTTTGCTAGTTACTTACAAAATGATCTCACATTTTATTTTTTAATAAATAAATAATCGGCCTTGTTCTGGAAATCGAAATCACGTGAAATTGAAATCGAACAAGTTTTTAATTCTCTCCTGTGTTTAAAATTGATAAAAATATTTCTCTTTCATTACCTCATATCTTTACCAAAACTACTTTTGAAATCAGGAAAAGCTACGTTCATTTAAAAAAATTGAACTTAAAATCTCCATCGATTTCAATTTCGCGTGATTTCGATGTACAGAACGTGGCCGAATATGTATTAATTAAAAAATATGTATTACAGAGTTATGAATTATCTTTTTTTTTGCTCGTTTTAGTGAACGTGTTGTTATGTTATTGTTTTCTTTACTTCTTAACTGCAAATAATAAATAATTTTTAATTTTTATTCATTGAAATTACCTAATTTATAGAAGATACTTAATTAATCGGTTAACCGATCAATAATAAATTTAACCGATTATTAACCGAATAAACAAAAACCTCGGTTAATTAATCGAGCGATTAACCGATTAAATCAAAAGCCCGGTGAAATGAATACCGTAGTGTGCACCTTTTAATTGTCTTGTTGATGAAAAAAATTTTTCTTGGCTAAACGCAGTCGTTGTTTTTTTTTTTTTGTTCAAAATAACATTAAATTTATCCAGAAAGTGAGCATAATATTCTTCGTTAACAGTTTTCCCCTTCTAAAAGTAGTCAGTGTACACAGAAAAAATTATTTTTCCAATTCAAACAAAAAATTTGTAGAATCAAACAATTTTTTGTCTGAAATCGGTCCTATAAACAAATTTGCATATTCGAACAATTTATTTGCATTTTGTTTAATGAAAAAAAACACTGATTTTTTCAAACAAATAATTTAACTGAATCAAACAAAAAGTTTACTGAAATTCATATACTAAATTTCAAAATAAAAAAAAAAAAGTTTTTGCACAAGCAATGACGCGCACACAAGTAAGCACTGTATGCGAAGATGACGGCAGAGCAGAGCCGCCGGCTGGCTTTGAGACACATTTTTTTTGTTGGCATAATTTTTGAACGAAGTCTTATTTATACACACAACACAATGTTTTTCTTTATCACTCTCTGTTGCTGTATCCTTTCCTTTGCTAAAGAAGAAATGTAACCAAAAACGGCAGCAGACCGACTCGATATGTTTTTCGTCATCAATCTATTTTTGTATTTGATGTATTTGAGCAAATAGTTTTAAAAAATAGAATACGGGATTTTGTTTCTTGTAATGTTGTTTCTGCTATTGTTTTTCTTATAGTTGCACATTTTTAAAGCGTCCAAAAATAGACTGTGTGTGTTTTTTGTTGTTGTTCTTATATTTCACATAAAGAAGTGTTGCTTACGATCAAATAAAAAAATGCAAAAAGACGACAACATTAAAGAGCGTTAAATATTTCATACAAAATTATGAAAACTTGACACCAATAACACGTTTATTATATTTTTGAAGAGTTGTCCACATTTTTGTTGGTTAAATAAAAATCAAACAAAAATATTGTTTGAATCAGTAAAAAAATTTATAGAAATTAAAAAAATTTAAATTTAATAATAATAAATTTAAAATAATTCGGCAATAATTTTTTCTGTGTAGAATCTACCGCGTGTATCCCAAAAACCGATCGCCATGGCTTTATTGGCTAACAAACCCACCCTGATCTTCTTTCACGCCAATTCGTCTCGGGAAATCCACAGTTTTAACTATTGTGTGGTCTCTGCTGTGGTGATCTGGTCACGAAACGGTGTAAAAACTAATCGATATTGCGTTTGAGCACTCCTGTGAAGTTTTCACACGATTGGGATTGTGATCGATTGTGATAAATCGCCTCATCTCTTTTGAGGAGAGCTTTCTTATACGCAAGTAATCATTAAAAATTTAAGCCACTGAGTCATATAAGATACCTATGGCTTCCACAATCTCTTGCACTTTCAATTTACGATCGGCTAACACCATATCGTGGTTTTTATTTAATTGTTTGGGGTGGATATAACTGAACTGGGCGTCCACCACGTTCGTGATCTTCCTTCCTTGAGCGGCTACAACGAAATTCCTTTAAACATTTTTTTAACATAAAAAAAAAAAAATATTTAACTTCCAATAACTTTATTATATGTACAATACAAATTAAACTTATAAAAGATACAGATTATAAAACAGAATTTTTAATAAGATGCATTTCATCATCAATACTTAATGTCAATACTGACAGTTATATTCTTAGAGCATTAAGTACTTAGTTCTTTACATAAAAAAAAAATAAATAAACTTAACATCTACAACTAAAATTATAAACAACTTCTAAGTCAAGAAAAGCTGAAATGCTTTTAACATTATTAAACATATAGTTTTGCACTAACTCACTTGAGTATACATTTAATAGGGCGTACCTTAGTTCTCGTGGTCTAAAAACATATAGAAAAATTATTCTGCAAAGATAAAATTCGAAAAGACTTAAATGAATTTTTTACATTAATTTAATGGTCTTTTCTTTTCTACAAAAAACAAATGTGACATTTTATTTAAAACAATGCAATTTGGTGTCTTTTTCTAAAAAATTTTGCTCCCGAAAAGAGTGGGTTTTTTAGAATAAAACAAGCCACCCTTTTCGGGAGCAAAATTTTTAAGAAACAGACACCAAATTGCTTTTTTTTAAAATAAAATGACACATTTTTTTGTAGAAAAGAAAACACCATAACGACGGCTTATATTCAATACGCGCCATCCGCCAAAATACAATTTTTCAGGAGAGAGAAAAAACTGTTTCTTTCGAAAATTCTTAAGGTATGAATTAATCTTTCTTCTATAATATTTTTTAAATATGACTACTAAGTCAGCCTTATAAAAAAAGTAGAACTTTTAACTCTATTCGTAGCGATATGGTTGATGTCGGGTATTGCAACTGAAATCTTCAAATATTTTTATGGCGTATAGCGGTAATTGCACAGTAATAAAAATATGTTTTTTTGCTCTAATATGTAATTTTATTAAATTAAGCATTTGTTTACCGTTTTTCTAACATAAAAGAATTCAATAACAAAACAATAACAAAAAAAAATAAACATAATTAAAAAAGGTAATTCAAATTGGACATTGTCACATTGCTCCTTATTACTTTGACTCCATCTGCACTAAATAATCATAAAAGTAATGATATTCTAGTGGTATAACCGGCTTCAAATCTTGAAGATGTTTCCATTTACTAGGCTGGATTGGTAACTGAGCAGTATGCAAATGCATATAATTTAACTGTTCTGCAACCCGATAATGATGTTAAAAAATTTTTAAAAGACTATGCTTGAATTACGTATTCATGTTTTTTCTATGGGAGGTGGGCGTGATCAGGTATATATTTTCAGGAGCCCATTTTACAATTATAATATTTATTTTTTGTGAAAATTGAGTTGATGTTTTAGAAATCAAGGCAGAAATCAAATTTCGCACAAATGATTATGAGTTTTTCAAAATGCTATGTGCCAAAAAACAATGCCATAGGTCAAAATTTAATTTTCACTTTGTATGGGAGGTGGGCGTAAAAGTGGGCGGATATTTTTTAAATATCCCACAAATGATTGCGAGAGCTTAAAAATGCTATGTGCTAAAAAACAATTCCGTAGGTTAAAATTTAATTTTCACTTTGTATGGGAGGTGGGCGTAAAAGTGGGCGGTTCATTTTGATTTTTTCCATTTTTTTCTTGATTCAAACAAATGCCTATGTGACAAGTTTCATTATCCTTCAACAACTTCTTCTATTTTTTGCCGCTCGTTCTATGAATTTCAACCAATGTGTGGCGTATGGCGGGTATTGCATTAAAAAAAAACGCATTAAAAAAGAACTTATATTAATTTTTTTTTTCTGAAATTTTTGTCAGAGATAAAGCTGGCATCAGTGAACAATTTGCCGTCAAAAAGTCATTTTCCAATAATTGGTGTATGGCGGGTATTGAATATAAGCCTTCGATACGTTTTTTCTTAAGTTGTATTTAATATATTTTTATTTTAAAAATTTTATTTTGAACATTTAAATAAGCACTGCCCTTCTATAAACATTTAAATATATAGTTAAAAACACCATTTATACAAAACCATTTTATGCGTGTAAATATTTTGTACAACTCAAACATCATGTATATTCATTTTAACATTTGCACCATGCATTTCATTTATTTTATGGCTTGAACACAAAACACAAGTACAAATTTGAATTATATTTACAAGGAAACCCAAACCCTCCAAACATTTGGTAGAGTGTTTTGTGGTTGTCTTCCAAAATGTTACTTCACTGCAGCGAAGCCAGTTTTTACCAAAATTATTCAAAATCTACTACAGTTTTGTATAACTTTGTTTAATTTACGGAAGTTAAAAGCGGTGTTCGAAAATAAACAGAACATTATTTAGCGTTCGGCTTACACACCCAGCAACGATATCTATTTTTTAGAGTTTGTATAGACGGCACAAACTTAAATAGCGTTTGTAACTATTTTCAAGAAAGAGCCGAACATTATATAGTGTTCTGTTCTTCGTTCAAAGAACAGAATAATTCAGTGATACTGTAGACAACCATTATACATATTTTAATTAACAAGGTTTCGTTTGAATGTGCTAAATTCCCATTTCATACTATTGATTTCATACTATTGTTGATGGAAAAAGCTATCCCTATGCGAATTTCACTGGTTGCTTAGGCCAGATCGTCAGGAAACTTCATCCAAAGATTTTGGAAAAACTAAAGATATTATTTTAATACAACTAAACAGCGAACAAGAATTATAAGCTCCAGTTTAACTTGTAACCATATCAAAGGTTAAACAAAACAGCTTGTGGGTGTATGTTTTGTTGGAATAAAATTATTATTAAAAAGCCCGGAATTTTTTTTCGTATATGTATTTTGTTTTTGTTAAAAATGTTTGGTTTTTTTTACCAGCCAAAAGGGAAGGGACAAGTGCATAGAATTGTCACCCTAATTAGATCGACGTTTGAGAAAAAGCAATACCGCTCAGCCCTGCCTATAGATATTTCCCAAGCATTTGGGCAAAGTTTGGCATGATGGTCTACTCATCAAAATGACACGAATGCATCCTCAAAACACTCACAAGCTTCTGGAGAGGTATCTAACAGGCAGAACATTCATAGTAAGGTTGCAAGATAAATTATCCCCCCCTCAAGAAAATTACTGCTGGTGTCCCCCAAGGCAGCATATTAGGACCGCTTCTATATATAATATACACAGCGGATATGCCAAAAAACCTGAGCACGCATACCTCTACACTCAAAATATTATGTAGTTAAATTCAAACGAAAATTCATTTGAAACAAATTAAAATCCATTTAAAAAACGGATCATTTACATTTCATTTAAAACAAATGATTTTTTAAGTAATTTCTAAGTTTTTTATTTATTGAACATCATATTCGTTAAAATTGAATAGTTTTTACTTTAAAAAAATATATTTTAACCGATAAAAATCAAACAAATTAACAAAAAAAAAATACGGAAAACATTATTTTTTGGTAGTTTGTTTTTTTAATAACAAACATAAATGTTGAAAAATAAATTTATTCGTAAAATAACTATATTTTTATTCAATTTTAACAGTACCGAAAACGAATTTAATAACCTACAATCAGTTACTGTAATAATTTTATGAGTGTACAATTATTAGCGTTAACCATGACCCAAAAGTCGCATCGCAAAATCTGCAGTTCCACATCAATGAACTAGTGGCCTGGCTAGAAAAATGGAGAATAAAGGTTAACCCGGCTAAATGTGCTCACTTAACTTTCACGCTCAGAAGACAAACGTGCCCAGCTGTAAAAATAAATAACATCACTGTTCCGGTAGAAAACCATGTTAAGTACTTGGGAATTCATATAGATAGACGCTTGACCTGGTCGCGTCATATTGAAGCGAAAATAACGGCTATGAAACTTAAAGCAGCTCAACTACATTGGCTTCTCGGTCGAAACTCAAAATTGTCCTTAGACAACAAAATTCTCTTATACAAGTCCATCATAAAACCAATATGGACATATGGCATCCAATTATGGGGTACTGCATGCGCATCTAACATCCAAAAGCTTCAAAGAAGACAGTCTAGAATATTACGACAAATTGTCTGCGCCCCATGTTATATACGCAAAGATATTATCCACCGAGATCTCAACGTCCCCACTATCCAGGAGGAAATTAAAAAATATTCAATAAGCTACATCGATAAACTAATGGTCCACCCTAACTACCGTAACTAGAAGACATTTTTAAAATACAGCAGTTAGTGGTTACATTGGTAACAACTAATAAACAACAAGTAGAATTAAGAATTGAATACATATTGTAAATTTCGATAAGAAAGATTCAATAATAAAAATAAATTTAAAAAAAAGGACGAAAATTAATCCGAACACAATGAAGTTTGTGGATTTAAAAAAGAAACCGAACGGAATTAAATGTTCTCACCTTTTGTTTAGATGAATAAAAACAGAATTATTTTTGTTTTCGAAAGATGACAAATAGGGAAGCCGTATTTTTTACCGATTTACTACACAAACACTATTGGCGTTTTTGTTTTCCACAAATCTACCGAACCGATTACAAAGGAGCTATATTTAGTGTTTTTTTTTGCAAACACTGATTAAAATAATCTTATATAAAGCTAAATATGGACAAAAATTTAAATCGATCTTTATCTCGATAGCAACATTTATAAGAGATTTTAGTAAGTAAGTGTTTAATTTATTAAAATTAGGGTTTATATTTCACTTATTTAGACAACTCTGACAAACAAAAGAAGTATTTAGTTTTAATGTCTTTTGTTTATAGAACTTTTATACCGGATCACTGCGATTCGAGCACGTCTGCAGTGTTTTACGATATATTGCAATGAAGGATAGAGTGCACTTTCCACTCCGCATCGTCGTACGGGACAATAACATACAAAACAAATGGCATCATTCTATTTCCAGATATATAATTGAGGCATTCATAAATTTTCAATTCCTAATATGCTTAAATAATATAAAAGATTCGTTTTAAAAATCAAAATTGAAACAGTTGTACCAAGGATGTCACAGAAGGGTTAAGAACCCCCTGGTTCTCAGTAAGAAATAAGCCTAGAAGAAGTGTTGTTAGACCTATTCGAACTGAAGAATTGTACGAAAAATTCGAGATGCTACTCAATTAGGAATCTCCAGAATAGCGCTGCTGTACATTTCAAGAAGATATTTTGGCTCCCGAGTCCCTTGTTAAAAATACTGACTTACAAAATACAAAATTTCAAAATCATGAATTTTAATACCCCGGTTAATTGTACAGATGTAGTTTTATGGTATAACAAACATTGGCTTAACTAACTAACTCTGCTTAGCCGTCTTTCGGCCCGGCGCAAATATATCATATACAATATATGACTTTTCTTATAAAATGCTTGGTTTGTAACTAATTTGCAAGCTCTATCCTTCCTTCGTTTTATTTCAAGATACATTTTTTTACTGCCTCGAAATTACAATTCCTGCTTCCACTTTGTCGCCATATTGTATTCGCTTAGTTTTTGCTTTTGAAGTTCCATCCAATGTCTTTGATTTGTCCTCATTTATCGCCAGACCAATTTTGGCTGATTCCTTCCCAATCCACTCATAGGCATCAATAACATCTCGCATTTTTCTTTCAATAGCATCAGTATCATCGCCATAAGCTGCTTTTTCCGAAAATTATTCTATTAATGGGCTGAATAAATTGCACAACAAGCTGTACCCCTTGATGACTTTCATGCATATGGAGTTGTAATTTCCACAAAGAATTAAGATGGCCTAAGGATTGTCTGGCACGATGTTTTCTTTCAAGCCCCCAGATTTTCATATTATGCCGCCTTTGTTGCGGAAATGTTCCACGTCTTCTCTCTGTTGCTGGTGCAGTGTGAACTGAAGCATAATGTTTACACTTATTCACATTTTTGTTTGTAAATACATAACAAATTGATTCTAGAGCTTTTTGTATACCGATTGACTCAGAATCACTTACTAAGTCGATCTAACGATGTTCGTCCGGCTGACTGGCTGTTCGTCTCTCCATGTAAATCTTGTGCGCAAAGTATAGGTTGCAATTTTAAATACTTTTTAATTGTCATAAGAACGAAGCCTATTAATTATCATAAAAATCAGTTTATAAATTTGCATAGCCCCCACACTAACTTTTTTCCAAAAAAAAATACCCTTTGTATGCATAAACTATTTTATTTGGTTATGGCAAAGTCAGGCTAGTAGGCCTAAAATTGACCTTATGTCCCATACGACACAAAAAATCGTCGACTGGTCCATGGGTCACAAACAGGGTCTGATCTGGAAAACTTGTATGTATATACCAGGATATTCAATTAATCGCGCGAATAATTATTCGTTGTACAAATTTAATCGAATAATAATCGAACAATTTAATATTGTTTGATTAATCGAATAATTTTAATTTTCTCTAGCTTTGAAGTTTAAAAATAAGATACAAAATTATACTTTTTTAACATAAAAATTTATTCACAAAAGGTTCTTCATGTAACAATAAAGGAAATCTGTTTAAATAAAAAATAGCATCAAAATTTAAGCTAATCTTCTAAAATGATCTTACAAAAAGTATATACAGCTTAGAAGTTTATATATCAAACGATTTCTTACTTTTTCTGAGATGAAACTGGATTTAGAAAAGATTTTTTCACTTATTGTTGACGCTGGACAGATTGAAAGTAAAGCGTTATAAAGCATATCCAATTTGTCTGTTCTTTTTTTTTTGTATTTTTTAAAATTTGGTAGTCTTCCATTAAGAAACAATAAAAAGGTATTTAAAACGTAGCATCTTTCTTTTTACATATGAAAAAAAAAGAAAAAAAAAAAATTACATATATTTTGAAAAAATTTCGATTAATCGATTAATCGACATTATTCGAATTATTCATTAATCGATTAATCGACATAAATAATCTGAATTATTCTTTAATCAATTAATCGACATAAATTATTCGTTAATCGATTAATCGACATAAATTATTCGTTGATTATTCGAACAGTAAATCGTACAAAATTAATCGATCGAACAACGGCTTATCGTTTGTAGCATATAGCATAAACTGTCGTGTAGGGTATCGAATTATCGTGCTTAATCGACTATATATGCATGCATATAGATTACGGTAAGATAAATTACATGTTTAAAGTAAAACGCTCAAGGTAGAAATAATTTCAATAAGAATTCGGTTGCATAACCGGTATATTTTTTCCAAATGAAAATGCTTGCAGGGCATTTCTTGAATAAACTTACTCATGTATGTAAAAGTATGCGTAGAATGCATTACGTTTATTTGACATGTGAGTTAATACTTTAAAATGTTACTTACACATTAGTGTATATGTAGAAGAAAGTATGTGTGTATACAGTTAAAGCGTATCTAAGGGAATTTTCCCAAAGGTATTAAATGTACATTACTTAAAGAAATTGAACATAAAAGAACGCCAGAGATGGTTTATATATAGCAGCTTGCTTGTCCTTTTGTAAAGCTGAATTTTATTTTAATAAAAATAAAATTGTAGTTTTATTGCTGAAGTTGTTTTAATAAATGAAACGAAATTTATTAAAACGGTTTGTTAATGTTAAAGAATTGTCCTTTTTCGCTACTTTCATAATAACTAGTGTGTCATTAAAAAGGTTTGAAATTTAGCGTCATTAAAATATCAAAAGTTGGATTAAAAAAAGAAGTTTTGTAGATTTAGATTAGAGCATTTGTTTCATATTGTCCCTTTTTAGAAATTTAATCACAAGCTATGATAATTGAAATGGTTTAACATGTATAATCAGTAGTCCATTAAATTTTTTTATCCCAGCTTTAAGCTTAAACTTAATACATTGAAAGCTTTTCCATGCGAACAACGACATTTGGCTCAAATTTGTCAGCTCTCGGGAGATTTCCGTTAAAGGTTCAGTTGGAACAAATGTAAAAATGTAAAAAGGGAACTTAGTAAATCGTCCCTCTACAGAAGCTATCCAGCTGAAAGAGCTGTCAGTATTTAAAGCTTTCATTTTATGCAAAAATGCCTACGAAAACGTTTAAAAAAGAAAAACAACTAAGAAAGTATAGTCGGTCCAGCCCGTCTATATGATACCTACACCACAGTATTATAAAACAAGTTAGAAAGTATAGTCGGTCAAGCCCGACCATATGATACCCTAGACCACAGTATTTAGAAACACAACATGCTTATGTGTCCATGTAAATATGGATTTATCTATGTTTATAAACTTCATGAAAATCGGTTTGAAAGTTTGTGAGAGGCAGAAATTGCCCCCTGCCGCCCCTTGTGTTCCTATTTTTTAAAAACTGTATAGCTAATGTGTCCCTATAGATATGGATCTATCTATGTTTTAAATTTCATTAAAATCGGTTTGAGAGGCAGGAATTGCCCCTATCTCCCCTCGTGGTCCGATTTTTTTAAAAATTTATACATTTTGTGTCCATATAGATATGGTTCTATCTATGTTTTAAATTTCATTAAAATCGGTTTGATACTTTCTGAAAGGAAAAAATTTCCCCCTATCTTCCCTCGTTATCCTACGATTCGGCCCATTTTCAATAGGGTTGGTCCTTGTGCCTATAAGAACCTATGACTCAAATTCTATCAAATTATCTCCAAAATTGCGACCTGTACTTTGCGCACAAGGTTACATGGACAGCCAGCCAGCCTGCCAGCCGGATGGACATCGTTAGTTCGACTCAGAAAATGTTTCTGAGTAGATCGGTATACTTTAAGGTGGGTCTAGGACCACTATTTGAAGGCGTTACACACATCAGCACAAATCTATAATACCCTCTCCACTATTGTGGTGTGGGTATAACAAATTTACGAGAGTGCACCCTATTCGGGACCCATGGAGAATCATGCTTATGTGCCCATATAAGTATGGATCTATCTATGTTTTCAATATCATTAAAATCGGTTTGATAGTTTCTGAGAGGCAGAAATTGCCCCTATCTCCCCTCGTGATCCTACGATTCGGCCCATTTTCAATAGCCTGCCAGCCAGCCGGACGGATATCGTTAGATCGACTAAGAAATTGATTTTGTGTCGATCGGTGTACTCTGAGGTGGGTCCAGGACCCATATTTTAAGGGGTTACACACATCAACACAAATGCATAATAACCTCTCGACTATTGTGGTGTGGGTGTAATAATTGGGAGAATTTATTAAAAACTATTTATTCAAAAAAAATTATTTTATTTAGGAACAATTTTTTTTCTGTGTGTTATACACATGAAATAAATAAGAAAATTCGTTTAGAAATATTTTCACTTTATCCAATTTACACAAAAGACAATTTAACATTTGGCACCCCAACCCCACCTCCCTCTCACCTAAATATAAATGTTACAATTTATCACTTTTATCGCATTAAGGAATACCAAAAATAAAAAAATAAAAACAAAAAAAAAGTATGTTAAATTTTTGTATTGTTATGTTTTATTTTTCGTTGTTCATTTCCAAATGCCTAAAATTTTAACGCACATGAAACGACAAACTTTGTTGGAAAAAAGTCTTTAACACAGGGATGGATAAGCGAAAGTCTGTAAATGAATTTGTGTATGTTAGAAAGTAAAATACATGTGAATTTTTCTAATTTCACACATTACATTCAAATGAATATTGTTCTCACACACTAACACACACGCACACATGCTGCCGCTGCCTATATAATTTAATAAATTCCTACCAAACTTGTAACTAGTGAAATGCACAGTGGGTTTTAAGTAACAGTATTAAAACAAATATTATTTTGATAACGTTCAGTAAAGTCGAAAAGAGTACATATGTGCAAAGAAAAAAAAACACTAAATAAAAAATTTGTTCCTACTTATTTATAGTACGAGTCGTACATAAACCAATATGCGTGCATACGCGCGTGGTTGTAAAAGTTTGTTCTAGAAATAACAACAACAGTATGAAATAATGTAAAATACGACTTGCTTCTTTTGCGTAACACAACGACAACACTACAAGAAGAAACAAATACGTTCATTATACTCATGTTTAAAATAAAATAAGAAGCAAAAATTCCCAAATTCTATTTCTTTAAATTATTTAGTTAATTACATAAAATATAAAAAATGAATTATTACGAAAACCATGTCGGCCATGCTGCTGATGTCTTATTATTGAGAGTTCTTCTGCACAAAAAAATACGGAATACGACAAATGTGAAACAAACAAGTGCAACTGCTAAGTTAACAATAGTATTTTTCTGCCTATCTTGGCGTAAGTATTAAGGTTAGAGATTAACTAACTTTGATGATTTAAGAATTTCTTAGTTGGTTTTATTCATAATTCGTACTTAAAATAATCGGAAAGTCGGAACCAAAAACTGTCCAACAAAGCACATTGAATAAACCAGCAGTAAAAGCAACAGTTTACTTTTGGCCAAAGACAAGTGCAGAAGTGAAAGAAATTACAGTTTTTCTACTTTGATTGCAGTTTTTGAAACGCTGGTTAGAATTAATCTCACTTTCGGATTATTTTAAGTACGAATTATGAATAAAACCAACTAAGAAATTCTTAAATCATCAAAGTTAGAGATAAACTGTTATCTCACTATAACAATTGTGCTTTTTCATTGAACTGCTAGTTTTTGATATTTTTAATTAGGCGCACGTTCATTTTATTTAATTTTGCGCTTAATAGAAAAACTGGGCGTAAAAGTAGGCGTGGTACATTTTTCTTACGATGAAAACGTAAAATGGATTAATACGAACATTTAAAAGAAAAGTTAGTCAAATCTATGGATCCGTTTTTTGATTTTTGGTAAATCAAAAAAAGTGGGTGTAAAAGTGGGCGGGGCAAAATTTTCTTTTCGTATAAATCTAAGTTGGACCATGGCGATCATTTTAAAGAAAAAATCGTCCAAATCGGTCAAGCCGTTCTCAAGTTATGCGCTTAATAGAAAAATTGGGCGTAAAAGTAGGCGTGGTAAATGTTTCTTTCGATGAAAACTTAAAATGGATTAATACGAACATTTGAAAAAAAATTTGTCAAATCGATGGAACCGTTTTCTGATTTTAGGTAATTCGAAAAAAGTGGGCGTAAAAGTGGGCGGGGCAAAATTTTCTTTTCATATAAATCTAAGTTGGACCATGGCGATCATTATAAACAAAAAAACCGTCCAAATTATAAAGATGTCAATGGTAGTGCTATATGAAAATTGGATTTTTCCACGCACCTCCGCCCGCAGACCGAAAATCAAAAATCAGACTTCACAGTGTCACTCGCCTGAATATTCTGAAGATTCCCTGAAAATTTCATCCCAAAAAATCGTGCAATGTATGGAAAACGGGTTTTCGAAATTCTGGGCCTTGAATTTTTTTAATATTTCGAAAACCCGTTTTACATATCGCTCATTTGCTGCAAGACCGGCATAACTCAAAAAATTAAATTTTGGAGTTAGAGATGCATAATTGTTCGCTTTGTTTTTCTTTTTATTGTGTATTCAATTCATCTTAATATCTTTTATACTTTTCCAGTTTGAAGAGAATGTGTCTTCTTTTTTTCTAAGTAGTTAGAACAAATCAAAAACATTAAATGCGTTTATCTCGAAATTGATTTTTTTGAGTTATGCCGCTCTTGCAGCAAATGAGCGATATATTGCACGATTTTTTGTTTTAGAAGACCTCTAGTGAAATTTAATGCAGAAAATATACGTCGAACATTTTAACCCTCTAAAGTGCCGTTTTAGTGTAGAAGTTAAACAAAGGACAAAAACGACCCCTTAAAATGAGTGCTAGAGGGTTAATTCATTCTATGAAAAGAATCGCCATACAATTCTACTGCAGACATCTGCAATAGTCCTTTAGATCAGAAGTACATTAAGTATATTTTTTTGACTTGTACCAAACGTCTTTTCAACACTCATAAAATTATTACAGTAACTGATTGTGGTTTATTAAATTCGTTTTCCGTACTGTTAAAATCGAATAAAAATATAGTTATTTTACGAATAATTTTATTTTTTAACATTTATGTTTGTTATTCAAAAAACAAACTACCAAAAAATAATGTTTTGCCGTATTCATTTTGTTATGTAGGTCGATTTTTGTCGGTTAAAATATATTTTTTAAAAGTAAAAACTATTCAATTTTAAGGAATATGCTGTTTAATAAATAAAAAATTTAGAAATTAATGAAAAAATCATTTATTTTAAATGAAATTTAAATGATCCGTTTTTTAAATGAATTTTAGATTGTTTAAAATGAATTTTCATTTGAATTTAACTACATAATATTGAGAGTGAAGAAATTCAAAAATTTCAATGCCCGAAATTTCGAGAATTCGTTATAGATACATTGAACGAACTTTTGGTCTTTGTAGACCCCTAGTAGAATTTGATGCAGAAAATATTCGTGGAACATTTTTACCCTTAAAAGTGTCGTTTTATTATACTCTTGTGTAAAAGTTGGGAAAAAGGACAAAAAGGACCCCTTAAAATGAGAGTTGGAGGGTTAATAAATTCTAAGAAAAGAATCGCCTTACGATTCCACTGAAGACATCTGAAATTATTTTTTAGCTCAGAAGTACATTTAGTATATTTTTTTTTGACTTATACCAAACGCCTTTTCAAAAAATTCAAAAACTTTAGGGGCCCATGTTTCGGGAGCCCGAGCTAACTTTTCAAAACCCTTTGGCAGATTTGCTCTACTAATAGTCCACTTTCATTTCGCGTTGCAAGTGTTGAGGCTGGTTGTTTTTTTTTTTTTTGTTGCACAGTGTTATAAACAAAATATCTTACCCAAAATGCGGCAGTCTCGCAGGAAAACTAGTTTTGACGACTTCCTTATTTTGGTTTTGGTCTTTATTATTATTTTTATTTTATATTTATGTTATTCTCATAACAGAAATATCTTATATATAAATACGGGAACAATATTTGGGTGGTTGATTTTTAAGTATCTTATCGTCCACCGATTTTAATGAAACATATATCGTTTTAAAGGAATTTGTGTGTAGATATTGGTATTTCCACAGAAATGTCTACTTTTTGTCACGTAACGTCACCAAACATTTTTAATCGTTTCTCAAAGAATAATGAAAATATTATTTACTTTTTTTGCATTTGGGTGTAGAGCGCAACTAGGTTTTCATTTAGTGAAAGAGAGGAAAAATTTGAACAACGTGGTTCTAAAATACAAGAATAATTGCTGGGTGACGTGACGTGACAAAAAGAGAGATTTTCTGTGGAAGTGCCCATATGTACAATATATTTTTTTTTCTAAATTTGTTGAATTCAAGAGTTTGAAAAGCGTTTTATTTATCTTACAGACATACGTACAAAGTTGGGTGAATAGTGCATTTTTGCAGTTCTCTTAAAATGTGTACGTTTTTGTTGTATAACGCACAGGTTTTCTCGAAAGTACATGTCGAGTGGTCGTATTTCGGCCAACGCGCGATCCTACACAGAAAAAAATAAAAATTGATTTCAATAAAAAAATTTCTGATATAAATTAAAAAATTAATTAAATTTGCACCAGTAAACAAATTAATAGTATCAATTAAACCTGTTAATAGTATTAATTAAACGTTAAATTCACTTGATTAAACGTTTAATTCACTTGATAAAGTTTTTAATTAAACCTGATTTTATGTTTGATTAATGCTTTAATTGGTTAAAAAATTTTGGAGAATTTTTTCTGTGTAGTATAAATAAAAATTCTGAAAGTGCAATAAATATACCTGGAAAATATTGAATCAATAAGACTATTAAAGTATGAAAGCTTTATAAATTGTAATTTGACTTAGAATACACATTCAAATTAATATCAAAATTTATTCTCATAACTTTTGATATAATTTTGCCTACTGTTCTAAATAAAGCAGACGAGACACATATACATAAATTCGGTACCTTTGGGCGCGTAAGTGTGTGTGTGTGTGAATTTCCTAAACTTCTACAGTCGAATTTTGTATGTAGAAATGCAGAGTTACATATGAATGGATATAAAAATGTGTATATGTATGTATGTGCATATACACGGAAAATAATTTATGTTATATTTTACGAATAAAATAAACTTAACTTGTTATACCCACACCACAATAGTGGATAGGGTAGTATGCATTTGTGCTGATGTGTGTAACGCCTTAAAATATTGATCCTAGACCCACCTTAAAGTATACCGATCGTCTTAGAATCACTTTCTGAGTCGAACTAACGATGTCCGACCGGCTGGCTGGCTGTCCATGTAACCTTGTGCGCAAAGTACAGCAATTTTGGAGATAATTTGATGAAATTTGAGTCATAGGTTCTTATTGGCACAAGGACCAAGCCTATTGAAAATGGGCCAAATCGTAGGACGACGAGGGAAGATAGGGGGAAATTTCTTCCTCTCAGAAACTATCAAACCATATCTACATATATGGACACAAAATGTATGCATTTTTTTAAAAATAGGACCACGAGGGGAGATAGGGGCAATTTCTGCCTCTCAAACCGATTTTAATGAAATTTAAAACATAGATAGATCCATATCTATATGGACACATTAGCAATACAGTTTTCCAAAAATAGGACCACAAGGGGTGGTAGGGGGCAATTTCTGCGTCTCACAAACTTTCAAACCGATTTTCATGAAGTTTATAAGCTTAGATAAATCTATATTTATATGGACACATAAGCATGATGTGTTTTTAAATTCTGTGGTGTAGGGTATCATATGGTCGGGCTTGACCGACTATACTTTCTTACTTGTTTTTTTTTTCGTATTATTAACAAAAATTTTGTAAATAATACGAAAAGAGTTTATTCAACCCTTTTTAAACTCTACGGCACTAATGAATTTATTCGTATCAGAAAACAGTAAGAATGAATTCGCTTTTGCTGAGTATTCACACATTCAATGCTTTTGCCATGCAATCAATCGACAACAATAAATTATTTTAATGCTATGCTAACATTCATTGTTTTTACTGGTAATGAAAAATATCTAAAAAAAAAACTTATGTTTTCTTTATATTAAATTCAAATTATTTGGAAAATTAATAAAAAAGAACATTTAAAAAATTTTTTTTAAGAAACGCTTTTCTTAAAAAAGAACGTTTAAAATATTTTTGGACCCCCCCCCTAGATTTTATCCTGGCTACGCCCATGTATTCGTCAATTGTCATCGGGAATATGTATGCCTGTTAAGTTTGCATTGAGTAAAAGGCGGACAAAAAAGCATTTTACCAAAAAAAAATGTTGTCCCCCCCCTAGATTTTATCCTGGCTACGCCCATGTATTCGTGTATTGTCATCGGGAATATGTATGCCTGCAAAGTTTCATCCATTTGCATTGAGTATAAGGCGGTTAAATTAACGTTACAAGATTTGATTTTCCGAAGTGAAGCTAAAGAAAAGGTTTTAAAAAGGAATTCTAATCATTTAAGAAATCAGTGATAATTGAAAATGTTAATTAGTTATTTAAAAAACACACATTGACATATAAAATTATGTATTATTGAAGATGTCGATGTGTACACAGCATACCCTGCAGAAGATTGAACTAGTACCTTATTAGTACCAAACTAGTACAAAAATAACGAGTACTATTTCTCAACTGTAAACTTTTCTATACCGTCTTAATGCTAAAATTAGAATTGAGTGTGCTTGGAACATCACTATCACTATTGGTTCTAGACGTGTATTAGTACACTTGGACCACATTGGGTGCATTTTGCATTAGCATTTCAAATTTTTTTTGTAATAAAAATGCCATAAAAAAATGATTTGAAATCAAATTTGAGAAGCTGCATAAAAATAGAAAAATGTACTGAAATTTCAGTATTGTTACAAAAAATTCCATCAGTCTTTAGCCTCTTCAGACCATGGGTACACATATGTGCACCTTAAAATATTACAAGTTTTAAAGACTAGTGACATCGTGTGACCAATAGAAACAGTTTTATCACTTGCTTTAAGCTACTGCGCTTCAAAACAATATCAAAAAATGGCAGGGTTTAGAAGTTTTAGCCATTATTTTTACATCTGAATTTAACTGTTTGAAAAAACCATTTGGGATATTTTTCCTCAATAACTAATCGCTAAGACCTGAAGTACACATATGTGCATCTCTTTTTCTACCAGTTTAAATAAAAAAATTAAAAAAATAATAAAAACCGAAATTTAAATTACACCTCATAATATAAAACAAATAGTTAATAAGCCCTTTACTTAATCCGTTCAGTTCAGATCTTAAGAAATTAAGAATTTACGTTGAAATTTTTCATATTTTAAGACCTGAGGTACACATATGTGCCCCCTTAATTTCTAAGAATTCAAATAAAATTAAAAAAAAAAAAATATACAGTTGTCTTATTTGCGCCCCAAAAGGTGTAAACAATATATAAAAAATTCAATGGGTTAATGTTCGGGTCTTAAGAGGTTAAGTAGTACAAGTAGTATCAAGTACTGGTACTCATATGCACTAGTATTTTTAAAACCTTTTCTTAAGCTTCACTTCGGAAAATCAAATCTTGTAATGTTAATTTAACCGCCTTTTACTCAATGCAAATGAATGAAACTTTGCAGGCATACATATTCCCGATGACAATACACGAATACATGGGCGTAGCCAGGATAAAATCTAGGGGGGCAAACTTTTTTTTAAATGTTCATTTTTAAGAAAAGCGTTTCTTAAAAAAAAATTTTTTTAAATGTTCTAATTATATAAAAACTCTAACCC
Source organism: Pollenia angustigena (assembly GCA_930367215.1). Taxonomy (NCBI): domain Eukaryota; kingdom Metazoa; phylum Arthropoda; class Insecta; order Diptera; family Polleniidae; genus Pollenia; species Pollenia angustigena. The sequence continues at coordinate 18,643,016 of OV884060.1, forward strand.
CGTTAGCACTAGTACTTCTTGTTCTAGAAATTGTACTAGTGGCATTTAGACAATTAACTCTTAATATTCTGCAGGGTAGTTTTAAGTTTTTATGTGTGTCAAAATTCACTAAAAAAAACCCCTGATGATGAACTCCGAATAAAACAGGACCCAAAAAACACTAGACTCAAGCTTCATTAATTTTAGTTTATTTGCAATTAAAAGGTCGAACAATAACAACTTTGATTAAAATAAACGAAAAAAGTTATTGTATTTTGTTCCCCCTTCAATATACGAACGATTTATTTATCTACATTGAGTCCAACTTTCGTGGTTTTGCTTTAGTCTACTTAAGTTTTTGCATGCATTTTGTTCGGTGTAGCTGAACATACAAACATATGTACATATGTGTGTATATCTTTGTTTATATCTATACGATTTTGAATATATCATTTTATGTGTTTTGGCACGAATGTGATTTAACACATATTAAGTCATGTGTATAAACATGCTCACATATGCCGCACATTTATCATTTCAATTCTTGTTTTTGTTCATTCTGCCGTTTGTTGCTGTTGTATCAATTTAGGTTTTATCATTTTTCGAAACATTTATGTATATTTTTCTATCTACAAAAAAAAAAAAAAAAAAAAAAAAAAATTTAAAAATGACAACAATAAAAATTAAAGGTGAACTTTTATTGTCGTGAAGTTTATTAAAGAAAATACTTAATAAATTTAAGGAAGCTTGAATATTTTATACATTTTTATACCCTCCACCACAATTAGTTGTGAAGAGGGTATATTAAGTTTGTCATTCCGTGTGAAACTTTTTTATTATTCATCTCAGACCCCATAAAGTATATATATTCTGGGTCCTTGAGTAATTCTAAGTCGATTTAGCCATGTCCGTCTGTCTGTCCGTCTGTTGAAAACACGCTCACTTTCGAACAACTCAAAAGAAATGAACAAACTTGGTGTCAAATAGCTTGTAGTTATCCTAAGCAGTTTGGGATTGAAAGCCAGCCAAATCGGTTCAATAGGACCAGAGCTATGAATCAAAATGTGGAACCACCACCTAAAAAAATTGATAATTTTGTTACAAAAAATAACATAAATGCTGGAACAAGGCACGGAATGAGGTAAGATTTTGGAAAAAATTTTTTATTTGACTGGAAATTACGCTGTTAAATTTCGTGACGATCCGTCCATAATTTACCCTAAGCCCCATATAAACACTACTCCCGGAAAACAGTTTAGTACGCCTAAAACCGTAAAAAATAATGCAATCATAACAAATTTTGGCTCGTCACAGTTTTATAGGACTATAAATGATACTGTGAAATTTCGTGAAGATTGGAACATAATTTACCCTAGGCCCCATAGAAACCCTACTCCCGGAAAACAGTTTAGTGCACCTAAAACCATAATTAGTAATGCTATCATAACAGAAATTGGTACGTCACAGTTTTAAAGGACTAGAAATGACGCTGTGAAATTTCGTGATGATCGGTCCATAATTTACCCTAGGCCCCATATAAACCCTACTACCGGAAAACAGTTTAGTAGCCTAAAACCATAAATAATAACAAATCGACACAGTTTAAGATAATAATAACATCATACAGATATTACTCCTTAAACATTGGAACTGTTGGTGGAGGGTATCAAAGATTCGGCACAGCCGAATATAGCACTCTTAAATTATCAAAGTAATTTTTGGGAATACAGAATTTTTAATTCACAAGATTTTGTTTGTCATGCTTATTTTGCAATTTGTATTCTTGATAAAAAAAACACTGTAATTTATTGTTGAAAGGATAAGCTATTCCTATGCGCATTTCACTGGTTGCTTAGGCCAGATTGTCAGGAAACTTTATCCAAAGATTTAAGAAAAAGTAAGCAAAATCTTGTAATTTATAAAAATTTTTAGTAAATAAAGTAAATAAAAGAATAAAAATTATCAATAAATTTCATGTTGTTAATACCATCCTTCAGTAAAATAATTTAATGAAAATTTAATTTGATGAACTCAACTAAAACTAAACAACGTACTAAAAATGTCAAAAATTTAATTTTAAAAATTTGTTTATTGGAGTAAATTTTTTGAAATTAATAAAAAAAATTGTTAATTATTAGTTGTTTTTGTTGGGCTGCAGGTCCAAGTAAATAAATAAAATTAATAACTAAAAACTCGTGATTTTTGTTTTTATATTTTTATTTTTATTCCCAATATTTCGGCTAGCGTCGCTAACCATCTTCAGGGGTCTAAATATTTAAATACATAAAATAATAAAAAATGTAAACAATTAAAAAATATATAACAAAACTTCACAAAAACACTTGTTTTCTTTGCTATAAGATTTTCTTAACTAAATCTAGTTTTTTTTTTATCGTCTGTTTTTGTTTATTATTTGTCTGTATATGTGAGCACAATTTTCTGTATCTTGTCGGTAATTGAGATGAAGTTCTGGGTCAGTATTAATGATATGAAGCATCTCTAGGGTAAATCTCCAACAGTAATTTCTCTCTTGTAATATTTGTACTCCTTCAAAATGACGTTTATGATTTGTCAGCGTACAGTGGGCTGCTAGCGCAGTTTTTTGATCAATAGGTTTGTCACTGGCTTTTTGGTCAGATTTATGTGACGGTATCCTTGTCTTAAGTTTTGTTTTTGTCGTCCCCCACTTCACGGAATTTTATACACCACATTTGACTTTTCTTCCTTTTTAATTTTAGATTTTGTCTTACTTAACAACTGATTCACAGTGTCGTCCGTTCTAAATGCTAGTTCAAAATTTTTCTCGTCATAAATATCTGAGTTTTTCCATCTTTCAGAAGGTCCAGAAATATATGATACGCTTTTGTATCTTTTTGGTTGTCTTTCCTCCTGCTGCCTGTTGGTTTTTGCATGTTTTATAAGATTTTTAATTGTCTTTATTGCGAATTCATTCATGCTTAATATATTAGTTATTTTTGCTATATTATTTTTATGGAATTCCGTATCACTTATTTTAAAAACTCGTCGTATGAAATTTGATGCTGTATTTATAATTATTCTTCTAGGATGCTTGGAATAAAAATTGACGAATCGTCCCGAGGCTGTTGGTTTTTGATACCAGTTTACTTTCAAATTGTTCCCTTTTCTTATGGTAATCGCGTCTAAGTATTTTAGTTGGTTATGGCTTTCCTCCTCCATGGTAAATTGTATATGTCCAATAAATGAATTTAGTTTCTCGATGGTGTCATTTATTCTGTCCTTTTTTTAATATTGCAAACAAGTCATCTACGTATTTCATCATTATCCTCGGTTTTTCGTCCATTTTATCTAGAAGTTGTTCCATAATAATGTCATCTATCACTGGTGAGGCTGGAGAGCCCATCGGCATTTCTTTTCTTTGTTCATAGATTTTGTCATCATACATAAAATATCTACTATCCTTAATACAAAACCTTAGAATGTCTATAAACAAATCCATTGGTATATGTGTATGTGTCTCTAAAAAATTTTTTTAATAAAACAATATAAATCGTTTAAAGTGCCAAAAATCTTATAAAAAAAATGTATAAGCAAAACAAAATTTGGCAGTAAAGCTTTCCCTTAAGATTCCAAAGTGCATTTTTAATCGAAAAATCCTTAGCAAACCATAGCACTGATAAAATCGTCATTATTGACCATCAACTTAAGTGCGATAGGACTAGTGAAGTCGATATACTATAGGGTGATTTTTTAGTTATTATCTTTTTGGCAACACTGGTTTAAACAGCTGACGCACGTTTCGTGTTTTGTTTCACTGTCAAACATCTTCAGTTTGGTCTATAATTTAACCATGAATCGTCTTACAAACGAACAACGCTTGCAAATTATTGAATTTTATTATCAAAATGCGTGCTCTGTTAAGAAAGTTCATCGCGCGCTTCTTGTGTTCAGCGACGAAGCTCATTTTTGGCTCAATAGGTACGTTAATAAGCAGAATTGTCGATTTTGGAGTGAAGAGCAGCCAGAAGCATTGCAAGAGCTACCAATGCATCCAGAAAAAGTCACAGTTTGGTGTAGTTTATGGGGTGGTGGCATCATTAAACCGTACTTCTTCAAAGATAATGCGAATCGTAACGTAATTGTGATTGGTGAGCGCTACCGTGAGATGATATTCAACTTGTTTTGCCCAAAATGTAAGAGCTGGACTTGCATGAAGTGTGGTTTCAACAAGACGGTGCCATATCCCACACACCACGCTTAACAATGGACTTATTGAGAGGCGAGTTCAGTGAACATTTTATTTCACGTTAGGGACCTGTCAATTGGCCGCCTAGATCGTGCGATTTAACGCCTTAAGACTATGTTAAAGCTCATGTATATACACACATGCCCGCCTTAATTGACGAATTGGAAGACAACATTGAAACATTTATTAATGAGATACCGGACGAAATGATGGAAAGAGTATGCCAAATTTGGACTAAGCGGATGGACCAACATTTGCATGAAAGAATCTTCAAACAATAAATTATATGGACTGTACTATCGATTCAAATAAAGATTTCATGCATTTTCTGAATTTTATGTGTTTTTTTTTTAAAAAAGTTTCCTATAGCTCTTAAAAAATCACCCGATATTAGTCAGAAGAAGCTCTTATATTTGCACAGTGGACTTCCGAAACGCAATTAAAAAAACTTAAAATTTTAAAAAAAAATGTATTATTGAATTAAAATTGGTCTTATTTAGGCTTTTCTTAGCACTGCCAATCACTCTACCGAATTTCGTTATAAACATATTCTATATACATATAAATCGGCTAAGGCAAAACAGTTAGGAACACTTTCCTCCTCTGTATGTCAACCGATTTGAACAATATATACACCATTTAAGAGGTATTTACTCAAAGAAGTGCACAATGTACATTTTATTAAAATCTGTTCAATAATTTCGGAGTTATAAGCGTTCAAAATTGTTACTAACACAAATGCAACATAAATAAATAAAAATTTATTTTCAATTATCAAATAATAAAAAGTTAGGGTGATCGATTATTCGACATTTTGCAGAAACCGGTTTTCGAATATTTCGACTATATAAATCAGACCAGGCAAAACAGTTAAAAACGCCTTCTTCCTTTGTTTGTCAACCGAACCTCTATGGGGAGAAAAAAAGGGGAAATATGGGAAACTAAATTTCTTTTTTTTTTTACTTTTCTGTGCTTCATGTGATAATTTTTAAATTTTCTATAATATTGAACTTAGAAACATAATATTATAGGTGTAAGATCCTGAGTGAGTGATAACCTATAAGATAAAAAATGCTGGTATTTTTTGTTTTTCATCTGGAACTTTTTGAATTTTCGTAAATATTCGACCTATAAAGAAAAAATTATACATTAAACTGGGTGAATAAGAACATGCAAGGGGAGCTTTTTGGTACTTTTTCGTTCTACATCTGGTACTTTGATTAATTTTCGTTGATATTAGACATAGAAACATAAAATTAAACGTGCAACGTCCTGAGTGGATGACAATATATAAAGGAGACTTTTTGATACTTTTTTGTTTTTCAATTGATATTCCTTATACTGAACTTACAAAATTAAATTAACTCACGTAGAAGATAAAATATGAACCGGAGGTTGGTCCCTCTCAAAATCGATCCACTTTGAAGGAAAAAATAAATGCTCGAAACAAATAAATGCATATATAATTAGATGAATTATGTTTTCTTCATATTTACAAAGAAAAAAAAAATATGGTCGAATTTTGACCATGAGGCGAACACTAGTAATAATAATTTGCGATAGGCCTAATGGAAAATCCCCTCCTGAATTTAACTTAAATACGGCTAAAAATATTTCTCAAAAAAATCATTAAATATTTTTTTAAATTAGGCAACGAGTTATTAAACTGTGAGTTCTGGGGTCTAATCACCGCATACGATATCGAGCAAAATTCATCGAAATTATTTATTTTGGTATCTTGAAACTCGATATCGAATGAAATGTATTGAATTTGAAATAATAGCATTCGACATCGAGTAACTCAACATTACATTTATCGAGTTTTCATTCGATACGCCAGTGTCTATCGTATGCAAAAAACTTCAATAGTTTATTCGATACGATAGTATCGAATGCAGTGATTAGACCCCTGTTTTTATAAAAACATTAGCTAATCATTTATAGATCCCACTCCTGAAATATTCGATCTCTCGAAAGAGGGTATCAATTAAAGGTTAATCATTACACCAAGTTCCTAACTATAAGTCCTAACGGAATTAGTTTTTTGTTTTGAGAGTCTAGATCCTGCAAAGAAAAATTATTTCTTTCCACATGTTTAGCCATGTACTTGAAACCGAATTCGAGTTAAATTGCAATTGAACAAATTTTAAAAACGATGGTGCTTTAAAGGTTAAAAAATACATTATTTTATAAAAATCTTGCTTTGATTAGCACTTTTCTTCACCCGAACTTCTCTTAAAATCTTGATTTTACGGACATAAAAAAGGCTTGAAAACCTCATCGATTATAAATTAATTTGATTTCTATATCCAAAATATGGCCGGTATTTGTTTCGTGTTAGGTATTACATATTTGTATTTGCGCGTACGTATGAGTAATTTTAAAATATTCATTAGGTAAATATTACGCATACGTACTGTTTGTTTTAATAGATGGCTTTTTCATGGAAATAAAAATTCTTAAAATTACATACTGTGTTAACAAAATTAAAATATTTGTTTAATGGGGTGTTACACACGGATAAATTAACTCAGTATACCCTCATTCACGGCAAAAACTAAACCAAATTTTTTAATATGGGCATTTCCGTCAAAAGGTCCACCGTGACCGAAAATTTAAAAGTTATTAAAAGCTGATTATTTTACGATATTGTTATAGAGAAATATTTAGATTTTACTAATTTTATAATTTTACTCATAAATTTGTTCACTTAGATGAACAATCAGACTGCAAAGTTGTGCAAACGTAATTTTTTATATGTGAGAATGTTTTATTGTATGTTTTCTTTAATATTTATCTTTCTTAAAAGAGGTGATATTTGATAAAAATTATTCCAGAAAAATTTTCTTAGATGGTCTTTAATCTAAGGAAGAGTTCAAAAAGCAATATGTTATTCGGATTAACGGTAAATTTTTATTTTATTTGATCAATATTCAGTTAAATTATTACGGAAAAAATTTCACGTTCGAAATGTCACGTATCGACCCAGATTTTGGTTTAAAAAAAAGAAAATACAGAAGATTTTGGAATCAAACCAAGACATTTTAATGTTACATTGCTACGTAAAATTCTGAAAGTAGTTTGACTAAAAAATTGTGCCAGGTTTCGCTGAATTACACCTTTTTATACATGGCCAGCAAAACTACTTCTGTTTTTTTCACGTTCGAACCGCTACTTATTTTGCCATTATCTTTGACCTAGAATCGCGCCCTCCATAAACTTTAGCATAGATGACAGTGCTTTCTTAGTGCTATAATTTAAGGGTAAAGGAAACGTAAAAATATTTATTGCTTAAAATTTGATTGCATTTTTGATGCGTACGACTGTCGCGTTCAACACTTTGGAACTACCCATATATCGAAATACAGTAAAAACAGATTCTGCAGTTTCGAAAATCTTATAAATGTCTTTTCTTTCTTTTTTTTTTGTAATTCAAGGGAACAAAGTTACTTTGTTTTAAATTTATTTGTAAATCGTCTTTCAATATTTTTGGAAAAAATCATTAAATTATTTTGGATTTTATTTTCATGTTTTAAGAAACGAATAACTTTACAAAATAAACTTCCTTCCGTGTACTATCAAAATGAGATAAATAGTTTATTAGTTCGAAGGCTCAATTCCGGAAAAAAGTTTGTATGGGGCAATGGGACATTCTGTGCCGATTCTCACTATTTTTAATAGACTTTGTCCTTCAGATAAAGGAAATGTATATACCACTATCAAATTATTTACAAATGTGGAATCTTTGCTTTGCGCATAGGCAAGTAAATCAGTGTAACTTTTAACAATAGATTTCAATTTTATAAATAACATAACGTTGTTTAAAAATCTGGTGTTTCGTCTTCGTAATAAAATAACACTAATATGTAATTAAAAAATTTAAACAAGTTAGACTTTTAAAGCCATCTTTTTTTATATCGTTGCGTGTTCATTTGTTACAAAAGCAACTGACAGGAAATTCCAAAAAAAAAAATCTAAACAACTGATTTTCACTTGTTTTGTGTGGAAAAGTTTTTCTAGTTAATTTCAAACAAGCATGTGTTTGTTCCCAGCCTAAAGCCATTCACGAATAGTAAATACACAAACTTGCATCCCAGCAAAAACTTTATTTATACTTAAGCAACAACTATAGTTGCTGTAAAGATAATCGTATTACCTTTCAAAACAACTATTGCTACTCGCAGCTTTACATCAATCATATATGGGTGCACCTCAGCTAGCTGGAACACTAAAATAAGCAATTGTTCCCATATGATAACATAAACTTATATTCCATTGGAATGACTAGGTTTGTCCTGTTTTCAAACCTATGATTTTTTAACTTAAGGCCCTGCGTTTCAATGTGTCTTTTTCCTTATTTGTTGTTCTTTTGTATTCATAGTTATATGTTTTAATCAATCTGTTTGTTTCTTAATAAAATTGTTGAAAGTATCAGCTGTTACCAAATTCTTCACCCCAGTTTCAAGATGAAAAAGTTTCTAACAATAATTAGTATTTTGTTTATTTTTTTATGGTTTTTAATTTTATTTTAAATAAATTTTCATTAAATTATTTTTATGAAGAAGGAAAGGCTGTAAGCGTTTAACGCCAAACCCTCTGAAGAGATTTATTGGTTACAATTGGAACTTGTAAGCGTAACCTGTCCATGAAGAACGAAAAATTATCAATAAATAATTAGTATTGTGGTAATTTTGTTGAACTATTTATGGTTTTTAATCCAAATTTTCAATATTTTTAATCAGGCTTAAGTTCATCAAATTTAATTTTCATTAAATTATTTTTATGAAGAAAGGAATTTTACAACATGAAAATTAATTAAAATTTTTATTGATAATCATTCATTCTTGACTGACCTGAGATTCGAACCCAGGCGGCTGGTTACCCTGACATGTTTCGATCGCTACCACTCGATCTCCTCAGATGTTTGATGTTTGACTATTGACGTCAGCAGTCGTCGATGGCTGCGAGTGTAAGACGGCAAATCCCTTTGGAAGATCGAGTGGTAGCGATCGAGACATGTCAGGGTTACCAGCCGCCAGGGTTCGAATCTCAGGTCAGTCAAGAATGAATGATTATCAATAACAATTTTAATTAATTTTCATGTTGTAAAATTCCATTTTTCATAAAAATAATTTAATGAAAATTAAATTTGATGAACTTAAGCCTGAATAGCATTATTTTTTACGTTTTTAGGCATACTTAACTCTTTTCCGGGAGTAGGTTTTATATAGGGCTTAGGGTAAACTATGAACCGATCTTCATGAAATTTCACAGTGTCATTTTTTGTTCTAAAAAACTGTGATGTTCCAAACTTTGGTATGATAGCGGTTTTTTCACGATTTTAGGCGTACTAAACTCTTTTCCGGAAGAAGAGTTTATATGGGGCCTAAGGTAAATTATGGACCGATCGCCACGAAATTTCGCAGTGTTATTTCTAGTCCTATTAAACTATGACGTACCAATATTTGTTAAGATACCACTGTTAATTAGGGTTTTAGGCGTACTATACTGTTTTCCGGGAGTAGTGCTTATATGGGGCCTAGGGTCAATTATGACGGATCTTCACGAAATTTTACACCGTGATTTCCAATCGAATAAGACGATTTTTTGCAAAATCTAATATAATTTTGTGCATTTTTACACCATTTATGTTAGTTTTTGTAACAAAATTATCAAATTTTTTTTTAGGTTGTGGTTCCACATTTTGATTCATAGCTCTGATCCTACTTAACCGATTTTGCTGCATTTCAATCCCAAACTGCTTAGGATAACTACAAGCAATTTGACATTTGTTTGTTTATTTGTTTTGAGTTTTTCGAAAGTAAGCTTGTTTTCAACAGACTGACAGACGGTCAGACGGACAGACAGACGGACATGGCTAAATCGACTTGGAATTACTCAAGGACCCAGATTATATATACTTTATGGGGTCTGATATGAATAATAAAAAAGTTAAACACGGAATGACAAACTTAATATACCCTCTTCACAAGTAATTGTGGTGGAGGGTATAAAAAAATTTCTCATTACAGTACAAATTACATGATATAAAAGTATTTGCTGGGAAACACTCTAGACAAGCCCATAAAAAACTCAAACCCACTTTAACAAGCCAATACACGATTTAATATTTAATTTATTTCCTATTTTATGTTACTTTGGAGTTTTCTTTTCCTCTTACATTTTATATTTCGAAAAATGCTTATTCTTTGGCTTGTAAATGTCAAGTACTGGGGAAACCATTATGACAATTTTACATCAAATATAATTAAATATGAAGCAATAAATGAAATAAATAAAAAAATAAATACAAGCCAGTGAAAAAATTAAGGAAAAAAAAAAATAAAGCAAATGAAAATGAATAATTAAAAATAGAGAATGGAATAATTGCAAAAGTGTTATTTGTATAAGACCTTCATCAACGGCTGCCAAAAGTAGGGAGCCTAAATGAAATTCTGAGAAACCAACTACAAGATATTTTTTTATAAAATTGGCTTGTGAATCTCAGTTATTTGATGGCTTTCTTAAGTGGTGATTAAACAGGTTCGGCCAGAGTTATGCGTGTGCGTCTAGTAGAGCACCCTACCTCTTGGTATAATTTATATTAAAACTTTTACTACAATTCATTAAATATCTACATTAGGGGTATAACAAAAAAAAAAAAAAATTCCTATCACAACAGTTTTTTGAGATCCATTTGGATAAAAAATCTCCCCCTCCCCAAACCGTTTTTTCTAAAAGCTTCCAAAAAAGGACAATATTTGAATTTTTATTTTTTAAATACCATACATACAGTCATGTAGTATATTTTAACTTCAGATACTACAAATTATCTTTGTTGAAGGAAATAAACTTTAAGTTCAAAATGCGAGTTGTTTTGCAGTGTTGAAAATTGATTCCACGTTCCGTGCAAATGCTACTTCGTTGTTGTTCGTGAATTTTAGAGTCTTCTCTCACCCTATGTTTAAGAAAGCATTCCCGAGCATTCGTAAATTGTTCCAGTAATTGCGCTAAAGATTCAAAATCAATTTCATTAAAGCAGTGGTCAGAAAACCAAACGTTATACCAGGCTCCACATATAAATTCGCATACTCTGTATAACTTTTCACGATATTTCGGAATGAGTATAAATGCTAGAATTGCAAGTATTATTCTTGAATTCCATGTTGCATTACTTAGCGGCGGTATTGTTTTAAAATGTATGAATGGAAATTTTTTCTCCTTAATGAAGTAGCCAAAAGCTTTACCTAATTCGTACAAATATTGCATGTCGTCTCGCAAGGAGACAGAAGGTGCATGTTCTGAAGGACGGTCCTAGTGGTATACCTTCAACATGCAACAAAAGCCGATGTATTACCTCCAAGTGATTGCTCCTGGTAACATCTCTTGAGATGGCTAACAATACAAGGCTCTAGCCGAGGCTGGCTAGGAAATGGCGGTGCGAATTTCCGAAAGTCTAGCGTCCTTGAATTTATTCAATGACGTGAAGTATTGACCATAGTACTTAAGGTAATATGGTTCTCCTCGGGGATCAGTGGCCCGCAGGTGACTAGCAGCACCTGTACTGATCATTGGTTGAGGAATCATTTTTGCCTACCATTTGCAATGGAGACTCTTGTAATGTCAAGGGATCTAGGTCAGAAAGCCGAAATTGTTGCCAAGTAACACTATTTGTGGAGGAAGAGGACGTTGAAGGATGTGAAGGATGTTATGATGGACTTACTCGGTATGGCCGGGTTTGACGTTTGGAGGTATGAGAGAAGGATGAGAAGGATTTAGAGATGTCAGAAATTGTGCAGTGCATGTCCTTGTGCGTTAATCAGTAAGCTCCTTAGTAGGTGCGTTCTCACCAACACTGAACGGATGTCGAGAAAGTTTCCGCATATTGATGTGTACTGTGCAGCTATGATGGTTGATAAATGGAGAAGAAGGTGCAGTGGGCATCTGGAGTACGTTGATAAGCAGGCCTTCCTGGCCGATAGGGAATTATTCGGTAGGGCCGAATTTGTACATCGGATAAGAGTTGGTTTGTAGGTCTTCATGCTTTGAATGTTGCACTGCACGAGATAATTGATGAAACCTATGAGATCTTGGTTTGTAGCAGGCTTCCTCACAAAAGATTAGTGTTACCGAACAAAGACTAGGCTTTCTGGCTCAGAATGTTTTTCTTACAATGATGTCGGTAAACTTGATTACACGAGTTGGCTGATGGTGATACCCAAACTAACGCGGGTAGATGTTTTCCAAATTGCAATTGGAACTAGTGGAGTGGTTCGGTTGCGAGGAGGAGACATCTGTGTCCTGTTACTATTTAACAGGAGCTGTTGACAGAAAACACGCAGCAAGAGATTAGATAGCTCGAACTTCCTAGCAAGGAGTTTGAGTGTTCTCAGTTCCGCCAACTGTTAACATATTGCAAGATATGCGAGACTTTGTCAAAACTCTGTACATCGACATTTAGAGGAAAATGTAAAAACTGAGTGGCTAAAACCCACCATTCAATTAAGTCATAGTACAGATATGCATGTAAAACATGGACATATGTCGTCTCGCAGCTTTATATTTTAAATTTTTATTCGTTCCTCATTTTGTTGGTATATTTGTTTCAACTAGGCGTAGTTGTTTACCAATTCGTTAACGAAATCGTAAGCAATATTTGGAGAAGTACTTCTTCCATCTAACGAAGCATCCATAACATGTCTTAGAACAAGATCTAAAACATGGTGCTGACATCCAATGTACTGAGGTGGGGGTAAACCTGTATTTCCTTTTTCCCAATTTTCTTCCCATCGAAATGAACACACCAGTTTTCGTTTTTGAAACTTTCTTTTGGAATCTCTATCTTTTGTTCCGCAGATTTATATACTGCCTTATAAATTGCTGGTTGGGATGAAGTTGAGATGTTGACCCCTGATTCAGCTAGTTCTTTGCATATTTTTGCTGCGTTTTTGGTACTTACTTTAGCATTGTTTACTAAAGTAACAGCTGGTTTTATTGACCGCTTATTTGCTTTAAGTGTTGAAGGTGGCGTGTAATCGTCATCATCATCATATGAGTCTTCGCCATCATTGTCGTACATCGATACTGAATCTGAGTCGGAGAGATTTCGTTGTGAGCTTGTTGCGGATATTGGTTCAAAAGTTTGCTTGGAAATATCAAAATCGTTTTCAAACTCATTGACCTTTAGATGCTTTTGAGTTTTTTGATACACAAAAATCAACTTTTTTACTTTTCTATATATAGAAGACATAGCAATTTTGGGAATATTTAACTTAATCCACACATCGAATAGTTCTTGAGATACAATTTCACAACTATTTATTTTTGATTTTTCTGGAGCAACGAATTAAATCATCAAATAACTATTTTCTGTTTCGGCACTTGGTTTAATTCACATAGTGGGTATTCGATATTTTGAACTTCTCGAATCTTTTGAAGTTTACCAAAATTTTGGGTCCAGATTTTCGAATTTTTCCGTTTACAAATTAGAGCACTTCTATGAAACATATTATAAACTTAAATGTCACTACGCACTGACACAAAAATCAACAAGTATATGGGATAGAGAACCTCTCTGTCTTAGCGAAAATGTAAACAAATGAAAATAAAAGTAAACAATTGGGATTGTGAGGTTGGTTCCATTTTGTTCAAAAAAAGAGTTTCCGTGTTATTTTAACTGTTTGGATGTAGTATAATTGGTGGTATAAGTCGTATTTGTGCAATAGCATAAACATATAAATGAATGGTTTGTGTTTTTACAGTAAGGAAATTGTATTTTTAATAAACAAAAAAAAAAAAAAATCCAAATACTAAACTTCAAAGTGATTTGTGGGGGGGGGGGGACTTTTTTAACGCCCGGGAAAAAGTGAACCCACTTTTCATCATAGATTTCCACGGTCTATATGGCATGGATAGGTATTTTTTGATAATTTAAAAAACAGTTATACCCCTAATGTACATACATGTCGTCACTTAAAAGGCAAACGAACATAACCATACCAGTGTTTTCAATGCGGGATTTTCCGGGGAAAAAAATACCGGAATGTCGCACATTTAAATGCATCAATAAGTAAAAAACCGCTAATTCGATTCATAGAAAATAATTTAATTAGGCTTAATTTCATCAAGTTTAATTTCATTAAATTTTTTTAGTGAATAAAGAATGAATTTACAACATGAAATTAATAAAAAAAATAGTTTGATAATTTTATTTTTGACTGAACACGGGATTGAACTCGGGTCAAATTTACATGTTTCGAGAATAACCCCATTCCCATCATGAGAATTCTTTGTCGTTTTCTATCGTTTGCACCACTGTGGCGCCTGCTAGTCTATAGTCAAACATCAATCTTTAACAAATGGTATTGGTGGATCGAAATGTCTGTTATTGATTATCTATTTTTCGTACTTTTTGTCAAGACTTTGTTTAAGACTTGTGCCAATACTTTGTCACAATTGTTATAAAAATTATTTTCTTTAAGGAGACAATTACAAGTTCTTAAAGAAAGCGGCAAGAAAACTGTCCACAGAATATATAATGTTGCTTTGATTATAAAGGCAAACATCCTTAGAAAGGAAACTTGTTTTTTTTAATTTACAGGACTTTTATTGGCTAAAATTACAAAAATGCTGTCGAACGATTCTGCAATTGTTTATTCTGAACTTGTAATATTTTCTTTTAATAATTTAATTTTTTTCATTTTATGTCAATGCTGTTGGTTTTGCATAAATACAAAGAACTAAAGACTTAAGTGCTTGTAGTTCTCATTCGCTTTACAGTTTTATTTTTACTAAATCTTTAGTGTTTCCAAAGTATTTAGAAAAAAGTTCTCATTTCACTAGTTGCTTACGCCAGATCATCTAAGCAACCAGTGAAATGCGCATAGGAACTTATCAATTAATATTGGGAATTTAGCACATCAAACTTAATGAACGTTTAATACACTGATAAACTTATTTGTTAGATCTTATGATTGTTATTTGTTTTTTGTTCAAATAAAATAAATTATATTATGCCCCGTATCAATTGAGTGAGAATTTCTGGGAGTTTCCGGTAAATTGAAAACAAAATCCCACTTTCCCGGGAAATCAAAAAGTCCGGGAAGAGAAAAGCTCTAATCTAGTTTATAATTAATTATGGTTTCTTTCATTAACCCACATGTTTGCGTAAATTTTATGGCCCCTGCGATCAGAAACCGCGAATTTATTAAGGAAATCAAAAGCCAAGAATACTTAAAGGTTATTGATTTTGGTAAATTTTTTGCTTCTCTTGTTAAAAAAATACCCAGCCAATTGTAGTCCGAAATAGAATAAAAGATAAACTCACTGTTTTTATTGGTGTTTTGTCTAAGCCTTGATATCGAAGGAAATATGATTGGAGTGTTTGAAATTCTCATTCACTTTACAGTTTTATTTTTATAATATCTCTAGCTTTTCCAATGTCTTTGTAAAAAGGGTTTACGATGTTCTGGCTTAAGCAACCATAGAAATGCGCATAGGAAATAGCTTATCACCCAACTATTAATTTCAGTGCATTTAGCAAGAATGAAAATTGGGAATTCAGCAAAATCATAAAAAAATCTTATAAATTAATAAAAACTTTGTACTCCCGAAAATAACTTTGATAATAAAAATGTAGTTACAGCCATTTACATTTAAGGTGACGACATGTAACTATGTAAAACATTAATTTCACTGCACATTTTCGTTATACGAAAATTAACTCAATTATTTCATAAAGCAATTTGACAATAAAGTTGTCAAATGTTTTTAAAAAATGTAATCACAAAGTTTTGAAACTGTCAACAACGTTTTGCAACAATATGTCAACACAAACACAAAATGAAAAAAAAAAAATATGCTAAAGTTGAAGCACAGGAGAAATTTAAAACATTTATGCTTTAACTCCACAAACAAAAGCTGTAACAAGAGCAAACTGAATAAATGAACGAATGAATGAACACATCCGTCGTCAAGTTTATAAGATCAGGAAGCTTCTGAACATGTGTTTTCCAGCCATGAACAGCAGATTTTTCACACAAATGACAGTTTGATTGACGCACTCGTTCTACATGGAAAAATTTAGCCAACAGACACAAAAAATTAAGGAAATTATTAAAAACATAGAAAATTTCTTATCGTAAGTTACATTAGTATTAAAGTAATTTACATTTGTAAATAACATTTTGCTATACAAACATATGCATGTACATATTAAGATATACAAATTCTGTTAAACGAAAAATGTTTTTATACCCTACACCACCATAAGTTATTATGGTATACGGCATTATGCGTTTGTGCTGATGTCTTTAATACATAGAAATATTGACTCTAGAACCACTATCTAGAATACCGCATTACTCAGTATCACTTTCTGAATCAAATTTACAGTGTTTGTTCGTTCGGCTGGTTGTCTGGGCCTATAAACCTTCGGCACTAAGTACAGGTCGAGGTTTAAGAGATAATTTCATACATTTTCATACAATGGCTTTAATTGTCCCAAGGACGAAAATCTGCCAAGAAAGGAAATGCCCTTATACAAATCATATACTACGTTTATACGCACCACTTATTCGCAAATAAATATATTGCAAGTAGAGAATATTGCCGCATAAACAATGAATTAAATTTTTATTTGCGAATAGCTAACTCATGAAAACAATTCCTGATTAACGACACTATTTGCAAATAAGATTTTAAGCATTGCCACACTTTTAACCGTTTTACGTTTTTATTCCGATGTGGCACATTCATATGACAACAAAAGTAAAATTAAATCAAAAATGTGCAAATAAATTTAAAAATACACAATAATGTTTGATCCAGTGTTCGAAAATAAACAGTACATTATTTAGCGTTTGGCTCACACACCGAAGAACGATATCTATTTTTTTAGTGTTTGTGTAAACATACAGAAACCTTAATACCGTTCGTAACTATTTTCAAGAAAGAACCGAACATTATATAATGTTCGGTTCTTCGTTAAAAAACAGAACAATTGTAGTGATACTGTAGAAAAACATTATATTTTAATGTTCTGTAATGTTTTTTTCGTGTGTGTATTTTGTTTTTGTAAAAAATGTTTGGTTTTTTTTTATCAGCAAAAAGCGACGAACATTAACGAGCCGAACCGAACACATTGAAGTTCGTGGATTTTCAAAAAAAAACCGAACGGAATTTAATGTTCTAATCATTTGTTGAGTATGATGAAAACAGCATTATTTTTGTGTTCGAAAGATGACAAACAGGGAAACGTTATTTTTTTTAATGAATTTCTACACAAACACTATTAGCGTTTGTGTTTTCCACAAATCTACCGAACCGAACATTAAAGAACGATATTTAGTGTTTATTTTCGAACACTGGTTTGATCTTTTTCATTTAAAAAATAAAAAGTTTATATATATACAGTGCTACCAAATGAATAAATTTTCCATCTGGCATCACTTTAAAATAATAATTTTCATTAAGAAATAGACATATAAACAGTAAGTTAGTTAATCGCAAATAATTTTTATTCGCGAATAGGCTACGTATAAACGTAGTAATAGATGATCACAAAATATTCAATATAAATCATAAAAGGCTTGAATTGAACCCAAATCCACTAGCTTGAAATATTTTAAGTGATGGCGGCCACACACGCTTAAGAAGAAGAGATACTGCGGCACTTATCCGATCAAAAGAGCGATAAACACCTTTAGGAACGGCAACAGTTAATAGCAAAGTTTTCGTCCGGTGTTGGCAGGCAAAAGATTTGATTAATCTTTTGGCAATAAGAAAACAATGCTTAAGTCTATTTGTTTAGTTTTGTAGGAGAGCAATGTTAAGCTGAGAAAGTGATTTAAAAAAAAAAAAATACTATTTTTATTTAATCACCACTTCCCTGCGGTTAGAGCTTTTTAAATTTTCATACCTAAATAGTCCTTTTATCACAGATCGAAAGTTAAGTAAAAGTTTGATTCCAAATATTATCGCGCATTGAACAAAGCTAAGCAAAATTTAATTTCGTCAGCTCATTATTGGTTTGACCTACCGACCATTTTTAAAAAATATTGTGTTATCCACACCCGGTTTTACGAAATTGTTTCTGGTTTCTGAGATATAAATCATTAATTTAGCTACATATCAAACATTTTTAAGTCTATTAAATATTTTTTTTGCCCTACACGCCACTGTTTGGCAATGCTGTAAATTCCTGATACTAAAACGCACAAAATAAATTTCACTCTTGCCTTGCTTCATTGCCGTTTTTGAAGGCTATCAAATACTCTACACATCCTTTTATAACGTTCTTACTTGTCTTATGGCGTTTTCTTTTCTGAGTAAAATTCAGCATTTATCCTAGCTTTTAAATTTTTTTATGTTCTTTTCTGAAAAACATGTGTTATTTTAAAAGTGTAAATCGTTACTTTCTGATTTTTTTTTTAATTTTTTATTAAATATGAACTAACAATAATTAATCAAATCTTAACCTAATGCTTTATTTTATGTCCTGCCAGTGCCAGACAAAAATTTTCTTCATCACGGGTTCTGTTCACATATGTAGGTGTTTATCGCTCATCTTAATGGGTTAGTGCTGCAGTGTCTCTTCTTCTTAAGCGAGAGTGGCCGCTATCATTTAAAATATATATCGAGCTAGTGGATTTGGGTGCAACTCTAGCCTTTTCAAATATTTTACCGCATACTTTGAAATAACAGTCCTTACCAGTGGCACATTGAGATCCTTGTGGATATTTGAGTTTTTAACATACCAAGGGGCAGCTGTAATTATTCGAAGAAGTTTATTTTGGCGCCTTTGAATTTTTTCGATATTTGAGGCCGAGGCAGTGCCCCATAGTTGAATACCGTAGCACCATATTGGCTTTAAAATAGCGTTGTAAAGTATTAGTTTGCAATCGAGACTAAGAACAGAATTTCTTCCAATAAGCCAGTTAATTTGAATTGCTTTTAGTTTCATTTGGGTTAATTTTGCTTCTATATGGCATTTCCATGTTAAACGCCGATCTAGATGAATACCGAGATATTTGACATGCGATTGTTGAGGCACTAGTTGCTTATTGATTTTAATAGGGGGACATGTTTCCCGACGCAAGGTAAATGTTATATGTATGCATTTTTGCTCATTGACCTTTATTCTCCATTGTGATAACCACAGTAAAGTTGAAATATATGATCCTGCAGGTGTCGAGATGCTTCACGACTGTTCTCGTGTACGCTTAGGGTGAAATTGTTTGTTGGCATGTCCGAGGTATATATAAGGTAAAAAAGAGGGCCCAGGATGCTTCTCTGAGGGACTCCAGCTTCAATTGGCTGAGGAGAACTTAAAAAATCACCTTCTTTAATAATAAATTTTCGACCGACCAGGTAGCTTTCTAACAGCTTGTGTGTATTAACCGGTAGGTTTAGCTTCAATTTATGTAACAAGCCTACATGCCAGACTTTGTCAAAAGCTTGAGAAACATCAATGAAAAGAGCGGAGCAATATTTTCTTTCTTCAAAGGCTTTTCTTATTGCGTTTACTATCCGATGGGTTTGTTCAATTGTGCTATGATCTCTTCTGAAGCCGAATTGATGATTAGGTATACAGTGTATAGTATACACCCATTGTCATTTAAAATTGGGGTTAATTTTGACGCTAAGAGCTTCTCAAACAGCTTTGATATATTAGATAATAAGCTAATAGGCCTATATGACTCAACTTTTGTGTGATCTTTTCCCGGCTTTGGTATCATCGTTATTATGGAGACCTTCCATTCTTGAGGGTAGTATTCAAGGCGTAAAATAGCATTAAAAATATAGAGAATAATTTTCTTTGCTATGCGAGGTAGCTCCAAAAGCATTTAATTACTGATCTTATCAAAACCAGGTGCCTTCTTGGTGTTAAATTCACAAATAGCCCTTTCTATTTCCCTTATCTCAAATCTTAGGGGGATAGCTGCTTTAACATAGGCAGGCGGCAACTCGTCCGCTATATCGTCAGGTATATTTGGGGTAAATACGTTTTTCAAATGATTTACAAACAGGTTTCCTTTTTCATTATCATTTCTAGCCCAACTTCCATTCGGGTTTCTTAATGGTGGTTTCGAGATAACTGGTCTTTTGAGTTTTCTAGCTGCACGCCATAATGAGAAGCCTGACTGTGGAGTTGCATTCAAGTCCTTAAGATATTTTTCTACGGAAGCCGTTTTCTGAGTCTGCAGTATTTTCTTAGCCTTTTTGTACACTCTTTTAATTTTATTGTAATTGGTTTTTTGACGGGTTTGCAGGAATGTTGAACAGCTAGTTTAAGATAACTGTCAAAATTGATAATAGAGAGATCCACATTTTCCGGTGTGCTAAGCGGTATATTTTCTGCGCAATGGGTACTGAGATATTTTTTATATTTTAACCAATTTATTTGTGAAGCTGACGTCGCTATGTAGCCAGAGGGAGATACAATTCTATTGGTGTTTGTTATAGTAACTATTGTAGGTGTGTGATCAGAGGATAATTCTAACGAAGGTTCAACTTGAATCGTTTCTGTGGGGATGTTTTTAACCACTCCGAAATCGATGACATCTGGAATTTTTTGCGGATCAGCAGGCCAATATGTTGGTTGTCCGCTCGCGACGACATTTAAATTCATTTTAGAGATTGTATTATACAAAACACGACCCTTTGGTGTTATTAGTCGTGACCCCCAGAAGGTATGTGTAGCGTTATAATCGCCAGCAGCCAGGAAACAGGGCCCCAATGACTTATAATATTTATAATATTGGCTTTCTGATATTGCAAATCTAGGTGGTGAGTATAAGGATGAGATTACTACGTTTCGATTCAGCTCTTCAACACAAATGTTCGTTGCTTGGAGATAATCTTCACGATGATCACACATTAGGTAGTGTTTGATTCGGGTTTTTATCAAAATGGCAGAACCTCCACAAGCTCTATCTCGTGGGTCCTTGGTATCATATAGTATATAACCATTTATTTTAAACGAATTTCTTGAGGTCAAATGAGTTTCAGAAATCATCATGACATCAATTTGTTTATTTTTAAGAAAGTATTCTAATTCATTTTTATGTTGGCGGATGCCGTTTGCGTTCCAAAAACAAATTTTTAAACAGTTCATGGTTTGTTAAGTACAGCTTACAATAATATAGATTGCATTCTAAGCATTTCCTGCATCATATTACCCATTGTGTTCGTAAAATTATTTACTGTTTGCACTAATGTTTCTATGGTTTTTTTCTAAACGACTTAAATTAGAAACCGGAGTTTCATCATTACTTGTCGAGGCACCTTGCATTGGCTGATGGTTTGATTTTAGGACGTTAGCATAAGAGGTTCTGTTATTACTAGGCTGGGGGGCTTGAATTGCATTTGTGTTTACTTGATTTGCGATCTGCATTTGAGGGGTTCCCTTTAAAACTAAAAAAATGCTACATGTTCAACATTCATTTTAAATAAAGTGGCATGAGTGCAGCACTAGATCAAAGCGAATTCAGTACAAGGTGGTGGCAATTTCGAGCCGTAAACACTAACAATGCAATTCAAAAAACATCTGTTGTTTCTGTTGGCTTTGGATTGTTGTAGTCTTGCCACCACCTGTAATTGAATTTATCTTGCGCTTATTGTACTTAATTATTTAATGCCGTAATTTGTGTTCTTTTGTAATCGTAAAATATGAAGCACTTCTTAAAAATTAGGGGAGCATTTAAAAATGTTACCAAGTCGCATTTAACACTTATGCAACACTTTTTTTTAGAAAAGAAAGCACCATTAATTCATCCAATAATAAGGCTCGATATTTTTTTTGTAAGAGCGTCCATCATACCTTCTTACTTAATAATTTGTGTATATATTTATTTTTAAGAATTTCCTATTCCATCAGTAGAACTAATGAAATTATTTGTGCTCAGTTGTTCCATATAAAAAAGCTGTTTTTGCTTTTAATTTTCAAGCACAGCAAACAATAAAACTTTTCAAATTATTCTAACACTTAAAATAAAACAAAAAGCAATTTATAACATCTTAATGACATTAAACAAAATGCATACACCTGAATATATGTATATTTATATATTTTGTATAATTTAACATTGAGAAAACTGAAATAAAAAAAAAATTTGGTATGGGAACTTGTTACTAAAAAGATGGAAATATGTTTAAAAAAAAACACACACAAGGAATTATTTATTCCCTGTCATAACTCCAAATACGGTGCTATTAACATGTATGGCATGAATAGGAGTGAAAATATCAACCATACTTAACATGCTTTGAGACCATATGCCAAACATTTGTCAAATAAATTTCATACGAAGTCTACATATGAATAGAAGGCTGTCCCTTGAAATATTTAATTTAATTTGCTTTTTAAAAAGTCTGTGAAGAAATTAAATATACAATTGTGATGTTTCATTAAACTGTTGGTTTTTAATTGGGTTCATTAAATTAATTTTCGTTAAGCTATTTTTAGTGTAGGAAGGAATTTAAAACATGAAATGAAACAAAAATCTTGGATAATTTTATTCTTGACTGAACACGGGATTGAACTCGGGTCGAATTTACTACTTTCAAGAACAACAAAATTCTCATCAACAGAATTCTTTGGTCTGCTGCCAGTTTTGCACACTGGTCAATTCCGGCCAAAACTATTTCTTTTTATACCCTCCACCACAATTAGTTGTGAAGAGGGTATATTAAGTTTGTCATTCCGTGTGAAACTTTTTTATTATTCATCTCAGACCCCATAAAGTATATATATTCTGGGTGCTTGAGTAATTCTAAGTCGATTTAGCCATGTCCGTCTGTCTGTCCGTCTGTTGAAAACACGCTCACTTTCGAACAACTCAAAAGAATTGAACAAACTTGGTGCCAAATTGCTTGTAGTTATCCTAAGCACTTTGGGATTGAAATCCAGCAAAATCGGTTCAGTACGACCAGAGCTATGAATCAAAATGTGGAACCACCACCTAAAAAAATTGATAATTTTGTTACAAAAAATAACATAAATGCTGGAACAAGGCACGGAATGAGATAAGATTTTGAAAAAATTTGTTTTATTTGACTGGAAATCACGCTGTTAAATTTCGTGAAGATCCGTTCATAATTTACCCTAAGCCCCATATAAACCCTACTACCGGAAAACAGTTTAGTACACCTAAAACCATAATTAATACTATCATAACAGAAATTGGTACGTCACAGTTTTAAAGGACTAGAAATGACGCTGTGAAATTTCGTGAAGATCGGTAGATAATTTACCCTAGGCCCCATAGAAACCCTATTCCCGCAAAACAGTTAAGTACACCTAAAACCATAATTAGTAATGCTATCATAACAGAAATTGGTACGTCACAGTTTTAAAGGACTAGAAATGACGCTGTGAAATTTCGTGATGATCGGACCATAATTTACCCTAGGCCCCATATAAACCCTACTACCGGATAACAGTTTAGTCGCCTAAAACCATAATTAATAACAAATCGTCACAGTTTAAGATAATAATAACATCATACAAATATTACTCCTTAAACATTCGAACTGTCGGTGGAGGGTATCAAAGATTCGGCACAGCCGAATAAAGCACTCTAACTTGTTTTTTTTAATTTTAATAAAATTTTGATGACAGATTATAGCGAACACTTCAAAACATACAACTCATTTTTAATTTGGCTCTTGGATAACAATTTTAGTGTTAATACTGGAGCAAATAAAAAATTTTTTTTCTTAAAAATTTAAGATTTTCAAAGTAGATTTTTGTACTAGGAAATAAAAGTAAGCTATGATTTTACCTATGAAGTTTTCTGTGTAAACAAGCAAGTTATGTTAAAGCCGTATTAGTTATTAATCATTCCATGTGATAATTGTGATTATGCGCGCGTTAAATGTTATATTTTTTTTTGGATAAGTGAAGTGATTGTGAGTTACTTTAAAAATGAATAGAACATAAAATAAGCCAAATTTAAAGAGACCATAATAAAAAAGGTGGGCTAGGGGAGGTTAAGTGATAATTGTTACTAGTAGAGTTGTCAACCGATTAAGAATAATTCGATTAATCGATCAAACAAAACCAACCTCTTGTTCGAATAATTTCAAAACGACGCTTTTCGAATAACGAGTAAATCGATTAATTAAAGTCGATTAATCGAAAATTTGTTTTATTATAAAATAAATTCAATAAAAGCTTAGAATTTTGTTTAT
Source organism: Pollenia angustigena (assembly GCA_930367215.1). Classification (NCBI taxonomy): domain Eukaryota; kingdom Metazoa; phylum Arthropoda; class Insecta; order Diptera; family Polleniidae; genus Pollenia; species Pollenia angustigena. Next base: position 18,667,413 of record OV884060.1, read on the forward strand.
TCTCCTAAGTTTTAAGTGATTTTATACAAAATGTAGGAAAGTTAAAAAATATTGTTGCCATAGCCCTGGTTGTAATTAATCTCAATGTTTAGTAAGCAAAAACCGTGTTGTATTTTATGAATCTTAAGGCGCCCGTACACGACATGTATTTTTCATCTGACATGTCAAATTTTCAAGTCACATGGAATTGTTCATGTCTGTCAAAATTGCTGTATTACATAAGGTTTATAATATTCGGTCACAAACGTACATGTAATATGCTTCTGACATTGTCTCTGTTTTTTTTCGCATTGTTATTGCAGAAACCAAAGTAGTTCTCGGTTTCAAAATAGCTTGCTGCCGCCACGAAAATATTTATTTGCGCCGTAAAATAATTTAGCCATCTTAACATTTTTTTCTTTTATTTTAAAGATACCAATTTAGAATTTTATAATGAAACGGTTTTTATGTATATATTTACATAAATTCTATTCAATGGTAAGATGAGCATACATATCTTGGTATTGTAAAATATTAACTTCAGCCGGCTAATTATTCCGTCAATAGTTGACGCCGCTGCCAGTTTTTTCCCGGCATAGATTTCTGATGTCAGATGGTTTGTCAGAAGAAAATAGAGCACGCTCTAATTGAAATTTTGTCAGATGACTTTGCGTCTGACTTTTACAGAAGCAAAGTTAAAAAGGTAACACACGACATGTATGTGTTTTGCAGTGGGAAATTTGACATGTCAGATGACAAAAACATGTCGTCTATACGCTCCTTTATTAAACAAATCTTAACAAACAATTGAGTAGGTGAGTTGCAAAACTCGCTCGTTACAAAATAAAAAATACAAGATGACAATTGATTCTAATAGTTCTTTTGGCGCTTAATGAGAAGAAATATAATAATTGTATCAATAATGCATGTCCCCTTTCGTGATTTTAGCACGTACACGCATTGATGCAATCAGAATATTTCGTCTAATAAAGCGCCAAAAAAACTGAAAGAATCATTTGCCATCTCGTATTTTTAATTTTGCAACAAACGAGTTTTGCAACTCACCTTCTCAATTGTGTCAGCTGTTTTATTTTTAAATCAAACGTTAAAAAATTCTCAATTTCGGGTGAAAAATTTATAAATAAACAAAAAGCTTAAAAATAAAGAATTGATTTATATGAATCATATCTTGAAAGTAGAAAATGTTGTTATTGTATTATATTTTTTTTTTGGAAGATTGGAAGATTATTCAACGACATCAAGAAATGTCGAACTTGGTCCGATGGAAAAATACATTAAGAGAGACAGCGGCTGTTCTATAGAAGAAATTGGAGACAGAAGTTTGGCTGAAGATGGTAGGTCTGCCAACGCCTTTCGAAAATCCAAAGTAAAATCGGATTATTAAGAAATTAAGGCCCGTTTTCACAACTTACCGATAGCTAAAAGTAGACTTTAAAACCTCATAAAAAAATTGTTCCATTATTAAAACTTTATTTTAACCTAAAGTGAGCGATAAAGTAAATTAAGGTTCATCCTATCTGGTAGGTTAAAGTAAAGTTGTAATAAAGGAACACTTTTTATACGGCCGATAAAATCCTACCTTTAACTATCGGTAAGTTGTGAAAACGGGTCTAAGGGTTTAACGATGCCTTTAAAGGCTGTTTTACACTATAACACAAGTCTTTAGACTTTTTGTCTCACAAAATGAAATGATTTTTGGTCTGATTGTCAAAAAATCAAAGAGAAAATTTTTTTCATTACATTTTGCTTCTACACTATCACACCTCAAATAAAAAGTAAAATCTTTGTGATTTATGAGCTCCACTTTAGATTAAAAAATAAAGACGAAAAAACATTTTATTAAGCATTGGAACATTGTTAGCTGGCGTATTATGCACTAACTTTCACATTTAAACTTGCACTTTGGTCCTCAGATATATTTTTAATATTTCTTTAATATTAAATAATTTTTATTTGGATGTGGCCGGCAAATTATTCAACAGCTGTTTTTTTATTTTCTTCTAGGGTGGAAAAGTTGATACAATCATATTTTTTTATTTTTTTCCGTCTGTGTACCGTATCTAACGATTTTTTACAAGAAATATTTGTGATTTATTTCAATTTTAAAAGAATTCACTTGAAATTTTATATTTTTTTATCATTTTGCAATTTTTTATTAGTAATATATGTGAACAAGATTTAAATTTTCCATCCCTGATTTTCTTCTTGTGCTTTTGTAAAAATAAAATTCTGATAAAATGAAAAATCTTATCGTTTAGAAAAATTTCAAAAAATAGACTGCCAAATTTCTTTACGTATTTTTTGACATTTCATTACAAAATGTACAAAATGTCTTAACACAAAGTTTTATAGTCTAAAATGGCCTTAAGTAATACAACGATATGGAGTTAAGATGAACAATTTTATGCATCAAAAACAAAAGAAGAAGTCAAAGCGGATGGAATGGAAGATTTTCCATAGTAATTTTTTTGTACAAATAATTTTTTTATTCGTTATTCTCATCGATTAATCGAATAATTTTTTAGATTTAATCGTTTGATCGAACGAACAAAAACAATTATTTGAATTATTCGAACAAATTTCAAAGGCGAATAATTGACAACTCTAGTTTCTAGTACTGTTAAAGGCTAGATTACACTATTATACTTTGTATTAATACATGTCAAAAATTCAAAACAATAATACTTTTCATTGGATCAGGGTTGCATTTTATTTCATGTGTGAGTGTTTATACTTTGTGAGATGGTGTGAACACGAACTGTCGTGTTACATTAGATTTTTTGACAGTCGCAACAAAACTCATTAGATTTCTATCTCACAAAGTATTATGGAATACGTAAGGCTTGTGAGATAGTGTAATCTAGGCTTAAGGTAGTACTATACATTTCAGCTGCCACTCCAGTTACCAGATCATTTTTAGAGACTTTATATATTTTTATAAGATTAGCATGACTTATTGGGTGAACATCGCCCAGCCCAAACAACTTAAGCCACCCACATGAAATTTTGTATGTAGACTCACTCCCCTCCCAATGTGTAAATAAAAACGTAGAGACTTTTAGTAATTCAATTCATAAGAGGTTAGAAATGGGTTAAACGGGTTAAATCAGTAACATTATATCTCGTGATTTAACAGAGGTAGACGTAAAATTCAAAAACTTTCATTATTGAATCGAAAATTAAATTGTCATGTGCTTGTGGTACTTTTATTGAAATTTGCACATTTTGGGTATAAAAAAGGGCAAAAATATATTTTTGGTACTTTTTTGGTAAACAATTTATCATAATTAATTTATCTTAAGTAATAAAGATAACAATAAAATTTAAACTGTGCTCTCATCTCTTTAAAAGCTCTCATCGACTTTTGGTACCTTTTGGAAATACGAAAATATAAATGTCGTTGGAACTTTTTTCTATTAAGCTATTTTTATGTTTGTACTGAATACATGCCCAATATTTGAACGCCAAATTTCAGCTATTTACTGAAAGAAATAAGAATGATATGAGGTTTAATATTTGCTATATATAGTTATGCAGTCGCGAGTACAGGAGAAGAAAAATTAATTGTTACTTATCACAACCTACCTCAGCCCCTACCCATCTTAAACGGAAAAAATGTATGTTTCAGTTGAAGGTTCCTAAGATTCAAGTCATTTATGCAATAGAGTACTGCACACAGTTGACAGTTATTATTTCTGTGGTTTTCATGAGAAACTGCGTATGTCCATTTTTTCGATTTTGATATGTTGATGCCATATTGCTTAATTTTAAACGTTCTTTATATGGTTCATAACCAACCATAGTTCGATCTAGAACGGGGTTTCGGCTCTCTTAAAAAATTTGATTTTACCCTTGAAAACCACAGATTAAAGCGGAAATCGATAAAATAAGGTGTTTTCATTATAACGCAATATGTCAGCTCATTATTGGTTCGACTTACCGACCATTTTTAAGAAAATGTTTACAAAATGTGGCACGAATACTTTGAATACCCCAACATTCTGAAACCCAAAACCTGTTTCGTGATTTTTTTAGAAATCAAGCTTTTATTTTGCTTTATATCCACTATTTTAAAGCTTATTAAGTATTGTTTTGCTCCACATGCCACTGTTATTTGAGCATTAAGCTTTACGCTTTTCCCTTGCATTTTTCAAATATTGCCTATCTTTTGAACTTGAGAACTATTTCGATTTAAAAAATAACTTACTGTAATAAGGCGTATATCTACTCTTACGAAAAGGTTTTTTTTTTGCAAATTTAGATTTTTTTTTCTTTATCCTTTTGGTGCAATTACTTTAAAACTTTGGCCTTTTTTATGCTTCTTATTCTTTTTTTACTATGATCTCCTCACTATAAACTTAGTGTTGTACTTTTGAAAGCTGGGCCCTGTTTCTCAAAACCACAAGTTGCAAATCTACAAGTAAAATATATTTGAAACAAAACCAGAAATTGTAAAATTGTTTTTTTTTTTATGTATTTTACTCGTCGATTTGTAACTTGTAGTTTTGCGGAACAGGGTCAGGTATCATAAATTTAAAGGCATGTTTATGAAGGTACAAACAGACTTGCTAAAATTATTGAAATCTTAGCAAATGAAAAAACCGAATATGTCGAATGATTCGACAAAAAATTCGGGGTTTCGAATTACCCGAAAACCGTGACTTTTTAACACCGGTAAATTAAAAATCCCTGACTTTCAAAAAAACTGGCAACTCTACACAATGCACAGTGGGATGTTTTGGAAAAAAAATATATAAAAATAATTTTGTATTTCCTAAACGATTGGAATAAATAACTGCAGGTTAGATAATTTGTAATTTTTGTAATTCCCGATGTGTCCAATTTTGTGCACCTACGGCGTTCTTCCTAAATGGTTTATAGGCCCAAAATTCAAAACAAAAACTCGACAACAAGCCTTGAATTGCCCCCAGAAATTTTATTAAATCGGATTAACAGTTTACAAACACCAGAATTAGTTTGTTTTTCTAAAGACTTCCACTGTGCAATATCTGCTGATTTTTCAAGCAACCCCTGTCCTACTAATTGATTGATTTCGAAAACAAGCCATATATTACTAACACAAGTTGTATATGAGCATCTCCATCAAAAAGTCTACTTTTTGTAACGTAACGCCAGCAAGTAATTCAAATGTTATGTGTATAATTAACTTTTTTATATTTTGGTTAAAAGAGCAACAAGCTCTACTTTTATTAACAAACAAGATAACATTTGAACAACATGGGCCAAAAATACAAAACTATTTGCTTGCTGGCGTTACGTTACAAAAAGTAGACTTTTCGCTGGAGATGCCCATATCCCACTGTATTAATGTTTTTCACTAAATCGACCATTTAGGTAAGCTTTTGCGCAAATGCTAATTTGTTATTCGAACTAATGGCGGCAATCATAAATGAGACGCTGCCGAATAAAGCTATCTTTTTAATGTTTTGATCCGGTTTTATTGACACTAACGGTCCATAATTTGGCAAAGTCACAGACACCAATTAACAAAAACTTTTGAAAAGTATGACCCCAGTTTATAAAATTAGGTTCGAAAGTTCGTTTTTATATGTGACACGAAAAATATAAAGGGACCTAAACCTAAGGGTTTTGTTCAGGAGAGCCATTTATCTTTGTATTTGAGCGTGTTGGCATTGGTCTCATTTAAAAGCGACACATCTCAACCTTGTTGGTCAACCTTGAAAACGCGCGTAGGTCGTCCCTACCTCTTGTTTTGTGTAGTTGGTTTTTACTGTTCCATTTACCTTACTGGTCGCTTGTCACATATAGAGCACACAGACAATTCATAAGCCAAATCTATTTAAACACTTTATAATCCTTCTACTTTTAGTAAACTTTTATATTTAAAGGACACCCTAAACTCACTAAGCGAAAAAAAACTCCAACAGCATAAAATAGTTAAAAAAAATTATATTATACAGTTTCTGTTTTTATATTTTTTTCAAGAATTACATTTTTGCTTTGTCTGTTCTGTTGCTGCTTCCGGTTTAAGGCTTAAGTAAAGTACTTTACTGAAGGATCTAAAGTTATTTTGTACAAAACACAGAGCAAAGCTGAAAAAACAAACTCTAAAAAAAATACTGGAATATAAAGCATGAAAATTAATGTATGTTTTAATATTAGAAAAAAAAAACGTATTTATCATAACAAGCAAATATACATACGTAACAATACAGACGATAAAACAGACAGAAGAAAAAGAAAAAAAAAAACAAAAGAGAAAAAAACTGTTAAAGTAAGACAGGATGTTAATCTGAATTTTCAAAGCTAAAGTCGATACAGACACAAATGTATCTACAACACATAGAAACATACAATTAGATTTAGTGAAGGAAAATGAAAAAAAAAGAATCTCAAATCACAAACAAACACAGATGAAATTCATTCCTTGGTATATGTTGATAAGCACCCTGCAAATAATAGGACCAGTCCACACACGCGTGTAAAGAGTAGTTAGTCCACAAGGGACCAGGACTAGTCCAAAAGTAACCCATACGTATGGAAAAAACCTGGTCTATTAAACAATTCGATGTCCTAGGAGAGGACCATATAACCCAGCTTTGGACCACTAAGGAGTAGTTTTAAAACTACTCCATGGTATACTCAAGAGGATTAGTTTTGAAGTCGCTTAAAAACGAAAGCATGTCGGTAAAAAACGAAGACATGTCGTCTTACTACAAACACTTTTTAACAATGACATGGTCCATGCTTGCATTACATCGGACCAGTCCATGGAGTAGTCCATTTTATCAAAACGGATCAGGTGGCCCAATTTTATTTGCAGGGCAAGATAGGGTATACGTACAAAAACTCTTATATGAAGAATTGTCTATCCCTTACCACGTACACCCTCTTAATCTTATTACTGGAGAATATATGTCCAGTCAACTTAATCACTGTACTCAACTTAAGTTGAAAAAAAAGTAACTAATGAATGATTTAAGTTTTTAAAGTATTTCAAAACTTACTTTAACACACACGCATACTATTTTTTGGAACCTCAAAATAAAATTTCCTTTGAAAAAGACATTATTATTGAATTTCCATTTTATATGTATGTATTTCTTAGAGGTCTGCATAAACCCAACAAACACGGAGGTTTGATTTCAAAACAAACTTTTTCTCAACAAACAAACGTTTGATAATGATTTCAAAAGCATAGCATTCTCAAAAAAAAAGGGAAAAGTATTTTCAAATTAAGAAATGCAACAATTTTCAACTTGCTTTCAAACGTTATTCTCAAACGTTTTTCGAATGTGAATTTAAATACAATATGAACCCAGCGGTAAATATTGAAAGGACCGCAAGTGGCAGGCCTTTTTGAAGGCCTCTATACTTCTTTCTAAAAGATTCGCTTCACATGATATCCTGCCTTCTTTTTAAAAGACCTTCTGAAATATTCAGTACACATTCGCTACTCCCTTCTTTGAGAAGGGAGAAAGGAAGGTGTTCAGTTTTATTTACTTTTTATTTTTAGTTACCTTCCTTACTCCCTTCTTTGGGAAGGGATCGAAGTTGTTTTTAAAGGAAGTGTGGAAGGCCTTGCGCCCAATGACAACCTGTGTAAAAAATAAATAAGTATGGAATGCGGCGAGAGGGCTTGTGACTGCTAAATAAGGCCTTCTATTAGGCCTCTTTACTCATTCTAGTTACCGCTGGGAAACATAAATAAAAATATTTTTTTTTAATTCAATTCATCACACTGCACACTGGGAAATTCCGGCCAAAAATTATTTTTATTTTTTTAATTTTAATAAAATTTTGATGACAGATTATAGCGAACACTTCAAAACATACAACTCATTTATTATTTTGGCTCTTAGATAACTATTTTACTGTTAATAGTGGAGCAAAGTAGATATGAATGGATGTACCAAATTTCATCAAATTATCGCCGGACGGACAGGTGGGCATCGGTTTACTTAAGCCAATTTTTTGAAGTCTAAAACGCTTCAGCACAAACGCATAATATCTACACCAACTTGTGGTGGTTAAGCTGACAAGCCAGTTAACACAATAATTAAGTAGATCTTTTGTGTTTTGTCCTGCAGGGAATTTCCTATTTGTCTGTGGGTGTGAATATGTGTAAACATATTTACTTTAATAAATGTGCGTAAGATACATCTTTTAATTCCTTCTCACTTGCAAATTGGCACAATTTCTTATTCCCTTCATACATCATCCTCATTTGTTATTACAATTATGCCCAACAGCCTTGAGTTACACATATTCATATGTTTTTTGAATTATTTAAAGAAATTGCTTTTGTTGCTTAAACGAATTACTTGTCGTCATTGTTTAGAAGACGCTGTCTTCTTTATGTTGTTGATTTTTTTTTTGACATCTTTAATTTTCTAAGTTGCTGTTGGTAGCTTGTTTGATACAATATTTGAAAGAGAAAGTGAAAGTGAAAGTTGCGATACCTTGACATGATTAATAGACAAACATTATAGTTAACAATACTCATCATAGAACAAAGGATATCCCTTACTTAATTACAAAACTAGTAAGAAATTTTAGACGAGATAGTCTGACAACCGACTTTAGGCAAATTGGCGCCTTGTAGAATACATCGTCGGCTTAATATGTAAACCTGCTAAATCCTCTTCTTAAGGAAATTGCGATTTTGATGCCGTGTGACCAGCATGTAGTTTTTTTTTCAATTCGAGTCTTGAAGTGTGTAAAACCAACTATATTTTTGGTTTTCCTCTCAAACTGCAAATATTAAATTTAAAAATTTGTTTGTCTCTCCTGTAAAATTTGCTGAAAGGGAGTTAGCAGGTTTGCATATTACGCAGACGTTATGTACACGATAACTTTTCTTAAAACAAAAAATACTAAGCAAGCTTGAACGTTCCGAATCTATTATACTCAGCACCTAACTAGCTTACGACTATAATACATTGGTTCGCCAGCTCCCTTGAAGAAGTTTTGCCAGGTGTTCGTCCACTTGGTCATTTTATCGGAGCCTCGGTCGTCCACTCTATTAGTGGTGAGAAGCAGCAGAGATGTACTTGTATACAGTTAGTATTTGTACCTTATTTTGTTGCTTTAGCTCATCCGATAACGACTAAAATTCTTCTTTCAAAATCTTCATTTTTCTAAGTCTTCTATTGCTAGCATTATTGTTATCTCAACAGACGCACTCACCGGACTAGAACTTTTTAGAGAACCACAAGGAAGCAAAATAATATAGGATATCGTATGTATTACCAGCGGAAGGACAAATAAATAAATTGTAATATCGGAATTTGCGAGTCCCTTTAGAACCCTTAAAATGCCAATAAATTTTAAGAAATCTATATATATAAAAATAACTTGAATTGTGTTAGTAATTGATGTTCTCTGAAATGCGTGAACCGTTTCTGTAAAGTTTACGTGGAAGGTGAAGTCAATACCAAAGTTTTTATGTGTTGTATTGGTTCATGAGTTATAGCCATTTTAGTGAACACTGCATTCATTCCGAAACATGTATTTATTTTCCCATACAAATATCAACAAAATGCCCTCCATTTTGAGCTCCTCCGAAACGGCTTGACCGATTTTTATGAAATTTTGTATGTGTAATTGTGAGGTATGAGAATAGGTCGTAGAGTATATTTTATATCGCTAGGGCGCAAAATATTGCAATAGGGGTAAAAGCTCCCACTCCCCAATCTTCTAAACTAATCAACCGGGTTTCTTAAAATTTGACATGCAGCCAATGTTACATCTGAAATAGAATAGGGAATATGGTGTGAAATAGGGTAAGAGGGTTAAAAGCTCCCCCTCCCTATATCTTCGTATCTAATCAACCGATTTTTTTTAAATTTCGCAGGCAAATAGTGTTACAGTTGGAAAGAACTATATCCTATAGTTTTTATTATTTAGGGCATGAAATAGAGCAAGAGGGATAAAAGTTCCCCCTCCCTCTATCTTTTTAACAAATCAACCGGTTTTCTTTAAATTTGGCATGCATACACTGTAACATCGGAAAGAGGACAGGACATTAAATAGGGCAAGAGGGGTAAAAGCTCCGGCTCCGCCTCGCTATATCTTCTTAACTTATCAATTAATATTCTTGAAATTGGGTAGGCAAATAGTGTAACATCTGGAAAGAACTATAGCCTATAATTTGTTCTTAAAATTTGGCTAGCAGACACTGTTACATCTGAACAAAAAAAAATTATGTGGCAAAAAAACGTTTGCCGGGCCAGCTAGTATTTTTATATTTAGTATTATGGTTATTTTTTAATCCAAATTTTGATATTTTTAATTAGGCGAAAGTTCATCAAATTTAATTTTCATTACATTATTTTTATTAAGAAAGGAAAGGCTGTGAGTGTTGAACGCCTGAAGAGACTGAGTGGTTACAATTGAAACATGTTAGGTTAATTTTTCCGTGTAAGCCTGGGCACGAACCCTGCGACAGTCAATAAGGAAAAATAATCAATAAATTTTAATTAATAATTTAATGAAAATTACAGCCAGTTCAACGATATCGAACGTGAACGTTCGCATAAAAAATTACATTTAAAACAAAAACAAAATTCTTAAATTTGGTTTTGTTTTAAATGTAATTTTCTATGCGAACGTTAACGTTCGAAATCGATGAACTGGCTGTTAGATTTGATGAAGTTTAGCCTAAATAAAAATATCAAAATATTTTTATATTTAAACGAAAATGGTGTTTTGCTTACAGTATCACAAAAAGTGAATACCCTAAATGATATATTCTGAATCGGATAAATCTAGTGTGGTCGGAATAACAAAAATATCGACTTTTATGCGCTATATGCAATTAAACGACAAAAACAAAACGCAAAACTATTTTCATCTATAGTAAATTGAAAATAGGCAGAATCCCTGCAATATGGCGTAGAAATTTAAAACTATATTTCAATAAAAATTATATTCATTTACTTTTATACAATTAGTTGTTTTTAACTATTCTAATTGTGGTCTGGCAAGAAGACCAAGAGCAGAAATAAGTGGTAAACAGTTATCGACAATCCTAGGGTCAATGGCGTCTCCATTGATTGTTTCGAAGTGTTTCAAATGGATTACTATAATTGATATATCTTCTCATTCATAACCCCTAATTCGGAAAAAAGTTTGAATAATTTTCGTAGAAACTTAATTAAATGGAAACCCTTATCACATACATACATATTATCATTTTTTTACCAACACCATCAGTGATTAAATGCAAACGTGTGTAGTTTATTTCTTTTCTCATTTAATGATGTTCAAAATGAAACGTTAAGAAAGATATTTCCTAGATAAATACTTAGGCGGTCACTAGTGATTATGAGACTCAATTAGTTTGGTGCCAATATTTTTTTCTTGTAATAAAATCACCAGGAGGGGGGAGGGGTTCTTACGAAAACATGTCAAATTAAACAAAAACAAATAACAACAGACAAATTGTCATTAGTATTACTCATTTTTATAGAAATAAAAAAACAAATAACAACTTAGGAAAAAAGTAATTGTTTATGTCAACAAAAATTGTTTGCTAAAAATTCATGTCCTTGCAAAAATCGTAATATTTGTTGCTTGAAAGTAATAGGAGATTTACCTAAATAAATAGAAAAATATTTATCTATATTAACTAGAATAGAACAAATCCTGGCTGCCCAGCATTTTTCCCTTAAAAGTGTCAAATTTTAGAAATAAAATCGTCAAGATTTAAAAACAAAAATCGTCAAAAGATTGTCACACAAAAAATTAAATGTTTTTAAAACACATTTAGGTAATTCATAAAGTGTTCTATTGTGTCCTGTTGGTTGTATGTGCTTTAATGTTATATAATATTATAATTAAATATAGCAAAAAAAAAAAAAAAACATAAAATTTACTTTGGATTTCAAGAAGAATTCTTGACAAAAAGTGCGAAAAAAAACAGAAGTAAGTCTGTGTTCATATGGCTCATGTCTTATTGACATGATTGCTACTTTATATGCGGGCGGGACGAGGGGAAAGGAAACGAGTACACAGAGGCATGTACTGTCTTTACGTTTTACTTTTTCATTCGTTGTTTCATTTTTTTATTGTTTTCAATATCAAAAAAGCACACATGCATACGCACGATTAAAAAAAAAAAACATGTCGTCAATATGACATGAATCATTTAAACGCCAATTCATGTTCAAAGAAGAAAAAGAAAGAATCTATTACTCACACTAAAGCCGCCCGTACACGACATGTATTTGTCATCTGACATGTCAAATTTTCAAGTCACATGTAATTGTTCATGTCTGTCAAAATTGCTGTTTTACATAAGGTTTATAATATTCGTACATGTAATTTGCTTCTGACATTGTCTCTGTTTTTCTTCGCATTGTTATTGCAGAAACCAAAGTAGTTCTCGGTTTCAAAATAGCTTGCTGCCGCCACGAAAATATTTATTTGCGCCGTAAAATAATTTAGCCATCTTAACATTTTTTTCTTTTATGTTAAAGATAATAATTTTGAATTTTAAAATGAAACGGTTTTTATGTATATATTTACATAAATTATATTCAATGGTGAGATGAGCATACATATCTTGGTATTGTAAAATATTAACTTCAGCCGGCTAATGATTCCGTCAATAATTGACGCCGCTGCCAGTTTCTTCTCGGCATAGATTTCTGATGTCAGATGGTTTGTCAGAAGAAAATAGAGCACGCTCTATTTGAAATTTTGTCAGATGACTTTGCGTCTGACTTTTACAGAAGCAAAGTTAAAAAGGTAACACACGACATGTATGTGTTTTGCAGTGGGAAATTTGACATGTCAGATGACAAAAACATGTCGTCTATACGCTCCTTAAGGAAGAATATGTAAATCAATTAAAATAGATAATCATTCAAAAAAAGCAAATTTCGATCTACCAAAGGTTAAAATACAATTTAGTTTAAGGATTGATGTTTTACTATTGACGTCAATGGCTGCGAGTGTAAGGTCGAGGCCACGCAATGAGCGTCTAAGCGTCAAGCGGCTGAGCGATGAGCGTCAAAGCGTCAGGTTTGAGCGGCAAGTGGCTTATTACTGAGCGTCACTTCTGAGCGGTTAGTTGTTAAAATACCATTGTAAAGAGTGGCTTGTTTAACGTTATTACGCGAATATCGTATTCATAAAAATTTAATGCGTTTTTAAAGATTTCGAGATAAGACTTCGTTCGCTTAACTTACATTTAAAACAAAAACAAATTATAAACAAGTAAGAAAGTATAGTCGGTCAAGCCCGACTATATGATACCCAGCACCACAGTATTTAAAAACACATCATGCTTATGTGTCCATAGAAAAATAAGAATTTATCTATGTTTACAAACTTCATTAAAATCGGGTTGAAAGTTTGTGAGAGGCAAAAATTGCCCCCTATCTCCCCTGGTGGTCCTATTTTTCAAAAACTACATAGCTTATGTGTCCATATAAATATGTTTCTATGTATGATTTAAATTTCATTAAAATCGGTTTGATATTTCCTGAGAGGCAGAAATTCCCCCCCCCCCTATCTTCCCTGGTGGTCCTTCTATTCGGCCCATTTTCAGTAAGCGAGATCCTTGTGCCAATAAGGACCTATGTTTATCAAATTATTTTCAAAATTGCGACCTGTACTTCGCGCACAAGGTTACATGGACAGGCAACCAGCCGGACGGACATCGTTAGTTCGATTCAGAAAGTGATTAAGGTGGGTCTAGGACCAATATTTTAAGGCGTTACACACATCAACACAAATGCATAATACCCTCTCCACTATTGTGGTGTGAATATAAATATATTGTATATTGTAATTTGTATATAAATGGTTTTATTCCCCTTGCTTGATTTATAGGATGAACACCAATCCTATAAATCAAGCAAAAGGAATTAAACCATTTATATACAAATCTACCCAATACAATACTGCCGTATGTCTATGAAATCCTTCGATTTGCTGTTGCAAAAAGTTAACACCCAATTGACAAAACAAAAAAATCATTTCTCGGTCATATTTTTATTTTTAAAATTTGATAATCTGTCTTGCCATAATTTGGTCGGCTTTGTACGGATTAAATTATAAGCTCCATATTCACTTTTGCCAAGTCTATTTTTTGACGCTCAGAAAACAACTAAAAATTAGAACAAGTTTTATTCCTGAGCGACGCCGCTTAGCCGCTCAAAAATTTCGCTCACATGCCGCTCATTTCGTGGCCACTTCAGTAATATTACATATGTTTTAATTTTTTGACGCTCATCGCTCATCCGCTTGACGCTTAGCCGCTCATTGCGTGGCCTCGGCCTAAGACGGCAAATCCCACCGAGGAGATCGAGTGGTTTCGATCGAAACATGTCTGGGTAACCTGCCGGCCAAGGTTCGAGCCCCAGCCACAGTCAAGAATGAAAAATTATCAATAACAATTTTAATTAATTTTCATGTTGTACAATTCCTTTCTTCATAAAAATAATTTAATTTAATTAAATTTGATGAACTTAATCCTGATTAAAAAATAATATAAAAAAAAAAAAAATATATTAAAAAAATAGCAAATATAACTAATATGACAAAATAGAATACTTTGTGTATTGCTCACATATCATTTTCATATTGCTACGAAATTAGGTTCATCTAAGTATTATTTATAGTTTTAGTTTTGAAATATCTTGTAAATTATAGTTTATGTCGTATAAGATTCAATTGTTATTTGCTCAAATGTATTGTAGACTTTAGATTTAATTGTAGAATTTCGAATTCAAACAGAATATTCTGGAATCGACTAGAAGGTTCTTGAATCTACTAGTCTACAACTACTACCGGTTGTGAACTATAAATACAGGATGACTCGTAAATAGTTTAGTTTAATTTGTTTTGAGACATTTAACGGTTCAGTCCGTAACAAACAATATTGGATAAAGGAAGTAAACCGAAACGCGTTTATTAAAGGAAAAACGTAACAATATTTTTTATCTTTTAATAGACAATTCAATAAAAAACTTTAAACACAAAATAATGATAGAGTTAATTATATATAACACATTTGTGGGGGTGTAAATTGGGCTGGTTACCTGTAGCTTGGGTACGTTGTCTGGAATTACAAAGTGGCACTGGACCTCACTGAAGTGGTTTGTTGAGACAGGTCAGTTAGCGGCTGGCTCTCACTTACTTTACACACTAGAAAAAACTCACCCTTATTTTTTGTGGCTCAATGGCACTTTTATCTTGTGGCTCTTTTGGGTTTAAATAAGAATCACTTTCTTCTAATTTTTTATTTTATTCTATGCTCTTTAGGGCTAGGTTTTATATATTTCACAATTTCTTTTATTTATTTCACAATTTCTTTTATTTAATTATTTGTTGGCGTCTGGCTGGTTCGGTTTTATATCCCTACACATAATATTGGACTACGTGGTCCATTGTGGCTTAAATGGAATACTTACAACATGGTCCGATGTACTGTAGTATGGACCGTGTTATAAGAAATTAACATGCAGCGCTGCCAACAACTGCATGATGCATAATTTTCTATAGTTTAAGTGTACTCCATACTGTAGTAACATGGACTACTTTTGAAACTAACCCACTTTAATACTCCATGGAGTAGTTTAGGGACTACTTCGGTGGGTTATATGGTCCCCTCCTAGGACATCGTAATGTTAAATGGACCACCTTTTACCCATATATTTGGAGTAGTTTTGGAGTACTCCTACTATTTTATGGACTACTCTTTACATGCATGTATGGACTAGTCTCGTTATCTGCAGGGATAAAGCAGGGATCAAGAATTCATTTTGCAGGTGGCGTTAAAGCACAGCTGAGCCACATATCACATGATGGGCTGCCAGATGGCACCATTAAATCCCGTTCCACACGAAGGAACGACAGTCGCTGCCCACACGGGCAAAGAAAATAATTGTTCACACCAGCCAAACGTCAACAACATTTTTGGCTAACATTGCTTTGAAGATTTCATATTGATGTATAGTGAAGTTTAAAATTATTTGATAAAAATTTAATATTTTCTTAATGTTGAAAAAATCAAATTTATTTTTATTATTTTTATACCCTCCACCACTAACTGTGAATGATGGTATAGTTAGTTTATCATTCCGTGTAAAACTGTTTTAATATTCATCCAAGACCCCATAAAGTTCATATATAATAAGCCTTCTTGAGTAGTTCTAAGTCGATTTAGAAATGTCCATCTGTCTGTCTTTCGAAAAACTTTCGAAAACATTTGAAAAACTCAAGAGAAAGAACAATCACAATCTGTCACAGAAATCAATTCCGATCGAAAGTGATTTCGTTTTATGTGAATTGATTTCTGCGACAGGCCTGAATATTGGTGTAAAATTGTTTCTAATTAGCCTAAGCAAGGTTCTCAGTTTTATTTTATACCTTATCACTTATTTGCCATTTTCATCCCCAATCGATTAACATAAGCGTTACTTGTTAGAACAGAAATCATATCGTTACCTTAAACGCAAAAGGCCCTAACAAATCAAAAATTAAAAATTGACTTTTTCATTAAGTCTAATGCATTGCATCAACACAAATGTCCACAAAAACTTTGGAATCTTTCGATCAACATTAGCGATTTTATTGACAAAAAAACAAACGGCCTTATCTACAAAATGTTGTGTGATAAAAGCTAAAAGACCTAACTAACAGTTTGCATAATATACAGCATTGTACATTATCAAAACAACTGGTAGGTTAGAGAAAAATAAATTATAAACATTTGATAGGACTTCTTGCTTTTTAGGTGACGATACTTGCAACTAATTTAGCAAGCTCTTGGGAAGGTTTCGAACCACCATGTCCTTGTTATGTAAAAAAAAACTTTGGACCACAAAAGACAGAAATTTAACTTTAGTACATAGAAAGAAAAACACTCGGAATAAATTAAGTTTTTTATACTTACGAGTCGTACTCAAAATTTTAAGTACGAATAACATTAAAACGTTATCAAAACAATCCTAAATGGGATAACTTTCAAAAATCAATCCCGAAATTTCTTGAAATAAGTACAAAATTCTTAAATGAAGTAAAAAAAAATTAAACTTTTTGTTGGCTGTGCCACTCTGAGAGTGAAACTACAAAGTGAGCGTTTTTATCTCATTGAACTGATCAAACTTTGTTGCCGACACTACAACAACACCACACAAGTGGTTAAAAATGATTTGCTTGTTGTGTATAGAAACAACAGAACAAACCAAAACACATTATTTTCATGTTTGAAAAGTAAAATTGAAACCTCTTGCGTCTCATTTAGTTCAGTTTTATATGCTTATTAAGCTTTTAAAGTAAAAACCATATCGGGAATGATGCTGGTGTTTTATAATTGAAATTCTGTAAGGTGTAAAATGGGTAAGTTAATCAATCATAATAAAATTCTCCTTCAAATTTAACTTTTGCCTTATTTCAAGTACGAATTCGGGATCGAATCAACTTTATAATTCTTAAATCAAGCGCATGTTGGGATTGATTCAATCTTTATTTTACTTAAATCAATCTCATTTTCGTATTATTTTAATTACGAATTCCGGAAGTTTATGGATAAGTGAAGTATTTCGCGATTGAAAATTCCAACTCGGATACATCTTTCTGTACTTGATTCAAGAAAATACGTACTCACCGTACTATTAATACCGCTTCGGATTGATTTGAGTACGGATGGATTGATTTTTCTTTTGAGTCTTGTCATAAAAACGTTACGAACAATGCTATTTTAAACAATTTTAGTCTATTACAGTTTTATATGACTTGAATTCAAACTGTCAAATTTTGTGAAAATCGATTCATAATTTAGCATCGGCCCAGTATAGACATGTTACGCGTAACAGCGTAACGAATAATGCTATTGCAATAAAATTTGGTCTGTCACAGTTTAATAAGACCAGAAATCCCAGATCGGTACATAATTTTGAACAGAATTAGAAATGTTTTTGGGCAATTAACGGGCTTAATGTGTGATCATCTTATGCACATTAAAGCTGGGATTACACGATTGCCGCAATGCACCAATTTTCACACTTTTTAATACCCCAATCGTGTGACTACTTACTTTTACCAATCAAATACAACCCTGGTGCGGCAATCGTGTGACCAATAGTTATTGTTTTCTTGTGCGGCAGTCGACACAAGTAGGAACAATCGTGTGACTGTGCTGCAGCAACTTTTGTACCCATTTCGCTTTGTACCAACTAGCGGCAATTAAATTTGTATAAAACAGGGCAATTGTGTGATTTCAGAATATTTGGTTGGTGCAATTTCATTATTGTGCGTCAATAAAGCACAATTAAAATTGTGTCATATTGGCGCAGGCGGCATGAAATAACCCCGCAAAATATAACCCCCCAAAAAAATAATGAAATAACCCCCCAAAAAACGATTTTTGGGGGTTATTTCATTTTGTTTGGGGTGTTATTTCATTTTTTTAATTTTGGTTTTATTTCATATGAAATTATCCCCCAAAAAATCATTATGAAATAAAGCCCCTATATATTTTTTGGGGAATTATTTCACTTTCAAATTTATAATGAAAACGTTTTTGGGCGCAAGGATTTATCCACTTTGGTATACAGAACACCGGCTTCGATAAAAAAAAAGCTGCCCTGCATAGCCGGCCTTTGGACGGGCGCAATGGTTTTCTTCTATATGGTATACCAAACACCGGCTTCGCTAACTAAAGCTTCTCTGCGTAGCCGGGTCGAGTCGGTTTTTTTATACTATAGAGGAGAAAATCCTGGCGCTATGCAGAGAAGCTTTAGCTAGCGTAGCCTGTGCTTGTTATACCATAGAGGAAAATGTCATTGCGCCCAGCCAAAGGCCGGCTATGCAGAAAAGCCTTAGTTGGCGAAGCTTGTGTTTGGTATATCATACCATGATATATATCGCGTGATTATTTTAAGCAAAACTGTATAATTAATTGAATTCAATATATTGGGCCTTTATTTCATTTCAGAAATTGGGGAATTATTTCATTTATGTTTGGTGCGTTATTTTATTTCGTTGGGGGCTAATTTCATTTTCAAAAATGGGGCTTTATTGCATGTGAAATAAGGCCCCACGCTTTGGGGGGTTATTTCATTATTTTTTGGGGGTTATTTCATGCCGCCATTGGCGCATTGTCGGCAATCGTGCGATCCCGGCTTAAAATAAATATTTAAAGTCGTCTTAATTATTATTATAACTCATTTCCTTAAAGAATAATTTTAATTTTTGCTAAAGAAAATAAAAATTTATTTAACGATGTCCGTCCGTCCGTCCGTCCGTCTGTATATTTAGAGAGCGGCAAGAGCCAAGGCTTTCAAATTAGGTGATAGCTTCTTGGTTATCAAAACAACACAGAAAAAACTCTCCAAAATTTTTCTCCAATTAAAGCATTTATCAAAAATAAAATCAGTTTTAAAATTATTATTGAGGTTTTTTGTTTTCCTCACGGGCTAATATGATCAATCGTTTTTTTACCAAATGTAATTAAAAAACATTTATGGTTAATTTATTTTCTTTTCCCAACGTTTCGTTCGCTTTTTTCGAACTTCATCAGGGGTTATTTTTATTCCATAAAAATCTAGACAATTAGATAATAATTATAATAAATTTTTGAGCTTTAATAATATCACATCTTAACTTACAAATTAGGGTTTACATTTGTATTGCACTTTTTAACTATTTTATATTAAAAACTGGACTACACGACACAGAAATAAATAAATAATTAATAAGTAAAATACAACACAAACACCGAATAAAAGTCAAACTTAATGTAAATATCACAGAACTATAACTAATTATAATCATTAACTATTGCAGCGGAGTATTGCAGTTTTGTATTGTCCTTGTCTTCTTTCGTATTCATTGTATTTTTGATTTTCTCTTGGATTCGTAAGCTTTCAAGAAGTGTAACGTTTGTTCTCTCTCCGCTCTCTGTCTAATATTTTTATATTGTCGAAGTTCATGTTGTGATTGCACTCTTTTACATGCAGATATAGTGCCGTCGCTATTTTACCTTTTTTGACGTCTGTTTTGTGTTCATGAATTCTCTTCTCTAACCTTCTTTTTGTTGTTCCAATGTAAACCTTATTACACCTTTCCCTTTCGTTTCCGTCACATTTTATTTCATAAACCACATTATCTATTTTACATATGTCCAGCTTGGTCTTTTTATATGTAAACAAATGCCTTAGTGTCTTGTTTGATGTATGTGGAATTGTTGTTGTTTTTTCAGTGATCAAGTTCTTTAATGTTCTTGTCTCCGTTAGTTTTGGGATGTATGGTACACTGTAAAAATATTTTTCTGTTTCCGATTCTTTCCTTTTCTCAAGATTTTCGCTTTTTAGAATTTTATTTATTAATGAATTTGTTAAGTGTGTTGGATAATTGTTCATAGTCAAGATATTTTTTATTTTGCATATATTTTTCTTTTTAAATTTTTCGTCGCTGATATGCAGTACTTTCTTTATTAGATTTGTCGCTGTGTTCGTTTTCATTTTCAATGGTTGTGTGGAATTGAAATTGATCATTCTTCCTGATGACGTTGGTTTTGTGTACCAGTCAGTTGTTATTCTACCGTTTTCTCGGATAATGTTGATGTCCAAATATGTAATTGTCATGTTCTTTTCACGTTCGATAGTAAAACGGATCTTATTGTGGTAAGAATTAAGCGTTTTTAGAATTATTTCCTCGTCAGATTTTCTTATGATTGCAAAAAGGTCATCTACATATTTTGTTATAAACTTGATTTCTATATTCTTCGATCTTCCAGTACTATATCAGCAATTGTTGGCGATAGAGGGTTTCCCATTGGCATACCATATAATTGATGGTAAAATTTGTTGTCAAATGTGAGATAA
The DNA here is from genome assembly GCA_930367215.1 of Pollenia angustigena. Classification (NCBI taxonomy): domain Eukaryota; kingdom Metazoa; phylum Arthropoda; class Insecta; order Diptera; family Polleniidae; genus Pollenia; species Pollenia angustigena. The sequence continues at coordinate 18,688,238 of OV884060.1, forward strand.
TTGTTGTCAGTTAAAAAGAATTGTAGAATCGTTAAGAATTTTCTTTTTGGTATTGTAGTATGTCCCTTTAAGATTTCCCATTTTCCCAATATGTTTTTTATTGCCAGGTGAACCGGAATGTTGGTGAATAATGATACCACGTCGAAGGAAACCATGACATCGTCATTATCCAATGTTATTTCTTTAAGTTTTTGTTTAAGTTCCAATGAGTTTTGTATGTTGTAAGTTTTTGAAATGGTGTTCTTTATTATATTTCCTACATATTTTGCTAAATTGTAGCAAGGCACTCCCATTGATGAGGATATTGGCCTCAGTGGTACATTTTCCTTATGGATTTTAGGTAAACCATATAGTTCAGGTGCCGCTGCAGCGTGTGTTGTCAATTTAAATTTTTCAAATTTTGTTAATAAACCTTCCTTAAAAAGTTGTATAACTAGATTATTGTTTCTCCTCTGTAAGGTTTCTGTTGGGTCTGTTTCGATTTTTTTGTACGTATTTTTGTCCTCAAGTAAATTATACATTTTTTCCATATAATCCCTTTTATATATTACCACTGTCTTGTTTCCTTTGTCTGCATTTGTTATAATTATATTATCTTTTTGTCAGTTTTAATTACAAATTTAATCAAGTGAATTAAACGTTGAATCAAATAAATTATACGTTTAATTAATACTATTAACTGGTTTAATTGATACTATTAATTTGCTTACTGGTGCAAATTTAATTAATTTTTTAATTAATATCACAAATTTTTTAATTGAAATCAATTTTTATTTTTTTTTGTGAAACTATGGGCGGTATTAGAAAAGTGGGTAAAAACGCCGCTTACGTTTTGTTATGGTGCGGACGAAACGCCAATACGTTTCGTGGAGTGTGTAGGGTGGCTTCGGGATCTAGCGCTAAAATATCAACCAAGTAACCAAGCAACTTGGTGATATTATAAAGGCTAAAAGAGAACAAGGCATAGATATTTAAACGAAAGAAATGCACTTTTAACCATATAAAAACACTTTCCTGTTTTTTGGAAAAACATTATAAATTTCCATTTATTTATTGCAAAAATACAAAATATTAAACTTCTAAACAATTTAAATAATTTAAGTTATAACGCGAGTATAAAAAAACAGCCGTCCAATATGGCTTTTCAACAACGATTCGACTTGAAAATTTGTAAGTTACAACAATATAAAATACACAAAAAATTAAGACCAATTTAAAATATAATACATGATGATAGTGGCGCCTCACGTTGTCAATTCGTCTGAGGGCATGTCATCATTCAAAATAGAAACCAGGGATGGGAAATTCACTACCTTCGGTACAGACGTGAACAGTGGGCGTGGAAGAAAGAGATTTATTTATATCCAACGAACTTTAGTGAAGGGTATATAATTAAGCACTCATACTTGTTTTTCTGTCCTTTAATTTTATTTTAAAATATTCAATTTAAAAACACAACTAAAAATAAATTGTTGCTGCCCCCTAGTATTGGCCTTTGTATAAAATATTATACATATGTATGTATGTATGTTTTAGTTTGACAATGTACATATGTATGTACATTTTTATAAATCTGTCTAGAGACCGCAAACTTACCTTTGCTGTCTGTAACTTCAAGATTTTGTTTAACTTAAGAGTCTTTACAATGGCAGCCTTAAAAATTAAATTCCGCCTCTTGCGGTGGCATAAAATAATATTGTCAGTGCAATTATTATAATTTGTGGGGCAACATACATAATTCTTTTTTTTTATATTTTCTTGTTGCTATTGACAAAACAAATATTAGAGTAACAAAAAAAAAAGCAAAACAAAATGTTGCTTTTCTTAGGGAAAATAACTAATTTTTAGTATAAATATTTTGTCATTTGCAACAAACTTTAAATATTTTAATATTTTCGCCCCGTTGCCACTAACAGACGTTCCACACAAACAACCCCACCCACAATATTTAAAAGACAGATGAATGCATCCTCCTTTAGCAGAATGCTTGGGATGTTCGTTTGGCCATTGAGGGCAAACAATTTTTCGTTGCTGTCGCAGCTTTTCAATTTCTAATTTTCCTTCCCACATACCCAGCTAAAATCTTTTGTATGTGTGTATGTATTTGTTTCTGTTGGTTACAATTTGCTTAATGTTTTCTTTTTTTTTATTGTTAGAGGTTTTCTTCAATTTTGTTAGTTTTTGTTTTGTTGGTTTACTTCAGTTTTATTGTTGACATGACGAAAACAGTTTTTGTTGGAAAATTTCTACAACAGTGTATAATTTTCGGTTTGTTGCACTTTTTATTTTTTTGTTTGAGTATTTTGTGGACCGACAAAAAGGTCAACAATACACTTCTGCTCTGTTTTTGTTTGCATCACATGGACTCAGGCCAAAACTTAGTCAACCCAACGTTTACTAAATTATTGTTTTTATGCTTCTGGTGTATGATGAAATTAGAATAATTAAAGTGATTTTGTTTATTAAAATATGGAAGGAAGTAACAGAGAGTAAAAACTAAAGCAAGATTTTCTTGTTTAATAAAATTTTAATTCAGGGAACAAAATTTAATTTCTAATCTAAAGTTAAATTTTACTGAAGGTTTAATTACTTTTGTGACCTAATTCGAGTTTCTTATTTTACTAGTTTGGCAATTAATAATAGTTTTATTTTGGCAATTTATAATAGTTTTAAGAAAAAAAAATGTGCTTAATCAGGAAAAAACCTGAAATGTTTGTATAGTTGGGAGTCTGTTGCAGTCATTTGATATTCCAACAAAAAACACCCATCTTTTTTTCCTAAATTATTGTACGAGGGCGGGTTAATATGTACGTTTCTGTTTATATGAACACTAGTTCATTTTGTTGTTTAAGGTAGTCTTCTTTCACTCTATATAAGTCATCGTTAAATCTCTTTTCGTCGAGCCATTTCTCCAGGTTTGGAAAGACGAAAATGTCATTCTTTGTGGGTATTCGAAAAACAGTTTTTATGTGAGAAATGAAACAAACAAGCCATTAATTGAAACAAACACCTGTTTCTCGCACTTAACTGCGTCTGTAACATTTTTTTGCGAGTAAAAGCTGTCACGTAAGGAAATTACTCGCCAACTTACAGAAAAAGTGTGTCTGTAAAATTTTTGTGAGAATGTACCCGCTTTGAACTGTCAAATATACTAACGAATAAAAACAGGGTGAGAAAAAATGTTGGCACCAAAGAAATATATTAAACGGTTGTGTATATTCGCCGCCGTCGTTGAAAATTTTTCAGTTTTAGTAAATATTGGTCGCCGTCAACGATATTTGTGATTGACGTTCTTAACGTCTGCAATTTTACATCGGCTTCAAGTGAATTATTTTAACCAGTGTTCGAAAATAAACAGTACCTTATTTAACGTTCGGCTCACACACCCAGGAACGATTTCAATTTTTTAAGTGATTGTGTAGACATTCACAACCCTTAATACCGTTCGTAACTTTTTTCAAGAAAGAACCGAACATTATATAATGTTCGTTACAAAACAGAAAAATTGTAGTGATACTGTAGACAAACATTATATTTTAATGTTCTATAATTTTTTTTTGTGTGTTTATTTTGTTTTTGTAAAAAATGTTCGGTTTTTTTACCAGCCAAAAGGGACGAACATTAATGAGCCGAACCGAACACATTGAAGTTTGTGGATTTTCAAAAAAAGTCGAACGGCATTAAATGTTCACATCTTTTGTTGAGATTGATAAAAACAGTAATATTTTTGTGTTCGAAAGATGACTAACAGGGAAACTTTGTTTTTTTTTAATGATTTTCTACACAAACACTATTAGCGTTTGTGTTTTCCACAAATCTACCGAACCGAACATTAAGAAACGATATTTAGTGTTTATTTTCGAACACTGATTTTAACATTTTTATTTATTTTTTTATAGTTTCAACATGAGTTACAGACACATTTTTTTCTCACTTTTCGAGAAACGTTGGAATATTTTGTTTCATATCTATTTGATGCGAGAAGTGCACACCAAAGTTACAGATCATGGGTACAATATAATCAACATTAGTATTGTGGTTATTTTATTGAACTATTTATGGTTTTTAATCCAAATTTTTTTAATATTTTTAATTAGGCTTAAGTTCATTAAATTTAATTTTCATTAAATTATTTTTATGAAGAAAGGAATTTTACAACATGAAAATCAATTAAAATTTACTGATAATTTTTCATTCTTGACTCAATCTGGGCTCGAACCCAGGTGTTTACGGACAGGTTACCCTGACATGTTTCGATTGCAACCACTCAATCTCCTCAGAGGCCTTGCCGTTTAACACTGGCAGCCATCGACGACTGCTGACGTCATTAGTCAAACATCAATCCTTAAACCAAATTGTATTCAACCTTTGGTAGATCGAAATTTGCTTTGAATGATTATCTATTTTAATTTATTTTAACATGTTATTCCTTTACTTCTGTTCGTACTGGGTTCGAGCCCAGATTGAGTCAAGAATGAAAAATTATCAGTTAATTTAAATTGATTTTCATGTTGTAAAATTCCTTTCTTCATAAAAATAATTTAATGAAAATTAAATTTAATGAACTTAAGCCTAATTAAAAATATTAAAAAAATATAATCAAAATATTTTATTCTATGCCCTTGTCAGGCTCTGCTCAGGTCGAGCAATACTATTTTGAACGCTGTTACATCAGTTAATACATTATAATCACTTTAGCGAAATTTGTTAGTAAACATTATGGATCGACGATCAATTATGCCTTAAAGATTCATTTACTAAAGTTAGTGGTGACTTTGATGTCACCACTAACTGCGGAAACGGTTCGACCGATTTCAACCAAATCCAATTCAACGTATCCCCAGGGTACGTTGGGGATAGTCTGTAGATGGTTTAAGTTAAGTTTGCACGAAATCAGCTCAGGGGTTCATTTAGATGTTCCTATATATTCCCATACAAATATCAACAAAATGCCCTCCATTTTAAACTGCTTCGAATCAGCTTTGCTGAGTTTTATAAAATTTTGTATGTGTTTTTGTTAGATATGAGAATAGGTCGTAGAGCATTTTTTATATCGCTAGAATGCGCAAAATAGGGCATTAGCCCCCCCTCACTATATCTTCTTAGCTAATCATCACAGCATACAGGCACTGTAACATCTGAAAGAAAATAGGATATAGAGCGTGGAATAGCGCAAGAGAGGTAAAAGCTCCCCCTCCCTATATCTGCTTAACGAATCGACCGATTTTCTTGAAATTTTGCAGGAAATAACTAAAACCTAAAATTGTTATCATTTAGGGCGTGAAATAGGGTAACAGGGGTAAAAGCTCCCCCTCCTCAATATTTAAATCTGACCAACCGGGTTTCCTAAAATTTGCCATGCAGACACTGTAACAGCTGAAAGGAAATAGGGAATAAGATGTGAAATAGGGCAAGAAGGGTAAAAGCTCCCCCTACCAATATCTTCTTAACTAATCCACCGATTTTCTTAAAATTTCGCAGGCAAATAGTGTTACATTATTTATTATTTAGGGCGTGAAGCAAGAGGGGTAAAAGCTTCCCCTGCCTATATCTTCTTAACTAATCAACCGGTTTTCTTGAAATTTGGCATGCAGACACTGTTACATCTGAAAGAGAACAGGGCATGAAATAGGGCAAGACGAGGAAAAGATCCCCCTCCCTATGTCTTCTTAACTAATCAACTGATTTTCTTGAAATTTGGCAGGCAAATGGTGAAACATCTGTAAGGAACTATAGCCCATGATTTTTATTTTCTTCTTAACTAATCAACCGGTTTTCTTAAAATTTGGGATACAGACACTTTAACATCTAAAAGAAATAAGTTATATGGCAAAACATATTTTGCCGGGTCAACTAGTTCTGTATAAATATTTAAACAAAGTCTGCATTTTTATAGTTTCTAAAAAATTTTATTAAACAGGCATGTTCTGAAAATCACTTTCTCGTAAAGTGATTTGAAATCACTAAAAAGTTGTTCTGCCCACAAAAATTTTTGAAATCTCGTGATTTAAAACCGGTTAGCTTACAGCGTAACGATTTCAAATCACTTAAAGTTTTTTAAGCATTTTTGTTTTGAAATCTATTATAAAATTATCACATGCACATTAAATGATCTGTCCTTTATTTGTTTTTGCATTAAAATTAATTATTTTACACGGGAAAACCTTTAAATTTACAAATTTAGGAAGCCTCTGAATTTTATGCAGACGCTGTTTTGGTTTTGTTTACATTTTTCGTGATTTGCTATTTGTCTGTGGTTGCCAGAGCAAAGAAGTCGTGTAGCATATGACTAATTTCTTCAATTAAGTTTAACATTAAAAATAAAAATTAAATTAATTTGTTCAAAAAAACTAAAAGTATACGATAATTATGAAGTTTAATTGGTTACATTTAAATAAACGAAGGTAAACAAGTAAGAAAGTATAGTCGGTCAAGCCCGACCATATGATACCCTACACCAAAGTATTTAAAGACACATCATGCTTATGTGTCCATATAAATATAGATTTATCTATGTTTGTAAACTTCATGAAAATCGGTTTGAAAAATTGTGAGAGGCAGAAATTGCCCCCTACCTCCCCTTGTGGTCCTATTTTTGAAAAACTGTATAGCTAATGTGTCCATATAGATATGGATCTATCTAAGGTTTAAATTTCATTAAAATCGGTTTGAGAGGCAGGAATTGCCCCTATCTCCCCTCGTGGTCCTATTTTTTAAAAAATGCATACATTTTGTGTCCATAAAGATATGGTTCTATGTATGTTTTAAATTTCATTGAAATCGGTTTGATAGTTTCTGAGCGGAAGAAATTTTCCCCTATCTTCCCTCGTGGTCCCACGATTCAGCCCATTTTAAATAGGCTTGGTCCTTGTGCCAATAAGAAACTATGACCCAAATTTCATCAAATTATCTCCAAAATTGCGACCTGTACTTTGCGCACAAGGTTATATGGACAGTCAGCCAGCCAGCCGGACGGACATCGTTAGGTGGGTCTAGGACCAATATTTTAAGGCTTTACACACATCAGCACAAATGCATAATACCCTCTCCACTAGTGCTGGGAAACTATCGATAGACTATCGATATTATCGATAGTTTTAAAATATCGAAAATATCGATAGGAAAAATATATATATCGATATTTTTATTATTTAAAATACAGCTATGAAGACATCTAACAGCAGCTATACACTCACAGTTTTTTGCCGCAAATTATTACTTGCTATTATTAATTCGCGCTGAATTACAGCAATGAATACAAACAACAAGAATAGCAAGTGGTATGGATTGCTTAGCAGTGCTTTTTACTGCTAATTAAAGGCCTTTAAGTCGAATTTTGTACATGTTTATATAGGGACTGAAATGTCAAATATTTTTGTAATGTTGTAAAAAAAAATGCAAATCCAAATGCAATTGCAAGCATAGGACAAAACAATGAACGACCATAACAGGAGAAGTCCGCTAGATTGATTACCTTTTCGGGTTTAGAATTTAGAACATTTTTTAAAGTTACAATGGAATATCTTATAGTCCCTACTCGGTTCCTTCAGAAAGGTACTTATCAATTTTTAAAAAACTGCCATCTGAAATAACGTGCGTACATACATACGTCTCTTACGTTCAATAAAGTGATAAAAGTAACGAACTGCAGCCTGATAAAAAAGTAATTAAAGTTTTCCTGCACAAGTACAAACATTCAGTCGATAGTAATATCGATATATGGATAGTGAAATCTCAACTATCGATAAATATCGATAGTAGAAAATATCGATAGTATCCCAGCACTACTCTCCACTATTGTAGTGTGGGTATAATGAAGTTTTTTGTATTCTTTTTGGCTGGGAATATTTGGTTAATTCATGTACTGATTTGCAGCTAATTCACAAACACTTTGTTCTATAATTGAAGCTCAGCCGCGAATAACGTTGTAAAAGCCACTTTTTGCAAAAACTGTTTTTTGCAGATAACCAGTAACATTACCCTCGTACACTCTTTAAACCTCAAATCACCCAAAATTATGCACCTTAAAGCCTTTAAAAAGGACATACGAAGAGTCAGCTTGTGGAAGAACGTTGTAAGTTACTTAAAAATGATACAAAGTAAATGGTTTTAAACGTGGAATAACGTTTTAAAAGCCACCAGTCATGATGCTTTGCGTAGTGGAAGAACGTTCTAAATGACATCGTGATTGTGGATATGAAACGTTTTTCCACTAAAAAAAAGTTATAAACTGTAAATTTGCATGTAATTGTAATTTTAAATTTGTTGATAGTTTGCATAAAAATTTTTGTTATCATTATTTTTAATGATCTAAAAAAAAAAAATAAAAAATTAATCATCTTGCCTGTTAAAAACGTTTTTTTGCTCTCCTGAAAAATAATTATTTTGTAACTTAAAACGTTATTCGCGGCTGTGCTTCAATTAACGAAAATACAGAACAATAACGTTACTTCAACCTTCCATACAAGCTTCGTTCCATAATAAAGTCTTTGTGACATAAAACCATATTATTTTGATAAAGGGTGATTAAATTTTAAGGGCCGATGTGATTTTGAATAAAAGACAAATTATTTAGTAAATTACTGTCATTTTTTGTTATGATAATATTGGTATGGTTCTATTATGTATTGAATAAAATATCAGCCGAATGGCTGCCGCGACTTCGGAGGCACACCTCCATACGATGTTCCAAAATTTCGATGACGCAGAGGGTTAAATAAGGTTCTGTGCGTATCCTTTAGCTCTTGAATTGTTGCTGGCTTATCGACGTACACCTTTTCTTTCAAATAACCCCAAAGAAAAAAGACCAACGGTATCAAATCGCATGATCTTGGCGGCCATTGAATTTGTCGCGAAAAAAAGAGCCATTGTTTCGTTAACTGTGTTGGAAGTGGCACCTTTCTGTTGAAACCACATATCGTCCATAACCACATCTTCCAATTCGGTACTTAAAAACTACGTTATCATCTCACGATAGCGAACACCATTCACAGTAACTGCCTGACCGGCCCTATGATGCCGCAAGCCTATAAACCTCACCAAACAGTCACTCTTTGTAGGTGCATTGGTTTTTTGACAATCACTCTTGGATTATCATTCGCCCAATTGCGGCAATTCTGCTTATTGACGAATCCACTAAGGTGATAATGTGGCTCATCACTAAATCACGAAGCGCACGATAGGCATTTTGATTTGAACGCCCATAATCATAGGCACAATTATGAATTTTTTTCTTGGTGCTAATTTCATCCAAATCGGAAGACATCGATTACAAAAGATGGGTCACTTGATTGGACATTGCCCATATATACTTTATAGGGTGTTAAAAGTATAAAAAGTGTTGCCATTTTCCAAAAAAAAAAATTCTTCTAAAAAGTAGCATTTAGCTGCAATTTCGAATGGAGATTGCTTTCTTTGTCTCAATTGATTTGTTTTTTTTTTTTTTTTTTTTTTTTTTTTTTTTGGATAAAAGTTTTTTTGTATTAAAGAAAATACATATCATTGACATTATTATGCAAGTTTATATAATAAAATGGAGATAACCACCTTTGTAACTATACCCCTTATTTGCTCTGCTTCACTGCATTAACCTTGATGTATTAAATTTACAGCATTAAAGTTCTTATGTGTGAACTTGACCTAAATTATCTTGCAATGTAAACATAAATAAAATTTCCAATAAAATTTTATCATCAATTCATTTAATGTTACTTTTTTCATTCTCCGTTTTAACTACAATATTAGCAATTGGAAAAAATAAATAAATAAATGTATTTTATGGGCCGAAAGCAACAAGATAACGTATGGGCAAATATATAAATAATACACTTGCAATTTCCATATGCTTGTATTTAGGGTGTTCCCGAAAACAATTAAATCAAATTTTCTTGGTAGCATTACAAATGTGTAAAATGGTAAAAATTTGTTCTTTTGGTTTTGTTTGCATGCTTCAGTGAAGTAAAACTTCTAATACTCCTTCAACTCATGGTAAGTGGCCATCAAGGAACACCCTTGAACTCTCACATAAATATGTTTTATACAAACATATGCAAATATGTTGGCTTGTAATTGTGTAACAGTAGTAAATATGTAGGCTTGTGCGCTTAAACATTTACATTTTATGCCGCAGCAATTAATCTTATTTAATATTTAAATATTGCCCATTTCCCCCTTTTTTACAAGGGGGTATAAATGAAATGAAACAAGTACGAGATACGAGACATGAGTATTCAATGTAAACATCGTAACTGCAAACAAGTTTGAATCTTTTTGTGTATTTTACCTAAAATATAAGATAAGTTTTTAAATTAGCTTTAAGTAATATTTTTATAGATCTAAGCAAAATGTTATGTTGAAAATCAAATATGAGATGGTGAAATAAATAAAAAATTTTTGTTATTTACGTTTCTTGTCCGATAACACTGGTTAAAGCTATTAAAAATATATACATATGTACATATTTAGAAATATTTGTGTTGATCGCATATCTGTGCTTAGATTTCTTCTGCTATAGACATAATAACCCACAGCAAAATCCCCTAACGCAATGTGCGAAATATCACCCAAAAATTTTCATTACAAATTAAGGTACTTTTGCATCTGAAATACAACCCGTTTTAGGGCGATTTTTCGTTATTTTTGGATCATAATTCCCTTTTGCCATAGTTAAGAAACTTTTTTGGGTGATTATTCGGTTTCTTATTTTGCCAAATTCCCCCCCAATAAGATCGTAAAAAATAACGGCTGTTAATCTGGTAAAACAACTTTTGTTTTCAGTTTTTGATAAAAAATTATTATTAATTAAAATCCTTTATGGTATAACAAATCCCCAGATTCGGTAACTTAAACTTGCGCCCGGCCGAAGACCCGCTATTCAGAGAGGCTTTAGCTAGCAATTTGGGATTTTTATATTCGGGAATTTTAAAATCCGACATGGGCATGTGTCCCCAACCCAAAAATAAACTCACTGCTTATTGTTGTTGTTTTTGTTTAAGCTTTGATATTTTTACAAGTAAAACTGGGGCTTATAATTCTTATTCGCTCAACAGTTTTATTTGTACTAGTGTTCGCCTAATGGTCGAAATTCGACCATACATTTTTATGTTAATATGAAGAAAACATAGTTCATCTAAGTATATATGAATTTACATGTTTCTTGCATTTATTCTTTCCGTATTAGTGGATTGATTTGACGAGGGACCAACATCCGGTTCATAATTTATTTCTACGTGAGTTAATTTAATTTTGTAAGTTCAATATAAAAAATATCAATGGAAAAACAAAAAGTATCAAAATTATGTGCTGCATGTTTACTTTTATGTTTTTATGTCTAAAATTAATCAAAGTACCAGATGTAGAAAGAACAAGTACCAAAAAGCTCCCTCTTAGACATTCTTATTCACTCAGGACCATGCATGTTTATTTTTATATTTGCAGGTCGAATATTAACAAAAATTCAAAAAGTACCAACATTTTTCATCTTATAGGTTCTCATTCATTCAGTAACCTGCAACTATAATTCTAAGTTCAATATTTTAGAAAATTTAAAAATTATTACATGATGCACTAAAAGGTAAAAGAAAGAAATTAAATTTTCCGTATTTCCGTATTTTGGTACTTTTTTGCTCCCCATAGAGGCTCGGTTGACAAACAAAGCAGGAAAGCGTTCTTAATGTTTTGCCTGTGCCGATTTTATAGTCGAAATATTCGAAAACCGGTTTCTGAAAAATGTCGAATAATCGACAACCCTATTGTTTTATTATTTGATAATTGAAAAAAACTAATTTTTTTTATTTTTATCAGTAGCAAATTTGAACGTTTATAACTCTAAAAGTATTGAACAGGTTTTAATAAAATATAAATTGTGCACTTCTGTTAGTAAATACCTTTCAAATGGTGTGTATTTTCTTTAAATCGGTTAACATACAGAGGAGGAAGTGTTCTTAACCGTTTTGCCTTTGCCGATTTATATATAGATATCTTTAATTTTTCTAAAATCTTTGCATGAAGTTTCTTGACGATCTGGCCTAAGTAACCAGTGAAATGCGCATAGGAATCGCTTATCCCATCAACAATAAATTTCAGTTTATCAATAGAATGAAATGGGAATTTAGTAATTTCACTATTTTTGGATATAATTTCCATTATGATTTTTTCATCACTTAAATTACCTTCCAAGACGCTTTCAAAACTACTTCTCTAACTTCAGCAAAAACTCGTTGCGTTAACTTTCTATTTAACTAACAAGACATTGTAATTTCTGCTAAGGGGGATTCCCATTTTAATTTTACTTTAGATTCTGATACAAGTAATAGATATTGCAACTTTGGCTTATTTCAGGTTTCCGGACCCAAATGTGGAACAACCCCCCTTCTGTAGCAAAAATAATTATAAATTGGAGGCAAAGTGTATTGATTTTGTAGAAATCGGTCTATAACACTGGTTTACAGCCAAAAAAATACCAAGAACGCCACATGCCTAGATAAGTTAATTGGGACCGTTTTTTAGATAACGGTACTTTTGTGTTTTACGGTGTATAGTCCCATATGTATATTTAATTACCAACATTTAAAGCGTGATTTGAAAAAAAAATCGGATGAAAAATAAAGTTGTTATTAAGGATTTTGTGGAACGACAATTCAATTACCTTTCCAACGATATGCCATTTATTTCGATCGGACTTTTTGGGTGGGCTCCACAAGGGTTTGAGTGGCACCATACACCGAATAACACAAAAGTACCGTTATCTAAAAAACGGTACTTAGAAAAAAAAATTACGGCATTTTTCGTGTTCAGGAGGTTTCAATCAACTTATCTAGGCATGTGGCGTTCTTGGTATTTTTCCAAATTATAAATTTGTAAAGCAGTGTAATTTACGGTTCTTTTGAAATGGACTTTAATACGCCAAAGACCAAAAAAACGTCTCAGTGAGAATGCACTTTTCATTTTAAATTCAAAGCACGTATTTTTAAGAAAGTTGTGATTTTTTTAACTGGATTGTAAAGAAGAAATATTTCGATTAAGTATGGAATAAAATATCCGTCAAATGACCTCGACGTCTGTGATGACAAGCAATTACACTTTACATCAAATTTTATATGACTTTTTCACAGAGATGTGGCTGTATCTCACCGAAGGCACGTTGGATATCGGATTTGAGCTAAGAAATTGTTTCTGGCTTATTCGCAAGCCCGAGATTTTACAAAATCCCAAAGAATAAAATCGCCCGGCGTAAATTTGCATGATCTTGGTGACCAGTTGACAACATAATTTCTTGAAATTGTTTAATGCGCGGTGAGGCAAGTGACCTCGTCTTGCTTAAACGTCAAGATCCATGCCATCCAAATGAGGCCACAATAACTCTGTTATCATATTCCGGTAACGAATACCGTTCACAGTCACTGCAATTTCGGCCTCATCTTTAAAAGAACTATGGACCAATCACGACGACTGACCAAAATCCGCACCAGTTAGTTGCTCGTTGTAGGTGTATTGGTTTCTTATTGATTGCATGAGGATTTTCTTAGCCCCAAATTCGACAATTTTGTGTATTCACGCATGCAACTTCATCAAAGAAGATCACTCTTTTTGAACTTTCTCGCCGTAACTTAAAAATTTTTTTAAAAAGTTTTCAAAATTTAAATCCGTTGCTCTTTCGTAAATCGCTCCATTTTTAATAATCGGAATAATCATATGTATGTGGCAGCTGCCGAATTTCCGAGCTGCCACTTGCACAAAAAAATGACACATAATTTAAAAAGCGCTCTCTTAATGGGACATTCATTAATTATAAAACTGTCAGTATTTAAAAAGCTGTTTTCATTATTTATAGATTCCATACGAAACTCACTCCTGAAATATTTTTTATCTCGGTTTAGGGTATCAACGGTTCGACAAAGCCGAATATGTATAGCACTATTACTTTTTTTAATTTATTTTTTTTTTTGCTATTATGTAACAACGCGCGTGATATACACTTGCTTATACATACATACATACTTTACACAATTTTTAAAGCCAATATATTTTCTATTTCGTTCCATAATATGAAACTATCAACTTAAGCTTTCGGCTGTTAACTTAATATCTTTTTAATAAGATGTCTATAAAATGTCTGAAGGCAGTAAAAAATATTTTTATTGTTCTAAATTCTATTAATTTTCTTGAAGAATCTTTTTTTAATCGAATGATAAATATAGCAAAGTATAAACAAAAGATATATGTGTGAACATTAGGGCCATTACTTTTTAAATTTTTTGTAAAAATATTGTTTTATATTATCCATACAATATTGCCCAAGGATCTATCTTACCTTTGGGAGACTTGTAGCGTCACGTTACAAACCTACCCTTCATTTACATTTAATCCGTACATTTTTATCCTAACATCATAAAGTATAAGTAACCCAACACCTTGAATACCCTTATTATTTTACTTACTACTATGAATACCCATAACCTTTTTACCGTATAATTCTCATTTAGTTTATTTTATTTTTGAATAAATAGACAAGTTTTTGCTCAGAACAAACAGAGTAGATATTGCCCTCAACCCCAGTATTTACTCTCGGTAGTTAGAAGTAACCGTAGTTAGTCGTATTTAGCCGACTGCCGGTGCCTCCGAATTCCATTCGGTAGCCGACTGAATACAAACCAGTAGTTAGTCGTATTTAGCCGACCGCCGGTGTCTCCGAATTCTATTCGGTTGCCGACTGAATAAAAACCAGTATTTAACCAGTAGCTCGTCGTATTTAGCCGACTGGCGGTGCCTCCGAATTCCATTCGGTAGCCGACTAAATACAAGCCCTTATTTTTACCAGTAATAAATCGTGTTCAGCCGACTGCCGGTGCCTCCGAATTTCATTCGGTAGCCGACTGAATGCAAACCAGTATTTAACCAGTAGTTAGCCGTGTTCAACCGACTGCCGGTGCCTCCGAATTCCACTCGGTAGCCGACTGAATACAAATCAGTAGTTCGTCGTATTTAGCCGACTGCCGGTGCCTCCGAATTCCATTCGGTAGCCAACTAAATACAAGCCCGTATTTTTACCAGTAATAAGTCGTGTTCAGCCGACTGCCGGTGCCTCCGAATTCCATTCGGTAGCCGACTAAATACAAACCAGTAGTCCAAGTATTCCTACCAGTAGTGAATACGAACCACCACTCAACCCGTAGTTAGTCGTGTTCAGCCGACTGCCGGTGCCTCCGAATTCCATTCGGTAGCCGACTGAAGACAAACCGTATTTAACCGAACCTGATTAACCAGAACCGTATTGAGCCGAACGCCAAGACCTCCTAAATCTCTTGGTGTCCGATGTAGTTTTAAGTTGTTTCTAGTATTTTATACCGTAGCTAGCCGAACGTCAAGGCCTCCGAAATCTCTTGGTGTCCGAAGTATTTTTAAGTCATTTCTAGTATTTAAGACCGTAGTTAGTCACACCATGGCCAGACAATCGTCAGCCACCGACCTATGCGAGGCCGCAGTTAGCCGAGCACCCGAGGTTGCGAGATCCTCCTGTGTTCGAAGCGCTCGGCACAACTAGTCGAAGTAGTTAGTCGTGTGTACAGCCAACTACAAAAAAAAAAAAAAGTCAACAATAGTGTGATACTCGTGCTATTATCTTAGAAAATCTGATAAAAAAAACTTTTCATAAATATGATGGGTTTCAGAATTAACCGTATGTGTTTATGACTTTCATTTATTCTCTATGTATTTTGAGAAATGCTAGGAACACAACGGGGACGCACGACGAATTTTTGGGCGCGAATTTTAGTCGCCAAAAAAACATATTTATTATCAAAGTTATTCTTGGGAGAAAAACATTTTCTATTAATAAGATTTTGTTTTAATGTGCTAAATTCCCAATTCTTGCTGTTAATAAATACACTGAACATATTTGTGTATATAAAAAAAAACACACACACAAAAATGGCAAATACACATGTCAACTGCTTGTCCAGCAGGCGAATTAACTCGTGAACGTATGCGGGACGTAATATTCGCCGTCATATCTAATTTTTTTGATATTCCATCCAGCATCGTCGGTGTGACGCATACAAACACATTTTTACTAATACTACCAATGCTTAATGAGTATTTTGATCAGTGTATTTGGGACTTTATGCGGCGACATTGCAATAGATTAATTTGTATTTCATACGCCGGCGAACGACGAACAAATCTGTACAAAGTGACCAAGTTTAGTTTAGGTTTTCAAGTATATCTCCATTCAATTACATATTCGTACTAAATTATGGGCCTACACTGCAATACTGCAATTTTTGGTACTTTAATGGGGGGAAATATAGTACCTAAATGGGAAATAAGGGACATTTTATATCTTTCTTCAGGTTTTTGGTTCTACAACTGGTATTTTTTTATATTCTTAGATTGAAATTTTACGTTGCTTATTTTTATAACTTTGGCAATTAGCTTCATTGCCGTATTTATCTTCTGTTTCATGGGTTGTGTTGAGTGGAAATTCATTAAGCGTCCAGAAGCAATTGGTTTCATATACCAATCTGTTATTATTTTGCCATTTTGTCGGAGTATCTTCATATCCAGATATGGTATTGCATTGTCCTTCTCCCTCTCTAGCGTAAATTTCAATTTGTTATGATATGAGTTAAATGTTTTCAATATTATGTCTTCGTCTTTATATTTTATTATGACAAATAAATCATCCACATATTTTGTGATTAGTCTTATTTGTATATTGTTCATTTGTAGTTCTTCTAAACATTGTTCCATTAGTTGGTCCAATATAATGTCGGCTACAGTCGGTGACAATGGGTTGCCCATTGGCATCCCGTTCGTCTGTTGGTATAATTTGCTATCATGCATAAAATAATTCTTTTCATTTAAGCAAAAATTTAAGTATTTTCAAAAATTGTGTTCTCGGTATTTTCGTGTGATTGTGTAGCACATTCCATTTGGTCATAATATTACTTATCCTAGGTGTATAAGTATGTTTGTAAAACTATGAAGAAGAATTTTTTTAATTTTCGTTAATATTGGACCTTAAAACATAAAATTCAACATGCAATGTCCTGAGTGGATACAAATGTGAAATAGAAACATAAAATTCAAGATGCAATGACCTGAGAGGATACGAATCTATGAAGAAACTGTATTGTTCTTTAACTGGTACTTTTTGAATTTCCGTAAGTATTGGACCTAGAAACATAAAATTCAAAAGGCAATGTCCCGAGGGAATGAGAATCTATAAGAGGAAAGTTTTTGATACTTTTTTGTATATTAACTGGTACTTTTTGAATTTCCTTTTGTATTGGACCTAGAAATATAAAATTAAGTGAATGAGAATCTGTAAGAGGTCTTTTTGGTACTTTTTTGTGATATAAATATGTTTATAAAAGAAAAGGCCCGATTACAAAATAAACAAGTGTAAACATAGAAAAATAAACTTTGCACACAGATATGCCTACGAAAAAAATTAAGGAAGATTTCTCATACAGAAAAAAACTGTAACACAAGCTGAATCCTCTGTGATTCTTCCTTAACACAGCAAAAGACGCTTACTTTAATCATTGTGGGAATAGTCTGAGATATGGGTGAAGATTATCTAACGCACCTTACAAAAAGCATTTCAAGAATCTTATAAGACTTATATTTTCTAACAGCTAATATTTTTATGATTCATACACAGAGCCGCAAAAGATTCATTCGATGATGGGTTAACGAAAGATAAACAAACTTTAGCTTTGTTGTTTGTACTCTGGAAATAACCATTTAAAGATTATCTTAAGACTTTTATGTTAAACATTCCAAGATTAACAAACGAAAGTGTCAGAAAATTAATAAAAAAGGAATTTTTTTTTTATTGTTCCTCGTCAGATCATCATCGTTCCACAAGTGGCTGAATTATTAGCAAATGACCATAATTGCTTTTAATTTTTACCCATACATTTCTTATTTTTACCTATTCATGTATAAACCTTAACTTTTTGGTGTCTTCTTATAATGTTAGTAGAATACTGATACTGAAAATTAACAAAATCGGCTCATAAGTGACCGAGTTATAAGCAAAGAGCCAGTCGGTCCATTATTTCACAATTTCCTCTACATTGGCAGTAACGCAGTAACGGTTTAATGTTTTGATCCCATTACGAAATGCTTAAAAAATCACGCCCATCGTAAACAAAATTGAAAAGCAAAAGCATAATGCAAAAAATGTAATAGTTTTTTCCTATGAAATTAAGCTTTTCCCCATACATTTTTTAGGGTAAATAAAACATAAAAATTTTATTATTTACAAATTTTTTTTCTTTGCTGCGTATAAAAACATTAAAGTTTTCATTTTTTGGTGACTGAAAAAATCGTCACTTTTTAGAAAAAAATTACCAAATCGGCCCTTTCCTAAATTCGAAACAAAAAATCGTCAAATCTAGCAGCCCTGAGCCAACAGCTTTCTTAATTATTAAAGCTGTTAAGATAGAAGTACAGAACACGCGTTAAAGGTCCAATTAGACGTGACATAACCATAATGCCACAGCCGTAACGGCGAATTGAGAAAGCAAAATTGAATTGGTTTGTATGGTAGTTTATGTCATTTTGGTAATACAGAGGTGATGGTAATGCAGTTTTGTTATGATAATGTCACGTCTAATTTGAGCTTAAGGCCGTGTCAGATACAACTTCTTCGCTTTGCGTGACGTTTCTTACTTGGACAGAAAAGCGTAAAGCAAAAGGTATATGACACAATAAAGCTGTAGTGGGATTCTGTAATTTTTAACAATAACAACAGTTGTTATAATTGTCAACCTGCTTTATTGTTTGCACTAACGATTATGTGATTGTTAACAACATAGATACAAATTAACGTCAAGTGGCTTCACTGTCAAAAAAAATGGCAAAATAACGAAAAACATAAAGAGGAATAAAAAAAGACAAATAAAATATGTGTGTGAAGTAAAATTTTAAAATTTATAACCCTAGACACATTCTGTTATGTTTACAGAACAATGTTAACCATTTAACAGACCTAATGTTAATGCTGTAATAATGGATAAGTCCAGATTTCTGGAATAGGAGTCAACGTGGGCGAAAAAAAATGATTAGGATTTGTGGACAAATGGATTCATCCTCTAGAGAATTCAAAAGAGTAAATTGGCCATAAGTCGGTCCAACTCGCTCTGTTAAAAATTCTGGGGACGGAAAACGATGGAGAATAGTATTGTCCACAAATCCTAATAATTTTTTTTACCCACGTTGACTCCCTTTCCAGAAATCTGGACTTATCCATTATTACAGCATTAACATTAGGTCTGTTAAATGGTTAACATTGTTCTGTAAACATAACAGAATGTGTCTAGGGTTATAAATTTTAAAATTTAACTTCATACACATAAATAAAATTATTAAAACTAAACAGAATTTTTTTTAGTTTTTTTTTTTAAGAAGATAAGCCAAACATTTTACTATTAAATTAAATGCAAATTATTTAATTGCCATTTCAAGTTATATTATTTCTTTTAACTAAATATTTTTTATTTTTTCGTCATTTAACAATAAATAAAACTTGAAGTATAGAACGCATGGAAGGAATAAAAATCATGCAATGCGTAGAGGCGAAAACGCGTGGTGTGGACCTCCAGCTTAAAACTTTAACAACACTCAAGCTTTGTGTGTTAAAAAAATAAATAAAGAATATTATACTAGCAGATTGTCAAAGCGCGCAAAAATATGAGAGTTGCCTAACATTTTGCTTCGCTCTGCGTTAAAAGTACTTTATGTGGCATATTTCGTATAAGTATGCATATTTCATCTTAGATGTCAAAGCGAATCTCTAACGCAACGCGAAGCTAAAGTTCTATCTGACATGGCCTTTTGTTCGTCGATGTGTGTCGTGCTTTTAAAAACTTTAGCGCATGATAAATTGCAAGTTACACAACGCGCGTTACAATACACATTCCTGTCAGCTGTTTTTTATTTGTTTACTTATTTGTAAATAGAAAACTGCTTCGAAAGTATATCAAGATTTTTTTATTTTATTGAATTAATTTTTTTTATATAAAAATTTTACGTTTTTAAGCTCTTCAATATGTTTTTCTTTCATGATTTACAAATTTTTTAAATTATTCTTTTTATTGTCAGCTCATTACTTGTCAACAATACACAACTCGTTAAAAAGTTCAAAGTTAACCAACGTTCTGGAGCAAACCCGTCAACATATTTTGCATGTAGCTTGTTCTATGAAAGTACACTAGTTGAACTTTTTTTGATAGAAGTCTACAGAGCGCGCACGCACTAACGCGTGTCATGTACTTCTACCTTTAGTTATTCGTCGCTGGTTTACTTCATACAGCTAATTTACTTAGCGAATTTTTACTGAAAAATTCTTTGTGTAGGCGAAATTTCGTTGTTCGTCCCAATTTTGTTCCTAGCAGAAAACCTTCATATCCTTTTCATATTAGGCAAACTACGCATCAGCATTTCATTTTTTTAAAACTTTATATGTAGAAAAGACAACTTAAGAAATAAATAAAAGTTTTTTTAGCATTGTCATCGGATTTTAAAAGTGCGACAAACTTAATCAGAGGTTGTCAAAAAAGTTAAATGTGTTTAAATTAAAATACAAAAATTAAAATACAAAATATTAATCCATAAAGAAAATCTTCTATCATTTATCTATCTTTCTATATATGTAAAACAGGATGTGTGTATGTATGTAACGTATGGACTCCAAAGCGGTTGGGCCGATTTTGATGAAATTTTCAGGGAATCTTCAGGCGGGTGACACTGTGAAGTCTGATTTTCGGTCTGTCGGCGGAGGGGCGTTGCAAAATCTATTTTTCATATCTACCATTAATGACATCTATATAATTTGGACGATTTTTTCTTTAAAATGATTGCCATGGTCCAACTAAGGTTTTTACGGAAAGAAAATTTTGCCCCGCTCACTTTTTTCGAATTACCTAAAATCAAGAAACTGCTCCATCGATTTGACTAGGTTTTCTTTTAAAGGTTCGTATTAATCCATTTTACGTTTTCATCGAAAGAAAAATGTACCACGCCTATGATCGCCATGGTCCAACTTAGGTTTATACGAAAATAAAATTTTGCCCCGCCCACTTTTTTTCGAATTACCTAGAATCAGAAAACGGCTCCATCGATTTGACAAATTTTTCTTTCGAATGTTCGTATTAATCCATTTTAAGTTTTCATCGAAAGAAAAATTTACCACGCCTATTTTTACGCCCACTTTTACTATTAAGCGCATAACTTGAGAACGGCTTGACCGATTTGGACGATTTTTGCTTTAAAATGATTGCCATGGTCCAACTTAGGTTTTTACGGAAATTTTAACGCCCAGTTTAACGCCCACTTTTTCCGATTTACCTCAATTCAGAATCGATTTGACTCATTTTTTTTTTCAAATGTTCGTATCTTTTTAACGGATTTTAAAAATCGAACGCAAACATTTTTCCTAATTTGGACAGGACAACGTCTGTCGGGTCAGCTAGTTATGTTATAAAAAGCGAACTGAAATGTTAAAGTAGTTACCAGGGCATGTTTTATATGTACCCATATATTGAAAATATGCACATATATTTTAAAACTTGCCCTGGTAATTAATTTGAAATATTCCTTCTAAGCATTATTAGTAGAGTTTTTTTTCCCCGGAGTTTTTCGATTCCCGGGAAAGCGGGAAATTTTTTTGAATTTCCCGGGATCCCGCTCCATATAAATAATACACAGTAAATTAAATAAAAGAAATCCTTAAATACTACAAAATTAAATGAAGATTAAAAGAGCAACTTGAATTATTATTACCTTACGGTTTTATATGTAAATTCCGTATTATTATTATGCTCTAGATACAAGATAAAAAATTAAGATAAACATAACAATTTAATTCATTAAACAATAATAAAAACAAACACAAACTGAGGTACTCAAGATATGAGATCAAAAAGTTAATTCATAAAATAGATAAAATATTTTAAATAAATATATTAACATTTTTTAACGGCTTAGGAAATAACTTTCTGACACATTCAAAGCGCTTAGTAAGTCGTCAAAAAGTATATTGATTATTTTATTTACTAATTACCATGTTTCCGAAAAATTTCGTTCATTTTTTTACCGAGGTTGGATAAATAGTTAAAAGTGCACCGTTGTAGAAGGCTTTTGATTCACAATAAGAAGCATTTTTTTTATAATCAACGTCTATATCAGTCAAATGTATGTCAAGGTTCATGCAAAAAATAGCATCAACCTCTTACAAACCTTTTCATTTCATTAGGTCTATCTGTAATCTTTAGGACAATGTGTTTTTCAAATTGTATGTTGTAGTATCTTACACAAGTTTCCAAATTTTTTTTAATTCGGTTTCCCCGCACTTCAAGGGTATATAAACCAACATAAATTGAAAAAAATTTTTGTTTATCACCTAATAAACATATCGCTCCTTCATTGCAACATAGTCATATCGCAAAAAATCAAAAATTGTAAGTTATTTAAGCAAAGTGTTCCTTCATGCCTTCTCGTATTTTATCTCAAACTGAACCGAAGTTATAGCAAAATATATCTTTAAATCGGTACATTTTGAAAACTTTAATCGCATTTTGCCAAGTTCATTTGTTTTTGTAGATATGACTATGTTGCAATAAAGGAGCTATATGTCAAGGTATCTGCTATGTTTAAGACTTGTCCATGGACAATTAAACTTTACTACCTGCATCTTATTTTGAATTAATATTCTTTATTAACTTTTCACTTCACTAAATTTATTAATTATCAACTGTTGCACTGCCTATTCTGCTTTAAGTAGATTTATTGCATCAGAAGACATTGATTTACGTATGTACTCACTTCTTGTAATTGATCTAATCGACAACCCATCCACAGATGCTTATTTTAAGAGAATAGAAAACTAAATTTCAAAGTATAAATAGCTGTTTTCTTAAACTATGAGGAATTTTTTTTCCCGGGAAAAAACCCTAATTATTAGCTTCTTTTAAACTACAACTATTCTTAAACATAGTTTTTTATTTGTTGAAAATGTGACTTTTTTTTCTGCCATAATTCAAATACAACAAGAAATATTCCCAAAAGTTATTAAAAAGCTTAACATTAAACAACAAATGAAAGTTTTTTATTTATTTATATATTTTGTTTAAATTATTTAGATAACAACTATTACACATATGGTACAAAAAAAAAGTAAGAATACTTTAATCTTTAATCAAATCTTTGACACTCTTCACCAAAATATAATTATTTTTTACGCATTTAGGCTTATTAAAGTTTTTTCGGGCGTGGGGTTATATTGGATCTATATCAGATTATAAACCGTAAAAAATCATATGATATTTGGCATAAGTATAGTTTTTGTAGATATGCATGTGTATGCCAAATATTTTTTATGGTTTTTTTTTGTCGAGCTATAGGGAGCTAAAGTGTTGCCGTTTTCGAAATTTTTTCTAATTATCGTTTCGAACTAGAAACAAATTTAAAACAAATTGAAAAAATAAGTGTTTTATCAAAAAATAATTAACATTTAAATCAGTGTTCGAAAATAAACACTAAATATCGCTCCTTAGTGTTCGGTTCTTTAGATTTGTGGAAAACACAAACGCTTATAGTGTTTGTGCAGAAAATCATTAAAAAATAACGTTTCCCTGTTAGACATCTTTCGAACACAAAAATAGTACTATTTTAACGAACTCAACAAAAGATGAAACCATTTAATTCTGTTCGGGTTTTTTTTTTTAATCCACAAACTTTATTGTGTTCGGTTCAGCTCATTGAAGTTCGTCCCTTTTGGCTGGTAAAAAAACTAAAAATTGTTTACAAGAACAAAAAGCCAGCAAAATAATTTTACACAAACAAAACATATACACAATAAACACACAACCTGTTCGCGGTGCGGTCGTTGCTAAAATTTTTTGTTTGTTAAT
Organism: Pollenia angustigena; assembly: GCA_930367215.1. Classification (NCBI taxonomy): domain Eukaryota; kingdom Metazoa; phylum Arthropoda; class Insecta; order Diptera; family Polleniidae; genus Pollenia; species Pollenia angustigena. Next base: position 18,712,159 of record OV884060.1, read on the forward strand.
TTCTTTATCAATGTAAAAAGGAAACATTAAAGAACATTAAAATATAATGTTTGTCTACAGTATCACTATAATTGTTCTGTTTTATAACGAATTTTAGAACACTATATTATGCTCGGCTCTTTCTTGAAAAATGTTGCGAACGGTATTACGGGTTGTGCTCGTCTACACAATCACTAAAAAAATAGATATCGTTTTTGGGTGTGTAAGCCGAACGCTTAATAATGTACTGTTTATTTTCGAACGCTGATTTAGGTAAGAAAACAAAAATAGTTGTTATTCAGAATTATTATTTTATATTTATCTAACTTCTTCTTTAAAACAACTTCTATATTGTTTGTGAATTTTAATAAAATATTAATTGTTTGTTAAAATGAAGGATTGCCCCAAATTTGTATATTAAATTTTTGGAGTAATTTTTCATTTCTTAAAAATTTGCATTATATTTACCCCCTGATTCATAAAAAATATTTCAGTTTTATTAAAGGTTAATTAAACAAATTTTCATATAAAATTCGTTTTATGAACCTGCTATAAGCATGGAATATTGTTTATAAATAAGGCCTTTAGAAAATAACAAATAGTCCCAAAGAAAAAATTTTGATTTTGTTTTGGGGTGATTTCTTGATATTGGGGTTCGTTTACATTTCACTTAAAATGCCAAAAACAACCCAATGAAAAAATGCTAAAAACCCTAGAAAAAATTGCCCTATAATTTCGTGGTGTTGTTTTAGGGGCGTTCTTCATTTTGTAGTCGCATTTCAATTAAAAAAACTAGTTGATATATGCCAACTTCGCCAGCGTCTCTATAGACTCAGAACGACCGAATATAACGTGAATCAAAACAGCCTTGGAATTCTCTTATTTATTTTGCAAGCAGGAAGCCTTAATTGTATAAAATTATATTGCTTATTCATTATGGGTTATTGAATTTCTTTAATAGTAAAAATATTCTTAAATCAATTCTAAAGTACTTAGAAAAAGATTTTACAATTTTATTTTAATTACAATTTCCTTTAATAAACCATTTTGTTTAAAAATAATTGCAATGAATATGTAAAATTTTTGTTACAGCAATTTTCCTGAAAGTAGGCAGTAGTTTTTGTTCTTTTATTTTTACCGCCTTTGTTGCTTGCTAATGTCAATTTCAATGTAAAATAGTCCAGCCAAACAAATAGCCCTGTTATCGCCATGAGACAGTCGATAGTTATGTCATGTTTGATTTTTGCAATACGAAAAGAAATTTGATGGTCCTAAAAAATATAAATCCTCCACGAAGATGAACAATAAACCAAAAGCATCCATATTAAAAAAAATACTCTAAAAAAATTTTCCTACCTCAACTTTACAATCAGCATCCATTGAAAATATGTACTGCATGCGTTATGGTGACTAACAATTTGAATGTAAATTCGCTAGAATAAAAAAAGAATACAAAAAACAATTAAAAGAATAAAGCTACGCCAAATCGTTTATACCCATTACCATAGTGTTTTAAAGCCAATTGTTCTCTCGCTCATATGCGATTGCCGATAACGTTCCAAAATCCTTGTTCACGGAGCATATTTTAATGGGTACTGGGTAAAATACTAGCTCTATTTCGCTGATAAAAAAAAAACCTAGCAAATAATATGATGGACCAATTTGGATAATTTTTACTAATTAACACTCAATTGCCTGTATTCATAAAAATTAAATTTAATAAAGGTTTAAAAAACAAATTTACAATGAAAATTATTTTTAATAAACGTTTGTTAAATTTAATAATCGCTTATGAATTCGGGGGTATATGTTTAGCAACTTGGTCCTTCTTAAAGTTTATGGCTAAGAATTTAAAGAATACCATCTGTTAAAACCCGGCGTTTTCCGGGGTCAAACCATCACGGACTTTAATATATAAGCACAAAATCGCTTCCTTACTTTAAACCTTTGAAAAAAAAAACAAGTAAGAGTGCTATAATCGGTTGTGTCGAATCTATGATACCCTCCACCGACAGTTAGAATTATTCAGGCATGGGGATTATATAAATAACTAGCTTAACCCAGTGCGTTTCGCTACACTGCTTTAACCACTTCTTCAGTTGAGAGATATTTAATATATGCATCCTCTGGGAGGTATTTCACCCCTGCGCCTACCCGCTTTATTTTCAAAAGTGTAGTATGCCATAAGAGTGACTTCCACAAAGTTTGAATATTCTTACTATAACAGTTCTTAAGATATGCGATAGTAAACATTGGCGTCCTATGGGGGGTAACACTTCCCCGCTGCTATTTTACCTCAATTTTGGGGCTCAGAAGATCCTTCTACTAAAAGTTCAACAAAATGCGTGCAGCGGCTCTTATTAATATTTTTATCTATGAGGGGAACTGCTCCACCTCTGTCTACCCCGCCCATTTCTATATTGAAATTTGTAGTTTACCACAAAAGTAGCTTTAACCACGTTTGAAGACTCTCCCTTAAATAGTTCTTCAGTTGAGCGATATTTAATATATGCATCCTTTGGGAGGTATTTCCCCACCCCCTGCGCCTACCCGCTTTATTTTTATTTTCAATAGTGTAGTATACCATAAGAGTGACTTCTACAAAGTTTGAACATTCTCACTATAACAGTTCTTAAGATATGCGATATTAAACATTGGCGTCCTATGGGGGAACCACTTCCCCCGCTGCTATTTAATTTCAATTTTGGGGCTCAGAAGATCCTACCACCAAAAGTTCAACAAAATGCGTGCAGCAGCTCTTAACATATGCGATATTTAATATTGGCTTCCAATGAGGGGTACCAATTCCCCTGCCCCTATCGAAAAAATTAGTAGCCTTTTTTATTTTAAGAGCTCACGTGATGTTACTGTAAAAATTTCAGGAAAATCGGTTCAGTAGTTTAGGAGTCTATAAGCCAACAATCAAACAAAGAAACAAAGAAACAAAGAAACAAACAAACATACAAACAATCTTAATTTTTATATACATATCGTCACCTAAAATGCAATAGGGCGTAACAACCAAAAAATTCAAAATCAAGTTTTGGTTGATTATGTTGCACTACTATAAAATTAAAAAAAACATGTTGTTACGCCCTTTTGCATTTTAGGTGACGATATATAAATAGATTAATTAATGTTTATAAAAACGGACGTTTGTAATAAAATTGGTTGAGGTTTAGACTTACATATGATAAATTATTGATCGACAGTCATAAAGCGGTTTGCTTTTATTTCCAGTCATATAAAACTAAATTTAAAATTGAACTTAACTTTTTTTCCAGAGGCTAACTCATATTGGACACATGGTTAATTTTGGACCAATCATCACAAAATTCTGCTGAGTGATTTCTGGTATTAAAAAACCTAAATAAGAATACATTTCGATATCGAAGAGAAGGGCATTACCTTGGGAATATGGCAAGCTATGGACCGATCTTCATACTTTCTGCTGTGATTAGAAGCCTCATTAAACTAAAAATACTAAATTTCACCACAAAAACCTTACTTGTTACGGTTTTAGGCGTACGAAACTGATTTCCGATAGGCACAAAATTGTATTTATATGATCTTCACGACATTTAACGGTGTGATTTGTAGTCCTACAAAACTGTGACGTAACAAATTTTATTTCACTAGCGTTATTTATTACGGTTTTAAACTTAACTCTTTTCCAAGAGCAGGCTTTATATGGAACCTGTGGGAATTATGGACCGTTCTTCACGAAATTTAACAGTTTGGCTTCTAGTCATAAAGAACGAATTTCTGGAAAATCCTATATCAATCCGTACATTATACCACTATTATTGTATTTAAGGGTTGTTGTTCGACATTCGGATAAATAACTCTTATCCTACTGAGCGGATTTTGCTCGATTTTAATCCCAAACTGCTAAGGATAAGTAAAAGCAATTTGACATCAAAATTATTCTTTTCTTTTGAGTTTGTAAGAAGTGAGCGTGTTTCCAACAGACGGACAAGCGGATGGACGGACAGATGAACAGACAGACGGACATGGCTTAAACGACTTAGGATTATTTAAGGATCCAGAATATACACACTTTATGGAGTGCGAGATGAATATTAAAATAGCTTCATGGAATGACACGTCTAGTATACCCTTATTCTCCACTAGTGCTGGTGCAAGGTATAAAAAAGCAAAATTTCCAAATTCTATTTGCTAAGACTATTGGGATAAATAAAAGGTGGTCAACCATAATGCACGATCTGAACTGTGCCCAACTTAATTTAACAGAACTTGGTTTTCGTGATTGACAAATTTAACCACGGAGAGGTACACAACTGAGCAGCGTGTTAAGATTGTTAAATCCTTTTAGGAAAATAAACGTTTAAATCAAAATGCATTTCGTGCACTTCGTGATTTTATTTGGTTAGCGTAATCAAACAAATGTGTTCACAATCGAGAGAATTCAAAGCAAATTGCAGAAAAGAGGTCCTTTTAAAAATTGTTAAAAGGCCCATGCATTCATAAAGTGTGACTATTCGGTTTGGTTTATGGGCTGTCGGCGTCATCGAGCCGTACTTCTTCGAAAATGAGGTAGGCCAAGCAGTTACCGTAAATGGTGTGCGCTATCGAGTGATGATAACGAACTTCTTTAGCCAGAAATTGCGGAAATGAACCTAGACGATATGATCGACTTGCCACATAGCCAACGAAACAATGGCTATTTTGTACGAGAAATTCAATGGCTCACGTCGAGGCCATGTTAATTGGCCATCGCGATCATGTGATTTGACATCGTGGGACTTCTTTCTTTGGGGATATTAAACCCTTAGCTATCCTACATGGTCTGGCCAGACCATATTTGACTTTCATATGCAATATATTTTTTATAGTTTTAAGATACGAAGGCTTTAAATTCTACAAGTAAGTTGTCCTGAATCGAATAGAACAAATTTGGATTTAGGGCACCAAAACTATCCCACAAGAAAAAGTTTGCTACGTGCACCTCATGGTCTGGCTGGACCACAAAATACTAACTCGCAATCCGCGCACGTACAAGCAGTACCGTACCCGTCAAGTTCAACTTATTACCGTCCGTTGTTTGTAAAACCACAATCAAAACTCAGCGAAAAACTCTTTTTTGCTGAGGTAACTGCAACAAAACTATGTACCTTCAACATGGCAGAGAGACAAAAAAGTATTTGTATTTGCAATGTTGGTTAAACAGACTAATTTTAATATTTTACAATTATATTAAAAAAGACTCTTTATTTTAAATTAACACAAAATAAGTACAAAATTTTGTTTAGTTTCCCAATAAAAAATGGAGCTTCCAACGAAGCAGGTTTGTAAGGGAGAAACATAAACGTTTCGCTTACCATTGCGCTTACGGAAGACATGCATTTTATATGGCGAGTTCCCACTTTGAAGCAATACATTTTTGACACATGAAGCGCATTTTTCAGCGCAAATAAAAATTGTGTTATGTAACGATCAGCCTTACACACTGAATGTTTTGATACAGTTATTTTTAAGTTTTCTCCCTTACAAACCTGCTTCGTAGTAAGGGAATGCCGTAGCACTTGAAATGTTATTTTTTTTTTAAAGTTGTTGAGAGTTCTTTCACTTACTTTACTGCATTTCTGTATGTCTTATTGCGTAGCGCATGATTGTGCGCTTATTTTTTTAAATGTACCATTAGTGCTTCGCAAAATGATAAAATTTTTTATTGGGTTACTTATTTGGCTGCGATTTTCAATCGTGTTCTGACCAGACCATGTGGTACACTTAGTGGTACTAGGGTTATAGAACATCGAAGTGTTAAAAGAAAAAGTGTATGTCAATAAGCCAAGAATAATTCAAGAGCTAAAGGATGGTATAATTCTTGGGCTTCGCTCGCCTGTCTTAAAATGTCTATATTGCTACGTTTTTCCTTTAATAAACGCGTTCGGTTTACTCCCTTTATAATAAACCGTTGAGTTCTTTTAATTGCAAATAAAAATAAATACACACACTTATTCAACTTTACAAACTTTATTATTTTGTTCACGATTGTTAGTTACGAACAGAACAGTTTCACAAAACAAACTAAACTCATTATACATGAGTCACCCCTTTTTATATTTCATAATTATTTCTAGATTTTTCCTGAACCTTCCCGTAATAACTATTTATTATGTTCTATAACCATTTCTAGAAATGACTGGGAAATTTATATAGGAATTATTTTAAAATAACAGTTGTGTTGAAAACTATACATAACAATTTTAAGTAACATAAAACTATAACTTACAAGATAACTTAAAACTATAACTATAAATAATTCTTAGATAATTTAACTTTCGTAACAATATTATAACTAAAGCTGTAACCACTATTTTATCAAGAACAGATTTTCTTCTGAAAAACGTTTGGCTAGATCAAAAATCATTTAACAGTATCTTAATTACTTCATACAATTATCTTCTAATAAATTAAGTTTAGTAAATCAATAGAAATTGTTAAAAATTAAGCTAAAGTTTAATTGTCACACTTTTTTTGATTTTTTCGCCAAATATTTGTTAGGTCTGAACATACATTAAGACATTTTTAACTAAAAAAAATACTCGTCACATACATACATTTCGCTCATTTGCTGCAAGACCGGCATAACTCAAAAAAATCAATTTCGAGATAAACGCATTTAAAGTTTTTGATTTGCTCTAACTACTTGGAAAAAAAGAAGACACATTCTCTTCAAACTGGGAAAGTATAAAAGATATAAAGATGAATTTAATACGCAATATAAAGAAAAACAAAGCGAACAATTCTGCATCTTTAACTCCAAAATTTAATTTTTTGAGTTATGCCGGTCTTGCAGCAAATGAGCGATATACAGACATATCTAAGGACTTTCATATTTTTCCATAAATTTCTTTTAAGAAATTCTTTTTTACTTTTAACAAATGCACTCGATATTTTACGCCAGTGTACTTACATTAACAAATATGCAGTGAAAAATCACATCTCTTTAGCACAATCATTTCGTCCTTATGCACGAATGTACTGCACATATTCACATATACATATATAAATTGTATGTATGAACACATGTATGTTCGTCTATAAAATATATTTAAAATTATATTTTTATAAGCCAAAATCAAACAAAAAGAAATGAAAATTTGAAAAGGAACCAACCGAAAGAAAAGCAAAAGAGAAATAAATGAAAACACAACTGTTTTTACAAGAGCTTTTCTCGGAAATAATGGATTACATGGAAATTTATGTAAATTTTATGTTACCAATATTTCTTTATTCATATACATACATACATACATACATACATATGTATATATGTAGATTTACATACATATGTATATCTTTTTTTTAAGATTTTCCTTTATTTTGCTTTTATTTTCATAGTTAAAGTTGTAGTAGTTTAAAGATTACAAGTGGTTTAGATTCTTGTTTGGATAAAAAAAAAAACATAAAAGACTACATTTTAAATGAAAAAGAATAAAAGAATAAAATAAAATGAATTGAATTGAATTCTTTACAAAAAGAGAATACGTAAATAAAGGAAGTCGTTTGTGTATTTTACAATTTCGATAAGTTAATGCGTTATCTAAGGACTTCCATAGCAAAACGATAATTTCACTTAAACAAAATTTTTTGCATAAATCAATTGATTTGTTTATTCCAAAAACACATTTACATTTCCTCAAAACATTTACTTTTGTAAATTATTTCAGTTTTGTATAAACTTCTCTATACAATTCATAAAATAAAAACATTGAATCTGAAGATTTATTTATTTAAATTACAAGTTTAAAAATGTTACGTTTTGATTTGGAACATTAGTGGTGTTCGGTTTTAAGTGAAAATGGTCTTGCAAAGGAGCAAATACAAAATATCGTAGGTCTTTCTTAAATCCAAAAACAAAATACACAAAAGACTAAGGCTATGTTCATTAGGGGTACAACCAAAATAAGGCCCTAAAACCACGCTGTAGCCGATGTTGTGCTGAAACCGAAAAATGTTTCCTCAGGTCATTTCGGAAGAAAAACGTTCCGCGTCGAAGCCGATTTCTGAAAGCCCTTTAAGATTTTTTTTTTTTATTTTTTCAAAATTTTGTATTTTTTCCAAACTTTTTATTTTATAATTATTTAACTATTTACATTTAGTTCTTAATGTAATTATATGATTAAAATCAAAATTACAATCTAAAAACTATCTTTGTTAAGTGAAATTAACTTTAGATTAAGAGTTCGTGTTGATTTGCATTGGGGGAAAATATATTGTACGACTTTGATGGCGCGTTCCGCACAAATTTTGCTGCGTTGTGTTTTTGGAATTCTTGATTCATCTTTCACCCAACGTCTTAGAAAGCATTTCTGAGCATTTGTTAAGCCCGATAATGATTTGTTTAAGGCTTCCAAGTCATTTTTATTGTAACAATGGTCTGAAAACCAAATGTTGTGCCAAGGGCCACATATAAATTCGCATATTGCATATAATTTGCAACGATATTTTGAAATTAGTATGTAAGCTAGAATTACAAGAATTACTCTAGAATTCCATCTAGCATTACTAATCGGTGGTATAGTTTTAAAATTTATAAATGGAAATTTATTGTGCTCCATATATTATTTGAAAGTCTGTCCAAGTTCATATAAATATTGCATATCATAACGCCAATTAAAATTTCCAACATATAGCCGGTTCTCGTTTTGCTGATATTCGTGTTTTAATGTATTGTAATTGTTTATCAACTATGAAGCGAATTCTTATGCATTAGTTGCATAAGCAAAAATCGGTTGTTTGTAACTAGTTTATCTCAAAAGCTTTTTCAAACCTGTTTATGATTTGTATGGATTAATAAGTTTCACAAACTAGTTTATCACCATAAACAACTTATAAACTGTTTATGGTGTAGGTGTAAATGCATTATCACTGATCCCAAACTTAATTGCATTTGAGGCGGAACGTTTTTTAACGATATCGAAAATCTAAAGATACAGTTCTTATTGTTTTTTATGCACTACATGGTATGGATAGGGCCATTTTGATATTTTCAAAAATTGTAAAAAAGTTGTATCCTAATGTTCATACGACAATATAAACCACTCGTTTCGCTCTCTGAAACTAGATGGCCAAACAAGCTGTTCATACGATTAACTTTTGTATCATTTTGACATTTGTATACCCTTCACCGAAGGTAAAAATGTATTTGTCTATCCGTTTGTAATTTCAACAATATTGTTCTTAGAACTTATAAACTTTATATATATACATATATATAAATATATTTGCTGCGAACGGCGACGAATTGATAATTGATGGTCATCATTAACACTGGCCGATACAGATGCGATATTTTCTTCACTTCGCAATCTACGGTAAGCGTGTTGGTGGTTTTGTGTTGTTTGTGTGATTTTATTTAAAACACTTTTAAATGTATGTAAAAATTAAAATAGATTATTTAATGCTTTTAATTATATTATTATTTTATAATTATCACTTATCACTATCACTTTATTTTATTTAACATCTATTTTTATTTTTTGATTTCTTTCGAGAGCTAGTTCAGATAAACTAACGATAAATGTTATCAAAATTGGAGATGATAGTACTTTTACCGCAGAGCGAAGCGAAAATTTAGGCAACTCTCATCTTTTTGCGCGCTTTGACAATCTGCTAGTATAATTTTTTTATTTATTTTTTTTAACACACAATGCGCGAGTGTTGTCAAAGTTTTTATTGTGTCATATACGTTTTGCTTTACGTTTTTCTGTCCAAGTAAGAAACGTCACGCAAATCGAAGAAGTTGTATGTGACAAAGTGTTAATGCTCTGACACAGTGATGATAAATGACATTTTTAAAACTTTACTTAATTCAGTTATAAATTGTACTTATTAGACCATAATTGTACTAAAACCCAAAAATATATTTTTTTTTATGTTTTTATTATTGTATGTATATGTTCGTTGGTTCGTTTGTCTCCAATAATGGGCATAGGGCTTATTTTTATAAATGTGATAGTGGAAAAGGTAAAAATATGCTTAACAGAGTAACAAGTAAAAAAAATATTGTCTTAGAAAGTAAGTTTCTTTTGGATTTGGTATATATCAAGCTAAAAAGTCTTCGTTTGAATCCCATATTTAAGTATTCATATAGTTCATAGTATGTAAACGAAGTATAATAAGGAACACAATAATCAATTTTTTTTTAAGGTGATCAAAGTCCGATTGATGTAGGAAATTATTTTAGAAAAGGCGTATCTAACATATAATTTTTTTTAAGTTTGAGAAATAAAACTTGATAAAAGAGAATATATATAAAAGTCTAAATTAAAGTAACAATATTTTGTGTGTAAATTTAAATTTAAAGATTCATTAGAATGTAGTTAATATTTTGTCGGAATTCGATACAGTATTTGCATAAAGAAGCTTTGTTGTTATTAAATTCTGGTATTAACAAATAACATACGCCGACAAATTCAACCCTAGACCAAAAAGCTTTAATGTTAAATGTTTGAAATGTTTAAATTGTACTAAACATATCATTGGAGTACTTAAGTACTTTTGGAATACTAATAGTACCGAAAAATGTACAATTGTGCTAATCATCCCTGCTCTGACATATAGACACGTATTCTCTTAACAGTGCTACCATACTTGTATTCATTTTGTAAAAAAAAAAAAAAATAAGACCAAAAGCAAAAAAGAAATAAGTGAGAGAATTTACAGTAACTGCCGACGCTTTAATGATGAAACAGAATTAAAGCTCAAATTAGACGTGACATAACCATAACAAAACTGTATTACCATCACCTCTGTATTACCAAAACGACATAAACATACCATGCAAACCAATTCAATTTTGGTTTCTAAATTCGCTGTTACGGCTGTGGCATTATGTTTATGTCACGTCTAATTTGAGCTTAATTCTGGGTACACACTATGCAACGCATTTACGCAATCTAGTGAATCAAATTGATTTTCATTCATTCCAGATTGCATCAACATCAAAATGCTTTGATATTTTGAGGTTGCATTGAAACAGATTGCATGAGGGTTGCACTGTGTGTACCCAGCATAACAGCCATACCTAAAGAAGAGCGGAAAGCGTTTTCTAGCTGTCAAAAATTCTCATGCCCAAAAAATTTATATGAAGCATCCCTAAATAGCGCGGCGTCAACGCTTTACAATTAGAAAATCCGATTTTGACAGCGCGTTTAAACGTGAAGTTGGCCGCTGTTGTTAATACATAATTTAGCTGTAATGGCTGCAAGTCTTCAACTTCAGGAAAAAATTCTAAAGCCCAAATATAAAACGTAGGCAGTAACTTCAAATTCTCTCTCATTTCTTTCATTTTCTTTTGTTCTTATTTTTCTTTGTTTACAAAATGTATGAAATTGAATGAAAGTATGGTAGCATTGGTAAGAGAATAAGTGAGAGCATTGGAAAAACCCCCAGCGGGAAAATGAGGAATTGATTACATAAATAACTAAAAAAATAATGTATTATTTTCGCATTAATAATAATGCATTAGTTGGAATCGAGAAGGTAATTTTATCAGAAAAAATTATTCATTGATTACCACGTATATTCCCACATTTGCAGAACAAAGAATGTATTGTTTCTGTTCGTGACTATTATTCGTGTTTTTCTTTTACATATTTTCTTAATAAAAATTCGTTACTTTTTGCAGCCTTTACGTTGTTAACAAATTTTTATGAAAAAGGATGCATTATTAAATTCATTCGCAGGATACATTTAAACAATCTATTACAATCCTAGGACATGTTTCGTGTTAAGAATAATGAATTCTGGAATCAAATATAATACAAGTTATGTATTACATTCTCGATTCCTATTGATTACATTTAACCGCTGGGAACGTCCTCCACATAAAATTGATTTTATTTCACGACCGCATTCTCTGGCAAAATTTTATGTCACATTGTATGGACAACATCGTTCAGCCCCAGTTCTGTTTTATCATTTAATAATTGGCTTTAGGATTTTTCCTGAAGCTGAACACACAATCTGTTTCAACATTAAATCTCTATTAAATGTAGTAAATCTTATGGTTACCATTAGCTTTCCAATATTTTTAAATTTTAAATTAAAGCAAATTTATTTAATCGTTCATAACAAAAAAGTTTCAAATGTGTAACTATTTTTAATGGAACTCCTCATCTGTATTATATTCTAAACTATTAAAAGTAGATTCTTTTCAAATATTGTTTAGAATAATTCTAAAGATACGATTGAAATAATATTAATATTGCTTATTAAAAGTTTTATTTTTCGATAAACATTTTATGCATTAACAAGTTAAAGTGCTATAGTCGGCTGTGTCGATTTCTTGATACTCTCTGCCAGAAGTATTCACCTTTTTAAGTAGGGGACTCTCATTTGGCACATGCATACAAAATAAAAATAAAAACTTCTAACAGCTTAAAATCAACAGCTGATCAAAAGAGTTCACCTTATGACTTGATCCATATGATACCCTAAACTGGCAACGTGTATACTGACGATTTAAATTTTTATTCGTCTTGTGATCAACCCAATCAAACTTTTATAAAAAGACCGAAACAAACTTTTGTTAAAGAAATTTTCAGATTCATTCAATATTATTTCTTAGTTAAAAAACTGTAGTCAAAGTAGAAAAACTGAAATTTCTCTCACTTCTTCATTTGTCAATGTCGAAAAGAAACTGGTGCTTTTACTTCTAATTCATTAAATGTAAACAGTCACTGTCAAACCAACTCAAAAACTGAAAAGTTGTATACAAATTTTGTTTTCTGTTCGACAGTTTTTGGTTTCGACTGCAGCTATTCAAACCCTGGTTAATATCGGGTGATTTTTTAGCTAGTATCTTTTTGGCAACACTGGTTTAAACAACTGACGCACGTTTCGTTATTTGTTTCACTGTCAAACATCTTCGGTTTGGTCTATAATTTAACCATGAATCGTCTTACAAACGAACAACGCTTGCAAATTATTGAATTTTACTATAAAAATGCGTGCTCTGTTAAGAAAGTTCATCGCGCGCTTTTTGTGTTCAGCGACGAAGCTCATTTTTGGCTCAATGGGTACGTTAATAAGCAGAATTGTCGATTTTGGAGTGAAGATCAGCCAGAAGCATTGCAAGAGCTACCAATGCATCCACAAAAAGCCACAGTTTGGTGCGGTTTATGGCCTGGTGGTGTGAAAGGTGAGCCCTACCGTGAGATGATATCCAACTTTTGTTTACCCAAAATGCAAGAGCTTGACTTGCATGATATGTGGTTTCAACAAGACGGTGCCACATGCCACACAGCACGCTTAACAATGGACTTATTGAGAGACGAGTTCGGTGAACATTTTATTTCACGTTCGGGACCAGTCAATTGGCCGCCTAGATCGTGCGATTTAACGCTTTAAGACTAGTTTTTGCCCGCTTCAATTGACGCATTGGAAGACAACATTGAAGCATTTATTCATGAGATACCGGCCGAAATGTTGGAAAGAGTATGCCAAAATTGGACTAAGCGGATTGACCATTTGAGGCGCAGTCACGGTCAACATATGCATGAAATAATCTTCAAACATTAAATTATATAGACCGTACTATCGATTCAAATAAGGATTTCACGCATTTTTCTGAATTTTATGTGTTTTTTTTTTTAACTTTCCTATAGCTCTTAAAAAATCACCCATTAGTATTAAAAGAATTCCGTGATGAATCCATATACGTGGAATTACGGATAATTTTGGAAGTCAAAATTTCATCTGTTATAAGTTTCGCTACTGGAAATCTCACTTGAGTTTTGCTGAGGCTTAATTTAACCAAAATCTAACTACAGAATTAAAATCTAAAAATCACTTTTTCTGCCATAAATCTTTAATTTGTTGTTCTTAAAATTGTTTAAGACAGAAATATTTCTTATAAATATTTTTTTTTTTTAAGTAAATTGAAGAATTTTTACTAAACTTTTTTTTAACATTTCCTTTTGTGATTCAGCTTTTAAACTTTATCACGACAGTTTATGTTTTTTATTTTCCAAAAAAAAAACTTTAATAAAAAAATGCTTTAGTGGATTAAAATTAAAAAAGAAAATGAATGAAAAGTTTTTTGATCCAACTGTTTTCCTAAAGTAAAATTTTCTTTCTATGCTAAATTGTGGTTAAATTATTATTTTTTTTTTTTAAGTTTTGTTTCTCACTTTTTCCCAGAATTTTTCCAGCACATTTAAGTTTGTTTGTGTTTGGTTGGTTGTTTGCTTATTGTCCTTACGGTTCCTTAAAAAAAAGTAAAGAAATAAAAGTTCTTCCATTTCATTTTAATGAACTCAAAACTATTAAAAGTTTATTTTGGAAATCAAAGACATTTTAAACAAAATTGTCTAATTAAAAGATATTTGTTATGAAAGTGCTTGCATTAGAAAACAATTTGTTATGGGTTTTACAATATTTTTATTTTATTGAATATAATTTATTTAAATTTCAATTAAATAAAAGACTTGAAGAAAATATTTAAATATACTTTTTTATATCGTACAAAACTTAAATTGAATATGCTTTACAACACCCCACAACGCACAATTGATCAAAATTTGTGAAATCTACATAAAACAGGATGTGTGTATGTATGTATGTAACGTATGGACTCCAAAACGGCTGGATCGATTTTGATGACGTTTTCAGGGAATATTCAGGCGTGTGATACTGTGAAGTCTGATTTTTGATTTTCGGTCTGCGGGCGGAGGGACGTGGCAAATCCAATTTTCATATTGCACCACCATTGACATCTTTATAATTGTGACGATTTTCTCTTTAAAATGATCGCCATGGTCCAACTTAGATTTATACGAAAAGAAAATTTTGCCCCGCCCCCTTTTCGCCCACTTTTTTTGAATTACCTAAAATCAGAAAACGGTTCCATCGATTTGACAAATTTTTTTTTCAAATGTTCGTATTAATCCATTTTAAGTATTATCGAAAGTAAACTTTACCACGCCTACCTTTACGCCCACTTTTTCTATTAAGCGCATAACTTGAGAATGGCCTGACCGATTTGGACGATTTTTTCTTTAAAATGATTGCCATGGTCCAACTTAGGTTTTTACGCAAAGAAAATTTTGCCCCGCCCACTTTTTTCGATTTACCTAAAATCAAAAAACGGCTCCATCAATTTGACTAATTTTCTTTTTAAATGTTAGTATTAATCCATTTTACGTTTTCATTGAAAGAAAAATGTACCACGCCTACTTTTACGCCCACTTCTTCTATTAAGCGCATAACTTAAGAATGGCTTGAACGCTTAGGACGATTTTTTCTTTAAAATGATTGCCATGGTCCAACTTAGGTTTTTACGCAAAGAAAATTTTGCCCCGCCCACTTTTTTCGATTTACCTAAAATCAAAGAACGGCTCCATCAATTTGACTAATTTTCTTTTTAAATGTTAGTATTAATCCATTTTACGTTTTCATTGAAAGAAAAATGTACCACGCCTACTTTTACGCCCACTTTTTCTATTAAGCGCATAACTTAAGAATGGCTTGACCGATTTGGACGATTTTTTCTTTAAAATGATTGCCATGGTCCAACTTAGGTTTTTACGGAAAGAAAATTTTGCCCCGCCCACTTTAACGCCCACTTTTTTCGATTTACCTAAAATCAGAAAACGGCTCCATCGATTTGAATAATTATTCTTTCATATGTTCGTATCTTTTTAACGGATTTTAAAAATTGAACGCAAATCTTTTTCCTAATTTAGACTGGACAACGTCTGTCGGGTCAGCTAGTAAATAATAATCTCTAAACTTATAAACAAACTGTTATAAAGATTACGAAATTAACCCATTTTGTACCAAGCGACATAGTTGGTTGAATATTCTAAAGAAATTTGCATGGCTAGCTAGAAATCGGCCAAAAATAACTTCTAAAACTTTTTTTTTGCCGGCGACTCCCTGTGAAAACTGCTGGTCAAGATCTCGACCACTGGGATAATTAGAGCAACAAATTTTTTGTGTGACATCATATATTGTAATACGAAATAAAATGAAATTATCTCGTTATGAAAGGGGATTACCTAAGTCTGGGATCACACTATGAAAGTTTTCTTTCAGAAAGTCTGAGTTTATGGGTGAGAGAGGAGAGAAAAAACATGATCTCTTCCCTTCTCATCTATCTACTCAGACTTTCTGAAAGAAAACTTTCATAGTGTGAACCCAGAATAAAATAAGCAAATATAAAAGCTGCACTGATTGAAAGTCAAAACTGAACTTCAAAACTAAAGTACAAAAGGGTCAGTTTTTTTTATGAGTGTAAGCCTAAAGATAAATAAAAAGATTGAACAATTTATTAAATATTTTAATTTATTGAATAAACAAGTTATCATAAATTTTTGTGGTAAGTCTCGAAGCAGTTTCCCACATGTTATTTGACATTTCATATAGGGCAAGTATAGGCAATTATGTTTCTTGCATATTTTGCATCGGCGATTGCAGCGCTTGACACATACAGACATGTGCATACCATTTACTTTGGGCAGTGATACTGGGCGGCTTATGCTATTCTTCACTTTTGTTTTCTGCATAGCACGAAGATATTTTGTTGTTTGTTCACTGTTTCATTAAACTGTATTTAATTACATTAGATCTATGAATATTATTCATTGGATGAATTCTTTCAATAAAGTAAAAAAAAAATTTTTTTATTTTTTTTTAAAGTTTTTTTAAATTTTATTTTTTCTTATATTATTATACCTGTTGCCGCCACTGTATTTAAATACAAAATAATGCAGCTCTGTCCTGTTATCGATTTCAATTAATTTTTTGTCTAATAATTCGTAATTAAACTTAACCTTTCTGCCATTTTGTAAATTTTTAATGTATTTAATAGTAGTTACGCACAACGTGTTCACATTTGAATTTTACAAAAATCTGGTGGTTTGAAACTAAAAAGTATGTTTAATATTATAAAATTTATTTTGAATTTCCATTTATGTATTACTTAATTTTAATTTTAAGGAATTAAAACATAAGGTTGTGTCACAAGTTGACAATAAAGAAATAATATTGAATTTCACTAAACCTAACCTGTGTTGTCAATCTTGCCAGGCCATCAGAAGGTGCTACTGTTAATAAATTGTTTAATTCTTTTTATGGCGAAATTTTACCTTGCCGCAAAAATTGACTCGTGTGTTAGACTAATGCCATACTTTGCTGTTTGCCGAAGATAGATTCAACATAACCTAGGTAACGCATTAGCTGCCTTCCGAATATAGATTCAACAGCCTCGGTCACACGTAAGTATTAATATGGACTCTCCCATACAGCACGGTCAACCACATAACACGGGCGTGGCGTCTATAGAAAATCTACAAGGAACATGTCAACTCTGCCACGAACATATTACTGACTCCCCTATAAATTGCAACGCATGTAATAAACCTTACCACGATACTTGCGCTAAGGTTTCAGACGTACAAGAATCATGGTTGTGTCCAACGTGTAACCCTAACTCACACTACTCGCAAGCTTCTTCGATATCATCAAGAAACTCAATAAGTAGAAAAAAATCTCTAGAGCTAGAAAAGCTAGAGGAAGAACGGGAACTATGTCAACGTCGCGATCAAGAATATTTAAATAAAAAATATCAAATTCTACAACAAATGGATGAAGAAACTACAAGTCATCAGGCTGAAAATCAAATAGTTGAAACAACAAATAACACAGGCGTGTTACCTAATTTAGTATCACCATATTTATCTACACACGCACCAGCAATATCACGAAATATTCCGGCAACGTCTGCAGCCGCCCATGACCAATATTTATCTACACACGCAACAGCGATACCACAAAATATCCCAGCAAAGTCTACAGCCGCCCATAACCCATATCTAAATCACACTTATAATGTAAACAATACTGCAGACCTCCAACACTCAAAATTTATTTACCCGAATTTCTCTTTACACTCTACAATTCATAATAACCACAACCAAATGCAACCCGGCTATATAAACGCATATAACACACATGCCCCACAATTATTTGCCAATGCCAGACAGACGGAAGCTCCACAATTACAGCAACAACCAACTAGCTCAAGAAGCAGACTAACAAGCGACCAATTACATGCTCGCCAAACGGTGCCCAAGGATTTACCTAGTTTTTCAGGCAGCCCAGAGGAATGGGCACTATTCAGTTCGACCTACAACTGGTCTACTAGCGTTTGCGGATTAACAGATGCAGAAAATTTAATAAGACTCCAGAGAGCACTTTGTGGCGAAGCGTTAGAAGCGGTTAAAAGAATTCTTGTTCACCCATCATGTGTACCCCATGCAATGTCAACTTTACAATTATTATACGGTCAGCCAGAAAAAATAATTTTTGCACTGAAAAATAAAATAAAAACTTTACCACACATAAATCCAAATAAAATGGAAACAATTACCAATTTTGCCGTTCAAGTTAAAGGATTACAGTCAACTATTGAAGCCTGTGGACTTGTGGATGAACTAAATAACTCATCGTTGATCCAGGAACTTGTTTCTAAACTACCACCGTATTACCAAGTAATTTGGGGTTCAAATAAGTTAGCTCTTCAACAAAATAATAAACAAGCAAATCTTGTTGAATTTTCCAATTGGATTTTTGACATTGGTCTGTCAGCTAGCACAGTAAACATAGAAAACAATATTACAGCTGAATCTGTTTTTAATCGTAAACAAAAGAATAATTACGTACACGCACACACAGAAGCAAATAAAAATAAATGTTTTGTTTGCAGTGAGAATTGTAACAGTGTTGCAAATTGTAAAACTTTTGTGTCGGCTGACCGTAACATGAAATGGAATATAGTAAAAACACATAACCTTTGCAGACACTGTTTAAGAAAACATAGTGGCGTGTGTTACAGCAAAGACAAGATCTGCAACATCGAAGGTTGTCAGTTTAAACATCACTATCTCCTTCATAAATACGATGATTGCGAAAATAAAAAAATAGTGTCAGCTGAAGAAAGCAATGAGAAAGAAAAGAAGAACAATAATGTACAAAACCTAAATACACACGACATTACTAAACAAAAAATTCTTTTCAAAATTATTCCAATTAGAATTTATGGGAAAAACAACAAAGTGGTTTCTACATATGCATTTTTAGATGACGGCTCGTCAATAAGTCTGATAGAGGAAGAAATTATAAAGCAATTAGATTTAAAGGGAGAAACCGAACAGCTCTGTCTTAAGTGGACTGGAAATATAGAAAGAATTGAGACCAATTCACAACATTTGTCAGTCCAGGTGTCTGGCTATAATAACAAACAATTTGGCATCGATGTTCGCACTGTAAAAGAACTGATGCTGCCTAAACAGACACTTGATTATGAATATCTTTGCAGCAAATTTAAGCATTTAAAAGGCTTGCCTATTGAAAGCTACAATTCAGCTACACCGAAAGTTCTAATAGGCCTTAACAATATAAATATAACAGTTTCGAACAAAATTAAAGAAGGCGGTAGAAATGAACCAATAGGTATAAAAACAGCTTTAGGTTGGACAGTGTTTGGCCCATGTGGCAACAACAAATCAACACAATACAGTATGCATATTTGCGAGTGTACTGAAACAGATAATAAAATTCAACAGATGGTTAAACAATTTTTTAATATTGAAAGTTTAGGCATTAATTGTCAGAATTTAAAAATAAATACAGAGGATGAGAGGTCGTTACAACTTTTAAATAAATTCACAAAACAACGCGATGACGGGCATTATGAAACATGTTTGCTATGGCAAAATGATAAAATTATATTACCAAATAATTATCAAATGGCAAAAAGTAGGCTTCTGTGTCTTGAAAAACAATTAATGAAGAATAGTGAACTTTCTGCGGTTTATGGACGAACAATTCAAGACTACGTCAACAAAGGCTATATCAGCAAGATTGATATAAAAACAAAAGCGGAAAAGGTTTGGTACCTACCGACCTTTCCTGTCTATAATAAAAACAAACCAGGTAAACACCGTATTGTATGGGACGCTGCTGCAAAATTCAATGGCATATCTTTAAACTCTGTTCTCCATAAAGGCCCCGATTTTTTAGCGTCTTTACAAACAATACTGTTTCAGTTTAGAGAAAGGTCAGTAGCGTTATGTGGTGACATTGAACAAATGTTTCACCAAGTTTACATACGCGAAGAAGATCGAAACGTTCAACGGTTTTTGTGGCGAAATTGCGAAGCTCAGAGAGAGCCAGATGTTTATATAATGAACGTAATGATATTCGGTGCTTCGTGCTCTCCGGCTATATCACAATATGTGAAGAATACAAACGCATCCAAGTATGAAAATCAGTTTCCACAGGCAGCCGCTGCTGTAAAATACAATCATTATGTAGACGATTTTCTCTATTCTACAGATACCAGTGAACATGCCATAAAAATAGCCAAAGAAGTGAAGTATATTCAAAAACAGGGTGGCTTCAACCTCAGGAATTGGGTTTCCAATAAAATTAATGTTGTTAGCAGTCTAGAAGAAACACATCGGGCAAACGAAAAGGAACTTAGTATAGGCTCTGATAAGAATTTGGAAAAAGTTTTAGGCATTTTTTGGAATCCAAAAGAGGACACGATTTTATATAAAATTTCACCTTATATATTAAACAATGATATAGTTTGTCATAAAAAACGCCCAACAAAAAGGCAAATTTTGAAAATTTTGATGACTTTATACGACCCGCTGGGATTAATAGGCAACTTCGTTATGTACCTAAAGATTATTCTACAGGAAATTTGGAGAAGTGGTGTAAGCTGGGATGAGCCAATTAAAGATGAACAATTTGCGAAATGGAATAAATGGTTAAAATATTTACCAGACTTAGAAAAAATAAGTATTCAACGTTGCTATTTAAAATTTATTAGTGAATATACAAATGCGTATACGGAACTGCACACATTCGTAGATGCCAGCGAAAACGGCTATGCGGCCGTTGCTTACATTAGAATAGCTCGTAACAACGATGTAGTTTGCTCTCTAGTAGGCTCTAAAACCCGGGTGGCTCCGTTAAGAATAAGCTCAATACCACGTTTGGAGCTTATGGCTGCTTTAATTGGCACGCGATACGCAAATAGTATTATAAAAAACCACTCTATTTTAATAAATAAAAAATATTTCTGGTCTGACTCAAAAACGGTGATAAGTTGGTTAAATAATAATAATAAGAAGTATCACCAATTTGTTTCCTTGCGTATCAGTGAAATTCTGGAATCCACAGAATTACAGGAGTGGCATTGGATTCCTGGCAAACAGAACGTTGCCGACGAAGCGACTAAGTGGGCAAAGAGACCTGATATCTCGTTTAGTAGTCGATGGTTTAAGGGACCAGACTTTCTTCTTCAGCCCGCAACTCTATGGCCAAACTATGACACCGTGTCAGAGCAGTGCGATGCAGAAATAATTGATTGTGTTAACGTACATGACACAAACGAAACTCTAGTCGACGCGAATCGTTTTTCCAACTGGAATCGTTTATTAAGAAGTACCGCGTTCATGCTACGTTTTTGTGATATGATCCAAAAAAAAGTTTATTCAACTGGGGAATTCACTGCGTCTGAAATATCGAGATCAGAAAATTTACTATTTCGACTGGCTCAAACAGAGTTCTACTCGGAGGAAATACAACTTTTAAAAACTAACAAGAAATTGACCAAATCAAGTCCGCTGTATGGTGTTACGCCAAAACTGGACGAAAATCAAATTCTTCGAGTAGACGGGCGACTTGACAACGCACTTATTTCAGATGACACAAAATTTCCTATTATTTTACCTAGAGACAGCCGTATTACACAGCTTTTAATCACCAATTTTCATATAAAATATAAACATCTCAATAACGAGACCGTGGTAAATGAGATAAGACAGCGCTATTACATTCCGCGGTTGCGGGCTGTTCTTAAGATGATTGTAAAACAATGTCAAAATTGTAAGATAACAAAAGCTGTGCCTAGTTATCCGCAAATGGCTAAGCTACCAGAAGCGCGATTAGCGGCGTTCTGTCCACCATTTACCTATACAGGGGTAGACTATTTTGGCCCAATAATGGTGACCGTTGGTCGGCGTACAGAAAAGAGATATGGTGCGCTTTTTACCTGCCTTACAGTTCGGGCTGTCCACATCGAAATTGTTAACTCCCTCAACACTTCTTCGTGCATAATAGCAATCCGAAATTTTACATGTCGCCGGGGAACTCCAAGGGAATTTTTCAGCGACAATGCCACAAATTTTACAAGCGCCGAAAGGGAAATCCGAGAAGCGGTTAATGAGGTTGATAAAAACGAGCTCATTCGTACGTTTACAACTGCGACTACAAAGTGGACCTTTATTCCACCATCGTCACCGCACATGGGAGGGGCATGGGAAAGGTTGGTACGATCAATAAAAAATGTTTTTTATAGGACTTTGCCCATGCGAGTACCAACTGAAGAACTTCTCCGCGGAATGTTAGCCGAAGTAGAAAATATCGTAAATTCCCGACCGTTGGTGTATGTTCCGATCGACCATGAAAATGCCGAGGCTTTAACACCAAACCATCTGTTAGTTTATTCTTCTAACGGCATGAAACCCTTGGCCACATATGATGATAGTAGCATGGCGTTGAAATATAATTGGCTGAGTTCTCAACAGTATGCAGAACAGTTTTGGCGCAAATGGGTAAATGAGTATTTGCCATCTTTAACTTTAAGATCAAAGTGGCACGAAAAAATCAAGCCGTTGCAAGTTGGTGATTTAGTTATAGTGGTTGACCCGTCAAGTCCAAGAAACGTATGGCCGAGAGGTAAAATTCTAGAAACAACTATGGCAAAAGATGGTCAAGTACGTAAAGCAAAAATTCTAACTGCCACTGGAGTAATTGTACGACCTGCTGTAAGATTGGCGAAACTAGAAGTCAGTTCTTAATTAGGAGTATGACGTCGAAAGCTTCTCGTCCTACTGCGGGGGGGTGTTGCCGCCACTGTATTTACATACAAAATAATGCAGCTCTGTCCTGTTATCGATTTCAATTAATTTTTTGTCTAATAATTCGTAATTAAACTTAACCTTTCTGCCATTTTGTAAATTTTTAATGTATTTAATAGTAGTTACGCACAACGTGTTCACATTTGAATTTTACAAAAATCTGGTGGTTTGAAACTAAAAAGTATGTTTAATATTATAAAATTTATTTTGAATTTCCATTTATGTATTACTTAATTTTAATTTTAAGGAATTAAAACATAAGGTTGTGTCACAAGTTGACAATAAAGAAATAATATTGAATTTCACTAAACCTAACCTGTGTTGTCAATCTTGCCAGGCCATCAGAAGGTGCTACTGTTAATAATACCCTTCACCACAGGTGGAAAAGGGTATATATAAGTTTGTCATTCCGTTTGTAATTTCTACAATATTGATCTTACCCCTATAAAGTATATATATTCTGGGTCCTTATGAGGAGAGAAGTTGATTTAACGATATCCGTCCGTCCGTCCGTCCATCCGTCCGTCTGTCCGTCTTGCGTTTGATATGTGTTTTCCGGAGACCCCAGACTTGATAGCGACTACGTTGTTTTACATTTATGTCACATATAGTCCACCATTTCTTGCTATTGAAATTCAGCCAGATCGGTCTAACAATGGCTGAGATATGACCAAAAAATCACGACTGCCTCTAATTTTTCCAAAAAATCCCTTGCGGTTGTTGTATTTTGATTACTTTTTTCTGTATATCTGGAGAACGGCCAGAGCCAAAGTTTTCAAATTAGGTACAAGCATTTAGGTTATAAATGTACACCATCCTACAAAATGTGGGCGGGATTGGAGAAGTAGACGTGGTACCTCTCATACAAAAAGTATTAAAAATTGTATAAAAACCTGAATTTTTTGACTGTAATGTCACCTATGGTTACGCCTTATATATGAGAAGATCGTAAATTTTTAATTGAAAATATTTTCTGAAAAACTCGGAAAGATCGGTTCAGATACGAAAAAGTTATGACCAAAATATTAATTTTTTTTTGAAAAATACCTATTTTCAGGAACCATAGATCTTCCCGAGTCCAAGTTTTATAGCCAAAATAACTGGCAAATTTCTTCTTTAACACGTCGGTATATAAATCAGTCAAATCGGTTAAGAAATAGCAGAGTTATGACCAAAATACTGAAATCCCAAAAATTACTCTTTTTTATAATTAAGTTTGTTTTTTATACCCTTCACCGAAGGTCCTACACCCTATAAAGTATATATATTCTGGGTCCTTATGCAAAGCGAAGTTCAAATCCGGTTGTCGTCTCTTCTTCCAATCCCCTCACCCTCCCTTCGTATTTGTTTACATATACTAGCATAATGCCCAATATGATTTTCGTTATCACCCTTCTTTATTATTTCATATATTTAACGAAATAATTTTAACAAATAGAAACTAAAAACGATTTAAAAAAAAATATTTACCAGTTTTCGCTTTTTAAATTTCATTTATAATGAACTTTTAAGTATTGTAAATATGTATGAATATGTATATGTAAAAATTATTTAGTTGCTCTCTATTCTACTCGCACAATGGTGAAGGGTATATAAGATTCGGCACAGCGGAATATATCACTCTTACTTGTTTTTTTCTGTCTCTGGCGGGAATCGATCGCGCAACCTCGGTGCTAATCGACTAGCTCGCTACCAGCTAGTCTACCGGGGCAGTGTAGTTTTTGGATAAAAAAAACTATGTTTTTTACTCAATTAAGAGCGTAAATATGAGACAAAATTGTCCATAACAACAATAACAACGCTGATTGAAAGTTTTTGTTTCATTACTATAATGACATTTTTCATTGTCATAATGAAAGTTTAAATTTATGAAAGCATTATTGAAAAATTTTGCTTTTATAAAAAAATTTTGATTTCATAAATTTAATGACATATTTCATAAGATGTATGAAATTATTAAATCTTACATTTTTTTAAGGAAACTATAATTTTGTATTAATTTATGAATATAGTTATTTTTGTATATTGTTTTTTTACGTTCCCAATTAAAATTTTTTTGTTTAACTTGGACAAACTTAGTTTTCATATCTCCAATGAAAATTTTTAACGTAATTACGTAATCCAATGAAGCGATTGTACCGAAAATACTTCATTATAACTATGAAATTCCACTTAGACAATAAACATTTTCATTCACCCAAGGACAATTTTTTTATGAAAATGATTCATTAAATATATGAAACATTTTTTTTCAGTGATGATTCGGCGAATAGCAACAGCGTTTTTGTTATTGAGCTTTTAAAATCAATTTGACTCATGGGCTTCTAGTTGGTTTTTGTCAGTAATAATGCAATGCAACTACCATGCATTAACACAGGCGCTGTCCAAGCAAGTAACCCAAAGTGGCCACCAGCACTTCTTGCCTCTTATTTTAATCCGATAATTAACTATAATATTATCATGTAAGTCAACGCCTCCCATATACTTATTATAGTCGGCAGGGACCCGTTTTTTCAGTTTTCTGCCGTAACGCATTAAATTTTTTATCGGATCCATATCGGATCAAAATTTTTAGCCAAAGTTACCTACCTACCTCTTTATATCTCTCCATCAAACCAATGCAAATTTTCAGGCTTGCGCCCACCAATCCGTTTGCGCGGATTGTGCCAGTTGCACAAAATTCTTTTTCTTTTAGGAGGCAAAGGAAATGGTATCCGGTAAAACAATTGACGCAATGAACGCTATGTTGCCTTGGATTCTCACAAATCGACGTTAGACTCATAACTACGCTAGCAGCAAGGCCCAGTTTTTTATCATAGTTATCTGATGCTCCAGCATATGGGTGAAATTGGAAAATATATATTTTGACAGAAAATAAGCACCAATATTTGTATCCGAAGCGAATTTGTTTCCTCTCATCAATAGACAGATTTGGTATAAAAACACCAAACTGCATGAACCGAGTATTCAAAAGATCGAACAGCAGCTTTTGCATAGACTTGTTTGACCCAACTTTAATGTGCACAGTGTTGATGTTTACTATTCGCATTAAAAAAAAGTACTACAGTTGATATTAGCACAGTGTTACCACCAGCAAAATTCAAAATTACACTTGAGATGATGCAAAATTACCCGATTGAAATTACACCTGATATAAAATTCAAGTTTTATTTAATAAAAAGACATTTTAAAAGAAGCAAAAACACAACAAACTCATTAAAAGAAGATCAATATTAGTCAAACTGTTAAGATTCTTATTGTAATTTTAAATAATTTAACAAAAATAACATTAAAGACTTAAAACAATTAATAAAACATAAAATAAAACTCCTAAAATAATGAGTTTAACTTTAACATTTGGTTGCATATATCATTGACATTTCTTTATAATGGGTGTTTTTAATCCCGATAGAGCTAACGAAAGGTTAGCTATCAAACGAACTGTCATACTGCTCTCACTTTTTGCTCAGGCACATCAGCATGCATACATTCACCCGTGAACAACGCCACCAAATTATTAAAATTTTCTTAGAAAATCAGCCATCGATTTTCGAAACTCGACTTCATGATTAAAATGACGCAACTTATTTTTTCACAAATTAAGGCGATGTGTTGATTTAGAGAAAATAAACTGTCAAATAGATTTCAAGGACTTGCGATGTGACACCTCTTGATTGTTTGCCGTAGGCCTGTGATGTCACTGGTTTATGCTGATAAACCAGCAACAATTGACGTCTTGGAGATCAATATTGTTAATTTTATTCGTGACATAACTAAAGCATTTCAAAGTTGCCAGATAAAAATAAAATTAATTATATGTTGGAATATTGAAAATCTTCCCCCATGCTAGTTTTTAGTTTAAATATTCAGGTTTTTCAGGTCATCTTTATCCAAATCTAAGAGTCAATCTTGCGACACTCATTACTGAACTTTTGAAAATATATACATATTTAATGATTAAAGACTTTTCTTAAAAAGAAACGGAGACTTAGGTTCAGAAGACTGTGTATTTTTCATTAACAATATTTAAAAAAAAAATAAGAATTTAAATAACACCTGAATTACACTTAAGAGAAAATACCCACGCTCTACCCACGACAGTAACAATTATACCAAATTCGGGTAATTACCCACAAGTGGCAACACTGTATTAGCACTTTTTTGTTTCAACAAGAAATCAAAAAAACAATAGATAAGATTAAAAAATGTTTGTGGACTAATTATCCCAGTGGTCGACCAGCTAAGTTCAAGGCTGTCTGGCGGCCAGCAGGAGTAGCAAGTCAATTTTAATTTGTACATTAAAATCTATTTGAATTGTTGGCTATTTAAAGCAATAATTTTTTTTATATTTCTATTTTATATTAGTCGTTACAATTGGTTTAACAATGGCCTATTTTTAGTCTATTTTTGTGCTGGTTCTTAAAAGTGGGGGGTGGGGGGGGGGAGGGGGTTGGTAAAAATAGTCCTAATCAGAAAGCCAACAAGCCAAACTAAATTATTCACCCTTATTCTATTTGGCGTCGGCAATAACAACGGCAATTTTAAGGCAACAACAATTCTTATCGAAGACAACATCAATTCTATGTTAAATTGGTATTTTGTAAGAGTATTATGACGCCGTTGACTATTTATCAATAATGTTAATAAAATACAGCACACATCTCTAATATTAAAGTCAGCTGATTCATTTTGTTTACTGTTTTTTTATAAAAAAAAAATTCTGTGCTATTTGTGCAAATTTTAAGTTAAATAAAAATTTGTTTGTAAATAAATAATGTTTAAATTAAATTTTTTTTTTTATATTAAATTTTCCCAAGTGCCTAATGGTTTTTTTTTTACCCTTTTTAAAATTTGAAAGTTATTTTCGGCGGATTAAACTTTCGTTTAAACATGTGTTGGAAATAATAGAGCCTCATTTAAAAAAGGGAATGTTTGTTCCAAACACAATATAATTGCAGCAACATTGCGTTTTTTGGCCCAGGGATCGTACCAGCTCAGGGTTGAAAATTATTTCAACTTTTGACTGTCCCAGCCACAAGTTTAATAATTTTGTCTGATACTCTGGAAGTCATGAAGAGAGAACTTTGTCCACAATGGATAAATTAAAGTTGCATTTCTTTGAAAAGCAACATTTCCAGGTGTAATTGGCTGTGTGGACGGAACCCACATCAAAATTTTAGCTCCAAAAAAAAAAAAAACCACTATCTCTTCTTTAATCGCAAGGGATATTTAATTTATTAGGAAACAAGACCCTGCATAATCCTCTGGCTAGTAATGGATTTTTTACAAGCTATTCCACCAGCTTCTCGAACTGGCACTTAGTTGTTATTTTAATTTTTTCAATTATATCCACAAAAAATATATCAAAACACAACACAAATGAAGAAAAATATCAAAACCGGCGTAGAAATCAAAATTGCAGCCAACCATAACGTAAAATTTTTAAAACACGACACAAAGCAGCATAAGACAACAATAACAATGCCGACGTCAAAATCAAGGGCAATTTAAGGCAACAGCAACGCCAATTTTTCTTAGAAAATACCAAACATATGTTAACAGTCATCGAAATATGGCAATATTGCCAACGGGAATACGAAATTGAAACAAAACATACAAAACGGCTTTGTTTACTGTTGACGACGCCAAATAGAATAAGGGTGATTAATAATAAAAATTAATGAAAAACGGCAAAAGTTTGTGGTCGACATCTCGACCGCTGGTACAAAATGGGTTAAGAAATTCATTTAATGATACAATGATACAATGATACAAAAAAATCCTTTTCATTTACATAATGAAACATTTTCTTTAAACGTTTGACTCTTTATCATTAATGCGATGTTAAAAAGCCAAAATTTTGGAAAATTTTCATCGATTTTATGAAACATTTTATTATCTGAAACATTCTTCATAAATTTCAATGTAATTTTTTCATTGGATTAGTGTAAAAATCCTTTGGATCTGTGAAGAAAATTCTTTCAGTGCATAGTAAAATCTGTATTAAAGTATTAAAATCAAAACAAAATAAAAAAAAACGCAATGATAAGATTTAAAAATGTCGGAAACACAAAAATAAAAATGTAAATGACTTAAGAAAAAAACACAAAATATTACCAGCTTTTTTTGTAATTAGTCCACAACGAACTTTATCGCCATATTGAGTGCCCCGGTAGGCTAGCTGGTAGTGAGCTAGTCTATCAGCGCCGGGGTTGCGGGTTCGATTCCTGCCAGAGACTCTGGTTTATTTCCTGCAGATAAGCGTAGAGCTGCTGGGTGGCATGTCATAACGTCCAGTGTCATAGTGTCCATGGACGTTATGACACTTTTGAAAGTGTCATTAGGTCCATAATTACTAAAGACGTTAAATACAAAAAAATGATCTGCATACACGCAGAGAAAAACATGTTTCATTATGGTCCCAACCAACAAGGATATTTTTAACGAAACTAATTTAACCATAATATGGTTGTCGGTGACAATGATTTGGTTAAATGAAACATAATATGGTAAAAAAAATTTTAAAAATTGTTTTGCGGTTTTTTTCTGGGTGTATATATTGAATATATAACGAATACACTTTTGGGCGCAAGGATTTTCTCCTCTAAAGCTTTGCTGCACAGCCGGCCTTCGGCCGGGCGCAAGGATTTTCTCCTCTATGGTATAACAAAAATCGGCTTCGCTAACTAAAGCTTCTCTGCATAGTCGGCTTTCGTTCGGAAACAAGGCAGATTTTAGAAGCTTTAGTTAGCGATGCTGGTATTTGTTATATCATAGAGAAGAAAATCCTTGCGTCCGGCCGAAGGCCGGCTATGATCCCAAATTTGTTTACATTCTTGATTGTAAGAATTTTTGGCATAATATTTACTTATTTTGATATTTCAAAACAAATTTTACACATTTTAATATTTTCCATTATAAGTTAAGTTGTGGACATTATGACACTTTGCAAAGTGTCATAACATCCGCAGACGCTATGACATTTCTTTGATGGACGTTATGACACTTTTGAAAGTGTCATAATGTCCATGGACAATATGACACTTTCAAAAGTGTCATAACGTCCATGGACACTATGACACTGGACGTTATGACATGCCACCCAGCTGCTGCGGGAAATAAAAAAAAATAAAAAAAAATTAAAACTAACTACAAACCAACTATTGGTAACAATAGTTTTAGCCACAGATAAAAATTGTGTTTGTAACTCTGTGTTATTTTAATTTGTCTCTAAGAAATTTTTGTTAATATTAAAAACTTTAAATATTTTTCTCTACAACTATACCAGTTTTCTTAATAATTTTCCTGACATTTGTAAAACCAAATGAAGTGCAGTGAACTTTACTAGGAAAAATGTATCTATAACGAATTACTAAAGTCAATTAAATTCCATAAGCTTTTCTTAACCGCATTTTTCAATAAAGCAAAATTTTGCTTAAAGGGAAAAAAGGTAGAATCAAAATTAATCTTTTGCTTTTGGGTAAAAGAAAATGCATAGACTAAGCAAATTTAATTTAAATTTTTTCTCATGAGTATGAGAAAAAGTTTGAAACAAGTAAAATATTATAGCAGTTTATGCTCGAGCAGAGGATACCCTACACTACTTCGGTGTAAAAAGACATTGTTATTTATTTTGTGGATAACGCAATTTTTGATTTATTAAAAACAGGCAAATTTGGAAGGGAATTTAAGATGACATTATCTTTTATTAAAAGATAAAATTAATTCATTAAAATTTCTCGTTTTTTATGTTTTAACCTAAAAAAAAGCGTGATCCATTTTGACCTTTCTTTTCCATTGGATTTTTTTCACAGATTATCCGTTAATGTTGTCATATTGTCATTTTTTTTTTTTCAGTATTGTGTACCAATTAAACATTGAAGCGCTCTCACCACATTGACGTCTATGATTTATTCAGTCGTATAACGAAAATCAGCGATCTGTGAGAAGAGTTTTTCGTGGACTTCAATAAACGAAACATGCTGGGCTTTCGTGTGGAAACACTTAGCGATTCTTACGCCAGGATCTTTGTTTAAACGCTAGCAAAGTTCAACTAGTTAACGAACTAAAGCCAGACTAAAAGTTAAAATTCAACACTTAAAAGCTAACATAACTCTTGTAATTCGATAGCTACCAGTACCAATACTGATAAGAGTAATCGAAAATTTACCACTCCAAGTAGACCTTCATTTCAATTTATAAGGTAAATGTCACACTGAGTCTGAAAATTGTCGGTTTTTATACGCTTTAAAATGGAAGCAAGTGTATAAGTAGAAAATGTGTACTTGAGGACCTGCTGTGTTGGCCTAATCTCAAGGTGGTCTTAAGCATTGGGTAATAAACAATGCGTTTACCAATGTGTGAGGTCATCCACCATACACATGAAGTATTTCTAAGTGTATAAGCCGACAGAATTATTCATACGCCTCTTGCTTAGGAGCTGGATCTTACCTCCGCTTAGGGGGATCTGACACATGCCGGACTTCCCACAGTACAAACTTTCCCACAAATGATGAAAAACAGCTTTCAAAGTAGGATTTCTAATATCTTCCTTTACGCTACTTTGTCTCTTAACAACAACCACCATGTGATCCCTGAAAAACCCTCACCTCAGCCTGAGCAACTGACTCCCTTGGTACCAGACACGATCTTTAGTCAGACGTGATCTCAAGAGATCTGTCAATTTTGAATTCTGCCGAATTTTAGGTTTTGGCTGCACCTGCTTTTGCCAATGAATATGACACCAAATTTTTAATATCCCCTAAATGTTGCCATTTAGATCACTGGGAGAGGTGGCAAGGGTTTATATAAATATGTATAAGTTTGTCATTCCGTATGTAATTTATAAAATTTTTATAAATCTAGGACGATAAAAAGTGCGTGTATATATTCTGGCTTCTTATGATTAGCGAAATTGATTAAACGATGTCCGTCTGTCCGTATGTGGGTTAAAGTGGACTTTCCAAATATGATGGGGACCGAGTTAAAATATATTTCTATCAGATGTAGACCAGGAAATTTTGCTTGCTATTAAAAGTCAACCAGATTGGTCTACAAATGGATGAACTAAGAGCTAAAAACCTCAACTGCTTCTGATTTTTTTCCCATAGAATAGATTTTATGGAGTTATTTATTTTATATCTTGAAAGCATAAGCAAGCTTAAACGATTTTTCAGTAAAGGGTCATTATGAAAGCTATGGACTTATCTTTTCGAAATTTGCCTAAGTTTTTTATGTTTAAAAAAAATTGTTTGCGCAAAAATTAGTATTGTGGTTATTTTGTTGAACTATTTATGGTTTTTTATCCAAATTTTTAATATTTTTAATTAGGCTTAAGTTCATCAAATTTAATTTTCATTAAATTATTTTTATGAAGAAAGGAATTTTACAACATGAAAATTAATTAAAAGTTTCTGATAATTTTTCATTCTTGACTCAATCTGGGCTCGAACCCAGGCGAACGGACAGGTTACCCTGACATGTTTCGATTGCAACCACTCAATCTCCTCAGAGGGCTTGCCGTTTAACACTCGCAGCTATCGACGACTGCTGACGTCATTAGTCAAACATCAATCATTAAACCAAATTGTATTTAACCTTTGGTAGATCGAAATTTGCTTTGAATGATTATCTATTTTAATTTATTTTACATGTTCTTCCTTTACTTCTGTTTTTTCCGTACTTTTGTCAAGAATTCTTCTTGAAGTTCAAAGTACATATTTTGTTTTGTTTTTTAATTTTTTTTTGTCTTTCTTTTTCTTGCTGACCTTTTCAGCACAACTTGAAGGACTCGAGACCAAGATTTTTTTAAAGGTTTTACCGGGCGATGTTTAGAAATAGCTTTAGACAAATTTATTACGATACATATCCAATACACTGATAGAAAAGGCGTCATAACGCTGATGTATTTTGACAGCAGTACTATGACAAGTGTCTTCGTTTTTGACCCCATGACACTTTTTATCCTGTTGATGTCAACCTTAACATCACTTGACCAAAGTGTCATCAGGGTAAAAATCATATTATGTCATCGGCATCACAGAAATGACGAACGTGTCTTCAGTGCGATGACGCTGTAACATCGGAGAAAGGACACATTAGCATCAATTTAATGACAGTTTGCTATTATTATTATTTACTTACCCGTTACATATTTTTGTTTCACGTATGTTGAATTACGACCTTTGTTTACAGCAGAACTCTCAATAATAAGAAACCAGCATCATACCCCATATGGTTTTTGTAATCAAACTTTAAAAATATTATGTATTTAACTAAATAATTTAAAAAAATAGAATATAGGAATTTTTGCTTCTTATAATACATTGTTATTACGAAAATAATGTTAATAATATACATAATGTGGCATCGAATTGATGTCACTATAGTCATAAAATAGATGACACGTAAAAAATTACAAAATTTTACGAAGACGCTAGTCATTGGATTGATGTTACTTTTTGCATCATTGATGCCATTTGTGGTAACATTGATAACACAATTCTGATGTTAGGGCATCATCAATATGAAGACGCATTTTTCTATCAGTGTAGGTTTTAGTCTTTGATCATAAAAAGCATCTTTATATGCCAAATTTCTTTAAATTTTCTTTTAAATTACACTGGATAAAAATTAATAAAAAGTTATTTTAAATACTTCAAGCACCATCAAAAACAAATGAAACACTTCCAATTCATAGTAGTGTAGGGTAAAAGTACTTTTAAGTTTACTTTTTTTTCAATCAAAACAAATTTGTCCCTAAAACACATTTGCAATTATTTTTCAAACACATACAAAAACCGCAAATATATACAGGTATATAATCTACCACTACAACTTTAGGGAATGTACTTGCAAATGAAGTTGCACTTCTTACACTCCAACACTTCAGGATTAAGTGAAGTGGTTGCATATAAAAACTTGTGGTAAAGTCTTAATAAAAAGCCACCCTATTTGGAAGTTGTGATGGAATGGATATAGATTTTAAATTGAATTTTAGGGACAAGGTTTAAAATTCAGTATTTAAAATTGAATCACAAAATTAAATTTGTTCGCCTTTAAAGCACTTAACCCGCAAAGAAAACAACATGACGATGTTGAAAAACGTTAATTCTCCAGTTAAATCAAGTAAAAGTTTGCGTAATGAAAAATGAAGTGGTTTACTATCATTTCAGATAAAAGTGCAAGTACACGTAAACACTTTTGCTACCACTGCATATTTAAGCCTATGAGGTCCTTTGAAGGTACTTCTTTTCTCTTAGTTCTTCAACTGCTAAAACCACACATTTACACTACACTTTTCTACTTATTAGATTTTTTTTTTTGCTTTACAAACTGGTGAAAAAGATTGAAACAAAACAAAACACAAAGAAACTGCAAAATTTAAACGATACTTAACCTAAATTCTGTTTTATTTTTTTTTCAGTTTTTTCACCATAATCCCAAACCACAAAATGCAACAACTACTGTACAGTGAGTGTATGGATGAGATGTTTGAATACAACAGCTAAAAATACTAAATCAGAAGCTATGACCATATAAACAGTTACACGACAATAAAAAAAAAACAGTTAAAAAAGTGCAGTCGACCACGACCGACCATATAATGCGCTACACCACTTGTAAGTACTAATAATATATTTTCAAAGTCATTCCTAATTGCGACCAATAAGTTTGAGTTTCTATAAAATTTATTTGCCTCAAATTTTAACGGAAAAAATGTTCAATACGTTTTAGGTGTTTTCATTTAATTTACTGCAAAAACTTGCATAGCGAGAGTTAAGTTTAAAAGTTACAAAATGTGTCTCCCAATTATTCAAAAATATAAAAAGTAAATGAACTCTTTGTGAGCAAAAACTTGATAGTTGGGCATATAGACATTATTCAGCTATAAGATACGAAATTATTTCTTAATAAATTTAATTGTTTTGAACTATTTGTGAAGAATATTGATCTTAAATTTCAGAAAAGTAAATATGTTATTGGAAAACTTTTAATATAAAAATACCGAAATTTTTTTTTTTGTACGTGACAGTGGTGCTTGTTAGTAAACATTTTACTTTCAGAAATTTTCAACAAAATTGTTATGCCCTTTTTCACGCTCTCGATGCAAGTTTTTCGAGTACGTGAACACTTAAATACTAGCAACAAAATTTTAAAATTAGCAATGATTTTCTGTAAATGAACACACCTTTTGTTTTTTAAATCAAAGTCTGTGTTCATACGGCCCTTGTCTTATTGACATGATTGCTTCTTTATAGGCTAGAGGGACGAGGGGAAAAGAAACGGGTACACAGATGCATGTACTGTCTTTATGTTTTGCTTTTTCATTCGTTGTTATACCCTTCACCACAGGTGGAAAAGGGTATATATAAGTTTGTCATTCCGTTTGTAATTTCTACAATATTGATCTTAGACCCTATAAAGTATATATATTCTGGGTCCTTATGAGGAGAGAAGTTGATTTAACGATATCCGTCCGTCCGTCCGTCTGTCCGTCTTACGTTTGATATGTGTTTTCCGGAGACTCCAGACATGATAGCGGCTACGTTGTTTTACATTTATGTCACATATAGTCCACCATTTCTTGCTATTGAAATTCAGCCAGATCGGTCCAACAATGGCTGAGATATGACCAAAAAACCACGACTGCCTCTAATTTTTCCAAAAAATCCCTTGTGTTTGTTGTATTTGTATTACTTTTTTCTGTATATCTGGAGAACGGCAAGAGGCAAAGCTTTAAAATTAGGTACAAACATTTTGGTTATAAATATACACTATCCTACAAAATGTGGGCGGGATTGGAGAAGTGGTACCTCTCATACAAAAAGTATTAAAAATTGTATAAAAACCTGAATTGTTTGTCTGTTATATGACCTATGGTTACGCCTTATCGGAAATTTTTAATAGAAAATATTTTCTGAAAAACTCGGGAAAATCGGTTCAGATACGAAAAAGTTATGACCAAAATATTAATTTTTTTTTTGAAAAATACCCATTTTCAGGAACCATAGATCTTCCCGAGTCCACGTTTTACACCCAAAATAACTGGCAAATTTCTTTTTTAACACGTCGGTATATAAATCTGTCAAATCGGTTAAGAAATAGCAGAGTTATGACCAAAATACTGAAATCCCAAAAATTACTCTTTTTTATAATTAAGATTGTTTTTTATACCCTTCACCGAAGGTCCTACACCCTATAAAGTATATATATTCTGGGTCCTTATGCAAAGCGAAGTTCAAATCCGGTTGTCGTCTCTTCTTCCTATCCCCTCACCAACCCCCCCACCCTTCGTATTTGTTTACATATACTAGCATAATGCCCAATATGATTTTCGTTATCACCCTTCTTTATTATTTCATAATAAAAAATATTTACCAGTTATCGCTTTTTAAATTTCATTTATAATGAAGTTGTAAGTATTGTAAATATGTATGTATATGTATATGTAAAAATTATTTAGTTGCTCTCTATTCTACTCGCACAATGGTGAAGGGTATATAAGATTCGACACAGCGGAATATAGCACTCTTACTTGTTTAATTTTGTTATTGTTTTCAATATCAAAAAAGCACATGTCGTCAACATGACATGAATCATTTTGCAGCCAATTCATGTTCAGAGAAGAAAAAGGAAGAATCTTGTCAATAAGACATGAGCCGTATGAACTCAGACAAAGTTTTAAAACAAAATTTAAAAAAATTTAAAAAAATTAAAAAGATAGTATGGACTGCATTATTATTTATTATTTTTTACAACCAAAATAGTTTCTTGTGACTTAAATTAACCAAAACCTTTGAGCTTAGTTGCATGTGCCACTGTACTACAAAATTCTCTCGCTAAAACAGCTGCAAGTCATTTCTGGACATCAATGACTGAGGCAATGCTTAGGCCATAATACATTTATGTTCAAAATTTAAACTGTGGATGTATTAGCGCATGAGTACCATGCAAATAATAGAACTAGTCCAAACACGCATGTAAAGAGTAGTCCACAAGGGACTAGGACTGGTCCAAAAGTAACCAAAAGGTATGGAAAAAACATGGTCTATTTAACATTACGATGTCCTAGGGCAGAATCATATAACCCAGCTTTGGATTACAAAGGAGTAGACTTAAAACTACTCCATGGTATACACAAGAGGATTAGTTTTGAAGTCGTTTAAAAAAGAAAACATGCCGTTAAAAAACGAAGACTTGCCGTCTCACTACAAACACTTTTTAACAATGACATGGTCCATGCTTGCATTACATTGGACCAGTCCAAGGAGTAGTCCATTTGATAGAAATGGATCAGGTAGTCCAATATTATTTGCAGGGTATTAGTGACGAGAGAGTGTTTCCCAGCAAACACAAAGTCTAGCGTTTGAAATATGATGCTGCATTTCATTTCCTTAGGTAATCATTTAACCCTTCAAACTAAAAAAAGAAATTATTTAAATATTTTTAAAGAGGGATCGGACCGTGACTGTAATGAGCAGTATTCTATAAATTTTAGTTTGCTTTTTTATTTTTAAGTTTTATTTTTAATAGAAACCTTACCAATCTAATTTTTGACTTTCGTTTTTAAGCAAAACAAGTTAGTTATTTTTAATTTTATACTATAATTACCATTTTCTTAATGTATCGACAAACTATCTGTTACTTAATGTCAACATAAATTTATTAGACCGATAAACCCAATAAAAACGAAGTCAAACCTTTGATATGCAATGATTATCATTTGACATCAAACACATTATTCACACGTTTTTCAATTG
The DNA here is from genome assembly GCA_930367215.1 of Pollenia angustigena. Taxonomy (NCBI): domain Eukaryota; kingdom Metazoa; phylum Arthropoda; class Insecta; order Diptera; family Polleniidae; genus Pollenia; species Pollenia angustigena. The sequence goes on from OV884060.1 coordinate 18,749,870, forward strand.
TTTGATTTTAACATTTAAATTCAAATTGATAATGATTTAAAAATAAAAATTTGACATCAAATGTTTTATCAATTTGTTGTCAAATTGGTATCGTTTATGTTTAATTCAAATCCAAACTGAACTTGGCAGTACCAAAGAGGTGCTCCTTCTGAAAAAAATGGAAGCCAATTATTTAGTCTTACATTGTTTACAAAATGTATGAAATTAAATGAAAGTATTGTAGCATTGTTGGGAGAATAAATGATGAAACAGAGTTGAGTCTTCAACTTTAGGCAACAATTCTAAAGCTGGAGGCACAGAGCATACAGAGATGAAAAAAGTGACGTATGAAAAATGCCCAAATCATTCGCTTTAGGGTTTTATTTGTTAAATATTTTTGGCTTTTCTAAAATCTTTGGAAAAGGTTTCCTGATGAGCTGGTCTAAGCAACCGGCGAAATGCGCATAGAAGCTAGCTTTCCCTCAACAACAAATTTCAGTGTATTTATCAAATATGAAAAACTGGGAATTTAGCACATCATACGGAGATCGTATTAATGATAAATAAAATTTCATTTGTCAAAATCAGCTGATTTGTTCGAACGCTGCTTGTGACGCCTACAAAAGTAGAAATTAAACCTACTTTTCGCCTCAAGGCATCTACGCTTTTGTGCATGTAACTTACTACGTATAACTATACAGATTCTACTTTTTTTACAGCTGCGTATGCTGCGAAAAAGCGAGTAACGCGTGTTGTGGACCTCCAGCTTAAAGCCCATAATTAAAACGTCGCCAGTAACTTCAAATTCTCTGGCATTTCTTTATTTTTCTTTTGTTCTTATTTTTCTTTGTTTACAAAATATATGAAATTGAATAAAAGTATGGTAGCCTTGTTTAGAGAGTAAGGCCCGTTTTCACGACTTAACGATAGCATAATGTAGGAATTTATCGAACAGATAATGAGTTTTTAATTATCACAAGTTCCCTTTAATCTAAAAGTGAAGGATAAGGTAATGGGAGGAACGTTCTACATTTAACTTTTGTCGTAAGGTTTAGATTTGAGATTGCCATATTATATTCACATATTTTTTATATATGGCAACTCCAAGTATACGTATATTTTGTAAATTAATAACAAACTCGTATTTTGGAAAATAAAATTTACAAATTGTTAAATTCACGTGTACGCGGTATTTTATTAATATTTGCCATTATTAAAAAATATTTGTGTACACAAAAATTTAAAATGAGAAAAGTAAAAGAAACTACGTAGTTGCCAATTCGTATTTTTATTTTGGCAAAAATAATCGGTATTTACTTTAGTGTTGCCACATTTTTAAAAATGTTAAGTTTATTTTATACAGAAGTTGTGAAAACGAAAAATAGTTGAAGGTAACTTTATTCCTCACTAGTGCTAAAGGTACCATTAACTATTTCGATCTTTAAAGGTCAGTCGTGAAAACTGGCCTAAGTGTGTTTATGTGAGAGCATTAAAAAAAGTCCTCAAAATAAAATTGATTTTATTTCACGACCGCATTCTCAGGCAAATTTGTATGTCAAATTGTATGGAAAACATCGTTAAGCCCCAGTTCTGTTTCATCATTAAGAGTCCATATGTGAGAGCATTGGAAAAAACGTTCTCAAAATAAAATACATTTTATTTCACGACGGCTTTCCACAGCAAATTTGTATGTCAAATTGTATGAAAATGCGGTCTTGACGCAGGTTTGTTTGAACACTTATATACATATATTTTTATGTAATAAATTGATATCTTCTTTACAGTTTTATTGTAAAAAAAAATTATTGAATTATTTTTGTTTTAAATTAAATTTTCATGTCTTCTTGAATAAAAAAGTTTTTAACAATTTTTCCGTATATTTCGCTATCTTTGTTCATAAATTTCTGGCAACACTGATACGTGCATCATTATTTTGTGTAATAACCGGTCTAGTTGTTTAACTCCTTTTCGGTATTTTGGTTGCCAAAATATGGTCACCGTATCCATGTGCTTGGTTTATTTTAGCTTAGAATGTAGTGATAAGAAAATATCAACAGTTGGATAAAAAGCAATAACGGGTAAATTTATATTATGACGGAAAAATGTTGTCATAATTTAAATAAAATATGCATTCATACACAAATATTAAAGAAAGAGAAGAAGGATGGGAAATTTTTTGTTCAAGAAAACACAAATCAGATCCGAATACTTGATAACATTACGTACATATATACCTACAACTATATATATCGCTGGTCTCATGTAGAGAGGGTCTAGCTCGATTATTTTCGAAATTAAGTTGTAAGTGATTCCAATACATTTCACACAAATACACTTCGTCGCAAAAATTTTAAGCAAAAGTAAATATAAAAAATAATGGTTTTACAAGCAATTTTTCTATTTTTTACTGTTAGGACCAGCACTTAGGTGATGATCCCTGCTAAAGTATTGCATATTGCTGAAACTAAGAAAATAGGTTAGGGAAAGGTGGATAGAGGGAGAAGTGATAGGGGATATTAATGGGTGATTATTTAAGAGCTATAGGAAAGTTAAAAAAAAACACATAAAATTCAGAAAAATTCATGAAATCTTTATTTGAATCGATAGTACGGTGCATATAATTTATTGTTTAAAGATTATTCAATGCAAATGTTGACCGTGACTGCGCCTCAAATGGTCCATCCGCTTAGTCCAATTTTGGCATACTCTTTCCAACATTTCGGCCGGTATCTTATGAATAAATGCTTCAATGTTGTCTTCCAATGCGTCAATTGAAGCGGGCATATGTGTATAGACATGAGCTTTAACATAGCCCCACACAAAATAGTCTATAGGCGTTAAATCGCACGATCTAGGCGGCCAATTGACCTGTCCCGAACGTGAAATAAAGTGTTCACCGAACTCGCCTCTCAATAAGTCCATTGTTAAGCGTGCTGTGTGACATGTGGCACCGTCTTGTTGAAACCACATGTCATGCAAGTCAAGCTCTTGCATTTTGGGCAAAAAAAAGTTGCATATCATCTCACGGTAGCGCTCACCATTCACAGTTACGTTACGATTCGCATCATCTTTGAAGAAGTACGGTCCAATGATGCCACCAGCCCATAAACCGCACCAAACTGTGACTTTTTCTGGATGGATTGGTAGCTCCTGCAATGCTTCTGGCTGATCTGCACTCCAAAATCGACAATTCTGCTTATAAACGTACCCATTGAGCCAAAAATGAGCTTCGTCGCTGAACACAAGAAGCGCGCGATGAACTTTCTTAAAAGAGCACGCATTTTGATAATAAAATTCAATTATTTGCAAGCGTTGTTCGTTTGTAAGACGATTCATGGTTAAATTATAGACCAAACTGAAGATGTTTGACAGTGAAACAAAACACGAAATGTGCGTCAGCTGTTTAAACCAGTGTTGCCAAAAAGATAATAGCTAAATTTAGTTATGGTGAAAGTGAGAGGGAAGACGTCAGCAGGAAGGTTATTCAACATACGAACAGGCTGGTCAAAGATCAAAATTTCCCTGAAATGCGTTGTAAGATACACCGGTCAATCGACCACAAAAGGAAAGGCTCTTGAGGAAAAACGCATGTTACGTACGAGTTTCGGGAACCAGATTCCAAATTTCATCAGAACACATCCCGTTATAGACCACAATAAAAATTGATTTCAATTAAAAAAAAATGTGTTATTAATTAAAGAATTAATTAAATTTGCAGCAGTAAACAAATTAATAGTATCAGTTAAATATTTTTTTAATATTAACAAAATTTTCTGCAGTAATGTTGTTGATATAAGTTATCTTTTAATTCACTTGATTAAAGTATTAATCATTTTAATTTTGATTAATAGTTTAATCGAAAAAAAAAAATTTACGGGAATATTTTATGTGTAACGATAAAACAGGGAAATGCAACGCACGTGGCGACTGTGCTCAAGGGATTTAATCGAATAAGATATCCTATTGTCAACAGTGAGAACCTTTGCCCCTTCTGCACGCGGTCGAGAAGCTCTAAATTAGACTTTAAAACAGAGGCTCAACACATGAGAGTTGTACTCCATTCTCGGCCGGATACAGGTGGCATAAATTGTAAGGATATCAGATGGAGTGAAGTATCTATTACACAGTTTTAGAAGACCGAGGTACTTGAATGCTTCTTTCGACGCCTTAAATACATGTCTTGTCTATCGGACCTGTCATTTTATTTTCATGCCCAGAATATCAAAGATGCTAATTCCTCAATAATTATACCAACCATATAAATATACAGATGAGGCCTCTAGATCGCTCGCGTAGTTATGCGTTAGCATGGGTCTTCCTGGGTTTTGATATCGTCCTTATTCGTACGACCCCCTTCCAAGATTGTACCAAGGTCATGACCAACCGTATCATTCATGTTTTACCCCAGAGCACCAAAATCCGATACGCAAGAATAGAGCAAGAATAGAATTAATACAAATGGCAAATTTTATTGTCATCTACCAAGGAGAAGATATGGAAATTTACATTTTGATATGTTTTTACCTTCTCCTGTAAAGTTGCACTTGCGTGCGTTAAGGCCTTTCTATATGATACCAACGATATGTTAGTTTTCTAAACCATTTCTCCACAGCTATCTTAATATTGTTAAGTACTTTCTGGAATGGTTCGAAAAATGTACTACTCTTACCGCACAAGCTAGCAGATAGTTGCTGTTGAATGTCTCCAAGACTATTAGGAAAATATCTTTAATGACTTAAATTTAAAATGAGTTTTATTCTGACATGTACACACAACCATGTTCACTTTACATATTCATATTTGAATATGTTGGCTTCCATATGTTTATATCTGCATAAACTTTCGTGCAGCCGTTTATTGTGCCACAGAAGTGTTAAGAGTTAAATAATAGATGTGGGTCTCCTTCTGCCATCTACCAAAGATTTGAATATTTATGAGCAACAATGAACAACAATGACAGGGCTATAGTTATAAAACTAAATAAAAAGAACAAAAACTTTAACAAAAAAAAAAACTGTTTCAAGAAACAGAGTGAATGAAAGAAAGCAAACAAAATAAAAATTCAAAATTGTTTACATAGCTGGAAACTTTTTCACTTAATGTTATATTTTAAATTTTAAGATCCGTTTATGGCAGAAACATGGAAACTAAATGTTGAATTCTGTAGAAATTTAGCGTAACAAAATTTTATACTTTGATAATTGTGGTTGTTAAACCTTTAAAATAATTTCAGCATACAGTTTATTTCAAACAACTACGTCGGAAAAGTTGAAGACTCTTCTTGCTTTAATTTCGCTAGAACTACAGTTATATGTAAACTGTACTTATGATATTAAAAATTTCATCTAATGCCATTGAAATTCTGTAAGCCTACACGCAGAGAAAAAACATATTAAAATATGGTAACCTCCAACAAAACAAATTTTAAAGAAATTTTTTATCATATTATGTTTAATATAACCCTATTATTGTCATCGTCAACCATGTTATGATTAAATAAGTTCTATTTAAAAAAGCCACAACCATACCGACCCCTTTGCCCGAAACGTCAACCACAAAAAATGGAAAAAAAAAATTTTCTTTTCAAGATTTATTTAGAGAATTGCTTATATTTTTTTAATATATGCGTATAAATTAATTGATTCGAAAAAAAAGATAAATGGTAAACGAAGTACTACAACTTTTAGCACATACTTCCCAGTAAAAAACGGTGCATACTGGTAAGCAGGTTTGTAAGGGAGAGAAGCACAATTCCCCCTTACAAACCTGCTTACAAGAGGCATGATTTTTATATGGCGAATTCCCACTTGGAAGCACTACTTTTTTGTAAAATCACTGCGGTTTTCATGGCTTACATTATTCCGTGAAGGAATAGCTTCCAAAAACCGCAGCTTTCATACCTTTGATTAATTGCTTCTATACTGTATACCAGAAGCGCAACACAAAAACTTATGCAAAAGAACAAAAAGCAAAACAAACACACAACACAGTTAATATGTATTTTTAAAATAGAACGAAACTGTACGCAAATTAAAAAGAAAACAACAACAAATCTAGTAATTGACCACACAAAAATTTGCTTGCGTCCTCTCTGCTCAAAAACAATTTGCTGACTGATTGCGTAATAAAAAAGAAGTAATTTTAAGCATATCTTGTTTTCGATTACATGTCGGGAATAATCGTAAGCACATTTTGAAATCATTGCAATACAAAGTGCTTCCATGTAAGGGATTAACAGAAGCACTTTGTACTTTGGTCGTAAATTTTTTCTTTTGAATAATCATTTCAACTACTCCCTTACAACCTGCTTACTTATAAGGGATTATGCGAAGCTATTAAATAATTTTCATTTACTTATATTAAAAATTGACTTCAATGGTTTTCGCTTCCCTGTTGCTTCTAAGTAGTATGTAATAGCCAGCGCATATATCAGCGCTCTTGTACTTTTCTTGCTTCCGAAAACCTTAAAATTTTTTACTGGGTTGTGTATATTAGAAAAAATATGCATTTGGAACAACAATTCTCTAATCTAAGGCATATTTATGATCAGAAAAACATTTTTTATTAAGTTTCTTATATAAAGGATTATAAATAGCAACATAAAAAAATTTTAAATCATGGTGGAAAAATTGTCCCGTTTACAATGTCCCGTTTACAATTTCTTTAACCATTTTTTTTAAAAAAATGTAATTCATATTTTATTTTGAAATCGAAACCATTTTTAGGGCACATTAGTACGCAACATTTTAAAATTAATCCCAATAGAATATTGTGTCAGGTTTCGCAGAAATCACTGTTTAAACGGTTACTCCTTAAAACCCCCTTCGTTTTTTTTGTCCCGTTTACAATCACTGGTTTTTTGCAATTATCTCGGAAACCACGACAGTAAGCGAAAAATTTCATTTGCGGAAATTAAAGAGCTAATTGAGAGTTAAAAAAAATCATTAATTTAAAAAATGAAAATCAGTTTGTTTTTTACAGTTTTGTCAACAAAAACGTGTGCAAATGTCCCGTTTACAATCTTGGAAGTGCCCATATGCAAATTTTTTTTAAATTGAGTTTTTGATGTAATCTTGTTCTACATTCAAAGAGACGTAACCTGGCAAAATATTGTAGGCGAATTCCACTTCGTTGCTCCAAAAATTTAATGTATATTTTCATTTTGATATTGCAAGCGAAAGCAGACAAAAGTAGAAAAATGGCTGTCCTGTTAAATTTGATTTTTGTAACGTACGATAATTTCGCGCAAAGGCGTCGATATTATGGTTGCCTTTAAACATGTTATGGTTAAATATGACAAAAATTTGTTTTTAAATTAACAATGGTATTTCCGCTTTTCCCAGAGCAACATGCTTTGGTTAAAACATAAACATATTTTAGTTATGTTTAACCATAACATGTTCGGAGGCAACTATAATAAGGTTGTGGCTTCTTTATGGAGGACTAATTAAATCATTATATGGTTGTCAGTGACAATAATATACTTATATTAAACACAATATGTTTAAAACTTTCTGTAAAAATAGTTTTGTTGAAGGTGCACGCAAAGAAAAAACATGGTTGTGGTAAACATATTCTAAGAGCAACATATTATGATAAGAATTATGATTGTAGTCACCATATTAAGATTATTATTGAATCATATTATGACTAAATATACTCGTACTATTACATCATAATATTTTTCCCTTAATCATATTATTATTCTGTTAATCATACTAAGTTAAGAAGTAATCAAATTATTGTCATGTTAATCATAATAAGCTAGGAAATTAATCATATTATTGTCATGTTAATCATAATAAGCTAAGAAGTAATCATATTATCATCATGTTAATCATAATAAATTTAGAAGCAATCATATTATGATACAGCACCTTTCATAGATGTCATAAAAATACAAAATAAATTAAAATATTTTTGCATCGATTTTTTATTTTGTGGCTTTTTACAATTTTTCTTAATGTTAATCAAATAGCGGAGTTCAATATAAGGCTTGCAAAAGAGCAAATGAAAAATCTGTGGCTTTCATGGGCAACCGCGTGTGTCCATTTTTTCGATTTTAAGATGTTGATGAAATATCGTAGCACCTTTATAAAATATAACGAAATCTCTGTGTGTTTTGTTGTTGGATTTTACAAAAAAACTATGATATTTTGCATTTGCACTATTACATCACTAATACCGACTGAACTCCGCTAATATTTTAATTTTTTATTTCTTTAAACTTATTTTTTTTATGGAATTTTATCTTTTAATTGTTTAACCGCTCACAAATAAAAAAACGACACAAATGCTTCAAAATTATTTTACAAATGGCGCTAGCATAATATGATTAGATTAAAAATAGTTTTATTGCATCTTTAACATAATATGATAAATGTATAGAAAGTTATCATGTTATGGCTATTAAATATCATGATATGGTTGTGAGAAATATAATATGTTTAGAAAGTTATCATAATAAAGTTGTTAGAAAAATTATTATTTTTCGGTCAACAATACTCAAATTCATAATTGCGATAAACATTGATATGTTTACAGTAACTATAATATTGTTGATATTAAATTATAATAACAATTATTTGTGTACGACAACAATATATTGTTACATTAAACATAGTGTTGTTGCCGTAACCATGCCCAACCATATTTTTTCTCTGCGTGTGACCATATTTAAACATGGTTTTTCTCTGGGTGTAATAACAATTTGAATTAATTGTAATTGCAATAAGTCAGAAAAGACTGTAAGCCCTTTCATATAATTAAGGAGAGTAAGTGATGTTTGTGCTGAAGTTTGCGACGCAAAACACGTACTCATTGGACAACGATTTTTTTTATTTTTTTCTTAAAATCAGTAACGAATTTCTTTCTTATTCGATTTAACGATGCCCGTCCATTTTGGTAACAGCAGATTGAATTCTAAAAATTATACAGATACGCTGATGACAGGGTTATGGGAACTTTGTACTTACAGAACAATCTTTACCATGACTTACAGCGCATTGTGGATTGGTCCAGAGAGAATTTTTTTTGGTTTAATCCTTTTATAAAGAGCCATGTGGTTCCCTCCGAATGTTAATACACTTAGCTTAGTTATGGATAATGAACAAATAGATTTTGTGCCTTATTTTGTTCTGGATCCTTGTGAGAAGCTAAGACAAGCTTTCCCTATCCATCTATCTGTTAGTTATAAATGTCCGCCAGAATAAGATTTTTTGCGAAATATTTTATTGTCAATCTTATAAATGGTAATACACATTCCGAATTTTTTTTTGAGTAACGTTACTTTTAATATTCCTCAACGTTTAATTCGCTATATGTCAGGACATGCCGAACAAACTTTGCCATGTCTGGTCCAATAAGAAAATTATGCAGCTGTTTCAATGAAAGGTATAACTTTATCGACTATTCTCTGAACATTAATATCATAAACAGCAATATCATACTATATTTAAATCAATAATGTTTATTCTAATATTTCTTTCTTTGCTTTAATAAATCAATTATAATGTTAATACATTAACTGCCTATTTCACGATGTCACTCGAACGTTTACGTTAGCACAAATAACATATAAAACAAAAACAAATTTTGAACTTTTACAGCTTTTATTCACAGCTCGCTATTGTGATCAACAAACTTCAATGTTTATTCCCTGCAAATAATAGGACCAGTCCAGACACGCGTGTAAAGAGTAGTCCACAAGGGACTAGGTCTAGTCCAAAAGTATCTGACCCAAACGTATGGATAAAACATGGGCTATTTAACATTACGATGTCCTAGGCCAGGACCATATAACCAACCTTTGGACTACAAAGGAGTAGTTTTAAAACTACTTCATGGTATACTCAAGAGGATTAGTTTTGAAGTCGTTTAAAAACGAAACCACGTCGTCTTACTACAAACACTTTTTAACAATGACATGGTCCATGCTTGCATTACATCGGACCAGTCCATGGAGAAGTCCATTTTATCAAAATGGATCAGGTGGTCCAATATTATTTGCAGGGTTATTTTCTCCGCGTGATGCGTATCAACTTTTCAAAGTCTGAACTTAGAATAATCTTATGCCATCTATTTATTTATACTCTAGCCCAGACGTGCAAATGACTATAGAACGATCGAGCTCTGATGCCTAGATGGCTCTAGAACGTACGAACCCTTACGTCTAAGCATTATCTATATGGCTGAATTAATTGAGTTATTATGCATCATAAACTAAGGCATAATTTAAGATTTTACAATAAATTAAGAAAACTTAATAACGAACATTCTAGTATTTAGAGTGAGGTTGAATAAACAATTATGCACAACAATTTTAACATTACATCTGTACATTGATTTTTACACTAGAAGTGTGCATAACTAATACAATAACAATTTAAACTAATCGCAAAATCTGCAGTCCCACATCAATGAACTAGAGGCATGGCTAGAAAAATGGAGAATAAAGGTTAACCCGGCTAAATGTGCTCACTTAACTTTCACGCTCAGAAGACAAACGTGCCCAGCAGTAAAAATAAATAACATCACTGTTCCGGTAGAAAACCATGTAAAGTACTTGGGAATTCATATAGATAGACGCTTGACCTGGTCTCGTCATATTGAAGCGAAAATAACGGCTATGAAACTTAAAGCAGCTCAACTACATTGGCTTATTCTCTTATACAAGTCCATCATAAAACCAATATGGACATATGGCATCCAATTATGGGGAACTGCATGCGCATTTAACATCCAAAAGCTTCAAAGAAGACAGTCTAGAATATTATGACAAATTGTCTGCGCCCCATGGTATATACGTAATGATATTATCCACCGAGATCTCAACGTCCCCACTATCCAGGAGGAAATTAAAAAATATTCAATAAGCTACATCGATAAACTAATGGTCCACCCTAACTACCTCGCTCGGGGTTTGCTTCAGTTCGAAGGTCACCAGAGGCTAAAAAGAACCGATACTTTGAGCCTAACTAGAAGACAGTCTTAAAATTTGAATACAGCAGTTAGTGGTTACACTGGTAACAACTAATAAACAACAAGTAGAATTAAGATTTGAATACATATTGTAAATTTCGATAAGAAAGATTCAATAATAAAAATAAATTTAAAAAAAAAAAAAAAAATTTAAACTAATAAAATAAGTAACAAATACTAAATAACTAATCAATACAAGATAACTTATAAGTTAATCTAATTCTTAACTAAAGTTAATTTCGTAACAATACCAAATAAGCCCATTATTTCCCCCCCATGTTCAATAACGTTCTTTTTTTGATATATTTCCCATATTGCAAATGAAAAATAATACTTATACGTCTGACTGACATTCATTTCATACAAATTTTAGATTTCTACTTGTTTCCTTTGAGATTAAACATTTTTCGTCGTTTAATTATAAGATTTTTTAAATGGGTCTCATAGATTTGGTACAGCCTTAGAGTCGGCTTTCTTTCAATAAATTTTGTATAACTAAAAATTGTGCAAATATCTAAAGATGTATCTCAAATTTTTTTAATATCTTTAAAATGAATGTTAAATAAATTAACAACCATAAAATCCATTACAAATAATTTCGTACTCAGCAATAGAAAGTTTTAAAAAGTTGTCATACAGATGAATAAATCCTTCATATATACTAAATCACTTCTATATATGTACATGCATATATGTTAAATCTATGTGTCTGCTCAAACATTTCAATTTCACAGATTTGTCTGCAATATGTCATTTACTCCCACTTCTCGCAGTACTTTTCGATAATAAAGAACTTGTAAATTTAATAAAATTAACAAGACTCAGTCTATGCATAAATCATTTGAAATTTTATTACAAAATAAGAGCAGGGTTCGTAGAAGAAGAGGCAAAGACGATGAAGTCATTGTCGTATTTCATTTAGACATAAATCGTTTATAGAGATATAAAGATAAAAGGGAGTCCCTGCAAAAATTATTAATGTGATACTATAGTATATGCTATATAAGCTAAAATAAATGCGATAAAAATATAATGTGTTTAAATCAGTGTTCGAAAATAAACACTTAATATCGCTTCTGAAGCCCTTATGACACTACATTTTTATACCCTCCACCAAAATTAGTTGTGAAGAGGGTATATTAAGTTTGTCATTCCGTGTGAAACTTTTCTATTATTCATCTCAGACCCCATAAAGTATATATATTCTGGGTCCTTGAGTAATTCTAAGTCGATTTAGCCATGTCCGTCTGTCTGTCCGTCTGTCCGTCTGTTGAAAACACGCTCACTTTCGAACAACTCAAAAGAAATGAACAAACTTGGTACCAAATTGCTTGTAGTTATCCTAAGCAGTTTGGGATTGAAATCCAGCAAATTTGGTTCAGTAGGACCAGAGCTATGAATCAAAATGTGGAACCACCACTTAAAAAAATTGATAATGTTGTTACAAAAAATAACATAAATGCTGTAACAAGGCACGGAATGAGATAAGATTTTGCAAAAATTTGTTTTATTTTACTGGAAATCACGCTATTAAATTTCGTGAAGATCCGTTCATAATTTACCCTAAGCCCCATATAAACACTACTCCCGGAAAACAGTTTAGTACGCCTTAAACCGTAAAAAATAACGCTAGCGTAGCAAAATTTGGTACATCACAGTTTTTTAGGACAAGAAATAACACTGTGAAATTTCGTGACAATCGGTCCATAATTTACCTTAGGCCCCATATAAACCCTACTACCGGAAAACAGTTTAGTACGCCTAAAACCGTAAAAAATAATGCAATCATAACAAATTTTGGCTCGTCACAGTTTTATAGGACTATAAATGATACTGTGAAATTTCGTGAAGATCAGTACATAATTTACACTAGGCCCCATAGAAACCCTACGTCCGGAAAACAGTTTAGTACACCTAAAACCATAATTAATAACAAATCGTCAAAGTTTAAGGTAATAATAACATCATACAGATATTATCCTTAAACATTCGAACTGTCGGTGGAGGGTATCAAAGATTCGGCACAGCCGAATAAAGCACTCTAACTTGTTTATTCATTGAATTGATAAAGGATTGACAGAAAGAAACAGTAAATGTTAGAACGAGCAAACTATAAAAAATGAAAACAAAGTCTTTTTCTTTTATTATGGTTTTGTTTATTTTATGAAATGTTCTCAACTTTTTGTTTATGAAAAACATAAAAACAAAACAAACAAAAAGTAAATCGCTCAATTTGCCCATAAACCGATGATTCAGCAACACTTTTAATATTTCAGGCTTGAAATGTCAATTTGAACAATTTAAATTTTTTTTTTTGATATAAAGTAATTTTTTATCGATAACTTTAGTAAATTTTTTGACAGTTTGCCATTTATCTCTTTGCACTTGGTACATTTTTCTATTACATCATATTTGTACTGTTTACCAAAACTTGAACAATGCATTAAAAATGTAGTGTCATAAGGGCTTTAGTGTTCGGTTCGGTAGATTTGTCGAAAACACAAACGTTAATAGTGTTTGTGTAGTAAATAAGGCTTGGCATCTTTGGAACACAAAAATAATACTGTTATTATCCAACTCACAAAAAGATGAGAACATTTAATTCCGTTTGGTTTTTTTTTTAACCACAGACTTCATTGTGTTCGGTTCAGTTCATTAATTTTCGTTCGTTTCTGTTGTGCTTAGCGCCCCTTTGGCTGGTAAAAAACCAAAAATTTTTTACAAAAACAAAATACACAAACATACGAAGAAAAAAGCCAGCAAAATAGTTTTACACAAAAAAAAACATATACAGCTGTTTGTGCAGCGGTCGCTGGTAAAATTTTTTGTTTATTGTCAAAGTAAAAAAATATACATTATAGAACATTAAAATATAATGTTTTGTTCTGTTTTTTAACGTAGAACAGAACACTATATAATGTGCGGCTCTATCTTGAAAATAGTTACGAACGGTATTAAGGTTTGTGTTCGTCTACAAAAACACTAAAAAAATGGATATCATTCCTGGTTGTGAGAGCTGAACGCTTAATAACGTTCTGTTTTTTTTTTCAAACACTGGTTTAAATAGTTTCATTGGAAGTCAAACTACTTAGAAACCCAAATAAGTATAAAAACAAGCTTGACATAATTATTTAATGGGACACCCTTATATATTGCCATGCATTTGTACATACATATATTTTAATGCCTAGATATTATGCAAACATTAACATGTAAATACATTTATTTACATTTATAAATTTATGCGTGTTGTTATTTATTTTAACCTCTTAAAATCTTTTTTTTCCAAATTTAAAACATAATTTATGTTTTACTTTTCTGCTAAAATGAAGGGAAGGAAGTGTCTGTCTAAATCATTAAATAAATAACCGCAAGCGGAATAAGACACATTTTCCTTTTTTCCAAATACGTTTCAGACACAGATACAGATTTTATTAGCTTGAGCAACTTTAACTTGTAGGCAAATGTACCAGTAAATTTACGATTAGACACTTTTCAAGGTAAAAGAAAAGTTTAAAGCTAAGGCTTAAAATGATAAAATGCAGCTAGAATTTGAATGTGCAAGAATTAGAAATATATTTGTTAAAAAAGAGAATATGTATTATTTTAAACAGATAAAAGAAGAATAAATTTGAACATTTCCTTCATGCTGCATTTTTTTAAGGTTGAAATTGTTTCAGAGTTCCTCCTTCCTCCTAAATTGATTTTTCAGTTTAGTTTTTAGCCGAATTCGCAAATAATATCTATAAAAAGGGATATTCCAAATTTATATTTGAGGTGTACACAGCAGATGATTTGCCAACACCAATTTCACGTATTTCTCTCCATGTTTGTTTTCAACCAACGGCAGATGAAAACCGTGTGGCATAAAAGTCCGATTTGGCTTTTTTCATTTTTCTATTTACTTCCTTTCGTAGTTTGCAATATTCGTCATAAAAATCTGGGATTTTAAAACTTTTCCATGGTTTATATAAGAAATCTCTGCGGTGAATAGCGGCTTGTATATCATCATTGAACCACGTCTTCTTTTTAGCTTTTGGTTTTAACGTTTTAATTGGAACAGATTTCTTAAATACATTTAATAAGTTATGTTCTAAGAAATTTAATTGGTTATCGACAGACGGCATATAATATATTGAATTCCAATCAATGTTAGACATTTCGGTTGACATAATGTTGAGGGGTGCTTTTATCGATGTAAAAAAATTAAAAGCGATTTGCAGACACCTGGTCGACACACGTTGCATAGAAAAACTTATCCAAAATCAATCTCCAAGTGCAGCATTTATCACAAATAAAATCAGTTTTAATTAAAAATTTAATCAAGTGAATTAAACGTTTAATCAAGTGAATTAAACGATTAATTGATACTATTCATTTGTTTACTGGCGCAAATTTAATTAATATCGATACCTTCCCGTAAGAATGTATTAAGCGACATTTCTAAAATTGTGTAGGAAACGAAAAAAACGTTTCATTTAGTTATTTATTTTTCGGATTTTATTGAAAGAAACATATTTGGAAAGCGATTTTCAGAATACAAAACATATTTAAAAATGTGGCTTAGAATAGTTTCTTTGGCGGATAATACAAATTACAGGGTGCCACATTATTCCAGTGAGAAAACTTGACGGTTGATACAATTTCATTTTCACCCTAGTTTCCTTTGCATCCATGATAGGGCAGCGAAATCCAGGCCAAAATGTGGCGCTTAACTTCTAGTATAGTTCCACATCAAAAAGTCATTTTCGAAAAAAGTGTCGCTTAATACATTCTTGCGGGAAGGTATCGAAATGTATTAATTTGGCAATCTAATAGATCTGAATTCTATTTTTCATTCATTGTAAAACCGTAGGGCAGGAAATATTTTATTTAGAAAATTTGTCAAGGGAATAATATTGGCTCAAAAATGTGCATTTATAAACTGTGTCTTAGCCAACGCTTCTTAATTCTTACGCAAATATGAAAAGATTAATATGAAATAGAAATTGGTTTTTTAGCGCAGTGTTCAACTGCCTCCAAAAAATATTGCCTGTTATTTCAAATATGCATTTTGAGTTTAAATAAAAATTAATAAAGCTCTTCTCATAGTGCCTTTCCATCCTTTTTTGCTTAAGCATGCGGGAGGGAGGGAGGTCTTCTGAAGATTTAAGGTTTAACGATATTTATTCAAATACCACACAGAAAAAATATTTCACCAATTAAAGCATTAATCAAAAATAAAATCAATTTTAATTAAAAATTTAATCAAGTAAATTAAATGTTTAATCAAGTGAATTAAACGTTTAATCAAGTGAATTAAACGTTTAATTGATACTATGAATTTGCGACAGTAAAAACAGTATCAATTAAAACTTTAATTCACTCGATTAAACGTTAAATTTACTTGATTAAGCGTTTAATTTACTTGATAAAATTTTTAATTAAAACTGATTTTATTTTTGATTAATGCTTTCATTGGTGAAAATTAGTTTTCAGTGCATAATATATAACATATATATATAAAAAAAAATTAATTAAAATTGCGTCAAGCCATCTAGACGGTCGTATAGACTTGCATTATATATCGTACGACTCACAAAGTAAATCTCAAATGCACAAAAAAGTGCTCGCCAATTTTTTTTTTTTTTTTAATTAAACCATCAATCAAAAATAATTTCAGTTTTAATTAGAAATTATTAATTAGTGCAGAAAATATTGTAAATATCAAAAAATATTGAAGCAAATTTAATCAATTTTTTATTTAATATCGCAAATTTTTTAATTGAAATCAGTTTTAATTTTTTGCTGTGTGCAGTTAAAGTGAGACAACCCAATATGGGTACTAAACAGGGTTACCGTTAGGAATTTTTGAAAAGTCGCACAAAAAAGGTAATTTTATAAAAATAAAGTCGCAGAAAATAGTCGTTTGAGAAAATAAGAGTCGCACATTTTTTTTAACGTTTTTTGTTAATAAAAAGTATAACAAAACCAACAAAAAAACAATTAAAACAAAACAGTCAGTTACATTTTTTAAATTATTAATGCGTTTTTCTATGTCGCTGCAGATCAGCATCATGCCCGATATGGTTTTTACTTTAAAAATCTTATGTACATTTTTAACTTAAAATATAAACTTAATGAGAAGCCAGAGTTCTCAATTTTCCTTTTTGAACATGAAAATATTCTTCTTGTTTTGTTGTTGTTGTTGTTCCTACACACAACAAGCAAATTGTTTTTTTTTTAACTAATGTAGTGTTGTTGTAATTTTAGCAACAAACTTTAAAAAACACACACGTATGCACGCATAAAAGAATGCAATGCTGGGAGATGAGACTTATAAGTTATATGAGATTAAAATGCTTACTTTGTAATTTTACTCTCAGAGCAGAGTTCCCAGTTTTGGGAATTTATCCCCAAATTGGGGATTTTTTTTGTAATTGGGGATAAAAATTTCGTGAAAATCCCAGGGGATTTTTTGGAAATGAGCACTTTTTTCGCTGGCGATTTTTGGGGATAATATTTTATTATAAATTCCATTTTTACAATGGCAAGACCGATTTGGTCAAGATGTGGTCTTTTTTGAGGTTTAAAACTTTTTCAAGATTTTGTTGAAATAGTTTTAAATATGATTTTTGTACCAACAAGCGTTACTTATGTTGGACGAGTCTTTTTCTGTAATGAATACAACCAAGATCAATATTTGCACCAGAATGCAATACTTATATAAGAATAAATAGGGACAATAATTAGTATTGGGGTTATTTTGTTGAACTATTTATGGTTTTTAATCCAAATTTTTTAATATTTTTAATTGGGCTTAAGTTCATGAAATTTAATTTTTCATTAAATTATTTTTATGAAGAAAGGAATTTTACAACATGAAAATTAATTAAAATTGTTATTGATAATCTTTCATTCTTGACGTGGCAGGTTACCATGACATGTTTCGATTGCAACCACTCAATCTCCTCAGATGGATTTGCCGTCTTACACTCGCAGCCATCGACGACTGCTGACGTCAATAGTCAAACATCAATCCTTAAACCAAATTGTATTCTAACATTTGGTAGATCGAAATTTGCTTTCCTGAATGATTGGAAAAAACAGAAGTAAGGAAAAACATGTAAAATCAATTAAAATGGATAATCATTCAGGAAAGCAAATTTCGATCTACCAAATTTTAGAATACAATTTGGTTTAAGGATAAAGGTACATAACACGCGTTAGTTCGTCGACGAGTATCGTGCGTTTATAAACTTTAGCGCGTCAAAAACTGCAAGTTACACAACACGCGTTACAAAAGCCATTCCTGTCAGCTGTTTTTTATTTGTTTACTTATTTGTGCATTAAAAACGGGTTCGAAAGTTTATCAAGATTTTGTTATTTTATTGAATTTATTCTTTTTTTTATAAATATTGTATGTTTTTTAAGCTCTTCAATAAGTTTTTCTTTCATGATTCACAAATTTGTTAAATTTGTTCTTTTTATTGTCAGCTGATTACTTGTCAAAAATACACAACGCGTTAAAAAGTTCAAAGTTAACCAACTTTCTGGCGTCAAAATATTTTGCATGTAGCTTGTTCTATGAAAATACACTAGTTTAACTTTTTTTGACAGAAGACGACAGTGCGCGCGCGCACTAACGCGTGTTATGTACTTCTACCTTAAGTTAGTAAATCGCAAATAATTTTTATTCTTAATAATAGATTAATAATATTACACAAATGAATTCACGTATTTAAATAAATCAATGTGTGTATGTATATTTTTCCATTGACCTAATAATATGTATTTTATTATTAAGAAAATGTGGGGATTTTCGGGGATACGAAAGTAGCTATTTTAAGGATTTTTCGGGTGAGAAATCGCAAATTGGGGATAAGGCTTAAAATAAAACTGGGAAGACTGTCTCAGTGTGGCACTACCAACGAAAAGCTCAATAATTTTTTTTATTGATTTAAGAATTTTTTACTTATTTAAAGAAATTCTGGGATTGCTTTTCGTAAGTAATTCTATTTAGACTTGTTTTAAGTACATTTTAGTGTTATTCGCATTTGAATTTTTGAGTACGTCTCGTACTTAAAGTAACTATAAAAAACGTAATTTATCCCGAATGTTTTTCTTTCTGTGTATTTATTTTAAAAAATAACTCTTCGATTAAAAAATTGAGAATTAAATTTATGTTTACTGAAGTTAATGGATATAAATGATTTGACTATACCGATTGTAGCCTCTGTGTATGTTTTCATTTGTCAATGTTTTATTGCTGATCACATTTTCAAATTCATACAAACAACGGAAACGCTTATGTGCAATTTTAGGTAAAAGCTCATTTTAAAAATCTAAAATGTTTTTATGTTCTTTAAATATGCTGAACTGTGGGTTTAAAAGCCAAACTGTTTCTGGGTTTAAGAGAAAAAGCAAAAAGAACGACAAAAAGTGAAATACTTAAGGCCACAATATGCAGTTTGACTTGATTTTTTCTATGTTTAAGTTGTTGTTGTTTTTTATTTTTTTGTTCTTTTAACCTACTCAAGAGAAGCATAAAAAGTACTAAAGTACTTCCTATTGTACTACACAATGATTATGCATACATATCCGTTTGTGGTTGGTTTTCTTAACCTTACTTTCAGTTTTTTTTTTTTTTTTTTTCTTCTAACGTTGGTAAAGGTACCCTATTTTGGTATATTACTCTATAAAGATACATCGATATGAGTATAAGTGATCATATACAAGAAAAAAAGAACAACTGAAAATCGACTCGTAATACGCGAGCTTTTGTGTTCAAGCAAATTTAGGCTTCAGCCTAAAATTTCTCAAATTCTCTCTCAGTTTATTGTGTTTATCTTGTTTTTAATTTTCTATTTACAAAATGTATGAAATTAAATGAAAGTATGGTAGCATTGTTGGGAGAATAAATGACTATATGAGAGCATTCGGAAAAACGTTCTCAAAATAAATGATGAAACAGAATTGAGTCTTCAACTTGAGGCAAAAATTCTAAAACCCATTATTGAAACGTCGGCAGTAACTTCAAATTCTCTCCCCATTTCTTTCATTTTCTTTTGTTCTTATTTTTCCTTGTCTACAAAATGTATGAAATTGAATGAAAGTATGGTAGCATTGTTTAGAGAATAAGTGAGAGCATTGGAAAAAACGTCCTCAAAATAAAATTGATTTTATTTTATTTCCCGACCGCATTCTTTGGCATAATTTGATGTCAAACTTTATGAAAAACATCCTTAAGCCACATGTCAAACTGTATGAAAAACATCGTTCAGCCCCGGTTCTGTTTCATCATTAAAATCGATTTTATTTTACAAATTTTTATATCAAATTGTACGGAAAATGTGGTCACGACGCATTTCTGTTTGAACACTTAAGATAAAAAAACCGTTAAAAGCTCTGTAGACTGCCAATATCGTACAGAAAATGATTTCAAACGAAGTTTTAAATAATACTTGCTTTGTTTTCTAAGAACATAATTGCACATCTAATAGGAGAATCTAAGGACCAACATTCGCCAACTAAAATAATTCCACATTATTTTCTCTCTTTTATTTGTGTTATTCAATGCTGATGCACCACAGCTCCTGGAGTACTGTTTCTACTTAAAAATAAAAAGAAATTTTGTACTTAGTGAAGAACAAAATGTACTTGTGGCCAGAAAAAGGGTTCAAGATTATTTCAATACAAGTACAAGAAAAGTACAAGATTGCAACAAAAAAGAAAAATATATCAACTAAATAAAAAAAAAAACTTAAAAAACACACAAACGGAAATGATGTTTTATTAAAGACTTGCTTTAAAAGAAAAAACAAAACAGAAACACATTGGCAAAAGCACTTAAAAAGAAAAATAGAAAAAGTATTAAGTATTTAAGAAAGAATTTTTTTAAGAAAAAATAAACACATTTCTTTTGTAATTTTTAAAAGAATTAAAAACATTTACAATGATTGGTATGGTTTTAAAAGAAGGTACTATTAAAGTTTTGATTTTATAATGGATTATAAAAATGTTATTTCAAAAATTAAAACAAAACCCAAAGTACAGTACCTCGAATATGGAAAGCAGGAAATGAATATATTAGGATATAAATTTTGAAACCTAATTGAAAAGAGTCCCCCAATTCTGTATTTAAGAACAAAATAAATCACAACAGTCTCATAAATAAATAAGTTATAAACCATTTTAGCCATAAAGCTCATCTGATGTCACCCATTTAAACATTAATCGCTGTTTGATCGACTGCTCAAACCTTGAAAATTACTCGACCAACTATAAAAAGTCTTAGCAAACCAGAAAAAAAAATGTTTGCTAATAAGATTTAGTTTTATATGCTAAGTTCCCAATTCTTACTATTGATAAACTGAAATTTATTGTTGAAGGGATAAGCTATTCCTGTGCGCATTTCACTGGTTGCTTAGACCAAATCATCAGGAAACTTCATCTAAAGATTTTATAAAAGCTAAAGATATTATTCAAATAAAACTGTTAAGCGAATAGGAATTATAAACACTCAAAAGTCTTACCCGTAATAAAATCAAAGCTTAAACAAAAACAACAATAAACAGTGAGTTTATATTTTCTTATTATCCGAATTGTTTGTTGTTTTACACAGCGAAGGCGAGTCAAGACGGCATGTAAGGGAAGCGAACAAATAAAGTAGATGTATGGGTAAAAACCGGGTTACCAATTGGTACTTTCGATACGTTTTATAAAGGCGTATTATTTCAAAATAATTTTGGGCATACTTGAGACCTATGTTATTTAAAGGAAAGGCCACAAACAAATCATGTATGTACATCGGAGGGGCAAAATACGGTAAAAATTCTTACTTTTATTACTAAGTATATGAGGGGCTTAAAGCACAAGGGGTTTAAGTGCCTTTTTCTAAAATTGAGTTTACATATGGAATTATACGCGAAGTTCGGAGAAGTTGTTCAGAGCACAAGAGATGAATGTAGGATTCTCATCCGGACGCTAGATATGGTGAACAATTCAAGCACTTGACATTAAAATACCTGCTTCGCTTGGAGCACAAGCGAAACATCCGCTTTTGTCTCATTATTTAACATAAGTCACTTGAACCCCTTGTGCTTTAAGCTCCTCATATGTAAGCACGTTTGATTTTTTCAAATAATTTTGCGAACACCGAAAACCTATGTTTTTTAACAAATGTCAGCAAACACATAAAGTATATTTAAGGCACAAAACAAGTTAGAAATTCCTACTTTCGGTTCTTTTTAAAACACGTTTTTTCTAAAAATAATTTCTCTCGAATTTTAAATCTCTGTTTTTTAATATAAAGGCGGCAAGCAAATAAAGTATATTTGGAGGGCAAAACAGGGTTAGAGTTCGTGCTTTAGTACTTTTAATCAAATTTTTAATATTTTATTCAGGCTAAAGTTTATTTCATTAAGTTTTCATTCGATTAGTTTTTTTTTTTTTTTGTAACAATTTATATACAAAGAAAAGATTAAAAATTTGTGCACAAGCGCAAATATTAGTTTTCTTTCAAATAAGGACTTATGGCCATTTTCTCAATGTATCGATAAACTGGCTGTTACTTAATGTCAACAAAAATTTATTAGAGCGATAAACTGTCCGTTAACGATTATGGGTTTCTCAATATACCGACAAAAAACATTGTTTTCAGCTGGAAACACCTCTCAAAATACATGTTAAAGCTGGGAGTCAGCTGATTGAATTTATCTGTACGGCAAATAAATGGAAAATAACTAATTGGCAGATGAGTGCTGGTTAGCTTTGCGACAAAATAGAAGCAAATTAGACATTGAGAAAACCAAATTTCTTTAATGTGCAGTTTTTCGTTGGGAAAAGAGATAATCGTATAATGAGAAAACGGCCATTAAAGTTTTAAAAGTAAAAATTTTTAAAACTTTGATTGTGGGGGACAAAACGTGTAAAGTTTTGTATTCCGGGTACTTTTATAAATATGAAAATTTTCAAAAAAAATTTACGGAAACTTTTAAGAAAAGGTTTAAGTTCAAGACACAATTAATGTACTATGTGAGCAGTGTTGCCAAAACTTGGTGAGCAAAAATGACTAAATCTACGGAAAAAATGGCTAAAAAATGGCTAAAAATGGGCTAAAAAATGGCTTAAAGCTTTTTTTTTTTTTAATAAAAACACATTAAAATTCAATAACAAAACAGAAATAATTCATTTAAAGTTGTTTACGATGAAATTGTGAGTTAAGATCAATTTGTTAAATAAGAATAAACGTAAATTAATATTAAGAAATTAAAACATCGAAAAATTCGATGTCGTTATTGTTCATCTCATAGGAGTCACTCATTAGTTTCAAATAATCATAAGTTTTAAATAATTTGAAGGTAAATCATAATCACGACAACATTTACCCAACCTTTTGAGTCCAGAGCCACACTATAAAAAAAAATAAAAAAGTATAGTCGGTTAAACCCAACTTTATGATACCCTACACCACATAAGAACCTTTGTACCAAATATTATCAAATAATCTCTAAATTGCGACCTGTACTTTGCGCACAAGGTTTACATGGACAGCAAGCCAGCCGGACAAACATCGTTAATTCGACTCAGAAAGTGATTCTGAGTTAATCGGTACACGTAAAGGTGGGCTAAGGACCAATATTTTAAGCTGTTACAGACATAAGCACAAACGCGTAGTACCCTCTCCACTATTGTGGTGGTAGTATAAATATTGTATTGTTATGGTAAAAATATTTACCTAATTGATAAAATCGAATTAACGGTTGCTTAATGTAACCTATTTCTCAAATTACTTTTAACGATGTTTACTTGGCTAAGCACCCTCTCTACTTCAGCATTAGACCATGGAAGTGAGAGCAACTTTATAATCAATTCTGAAATTTCTAAAACAATTTTGTTACCGCCTGCATTCATCAATTGTTAAACTTGCAATCAGAAAGAAACAGGGATGTTTGTGTTGATCCATTTAATAAATTTAATAGTGGAATACTGTTCCTTTATTTTGAAAGATGTTTCAGCGTCAAAGTTTATAGCGATTTTCATCACTTGTAAAAGTTGTGATTTAAATTAAAGGCGTTTTAATTGTTCAAAATATTTATTTTACTTTTATAAATTTTTATAATAAAATAAAAATTATTCTTTTAAAAGAAAAACGGCAAAAAAATTTTATGGCTAAACAAGTTGAAAAATGGCTAAAAAAAATGGCTAAATTCATTTTTTAATGGCTAAACAGGGTGAAAAATGGCTAAACCTAGCCACTAAATGGCTAAATTGGCAACACTGTATGTGAGAGTCACTTTAGAGAAAAGAGCTTAAAAGGGTACAATTTTAAAATTAAAAAAGTAAAAGCAACATTTTTTTTTTTTTGCCAAAAGAAGCAGTGGAAGAAATGGCAGTTTTTCAACTCTGACTGCAGTTTTTTAAATGCTGGTAAAAGTAATTATTTTGGACGGGGAAATGAAAAATTTAAAGTAATTGCTCATTAATTTAAAAAGTACTTTAAATTTTCCATATCCCCGTCCAAAACAAGAAGTGATCATCGGACAAAAATACTTAAGGATAAGCTATTTTGATTTCAGAAAATTTACATAAAATAAAGTTTCAAGGACTAAACCAAAAAGAGTAGATCTGTAATATCCTTGCAATACCAGTAAGATATCCCAATATACTCAATAATGTTACTCTAATCGACGATGCTGACTGAAACAGATTTTTGTGTCGATTTAAAATCCGCAAAATATTTAAAGATTTTTAGAACCGTTCGCGAAATACTGAAAAAATAATATCAAAAATGTTATAAAATATGCAAATTAAATGTTTATCACTTTATCTCTAAACCTAGAGATGCTAGGAAAAAAAACTAATGCCACTATCCTCATAAGCAGATAAAATACAATGCGATCAGCTAGTTTTATAACAGAAAATTTAAAAAAGCTTTATTTTGTTGTATAAAAAAATTTCAAATTGCTTTATACCGTTTTATTGTGAAAGTCCTCAAACATATGATATTTATGAAGAAAACTTTTATTAAGTCCATTTATTTTCAATCGTTCTATGTTCTTCAACGTATGACCTAATTGTGTTTCTTGCATTATTGAATATTTATTTTAATTTTTAATCATACTATTTTACAATTTTATGTTTTTTTTTATACCCTCCACCACAATTAGTTGTGAAGAGGGTATATTAAGTTTGTCATTCCGTGTGAAACTTTTTTATTATTCATCTCAGACCCCATAAAGTATATATATTCTGGGTCCTTGAGTAATTCTAAGTCGATGTAGCCATGTCCGTCTGTCTCTCCGTCTGTCCGTCTGTTGAAAACACGCTCACTTTCGAACAACTCAAAAGAAATGAACAAACTTGGTGTCAAATTGCTTGTAGTTATCCTAAGCAGTTTGGGATTGAAATCCAGCAAAATCGGTTCAGTAGGACCAGAGCTATGAATCAAAATGTGGAACCACCACCTAAAAAAATTGATAATTTTGTTACAAAATATAACATAAATGCTGGAACAAGGCACGGAATGAGATAAGATTTTGCAATTTTAATTGACTGGAAATCACGCTGTTAAATTTCGTGATGATCCGTCCATAATATACCCTAAGCCCATATAAACAATACTCCCAGAAAACAGTTAAGTTCGCCTAAAACCGTAAAAAATAACGCTAGCGTAACAAAATTTGGTACCTCACAGTTCTTTAGGACTAGAAATAACACTGTGAAATTTCGTGACGATCGGTCCCTAATTTACCTTAGGCCCCACAGAAACCCTACTACCGGAAAACAGTGTAGTACGCCTATAACCATAATTAATAACAAATCGTCACAGTTTAAGGAAATAATAACATCATACAGATATTACTCCTTAAACATTCGAACTGTCGGTGGAGGGTATCAAAGATTCGGCATAGCCGAATATAGCACTCTAACTTGTTTTATATGTAATTTTTTTAGATTCAGCAGATATTTATTTTTCATCATTAAAAGTTTTCTTCCTTTTTTTCCTTTGTTTAACTTTCAAGGATGTTTTTAGTGATTGCATGCATGTTGTATTAAGAGGGAATAAATATAACGGAAAGTACATCTTGTAGCTACTTGAAAGTAGATGTATGCATGTACTTGAAGAAGAAGAAGAAAAACAGCTGCAAAAAAGGCAAACTCGTTAATGTCATTTTTAAAAGATTTGAGTTACATACAATCGTACGTACGCATGTATGCATATAGTTTCAATAAAACTGAACATTTTTGTATTCAAATGAGGGCATCTTTTCTTTAACAGTGACTTACGATATGTTTACATTTCAAATATATTTAGCGAAAAATTCCTAAAAAAACGTGACCACTAATTGTTTATCATTAATTTTTTATTTTTTTAAATCGTAGTAGAATACAATAAAAAAATCTTAAAAGCTGCAAATGACAGTATTATTAATAAAACTTTAATATCTGTGGCATTTTGACAAAACATCTTAACCCGAATTCTCCCGGTTTATGAAATAATCATCCGATTATTATAATATTTCATTCACGTTATGTCTAGGATACCTTTAGTATGTATTTGAAAAGAAAAATGGAATATCGGGTCCAGTTTTCGAGAAAATGGGTGTCGTCATATGACGACGCTATTAAAATAAAGGTACAAAATTGTTCATATGGATTTTAGTTTTAGAACTTTTATTTGATCTTCAGTCTTTTATGTTTTTAATAGTTACAATGAAATATAAATTGAAATATTTTTATATTTGATGATATGGGGCGAAGCAATCAACACAGAAACCTTTATCACATTTTTGGCACTCTGTCCTTACAGTTGACTTACATTTATCACCAGCACATGCTCTTTGCTTATTATTTTTTGTTCTCTGCACATAGTGCATATGTCCATCATACCTAATAGCATCAGCCCCAGTCTGGGATTTCGACATTCTCCCCGGACCCTTCGGAAAATGAGCCTCTGACGAAAGATATGACATTTCTAAGTCTCTTCGGAAACCGTTTTGCTTGCGTTTAGGATCATGCTGTCTCGCTGAAAGCCAAGCATTTTGTACAAACACGTCCAACATCCAGGTAAATAGTGACCGCCACCATTTTTTACTTAAAATAGATATGCGAACAGAATTTACATTTTGATCCATTCGATCTGTTCCGCCCAGATTTTTATTATAGTGTTGGATAGAATATGGAATATTTACTTCAACGTATTTTTGGTTTGCCTTACCCCATCTCTTTTCCTTTCCCACGGGATCTGCAGAGAAAACAGTTCAAGCTATTGCGACTACCGCGTTGTCTTTCCACCTTGTTACAAAAAAATCTTCTCTTTCTGCTTCTTCCTATTTCAGAAGGTGCCAGAAGTTGGTTACGAGACAAAGAATTAATATTTCCTTCGATGTCCTCATCTGAGTTTTCATCAGTCAAAACGTCAACATCTGGAGGTTCGATGTTAAACTCGTTTGTTCCATTTTCTTCCTCTAAAATATCCAAAATATCAGCGACGCTAAGAAATTTACTGATAAAAAAACGAAAACAAAAACAAAAAAATGTATATCCATAGTACTCGTTGTATCATAGTGCCGTCATTTGACGACAACCAAATATATTCCCAAAAAAATTATATTTCTTCCACAACTCGAATAAAAATTTTTTGCAAGAATCGTGTAAACTAGTATTAATTTTCATTTTATGTTACTTTTATGGTACATTTATAAAATTAATTAAGTTTTTAACAATTACTTTCCAGCCGAACTCATAATTATGAATTTTTTCCAAAAACTCTCACAATAAAAACTTTACCAAACGCGAACTGTTTGAATCACAACGTTGAACTAAATTTTTTATGAAAAAGCAATGAACACACAAGACAATTGTCTTTGGTTTATTTTTTTCTATGCAATAATAACGCTTCACCAGCCAGTTGAAACTACCAATGTTTTTGTCGTCATATGACGACACTAGGAGAATTCGGGTTAAGTCGAGATAAGAAAGCGAAAAAGTTTTTAAGAAAAAATTCGGTGAAAAAATCATTTCTATCAATTAAGAAAATAAACCAACATTAAAGAAAAATTTCGTTAATAACATATATCTGTGACATTTTGACAAAACATCTAAAGTCAAATCAAGACGAATTAACTACAGGTGGTGTCAAAACGGCAGCCGAGTTTGACATTTCGAGCTTATTTGTTTTCATTTGTTAGTGTTTTGCTAAGAATGGTTGACATTTCGGGCTATAAACACTAACAATGCAACGCATAAAACCCTATGTTGTTTCTGTTGTTTTTGGATTATTGTAGTTCCGACACCACCTGTAGTTGAATTCGCCTTGAGTCAAATTAAAAATGTTGAAAAAATGTTGTTAATCATACGAATTTTCAATAAAGAAATAGTTTTGCTTGCGTTTTTTAAATTTTCTATTCTACACGAAATTTTTATTTAATTTTGGTTTATTTTATTATTTAACAAAAATGACTTTTTCACAGAGATGTTTTAAAAAACTTTTTTGCTATCTTATCTCGACTTAAGATGTTTTGTCAAAATGCCACTGATATATATATTCCTCTCACTCCCACTCCCACTGGAGCATAGGGCGCCAAGCGATTTGTTAGCAAACTGTATTTCGGAAAAGTAGATTGCTGGCCCTCCTTTCTAAGATTGGTGATAGGGCCGCTATCTTCGTGTCCAATCCCACGATGCAGTGATGCTTCAGCAAATATTCTTGTAATTTGCCTACTTGCCTGAGACGTTAAAATATACTTTAACCATTCAGGCGTCACGAATTTTTGCCTTTTTACTTTAGCTAGTTTTCAGAGAAATCTGCAAAGCCATTGCCCGGGAAATACTTGGTATATGACCGGAAGTAGTGAGCTGCTTGGACAGTCAATCAGAGGAATCGTTACTGGTCACTCCCAAGTGAATGACAGTCAGAAAACTTTACGCCCTACTTGCACCTTTGCTGAAAGCCCCAAGTCCCAAAAAAAACAAAATTTTAAAAACGTAAACAACAAATTTTTTTGAAAGAAAATTCATATGATTAACAACATTTTTCCAACTTTTTTAATACGACTTATGATGTTGTTTTCTCAAATTGCCACAGATATAAATCTTATAGTTTAACATAAAACCATTTTAAACGTTTTAAATAAATTTTTATCGTTAATAAATTAAAAAAAAAAACATAATAAGAATTTATATCTTTACAAAATCCAAATTGCCAACTTTTAACTTGCATAAGTGACAGGACTTACGAAGAAAAAAAAAGAACATTTCGTAAACGTTATTAATAATTGCAACAATTATCATTAATTTAAATGGACATTAATAGTTTTATTTTTTAATATTGAATTAATAAACACTGGCAATAAAGGCTTAAAACTTAAAGCCAAAATACATACATACTCATAACTATAAAAGCAACAATATCCCAACACACATTTTCTGGCGCTTGCTTATGGTAATGAGTTCTTATCGCTGTAGTATTATCGTTGTAATGGTAAACTTGTGCAAATAAGGTACTGTTTAAAGAAAAAAATTTACTAAGTCTCTGACTTTGAAAAAGAAAAACACAAAAAAAAAGTAATTTTGTGGGGTATTTGGTAATAAAGCAGTCCGATACTTTTTGGATACCAAACATTTCTTGTATATAAAAAATATGTGCGCTATCCTACCAAATTTCTAATTTCTGAAAGATATTATGAACCGATTTGGCTCATTTTCCATACCAATCATTTCTTAAATAGGAAAATAATTTCCAGGCCAAATTGTGTGGTTTCAATTTGTTCACAGAAAGAAAAACACTTAAAAAAATTAAAATGTATTTGAAATGCATTTTAAGAAGAATTTGTATGAAAATATTGCCTTAAAACCAGTGTTACCACCAGCAAAATTCAAACTCGCACTTGAGAGTAAGCAAAATTACCCGATTTAAATGAAATGACACCTGATATAAAATTGAAGTTTTATTTCACAAAAAGACAAAGAAGCAAAGTACAACAAACTCATTGAAAGAAGATTAATATTTAAAATAAATTAATTAACATAAATAAAATTAAAGATTTACTGCTGTATTCATAAAAAATTAAAATGGATTTCAAATGCATTTTAAGAAAAATTTGTATGAAAATTTTGCCTTAAAACACATTTCAAACTTATTTTATTTTTTATGAATACGGCAGTTAAAAACTATTTATAAAACATAATAAAACCTAAAATAATCATCCTATCGTGAATAATTTTTCCCTCGTAATTTGTCCCCTTTTCACATATTTGCGATCATGAACAACTCCCATGAAGAAATGTAATTCAAAGAAGAATAATAACGTGAAAACATGTTCACGGGAATAAAATTCCCCTTATCGGGAAAAATTTTTTCCCTCGTAATTTCTTCACATTTCCCTTAGATTTTCTCACTTTATTTTTGCTAGGGAACAGAACATGTATGTAAGTAGTTCCTCCTATAAATCAAATATTAAGTGTTAATAAAGTTAATGGCAAACAAACTGATATATTGCTCAACAAAATGCAAAACAATAGGTCGATTGCCTGGGGATTTGTGATGCTTTCGATAGACTTGGTGGCGGAATTTTGGAAAATATTTTACTACATAAAATTTAAAAAGTGCAAAAAACTAACGTTGTAATCAAACTATCCCTACAATACTAAATATTTTGCTTTATTATTTAAACTTTTCTTTAAACTATATACTTGTATATTTTTGAACAAAAACTTCATTGATTTTTAATTTCGCTGGAACTGATAACGTGAAAAATTTTTCACATGAGATTCACGATTGATTTTTTCCCTTCGAGGGGAATGAAAATTTCATGGGAACAAAAATTCCACTTGTTGTTCACGATAGGGGTGAATGAGTTTAACTCCCACATTTGGTTGCATATATGTATCTAGAGAAGGTTCAAAATGCTGACAAACCAGACGTCTTGGAGTTCAACATTGTTTATTTAATTGGTGACATGCAGCCAGAAATGATCCAAAAAGAGGATCAAAATTGCACGTCTGCAACGCATTTCGTCAAGAACAGGCGCAGTGCCTGTTTGTTTGAAATAAGTTTCAATTGGTAATGCCGTGTATCAATCTGTGATTAAAATCAATTTTTTGTGTTGTTTACCATTTTAAGTTTCATGGTCTTACAAATACCCTTTATACATACCTTATTTAGTAAACAAAATGGCTGCAGGGTTTTATACAACTGTCCCTTTCGTAATTCAGTTCTACAACTGTTAAGAGCGTTAAATAATCTTCAAGCTAAAGCATTTGAAACTTGCCACATAAAAATAAAATTAATTATCAGCCCAATTATGAATAAAAGGGAAAAATTATGAGGAAAAGGGAAAATCTTCCGGGGAATTTTTATTCATAATTGGGCTGTATATGTTGGAATATTGGAAACATATCTTCCCCCAGGCTAGTTTTTATTTTGAATAACTTTTTTCAATAGAGCTCAGGTTCTAAATCACCATGATAGCCATCTTTATTGAAATCTAAGAGTCCATCTTGCGACATTCGTTATCGAACTTTTGAAAATAAAAATTAAATGATTTTCTTAAAAAGAAACCAAGACTTTGGTTCAGAAGACTGTGCATTTATTATCAACAATATTTAAAAAGAAATAAATGTCATCACTGATATCGAATCTTGATTTTATTTGGGTATCTGAAATAAGAATTTTAAATTACACCTGAATTACACGTAAGAGAAATTACCCACGCTCTACCCACGACAGTAAAAATTATACCAAATTTGGTTAATTACCCACAAAGTGGCAACACTGCTTAAAACACGTATCAAATTTATTTTATTTTTTATGAATTAAGCAGTAGGGATATACATACTTGCTTTAATTTAAGTACGTGTCGTTAGTGCCACTCTAAGAGTAAAATTACAAAAAGAGCGTTTTAATCTCATTTAATTTATCAAAGTTAGTTGCACACACTACAACAACACCACGCAAGTAGTTATAAAACGATTTGCTTGTTGTGCGTAGAAACAACAAAAACAACAAAACAACAAGAAAACACATTATTTTTATATATAAAAAGTAAAATTTAGAACTCTTGCTTCTCATTCAGTTTATATTTTCCGTTATATATGTTCATTAAGTTTTTAAAGTAAAGCCCATATCGGGAATGATGCTAGTGTTTTATAATTGTTTAATTCTGTTAGGTGTAGGATTGGTAAGTAAATCAATCATAATAAAATTATCCTTCTAATTTCACTTTTGGTTTATTTCAAGTGTGAATATGGGATTAAATCAACTTTTTAATATTCGAATCAAGCGCATTTTAGGATTGATTCAATCTAAGTTTTACTTAAATCAATTTTAATTTCGGATTATTTCAAGTATGAATTTAGGATTGAATATGGATAAGTTAAGTATTTGCGATTGAAAATCTGTACTTGAATCAATCTTTCTGTACTTGAGTCAAGAAAATCCGTACTCACCGTACTTTTTATACCGCTTCGGATTGATTTGAGTACGAATGAATGGATTTTTCTTTTGAGTTGTTTATGTCCTATTCTAGGGCGGTATTTGGGGTCTAAAGAATATTTAATTAGAACTATACAAAATAATAGACCTTTTTCTACCATTTTTCAGTACCAGACGGAACTGTGATTTCAAAATAATTTTTACTCTGTTGCTAGATAGTCTAAGAAAATTGCTATGATCCAGTTTTTTTTTATACTTTATAGGGTCTTCGGTGTTTATTTTGATAATTTACAAACGGATTTTTTTTTTAGTTAAAAAATTCATCTTACGAAAACTTAAGGTATGGTCACATATGGCAAACATTTGATAAAAAGTGTCCAATTTTTAACTGACACATCATCTGTTTTTATCCTCAAAAAATATGTTGTCAGAGATCTATGCCATGAAGAAATAGGAATCGGCAGCGGCGGTCAACTATTGGCGGAAGCATTGGCTGACTGAAATGTTTAAACGGCTTTAAAAAAAATTCAAAAACTTTAGGGGCCCACATTTTTGGAACTTTTCAAAACCCTTTAGCAGATTTGCTCTACAAGTAGTCTACTTTCATTTCGCGATGCAATTGTTGAGGCTGGTGGCGATGACCCGAATTTTGTTGCACTGTGTTATATATGTCATGATGTAAAAAACATGTCCCGTGCGAGAGGCTTAAATGGGTAAATATGATATGGAATAAAAAAACCAATCTATTAAATGCTTAGGGGGTAAAACGTCATATATGCGTATACATATGTATGTATGTATATACAATAAATATATACATATATATAAGATAATAATGAAAATTAAACCAATGAGGGCCCCAACTTTTTAAAATGGTGTAGAAGACAAAGATAATCAATAGTAACAAACGAAAATTTCGTGTTAAGGTTAAATTTCAATGATATTAAAGTAGTAGCGAATGTGCAATGAATATTTTATAAAGTCTTTCTTAAAAAAATGTATACCTTGCAGAAGGCAGATTTCCGAAGGCAGTACAGAGGACTTCTACAATGCCTGCCAGTTGCGGTCCTAGCAATAGTTTTCGCTGGGAATTTATTTTGATTTGAATATTTTTTGTTGGTTTTAAGAAATATTTCTAACTCTAATATCAAAAAAAAAAAATTGTTTAGTCACATTTATTTTCAAAATTGCGAATTTTACCTTAAACCCCAGGCAGACATGGACAGAAGGTAGATTTTGTTCTTTTTTTAATTCCAACTTTAAACGTTTTTCAAGCTAAATATAAAGTTTGTCGCAGTAGGTCTACAATCTATATATATAAAAATAAGTTGCATTGTGTTAGAATTTGATGTTCTCTGAAATGCGTGAACCGATTTTGTTTCTACTGGTAGGTGACGTCAAACCAAGGTTTTTATGTATCAAATGTCTTCAAATGTGTATCGGTTCATGAGTTATAGCCATTTTAGTGAACACTGCATTCATTCCGAAATCCTCCGAAACGGCTTGACCGATTTTTATGAAATTTTGTATGTGTATTTGTTGGGTATGAGAATAAGTCGTAGAGTATATTTTATATCGATAGAGGGCGCAAAATATTGCAATAGGGGTAAAAGCTCCCACTCCCCAATCTTCTAAACTAATCAACCGGTTTTCTTAAATTTGGCATGCAGCCAATGTAGCATCTGAAAGAGAATAGGGAATAGGGTGTGAAATAGGCAAATAGGGGTAAAAGCTCCCCTTCCCTCTATCTTCTTAACTAATCAACCGATTTTCTTAAAAATTGGTCAGCATACACTGTAACATCGGATAGAGGACAGGGCATTAAATAGGGCAAGAGGGGTAAAAGCTCCGCCTCCCTATATCTTCTTAACTAATCAATTAATTTTCTTGAAATTGGGCAGGCAAATAGTGTAACATCTGGAAAGAACTATAGCCTATAATTTGTTCTTAAAATTTGGCTAGCAGACACTGTAACATCTGAAAGAAATAAGTTATGTGGCAAAACAACGTTTGTCGGGCCAGCTAGTAGATTATATCACTTATAAAAGTCCCTTTTCAAAAACTATTTTCATGTCGAATTTAATTTGAATTAAATAAAAAAAAAAAAAATAATTATAATCTTAAAATATTTATTATAATGAGAAGAAATCCTTTTTATAATCAAACATTTTAATAACTTTTTTCATGCCGTTTTTCCATTAACAATTGCTTTTCAAGGATTTAATTTATGTACTTAAACTTATGGATAATAAGTTAGTTTAATGAATGAAAATTATACACGCAGAAAAAAATATGTAAAGGTAACTATAACCTAAGAGAAATATTTTATGGTTGGGTAATAATAATGCTGTGGTTGTAGATGACCATATTATGGTTGAACAATGCCATATTATGCGTAACTTTGAGCATATTATGATTACATTTAAACAAACTATTACTAATTTTCCACAGTATGTGGTAAAAATTTTCTTTAATTTGCTCAAATCTAACCGTAATATAGTCAAATCTAACCATATGATCAGCATTAACCATAATATGGACATATTAAACCCAAATATCATTAAACTTAACAAAAATTGTGGTTAATATTAACCATAATATAGTAGATAAAAATAATAGTATGGTAACTGATTTCAGACGTATTTCAAATGTGTCTTTTCAATCAGGTTTTTATTTAGCTTTATGCTTCCTTCTCTTGTTCCACTTCCTATAATTTAGAGTGAAGTTAATTGTGTGTAATTTATTTTCACATTCCGTCTGTTTTTAAACAAGACTTCAATCATGTTTTTTTTGCGTGTAATAAGCTTTTATGTATTAAAGTGTTAAAAATGTTTTTTCATTAATAGTAATTAAAAAAAATATAATTTTTTTAATACGATTTTCGATGTGATGATAAGTGAATGGCTTTGAGCGCTTATACCGAATCGTTCATACCCACCACCATCTCTTCAAATTAAAATTGAAGAAAAGTGATAAAACATATCTGCATAAAATAAATCTATTTAATTAATATGTATATGTATAGAATAATTTTCTTTAATTTTTTTAAGATTAATATAAAAAAATTATTATTCAACATTGTCACCGTTCGGAATGATTTCGTTCGGAATCGAAGAAAACATATTTTTTTATTGATAGAAAGTGTATTTTGATATTTTGTTGGACTTTCAGATACAAAAAATTTCCATTTCGTTCATTAAAACAAAAATGGTTTCATTCCGAAAAATGTTTTCGTCACTTTCCGAAGCACCGAAATACGGAATTAATTCCGTTTTCGAACGGAATTGTACTTTGTGACATGGCTGATAAGCAGGGCTGCCCCATTTGACGATTTTTTGTTACGAAATTAGCTGATTTTGTTAAAAAAAAGTGACGATTTGTATCAGTCTCTGACAATTTCGTTTTTTAATCTTGGAATGTTTAATAGCCCTATCTTTCGCTTAGCTTTTACGCTGATGTGTAGAAGTGATAGCTTTCTTGTTTAATAAAACCTACAAAAAAATCTAAATAAAAATAGAGATAAAAGCGCTAAATTGACCAAAAAATAGCTAATTGCCATTATTAATTAAAAATAGCGGCAAACTTCACTTTTAAACGAGCTGTCAAAATCGGGTTTTCCAATTGCAAAGCGTTCAGGCCGCTCTATTCAAAAATGTGCCGCTTATTTTAGGTACGGCTGTAATATGCAAGTCGTACAAAAATCTTCGATTATTTTCAGAGTAAAAAAACAACAATGTTACACATTTTTTATCTTTCGTCAAACCATCATCGAATGAACCTTTTACGACTCCCTGTATAAATCATATTTTCAACAATTATACGGCGAGCATT
Source organism: Pollenia angustigena (assembly GCA_930367215.1). Classification (NCBI taxonomy): domain Eukaryota; kingdom Metazoa; phylum Arthropoda; class Insecta; order Diptera; family Polleniidae; genus Pollenia; species Pollenia angustigena. Next base: position 18,786,078 of record OV884060.1, read on the forward strand.
TCACGAGTTGCAAGAGAACATCTACATGAGTCTCATACGATTCTTGACATGAAAGCACAAAGCATACAGAGATGAAAAAAGTGACGTATGAAAAATGCCTTAATCATTTGCGAGGGCAGCTTTCGAAGAAAGAGAAAGAAAACGTCTTTTGGAAGTGAATTGGCAATGTGTAAAAACAGGCCGCTTCTATCAACACAAATTGCGGAATCAAAAAAAAAAAAACTGCAAAAAGTGCAGCTTTTGACGAAAAAGACAGAAAAAAATACAATATTTTCTGTCTCGTGACGCCTCTGTGTGCTCTGTGCACGAAAGTCTCGTTAGATTATCTTTACCCACGTCTTAAACGATTCCCACAACGATTAAAGAAGCGTCTTTCGCTCTGCTATGGAAGAATCTCACTCGTGTTACAGATTTTCCCGTGTGTGGAATCTTTTAGGATTAAAAATGCGGTGATCGACGATCAAAGGCGCTCTTCATGAAACTCCCAGTAGCTCTTACACGATTTAAAATGCTACCTGGGTATGAAGTAATTATGTTTTTGTTTGAATGTTTTTTTTTTATAAAAATCAAACAAAAATTGTTTAAAAAAACTAAATTTTAAATTGTCCGATTTTTTTGACGATTTTTCGAAACGATAAAGACGATTATTTTATTTTTTCTCAGAAAACTGACGATTTCCTCACAAATTTATCTGGCAGCTCTGCTGATAATGTTTTCGAAAACTGATGGCGTATAATTTGCATATAATAATATTAATCATACGTAACGTCCGCAAAAAAAATAACTAAATATTTAATTGCAGCAAAAGTATTAAAACAATATTTTTGTTAAGACCGTATTTTGGTAAATAAATAAAAGGGTTGAGTAAAACAAACGACTTTCAAACTTTGTATAGAGTACATTTTTGGCCAAATTTCATCGACTCTCTTTGACTGCTCTATTGCAAGCAGTGATGCCAAATGTAGGGAATTTTCCCTTTTTGTAGGGATTTTATCGAAAAATTTCAAGCGTAGGGAAAAAAGGACAGACTATTTATTTCGAGGTAAATGTAGGGAATTTTCAAAATTATATCTCATTTTCAATACATGTATTATCTAAAAATACGAAAATCTTCATCTAGTTTTCATTTAAAAATGAAAATTTTTCATATACAAGTTAGTGCAAATGTTGTATTTTTTAAAAGAAACCATATACTATGAGTTCTAACAGCCTGCAATCCATATATTAAGACCATGTACCAGAAAATTCTTCGAACCCCCTAATATAAAATTAAGTGGCAACCTATATTCGCGTTCGATTTGCGAACTATTCTCTAAAATGTATGTGAATATTAAAAGCGAATACCTATCTAATAAATGAAATTTCTGCATAGAAATTTATTTGTAAAAAACAATCACACCTTCTAAGCTAAGAAAAATAAAAATATACAATTTCAAATTTTTAGAAAATTTTAAAAATTAATTAATTAACTTTAAAAACGAACTTTTTTTATGTTTAAGTTCAGGGAACTGAAGAAAATTTTTTTTTAAATTTTACAGAGCCCCCTTTTATTTGGTACTAAGTTTGCTAAAAATTATTAGATACTTATGTTAAAAAAATTATTAAAAATAAGTATTCTTGAAAAGTATAAAGCTCTTAAAAAATGAACAAAAGATGAGGAAATTATAAATCAAATACGAAGTTTGACTCTGTTTTTTCTAGATTAAAGGATTTATAGAGGCGTTTCTGTCAAAAAGAAAGAAAATTAAATTTGTCACACAGTGTTATTTTTGAAATACCTAAATTGTTTTTTTTTTAATAAATAAATTTTATTATAATAAACCCTGCTAGCATTTGGAAGATTGTTTTTTAAAAAATCAGAGTAATGAGTCTTTTAGTACTTTTGGTGATCAAAAACTTATTAATCAGCTACCCCTTTAAAAATAGACTCGAAAATGACTCACGCTTATGATTCTAAAGTGTTTGATTTAAAATGCAATAACATATCGTTAAAATATGAGTATTTCATCCGTTATTCATAATCAAATTTCACGCAGCTAGAAGGTTGTAAACTGTTTGATCACAAACTGATTATGCATGCGTTCGAAAAGTGATTACATTTTTTGTTATTTATGATCATATTTTGCGCAGATGGATAATTAAAAAAAAAATATCATAAATGACTCATCAAGAAGAGTCGCGGGTAGGGTACCATTTTCTACCGACAGAAGTATCATTTATGATCAGAAAATGAGCGCATATTCTGATTTTTTTAATCGCGTTGAAGAGTCAAAAAAGACTCGATTATGATTAAAAATTTTACAAAATGCTAGCTGGGAATATGTACAAAATGTTAACATAATAAATATGAATTTGTTTGCTTGTCGCTAAAAGCAATAAATTTTTAACGTAGGGAAAAGTGTAGGGAAATCTTTTTTTTTGGTTGTAGGGGAAAAAGGGTTTTTTTTTGTTCACACGTAGGGATTTTTTGAAATTTTTCATGGCATCACTGATTGCAAGACAAACCTAAAAGTCCAGGGTAAAATTTGATAGGGGTTTAGTAAAATAATACACTTATGTGACTTATTTTTAATACCAATAATCTTTATACGGGGTGGTGTATAACGAATGTGAGGATTTAATAAGTGAATAAATAGATTTTTTGTTTATTATACTCTTAATTTCTACACAATTGATATTATAAAATATATATATTCAGGATCTTTATAAGAAGGGAATTTCAAATCTGGTTGTCTGTTTGTCTGTCCGTCCGTCCGTCTGTCTGTTGAAATGGGTTTTCCGAAGCCCCAGATATGATGGGGGCTTGGTTGGTGTATATTTCTGTCAGGTATTCTTATTATAATTTTGCTATTGAAGTTCAGCCAGATTGGTCAAAAAATGGATGAGATATGAGCAAAAAACCACGATAACCTCTAATTTTTTCAAAAAATCCCTTGTTGTTGTTGTATTTTTATAACTTTTTCCTCTATATCTGGAGAAAAGCGAAAATTAGGTACAAACATTAAGGTTATCCATAGACACCATCCCACAAAATGAGGCCGGCATTAGAGAAGTGGGCGTGGTACCTCTCGTACAAAAAATATCAAAAATTGTATAAAAACTTGAATTTTCGCACTCTCATATGACCTATATTACGCCTTACATATTAAAAGATCGGAAATCTTTAATAGAAAATATTTTCTAAAAATGTCGGAAAAATCGGTTCAGATACAAAAAAGTTATGACCAAAAATAATTTTTTGTGGTTAAAATAACCCCTTTCGGGAACCATAGATCTTCTCGAATCTAGAAAAATCGGTTCAGGTGCAAAAAAGTTATGGCCGAAATATAAATTTTTTTTCAAAAATACCCATTTCCGGTAACCATGAATTTTCCCTAGTCCAAGTAAATGGTAAATTTCTTCTTAAACAGACTTGCGTTTTGTAACACATAACAAATACATATCCGTCTATTTTTCTGTATAAATGGAAAGAGAGAAAGTTTCCAAATTATGTACATCTTGGTTATTAAAGCACAACATCCGACATAATGTGGACGGTTTGGATAATATTTATATCTTAAGAATGGTGTTTACATAACTTTTTGTTCTTATTGCACCATACTCTTACTTGTATTTTTTTTTTTTTTTTTTAATTTTGATGAACTTGAGAAATTTGTGATGGAAAGACTCAGCACAGAAAAAATAACCAAAATTAATCAATTTTGTTTTGAAAGTCAGTAGTAGACTAGTCAAACACAAAAATCAAATCGAATAATAAGCGTTGCCGCTGTGTTTCACCACAATGGTCACCTCAATAAAAATATGGCTCACCCAAAATAAAAATAAAAAATAAAAAATTAACAACAAAGCACCCACTAAGATTCACAGCATAGTGTGGAATAACTTTAGAAAACACCATTAGAGCATATTTTTTTTTTAACGACGAATAAGTTGAGGTAAATGTGAAGGCATTCCATATTGGGCAATAATTATAAATTTGTTTAAGATACGAGGTAGAGGTCCATCCAGAATTATGGTTCCAACAAGATGGAGAAACAGCTCACACAGCTAGTCTTAATATGGCCCTTTACTTTTCGTTATTATAACGTAACTTTTAAATGACCTCGAATCCGTTGCTGTTACCTTCAAACATCTCAGTTGATGTGATATCCAATTTCGAAATAAAAAGAGCTTGTGAGGCAAACTTACGGGAATTAATGATCAGTTTCTCATACTAAATATATCGGTTATTTATTTATGGAAATCCCTTTACAGATTAAACTTTAATTTTTAATGGGAATTTATCATCTGGATGATATAAAATTTTGTCCTTATTTTTATACCCTTCACCACAGGTGGAAAAGGGTATATATAAGTTTGTCATTCCGTTTGTAATTTCTACAATATTGATCTTAGACCCTATAAAGTATATATATATATATATTCTGGGTCCTTATGAGGAGAGAAGTTGATTTAACGATATCCGTCCGACTGTCCGTCTTACGTTTGATATGTGTTTTCCGGAGACTCAAGACACGATAGCGGCTAGGTTGTTTTACATTTATGTCACATATAGTCTACCATTTCGTGCTATTGAAATTCAGAAAGATCGGTCCGCGAATGGCTGAGATATGACGAAAAAGCCACGACTGCCTCTAATTTTTCCAAAAAAATCCCTTGTGGTTGTTTTATTTTAATGCGTTTAATTTTAAGTATACAAGCCCATAAACAGAATAAAGAAACAAACAAGTAGACTCAATATATTTTAATTCGGCATAGCCGAATATAGCACTCTTACTTGTTTTTCCTATCTCCATAAAATCAAGCCTTCAAAGGCTTAATTGCCATAGGCTTATTTCAATAACATACGAATATATAAATAGTGGTTCCAGCGAAAATAAATAAAAGGCGATAATTATTTACATATAAGTATTTTGAAGCCTTGTCTGTATTGCAAACTAAAGCTAAAGTTTCAAAATTTTTTAGTATAGCATTTTTGTCAGATTTGCTATTTTATTGGTTAATTAACCTCATTTCAGTAAATTACACATACCTGGAAATAGAAAAAAATATATATTGCTGTTTAAAAAAATACTAAAACTTGCAAGACCCTGTCGAAATTACAAAATTACTAAAAATAATAATGTGTGTATTAAAACAAACAACCATTTTAATTAAGGCCAACAGTGGCAAAATAACAATAATAATTGTAAAGCAAAAAGCAAAAAAAAAAGTAATCACTTACTTTCAAAATAGTTCAACTTATAAAAACTTTCTTTTGTATAAAACGGGTTTTTGCAAATTCTATCCACATAAAAAGAGAAAAAAAAAAAATACAAGGTAACTACAGGAAATTCATTATTATTCTATTATGCAAATCCTTTAAGTAACACAACAAGTAACACAGAAATAACAACGACTCTCATAGAAACAGCAATAATACCAGACACATGCACACACAAGAGTTGCATTTATGTTTGAGCAGTAAAACCAATACAAAAACGAAATCTAATACACGGATTAAGGGGGTTCGTCAAAAAAAAAAAAAAAAAATACAAATCTTTCTTAAGTCGGAAGTTTTATGGAAGGAAAATCTATCGTAGTAAAAAAGGTAAAGCGGGTCAACTTTCTTTTTAGAAGGTCGAGATAATTAAATTTGGATAACTTGTTGTTTTCAGCGAAGCTTATCACAATACCACATTTTGTTAATTTTTTTTGGGAGAAAAGCAATTTTAGACAGAGACTTTGAAAGAGTTGTAGACAATTACACTGGTTTACAGCCAAAAAATACCAAGAACGCCCAGGGTTGTCAGATTGATTTTGACCTTTTCCGCCAAATTCAATGTCAAAAATCGCCAAAATCGCCAAAGCCTTTGTTTACAAGTTTTTGACAATAAAATACATATTTTTTAAATTATTAAAAATATTTTTTATAAATTCTAAAAAATAAATTCGTTCCGTATCGCTAAAATACGCCAAAACTTCAAAAAAGTCGCCATAATATATATTTTGTTTTATTTTTATATAGAGCGAAATAAAAATAGTTAGTAAACACAAAAAAGGTACGATGTACGATGAAGGTACTTAAAGCAACAAATAAAGAATTTTTGCGGTTAGTACTAAACAAATATTAGAAATAAAATAGTTGCACTTTTATTATATACACGCAAAGAAAAAACATGGCTGAGGTAAACATATTCTAAGAGCAACATATTATGATAAGAATTATGATTGTAGTCACCATATTAAGATTATTATTATATCATATTATGACTAAAGATACTCGTACTATTACATCATAATATTTTTCCCTTAATCATATTATTATTCTGTTAATCATACTAAGTTAAGAAGTAATCAAATTATTGTCATGTTAATCATAATAAGCTAAGATATTAATCATATTATTGTCATGTTAATCATAATAAGCTAAGAAGTAATCATATTATCATCATGTTAATCATAATAAATTTAGAAGCAATCATATTCTGATACAGCACCTTTCATAGCTGTCATAAAAATACAAAATAAATTAAAATATGTTTGCATCGATTTTTTATTTTGTGGCTTTTACAATTTTTCTTAATGTTAATCAAACAGCGGAGTTCAATATAAGGCTTACAAAAGAGCAAATGAAGAATCTGTGGTTTTCATGGGCAACCGCATGTGTCCATTTTTTCGATTTTAAGATGTTGATGAAATATCGTAGCACTTTTATAAAATATAACGAAATATCTGTGTGTTTTGTTGTTGGATTTTACAAAAAAACTATGATATTTTGCATTTGCACTATTACATCACTAACACTTGAATGAACTCCGCTAATATTTTAATTTTTTAATTTCTTTAAACTTATTTTTTTAAGGAATTTTATCTTTTAATTGTTTAACCGCTCACAAATAAAAAAACGACACAACTGCTTAAAAATTATTTTACAAATGGCGCTAACATAATATGATTAGAGTAAAAATAGTTTGATTGCATCTTTAACATAATATGATAAATGTATAGAAAGTTATCATGTTATGGCTATTAAATATCATGATATGGTTGTGAGAAATATAATATGTTGAGAAAGTTATCATAATTAAGTTGTTAGAAAAATAATTATTTTTCGGTCAACAATACTCAAATTCATAATTGCGATAAACATTGATATGTTTACAGTAACTATAATATTGTTGATATTGAATAAAAATAACAATTATTTGTGTACGACAACAATATATTGTTACATTAAACATAGTGTTGTTGCCGTAACCATGCCCAACCATATTTTTCTCTGCGTGTATCTAAACGCTTCACCAGCAAGACTCGCTATTTGTCTTCTTATTTGGAATACTTTGTGAGGGTATTACATTTATTCAACGAAAGTACAAAAGAAGTGCAAAATGTACTATTCCCTTTCATATAACTTCCCAATAAAAAATGGAGCTTCCAACGAAGCAGATTTGTAAGGGAGAAACATAAGGGTTTCGCTTACCATTGCGCTTACGGAAGACATGAATTTTATATAAATATTGTTGGATGTAACGATCATATTTACAGACTGAATGTTTTGATACAGTTATTTTTTTTTATTCTCCCTTACAAACCTGCTTCGTAGTAAGGGAATGCCGTAGCACTTGAAATGTTATTTTTTTTTTAATAAAAGTTGTTGAGAGTTCTTTCACTTACTTTACTGCATTTCTGTATGTCTTATTGCGTAGCGCATAATTGTGCGCTTATTTTTTAAATGTACCTTTAGTGCTTCGCAAAATGATAAAATTTTTTATTGGGTTATAACTCCTAATAACGCGTCTAGAAGTTCGTATTGCATTCTAATTCGAAGGCGAGTTCATAGTTTTTACACAGGCATTACTAGTTGTAATTACCTCATATAAAGGACAGCCAAAGTAAAGTCCTTGAAATTGTAGGTACCGGCCGTATCCTTGTAGCTTTAAAATGTTGGCCTAAACTTATTTAGTTATCTTTCCAATTAACCAACGCTAATTTTTTTCATTGTGTTTCATAAAAGGTATGATAGGATTTATAAAAATCTTTAAAATATCACTAACAACAACGTATTTTATCTGTGATAATAAATTGCCACATACGTAATGTGATAATGTTTATAGACTTAAAACATATTAATGTTTTAAGGAGTTCTATTTATTGATTTTTTTAAGTGCCATTTGTAATATAAAAAACACTTTTCTAGAAGATTTTCATTAACTTCATCAGCCATTTGAACACCCCTTCAAATGCCTATCATTCATAAAAAAGCGAGATTAAAAATAATATTATTGAATTTAACGAATTTCAAAACAAATTCATAGGTCATCAAAAAAAAGCCAGTTGGCGATTTTAACTATTTTATAAATCGCCAAAAAATCGCCATGTCGCCAAATCAAAAATTAGGTCGCCAAACATGTTTGAAAATCGCCACGTTTGGCGAGAAATCGCCACATCTGACAACCCTGAGAACGCCACATGCCTAGATAAGTTAATCGGGACCTTGGACCAGATTAGCATAACTACTGCAGTAATTAGCGGACACTGGACGTTAGGGTCTCTTTCGAGGATACGATTAGTCAATGATTACTGTCGGAGTTATCATGATGGAGAGAAGAAGATACCCGTGCACTATTTTTTGTTTTAATATCCTGGTCTACAGTTTACAACGGAGTGTAGACTTGGCATGCCAGAGTTGTCTTGATTTATGCTGAAAATAACTTAAGGCACGTTTTATTTTCGTTAGGCAAAATGATTTTTTACACTTAGCAGTGACTTTTTTTGTATTTTATACCTCTATACCAACATTAAGCTTAGATTTATAGCGGTTGAAAAAATATTTTTAAAGTTTAATAAAAAAGTTTATAAACTTTCACCTTTTCAATTTATTTTAATATTATGGCCTCCCTAATTCAAAGCCGCCTCAAGTCATAAATTTTTACTTCCTAGACAAACAAGAACATGTTGCTATATACACTAATATTTCGATAAGAAAAAATCGTAAGTACAGTGGTTCAAAAGTACAAGAATTGTAGAGAAAATTAAAACTTTATTTAGGCCGCTGATCGTATCGTTGAAATCCAACGCAAACTAATCGAATAAAAAAAAACAATATAAAAAACTAAATCTGAGTAAAAATATATACAGTCGGGCCTTGATTATCCCTGATCCGGTTAACCGGTAACCCCGATAAATCGTAATGGCCAAAGATCAGTCTATTGTTTTTTGTTTGCAATGTTTTCAAACTGTTTAGATGTCATTGGTGGTGCAATACGCCCGCAGATCGAAAATTAAAAATCAGACTTCACAGTGTCACCCGCTTGAACATACTGAAGATTCCCTGAAAATTTCATCAAAATCGGCCCAGCCGTTTTGGAGTCCATACGTTACATACACAAATACACACATCCTGTTTTATATATATAGAAGATTTAATTAAAAAATTAACATAAACTTCTTGAGATAATTTTTTTAATGTAAATATGCATGTACACGAATGTTCACTTGTTAAATAATAAAAATATTAAAAAAAAATGTATAATCAAAATTGTTTTTCGCTTAACCGTGAAAATCAATTATCCGTAATGCTTCTGGTCCCGACTATCACGGATTATCGAGTTATAAGTGATATCAAAACAGTTATTTTATAACAGTTTTTTGGCTATTTTCCAATGAAAAAAAAAGTAAGTCGCAAATATCATTTTATGTACATTGACACCAAAAGCTAGCCGCTGGTGAAATCACTACAATTTTTATAGCAGTATATGTATACTAATCAGTTTGCATTGCAATTAAATAATTCGTCGTTAAAAATTAAGAAAATATCACAAATGGTTTTATTTCAAAAGATAAAATAAAACTCCTTAAAAGGGTTTTATTTTTTGACGGCGGTATAAAACTTCTGCTTAATATCCTTTGTACACTTGCATAATTTTCGGAGGAACATGCGTTAACACTTGAAACATCTGCTAACAATAAAAAATGTCACCATTTCGGAAAAAAAAAATTTATTTTTTTTAAATATTTTCTTTGAAGTTTTGTTATTTTATTTAGGCTTAATTTCACTAAATTTAATTTTCATTAAATTATTTTATATTTATATATTTTTTTTCTACAAAAGTACCAAAATTCTAAAAGAAAACAAATAAACGTATTTGAAATTGATTTTGTTAAATAAAAAAGATAAAACAAAAAAAAAAAAAAAATAAAGTTGCAAAATAGTAAAAACCTGACAAATGGTAACGCTGCTTTCATATAAAAATGCCATTTTGTCAGTGCTGCCACAATAAAAATAGAATTTGTTGCCACTAGAAAGGTGATACTAAGCAAATCGAAAGATGTAAAAGAGATCAAAATGAGATTTTATCATCTTGTTAAGTTGTTGAAGAATTTCGATTTTAAGCCAAATATATATCTTATCGGAAAATTTCAACATCTTTGCAAATTGATGTTAGATGTTAAATATTGACAAGTGTGAAAAGGCTATTAGGATTCAACCAGTTTTCAAGCTGTGGAGTTGAGATCGAGAACAGTATAGGTCCCCGTTGACTCTAGGTTAGATTAGGTTCCATTGGCAGCCGTGATCAAGCACAGCTCACGTGGGTCCATTAATTAGTTCCCGTTGTGTTACGATATCACGCCGTCTCCCATGGGTCCTATGAAATCTGGATGCAGCCATCCGGTCGATTCAATAAAGGAGTGGATCCTGTTAACATCAACATCAAAGAGACAAGTTTTGGCCCCAAAGGCTCTTTGACCAAACATTTCGAGTCTTAAGTCTCCGAATGCCGGGCAATTACAGAGAAGATGTTCCGTTGACTCTTCCTCCTGCTCATCGCCGCAACTTCTACACAAATCATTATAAGGAAGCCCCAGCCTCTGGGCGTGCCTCCCAATGGGCTAGTGACCAGTTATAACCGCAATTAGGTTTCTTAGATAATGTCTGGACAGCTGTAATGCCCGCCGTATCCTTTTTTCATCTATGATGGGCAAGATTTTCCTGGTGGCAATAAGATGAAACTTGTGCGCTATAAGTTGCTTACACCTTGGAAGTGAAGCGGCTACATAATATGTGCAACCGTCCTGATTCAAAGTGGTACTTGCATACGCCAACGTCCGGGGACCCAATTAAGGGTCACCAGTGAAGGTCTCGCTATCTCCTCCAGAGACATCCGGCATTCTCGCATAATTCTCGATGTGATGAACACATTCTCCAGGGATTTTATGGCCGCCTTGCTATCTGTAACAATGTGAACTCTTCCAGATATTTCACCGTACCGGATGCGTCTCCCGGCTGTGTGGATGTCCATTATCTCGGCCTGGATGACACTGCAGTGGTCCGGCAGCCTTATAGGAATGCTCCAGTTTAGCTGCTCGGAGTATATGCCGATACCATACAATGCTTTAGACCACCCGTCCGTGAAAATTCGAATCGCATTCGCGGGACATCATAGTGGACCACGTTATCCAAAATGCTTGCCGTGAAGCCAGGATCAAAGATTGGCTCGGTGTGACATAATCAACATCCATGTGCGAATTAATATCATTCAGAATGTAAGCATGTCCGATATTGTATTCCCTCCATACTCTGGTGGCCCTTAGTCTTACCGCTGCGTTCGCAGCTAGCCTTTTCGTCAAAATGTCTGGTGGTAACCAGTTTAAAATCGTAAACAATGCTTAAGAGGGGGTTGTTCTAATGGCACCTATTACCGCTATCGCCACCATTCTCATTGTACGTTCAAACCTGGTTTGCCCGTTGGCTCTAATATAAAGAGTTTTGTAAATTAAAGTTTTCTGGATAACTGCTTTTTTCAGTCCTTCCTAAAATCATATCATAAATATTCGTTGTCCTAAATTCTATAACGATTAGGCTTTATCCATACCAGGAAAGAGACCAAAACTTAATTTCAATAAAGCTTTTTTTTTTTAAAAATTCAATTGCTAAATAAAATGTGTTAAATTTCTTATCTGCCTAGTCATACAAAAATATCCCCCTGGCCAGATAGCAGCCACACGTATTAAGATTGGATAAATAAAATTTTAAATAAAAAATTTCTGTATGAATAATAAAAAATAGCCTTCAACATCATCGATTAAGACAATATTATGAGCTTGTGCTTATGTGTGTAACAAATAGAATTATTAACTCATGACCGACCTTTTAGCATATCGATCAACTCAGAATCACTTTTTATGGGCACAAAGACTCTATTCCGGAAAGAAGTTTGTATGGGGACCATGTTAAAATATGGACTGATTCCCACCATACACAATATGTAGCATATGAAGCAAATTTCATCAAACTTTTACAGAACGCACTGTAGTTTGCGCACAAATTTACATGAACAGACAACCAGCCAGTCAGCCAGACGGACGGATGGATGGACGGACATTTTTAGATCGTCTCAGGAATTGATGTTATGCTTTATAAATTAAATTTTAGTCATAGAATAATATAAATAATAAAAATATATTTCTATAAAAGTGCCTTAAATGTAAAGCTTTTAAAAAAGTCTGCCAAAATCTTTCCGATTTCGCAGAAAACTCTACTATTTTAGTGAAGACACAAACCTACGTCTGCCATTTTTGGCCAGCACTGCGTATTAGTTTTATTTTAAAACCAAAACTAATTTGTTTTTTTTTTTTATTTCATCTTGGTAAAAAATACAATTAAGTCCTAACATATAATAACAAATTATTAAGTATTTTTTCTAACTATACCACTGTTCACTAGAAAACAGTTTTTATTATACAATTTCCAGTGGCATTGATAGAAATGAAAAAGCGGGAATAAAAGAAAATTTTGAAGAAACCTGTTTTTATTTTAACAGCGTCAACATCGTTAACCTCGTGCTACATGCAACGTACTAATGTTATTTATTCGCCAAAACTAACACAACATTTTATGTTGCAAATGTAGATGGGTCTGTGTGTATGTCTTCGTTTTATAAGAATTTTCTTGCATACGTTCCTGTTTTGCATTTCTTGTATGTACTTTTTTTAACATTTTATTTTTCAATACTTTACAATTATTTTATGACAGCCAGTCTTTTCTCTTACTTTATACTTTAACACTTACTCATTTGTTTACTACCACTAACACATTAAGAGACAAACAGTAATCCAAAAGACACCGATACATATGCATATACTAACACAGGTGTTCATGCACTTAAATCCATAATAATAAGTTAAGGAACTAAAATTGGCAGTGTGGAGGATTTTATTCCCTACAGAAAGAATTAAAAAGTGAACAATGAAAATAAAGTTTCTCTTTGAGTTGTTAAGACAAGTTTTGATTGTTGATTTTACAAAATATCGGTCACAGTTTAGCGAAACTTAAGGCAATAATTTGCCATAAAGGCCACTTTATTTAAAATTGTTTGATAATTCGACTATAAATTGACCAGGGGTCTAATCACCGCATACGATATCGAGCAAAATTGATCGAAATTATTTATTTTGATATCATGAAACTCGATATCGAATGAAATGTATTTAATTTGAAATAAAAGCATTCGATATCGAGTAACTTGACATTACATTTATCGAGTTTTCATTTGATACGTCAGTGTCTATCGTATGCAAAACATTTCGATAGTTTATTCGATACGATAGTATCGAATGCGGTGATTAGACCCCAGCTCTTCATATAAATTTAAATTCGAAAATCGCAAAATAAAATTTAATTATTTTGAAATAAGTCTTTTAGAACTTAAACTTAGAATATGCCTTTTTATTTGATCAATCCATAATTTTAGCATTGGTTTTGCACTTACGGTAAATATTTTTTTCTGTATGAAGTATTGGAAAGAGCGTGAAAAAGTTCAATTTGATGTGACACCACTTTGAGAAAGTTTTATAGATCTTATTTACAGCCATGTTTTGACAATCGCACGATTTAAAATAGCAAAACACCAGATTTATTTTATGGTGCTTTCAATCTGTTTTTAGTTTCTTAAAACTATTCTAGTTACCTTGACATACTTTTGCAATTTGAAGTCGCCAAACTTCTTGGGATTTCGATTTACAGAACACCTAGTATGCGTCTTTAAGTTAGAATCGCAAATGTTAAGCGTCTTGCGATTGTCAGAAAAGGTCCGATAATTATTTGTATTTCAATAAAATCATATAAACATAGACCACACCTACACTTCTGATAATAGTTTCCTTACAGCCCCTTGCCCAACGATCTCATCTCAATGCCTAGCATAAACAAATGGCAAATGGCGATAAATTCTAGTCCTGCTTTGAAATTTGCGAAGAAAACAGATAGAAAATACACCGAAATAGGCATGGGAGGGCTTTACATCCCAAGACGGCGAGCAAGGCAAATTTTCATCGAAAATCATCGTGAGCAACGAGGTCCATCTCTATTTAAAAACAAAGCAAACAGAATTCTGGGGCACCATAAATCCACGTCTAATACACGGAGGGCCATTACACCAGCTCAACGTTATTGTATGGCGTAGTGCTTATGCTGGACTACTGTTTACGGCAAGCGCTCGCAGATCTTCTCCTACCTCGACTGAACGAATTGGGACTAGAGAATATGTGGACATAATTGAGCAATGGCGCATACTGCACCACATACAACCAAAGTTCAGAAGGTTGCATTTTCCTTTCGCCAAATATCTTGTTTTGGTTATTTGCACTGGCTGGCAAAATTGCCCGATTTAACCATTCTGGACTTCTGTTTGTGGGGTTTCTTGAAGTCATGAGTCTATGGAAACCAGCCTTAGAGTCAGTCCGGACTCCGGAAAGAGAAAATCCGTCAGGAATGCAGGAACCTATCGCTGGAAGTTCAAGCAACAGTGATGGAAAATTCAATAAAGCAGGCCCGTACAGCTATGAATTCTAGCGACGGCCACTTGACCGATGTCATTTTGTTCCTTAAGGGTACTTTTACAATATCACAAAAGTCGTACGTATTTTGAGGAAAATACAACGCTGTCAAGATAAGCTGTTTTGAAAAATGTCCAACAACAACAAGATAAGGAAAGCATTTTCGTCAAAAAATCTTAAGACTTGTGTGATAGTGTAAACTACCCTTTAATACAAACAAAATTTTGGCATCAAATAAACACAATCAAAAAGCAAAACTAAAGTATTGCTCCTTTGTATATCTAACTAGTTGTTTCTTAACTTATTCTCGGTTCAAACTAAGAAAGTTTTCTTTCAGAAAGTGTCTTTATGTTCCAGTGTTGCCAAATTAGCTATTAAGTGGCTCGATTAAGCTGTTGTTCCTCTTAATTAGCCACAAAAAAATCATTAATTTGGCTATAAGTAATTTGACCAGCCTTTTTTGATGCCCACACACACACATTTTCGAGATTGTACGCTATTTGGCAACCATTGTGAATCATGGAACCGGCAAAAATATATTGTTTATTGTAGGTATTTTGTTTAAGCTTTGATATTGTTGCAAACAAGAATTTTGAGTATTTGTAATTCTTATTCACTCTACAGTTTGGGGTCCCCAGGTAGGTTAGCTGGTAGTGAGCTAGTCTATCAGCGCCGGAGTTGCGGGTTCGATTCCCGCCAGAAACTCTGGTTCCTTTCCTGCAGACAAGCGTAAAGCTTCGCGGGATTAGTTTTGGGGATTTAAAAAATAATAGCTTTTGTTAAGTTTTGTTGGGCCAGATTTCCTGACGATCTGGCCTAAGCAACCAGTTAAACGAGCATAGAAACCCTCTATCCAATAGATAGCGATAAATACCAGTGCATTTATCAAGAATGAAAGTTGGGAATTAAGCACGAAAACCCAAATCTTATTAATTAAAAAAATTAAATTTACAAAGTTAAGGTTCATATACGAGATTTTTATGTAGAATATTTTTTAACTATCAACATCTCTATGTGATTTGTTCGTCTAAAGTGCGTAAAAGATGACCAGCCAGCCAGCCAATTGGACTGGCAGTCAACGTTAGAAAGTGTTTTTAATCGATTGGAATAATAAAAGGTAAGTCTAGAACTAATGTTTCTATGTATCCACTATTATGGTGTGGGTAGATTTATCTGAACATAAACCACAATATTTTGAGAAGGAACATCTCTTTTAAATTAACCCTAGAAAATTAAACTCCACCGATGATGCGTAACAAATGTCTCTTTTTTTTAAATTTAGTTGTTTGCGCTGCTTAAAATATGAGGTTTGGTGTAAGAAATGATGATCTAATTTTTCAGGTCAATCCGACGGTGCCTAGCCGTGCCGGGTGGGGCCCAAAGTTCCCCATATTATAAAAAAAAAAAAACATATTTTCTATCAGATCTTTATAGTTATACTAGTTGAAAACCCGAAAATCAAAAATATGGCTTCGTTACGATCTTCCGCAGAGAAAGTACTTCAAGTGTGCCAAATTTCAGCTTCCTCTGTCATCAGATGGCTTCAGAAAGTTGCGGAAAGAATAGGACATACATGCAAACATCCTGACATACTAAGAAATTATATGTTGTATAGATAGATTAAAGTATTTGCAGTTTAATATTTTAGTATGATACGAACGAAAGATTTTTAACTAATTTTAACTAATTCGGGGTCGCTGAATCCAGTGGTGTTAGCCGTTTTTTTAGGTTAGCTTTAGTTTTCGAGATATACCGTTATTTCGAAAATTAAGGATGTTGCACAACATATGTTCGCGCAACTCAAAAACGCTTTAGCTTATTGAAAAACTAAAAAAAACCGAAATTCCGCAATAAAATTTACTTTAAGAAAGGTAAAACGTTTTTCTTATATGCGCAGTCGTTTTAGAAACATAATTTTTTTTCTGGAAAAAAAAAAATACATTTTTTATTAAAATTTCGGAATTTTTGTTTTTAAAAATTCATAAAAAATTGAAAAATTCAGCTATGCTTCTAATTTTATGCAGACATATAAAAATTTGATTTTATGTATTCACAAAAGACGAACAATTTTAATTAATTTAAGAATTTTATTAAAGCGCCACATCTTTTGTGAATACATAAAATCAAAAGTTGTTTACAGATTTTAATCATTTATAGCTTGTTTTGTTTGCAATGTTGTTTTTTATATGACTGCCTAAAATTAGAAGCATAGCTGCATTTTTAAATTTTTTATGAATTTTTAAAAACAAAAATTCCGAAATTTTAATAAAAAAATTATTTTTTTTTCCAGAAAAAAAATTATGCTTCTAAAACGACTGCGCTTATAAGAAAAACGTTTTACCTTTCTTAAAGTAAATTTTATTGCGTAATTTCGGTTTTTTTTAGTTTTTCAATAAGCTAAAGCGTTTTTGAGAGGCGCGAACATATGTTGTGCAACCTCCCTAATTTTCGAAATAACGGTATATCTCGAAAACTAAAGCTAACCTAAAAAAACGGCTAGCACCACTGGATTCAGCGACCCCGAATTAGTCAAAATTAGTTAACAATCTTTCGTTCGTATCATACTAAAATATTAAACTGCAAATACTTTAATCTATCTATACAATATATAATTTCTTAGTATGTCAGGATGTTTGCATGTATGTCCTATTCTTTCCGCAACTTTCTGAAGCCATCTGATGACAGAGGAAGCTGAAATTTGGCACACTTGAAGTACTTTCTCTGCGGAAGATCGTAACGAAGCCATATTTTTGATTTTCGGGTTTTCAACTAGTATAACTATAAAGATCTGATAGAAATATGTTTTTTTTTTTATAATATGGGGAACTTTGGGCCCCACCCGGCACGGCTAGGCACCGTCGGATTGACCTGAAAAATTAGATCATCATTTCTTACACCAAACCTCATATTTTAAGCAGCGCAAACAATTAAATTTAAAAAAAAAATCCCATACAAGATGCGAACAGTCTAATGCATACATATGGGTGTTTCTCTGGTTATGCACGCGACATTTGTACGCGTTTTATTGTGTTTGAATATTAAAAAAATAGAAGTGGATTGGAATTTTAGAAAGAATTCTAGAATCGTTACATTGTTTGTGATGAGTTCTTTCTAAAAAGTATATATAATGGTAAATTGAGCACTGGGTACCCAAATGCCATGCAATCAAAGTTGACTTACTCACGTGACAAAAATAGAAGTGCCTTTTAGGACCGTAAGAAAATGTGCGAAAGTAAGTGAATTGTAGGAGGTTTTTATTTCGGAAAAAATGTTTTTATAAAGGTTAGTAATGGGCCTATATAATCATGTTTTGTTCAAAAGCAACTATGCATGGGTTGGCGAAGAAAAAAATAAATTGTAAATTACGCACGTGACATTACGCACGTGACACTTTTTCCATATGTTTTTTTATTATTATCTCCACGCATTTTCCCATAAATGTCTTAAAATTTGCTTAACAAAAAAACTTAATACTCGTTTTACAATTGATTGTAATGGAGAGATTATGAAGAAAGAGTGTAAACATAACATATTTCTTGCATGTAAAATAAGTATATAAAAATGTCTTTAAAAGTCGAAAATACAGAAAATTATGAAATTTTCCAGTTTCCAGCCCAATTTCCTCAAGTAAAACAGCTCAGATATGCTAGGAAACCATTCTTTAATAAGAACATAGACTTTTTTTCTAATAATAAACAATAAAAGACGATGATAATCAACATTTTATTTTTTCATCCTGGTAGACCATTCTGGAGAAATGCACAAATCTTATTATTATTCCAAATATATATAGGCACATATATTGTTCCAAAACCGCATACACTAAATCTTTTCAAGTTCGTTTGACTTTACAATTTTAATTAGAAATCTGCAATGTGAAAACCCCGCTTTTTTCTTAAGTCTTCTTCTTATAAATGACACTAATTTTAGATCTTCATCTTAGTTTAAAAAAACATATGATGCATGCATGAAAAAACATATTGTTGGAAAAACGGCTAAAATTTTGAGTTTTAAATAAAGACTGACTTTAAAAAATATCGAATTTGATAGTAGTATTTCAATATCGATATATTGGTATTTTAAATATCGGCGATATATATCTATAATTTTTTTTTAAATATCGATATTTTGATATATCGATATTTTTTGGCTATTCTTACTTTAGTGTTAAAGGTATATTTCTAACTCCACGTTCTTATTAAAGTCCATCTTAATTTAGGGACTATTGAAATTTTCATAAAGATTGTTCTAGCGATAAAGGCGATAAGGTGCAACCAAACCTACAAACATAGATAAATTTTAATAAATATAAATATGTATGTACAAAGTTTCCGACTTCTTGGGATATACACAGTTTATAAATAGAAAAACAAAATATAAGCGGAATGGAAAACACAGCTCCAACTCTGTATGAGGTTGCATATTTTTTTTTTTTAAGTGCAAAATATTAAAAAAAATAAACAATACAGCTAAAAGTTAAGAACATAATAATGTGTGAAACATGGAATAAAAAGGAAAAATCATTTTCTACATCAACATGCTGAGCAAAAAGTTTAGCATTTTCATAACAATTTTTCTTGATTTTTTATTTTGTGTTAATTTTTTACGAGTTTATTATTATTTTTATTATACAAAAGCGTCTATGTGTTAAATTGTTTATTGTATGTTGGTGTATTGTTAAACAAAAATAAAGTTAACTTTATTTTTTTTTTTTTATATAGAACAAAATGCTTAATACTTAAATATTCAAACATACATACATATTTATTAATATGTAGACGTGTTAGTGTGTGAAAAAAAAAACATATGAACGGGTGTTAGTGTGTATTGGTGTTAGTGTGAAAATGCCACACTTTAGTTTTTCTAACTTAAGATTTTCTTTTGTTAGCATTTTTTTGTTTGCTGTAAGTGCTTGTGTAGTTGCACTTTGTTAAGTTTCTATTGCACTGGAGCTATTATTAAAATATATAATGAAAAAAAATGTATATGTATGTATATTCCTTTTATTGAATGGCATTTTAAATACAAACATTCTAATTTTTCTAAAGCCATAATCTTAAGAAGTGAAAAGACTACATTCAGCGGTGTCAAATCTGTGGTACCAAAGTATTAAATTTATGAATTCATGTTCAGATGAACATACCGGCATGTTAGAATGCATTATTCAGCTTTTCCGAATATTTTACCCACTTCTGTCAAATGTGTATTTAAATACTCCAAAAAATTAATGGCCAATTTTCAGGATTGATATTAAAGCACATTTATTTTTAAAATCGTTTTAAATACAAAATGCTCTTCTTCACTAAAAACTTAAGTGAAACTTAAGTCACCGATGTGGTACACTTAATTTCAACTTAAGTTTCCATTGTAATACTTTAGCAAGGTGGCCTCAATATCACAACAATACAACAACAACAGGCGAAGCATTAACAGTCAGCTGTTTTTTCATACCACCTTGTAAATAATTACACTTTTTTATATATTTTTTTTTTTGTGTTTAGTAGTGCTACCATACTTTTATCTTAATTAAATAAGACTTTTCATATAAAACTCAAAAAACCAATCTGATTTAAATACGATTTAAGTTTGTTATGAAAATTAACTTAATATTGATTTAAATACTATCCTGAAAATTGGGCATAAGACAGGAAAAAAAATTCTAGCAAAAGCCAGATAAGAGGAAATTTCTGCAACTCACATTTTTATTTTAACGTAGGTAGACATTGATTAACCTTAAAAATTTTATTTAAGTAAAATTTTTTGGATTTTTGCTTTTATTTATCACATAGGAAAATAAACTTATTTTCGACATTAGAAAATGCTTGAAAACCGTGTTTCCAAATAAAACACAATGTGAAAATCAAAAATTGTCGAGCCGCTCTAAACAGTTTTATGTTTTATGTTTTTATTTATTTGATTTCCAATACAACAACATATAAAATCTTATAATTATAGCAGTGATAACCAAGCAACAAAAATACGATAAGTGACTGCTCGCGAGCCTATGGAGTGGTTATGACTGAATTATAGCAATGGATTTTTAAATTGTATAGGAACGTGACGTAAAATATTTAGTATTTATTTAAACTAGTTGTTCGCCTTATGGTCAAAATTCGACCATAATTTTTTTTTTGTAAATACATATGAAGAAAACATAATTCATCTAAGTATATATGAATTTATTTGTTTCGGGCATTTATTTTTTCCTTCAAAGTGGATCGATTTGGCGAGGGACCAACCTCCGGTTCATATTTTATCTTCTACGTGAGTTAATTTAATTTTGTAAGTTCAGTATAAAAAATACCAATTGCAAAACAAAAAAGTATCAAAAAGTCTCCTTTATATATTGTCATCCACTCAGGACGTTGCACGTTTAATTTTATGTTTCTATGTCTAATATTAACGAAAATTAATCAAAGTACCAGATGTAGAACGAAAAGTACCAAAAAGCTCCCACATGTTCTTATTCACCCAGTTTAATGTATAATTTTATCCTTATCCAGATGAAAAACAAAAAATACCAACATTTTTTATCTTATAGGTTATCACTCACTCAGGATCCTATACCTATAATATTATGTTTCTACACTGAAAAAATTTTCTTCACAGATCCAATGAAATTTACATTAAAATTCAACCTATGTAACCTTTCATTGGATTAATGAAGGATTAATAAAATCAATGACAAAATTTTCATTGATTTTATGAATCCTCATTGAAAAAATGGATAAAATAAACGTTTGTCATTAAACTAATGCAAAATTTTCATTGAGTTTCCCGTATTTCCCCTTTTTTTCTCCTCCTAAAGGTTCGGTTGACAAACAAGGGAAGAAAGCGTTCTTAACTGTTTTGCCTGGTCCGATTTATATAGTCGAAATATTCGAAACCCGGTTTCTGAAAAATGTCGAATAATCGATCACCCTAATTTTTATTGTTTGATAACTGAAAATAAATTTTTATTTATTTATTTTGCATTTGTGTTAGTAACAATTTTCAACGCTTATACCCAGGGGTAACTAGAATGAGGAAAGAGGCCTAATAGAAGGCCTTATTTAGCAGTCACAAGCAGTCAGAAGCCCTTCTCGACTCATTCCATACTTATTTATTTTTTACACAGGTTGTTATTGGGCGCAAGGCCTTCCACACTTTCTTTAAAAACAACTTCGATCCCTTCCTAAAGAAGGGAGTAAGGAAGGTCACTAAAAATAAAAAGTAAATAAAACTGAACACCTTCCTTTCTCCCTTCTCAAAGAAGGGAGTAGGGAATGTATACTGTATATTTCAGAAGGTCTTTTAAAAAGAAGTTTATACCTTCTAGAAGGCATATTTCTGAAGGCAGGATATCATGCGAAGCGAATCTTTTAGAAAGGAGTATAGAGGCCTTCAAAAAGGCCTGCCACTTGCGGTCCTTTCAATATTTACCGCTGGGTAACTCTGAAATTATTGAACAGATTTTAATAAAATATACATTGTGCACTTCTTTCAGTAAATGCCTCTTAAATGGTGTATATTTTGTACAAATCGGTTAACATACAGATGAGGAAAGTGTTCTTAACTGTTTTGACTTAGCCGATTTATATTTAGATTTGTTACATAGCAGAATATCTTTAGTTTGTCTAAAATCTTTATGGATGAAGTTTCCTGATGATCTGGCCTAAGCTACCAGTGAAATGCATAGGAATAGCTTATCCCATCAACAATAAATTTCAAGTGTTTTTGTCAAGAATAAAAACTGGGAATTAAGCACGAATAGCAAAATCTTTTGAAATTAAAATTTTGTATTCCCAAAAATTGAAATTACTTTTTGATAATAAACAGGCAAGCACGGCCTAAAAAACACTTAATTGACAACATCTTTTGTAAGTTGTTGTTGTTTTTATTTTGTTTTTCTTAACCTACTTACAACTACAATTAATGTTGAGAGAATTTCAACTAATTGTAGTGGGGAATGTAAGATGAGATAAACCCACTTTTTTATTGTTGATGTGTTTTGTTCAAGCTTTGATATTGTTACAAGTAGAACTGTTGCTATAATTCTTATACGTTTAACAGTTTTATTTGGTTTAATATCTTTAGTTTGTCTAAAATCTTTATGGATGAAGTTTCCTGATGATCTGGCCTAAGCAACCAGTGAAATGCATAGGAATAGCTTATCCCATCAACAATAAATTTCAAGTGTTTTTGTCAAGAATAAAATCTGGGAATTAAGCACGAATAGCAAAATCTTTTGCAATTAAAAAAAAAAAAATTATTATTTTTCAAAATTAATAAAAACACACAATAGTAACATTAATTTTTACAGAGTGAATCATTTATAATGCTTTAGCAATTCTTTTTTAAAGTGAAGTGCGTTGCGTATAAACTCTGTGCTCGGTGCTAACGAGTTCTAAAGACGGATTGCATGAACGTAAAATTGCCACTCAGATACTAAAGTTCGCTATCTTATGTGAATAATTATCAAACAGATGGACTGGCTCAAAGGTGTAGATAATCTTCTGTAGAAGCGTTGAGGTTCTTATTTTCATTAGATTAAGTAATGTGACATTGTAGAGTTTTGTCACATATTCAGAAATCCGGTCATATTTCCGCAAATTAAACACATATCTTAAAATTGCATTGGACGTACATATTTGTTAGTTTTTAACGGCTGGCAGAATCACAACTTGCATATATTTCACAGCCATATGACAATGATGGCATAAGATATGTTTTTGCCAGCAAAATACGTATATTAAGTGGGGTTATATGTTGAGTGTTCCATAGAGTCCTTAGCTTTCCGTTTGTCTTCGCAGCTGCAAAATTTATGTGATCTGACCACGTAAGTGTGTTATTGAATATAATACCAACGTTTTTAGCAGATGTTACAATATCAATTTTTTGAGTGTCAAGCATTATCCGCGGTTCAAAAGGCAACTTTATTGTTTTCTTAGTTATTACAAGACACTTCGACTTTTGTGTTTTAAGACACAAACCATTTGCATTTGCCCAAACTGGATACGTTTTAGCTCCATATTTAACTTTTCAATACATTCACGTATGTTACTAAGGCTACTACTAATATAAAGTTAGACATCATCCGCGTACAAATGGGCATTGCAATATTGTAATTGAGCAGGTAGATCATTGACGTAAAGAGCAAACAGTAGGGGTCCGAGAATTGATCCTTGGGGTACACGCTTTGGGACTGGCAGCATTTGTGAGGTTTTGTTGTTTAAGAATAAGACATTAAACCAACAGAAGTCGCGGAAATATTTAACATTCTGTGCAACTTCCAGCAGAGAACTTCATGGTCTACCATATCAAATGCCTTTGAGTGATCTAGAAGAACAAGAAACGAAACTTTGCCATCATCAATATTTCCACGTATTTCTTCAGACACATCAATTAAGCCGCTTATACCACTATGCCTAGGGCGAAATCCTGACTTCCTTATCGTATGTAGGTAATTTTCATTTATATATTTGCTTATTTGATTATGCAGTAACCTTTCAAAGACTTTTGATAGATACGGAAGTATAGCAATTGGACGAAAGTCATTGTTTGTTTTCGGTGTTGGTATTAGTTTTGCATATTTCCAGCTTTGTGGATAAGCATTCTTTGTTATTATATTGTTAAAAAGATAGGTTATATGGGGTAAGATTTTCATAACAATCATTTTCAAAAATTTTGGGTGAATCTCATCCAAACCGACGGCATTTGATTCAATATTAAGACAGCTAGTCACTACATCACATTCATTTACACAATTAAAACTAAATGAAGTATTATGCCAATTTGTATTCTGGTTTGAATCAAAAAACGATAAATATGAAGAGACATTAGGAAGATTTGTAAATTTCTCGATGACCATTTCCAAATTTATATTTGAGGTGTACACAGCAGATGATTTTCCAACACCAATTTCACGTATTTCTCTCCATGTTTGTTTTCAACCAACGGCAGATGAAAACCGTGTGGCATAAAAGTCCGATTTGGCTCTTTTCATTTTTCTATTTACTTCCTTTCGTACTTTGCAATATTCGTCATAAAAATCTGGGATTTTAAAACTTTTCCATCGTTTATATAAGAAATCTCTGCGGTGAATAGCGGCTTGTATATCATCATTGAACCACGTCTTCTTTTTAGCTTTTGGTTTTAACGTTTTAATTGGAACAGATTTCTTAAATACATTTAATAAGTTATGTTCTAAGAAATTTAATTGGTTATCGACAGACGGCATATAATATATTGAATTCCAATCAATGTTAGACATTTCGGTTGACATAATGTTGAGGGGTGCTTTTATCGATGTAAAAAAATTAAAAGCGATTTGCAGACACCTGGTCGACACACGTTGCATAGAAAAACTTATCCAAAATCAATCTCCAATTGCAGCATTTATCACAAATAAAATCAGTTTTAATTAAAAATTTAATCAAGTGAATTAAACGTTTAATCAAGTGAATTAAAAGTTTAATCAAGTGAATTAAACGTTTAATCAATTGAATTAAAAGTTTAATCAAGTGAATTAAACGTTTTATCAAGTGAATTAAAAGTTTAATCAAGTGAATTAAATGTTTAATCAATTGAACTAAAAGTTTAATCAAGTGAATTAAACGTTTAATTGATACTATTAATTTGTTTACTGGCGCAAATGTAATTAATATTTTAATGGATACCACAAATTTTGTAATTGAAATCAATTTTTATTTGTTTCTGTGTACCCAAGAGTTCAAACATGACAAGTTTTCCATATCGCGAAATTTATTTTGGCATAGTTAAGAGCGAATCTAAAAATACTGCAGTCGAAACCAAAAACTGTCGAACAAAAAACAAAAATGTGTATAGAACTTTTTGCTTTTTGAATGAATCAAAAGTAAAAGCTACCTTTTTTTTTGGCCAATGACAAATGAAGAAGTGGAAGAAATGACAGTTTTCCTACTTTGACTGCAGTTTTTTAAACGCTGATTTAAAATTTAATTGAAGAAAATAAACAATAATATTGCAAGTGTATGGGCCGCTTAACAGTTATTCTTTAACTTTCTCCCTTACAAACCTGCTTCAAAGTAAGGGAATGCCGTCAACCTTTAAGAATTGATTAACATGGCTTAATGCATATGCTATTGCGTATCACAGAAGTATGTGCTTACTCATTTAAATGTACTTAAAATAAGAACATTTTGTCTGCCTGTGTAATAAACTTGTTTCCCTTTATGCAGCTCTTTTTAAAGTTTCGTAGTATTTTTATTTTACTTGTTTAAAGTTAAGCGAACTAGATAACTGCTATACCCCTTTTTCTTCTGATACATAATGGGTTAAATATTTTTAAGGGCGAATGCAAAATCCGTCACAAACAAAATTTTTTCAGAAAAAATTATTAAAAAAAAAACTTTTTCTATTATTCTCTCCCTCATCTCATAATTTACAAGGAATTGTAAAAAAAAAAGTTTTCTAATGATGTTGCATTATGTCTGCCACCATAAGTAGACACATTTCTTAGTTTTTTCCCCATCCCAAAAAAAAAAAAAACGTATTGAGAAACAACAACTTCTACAGTTTCTGCATTGAATTTTTACAAAATTTTAATGATTTCATGCTGGTCTTTAGTCTTGTATAACTTTTTGCTCAGAAAAGAAAAAATTTATGCTCAGAAACTATGAAAAAAATGAAAAAAGCAAAATCAAAACTTTAGTTCTCAGTTCTTACTCTTTTACTTCAATTCTAATATGTACCGCAACACAGTGTTTCGTTTCATTAGTAAAAATACAAGAATTAAATTCTAAGATTAATGCTCTTAATAACGTTATGTTCCTTTTCATAACAACAGAAAGTTTAAAATTCTTTGGGCTTCCAATTTCTTAGACTTTTTTAATTCCTAGCAACGTCTTCAGAAATTTCTTTATTTCGATGAAATCCCGGGAATTGTATTTGTTTTTTTATTTTTTGGTTATTTTATCAATTAACGGTATTTTAGAACAAAATAGCAAATCAGATCTAAAAAGTATGACTAATTTTTCATTGTGACGTACCTGCCTAGGCCTACACTGAAAGAATTTTCTTCACAGATCCAATGGATTTTGACATAGATCCAATGAAAAATTACATTAAAAGTCAACCTATGTAAGCTTTCATTGGTTTAATAAAGAATGCAGACGATGTTAAAATGTTTATTACATTCAACAACATTGATCAACAAATACTTCTGCAAGATGATATTAATTATTTGACATCTTGGTGTAGTGATAACTTAATGGAACTAAATGTAAAAAAATGTAAATATATGATATTCTCAAGAACGTCACCAAATAATGGCCTATATACTATGAATGCTTCTTTACTTGAATTGGTTGATTCCATCAATGATTTAGGAGTACATTTTGACAGAAAGTTGGATTTCAAGAATCACATCACGTTAACTACTAACAAAGCTACTGGTGTCCTTGGATTTATAAAAAGGTGGTCTAAAGAGTTTTCAGATCCTTATGTTACCAAGCAACTGTTTACTACTTTGGTTCGACCGATTCTTGAATATGGATCGGTGATATGGGATCCACAGTACTCAGTTCACTCTAACAAAATCGAGTCAGTTCAAATCCAGTTTTTATTATTCTGTCTTCGCGGATTGGGTTGGGACCCTCACATAAGGTTACCATCCTATGTTAACCGTCTGGCACTTATTAGGTTACCAACTTTAAGAAGTCGTCGGAAAATGTTAAATGCTGTTTTTCTACTTAAGCTAATAAACGGAAGCGTCAATTCTCAATACCTTCTGGGAAAAATTAACCTTAACGTACCTGTTCGTCTATCAAGATATTATAGCATTCTGAGTATTAAATATTATACTACAAACTTTGCTCAGTTCGATCCATTTCGTAGAGTCTGTGATGATTTCAATAAGTTATATAAATATATTGACTTTAACAAAAACATTAAAACCATAAAGAGTGATATAATATCATATTTAAATTCGTTAAACTAATCGTTTGATTATATGTAATTGCTAAAGCTTATATTTTTATATTTACTAAATTTTTCAATTTGTAATAGTCTGTAAGGATTTGTCCATAGACTTAAGAAAATAAATAAATAAATAAATAAATAAGCTCCCCGTTAATGAAATGTTTCATAAAATCGATGAAAATTTTGCATTATTGGGCATTAACAACGTTTAAAGCATTTTTTTTTTTATTTTCATTCAATGACATTTTGTTTTGAATTTTATTTTTTTTTTTTTTTATTCCGGTTTCAAATCATCAAGTTTTATTTATTTTATTTTATTTCTTTTACATTATGTTATGTTCTACTTTCATAAGCTTACCTTTGAGTAAGTTATACTTAATTCATTTTCCGGCCCGTGCCGACCTTCATCTGCCTTGTTTCCACTTTTTTTGGACTGTTCTACTGTGTAAATTTTGTGTATTAAAATTAACAATTAAAGAAAAAAGAATGTGAGAATTTTTGCTCTTGTTTTTTCTTTTGCGTTGTTTGTTTTTGAACCTAAAAATTTTTTTCATTTAGCTAAAGTCCGTATTTCGTTATCGTAATGAATTTTTTTCATTAAATTAATGAAACATTAAAATTTTTTTTCATATATTTTCATGTCTACCGCTAAAAATATAATTAAAAAACGTTTTTAGAACAGCTATAGGAACAAAATTTTTAGTTATAATTATTTTGAAGTTAAAGAATCTTTTCTTGTTTTCACTGATGTAGTGACATTTTTCAGGGAAAATATGAAGTTACAAAAGATTCGTTTGTTTCATGCTCTTTAAAATATTTAAAAGTTTTAATTAATAGTTAATTTTAATCTTTAAAAACCCTATTGAAATTATGTATAAAAATAAGTTGAATTTTTCTTTTGAAAGAGATATTAAGTTGTCATTAATTTAATGAAAAATTTTAGCGAAATTACGAAACTCAATTTCGTAGTGTATATGAAATTGTTTCATTATATTTGTAACATTTCATTCCCGTAATGAAATTTTTCATTGGATTAATGAAAAAAATTAAATGAAATTGATTTAATAGATGTATGAAGCATAACGCTTTCAGTGCAGTAGGTGAGAATATTTCTAATATCTGGCTTCTATGTTGTGTACTGATATAGATATAGGATTCTGCACTACGTATTGTGCGTTCATCACAAAAGCTTCGTCTACATTGTTTGCTTATGCAGAAGTGATCTATTTTATTTTCGGTTCTATTGTCGTGCGAAATCCACGTTGTTTTGTGGCCGTGTTAGTGCTTAAAAAGGGTGCTACCTTCAATACGGTCAAAAGAACTTTAAGTTTCTAGTGAAAACTCTCCATTTTTATTTCTGTTTCCAACTCCAAAACTTCCGAATACATAGGCGAATATATACGGAATAAAGAAGAGACTTAAAATATTTTAAGCTAAGTAAAATAATAATTTCTACAACTGTATTTGTTATACTCCAAATTTAATCCGCATCAACCATCCATTAGAATTCATGAAAATGTTCAAGGAATTGTTAATAAAATAATATTGCCTTGGAATATAGATTAATTTTATGTCATAAATTAAGTCCTCATCCATATTTTGAAACATTTGCTGCAAAAACTTTATTCAATTCTCTTTTGAAACTGCATTGAGTCATTTTCTATGCCTTCTCTCTTTCTTTCAATAACAAACTTACAACAACTGCTTGTACATGAAGCATATTTCACTTTTCCATTCGGCTTTCCCCTTTTATCAACAAACTCAAACGTTGTGAAACTTTTTTATTATTCATCTCAGACCCTATAAAGTATATATATTCTGGGTCCTTGAGTAATTTTCTATTTAGCCATGTCCGTCTGTCTGTCCGTCTGTTCGTCTGTTGAAAACACGCTCACTTTCGAAAAACTCAAAAGAAATAAACAAACTTGGTGTCAAATTGCTTGTAGTTATCCTAAGCAGTTTGGGATTGAAAGCCAGCAAAATCGGTTTAATAGGATCTGAGCTATGAATCAAAATGTGGAACCACCACCTAAAAAAATTGATAATTTTGTTACCAAAACTAACATAAATGGTGCAAATATGCACAGAATGATACACGATTTCGCAACAGTTCGTTTTATTTAACTGGAAATCACGCTGTAAAATTTCTTGAAGATCCGTCCATGATTTACCCTAGGCCCCATATAAGCCCTACTCCCGGAAAACAGTATAGTAAGCCTAAAACCCTAACTAACAATGCAATCATAACAAATTTTGGCACGTCACAGTTAAATAGGACTAGAAATAGAACTATTAAGTTTCGTGAAGATCGTCCATAATTTACCATAGGCCCCATATAAAACCTACTTCCGGAAAACTGTTTAGTACGCCTAAATCCGTAAAAAATAATGCTATCATAACAAAATTTGGTACATCACAGTTTTATTGAACGAGAAATAAGACTTTAAAATTTTGTGAAGAACGGTCCATCATTTACCATAGGCCCCATATAAAACCTACTTCCGGAAAACAGTTTAGTACGCCTCAATCCGTAAAAAATAATGCTATTATAACAAAATTTGGTACATCACAGTTTTATTGAACGAGAAATAAGACTTTAAAATTTTGTGAAGAACGGTCCATCATTTACCAAAGGCCCCATATAAACCTTACTCCCGGAAAACAGCTTAGTAAACCTAAATCCGTAAAAAATAATGCTATCATAACATAATTTGGAACATAAAAGTTTTACAGGACTAGAAATAAGACTGTGAAATTTCGTGAAGATCGGTCCATAATTTACCATAGGCCCCATATAAACCTTACTCCCGGCTTAGTACGCCTAAAAACGTAAAAAATAATGCTATCATAACAAAATTTGATACATCACAGTTTTATAGAACTAGAAATGATACTGTGAAATTTGGTGAAGATCGGTGCATAACTTATCATAGGCCTCATTTAAAGCGCACTCTGGTAAAATAATTAAATACGCGGTAAACTTTCCTCCAGTTTAGCTTCATAAGGCCAGAAAAAATTTTATGCAATTTTATGATATACGGTCCATAATTTACCTTAAATACCATTTTAGCAGCCTTCTGAAATTCACTGCAAACGCTTAAACTAATTGCACCGCTGTATTGAAATTTATGTTTTTTAATACCAGAAATATATATATATATATATGTGTTCCTCTAACTCCCATTGGAGCATAGGGCGCCAATAACAGCTGATCGCCAGCGGACCCGATTTTGTGCCGTTGATCTTAACTCGTTCCAAGATAGGCCAAGACTGTTCATCTCAGTTTCGGTGGAACGTCGCCACGTTGTACTTGATCTGCCAGGTTGCCGGCCAGATTGTTGAAATGGGTTCCATGGAAGTGCCTGTTTGGCGACGTTGTCGTTGTTTCGTCGTAGTGTATGACCAATCCATTGCCACTTGCGCTTCCGTATTTCAATTTCTATCGGAATCTGTCTTGACTGCACTAACAGGTCGGCATTAGAGACTGTCCGAGGCCAGAAAATGCGAAGAATTCTTCTGAGACATCGGTTGACAAATGTTTGTAGGCGGTGGGTAATAATATTCGTAACTTTCCAGGTTGTGCATCCGTAGAGAAGTACCGATTTGACATTTGCTTCGAAGATTCTAAGCTTAGTGCGAAGACTTATTTTGTTGTTTTGCCATATTGGGGCTAATATGCCAAAGGATGATCTTGCCTTGTTTATTCTACTCTCTACATCTAAGTCGGCACCTCCATTTTCGTCAATCTCACAAGCCAGGTAGCAAAAGTTGGACGTGTAGTCGTAAATTTGGTCGCCTATATTTAGAGTTGATGGAGAGTCAAGTCCTACACTCAGTGCCTTTGTTTTTCCGGTATTAATTTTAAGACCTGTACAGCGCAGTTTGTCTTGCAAATTTAGTGTTGTCTGTTTTAGATCACAAAGTCTGTGCGAAAGTAAGCATATGTCATCTGCGTATGCCAAGTAGTTCAGGTATTTGTTGTTGATTTGCCACTGGATACCATGGCTGCTATTTTCTATGGAACTTAGAACATCTTCTATCACGACAAGGAATAACAAAGGAGA
This sequence comes from Pollenia angustigena, assembly GCA_930367215.1. Taxonomy (NCBI): domain Eukaryota; kingdom Metazoa; phylum Arthropoda; class Insecta; order Diptera; family Polleniidae; genus Pollenia; species Pollenia angustigena. The sequence goes on from OV884060.1 coordinate 18,817,898, forward strand.
CAATATACATCCCTGGCGAACTCCACTTTGCACCATAAATGGGTCAGATAGCTTCCCCTTGTGAAGAACGAAACATCTGGCTTGGTTATAACTTTCCTTGATCAGCGATATAAGTTTTTCCGGTATACCTCTTCTTTTCAAAGCTAACCATATGAACTCCCGGTTAATACTATCGAAAGCTTTTTCAAAATCAATAAAAAGAAGATGGAGCTTGGAGTTGAATTCCACACACTGCTCTGTGATTATTCGTAAGGTGTTGATATGATCCGCACAGGAATATCCACTGCGAAAACTGGCTTGGCATGAGCTGATGGTATTTTCTAGGTGCTCTTTAACGCGATTAAGGACTATTTTTGCAATTATCTTTGCTATGGTTGGTAACACACATATGCCTCGCCAATTGCTGCAGTTCTTCAGGTCTCCTTTCTTTGCAATCTTGACTATTATACCATCCTTCCATTCGTCTGGAAAGGACTCAATTTCCCACGATTCACATATAAGGGGGTGTAGTAGTTCAGCCGTAAGGTTTGGATCACCAGAAATCGTTCTGCAGAATTTGGTATGATTGGTTCATAGCTTACCATGGCTTTTATATAATTTGTTCTCTTGAAAATCATTTAAGTTCAGCTTAAACTGATATTCTACTCAAACTTTTTAAAATTGTATATATGTAGGTCTAAACCGCAACAAATTTTAATTCAGATGTCTGTTTTTACAAAGATTATAATAATAAATAGACATCATACAGATATTACTCCTAAAACATTCGAAGTGTCGGTGGAGGGTATCAAAGATTAAGTATTTGTTTTTAGAAATTTTAAAAACATTTTAATTTTTCGATAAAGAAAACTTTTTAGCAATTATTGTACCAGCACTAGAAGGAACTATTGAATGAAATGTTGGCGTTACCGGAATTGATTTAGCCATTTCATATCGCAAATCCAAAGTTTCTTTTGCGTCAAAATAATGCTGTTCTGGAGAAAATTTTACTTTAATGTTTGGTATATTGCTCGGCTCGGATGCCCGTTTATACAATTCCAGAGCAGTACACAGAAAAAATTATTTTTCCAATTCAAGCAAAAAATTTGTAAAATCGAACAATTTTTTGTCTGAAATCGGTCCTATAAACAAATTCGCATATTCAAACAATTTATTTGCATTTTGTTTATTGAAAAAAACACTGATTTTTTCAAACAAATAATTTAACTGAATCAAACAAAAAGTTTACTGAAATTCATATACTAAATTTCAAAATCCAAAAAAAAAGGTTTTTGCACAAGCAATGATGCGCACACAAGCTGGCACTGTATTAGAAGATGATGGCGGAGAGAGAGCAGAGCGGCCGGCTGGCTTTGAGACACATTTTTTTGTTGGAATAATTTTTGAACAAAGTCTTTTTTTATACACACAATGTTTTTCGTCATCACTCACTGCTGCTGTATCCTTTCCTTTGCTAATGAAGAAGAAATGTAACCCAAAAACGGGACAGACCGACTCGATATGTTTTTCGTCATCATTCTATTTTTTTATTTGACGTATTTAAGCAAACAGTTTGAAAAAATTGAATACGGGATTTTGGTTTTTTTTAACCAACTTTGAAACCAACCAAAAATTTATTTTGTTTCTTATAATGTTGTTGTTGTTTCTGTTTTTGTTTTTTTTTTTACTTCAAACCTCTTCATCTTTCTTACTGTTGTACTTTTTTAAAGTGTCCAAAAATAGACTGTATGTGTTTTTTGTTGTTGTTCTTATATTTCACATTAGGAAGTGTTGCTTACGATCAAATAAAAAAATGCAAAAAGACTACAACATTAAAAAGCGTTAAATATTTCATACAAAATTATGAAAACTTGAAACCAATAACGCGTGTATTATATTTTTGAATGGTTGTCAACATTTTTGTTGGTTAAATAAAAATCAAACAAAAATTTTAATTGAATCAGTAAAAAAATTTGTAGAAATTAAAAAAATTTTCAAACAAGCGTTTGTTTGAAAATAATTCGGCAATAATTTTTTCTGTGTAGTTATTCGTTTACTAATTTTCTTCTTAATTCCGGCAATTATTTTCAATGTGCCTTCAAAACTGTCACATGGTTCCTTACCGAGTGATGTTGCAATATAATGCCATTCTGCAGCAATCTTTTTGACTTCCTTTTGAAAATATTGGTCTATAAACTTTTTTGAATTTTTGAATTGTTGCGGAAAAAAGTAAAATATTTTAGACGCATTTGATATCGTTGGCATTTGATAATAATTTTTTTACAAAATCAGTAATAATCCTTAGATACACATAAACAGCAATTGCACCATGGGTATTTTCATTAGAAATTATGACCAGGGGCCTGATTCTGGCAGTCGTGATCGAGTACTTTCTCGATTCGAAAGCAATTTAATATCTAATTATTTCAGTCAATACTGAACGAATCTGAATTATTTTTTCGGTGTTGTAAAGCATTAACTTGAGTTTCCCAATACTGCAAAAATAATTTCGATTCGTTCAGTATCGAATGAAATAAAATTGCGTTTGAATCGAGAAAGTACTCGATCACGAGTGCCAGAATTAGGCCCCAGACTTTGATGAGTGAGCTCTTCATTATACTTGAAATTATTCAAATGAAAACCGCGTGCTGCGTTCTGTATAAAAAATGGATGAATTTTAGCAAAATTAGAAATCACCACAACTTTATTTTCTTTTAAGGATTCTTCGTTTGTTTCAAAAAAGCAAATTTTGTTTTTTTTTTTTTTTTTGCTATAAAACCATGTGTTAAAAGACTGGCAAGATGATTGCAAAATATATCACAAACTTCCAAAGAGTTTTTCACCAGTGTCTCGAGGCTGCAAGATATCCAATATTTAACAAAATAAATGTATTAGTATTTAAAATATATTCTGCCGATAAGCCTAGTAAGCCAGGCTAACGATACCACACATTCATACTTCCTTAATTTAAAAGCTTTTTTCTTTTAGCTGTTCTTAGTCGACCTAACTTAAGATACGAAACACTGTGCTTTCTCACCATAAAAAATGTCTGTGTTGCTGTAAAAGAAGAAATTTTTGTGATGATTTTTACTTTATTTTTCTTTTTGTGTAGTTGGCATCGAATTGTGGCAATTGATTGGAATGGAGATGCAAAAATGTGTAGTGTTTTTGAAAAGTTTTTGATTAAAAATAACGTTTTAAAGTTTTTTGTATTTAATGTTGAAGAATTGTGCTTGATTTAGTTTTAGTTTCTATGTGACTGAATTGCCAAATACATACTTATAACTAAATTGAACAGATGATGTCAAAAAAACAAAAAAATACATAAAAAAAACAGTTAAAGTTTTGGTAAAAAGGAATAAAAATTTAAAACTGATTTGTTTTAAACAAAACGTTTATTAGTATTTTTCATTTTCAAATTGCCATTTAGGTTGACAGCATTTAAAATTATTTATCTAGTATAAATGTTTCATCAAGGCTACAACAAAAAATCATTTATAAACACCAAACGAAAATTTCTAAAAATAGTTTTCTAAAACATTTCTATGCATTCTATTTTTTACATGTAAATTTTTAACCAGAAAAGGATTATGCTGTTAAATTGATTTGTTTCAGATAAACTTATTTTTTTAATTTTTATTATTTATTTTAATTCACTTTTGAAAGGATTAACACTAAAATATTGAGAAAAAAAAATCAGTTGCATTTGCTAATAACTTTTAAAGTTTTTTTTATCCAAAATGATTTTTCACAATTTTTTTATTACAAACATTATTAAACAACTACATTGCGCTACGTATTTATATTCCAGCTAACATTTAGGTGATAATTTTTTGTAAAAATCACCTAAATAAGTCTTCTGTGATCTGAGATGATATGATGATTTAAAAAAAAAATAATCATTTCAGCGATTGAAAAACGAATTCATGTGTTCAAATAATGATTTCTAAATGTTTTGAATTTAAAACTGATTTCATTGAAAATGAGAAAATTCCACATGAAATTGAGAAAATTCCAAATGAAAATGAGAATATCAATTTGAAACTGAGAAAATTCCTAATGAAATTGAGAATTTCAATTTCAAATTAAGAAAATCCAAATGAAATTGAGAATTTTAATTTAAAATTAAGAAAAGTCCAAATGAAATTGAGAAAATTCAAAAATTTTTAATTTTTAAATTTGAATTGTGTACATATTTATTAAATATTCATATAACAAACATAACACACATAAAGATAAAAAAAATAAAATAAATACAAATCGCAGTATTATTGACCAACAGGCATATCTTTCAGATCCAGAGCAGATTGATTAAACGTTGTAGTATGTTGTATGGTACTACTGCAATCTCCAGAAGTTATACATGTTTAAGAAGCCTTCGCTAGAACTTGCCTTTCGTGAAATTGTCGAAAAAATAAATTCTTAGTTTAATAAACAAGTTTAGACTTAAACTGTGCCCGGAAAAATGTATTCCATAAAAGCTGTTCATATTCAACCCATATCAATGAACAGTCAACTGAATAAAGGATAACGAGCAGCATATGTACGCAAAAATAACGATTTTGTTAGAGCTGGAAAATAAGGGGTCTGGATAGACGAGTCCAACTATAACTTATTTTATCTTAGGAAATATGGTTGGTCTCGAGTTGGATTGCGCGCAGTGCCCACAATTCCTACATTCCGTAGTCCAAACATACACTTAATTGGTGCAATACGTACGTCAGGCGTTATTAAAATGAACATCCGCAGAGGTTCGTTTGATGCTGTCAGCGCAATTGAATGGGTCAGAAGCGTTTCGTAGGTGGGAAGAGTTGGGAAATGAATTATCACAACTGGTATTGGTATGTAACAATGATCCAAGTCACAGTCGGCTAAAAATAATTTCTGACAACTCTCCAGCTACACTCCTGCGATTGAGCTCCTATTCACAGATGCTTAACCACATTGAAATTATTTGGTCAAAAATAAAAGTACGGTGAAAATAAAGATGAATGTACCGAACGTAATTCCCCCAATGTAGCAGAGCAGAGGTTTGCCTTTTTAACTACTGGAGATTGCAATAGAGCCATACAACATTCTACACTATTTTGCCAATCTGTTCAATTTGATAAATTTAAAATAAAAATTTCTCAATTTCATTTCGAATTTTCTCAATTTCATTTTTAATTTTCTCAATTTTATTTTGAGTTTTTTCAATTTCACTTTGAATTTTCTCAATTTCAATTGGAATTTCTCAATTTCAAATTGATATTCTCTATTTAAATTGGAATTTTCTCAATTTCAAATTAAAATTTTCATTTGCATTTGGAATTTTCTCAATTTCAATGAAAAATGGTGTAGAGCAATAGAAAAAGGATTCATATATGAATTATCCATATGCTTAAGAGGGAATCAGATAATTATATTACAAATGATTCTTTATGATGATTCATCGGTAAAGTACAATTTTCTCACAATGAGAGTATCATTTATGAATGAAAAATTAGCTCATATGCGTTTATTTTGCCCGTAAAGCTGATTCCTAAAAGATTTTCAAAGGATACAAAATGTTAGCTTGGATTATGCATATTAGTAAATATGTAAGTATCTATGTATGTATATTTAATGATTTTGTTAAATTAATATAATTAAATTTATAATTCAATTACAGTTCATGTTAACATCCTTTACAACTATAAACTGTGAAAAAGGCTGTATCTTCACTTGTTGGCCAAAACAACGTCTAATCAAAAATTTTCAATAATATATTTGTGGCTTTGGCTAAAAGGGCCAATATAAAAATATTCATTTTTAAGAAAATTGAAATTAAAATTTTTTGTTTCGTATATTAATAAAACCTAAATATTTTCGGTTGGTGGTACAAAAAATAAGAAAATGTTTTGGTAAAATAAATTATTATTTTATTTTTAAACTACATAAAAACTTATTCATATAATTCATACAACAAACACAATCATGTTTATACATCCCAGCGGGAAAAAGTAGGAGTACGGATGCCTTCTAGAAGGCCTCTGCACTCCTTGTTTTGGATAAACAAGGCCTGCTCGCTCCATTCCATATTCATATCTTTTTTACACACCTTGTCATTGCGGAGTAGGCCTTACGCTCTCGCTCCTTTAGAAGATACATAAGAATGGTAGCGGGATCAAAAAAAAATAATTATTTTGCTTTTGCTTGTGCAAAAAAAAAACTCCCTTCTCATAGAAGCGAGTGTGGAAGGTGTATCTTATCTTTTACACCAAAGGACCAATGCCTTCTATAAGGTATTCTTTAGCAGTTAGAAAAGAATAATAATTTAATCAAAACCATTTTTAAGCAGGCCTGTTAAAAGGCCTGAAGTAAGAAGTGGTTTTGGGTTTTACCGCTGGGATATTTTGTAAAAGACAGTCTTCTGTTGGATGAAAAGCAATACAAAACCAAACGTTCTTAACAAATACATTGACACATTCTTACAAAACTAAATTTACGCACACACAAACACACTTTAAAATTATTTATTTGCCAAATATCCAGCCAGAAAGAAAATTAAATAAAACCAAAAGTATTGCAAATTTAACAAACAACAATAACACAGCCAGTACCAGAAACTACATGCAGAGACAAACAAAAAACGACCGACCAAATGGGTAAAATATACAATTACAAGAACAACAACAATGATAATAATAGCCCAGCATTCCAGAACAAAGGATGAACAAGTGAACAAAATTAAATAGCTGCATAAAAAGAAATAGTAAAAAGCAGTCAGGGTAAAACCGACCATTGGATTGACTGCACTACGAGCTGTAGTGCAAGTAAGGAAAACTGGAAATTTTAAACTTTTGTAACGAATCGATTATCAGTCATCTAAGCACAGAAAAAAATAATTTCCATTTTTGAAGACGAAATTCGCATATTTGATAAAAAAAAAAAAAAATATTTTAAAAATTGTATGCGATGACGAACGATATTTCTGTGGTTTTCATGGGCAACCACGTATGTCTTAAAATAACATTTTTCAGGAGAAGCGAAAACCCATTCCAGATCAAACTACTATGGGCTAGGCAATTGCACCTTTTGAACTTTGTAATTGAGTTAAAAAATCGGAATGGGTCTATCTGTTTTCAAAAATTTGTAGAACCATCTAACGAGCGTTTAAAATGAAGCAATATGGCATCAACATTTTAAAATCTAAAAAAATGGGCATACGCTATTGCCCATGAAAACCACAGATTTGCGGTACTGATAAAAAAATTTGTGTGTATAGTTATTGAATTTTAAGTCAACAACCAAGTTTATTAAGTCAATAAAAAAGTTGTTTCCCAAAAGAATTTGTTTCAACAAAATGTTAACGTGATTTGTTAAAATAAATTGTTGAAGATGTTGAATAAATCAAACAAAATGTTAATCGAATCTTTATTTATTTATTTATTAATTATGATGTGCTAAACTCCCAATTTTCATACTTTGATAAATACACTAAAATTTATTGTGGGGGGAAAAGTTAGTTCCTATGCGCATTTCGCTGGTTGCTTAGGACTTATTATCAGTTAACCTTTTTCTAAAGACTTTGGCAAAACTAAGATATTATACAAATAAAACTATAAAGCTAATGAGAATTATGAGCTATCAAAAAATAGACAAGAGTTATGAAGATACTGTCTTTACTTTAATTCAAATATTTATTTTATTGAAAATGAAGAAATATTTAATTATTTCATTATTAAAAATGTTTTATTGAGTGCAATTTTAAATCAAATAAAACGTTTGTTGACCTAAAACAAACTGTGTAGTTAAAATTTTCTTTAGATTTTTTTTCTGTGTTGGCATTTGAAATAAAAATTAAAAATTAAAAATTTCAAATAAAAAAAAAATTAAATAAAAAGTTTGGTATTTAGATAACATTCGGCATAAATTGTCTACACCCAGAGCACAAAGCATACAGAGATGAAAAAAGTGACGCATGAAAAATGCCCAAATCATTTGCGAGGGCAGCTTTCGAAGAAAGAGAAAGAAAATGTTTTTTGGTAGTAAAGTGGCAATGTGTAAAAACAGGCCGCTACTATCAACACGAATTGCGTAATCAAAACAAAAATTGCAAAAACGGCAGCTTTCGAAGAAAAAGACAGAAAAAAACCAGTGTTGCCACTTTGTGGGTAATTACCCGAATTTGGTATAATTTTTACTGTCGTGGGTAGAGCGTGGGTAATTTTTCTTAGGTGTAATTCAGGTGTTATTTGAAATTCTTACTTCAGATACCCAAATCAAATCAAGATTCGATTTCAGTGATGACATTTATTTCTTTTTAAATATTGTTGATAAAAAATGCACAGCCTTCTGAACCAAAGTCTCGGGTTCTTTTAAGGAAAAGACTTCAATCATTAAATATATAGTTTCAAAAGTTTGGTAATAAATGTCTATCGTAGTGATTTAGAGCTTGGAGTTTATTCAAAAAAGTTATTCAAACTACAAACTAGCCTGGGGGTAGAAATATTTCTAATATGCCAATATATAATTAATTTTATTTGTGTCTGGAAACTTTTAAGTGCTTTAGTTTGAAGAATATTTAACGTCCTAAACAGTTGTAAAACGGAATTACGAAAGGGACAGTTGTACAAAACCCTGCAGGCATTTAGTTTACTAAATATGGTATAAAGGGTATTTTTTAAGACCATGCAACTTTAAATTATAGAAAACACAAATGAATTTTAATTGCAAATTTATACACGGCGCTACCATTTGAAACTGATTTAAACAAATAGGCATCACCGCGCCTGTCCTTGACGAAACGCATCGCAGATGTTCAATTTTGTTCCTCTTTTTCGAGCATTGCTGGCTGCATGTCACGAATAAATTAGCAATGTTGGCTTCGAATATGTCAATTGTTGCTGGCTTATAAGCATAAGACAGTGACTTCACAGGCCTTCGGAAAACCATCAAGAGGTGTCACATCGTACGGCCTTGAAGTCTAACTGACAGATTATTTTCTCTAATTTAACACATCGCACAGTGCTTTGGCCCATAGACATAAATCAAAAAAAAAAAAAAAAATCTTATATTGTACTTAAAAATGTACAGATAACAAAATAATTAAAATGAATTAAAATGCATTTTGAAGAATTTTTAAGATTTAACTCTTTCTGGCGGCGCTAGAGGGCGCCAAAGTTTGAGAATTTATAGTAAAAATTACCAAACAACTACTTGAGTTTTACATGCTTTAGGAAAACTGTTGTAAAACTGTTGTTTTTTAAAGCACGAGATTGAAATTTTTTTCTGTAGTAGTTTACTGTATTTAGAACTACATAACTGTAAAAAAATTTTATTGAATTATTTTCTCATAAGTGTTTTTTTTATTGGTTTGAAAAATGCTTATTATTTACTTAAGCTCTAAAAATTTTCTAACTTTGATGGAATATTAAAAAAAAAGAAAAATACCGTCTATGGGTTTTTTTCTGATTTCGAATATTTAAACTGTTTTCTAATAACTCCAAGAAAAACAATTGAAAAAATTTTAGCACAACTTGAAAAAAAAAATTTTTTTTAAATGGCTATTTTCATGATTTTTGCTCAAACAATTAACTACAAATACTGTGAAATATTAATTCAAACTTATACCATTCAATAAAAAACAACAAAAATCAAAATATGTATAAAAAATTTTTTGTGTTTGCCTGTATTTTACGGCATAAGAGGGCGCTGAAATCACAAATGCCCTTGGTTTTTTATTGTTTCAAGAAAATAATTATAAAATATTCATTTTCTGGATTACGAGATTCAAATTTTTTTCTGTAACACCTAACTATATTCTAAACCAACTATAAAAAATTTTAGGGGAATTATGCTCCTATACATATTTTTTATTGGTTTGAAAAATGCTTATTATTTAGTTAAGCTCTAAAAATTTCTTAACTTTGATGGAATATTAAAAAAAAAAAAAAAATATGGTCTATGGGTTTTTTTCTGATTTCGAATATTTAGACTGTTTTCTAATAACTACAAAAAAAAAAATTGAAAAAATTTTACCACAACTTAAAAAAAAATGTATTTAAAAAAATGCTATTTTCGTGATTTTCGCTCAAATTTTCATAGATTGAATTAGTTTTAAAAAAAATAAACTAGGAACATAATAAGAAATATTGAGGTATTAAAGTGGCTTTATGTAATTATAATGAAACGTAACTAATAACTAAAATAAATTTCAGGGTGCTTGTCCGAAGAAGCATTGGAAGCCAACCACAAAATCGTGAGAAAAACCAGACTTTCCCATACGAGAAAAACGTCACGACGACACTCATAAAGATTTAATGACACATTTAATACATTCCTCAGATCCGTTGTTATCTTCAAACAGGAATCCAAAGACTAAAACAAATATATTTTTTGAAGAAGTTGAGAAATATATACTGAGAGAAAATGTACCAGTTAAAGATGACGAAACAAATGTTTCGTTGAGCGGCAATATTTTTTTTGGAAGAATTCAGTACTGAAGATGATTTATTGTAATTAAAAAATATGAACATACATATGTAAATAATAAATAAATTAGTTTAAAGAAAATAAATTAGGAATATAATAAGAAATAATTCCAAATAATTCATTAGATCGGCTCAGAATCACTTTCTGAGTCGATCTAACGATGTCCGTCCGGCCGGCTGGCGGTCCATGCAACTTTGTGCATACAGATCGCAAATTCGGAGAATTTGTCCCAGAGGCTCTGACTGGTACAAGGACCAAGCATATTAAAAATGGAACGAATCGGTCCATTATTTTACAAAAACCATATTATTACATCGGCAAGATTAAATTTGGTCCAAACCAAACTAATTTTATTGCAACCAAAATCAGCTTATCAAATTTTATTGGAATCTTTCTATTTTTGAGCACAGCTCCCATACAAATCATTCTCTCAAAAAAAGGCTTTTAATGCCAGCATCCTTAAAAATATTAGTATTTACATACAAATTGGCGACAATGACTTTTACGATAGCTACTAAGTCATGACAAAATGTTGTCCAGATAGGTCCAAAATAAACTATAGGTTCCATATAAACTCTCATCAAAAAACTCATATACGGAGCTTAAGATATCTAAACAATATTCGGGAGAAAGAACTTTTAAACGAATCTTAACCTCATAACATAATTTTGTTCTGGCGGGTCCATGATTGCCCATGGGTCCCAAATAGATTACACTCTAGGAAATTTGTTTTTTAATACTATACTATAGGGTATCACATGGTCGGGCTTGACAGATTATACTTTCTTACTTGTTATTTTTGCAAGAGCATTTTAAGCGTTTTTAACTAATTTTTCATTAAATGATGTTTTTGTATTTTTCACATTAATAATCCGATTCTACCAAAATTCGGCACACATCCAGTACAATACGCATATAAGAAAGCCTAAAAATGCACCGATTTTCTTTCTTATATGCAAGCTTTCTTATAAAGAAAACACGCATATAAGAAAGATACTTTCTTATATCTGTAACACGCATATAAGACGGATATTTTCTTATATACATCAGTAACAGAATTTAAAAAATTTTCTGTAGAAATATATAATTGAAATAAAACTGTTTAATACTAATACATACTACACATCATTTTGTACTAAATTTCGTTTATTAGTCGTACAAATATAAGTAAATATATAAGTACACAATTAAAGATAGAAACATAACAAAAACAAAACAGGTGATTGCACTTCACTTAAAATCACATTTGATAAAAAAAAGTAATTTGGTAAAAAAAAAATATTAATTCATCATCACTAAGAAGAATGAATACTTAGTTTAAAAACATGTGTTTACTTAAAAAAATACTATGAAGTAACACTGAAAAAATCATAAATTTTCTTTTGGACGAGCTCCTTTTCATGGGTTCTAAAGAGAATATCTTCTAATTTACAAATAGAATCGTTGCCTTCGTCAACGTCTAGATATTCTTTGAAAAATAAAAATCAATTTTAACCGAGGTTAAAAAAATTCAATTGTGAGAATATGTACTACTTTCTTATACACGTAACATTTTCTATGGAATGAGCATAATTTTTCTTCAGAATTTGTTTCTTATAGAAGAGTTTTTCTTATAAGCGAGTTTCTTATATGAGATTTATTTAGCACGCAGAGATATACAAATGTGCATGGTGTCTGAAGATGTCTTTCGTATAACCAAGTTTTTCTTATAAGCGAGTTTCTTATATGCGTATTATACTGTATATATCTAACAAATATCAATTTCCATACCAAATTTTATTGCGATTGGATAATTTTTCAAAGTGTTATAGCAATTTTAAGAAAAAGGATATATGGCAGGACCTTGAGTCCTTGTTCAGATTTAAATGAAAATTTGCACACACGTTTCTAGTTGTGTGTGTATTAGCCTGACAATTTTGTGGGCATTATTGAAGCTAATATTACATTTTTCCATTTCAGGACACATGGGAGGTAGGCGTGTCCTTGAACCGATTTCTCCAAAAATTCATATTTTTCTTAATTAAGCTATTTTATGCTAGTGTACGAAATTTCAAAAATTTCTGACAACTCCTTCTATTTATGTCCCTTCGTTATATGGGGACAAAGCACTGTGCATCTCCTTCATTTGTGAAAAAATTGCGTTTACATTTTCAAAGTAAAGTTTGTTGTGTTTTTGCTTCTTTGTAAATGTCTTTTATTAAATAAAATTTAAATTTTATATCAGGTGTAATATAATTTAAATCGGGTAATTTTGCTTCATCTCAAGTGTAATTTTGAATTTTGCTGGTGGTAACACTGAAAAAAACACAATATTTTCTGTCTCGTTACGTCTTTGTATGCTCTGTGACCCAGAGAACAAACATGTTAAAATATGGTCACTAGGGTGGTTACAAGAAATCAATGTTAGATCCTCCTTATATGTGCTGATAGCATAGCAAATGCGATTGACAAAGTTTCAGCCCAATCGGATAACGCTAACATGTGCCGCATTGAGCATTAATTAAGAAAAACAGCGATTTTTCACTAAAATTCGTATTTCTTTATCTTCATAACCGAAACCATTCATTCTAGGAACCTGAGTCGAGTCTTGTTTGATAGGAAATTTTATTCTTTTTAATTTCGTAAATCGCATTTTCTATTCTATTGGCACATATTAGGGGGTTGCCCCAGCTGAAAATCCAGCATTGATTTCTGGTAACCACCCTATTAGATATGGTAAATTTTTTTTGTGGGCTATCTTTTGGGGCTCTCCTCTAAAATATGCCAATAGCCTAGAAAATCTGATTGACAAAGTTTGAGACAAATCGAATGACGCCAACACGTGCCTCATTGAGCATAAATTAGGGAAAAACAGTGATTTTTCACTAAAATTCGTATTTCTTTGTCCTAAACTAATGCTTAATATCATTTTATCTATAAGGAACCAAACTATCGATATCAAAATTAATAAGAATAAAATTTCCTATAAAACAAGACTCGACTCAGGTTCCTAGATTGAACGGTTTCGGTAATAAAGACAAAGAAATACGAATTTTAGTGAAAAATCGCTGTTTTTCCTTAAATTTTGCTCAATGAGGCACGTGTTAACGTTATTCGATTACGCTGAAACTTTCTTAATTGCATTTTCTATTTTATTGGGCCTGCCCCGACGGAAAAATTAACATTAATTTCTTGTAACCATCCTAATGGTCACCTCCAACAACCCTATTTTTAAAGAAAATTTTAAACATATTATTTTTAATTTAATTGGGTACTTTTTCGAAATTTAAACGTTTTAGGGGTTTAAAATCATACCAATTTTTGGTACTTTTTTCAGAAAAAAATTCTCCATTCATTGACATAGTGGTATTTATATTATAGGCTTCCACTTCAATATTGATATCTACTCTTCATCAAAGGGTAGAAAAAAAGTAGAAATACATTAATTTTTACTCTTTTACTTTTCTATTCTACATTTGGTACTTTTTGAATTTTCTATAATATTGAACTTAGAAACATAATATTATAGTTAGTTGCAGGGTGCTGAGTGAATGAAAACATATAAAATAAAAATGGTTGGTTCGTTTTGTTAAAACCCAAAAACATAAACGTAAGCATGTAAATATGTCCACGAAGAAAGGATGACGCTTACGAAGTAGCGTGTTCTTTCTATTTCCAAAACTGTTCGTAGGCCCCAAACCTGGTCTGCTTCAATAAAAGATGTAATCGAAGATGAAAATCGGTATTTGGGGTGGTCATTTTTAGTGATTTGATTTTAACCATTTTTGGAACCAAACACTCTTTTTATAAAGAATTTTTTTTTTTTCGAAAGTATTTAGCTTGGCTTAACCAGCGTAGCCGCTACTCCACAGAAGCCTTACTCGGGCAGGACTTTTGTGTATGGTCTACCAGAGTAATTAACTAATATGGTTAATTTTCAGTACCTAAGAGTTCCCCCGGAGGGAACCCTCTGCGCTGCTAAGGGTGTACAGTTAGCGTAGCTTGAGAATTCCTTCCTCTTAGTGGTAAATCCTCTGGGGTAAATGAATTCAGCCTTGGTTATTAAGTTAACCTCGGCGCTTAAATGTACTGGCATTTTTTGGTACCTCAAACAATTTCAATTGATATTTAATAAAAAGAATTAGTGAAATTTGCCATTAATAAATATAATAAAAAATATTTCATTAATAATTTTAGAGAAACCCTTTCGTAGGGCTATTGTCATAATATTTAGCACAAATATTTTTCTTACGAAACTAATGTTAATGGGAGTCGTTACAAAACTGTTCATAAATCATATTAAATATTTTTTTATTGCCATAAAATATTCTTTTTAATTTCAATTTTCCTCAAACATTTTTCAAAGACCCCTGGAGGGTGTCAAAATTTGGTTTGACATATGATATCACATAAGAGAAGTATATTTGCTCTTCTTTCTGACAAATTACATTTACATAAGGGCATGTGTTTGTAGATATGATATCATATGTAAAATACAGGGAATGTTTTTCATGCTATTTTGTTATTTAGGAAAAAATGAGAAGATTATTTTAAACTTTTTATGCCGAAAATTTTTGGAGTCGGAGTCGCGAGTTTTTCTTAGTACTTCGTCTGCGACTCCACTGGTTATAGTTAACTAATTAAAAGTTATTACCCTGCCAGAACTTTGGGCCAATGGTTCTTAAACCACTTATCCCGTGACCAGTGAACACAATACTATAATAAAAAGGTACGAATTGTGATAAGTGAAAACATGACATATCACTTAACTGGTGATATCGGGTTTACAGTGTAATTACTCCAGAGGAAAGGTAATTGACACTTAACTAGTCAGGTAATTGGATTTTGTGCGGATAGTGGTTGATATTATTAGATTCTATTACTTTATATGATATAAATCTATTATATTAAAATGGTTCGCTCGGGACAATATCTGCGATAGGCATTATTTTAACCGAAATTAAATGTATCCGTTAAGGGTATTTTAGTAACCTATTACAAAGTGTCAAAAAGGTGCCAATTAACTCTCTCATAGGACATCGTAATGTAAAAGTGGCAAGTCCCCTTCATATAAATTTTAGGACTTGAAGCGGTCCCTACTACTTTAGAACAGCCCCAAGGGTAGTTTGCGTTTTCTCGCTTGCATATTTTTGTTCCTATTTTGATTTTTTATTTTTTTTAAATATTTGCATTTATATATTTCACATTTTTGTGTATTTTTAAACTTGCCCTGGTAATGTACATTTGAAACGCCTTGAGCCAGAATTAACATTTTTTAAATTCTTGTTTCTTTTTTTCCGTAAATAAGTTCATACAAATATCAGCATGCATGTTATAAGTGATAATGTGTGTTTACAATAAAAATTCAACTGGTTGGTAGCAGTCATTGCACACGTAGATATTTTATACTCTTATCATTGCAGGTAAATAAAGTTGATGTAAGGAATAAAGCAATGATGAATGCATGTGTGCAATAACTTTACAATTGTTATAAAATATTTTCTTAAAATGCAAATGGATAAATGTAAATAAATGCATGTTGCATGCATTTCATTTATATTTTATAGTTTTGTTTACATGACCATCACCATCATTATTGTAAAAATTAATGTTCTCTGTAATTTAATTACGCATCTCAAACAAATACGAATATAAATAAATTCATAACTACACGCAAACAATTACACATACATTCATAGGGCAGAATAAGACGCATAAGCATGTAAAAATTGGGATGTATGCAAGTCGGCTTTGTTGGCAATCGTATTCTTCGAGAGAAGTAAGTGAAAATCTGCAATATATTATTACAAGAGCGTAAAGTATTCATTGCACGAGTGTTAAGTATTTATTTTTAATGTTAACGTCATACATATAAAACTGTTATCAAATTGTTTGTGTGGGAAATAACTGAGTTTTCTTTTGGTTTTGATAATTTAAGATTTTTTTAGGAGATTTTTTTTTTTATTCAATTTGTATATTAATTAAATTTAAATTTTATTTAAAACTAAACTAATTAATACAAAAATACTCTTTAAAAGTAAACATCTCCTTAAGTTTTAGAGAAATCTGGCAAGACTGGTGGACACTCCACAATAGTGCTGGTGCTGATGGCTGATACCGATTAGATGGATGAATATGCACACCTTTAACTTAACGAAGTGCTCTATAAGTTTGGCGAACAGAACGCGAATTCAACGATTTGTAAACGTTGTTTTGGCCTGAAGGCCGTGTCAGATACAACTTCTTCGCTTTGTGTGACGTTTCTTACTTGGACCGAACAGCGTAAAGCAAAAGGTGTATGACACAATAAAAACTTTGACAATTCGCACGCATTGTGTGTAAAAATAAATAAAAAAATTTTATACTAACAGATTGTCAAAGCGCGCAAAAAGATGCGTTAAAAGTGCTTTATGTGACATGTTTCGTTAAGTATGTATATTTCATCTAAGATGCCAAAGCGAATCTCTGACGCAACGCGAAGCAAATGTTTTATCTGACATGGCCTTAAGTCTTTACGACGTATTCTTTTTGTATTCTCATTTGAAACTATTCGTTACGTTGTACTACAGCCACTATTCTGTTCCCCACTTTTCCAATCAATCAGTATAAATTTTGCCATCCTAAAAACACTAATTTACTTATATCTCTTTAGATCCATATATCCAATATTTATTTGTAGTTGTTTTTGTTCTATCTAACTTGGTTACAGTTCACATGACCTAAAAAACTTGTATTAAATATAATTTTTTTGTTAATGATTAACAAAAAAACTGTGATTATGTCTACCAAATCCAAGGAGAATTATAAACCAAACACTAACTTCACGAACTTATTTACTACAATTTAAACAAGTTCTGTGCTTTTCAAATTTTGTTGTTTTGTTAGCAAATATTAACGAAAAATTTTATTAAAAACCAAAAGACAACACTTGGGGAATTTCGCTTTAAACAATACAGTCTAGTCTGTCTTTTAAAAGTTTCAAGAGTACAAAAACGAAATTAAAACCAACAAGACAATTTTAATTATTGATATTTTCACAAGCAATTTCGTTTCGTACATACACTCGCGTATTAACGGCACAATGTTGCGTTCTTGGTTTTAGTCATATTTTAAGAGGAGATGAAAAATTAATCAAAGCTGGAAAAATGATTTTTATAGAATTCTCAACTGGCATAAGGGTTTCTAAGGAAATATAAATAACCGGGAAACAATTTTAAGTCGAGATAAGATAGCAAAAAAGTTAAAAAAAAAAACACGGAGAAAAAATCATTTTTATCAGATAATAAAGTTAACCGAAATTAAAGAAAAATTTCATTAATAATACAAAATTTTAAAAACGTAAACAAAAATTAGTATTGTGGTTATTTTGTTGAACTATTTATGGTTTTTAATCCAAATTTTTAATATTTTTAATTAGGCTTAAGTTCATGAAATTTAATTTTTATTAAATTATTTTTGTGAAGAAAGGAATTTTACAACATGAAAATTAATTAAAATTGTTATTGATAATCTTTCATTTTTGACGTGGCTCGGGCTCGAACCCTGGCCGGCAGGTTACCATGACATGTTTCGATCGCAACCACTCGATCTCCTCAGATGGATTTGCCGTCTTACACTCGCAGCCATCGACGACTGCCGACGTCACTAGTCAAACATCAATCCTTAAACCAAATTGTATTTTAACATTTGGTAGATCGAAATTTGCTTTCCTGAATGATTATCCACTTTAATTGACTTTACATGTTTTTTCCTTTACTTCTGTTTTTTCGTACTTTCGTCAAGAATTTTTCTTGAAGTCCAAGTACATTTTTTTTTTCACTTTGTCTTTCTCTTTTCTGTTGACCTTTTTCAGCACAACTTGAAGGACAAATGTACACATAGAGCTCGTGCCTTAGCTTTAACAATAATTAGTATTGTGGTTATTTTGTTGAACTATTTATGGTTTTTAATCCAAATTTTTAATATTTTTAATTAGGCTTAAGTTCATGAAATTTAATTTTTATTAAATTATTTTTGTGAAGAAAGGAATTTTACAACATGAAAATTAATTAAAATTGTTATTGATAATCTTTCATTCTTGACGTGGCTCGGGCTCGAACCCTGGCCGGCAGGTTACCATGACATGTTTCGATCGCAACCACTCGATCTCCTCAGATGGATTTGCCGTCTTACACTCGCAGCCATCGACGACTGCTGACGTCACTAGTCAAACAAAAATGTTTTTTGAATGAAAATTCGCATGATTTTTTTTCTCAATATTTATTTATTGAATCTTCATATGTGACAATTTCAGTTAAAAGGGACCTATGGAAAAAAATTAGTTTTGGAGAAAAACAATTTTGAAGTAAACAAGTTAATTTTGAAACGCGTGAACGCTTTTACAGCTCGAAACGCGTTATAGAGGGGGTTTGGGATTCGCTGATTACGAATCTGACATTGTATTTTGAAAATCCAAAATGGCGGATCCAATACGGTTGAATATTGTTTGTAATGTTATTGGATTTGTTTAAAACAAGTGGATTTTGATACGCGTGGTTGCTTTTATGTTTTGAAAGTTGTAAACTTTGATAAGTTAAATGAGAATAACATTTTGTAATTTTACTCTCAGAGTGTGGCACTACCAACGAAAAGTTTAATCTTCGTTTTACTTTGTTTAAGAATTTTGTACTTGTTTTAAGATAAGAAATTCCGGGATTGATTTTTGAAATGAATTCCATTTTGGATTGTTTTAAGTACGTTTTAATGTTATCCGAACTTAGATTTTTTAGTACGACTCGTACTTAAAGTATGTATAAAAAACTAAATTGATCCCGAGTGTTTTTCTTTCTGTGTATAAATTAGTTTATAATAATGATGTTGTGAACGATTTAAGGTTATGTCCGATGCAATAAAAAACGAAGATGTGAAAGCAAAAATACCAAACCATCTGTATTTGTCAGTTTTTACATACATTTTCATTTCTCTCATGACGTTTTATTAAAATCAATGTAAATACGAGCGCTTGTTGCAATACAAACCACTTGTTATACCCTTCACACCAGGTGGAAAGAATATGAATAGATAATGTTACCTTGACCACCAGCAATGGTGGTCCCAATCGCTAAATTACAAGAAATGCGCTTCCCAACCGACACACAGTGTTCGATCTTGGCACATAGGACCACTCTCATATGTGTTATGAATTTCTTTACCGGTTTATCTTTTAAACTGTACTTATTCGCCAAGTCCCAATTTACACTAGGGACATTTCTTGCTGGACAGACGAAGTTTGATGGCGAGGGGTCGAAAAGGTAGAGTGTGTAGTACATGACTATCTGTACTGGACATTTTTTCATTTCCCTTTTTTACTTTTCGTAGTTTACATACAAGTATTAATTTCTGTCTGACTTCTAATGTTTCATATGTAAACGCTTCAGGTAAGACTAAAAGAGAATTCAAAAAATGTCCGGCAAGAAATGTCCCTAGTGTAAATTGGGACCAATGCTAGAGAAGATTGTACACAAGATCCCGCAATTTCTGCCCTCAAAAACTGCATCAAAAACTCAATTTCAAAAAAATTGGCATATACGTAATTTCGCGCAAATGGGTCGATATATGGCTTGCATTGTACCAAATATTTTTACCGGATCGTCGTATTCTATTAAAGGGGTTTTTCATTTTCGAAAACTTTGATTGTCCTATAAATAAAAGTGTTCTTGAATTCGATTTCAGAAAAGTAAAGAAAAATTTCATAATTTCTAATTAATATGATTTTGTTTGGAAATTAAGCCAATGCACTGATATTTATTGTTGGAGGATAAGCTAGTTTCTATGCGTCTTTCACTGGTTGCTTAGGCCAGATAATTAGGAAACCTTTTCCCAAAAACTAAAGGAAAGCTAAAGATATTAGATATGCAAATAAAACTGTAGAGTGAATGAGAATTACAAACACTCAAATTTTATTTGCAATGATATTAAACCTTAAAAAAAATACCAACAATAAACAGTGAGTTTATCTTTTCTCACATAATTTCTTTTATGAGGATTATTTTTAAAAAATTTACAATTTCGTTTAATGAAATTTTTACTACTTAACATCATTTTATTGAACTGAACACTAGTCAAATAATTATAGGGATGGTACAGTTATTTTTTCCTATCTTGTTTGATATTATATTTTGTTTTATTTTTGCATATTTCATTCCGCATTCGTCAATTTTTTAGTACTTATTCATTTGTTTTTTCTCGAGAACTCCCGGAATTATAAGAAAAATGTTTATAATAACGCAAATAAAAAACGGTTAGTTGAAAACCCTAATTGTCTCATATATCATTTATTATATAAGCACTGTACTAAAAATATTTAAAAATGATCAAGGAAACATTTCCTAAATATATCATATAAAATAGAAAAAAAGAAAAATAAATTATGGTTGTTTGAAATACATTAAACGAAGACAATTGATTTTTATTTAAAGCTTTTAAAGCAGCGGTGGGATACAAATAAAACAAATATTTATATTTGAAATCCCATGCCAAGAGCAACTAGAAAACGGAACGTATTTACTAATATGCGAAGGGCATCAATAGAACATTCTGAACTGCGTGGAAGTTCGCAAAATCGAGTCCTTCCTTCGGATGGTCCTGAAGTACAAGCTCAAATAATTGTGGATGAAACTGAATTGACCACACGCATTAATGCATTGGAAAGTTTGGTGAAGACTTTGAGCGAGAAACGACAGGGATATTTAGGAAGCAATGGCACTTTTAAAATTGACTGTATTCCAGAATTTGAGCCTGGATCAATAAATTTGCCTGTGTCTTTATGGTTGAATAAGATTGATCAAATTGGTGAGATTCATAGTTGGAATGATTGTCAGAAAATATTTGCTATGCAAAATAGATTGAAAGGTCTAGCACGAACTTGGTTTGAAAATTTAAATGAATATGTCTCAACATGGGAAGAATGGAAATCCGTGCTATGTCAATCATTTCCAGTCCACCAAGATTTTTCTGAAAATCTTAAGCGATTAATGAAACGTGTTAAACTTCCATCGGAATCAATGACGAACTACTATTTCGAAAAGAAAATTTTGGCTGACACTTGCAAGATATCTGGAAAGGATGCTGTATCATGCATAATTGATGGATTGCCAAGTGGAAGTATTCAAGTAAGTGCAAGGGCTGGGAGATTTCAAACTCCGGAGGATCTATTTGGTCATTATTTATCAACATTTCCGCATGATATGGGGATTCAATCCAAAAATAGGCGGATTGATGGACAAACCATCACTTTAATTGAAGATGGTTCTAATCATGATTTGAAGAAAGTAATATGCTTTAACTGCAAGAAACCAGGACATTATGCGAGCAAGTGTCAAAATGCTCTCAAGAAATGCGATAATTGCAGAAAATGGGGACATTATACACGGGATTGTTTAAAAAAAAGTAAGTCACCAATATTGTTTATTAATAATAAGAAAAAATCAGAGTATTTTAAAAAGTGCTATTTTATGGATTGCAAGGTAAATGATATTTCAATGAAAGGTTTTATTGATACCGGTTGCTCAGTAATATTGATAAGACAGTGCAAGGCAAATGCATTACATATAGCTTTTGAAAGTTGTAGTATACAAGTTATAGGATATGGAGGCTCAGTTGTATCTGTAACTTCTAAACTATTCGTTAAATTGGATGTAGATTCAGCATCAGCATTTGTTACAATCTTTATTGTTCCCGACTATGCTCAGGAAATTGATATCCTTATTGGTCAACCATTTATTAATCATGAATCTGTGATAATGGTAGTGGAGAACAATACCGTTAGATTATTAACTAAACAAGTTGGGCATTTTTTAGATTATGATTGCACATCAAAAGAAAAGTGTTCCCTTTGGATTAGCAAAACAGTTATTATTCCTAAAGAACATGCTGGCTTTGTGGAAGTTTCTACAGAGAAAATTTCTGACTCATGTTTTTTTCTGGACGACATGTTCGTTAGTAAGCCGAAAAACGAGTACAGAATTCCTAGATGTGTGGTTGGTAGTATAGGATTGATTTTAATAGAAAATGAGTCGTGTAAGGATTTATGTTTTAAAAAGGGATTTCGAATTGGAAGAGTTTATCCTTGTAGTTTAGATAATGAATGCGGATATTCGAACTATACGGTAAAATCTAGTACTGTGCAACCGTTGTTGAAAAGTGAAGTTGTTTCTCAGGCAACGCACTTAGATGATACAAATATAGAGCGATTATTTGCCTTGATTAATAAATACAGGAGCTGTTTCGCTCAGGATATGTCAGAATTAGGAAATATAAGGGACGTACAAATGAAAATAAAGTTAAGTGATGAAACTCCGGTTTCATATAAACCATATCGAATGTCATGGTCGGAAAGAGAAATCGTTCGTGACATGATAGATAATTTAAAAAAAGCTGACCTTATTCAAGATTCATCATCTCCTTATTCTAGTCCTATTCTTTTGGTTAAAAAGAAAACAGGGGAATATAGGATGTGCATTGATTTCAGAGCTCTGAATCGGAAAACAGTAAAAGAAGCTTTTCCAATGCCAAGAATGGATGATGAAATTGATAGATTGAGAGGAAGCAGATATTTTACTAGTTTAGATTGCGCAAGTGGTTACTATCAAATCTCACTAGATAAGAGTTCGGTCCAAAAAACTGCGTTTATAACACCTGATGGGCATTATGAGTTTTTAAGAATGCCATTTGGTTTGGTAAATGCTCCAGCTGTTTTTCAACGAACCATGAATAAAATGCTTGGAAATCTGAGATTTACTACTGCTATGGTTTATATGGACGACATCTTAATTCCATCAGACACGGTTGATCGAGGTTTTCAGAATTTAGAAATAGTTTTAAGAAGGTTAATGCAAAACGGTGCAACACTGAAATTAAAAAAAATGTTTTTTCTTGCAAAGTACAATACAGTATTTAGGATTTGAAATAGATGCAGAAGGCGTGAAACCAGGAAAAGAAAAGATTAATGCTGTTAGTAACTTCCCAAGTCCTCGGAATCTTCATGAGGTTCGTCAGTTTCTGGGACTTACAAGTTATTTTAGGAAATTTATAGAAAAATATGCTTTAATAGCCAGGCCTATTCAGAATTTATTAAGGAAGGAAATCAATTTTCAATGGGGGGAGGAACAAATTGAAGCATTTGCCGAATTGAAAAGGAAACTTACTACGTGTCCTGTATTAGTTTTGTATGATAGAAAAGCGCATACTGAGTTACATACAGACGCTTGTAAATGGGGACTTGGGGCTGTTTTATTACAAAAACAATGTGATGAAACTTTAAGACCAGTCGCATACTTTAGCCACACAACAACAAAAGAGGAGCAGCGATATCATTCTTATGAGTTAGAAACATTAGCGGTCGTTGATGCTTTAAAACGTTTTAGGGTATATTTACTAGGGATAGAGTTTAAAGTAGTCACAGATTGTTCCTCTATAAGAACTGCTTTTACAAAGAGAGATCTTGTTCCTCGGATTGCGAGATGGTGGCTAACTATTCAAGAATTTAATTTTGTTGTGGAATATCGGCAAGGGTCTCAAATGGCACATGCTGATGCATTAAGTAGAAACCCGGTGGATGTTTTATGCGTAGATATTACTGAAATGGATTGGATATTAGCTTTGCAGCTAAATGATGAAAGATGCAGATTTCTTATTGAAACATTAAAGAAGGTTCCAACAGATAAAGAGCAAAAACAGATACATAGTGAATATATTCTAAGAAAGGGTAGGTTATATAGGAAAACGAAAAACGGTAGTAGGTGGGTGGTTCCAAAATCTTCGAGAAGGGAAATTCTATTTAATCATCATGACAAAATTGGGCATTTTTCTTTAGAGAAAACGATCTCTTGTATACAAGAAAAGTACTGGTTTTCTAATATGAAAAGTTATGTTAAACGTTATATTGCATGTTGTCTCCCGTGTTCTTATAATAAGGTGCCTTCTGGTAAACAAGCAGGAATGTTGCATCCAATTGATAAAAGTAACATACCTTTTGATACCGTTCATGTTGACCATATTGGCCCATTTACGAAAAGTGTACATAATAATATGTATCTAACTGTTTTGGTGGATGGGTTTACAAAATTTGTTATGTTAAAAGCAGTGCGGAATACAAAAATAGAACCTTTTATAAAATTTTTAGATGAATTTATAAGAATTTTTGGAGTTCCCAGAAGATTGATTTGTGATAGAGCTAGTACATTTACTTGTCATAAATTTATGGCATATTCCCAAAGGTACGGAATAAAAATAATACATAATGCGACGGCAACTCCACGTGCTAATGGACAGGCAGAAAGATATAATAGGACGATTTTATCTGCCTTGAGTTCATCTGTTGAAAATGAAAAAAAGTGGGATGAATCTATTAATGATATTCAATGGGGACTAAATTCTACCGTGAACAAATCAACAGGGAAAATACCCAACGAACTTTTATTTGGGTTTTTACCAAGGGGAAAATATGATTCATATTTAAGTAACGAAGTGTATGAAATTGAAACTAAAGATGTCGTAAATGTTAGAAGACAAGCAAACTCAGTGATAGAAACTGTGCAACAATATCAGAAACAAAGATATGACCGGAGGAGAAAACCGAGTGATATTTATAAAAAGGGGCAGTTAGTTCTTGTTAGGAAAACAAAACTTATCGAGGGAAATAGGAAACTTCTACCAAAATATAATGGACCTTATCAGATTGTAAAACATTTAGGGAATGATAGATATGTTATAAGGGATATGCCAGGTGCTAATAGATCACAGAGACCATATGAGGGAATAACTTCCTCAGATAAAATTAAATTATATAATCCGTATGTGTGCGATGATTAAAGAAAAATATAAAACTGTGTATAAGAAACGATATTCTTGTTATGGTTATAAAAACGAAAATAATAATAAAAATGATCTATGTTAATATTAATAAAATATAATTTCAGATGCTTCACGAGGACGTGAGAGAAGGAGCGTGGCCGAGTTATAAGCACTGTACTAAAAATATTTAAAAATGATCAAGGAAACATTTCCTAAATATATCATATAAAATAGAAAAAAAGAAAAATAAATTATGGTTGTTTGAAATACATTAAACGAAGACAATTGATTTTTATTTAAAGCTTTTAATTATATCATTCTTTATTTAAGCTTAACAAAGCGTGGAATTTTTCCAGACGTTTTATTTCTATCGTTTTTTTTTTGTGTCACGACCCTTTTCAAATTATGAAAGAAAAAAGTAATTTTTTTTTTTTTGCTATTGGCTTTTAAGTCAGTAACTGTCGTTATAAAGAAATAATTGCGTGTAAATAAATATTTTTTTTCATATTTTTACATCTCTTGTGATAGGCCTGATATTTGAGTAGGATTGTCATGCGAAATGTAAGGGACGTTTCACATTGTGTTAAACCAGGTAAAAGTATTTAAAAATTTTTAAAATACGTTCAAAGTTTAATATCTGGTTTAATATCTTTAGTTTTTCTAAAATCTTTTTGTATGAAGTTTCCTGACAATCTGGCCTAAGCAACCAGTGAAATGCGCATAGAAATGGCTTATCCCATCAACAATAAATTTCAGTGTTTTTATCAAGAATAAAAATTGGGAATTAAGCACGAATAACAAAATCTTTTTAATTAAAATTTTGTATTCCCAAAAATTATTTTGGTAAAAGTCAAACAACTTTCGAAAATTTAAATTAACCCAGCAAAAACTTTACTTACCTGGTAAGTTAGCAAATAATGTTGGAGAAAATAAATAAACAAATCAGAATAATGACAATTACTTACCAGGTAATATATGAAATAACTACCACCTATTGGTAAAAATCAAAAAGTTTTTCTTGGGAAATTTAGGAAATATGTTGGGAAATTTTTCTGTTTCTGTGTATTGAAAAAAAAATTAGATTTTTAAAAAATTGCAAAGGTAGCACTTTATTCAACTTACGATCAGTTTCGAACAAACCAAAAAAGTTAGAAAAATAAAGATTTTTACATTAAATAAACATTGTGAAAAAATTGTATTTATTTATAAAATACCCCATATTTTTCGATACAAATTTTGCAAATGTATCCATATAGCAAGATAAAGACACGTTGTAAGATATTTAAGATTTACTGGCATCTACTACATACCAAAAAATAAGAATCCAAAATAAATTAATATAAAACGCACAGTGCTTAGAATACAAGTAAAGAATGCTGTTTAGCAATTAAAAGCTTAGAAAAGCTTAATAAGCAATTAGTGAAATAAAGTTTATCCCTAATTCCAAATTCTATGTAAATAAATTTTCCCCTTTTGCCAATTGTTAAAACAATGACGAAGCACTGTGCGCAACATTGCCACAGATACAAGTGACACTTAGCTTATTAGGTCATGTCCAGCAAAAAAAAAGGGCAAATTGAAAAAAAAAACTTATTTCATGTCTGTTGCTGAAAATTAATAAGAAATAGTTTTGTATATAAATTATTTAAATGAACGCACAATATGTTAACAAATATTAATAATGTAAATTCGTTTTTTGTTGCATAACATTTATTTATTATTATTGCCAGTGCGTGCCTGTATGACAGCGATTCAAAGGGGTAAAGGTGGAACGACATTGTGGAGTCCTGAGATTGCAAAGACCCGTATCAACTGTCGTATGGTTTTTTATGGCTAAGCACCTGAGGTACTGGTCGGCATACAAGTCAGCACAGTAAAGGCTTAGAATAAGGGATTGAAATCAGTGTTCGAAAATAAACACCAAATATCGTTACTTAATGTACGGATCGGTAGGTTTGTGGAAAACACAAACGCTAATAGTGTTTGTGTAGAAAATTTTAAAAAAATAACGTTTCCCTGTTAGTCATCTTTCGAACACAAAAATATTACTGTTTTTATCAAACTCAACAAAAGATGTGAACATTTAATTCCGTTCGGTTTTTTTTTTTGTGTTCGGTTCGGCTCGTTAATGTTCGTCCCTTTTGACTGGTAAAAAAAACCAAACATTTTTTACAAAAACAAAATACACATACGATAAAAACATTATAGAACATTAAAATATAATGTTTGTCTACAGTATCACTACAATTGTTCTGTTTTTTAACGAAGAACCGAATATTATAAAATGTTCGGTGTATGTCTACACAATCATTAAAAAAAAAAAACGTTCCTGGGTGTGTGAGCCGAACGTTAAATAATGTACTGTTTATTTTCGAAGACTGATTGAAATATTTTTGATACGGATTAATTAACTTACATATAATCTCATTGGCCACTTATGATAAAGTTTATAAAATATCTACAAGCAAGTAAGAAAGTATAGTGGGTCAAGCCCGACCATATGATACCCAGCACCACAGTATTTAAAAACACATCATGCTTATATGTCCATATAAATATGGATTTATCTATAAACTTCATTAAAATCGGTTTGAAAGTTTGTGAGAGGCAGAAATTGCCCCCTACCTCTCCTTGCGATCCTATTTTTGAAAAACTTTATAGCTTATGTGTCCATATAGATATGGATCTATCTATGTTTCAAATTTCATTAAAATCGGTTTGAGAGGCAGAAATTGCCCCTATCTCCCCTCGTGGTCCTATTTTTTAAATAATGCATCCCTTTTGTGTTCTATCTATGTTTTAAATTTCCTTAAAATCGGTTTGATAGCTTCTGAGAGGAAGAAATTTCCCCCTATCTTCCCACGTGATGTTACGATTTGGAATAAGAACCTTTGACCCAAATTTGATCAAATTATCTCCAAAATTGCGAGCTGTACTTTACGCACAAGGTTACATGGACAGCCAGCCAGTCTGCCTGCCAGTCGGACGGACATCATTAGTTCGAAAGTTCGTTAGAAAGTGATTCTGAGTCGACCGGTATACTTTAAGGTGGGTCTATGACCAATATTTTATGGCGTTACACACACCAGCACAAATGCATAATACCCTCTCCACTATTGTGTTGTGGGTATAATAAAGTTAAAAAGAGACTAAAAACAATTAAGTGTTTTTTAAATTAATGAACCAACATATTCAAAAACTAATTACGTATTTCTTTTTGCAAGTGTAGACAATTTATCTACGTATGTGTGT
Source organism: Pollenia angustigena (assembly GCA_930367215.1). NCBI lineage: Eukaryota > Metazoa > Arthropoda > Insecta > Diptera > Polleniidae > Pollenia > Pollenia angustigena. The sequence continues at coordinate 18,846,395 of OV884060.1, forward strand.
TTTATTTAGACAAATTATATTTTAGAAAGGTGTGAAATAAAATGTGTGTTAAACGAGTAGAAAATGTAATTTTTGAAAATAATTCATTTATATTTATTTTTTCCATTCACATACATGCATATACTAAACATTTTTTTGGGCAAAAGTTTGCTAAATATTAGGGTGGTCATAATTTTTGTGTTTGAATTTTGTTGGTATAAAATGTCTCATGAAATTTTAATAAAACGTAAATACAACCTTAATATTTACATTATGTACATGAACATATTTTTTTATATGAATACGAATTTTAATCTAATTGTACGAATGTGTATAACTTTTGTATGTCTGTGTTTCATAAACACACGAAATGTTTTATATTTTTGTTCTAAACGACGTTTGGTGTTAAGGGCTGAGGTTGAGTGAACAAAGACTTAAATAAAAAGAAACAAAAAATTACTTAAATGGATTTTATATATATTTTATTTTTATAAAATATTGGGTCTTTAACAATATTACATAAGTAATTTGTTCTTTCTTTAGTTTTTATTCCCTTTATCATCACATGTGAGGGTGCACAAACTTTGTCATTCCGTGCGTAACACCATGAAATGTGTATATATCTATTAAGTAGTACAATATCATGGTGCAAATTCTTAGTCTAATTGAAATTCTGAGTCTAGTTTTCTGTGGCTGACTGTCTGTTCATCTGTCTGTCTATGAAAAACGAGCTCTCTTCTGAATGACTTAACATAAACAAATCATTTTCTGTTCTCCTGAACAGCCAAAAGTTATGAACTAGGGATGCCAAACGGGAAATCCCGAAATCCCGGGATTTTTCGGGATTTTTAATATATCAACTTTTGTGTACAAAAATTTTCGTTTTTGTTGAATTTTTATACTCTATCCCGGGATTTCGGGATCGGGATTTCAAAACCCCGAATTCCGGGATTTTCTAAAATCAATCCCGATTGGCATCCCTATTATGAATTTACTAGTAAACCTCTATAAAATGTATGAGTTTTTCAACAATTTAATTATGCACAGAAAAAATTATCGCCAATTTGATTTTCCAGTTAAGCCATTAATCAAAAATAAAAACAGTTTTAATTAAAATTTTAATCAATTGAATTAATGTTTAATAAAAAATTTAATCAATTTAATTAAATGTTTAATTAAAAATTAAATCAATTGAATCAAATGCTTACTTATATCAACAACACTGCTGCAGATAATTTTGTTAATATCAAAAAATATTTAATTGATACTATTAATTTGTTTACTTGAGCAAATTTGATTAGCCCTTTTAATTAATAATAAGTATTGTGGTTATTTTGTTGAACTGTTCATGGGTTTTTAATCCAAATTTTCATATTTTAATTAGGCTAAAGTTTATCAAATTTAATTTTCATTAAATTATTTTTATGAAGAAAGGAATTTTACAACATGAAATTAATTAAAATTTAATTAATCTCTCCAATTGTTTAATATAAAATCAGTTTGTATTGTTTTCTGTGTGTGTTAAACATCGAGTTTTTAAAACGCAATGAGGATTACGGGAGCAACTACCCTGCGTACTCTAGTTGAGGAATAACAGTGAATCCTCAATGGTCGAAGTGCATCACAGGAAATAGAAAATGATCCGACAACTACTGACCCTTCTAAAACACAATTTCCAAAATTGTGGTACCCTCAACTATATAATTTACCTAGTGCCATCAGTAAAAATAATGATGTCAGCATCGAAATAAGGCAAAGAATCGCGCTCGAAAAAAGATGGTACTTTAGACTTAGCAGACTGTTTAAGAACACAGATAACATTATACGACACGTTTATTTAACATGTGTTTCTTAATGGCGCTGAAGGATACTTGTGAAAGCAGATTAAATGGAATGGCCCCATCTGTGTAAAAGAAAAGTAAAAGCGTCGAACGAACCGAGAGTTGCATATGCTATATTCTGGGCCAAATCCGCCGTATGCAACACTCAAGAACGCGAACACTCAAGCCAAATAGGCGTTGGATGATAACTACCACAGAAATCACGGACGGTGAGTCCAAGGAAGGACCATGCGGAAGAAGACATTCAAATCCTTGGTATAACGAACTGGAGAAATCAGGCACAAGATCGAAGTGCTTGGAAATCATACATCAGGCAGGCTAAGACCAGTAGTATGTTGTAAATCCAAAGTAAGTAAGTAACCCTATAAGATGTTTTACTGGTGCCCAAAAACCCACTCAATTACAGAAACGATTACAAATTCAAATACAGCCACTTCTTACTCGATTATGCCATTTGGCTGTAAGAAACGGATTATGATCTCTAAATGGAACGATATTAGAAGAAGTTTGTCGTGAGATGGCGTGCTGTAAGAAAAACCAAATGGCCATATAGCAGGTCAGCCATGTTACCTTTTTGCCCACAAATTCCTTTATTCCGGTAGCAATTTTACTTTTAGATTTTACGAAAGCGTTCCTGAATTTAATTACCCTGCGGGAAATTTGAGTCAATTGGTCCAACAGACTGGTCCCGGGAGTTGTGAAAATAGAACAATCATGTAACTGGTTTATGAAGAACAAAAAGGTAGACAAAGTAATGAATTACAGTATAGTCTTCACCGGTGGTGTGAAACATTTTTTGGGACTTTCTAAAATTTGATTCTTGAATTTAATTCTAGGACTTGTTTTATTTAAAAAATACTTCATTGTATTGAAATAAAACTACATTGTAGTAACTGACACTAAACACGTTCATTGAGAATAGATGTGTGACTGGTCAAATGGTATCATCTGACACCCTGCAATGGCAACCCCATGTAAAAGTTATAGGTCTTATTCATACATATAAAGTGTTAGAACTAGAACCGGTCTCTATCACCAAAGACCTATCACGGGACTACTTTCGTGTCAATTCGCTTCCCTCTAGGGTATATTTAATTTAGTCATTTTATTCCCAGCAAAAACTTACATTGCAAAGTAATGAGTTAAAAAGCTAATATAACGACTCTTCACTACTTATACATTGGCATTTTAACTTATTATTTTAACACGGTGATGTCATTGGAGGCAAGTACTTACCACCCTCGCTTACAAATAGGGAATTAAATAAGTCATTACCACATTCGCTTACAAATAGGGACTTAAATAACTCATTACTCCGATGCCACCAAAATTACAACTAACATGTCATGACTATAAAATTTCATATTAAAATTTATTACAAATTGTTTTTTATTTATAATAAAAAAAAACAAATTGTAAGAACAAATATTTTAAATCAATTTGTATTAGATTTGAAAAAACTTCAACCGTAGATGCATTTTGTTACGAATGAATTATAAATTTCGTTAATCAACTCATACACAAGTACTTAGGTATCAGATTATATGTCAGCCATTACCAAACTACTTCTATGTAATGCAGATGGTATGAAGTAGTCATTGAAAAGTAAGTTGTTCAGTAATGGCAAATCATTACCAAGTTTTTTCTGGGATTATCATTAAACTACTTGTTTCTTACAAATTACTAGTTTCTTGTTTGTTTTTCTTTACTCATATTCGAATTCGTATTAAAGGAAATTCAAAATTCGGCATAGCGGAGTAGAATAATTTTACTTATAAAAAATCTCTTTCTACTTGCATAAGACCTTATTTGCTATAGATTTTTCCCCCAAAATAAACTACACCGGCAATAAAGACAACAAAATAAAAGAGACAGAGAAAAAAATCAATAAAGGTACTAAACACTTATGCAAATTTTTTTCAATGAACTCACAGTTTGAAAATATTTACAACGGAAAAAAATTGAGATTGAAAATGCGAAAAACTTGAGAATATGTGTTAAAATTTAAGCAAAATAAAAATGTATTTTGCCAAAAAAAATTTATAGCACTTTTTCTTTTTAAATGTTGAGAGATGTACGATTTGAATATTTATACGCTACACTACCACGAATGGTGAATAAGGATACATAAATTTTGTCATTTCGTGTGAAACACGAAGAAATGTTGATCTCAGAACCCGTAATATTTTAATATTCTTGGTTCCTGAGTAATTCTAAGTCGATGAAACCATATCAGTCTTTCTGTTCTTCTGTTGAAAACATGCACAACATAAAGGAATAATTTTCGTGTCAAATTGTTTGGGTTATTTTAAGCACTTAACAAATAAAATTCAGCACAATCGGTTTAGTAGGGGGAAAAAATATGAATACACATCTTGCCTAAAAATTTCAAGTTTTCTATTTTGTCCTACACAAAATTAACCCCATGAGATTCTTATGATGTTATTTCCTTAGATTTCAATTAAAACCACAATCTATGCGGATTTTCATAGAGGCCTCACCAGCAACCAGTTAAGTAGCAATAAAGTCCTGTGGGTTAATGGTTTCCTTCGTACTCAAGCAGATCATTTTCTTCAACAAATCAGACCTAGACAAACCCTAAATAATTGCATCACCAAGCCTAAGACAAACCATTGGAAGGAATAGATTTTTTAACAGTATTCTAAAAATATCCTTGACTGCTAAGAAATCAGGCGCGGATTCAGGGGGGGGGGGGGGAATATAAGGAAATTTCCCACCCGTAAATTATAAAAATGTGTTTTGTTAATTTGGATAATACAAGAATTCCCAATAATAATTTTTTTTTTAATGTACAAATTTTTGGAAATTCCAGCAAGGTTTTTTTTTTTAATCTCTAATAAGTATTTAATCTTAATCCTAATAGTTATTTATTAGATATTTCCAATGAGACATCTAGTTTGCCGTATTCAATTACTTATTATTCTACATTCAATTCCAGCAGGTGCCATCTATATCCAAAGACTAAACGTTTTACTTGATAATGCGTGCGGTTGAATTATTAAAAAGTTTTAGTATTTGCAATATTTATGTTTATATTTAGGTGTTATATGAATCAAAATTATATTCGATAATTTTTGACGAAAGCACGGATTTGTCGGGGAAAAGCCAGATTTCCTTATCTTTAAGATATTTCAACATGCAACAAAAAGTTTTTAGGGAAGAATTTATTGGCTTTGAAGAGGCTTCAAAAGATATTATATAAGATAAGATATTCAAAAGAGTTATAGTTCTGTGATATTTACATTAAGTTTGACTTTTATTCGGTATTGTATTTTACTTATTAATTATTTATTTATTTCTGTGTCGTGTAGTCCAGTTTTTAATATAAAATAGTTAAAAAGTGCAATACAAATGTAAACCCTAATTTATTTTTATGGAATAAAAATAACCCCTGATGAAGTTCGAAAAAAGCTAACGAAACGTTGGGAAAAGAAAATAAATTAACCTTAAATGTTTTTTAATTACATTTGGTAAAAAAACGATTGATCATATTAGCCCGTGAGGAAAACAAAAAAACCTCAATAATAATATTAAATATAACATTGATCATAAAACAAAAATGTTAAAATACAATTTGGTTTAAGGATTGATGTTTGACTAGTGTAAGACGGCAAATCCATCTGAGGAGATCGAGTGGTTGCGATCGAAACATGTCATGGTAACCTGCCGGCCAGGGTTCGAGCCCGAGCCACGTCAAGAATGAAAGATTATCAATAACAATTTTAATTAATTTTCATGTTGTAAAATTCCTTTCTTCACAAAAATAATTTAATAAAAATTAAATTTCATGAACTTAAGCCTAATTAAAAATATTAAAAATTTGGATTAAAAATATAGATATTGATGACGTTGATGTGTCAATTGATGCGAAGGCACTATCATCAATCAATAAAGAAAACAAAAATATCTGAGTGGAAAGGGAGTATCCCAACCTTTATATTAGGGACCCTATTAGTACTTTTGAATTTATTTGCGAAATATGCATATTAAGTGTGATACTTATTGTAACACAGCCACTTAGTATCATTTTACAAAAGCACGATATAGATCTTCAAAAAGGATCAAGCCTTATCAAAACTTTAATCATGTGCCTTGAAGAGAAAAGAAATAAAGCCAAGGAACAATTTAAAGCGATTTTTGAAAAAGTTAAAGTTATTTGCGTTCAAATCGAGGTTCCTATCGAGAAGACAAGATTTGAACAAAATAAACTGTTGAAGATTACTACCGAGTTGTAGTTACATTTATCTTATTGAATTTATTTTAGAAGATCTCATAACAACTTTCCCAATAGATATCCCAAATGTATTGAACATACCTAAACTTCTACCTCAAAGTGTAATCAAGTCATATACAGATATAAAACTGTTAAAACCACAAGCTGATGAGCTGTTTATATTTGATAAAAGAGATAAACACCTACTAACATCTAAACTTGAGCCTGATCTATCAGATAACGTTGTAGATGCTTAAATGAACTATGATGAAGATATCTACCCATATCTAAGAAAAATATTTAAAATTTTCGTTTCAATGCTCGTCAGTAAAGCTAAGAGCGGGAGGCCATTTCCTACCCTTCGTCAAAAAAAAACATGGCTCAGATCAACAATGACAGAATATAGACTGTACTGTCTAAATTTGCCTCACAAGGAAATCATAAATTGCTTACTTAAAAAGATTAATGTATTTTGAACTGATCTTATATTTTATTTAACCTTTTTGTTAAGTTTTTTTAATTAGGGTGATGACTTTTTTTGGACAAAATTTCTTCATCCCACCACTCGATGGGCAATTTAGTATTGATAATGAAAATAATATTTTTAGGCCATTTTGGTCTAAAAAGTTTCCGCACCAAATGCAATTTCTAAAGCTCCTCAAACAAATTTCTTTTTTTTAATTTCCATACACATTATATATGGTACATTTATTGTTAATATATGCTTTATCTTTTAGCCCCCATATTCATAAATGATTGTAAAATGTAATAAACGTTTATTTAGGAAAATTTTCATAGAAAATTTGGTTTTCAAGCTTTTTTTAAAGTTAAAATATTTTTATGAATACAGGCATAAATACATAACAAAAATGACAAAAATGTAAAGCTTTTTTTGGGTTTAATGAACTAAATTTTAAGTTTAAAGTGCGAGTTGATTTACATAATGGAAAAATATCTTGTGCAACTTTTACCTGCAAACGTATTTTTTTTGCTTCATATAATATCCGCCAAACAACACATCTATCACAACATCTATCATTTGCCATTAAAATTTAGTTTATTAAAAAAAACCGCGAAATAGAGTCTCGATTTTTTTTGCGCTCTTCCGTACAAATGGTAAGATCTTGTTATTCATGAAATTATTAGAAAATACCAAAAACTTTGTAATTAAATGTTAATTTTGTATAGTAAGGAGAAAAATTGAAATTCAAAACTTTATCGCGTTTGGTGCGAAAACTTTCTTCACGATCGCGAAAAAGTAATACATCATTTCTTAATATTTTTTCACGGTCTATACGGCTATGCGATGAAGAATTTGATATTCGCAAAAATTGCAAAAAGTACTCACCCTAATACACATATTGTTTTATTTTTTGAAAAACAAATTTTTTACTTTTTTGTATCATACAAAATTCCCCCCCCCCCCCCCCCTAAGGCTCAAGCTGGATCCGCGCCTGTAAGAAATATTTGCTTTATATCAGTGATAACCACTCCATAGACTCGCGAGCATGTCAATAATCGTATTTTTCACTCAGACACGGTTTGCAATTCACATGTATATTACAACTTTGTTCGTTTCAAAACATCAGACTATCATCAGTCTCTGCGACCGCACACAAGCACATAATATGTTTGTGTGCGTGCGTTCGGGGCTTTCTTAGTTCGGGGCTTGGTTATCACTGCTTTATATGTATACATTCATATGTATTTAAATGAAAGCTATGGCAATGACGTAGACTTTTAGTAAACAAATATACATTAGAGCGACTCTCCAAAAAAAGTGCTCGATGCAGCCTCCTAAAAATTAACCTTGGACTTTTTAAAGATGACATTTAAAATATTTCAGTTCCAGCTTTGACCTCTCGTGAGCCGGACCATTTTGCAAAATGGTCTATTTTTGCATGTTTTGTTAATTTAAGAATCTTTTTCCTTTACAACATATACCAATTGGGAATCATAAGAAAGTTCTTTTTTAAGGCGCGTCCAACTGTATATACAATTTGTCCAAGGACGATCATCCATGTCCTTTTTTAAGAATATTCTGTAAAAAAGACCAGTTTTTGAATTTTTTGTTCGGGGTTTGTTGTAATAAAAATGCCAAATTAAAATATTTTAATCTTTAGTCGATTTAATTAAATACGGGTCCTGCTTTTTTAGAAATGAAATTCGCGCTAGTTCGCGTTTTGGCAAAAATGCAATGGGGTGGTAACCCTTCGTTTTAAATAGGGCAATATGGGTATCAAATTTTTTCTTTTGAGAAGTATATCATCCTTGTATGTAAATAATTTAGATTTTTGTAAATTAGATGCATTTTAGACGGTGCTCTGGAATATAAGTATATAAATGCAATTTTGTGGTAATTCTAATATGATAGTGGATTTAGTTTCTAGATCACGTATGGATGAAAATAGGACTAAAAACAGAAATGACCTACGAATGTTTGGCGGCATATTTTTTCGCAAAAAAAGTCGTGGATCATAAAAACAATAAAATTTTAGGTCGCCAAATTTAATTTTCATTAAATTATTTTTATGAAAAACGGAATTTCACAACATGAAATTAATTAAAATTTATTGATAATGTTTTATTCTTGACTGAACTGGAAATCGAACCCAGGTTTTCACGGACATGTTGCCCTGACATGTTTTGTTTGTAACCACACAATCTCTTCAGATTGGTTTGCCGTTTAACACTCACCGCCATTGTCGACGGCTGGCAGTCAATATTCAAACATTCGGTTCGGCTCCTTAATTCGAGTTTTTGAGTTTTACGTCCATTTACATAAAAAAAAACTTCTAAAAGAAGACAGTGTCTTCCTCAAAAACCAAAACATTTGTTTTATACATTTTTGTAATCAGCGTCTTGAACTTGTATCGCGAAAGAAGATCATTCCAAAAATGTTTATTTTATATTGCTGTGTGTTTTTGTTAACTCTGTGTCCTTGTAAAGGCTACTTAGGACTCTTATACTTTGTGTTAATACCGGCGGGGTGCAATAACGCCTTAAGAAATAAGGACTTTAAGGCTTTATTTCTCAATGGAAAGTGAAATAAGGCCTTTATTTCCAAAAAGGTTTTATTGCACTTTGAAAGTAAAATAAAGTCGTAAAGGGGTTATTACACTTAAATTTCTTTTTAAATGAAGCAATAAAATTTCTTATTCTTATTATATTTTATTGAACAATTATAAAAAATTTCATATTAACAAAAAATAATAGAACATTAATAATTAAAAAAAACAAATGTTAATTTAACTGCAACAATATTGAAAATCTTTGCTTTATAAAGTTTTTCTGCGTGGCGGCCTGCGGCCGCTCTTAGGGGTTTTCTCCTCCATGGGACGCGGCAGGTGGCTTCGCTGAATAAAGTTTCCCTGCGCGCGTCACACTACGGTTGATAATGAGTCGCGCGCAGGAAAACTGTATTCAGCGAAGCCACCTGCCGCGTCCCATGGAGGAGAAAACCCCTAAGAGCGGCCGCAGGCCGCCACGCAGAAAAACTGTATTAAGTGAAGATTTAGGTGGCTTTTTCCTACGTAGTGCATAAAGTCCATGGACATTATGTCACTATTCGTGTGTCGCAATGTTCATGGACATTATGACATGCCACCGGAAATATATACTTACATGTTCATTATGAGCAATATGTATTATTAGGAGTTGTTTAAAGATATTGGAACTACTAATCGGTCGAAATGCTGCTACCAACAACAACAAAAATCGATAAATTGAACAGTGTAACAAAAGAATCAAAAAATATAAAATAAAGGCTTTATTGCACCATTGGCTAAATTCCAATAAAGGCTTTATTTCACTTTCAATTGAGCAGTAAAGCCTTTTTTGCAAAAAAGGTCTTATTTCTCAATTGAAAGTGAAACAAAGCCTTAAAGGCCTTATTTCTTTAGGCGTTATTGCACCCCGCCGTTAATACCTGTCAAAAACGCAAGTAAATATGTAAATGAGTGATGGTGTAAAGGCAAGTATTACGAAAATTACTTTGACATTTGACTATTTTTCTAAGCAATAATACTTTGCCTTTGATCAGAGTTGCATTTTATCAAAGTTATTTTTTATAATTATAAACAAGATTTCTGTACGACGTACTAAATTCCCAATTTTTCATATTTGATACATACACTGAAATTTATTGTTGAGGAAAAGCTTACTTTTTAGGCGCATTTCACTGGTTGTTTAGGCCAGATCATCAGGAAACCTTTTCCAAAGATTTTAGAAAAGCCAAAATATTAAACAAATAAAACCCTAAAGCAAACAAGAATTATAAACACTTAGGCCCATTTTCACAACTTACCGATAGCTAAAAGTAGACTTTAAACGGCCTTATAAAAACTGTTACATTATTAAAACTTTACTTTAACCTAAGGTGAGCGATAAAGTAAATTAAGGTTCATCCTAACTGGTAGGATAAAGTAAAGTTGTAATAATGGAACACTTTCTATAAGGCCGATAAAATCCTACCTTTAGCTATCGGTAAGTTGTGAAAACGGGCCTTAAAGTCATAATGATAAAATAGAATTGAGTCTTCAACTTCAGGCAAAAATTCTAAAGCCCATAATTGAAACGTCGGCAGTAACTTCAAATTCTCTCTCATTTTTTTTATTTTCTTTTGTTCTTATTTTTCTTTGTTTACAAAATGTATGAAATTGAATGAAAGTATGGTAGCATTGTTAAGAGAATAAGTGAGAGCATTGGAAAAAACGTTCTCAAAATAAAATTGATTTTTATTTCTCGACCGCATTCTCTGGCATAATTTTATGTCAAACTGTATGAAAAACATCGTTCAGCCCCAGTTCTGTTTCATCATTTACTTGTAACAATATCAAAGCTTAAACAAAACACCAACAAAAAACAATAGCTCAATTCACAATCTTGTGCAAATGGTCTTGCATCGTAGCATTTGCAAAATGGTATAGTAATTACTGTAGCATACTTTTGGGAGCATTTGCAAAATGGTATAGTATATTTTTATTCTACACCAACAAAATATACAGCAATGCACTTGCTACTCTTTTGCAAATATGCAACGCCTAAAACCAATAGTTTATATTTACTCGACTTTTGCAACACTTGATTGTAAATCGACAGCTAACACTGTCGATTTACTACAGTATTTACTATAACATTTTGCAAATGCTACGATGCAAGACCATTTGCACAAGATTGTGAATTGGGCTAATGAGTTTATCTTTTCTTACATTCCCCTACATTTTATTTCATGTATGATAGTGTGAATACAAACTGTAAAGTTTAATTTATATAAGATTTTTTGACAGCCACAGCAAAACTCATTGGATTTCTATCTTTCGAAGTATTTTGGAACACTTGTGTGAATGTGTAAAGTAGCCTTAAATAATGAAAGGTAGTAGAATTTGGTAGCACTGCTATGTAGGGTATCTGCATGTGTTTTTGTGTCTCTTTTTTAGAAAGAATAAAAGTGTCAATTTGACTATGAGTTTTCAATGTTTTATGCAAATTTCTATTAAAAGAAAAAAAACTTTTAATATCTGCAAAACAGAAAATTGTTTGCAATTGCATGAATAAAAGTTAATATTCATAAGTTATTATACATATCGCTCATTTGCTGCAAGACCGGCATATCTCAAAAACAATCCATTTCGAGATAAACGCATTTCAAGTTTTTGATTTGCTCTAACTTCTAAAAAAAAAAGAAGACACACTCTCTTCAAACTGGGAAAGTATAAAATATATAAATATGAATTTAATACACAATACATAGAAAAACAAAGCGAACAATTTTGCATCTCTAACTCCAAAATTTCATTTTTTGAGTTATGCCGTTCTTGCAGCAAATGAGCGATATGAACATATGCAGGTATTAATACATATACATATAAACATACATATGTATGTAAAAGTCAAATTCTCAAAAGTCAAAAAAGCAAAATGTTATTTAGGTAACTTTTTTAATAAATAAAAAAAACCCTCCCAAAAAGATAGAAACAAAAAATTTTTGTTGTTCGAAACAATAAGTTGGTTTAAACAAATTAGCATTATTTCGGATTTGCTTTTTATTTAAAAGTTCTCTTTTAAACTTCTTTGTATGAACATTGAAAAGTAGCATCCTTTTGGTTAAAGTTTGGATATTTACAAGCCATCATAAAAAAAGTTAATCGCTTGGAATACTTTTCGAATAAAACCTTTTTCTTTTTTTTTATTTTGTAAACGCATTTCTATCGCGTTTAATTCCAGGTAAGTACTTAGCGTAATCTTCAAAGCTTAAACTTTAAAATATTTAATCCATTCTAGATGCTTTCTGCTGCACAATGTGCTTTTGTTTTGTTTTGTTCCATTTGTTATTTCTTTTTTCATTAAACCACTTTTAGTTTGAAAGAAAAACAAAAGAAAGTTTTGTTTTAAATATTTTCAAAATCTTTGTAGGTACTACTATGACAGTGCATAATTTGCCCAGAAAAATAAAATTGCTTAAAAAATATACAACGGTTAAATGGTGGAGTGCAAAGGCCTTCTAAAGTTCCATATTGATTTATACTCCGGGTAAAATCATAAAAAAAATATCGTCACAAATTATTTTAAAAAGTTGAAAGCCCGATCATAAAACATTTTTTTGTTTTTTCTATAAAACCAAATCAGAAAGCGTAATAATGGAAACAAAAATTGTTGTTTTCCAGCTTAAAGCCAATAGTAGACCATAGGACCTTTTATAGCCCCACTTCATCTTTTCGTCTGTAACGAATGACATCGTGGTGAAATTTGATCCAGTTCAGAGAACGGCTATGTGCAATTGCAAAAAAATCGCATTAAATGAACAGCAACAAATACACTCGTTTGCGGTCATACAATCAAACTTGCGCAACCGCAAACATTCGCTGCTGGTTTGCAGTCATTCAAATAATGCACATCGTGCTTTGTTATTTATACCATCGTTAGCTTCGTTTTTTAATAAAGATGTTTGTGTGTTCGGTGCGGCAATGATTGTTTTGGTAAAGAAAACAAAAATACAAACAAAAAAGCCAGAAATCAAGCAATCATTACTCATGTAGGCATTCAGCAGTTACTATGTAGCACAAGAAAAAATAAAATTGAAATGAAACTAAACGTACACACTTATGTAGGTACAAACAATTTCCATAGAAACAGACTGACTTTTTTATCATCTTAAAAAGTACTATAACAAACACCAATAGAATCGTATCTCCCTCTGGTCACATAGCGACAACAGCTACACAAATAAATTGGTTAAAATATAAAAAATATCTCAGTACCCATTGCACAGAAAATATACCGCTTAGCACACCGGAAAATGTGGATCTCTCTATTGTCAATTTTGACAGTTATCTTAAACTAGCTGTTCAACATTCCTGCAAACCCGTCAAAAAACCAATTACAATAAAATTAAAAGAGTGTACAAAAAGGCTAAGAAAATACTGCAGACTCAGAAAACGGCTTCAGTAGAAAAATATCTTAAGGACTTGGATGCAACTCCACAATCAGGCTACTCATTATGGCGTGTAGCTAGAAACCTCAAAAGACCAGTTATCTCGAAACCACCATTAAGAAACTTGAATGGAAGTTGGGCAAGAAATGATAATGAAAAAGGAAACCTGTTTGTTAATCATTTGAAAAACGTATTTACCCAAAATATACCTGACGATATAGCGGACGAGTTGCCGCCTGTTTATGTTAAAACAGCTTTCCCCCTAAGATTTGAGATAAGGGAAATAGAAAGGGCTTTTTGTGAATTAAACACCAAGAAGGCAGCTGGTTTTGATAAGATCAGTAACAAAATGCTTTTGGAGCTACATACCTCGCATAGCAAAGCAAATTATTCTTTATATTTTTAATGCTATTTTACTACCCTCAAGAATGGAAGGTCTCCATAATAACGATGATACCAAAGCCAGAAAAAGATCACACAAAAGTTGAGTCATATAGGCCTATTAGCTTATTATCTAATATATCAAAGCTGTTTGAGAAGCTCTTAGCGTCAAAATTAACCCCAATTTTAAATGACAATGGGTGTATACCCAATCATCTATTCGGCTTCAGAAGAGAGCATAGCACAATTGAACAAACCCATCGGATAGTAAACGCCATAATAAAAGCCTTTGAAGAAAGAAAATATTGCTCCGCTCTTTTCATAGATGTTTCTAAAGCTTTTGACAAAGTCTGGCATGTAGGCTTGTTACATAAATTGAAGCTAAACCTACCGGTTAATACACACAAGCTGTGAGAAAGCTACCTGGTCGGTCGAAAATTTATTATTAAAGAAGGCGATTTTTTAAATTCTCCTCAGCCAATTTAAGCTGGAGTCCCTCAGGGAAGCATCCTGGGCCCACTTTTTACCTTATATGTGTATACCTAGGACATGCCAACAAACAATCACACCCTAACCTCAACTTTTGCTGATGATACAGCTTTTCTAAGCGTACAAGAGAACAGTCGTGAAGCATCTCGATACCTGCAGAATCATATATTTCAACTAGAACTGTGGTGTAAACAATGGAGAATAAAGGTCAATGAGCAAAAATGCGTACATATAACATTTACCTTGCGTCGGGAAACATGTCCCCCTATTAAAATCAATAATCAACTAGTGCCTCAACAATCGCATGTCAAATATCTCGGTATTCATCTAGATCGGCGTATAACATGGAAATGCCATATAGAAGCAAAATTAACCCAAATGAAACTAAAAGCAATTCAAATTAACTGGCTTATTGGAAGAAATTATGTTCTTAGTCTCGACTGCAAACTACTACTTTACAACGCTATTTTAAAGCCAATATGGTGCTACGGTATTCAACTATGGGGCACTGCCTCGGCCTCAAATATCGAAAAAATTCAAAGGCGCCAAAATAAACTTCTTCGAATAATTACAGCTGCCCCTTGGTATGTTAAAAACTCAAATATCCACAAGGATCTCAATGTGCCACTGGTAAGGACTATTATTACGAAGTATGCGGTAAAATATTTGAAAAGGCTAGAGTTGCACCTAAATCCACTAGCACGAAATATTTTAAATGATAGCGGCCACTCTCGCTTAAGAAGAAGAGACACTGCAGCACTTACCCATTAAGATGAGCGATAAACACCTACATATGTGAACAGAACCCGTGATGAAGAAAATTTTTGTTTGGCACTGGCAGGACACAAAATAAAGCATTAGGTTAAGATTTGATTAATTATTGTTAGTTCATATTTAATATATAAAGATTCAATAAATAAATAATGTAAAAAAAAAAAACTTTCTAGTTAGCATGATTAAGAGCGAGCAATTCAATAGATTCCACCTTCCCACAAACTATTTTCCTAGTTCCAACACAATGCAATGCATTATCAGGGGTCATCCCCTGAATGCTGGTCCTAACAGAAAAAAAAATTAGCTTTATTTTTTGGCTTTAAATTTCCTTCTTTAGCTTTTTTTTTTAACCAATATTTCAAACCTGATTTAGCTTTATATTTTTAAAAAATCTGGTCACACTGCTTATGACACTACATTTTTTATTCATTAATTGATACAGAATTGATAGAAAGAAACAGTAAATGCTAGAAAGAGCAAACTATAAAAAATGTAAACAAAGTTTTTTTGTTTTTTTATCTCTTGTTATGGTTTTCTTTCAGGGATGGCGTTGAGAATTTTAAAATTGTACCAACAACCTTTAAAAATTGTACCTAATTGTACGAAAAGATTATTTTAGTTGAAATTAAATTTATTTATGTTCTAAAAAAAAACACCACAAAATGGTATTATAAATCTTAGATTAAAAAGTATCAACAAAAAAGTACAATTGAAACAACTTAGCCATCCCTGTTCTGTTAATTTTATTAAATGCTGCCAACTTTTTGTTTATGAGAAACCTAAACACAAAAAGCGGTAAATCGCTTAATTTGCCCATAAACCGCTGATTCAGCAGCACTTTTAATATTTCAAGCTTCAAATGTCAATTTTAAGTTGAACACTTCTACATTTTTTTTGACATAACTTCATTTTTTATCGATAACTTTAGTAAAATGTTTGACAGCTTGCCATTAACTTAATACAGCTGAACCCTTCGCACTTGGTAAATTTTTCTATTACTTTATATTTGCACTGTTCACCAAAACTTGAACAACGCATTAAAAATGTAGTGTCATAAAGCCCTTGCCAATGTAAAAAAAGAAACATTATAGAACATTAAAATATAATATTTGTCTACAGTATCACTACAATTGTTCTGTTTTTTAATGAAGAACAGAACACTATATAATGTTCAGCTCTATCTTGAAAATAGTTACAAACAGTATTAAGGGTTGTGTTTGTCTACACAGTCCCTAGAAAAGTAGATATCAATTTTGGGTGTGTGAGCGAGCAGAACGCTTAATAATGTACTGTTTCTTTTCGAACACTGCTATAAACTATATATTCTGGATCCTTATGAACGGAGAAGTAAATTTAAAAATGTTCGTCTGTCTGTTGAAATGGGGTTTCCGAAGACCTAATAAACGATGAGCACAAGCTTGCTTTATATTTATATCACATAATATTATTATATTATATATTATTAAATTAACCTAAAGAAAGCTATAGATGACATGCCTTTAAGTACCATTTTCGCAAAGAACAGAAATCTATGAACAAAAAAATACAATTTAGAGGCCTTTTAGAAGGCCTACCAAATGCTACCTTCTGTGTTTAATCGCTGAGCAAAGCTGAAATTAAATTATGGTGTGAGTGTGTGATGACATCCATGTGTTGTCTGTTTTGTACAGGATTTTCATTAACATTCACAAAAAGTTTCTTAAAAGAACTTTGCAATTTGTTAAGTGTAAACAATGTGATTTTCTCATCTTGTATTTTTTGGGGGAGTTCATTAAGTCTTTTTGTAAACACTGAGTCTGATTATAACACATCATTTGGAAAATTTGACTAAAATGAAAAAATGGGTTTTTTTTTCTTAAATATTATTTCGTTTTGGTGTTATAAGCAGCTTAAATTTATGCATTTGTTTTCACTAAATGTTAATTCTTTTCTTTGTTTTTCTTTTCTTAAAAAAAAGATTACACAATTTAAGAAATTTATATCTTTTTCTGTTATCTGAAGTCGCATTAAATGTGATTATTTTTCCTAGTCATTGATATAATAAAAATACGTGAAAGAAAGCTTTAAATCAGATTTAAGTTTTTCTTAAAATAAAAGCCTAAATACAGAGGTGCAGAGGTTACAACTCAAAGAATTCTGATGAAAGAATGTGATAATTTTTGAAACATGAAATTCAACCCAGGTTCGAGCCCCAGCTCAGCCAAGAAAATAATCAATAAATTTTAATAAAATTTCATGTTGTTAAAATTCCTTCCTTCAGTAGAAATAATTTAATGAAATTAAAATACACAAATTTATCAAATTTTTTTATTTATCAATATAATTTTTGGGAATAAAAAAAATTTTAAATTAAAAAGATTTTGTTATTTTTTTATTCCCAAAAATTATTTTGATAAAAAACTGTCAGTGCACGGCTTAAAAAAACTTAAACTGGTAACATGCTTTTGCAAGTTGTTATTGTTTTTTTTTTTTTTTTGCTGTAAGAAGAGATAAACTCACTGTTTATTGCTGATGTTTTTGTTTAAACTTTGATATTGTAAGTAAAACTGTTGCTTATAATTCTTATACGCTTAACAGTTTTATTTGGTTTAATATCTTTAGTTTTTCTTAAATCTTTTTCGATTAAGTTTCCTGACGATCTGGCCTAAGCAACCAGTGAAATGCGCATAGGAATAGCTTATCCCATCAACAATAAATTTCGGTGTTCTTATCAATAATAAAAATTTGGGAATTACAGACGAATAACAACATTTTTTTTTTTTGTTTCAATTGATAGCGCATGGTTTTGCGGGATTCAGGGGCATCTTTAATAAGTCTCCAGTATTTATTTAAATCATTGATGTCAAATTCATTCAATTTCATAGCACAATTGTGCTAGCTCAAAAATCAAACACATTCTTACGCTCTTTCATTTCCCAGTTGGCCAGATTTCACAGGAAATCTACGTGCACAACAGTTTGAGCGACGTTGTCTTGTAAGTTTTCTTCTATTTAGCTTTATATGGGACAGTATGAGCGAAACTGTCTTATAAGTTGTCTTGTATAAAAGCTACTGACGACAAAGTTTTCTTGAATGCTATTCAATCACTTGCTTGGTTTTCTTAAAAGTCTCACATTCTTTTTTTTAATTGTTGATTTAAATACCTACAAATAATTTACAAATTTGTTCTAAACAGTAAAACTAAAAATAATGATGAAATTATAAGCGTGCTGGAAAATGGATTACATGCAGTCTGAATTAGATAACCATATAATAATTTTTGTCGTGGACGTCGAAATAGACGACATTGTAATACAGGTAGTCGTTAATGATAAAGTAGGCGACACACACTGGGGATTTTTGTATGGAGGTGAGGAAAAAAATATATTTGTGAAAAAATATAATGATTTCATCACAAATTTAGTTTTATATATAGTAATACACAAAAGTAATCAAAATAAAGAAAGCTAGAAAAATTTATATCGTTACCAACAATGTAAAAAGCCCTAACTAACAAAAAAATTTAAATGATTTTTTTAATTTTTAATTCATTATTTATTTTAAATCTACTTTTTAATTTATTATTCTAAAAGAGCCTTAACTTCGTCGCTTATATCACTATTCTTTTTTCTGGCTAAATGAAGGAGTCAAGTGTGAGATCATGGGATCTGATGTTACCATCATTCGGTGCATAATATCTTCGTTCGTGGCAATTCGACTGCATTTTCTGGAGTGTCTAAGGCGATATTTTTTATAGTCTTTGTTACGACTTTACTGAGCTTCTTCGGATAATAATCCTACAGGAAAAATACACTTTTCAATTATATATTTTCCATGAATCAGAATTTTGTGGAGTGTTGAGTTGTTTGTATGGTACGAGTATGTTATATCCTTCATTTTGTAACCAATGCATTAGATACTCGTATTTTAATGTACAAATTTTGTGGTTGGTTTTTGAAATACTAGAAGAAAAATCAATTACTTCTTGAGGGAACATAGAACGTACTTCATCCCTTTTGTATCGTTTGGCGCGATCACAGCACTCCTCAAACGATTTGCGTGGCAGACCAAGTGCAGAACTGGTAGAACATTCAGCCTCAGTAAACTTAATTGTAAATGTGCCTTCAAGCCAATTTGCATGCTTTTTTTCAAATCGCGACTTCGTACGGCTAGAATCCTGCCATCTTTGTTTGAAGTTACAGTAAAAGTTTTTATATATTGTATCCAAAATTTCACATGCTCTAGTATCGGTTAAGCCAACGTGCAATTGTTGCAAAAACTGTTTTAATTTTGTTCTGTCTTTGTCAAACTTCAGAAGTTTCGAGCATAAAAACCCCATGAGAAATAGAAAAACTTTCCATTGCCGTAAAACTCTTGGGCCTTAGTTTCAGTTATAATTAAAAAAAACCGGAGACAAATTTGTTGTACTTTTCGCGTTCGTCAGCACTTGTTGAATGACAAAAATCGATCAATATTTTACTGACAGGTACGTTTCAAATATGAGCACTAATAGATGTGGGTGGAATTTCTGTAAAAAAATCATACAGGTAGCCAACGGAAAACCCCAAATAATTAAAAAAGTGCACTTTCTTTTTTTCCTTTCAATCGTACACGCACATTTATTACCGCTAATAACCTTTCGTTTATTGCTTTTTTTTTAAATCTGAGAATCATAAAAAAAAGTCATAAATGTTTTTGCAAAGAATTTTGTGCATATCTCGAGCAAATTTTTGAAATGCAATTCATCGATTTTCATAATTTATCAGCCATGTCACAGAGTACAACTCCGTTCGGAAACGGAATTCATTCCGTATTTTGTTGCTTCAGAAAATGACGAAAAAATTTTTCGGAATGAAACCATTTTTGTTTTCATGAACGGTATGGGAGTTGTCTGTATCTGAAAGGCCATAGAACTATCAAAATACACTTTCCATCAACAAACAAATATGTTTTCTTCAATTCCGAACGGAATTGTACTCTGTGACATGGCCCTATGTCTCATTTTTTTTATAGGTTATGTCACTTTACGTGAAAGTAATAAGACTTGAAACTTTTTTTTACTGTTTTGGATTTTTTATGAATTAAAAATAAAAAATTTAAATTTTTTGGGCAAAAAATATTTTTTTTTTTTCATACATTTATTTATAATTGCGAAACTGTTGCTTATGTAGCAAAATGTTATATAAACAGATGAAAGTAATTGTAATTCTTGATTTTTCTAAATTTGTTTCAGCTAAATCCGACTAGGGGTTCTCGAGTTACGTTAAACAAAAGAGCCTTATGAGAATTGAGTCCCGAATCAATCAGCTTAAAAATGTTGTACTGTGTAATGCAACAAATTGAGAGGTGGCACCTGGTGGCACTTGAAATTGATTAAAAATCTAAAAACAGATATAAGACAATGTATTAGTAGTGATTTCCAACTGTGGAAAAGTAAGGATAAAATTGCAGGTCCAAATGTTTGGAGAAAAAAGGGATTTTTGTTATATGTTCATAAAAATACACAAAAAAAAAAAAAAAACTTAAGTCTCGGCAGATTTTTTTTTTTCAATTTTAGTATACCGAAATATACTACTTTTAATAGAAAAAAAAAGGAAAACGTCAGCTCACATAGTAAAATAATATTCGTTTTTAAATTCTTAGGTTTAAATTATGTTGGTTCGGTAAAACATACAAGTTCTGAGTTTGAGACGGATATAAAAAAAAACTGGCTGTCAGATCGGAGTAATACTTTTTGATTTGATTGCAACCATTTAGTCTAAAATTTCAACATATCACTGCATATTGCATGAAGAGTATGTTGACAATTTGACTTTTTTCCGCGAAATCCCCAGTGTGCGACATTGTCTATCTTTGTGTCGTGTACGATTTTTGCGACACTTGTTCGAAAATGTCGTTGACGATTTGTTCCCGCTGTCCCTCACATGTCGTGCAGGTATTAACATTGTCGTGCATCCGTCTTCGAGGATGTCTTAAAGACGTGGCCAACTGGGACTTCTCGCTTTATTCACTAATACTAATATAAAGCAATACAACCACCATTTACATTTTTGACCATTGATTTAAATGAAATTTAAAGTCCCTTTGATAAAAAATCAACTAGAAAACGGTTTTTATTACAGAAAACGGCGAGGTTCTTTTTTTAACAAAGAAATTGGCGACTTTTTTAACGCAAAAGCAATGAAACTACATGTATTTGCATTAGCATGCAATTCTTTTTAGGCCGTGTAAAATAAAAACTACAAAACAATCAAAAATATACGGGCTATAACATAAATAAGAATGCCAATAATAATATATCAATTCATTATTTAATTGTTAAAATACTTGAATTAAAACAAGTAAGAAAGTATAGTTGGTCAAGCCCGACCATATGATACCCTACACCACAGTATTAAAAAACACATCATGCTTATATATCCATATAAATATGGATTTATCTATGTTTATAAAACTTATTAAAATCGGGTTAAAAGTTTGTGAGGGGCAGAAATTGCCCCCAAACTCCCCTTGTGGTCCCATTTTTGAAAAACTGTACAGCTTATGTGTCTATATAGATATGGATCTATCTATGTTTTGAATTTCATTAAAATCGGTTTGAGAGGCAGAAATTGGCCCTATCTCCCCTCGTGGTCCTATTTTTTAAAAAATACATCCCTTTTGTGTCCATGAAGATATGGTTCTATGTTAGTTTTAAATTTTATTAAAATCGGTTTGATAGTTTCTGAGAGGAAGAAATTTCCCCCTATCTTCCCTCGTGGCCCTACAAGTCAATAAGAACCTATGTCCCAAATTTTATCAAATTATCTCCAAAATTGCGACCTGTACTTTGTTACTTTGTACAAGGTTACATGGACAGCCAGCCTGCCAGCCAGCCGGACGGACATCGTTAGTTCGACTCAGAAAGTGATTCTAAGACGATCGGTATACTTTAAGGTGTATCTAGGACCAATATTTTAAGGCGTTACACACATCAGCACAAATGCACAATACCCTCTCCACTATTGTGGTGTGGGTATAATTAAATGAAATAAATAGAAGTTTAAATATTCCATCGATTCTATTTATTTGCTTACTAGAGAAAATTTAATTAATTTTTTTAATTTAAAGCACAAATTTTTGTGTAGTTCAATAGTACTCCTCGTCTGTATTCGAAATTGCCTCACAATATTCTTACTACTTTACAGTACTTACGGCCAATTTCACCCAGTTCAATTATAATTAACTGTCAGTTATAACTGCCAAAAACATATTTGTTAACAATATTTAGTATTGTGGTTATTTTTGTTGAACTGTTAATGGTTTGTAATCTAAATTTTGCTATTTTCAATGAGGCTTAAGTTCATCAAATTTAATTTTCATTATATTATTTTTTATAAAGAAAGGAATTTTACAGCATGAAATTAATTAAAATTTATTGATAATTTTTCATTCTTAACTGAACTGGGAATCGAACTCAGGTTTTCAAATACATGTTGCCCTGACATGTTTCAATTGTTACCACTCAATCTCTTCAGAGGGGTTTGCCGTTTAACACTCACAGCCATTGCAGTCTATAGTCAAACATCAATCTTTAAACCAAATTGTATTTAACTTTGGTATATCTAAATTCGCTTTGAATAATTGAAGCACAGCCGCGAATAACGTTGTAAAAACCACTTTTTGCAAAAACTGTTTTTTTGCAGATAACCGTTAACATTACTCTCGTACACTGTTTAAACCAGTGTTCGAAAATAAACAGTACATTATTTAACGTTCGGCTCACACACCTAGGAACGATATCTATTTTTTTTTAGTGATTGTGTAGGCATACACAACCCTTAATATCGTTCGTAATTATTTTCAAGAAAGAACCGAACATTATATAATGTTCGGTTCTTCGTTAAAAAACAGAACAATTGTAGTGATACTGTAGACAAACATTATATTTTAATGCAGTGTTCGAAAATTAACACTAAATATCGTTCTTTAATGTTCGGTTCGGTAGATTTGTGGAAAACACAAACGCTTATAGTGTGTGTGTAAAAATTCATTAAAAAAAATAACGTTTCCCTGTTTGTCATATTTCGAACACAAAAATAATGCTGTTTTCATCATACTCAACAAATGATGAGAACATTAAATTCCGTTCGGTTTTTTTAGAAAATCCACTGTTTTAATGTTCTATAATGTTTTTTCGTGTGTGTATTTTGTTTTTGTAAAAAATTTTTGGTTTTTTTTTACCAGCCAAAAGGGACGAACATTAACGAGCCGAACCGAACACATTGAAGTTTGTGGATTTTCAGAAAAAAACCGAACGGAATTAAATGTTCACATCTTTTGTTGAGTTTGATAAAAACAGTAATATTTTTGTGTTCGAAAGATGACTAACAGGGAAACGTTATTTTTTTAATGATTTTCTACACAAACACCATTAGCGTTTGTGTTTTCCACAAATCTACCGAACCGAACATTAAGAAACGATATTTAGTGTTTATTTTCGAACACTGGTTTAAACCTCAAATCACCCAAAAGTATGCACCTTAAAGCCTTTAAAAAGGGCATACAAAGAGGCAGCTAGTGGAAGAACGTTGTAAGTTACTTACAAATGATACAAAGTAAATGCTTTTGAAACGTGGAATAACGTTTTAAAAGCCACCAGTCATCGTGATTGTGGATATGAAACGTTTTTCCACTAAAAACAAAGTTATAACTGTAAATTTGCATGTAATTTAAGCTTTAAATTTGTTGATATTATGCATAAAAAGGTTTATTATCCTTATTTCTTATTAATCTAAAAAAAAAATAAAAAATTAATAATCTTGCCTGTTAAAAACGTTGTTTTGCTCTCCTGAAAAAAAATTATTTTGTAACTTAAAACGTTATTCGCGGCTGGGCTTCAATTATCTATTTTAATTGATTTACACATTCTTCCTTAGTGCGAGTTCATACGGCTCATGTTTTATTGACAAGATACTTCCTTTTTCTTCTTTGAACATGAATTGGCGTTCAAATGATTCATGTCATGTTGACGACATGTTTTTTTTTTGGTATAGTCGTGCGTATGCATGTGTGCTTTTTTGATATTGAAAACAATAACAAAATGAAACAACGAATGAAAAAGCAAAACGTAAAGACAGTACATGCATCTATGTAGTCGTTTCTTTTCCCCTCGTCCCGCTCGCCTATAAAGTAGCAATCATGTCAATAAGACACGAGCCGTATGAACACAGACTAACTTCTGTTTTTTCGTACTTTTTGTCAAGAATTCTTCTCGAAGTCCAAAGTAAATTTTTTGTTAACTGGAAGTTAAAGCAATAGTTTTTTAGCAAAACAATAAATGTAATAATTTTTTTTTTTTTCTTCTTAGAAGATTTAACTAATTTTCTTTACCCTAAAACAACAAAAAAACTAAAGTCCTTGGTCCTTTTATATATTTTGTTTATTATTTTTTTTTATTTTTGTTTAAAATATATTTTAAATAAATTGAAAAATTTCTACTTGAATGCCTTAAATAAAGATGTATTCATACTCTTAAGCAATAAATAATTTATAAAAAAAATATCTTCTAGTTTTAACAAGTTTATTAAAAACACTTTAAAAAAAATCTTTTAGAAATTGTAATCTTTTTTATAAATTTTTTTAAAGATTTTTTTTAATAAAATCAATTAACTAACCACTGTTCCTTACAGAAATTTCCTATAAAAATTTAAATCTTGACTTTGATAATTGACTAACTTTTTAACTTCGAGTGTTTTCTACGGGTGCATTTATCATTTTGGGGTGTAATCGTTCTTGATTTAGTATTTAGATTTTTATTAAGATATACTAAATTCGTCATTCGCTTTGCAACATTTAAAAAAAAATTGTCACAGATTCATTACGGATTTTTAAAAATATCTTCTAAAGTTCTTAAACCTTTTTATAACGCCTACAATAAAGCAGTGATGCAAAAACAAAAGTTACCACAAGTCCTTCAAGTTGTGCTGAAAAGGTCAGCAAGAAAAAGAAGGACAAAAAATCTGAAAAAACAAAACAAAATATGTACTTTGAACTTCAAGAAGAATTCTTGACAAAAGTACGAAAAAACAGAAGTAAAGGAAGAACATGTAAAATAAATTAAAATAGATAATCATTCAAAGCTAATTTCGATCTACCAAAGGTTAAATACAATTTGGTTTAAGGATTGATGTTTGACTTATGACGTCAGCAGTCGTCGATGGCTGCGAGTGTTAAACGGCAAGCCCTCTGAGGAGATTGAGTGGTTGCAATCGAAACATGTCAGGGTAACCTGTCCGTAAAAACGCCTGGGTTCGAGCCCAGATTGAGTCAAGAATGAAAAATTATCAGAAAAATTTTAATTAATTTTCATGTTGTAAAATTCCTTTCTTCATAAAAATAATTTAATGAAAATTAAATTTGATGAACTTAAGCCTAATTAAAAATATTAAAAATTTGGATTAAAAACCATAAATAGTTCAACAAAATAACCACAATACTAATTATTGTTACCACAAATATTACTTATTAGTTACACTATGCTAGTTGAAAAAATAGACCAGCCGGGCACATGGCGTTTAAACATAATTCGGGTACGCTGAGTCCAATGGTGCTAACCGTTTAAGCTCTTGTTTTCGAGTTATACCGTTATTTCGAAAATGGAGGAGGTTGCACAACATATATTTGCGTAACTCAAAAACGGTTTAGTTTATTGAAATTACTAAAAAAATAACAATTCCGCAATAAAATGTCCTTTAAAGAAGGTAATTTTTTTCTCATATGCGCAGTCGTTTTAGAAACATAATTTTTATACCCTCCACCACAATTAGTTGTGAAGAGGGTATATTAGGTTTGTCATTCCGTGTGAAACTTTTTTATTATTCTGGGTCCTTGAGTAATTCTAAGTGGATTTAGCCATGTCCGTCTGTCTGTCCGTCTGTCCGTCTGTTGAAAACACGCTCACTTTCGAAAAACTCAAAAGAACCAATCAAACTGGGTGTCAAATTGTTTGTAGTTATCCTAAGCAGTTTGGGATTGAAATCCAGCAAAATCGGTTCAGTAAGACCAGAGCTATGAATCAAAATGTGGAACCACCACCTAAAAAAAATTGATAATTTTGTTACAAAAACTTACATAAATGGTGGAATAATGCACAGAATGACATACGATTTTGCAAAAATTTGTTTTATTTGACTGGAAATCACGCTGTTAAATTTCGTGAAGATCCGTCTATAATTTACCCTAAGCCCCATATAAACACTACTCCCGGAAAACAGTTAAGTACGCCTAAAACCGTAAAAAATAACGCCAGCGTAACAAAATTTGGTACGTCACAGTTTTTAGGACTATAAATGATACTGTGAAATTTCGTGAAGATCGGTCCATAATTTACCCTAGGCCCCATATAAACCCTACTACCGGAAAACAGTTTAGTCGCCTAAAACCATAATTAATAACAAATCGTCACAGTTTAAGATAATAAAAACATCATACAGATATTACTCCTTTAACATTCGAACTGTCGGTGGAGGGTATCAAAGATTCGGCACAGCCGAATATAGCACTCTAACTTGTTTTTTTTTTTTTTTTTTTTTGAAAAAATAAAAATGATTTTTTTTTATCAAAATTTCGAAATTATTGTTTTTCAAAATTGATTTATGATTGAGATATGTTAGCAACTTTTGATTTTATTCACAAAAGTCAAAAAATTTTAATTAATTTGAGAATTTCATTTGTTTGGGAGCCCCCCTTAAGGGGAGTAGATATATGGCAAGTATGTTTTAAGAAAATGTTAAGGGCAAAAAAAGAATTGAGGTCGTTCATACATTATATCCCACTAGGGGCGACTGCTGGGCATTAGTGGGACTTTTTCTTCAATATATTTCTAGTCTGTATTGAACATTTTGTATGGGAGCCCCCTTAAGGAATGGAGATAGCGGGTGGGTATGTTAGAAATGAATGATTGAGATGAAAAATAAAGTGGGGTTGGTCATACATTTGACCCATCTAGTGGCATCCTACGCGCGGCAGGGGCCAGATTTAAGAATTTTATTAAACCGCCATATTTGTATGGTTGAAATTCTTAAATTTAGCCGGTACAGCGCGTAGGTTAAAACGACAAGTGCCCAGCTTGTCTAAAAAAAGTTTCAATTTCGAGCACAATGTTATTAATCAGATTTTTGGTATTGAAAACAGGGGGTTGTTTAGAGTCATGGAACTATTTTTAAAAATAAAACGCAACGAATTCAATGAAGTGACCAAAATTTTGTCTTTATTAGTTAACAGAACAAAAAAAAAATTAATAAAATCTGCACCAATAAAAAATTAGTAGAATTGATATTTTGTGATATTAACAGCATTTTCTGCAAACAATGTTGTGGATATAAGTAAAAGTTAAATTCACTTGATTAAACTGTTAATTAAATTTGCAAGAATTTCTTCTGCGTTCACAAATTTTGAGACATTTATGCCTTAAATTTGAAAAACGCAAACGCAATGCCAAAAATAACATTGAAAGCAAAAACAAAAAAAAAAAACAAAATCGAAAATATTTCAAAATTTTGTTGTTGCTTTCTACAGAAATAAATATTGCGTCTTAAAATTATTAATGCCACAAGATATGCAGCGTTTAAAACTTAAAAATTTAATATACCTACATTTCTATAGAAAACAACAACAAAATTATAAAATATTTTCGATTTTGATTTTGCTTTCAATATAATTTTTGGCGTTGCGTTTTAAAAATTTAGGGCCTAAATGTCTAAAAATTTTGTGAACGCAGAAGAAATTCTTACAAATTTAATTAACAGTTTAATCAAGTGAATTTAACTTTGAAAAAATTATTAAATAACTGCTGGCATCCGCGACTGCGTCTTATGAACGCCATCCTGTTGGTTCAATTTTGCATAGCTTGTTCGAGCATACCCGGTCTTATGTACTTCATCAATAGTGCGTTGAATGATGGCTACTATATTATAAATCGTTGCAGGTTTTTCAGCTTAGATCACCAATTTTACGTACCCCCATTCATTCATTTACAACCGAATAGATGACGATTCATTGACTAAGCCACTTCGTTTGTTTCAGGTCTAAATAGTCACTGAACACCGAATAGAGTATACTGGATGTATGTTCTAAATGCTGCCAGGATAACAAAAATATTAGCCATTAAATTTTACTATATATATCAAAACTCAAAAGCCCAAAACTTAACACAAGCAGCCAAAATCAACCAATTTCTAGACTGTCCTTTAACACATATCAAGCCATTACCGCAAAAATAGCTTAAACGACATCATTTACAATTTTCGTTTTTTTTAATAAATGGATTTATTGGCAACACTGCATCATCTCCTAAAATTTCATATTCACATAAGATACCGTTACGATTTTATGGCAAAAAAAAATTTAGCTTAAGCGCCAACCTTCATACAAAATTTTTATGAAATATAATAAAAGGAACTTTTACCAGTAAAATTTTGTTGTTGTTGCTTAATTTTTTTTTTGGCGGTAAGGACTCGATGTGTTTATTGTAAAGACTGCACACTGGGAAATTTTTGAAAAAAAAATTTAAATAATTTTTAATTTTTTTTTTTTTTTTTTTTTTTTAATACAAAATTTCTAATTTACAAGATTTTGTTTGTCGTGCTTAATTCCCAATTTTTATTCTTTTAACCAGAATCCATTGTCAGAACTCCGCTATTTTTTTACTTGTTGTACAGTGTTATTATGTCCCCTAATCATTGGACTCTAATACAGGAAAGAAACAACCTGAAACAACGGAAGATCGATAACCCAAACTTCAAACCACAATATTCGACCGTAGCGAAATGATAACAGAAAATATTTTGAAACAATAGCCAGTGAAGCGGAAGCAGCAGCAGGCGCGAACAATATGAGGGAGCTAATCAAATAATAGGTCGTCTTTCAAACCAAAATATAAATCGAAGCTATGCGATAAAAGATACAAACGGTCAGCTGCTAACGAACGTCGAAGAACAAACACAAAGATGGAGACAACATTTTGAAGAAATCAGCAACATTGTCGACGATAACGTAGAAAGCTCCACCGAACCGTTTACAGCAACCAACAACACAATATCTATAGACCCGCCTAGTATTGAAGAGATTACATGCGCTGTAGAAAAACTTAAAAGAAACAAAGCGCCAGGCGAAGATGGGATACCCTCAGAGCTACTCCAAGCTAACCCAGCAGTAGCCGCGGAAATAATTCATCCCTATATACGTGATGCTTGGGTAATCGAACAGTTGCCTAACACGTGGACAAAAGGTCAAATAGTAAAACTTCCAAAGAGAAATGACTTGACTGAGTGTGATAATTGGCGAGGTATTACTCTGCTCAACACTGTATACAAGGTAATTGCTACTATAATAAATATCCGATTACAAATAATCGAAAAATCATTACGCGATGAACAAGCAGGCTTCCGACCACATCGCAACTGTGTAGATCAAACCAATACCCTCCGTGTAATAATAGAACAATCGGTCGAGTGGCGCACACCGCTTTATTTGGTATTTATAGACTTTAGGAAAGCATTTGACTCAATAAAACGTAGTGCTATATGGGATGCACTTAAAGCAAAAGGTGTACCACCAAAATTAATAAATTTGATTAAAGCTATGTACAACAATACCACACTGCAAGTTCGTCACAATGGTATGATCAGCGAACCCTTTATGACAAACGCTGGAGTTAAACAAGGTTGCCCCCTTTCACCATTACTGTTCGCCGTTGTTTTGGATGAGGTTATGTCACAATTATGCAGGAAAAAAAGAGGCATTGTCTGGGATTTCCAAAACCACCTAGAAGACTTGGACTTTGCCGACGATATTTGTCTTATATCGCATAAGTTTAATGGTACGTTTAATGATACATAGAGCAAAGTAAATGATTTGGTCGCGCTAGCAAATAGAGTTGGGCTGGAAGTTAATATTGCCAAAACACATGCAATGCGTATAAATAACGCAACTGACAACCATATTGTAGTACAAAACCAACGTATAAAATATGTGAAATCCTTTTGTTATCTAGGATGCATGATGTCGGTAGATGGAGGAGTGGAAGAAGACGTTTCACTCAGGTTAAACAAACAAGATCAGCTTTTGGTCGGCTAAATAAAACATGGCGATCCCCCCAAATCTCAAAGAATACAAAAATTCGTATATTCAATGCCTGTGTGAAATCCACACTGCTATATGGAAGCGAGACATGGCTTATGACGAGTACTATAGCGAGAAGACTGCAAGTTTTTGTAAACAAATGTTTGCGCATAATATGCCGTATCTTTTGGCCAAACGTAATCACCAACATCGATCTCTGGCGATTGACAAACGAAGTTCCCATTATTCGCCAAATTGCAAGACGAAAGTGGAAGTGGATAGGCCACACATTGCGACGACCAGTTGGCAGTATCACAAGAACGGCGTTGGAATGGAATCCTCAAGGTAGCAGACGCTCTGGCCGCCCAAAGAACACCTGGCGTAGAACAGTCATACAAGAACTCAATATGCAGAACAAATCGTTTAATGAAATAAAAGATGTATGTAATGATAGAATAAGTTGGAATTTACTTGTAGAAGCCCTATGTTCCCAAGTAGAATAAATAAAGGAAAAAAAAAAAAATCATAACGTATAATTTTCTAGCTTAAAATTTCATAAAACAATCTTGTCTTTCATTATGTTGCCAGTTAAATTTTTCATTATCCTTAAGTTCCCACACACTAACTAAATAAATAATAGTCAAAATTTTTTTCTTGAAGTATTCAAAAAATTCGGTACGGCCGTATACTGCATTGCTTGGTTTCTTGCTTCTAATATATATTTTTAGCTTTAAAAACAATATTTCTGTTATATTTTCCACATATTTAAACAAAGTAGAAAATATTTTAAATGGAAATAAATAAACGAACATTCAATATGCTCGTATACATATGTACTTAAAATAAATTGCAATTTTATTGTACTTTGTTATTTGAACATCTTTAGAGATAAACAAGTAAAAGTGATTCATTCAGCTATGGCGAATCTTTTATACCCTTCACCATGGTCGGAAGAGAACAGATAGTAAATATTTCGGCTCAATTTTATTCACTCAGCTTGTTTTGTATGGACCCTATCGCAATAAAACCCTTAACGCAATAGAAAACTTGTATGGCAGCCAGATAAAATAGTGGACCTCTTATACTTAAAAAATGTTTGTGCCAAATTTGGTCCTCGTAGTTCAATGGTATGGGCGATATTATGCTAAAAGTATTATTTCGCGGTGTAAAAGGTACAACAAGATCATTTATGGACTAATTTTGTGTTTTTCCCTTTACACAGTTTGTTTAAGATGAAAGTGAAAATATTAAAAAATTTAGAGGCTCGTATCTCAGACACTTACTTACCTTTCTGGCTGAATTTTAATAGCGAATTTTAACGGAGCATACATATGTAACATAAATAGTCCCTCTTATATCTCGAGTCTACTAAAACCCCATATCAGATGGAGAGGCGGTCAGACAGACATTGTTTAATCAACTTACCCACTCCTTAGGACTCCAAATACATATCTGTGGCATTTAGACAAAACATCTTAAGTCAAATTTAAAAAGTTGAAAGAAATGTTGTTAGTCATACAAATTTTGTTCAAAAAACATTTTGGTTTACGTTTGTAAAATGTTGTATTACAAACGAAATTTTTCTTTAATTTTGGTTTATTTTATTGTTTTATAAAAATGATTTTTCGCCGAGTTTTTTTTTTTTTAACGTTTTTGCAATATCATCTCGACTAAAGATGTTTTGTCAAAATGCAACAGATATACTTTATAGGGTCTAGCATCGATATTGCAGAGTTGGCAAACGGAATGACAAACTTATACATGTCCTTTCCACCTGGGGTAAAGGGTATACAAATAAGAAAAATCAGAAAAAAAGAATTATATTGTTTTTTTTTTAATGAAATACATTTATATCTCTCACAACAACAACGTAAATATTTTAGAGTTGGAGCCAAACACACAAACTTATGCATATGTATGTATTTATAATATAAATAAATACATATAAATTGTATATGTATAAATAGTGATTGTTGAATATCAGTTTTTAATATTCGCCGAATACGAACATCTGCGCCAATATTCGCAGAATACTTTATCTTTTCTAAATATATTTTTTAACGTGATTACCTTTTTTAATCAATACTGATTTTATTTTTTATTAACTGAAGCACAGCCGCGAATAACGTTTTAAGTTACAAAATAATAATTTTTCAGGAGAGCAAAAAAACGTTTTTTGACAAGCAGCATTATTTGTTTTAAAAATTTTTTTTTTTCTATTATTTAAAATAGTGATAATAAAAACTTTAATGCAAAAGGCTTTTAAAACATTATTCCGCACTGCAAAACCATTTCGGTTTCATCATTATGTTAGTAACTTGCAATGTTCTTCCACTGGCTGACACTTTGTACGCCATTTTGAAGGCGTTAAGGTGCATAGTTTTGGTTGATTTGATGTTTAAACTGTGTAAGAGAGTAAAGTCAACGTTTATCTGCAAAAAAACAGTTTTTGCAAAATGTGGCGTTTACAACGTTTTTCGCGGCTGTGCTTCAACTATTTAATTAAAAAAAAATTGGCGATAATTTGATCGCAAAACGCTTAACATTGGCGATTCTGAATTAAAATTCCAAATTAGGTGTTCTGCAGCCGTATTCCGTAATTCGCTACAGCTTAATCTCTATCGCTAAAAATCTATAAGGTTGATTTAGCGATTTTTGGCTACGAATGCAATTCTGTTACGTGCATTGCTAAATTTGGCAACGGCATACAAATTTAATTCGCCGCAATTTTAGCTTTCAATATTATCGCTAAAATTTTTCGATTTTGTATTCTCTAAGGCATTTTAGCGATCGAGATTTAGCTTAAGCTAAGCGAATTACAGAATACGGCAGCTGGAAATCGCAAAAGCAAGAAGTTTGGCGAGTTCAAATTGCAGAAGAGAACTGGAATATTTGTAAAAAAAAAAAACTATGGCAGATCGCAAGCTAAACGCACGAGCTTAAGAACACCATATAATAAATCGTGTGTTTTACGATTTCAAATCGTGCGATTGTCAGAACATGGCCGATAGTTGAAAAGGACATTGAGTGCATTAGGAATCAATATTGGAACCATTTGCACTTTGGTCAGAAACAATGAAGGCTACACGAATGATATTGATATTCAAAGTAGAGTGCGCCTAGGCTGTATTCTTTCACCTCTACTTTTCATTCTATATGCCGAGGCTAGATTCCACGAAGCTTTAGAAGAAGTTAAAAAGGTCATTAATGTACATAAATGGTGAGATTATCAATAATGTACGTTATGCAGACGATACCTCTTTAGTAGCAGACAATCTAGCAGAACTCCGCTTACTTTTTTGTAAAATCCAAGTGACAACAACATATACCGAACCATAATCGTAAAAAAAGCTTAAACGACAAAAACAAAATTTTACAGGAGAAGGTTTTTGTACCCACACCACAATAGTGGAGAGGGTATTATGCATTTGTGCTGATGTGTGTAACGCATTAAAATATTGGTCCTAGACCCACCCACCTTAAAGTGTACCGATCGACTCAGAATCACTTTCTGATTCGATGTCCGTCCGGCTGGCTGGCAGGCTGGCTGGCTGGCTGTCCATGTAACCTTGTACAAAGTAACAAAGTACAGGTCGCAATTTTGGAGAAAATTTGATAAAATTTGGGACATAGGTTCTTTTTGGCACAAGGACCAAGCCTATTGAAAATGGGGCGAATCGTAGGACCACGAGGGAAGATAGGGGGAAAGTCCTTCCTCTCAGAAACTATCAAACCGATTTTAATGAAATTTAAAATACAGATAGAATCATATCTATATGGACACAAAATGTATGCATTTTTAAAAAATAGGACCACGAGAGGAGATAGGGGCAATTTCTGCCTATCAAACCGATTTTAATGAAATTCAAAACATAGATAGATCCATATCTATATAGACACATAAGCTATACAGTTTTTCAAAAATAGGACCACAAGGGGAGTTAGGGGGCAATTTCTGCATCTCACAAACTTTCAAACCGATTTTAATGAAGTTTATAAACATAGATAAGCCATATTAATATGGACACAAAAGCATGATGTGCTTTTAAATACTGTGGTGCAGGGTATCATATGGTCGGGCTTGACCGACTATACTTTTTTACTTGTTTTATTTAATTTAATAAAAATTTTGTATGAAGGTTGTCGCTTATGATAAAATTGGTTTTGCTATAAAATCGGAACGGTACCTTATGTGACCATGATATTTAAGGAGATGATGCTAGTGTTGCCAGTTTATTTATTTATTAAAAAAAACGAAAATTGAAATTGATGTCTCTTAAGCTTTTTCTGCGGTAAGGGCTCGATATGGTCTTTAAATCAACATAAATAACACCGAAGTGATGGTTGTAAGTTGCAAAAAACCCTCTTGCAAATGCCCTACTAACTTTAAACGATAATCCGATAGAACGTGTGTCTAGTTTTAAATATTAAGGTGCATGCACAGAATAAATTTTGTTCACCAATTGAAGCACAGCCGCGAATAACGTTTTAAGTTACAAAATAATAATTTTCCAGGAGAGCAAAAAAACGTATTTTTGACAGGCAGCATTATCTGTTTTAAAAAAATTTTTTTCTAGTAATAAAAATAATGATAATAAAAAATTTTATGCAAAAGGCTTTTAAAACATTATTCCGCACTGCAAACCCATTCCGGTTTCATTATTTTGTTAGTAACATGCAATGTTCTTGCACTGGCTGACACTTTGTATGCCAATTTGAAGGCGTTAAGGTGCATAGTTTTGGTTGATTTGATGTTTAATCTGTGTAAGAGAGTAAAGTTAACGGTTATCTGCTAAAAAACAGTTTTTGCAAAATGTGGCGTTTACAACGTTATTCGCGGATGGGCTTCAATTAAAGCTTTTATCAAAAATAAAATCAGTTTTAAATAAAAATGTAATCAAATGAATTAAACGTTTAATCAAGTGAATTTGTGAAATTGTTTACCGGTGCAAACTTTAATGTTTAATTCACTTGTTTTATTTTTTTTTTTTTAATTAAAACTGATTAAAATTTTTGAATAATGCTTTAATTGGTGAAACATTTTTTTCTGTGTGACTTACGAAAGATTGGTCTGTAGAAAAACAAATAAAATGTAGAACTCAAATGGCCAGAACTTCTTGTAAAACAAATAGGAAAATTTAATGTAAAGCTAAGTAGACATACAACTTGGTCTTCGTATTTTTTCTTGGACCTTTAAAACTGATCACATAAATAAGCTTAACATTTTTTAAATGGGGACTTATCGTAGACTTCTTTAAATTTCATGGAAGGATTTTATACCAAAAACTAAATATTAAGAAGGTCCATGCAATCAAAGTCCGTAAAAATTCATGCTTTAGTGACATCATCAGTACAGAAAAATATGAATTGCTTCTCCAAGGAAAAATCGAGGGTGGGCGTGATATTGGAAGAAAGCATATGCTTTGGTTACGCACTATCAGATCGTGCACTGGCATTCCGTTAATTGGAGAGCTGGCTCGAAGAGCTGCAAACACAGAAACGGTTGTAAATATTATACACAATATCATATGATTGGAATTCGCTTAAATCCTTTATAGGATATGCATCAAAGAGAGAGAGAATATTTTTGGTTTTATTTTTTGAATTTTTTTACACTTTTATATTATAATTTTTTTTAACGTATTCGCAAAATGTTGGCAAATATTCACTTTGAGGTAATACGAATACGAATATCATGAAATAAGAGAATACTTGGTGATACGAATGCGAATATTTGTAACATCACTAATGCATATCAATATTTAGTATACAAGTATATGTTTATGTGAACTTTAAATATCCATTTAAGTACATATGTATATATACAGATATATATGTATATAGTTCAGTAAATACATAAATGCAAAATGTTTTACCCATAATATTCATTTACATATACATTAGGGCGTCCCAAAATTTTTTTTGTCAGAGGCTCAAGCATATGATTGCCCCGGTAGG
The DNA here is from genome assembly GCA_930367215.1 of Pollenia angustigena. Lineage (NCBI taxonomy): Eukaryota > Metazoa > Arthropoda > Insecta > Diptera > Polleniidae > Pollenia > Pollenia angustigena. Next base: position 18,882,564 of record OV884060.1, read on the forward strand.
CTAGCTGGTAGAAAGCTAGTCTATCAGCGCCGGGGTTGCGGGTTCGATTCCCGCCAGAGACTCTGGTTTTCTGCAGACAAGCAAAAAAGCTTCGCGGGAGTGGCTTAGGGAATTAAAAAAAAAAAAAAAAGAAGAAATAAAATTATTTGAAAGCTTATAGGGTCCAGTATTTTTAAAGTTTTTTTTTGATTTTTAGGAAGAGGTTTAGAGGTCGCGCAAATCAAGTCTTTGTTAAAAATCTGGTTTTTCGGCCTTTTTTTAAACTTGACTCATAACGTTGTCAATAACCATCTTCATATAATTTTTTGACCGAATATTTCTAAAGTAAATTCCCCAAACTTTATTTCCATATGCAAAAACTTTAAGTTCCGGCAATATTTTTGTCCATTACGATTCCACATATTAAGTTATTTTGTAATTTTTTAACAAATTCTGTAAAAAACGGTTAATTACTTTTCAAATTTATATGAAAGGTATAAAAACTTGTGACGCGATTTTGAATACCGATAAGTTCTAAACAATTAAGAAAAACAAAAATGGAATTTTGTCCTACAGTTTCCGAGTTACACTATTTTTATGGTGATACTTTTTTCGTTATAATAATTGTATATTTCCATTAATTTTTATAGTTACGTTTTAACTGTCATTAACTTCTGACATTTATTGATCTAAACTGTTACACGCTGTCATTTTCACTTTCTATTTTATGTGTGCTCCAGGAGCTATCAATCGGGCTCGCTGGATAATGAAAATTATTTATTCTTTGAAAATATGCATTTTCCGAAACCAGTTGCATTCTTATATAGACAAATAAACAGTTGATGCCTTGCTTGAATTTAGTTAATTTATTTTAAGAATAAATATCAAATATTGCTACCTCTGCCAGTGCCCTCGATACGCTTCTCTCAATGATCTGAGCCTATTAAAGGAATTGGATAGTTATAAAATTATTAATAAAGCAGTTGCAAAAGCCTCGCTTTAACTTTTCTAGGTCATCAGTGGTACTTAACTCCGAAATTGGCTGTCCCAGCGTTTTTTGATGAACGTATCGACAACAAAACTTTGCACTTAGTGACAAAAAACTTGCAGATACTCCATGCAGCGATTATGAAGTAGCAAATGTAACTTTAACTGAAGAAAACTTTAGAAATAGAGAAATTCAACAATTCATTTCAAAAGCCAGTCTAACTTTTTTTGAAGCTAGCGATATTTCAATCGATTTTTTTTAAATAGATCCAGAGAATTGGAAAGCCAACAAGTCATTTCAATAGGCAAAGAAAAAAGTTCAACAATTACAAGTAGTAAATGATGTGGCAGAACGAGGTGTGGGTTTGGCTAATACTTATATTAATGTCACAACTTCTGAAACTGATTACCAGAATTTATATCAAGGTATATAACTACATCGCAAGAACCTCAATAAATGATTTTTCACAGAGCAAAAGAAAAGTTTTTTTTTTTTTTGGTTGATTGGGTAAGATTGGGGAACTGGCAAACAGCTGATAATAACAACTACTGGGTATAAAGATAAAAACAGGTATAACTCAGGAACGGTAAGAACAAATTTAAAAATTGTTTATTCATAAAGCTTGGATATTTTTCTTTAAAACTGTTTCCTCAGCGGTGAAGAAACTCGTGGTTAAAAAAAGGACGAAAACTCCGTTTTTTATGAAAACTCCATTTGCGCGACCTCTAAACCTATTCCGAAAATTCTTAAAAAAAACCAAAAATACTTTACCCTATACGCTTTTAAATTTTAACTGAGCACCTATGAAAATCAGAAAGAAAAAACGTTTTGGGACACCCTAATATACATAGTTAAAATTATATAAACTACCATACTCTAGCATGGTGTTGAACAAATACACATGAAACATTTATTGTTTATACTGCAATTTTTGTTATTTATGAATAATAAGACCTACACAAACACAACGAATATTATCATTTAACCGCAACTTCTCTTCCTTTAAACAAAATAGTACATTAAAAGTTATTTTATTTAATTTTGAGTTTTCACTTGTTGTTTACTGGTATTTAATCCAAGAAATATTTGATATTTTTAAAGGAAGAACATACATACATTTACGAATTAAACTATTGCAGTAATTAAACAAGTTAGAGTGCTATATTCGGCTGTGCCGAATCTATTATACCCTCCACCGACAGTTCAAATGTTTAAGCAGTAATATCTGTATGATGTTATTATTATCTTAAACTGTGACGATTTGTTATTAATTATGGTTTTAGGCGACTAAACTGTTTTCCGGTAGTAGGGTTTCTATGGGGCCTAGGGTAAATTATGTACCGATCTTCACGAAATTTCACAGCGTCATTTCTAGTCCTTTAAAACTGTGACGTACCAATTTCTGTTATGCTAGCATTAGTAGTTATGGTTTTAGGTGTACTAAACTGTTTTCCGGGAGTAGGGTTTCTATGGGGCCTAGGGTAAACTATGTACCGATCTTCACGAAATTTCACAGTATCATTTACAGTCCTATAAAACTGTGACGAGCCAAAATTTGTTATGATTGCATTATTTTTTACGGTTTTAGGCGTACTAAACTGTTTTCCGGTAGTAGGGTTTATATGGGGCCTATGGTAAATTATGGACCGATCGTCACGAAATTTAACAGTGTTATTTCTAGTTCTAAAAACTGTGACGTTCCAAATTTTGTTACGCTAGCGTTATTTTTTACGGTTTTAGGCGTACTAAACTGTTTTCCGGGAGTATTGTTTATATGGGGCTTAGGGTAAATTATGGACGGATCTTCACGAAATTTAACAGCATGATTTCAAGTCAAATAAAACAATTTTTTGCAAAATCTTATCTCATTCCGTGCCTTGTTCCAGCATTTATGTTATTTTTTGTAACAAAATTATCAATTTTTTTAGGTGGTGGTTCCAGATTTTGATTCATAGCTCTGGTCCTACAGAACCGATTTTGCTGGATTTCAATCCCAAACTGCTTAGGATAACTACAAGCAATTGGGCACCAAGCTTGTTCATTTCTTTTGAGTTGTTCGAAAGTGAGCGTGTTTTCAACAGACGGACAGACGGACAGACAGACGGACATGGCTAAATCGACTTAGAATTACTCAAGGACCCAGAATATATATACTTTATGGGGTCTGAGATGAATAATAAAAAAGTTTCACATGGAATGACAAACTTAATATACCCTCTTCACAACTAAGTGTGGTTTAGGGTATCATAATGTTACTGAGTGATTGCATACTTATTCATATATGTGTGTCAGTTTCAGTTAAAAAGGACCTTTGGATGAAAAATCGGTTTTTACTTTTTTGGCGATTCTTTAAATAGACAATATGCTCTTTCTAATGCAGCAGTTTTTGAGTTATATCAAAACAGATTTTAAGGTATGGTACAAATCGCTCATTTGCTACAGCATCGTCATAACTCAAAAATACAAGTTTTACAGAAAACGACTTAAACATCTACAGTTTCCACACAGCATAGTGGAAAAAGAAAATTGTATTCTTCTCTCAAAAGTTGAGCTTACATTATCTTTGTACATTATCTTTGTACATATTACGCATTAGTGATTTTAAATCAAAACGTCGGATTTTTGATTTATGACATTGTTGCAGAGCAAGAAGCTAGACCTACCTCATAAAGTTTTATGTCAGTATCGTTTTATAGTTTTTATTAAAATATTTACTTTATTAAGTCTATTGTAGTTTTAATTAAATGAAATGAAAATACAAATTTAATATTTGTTTTATATACTTTAAGTTTATTAGACATTATCAATAAACTGTTCATTCTTTACCTTAAATTTATTGAATTGCTCTTCCCTTCTACGGCGTAACACAATATTATAAAACATTTTAAACAAATTTTAGATATAAAAGTCGATTCAATATACATTTAAAATGGCTCTGTGCCAAATTTAAAGAGTTTTAATAAAATTTATTATTTTTTTTTTTTGCATTAAATTCAGATTTTGCTTCCTTTTTGCTTCTAAAATTCTCCTGCAATGGTCTGCAAGGAAAATAGCAAAGAAAAGAATTTTAATTTAATGTCAGTTTCAAAAGGGAAAAAAGCAGCAAAACTTTTACGATCAATTTCATTAATAGAGTCTCAAGAAACATGCAAATTAGGAAGAAAAAAATTCGTAAAAGAAGTTCATGATTTTTAGACGTGATTGTTAAGAATTGATTGCAATAATAAATTTTACTGGAAATTAAAGATTTTACAATGTGCCATAAGTTGTGAATGCGGTTATATTAAGTTTGTTATGTCATGTGTAACAGCAAGGAAAATTGTATCTTTGAGGAGCAGGGTTACCGTTAGGAATATTTGAAAAGTCGCACAAAAGTTCGTTTTAGAAAAATAAAGTCCTAGAAAAAGTCGTTTGAGAAAATAAAAGTCACACATCTCTTGTTAACGTTTTTTATTAATAAAAATCATAGCAAAATAAAGGAACAATTGGAACAGAACAGTCAGTTGCATTTGTTAATTTTCAGAAGCCTGTTTTAAATTATTAGGCCCGTTTTCACAACTTACCGATAGCTAAAGGTAGGATTTTATCGGCCGTATAAAAAGTGTTTAAGTATTACAACTTTCCTTTTACCTACCAGGTAGGATGAACCTTGGTTTACTTTATTGTTCACTTTAGGTTACAGCAAAGTTTTAATAATGGAATACTTTTCATAAGGCTGGTTAAAGTCTACATTTAGCTATCGGTAAGTTGTGAAAACGGGCCTTAATGTGTTTTTCCATGTCGCTGAAGATGATTGGTTAGTTCACTAAAAGCTGTTTACAAACACTGCAATAGACCGCTTTCACTCGACGATTGGTTAAGGCATTTTTCATACTTTAGAAACCAGTCTTTCGAATGGTATCACTAAATATTACGTTTCTTGAAAGGACCTGCAGCAGGGTTGCCGAACATGGTCTTTTCCGACCAACTTTGGTCGGATATTTTTGGTTTGGTCGGATGGTAGGCCAAACCTAATTTTGGTCGGTTTTAGAAAATTGGACGAATAGCAGACAAAACCAAACACAAAATTTTTTTTTTTTTTGGTGTTGATGAAATTATGGATATGGCATTGATATTACGGTAGGAGCAAGTTACTTTGACGGTGTTAGTTTTATAAAGGAAAGCTTTGTCATCTTATTCGAACTTTCCAAGTCAGATGCCGTTTAAATTTTTCTTCTTATAAAAAACTTTTTATCAACAAACAATATTCCTATACAAAATTTGATCGGATTGGCAACAAACGGCGCTCACGCCATGACTGGAGCTGTTGGTAAGCTTATAGCCTATTCATCGATGTCGAACGTAGACTTCGTTCGCTTAAATAACATGTAAAACAAAGACAATATTGTATAATTTGTTTTCGTTTTAAATGTAAGTTAATCGAACGAAGTCTTCGTTCAGAAATAGATGAACAGGCAGTTAATCTTACTTAGTAATGCAAAAAATATTAAGGTTCTTTTTGGTAATATTTAAAGTTTTTTCATATAGTCCTAAAAGAATTACATAAATAAAAGAATTTCAGGAATTCTGTTCTGTATTAGGTGTTTCTTATACAAGATGGACTACTTAAAAGAAGATGTTGTAAGAATCTTACAACAGCGGCATGCTTTGATCAGTGTTCGAAAATAAACACTAAATATCGTTCTTTAATGTTCGGTTCGGTAGATTTGTGGAAAACACAAACGCTAATAGTGTTTGTGTAGAAATTCATTAACAAAAATAACGTTTCCCTGTTTGTCATCTTTCGAACACAAAAATAATGCTGTTTTCATCATACTCAACAAATGATGAGAACATTAAATTCCGTTCGGTTTTTTTTGAAAATCCACGAACTTCAATGTGTTCGGTTCGGCTCGTTAATGTTCGTCGCTTTTTGCTGATAAAAAAAAACCAAACATTTTTTACAAAAACAAAATACACACACGAAAAAAACATTATAGAACATTAAAATATAATGTTTTTCTACAGTATCACTTCAATTGTTCTGTTTTTTAACGAAGAACCGAACATTATATAATGTTCGGTTCTTTCTTGAAAATAGTTACGAACGGTATTAAGGTTTGTGTATGTTTACACAAACGCTAAAAAAATTGATATCGTTCTTCGGTGTGTGAGCCGAACGCTAAATAATGTACTGTTTATTTTCGAACACTGGCTTTGATACTGTATTTTGAAACATAGTTTTATAAAGGCAATGGTATTACGATGTATTGGAGCATGTCTCATGAAGTTTAATACTTTTTTTTTTTAATTGTACAAACTTAAGTTAATAAATTTTGATTCATATTTTATTAGTGACCAATATGTGTTATTGCATACGATCAATGAATTATTCCAGTTTATAAGCGTTATTAAATGAATTTGTTTAAGCTAAACGTTACCAGCAAATAAACTTTTAATAAAACTAGGGGTTTCGTGTAGGACGTTGAATATTTAATAGGTGTGCACATAGGCTTACTTTTTGTATTTACTATAATTGCATATAACAAAAAAAAAAAATCTGGGGTGTCATAGAATCCAAGTCGGTTTTGCTCATTGTCGGTTTTGCAAACCAATATTGGTTTCATTTGGTGTCCTGAAAACAAGTCGGATTTGTTATTTTCGAATACAAATAAAACCGATATTCGAATCAGCTGTTTTATGTTTTGGCTCATGTGTTTATAGCTTTAAGTGCAATTTTTGTTTGACAATTTTGTAAATTATGATTTTTGTGCTAAAATATTGTTAAAAGCTGTGTTTTTAATTAAAGGAAAATTAGAGAAAAGAAAATAAGAAGTAGAAATACAGTAAACATGAAAGAAATGCCAAGGTGTTATTACTTGCATTGCATTGGTATTGTGTAATTTTATTGTTTTGTAAAAATTAAATTAAATTTATTAAAAATCTAAACAAATTTGTTGTTTAACTTTAGAAATAAATAAAATGACCGCTGCTGTTGTTGCATATTTGCTGTTTGCAGAAAAAATGAGAAGAAGACTTGCTAATTTGCAGCAGCCCGCTGCCGGAGACTACCGGAAACATGCAAGAAATACTATTTTACCAATTAATCAATTTTATTTTGCTTCTATCAGTGGAAAAAATCTAACTGTTGAAAAAAATAAAATAAAAAATTAACCTTTTAACAACGACTAATTTCCAATAAAAAAACAAGACCTGTAAGCTGCTTGGTTTATTTTCAATAAAAACCCGCGTCATATAAAATGCAAAAGGGCCAATATTCATTTTAAGAAAAAGAGAGATAACTTAATAAAAAGGCAGCTGTTGTGATTATAACAACGGGGTTTTCTGGTTAATATCGTTACCACAATACGCATGATTGACACTATCCTGAAAAACTGTTTTTTGTAATCTCAGTCGTATCGCTACTGAAAATTTTTTAAAAATTATGATAGGCCCTTTTGCATTTTGATGACGATATAATTGTTTTTAAATATTTCAAAAATTTGGTCGGTTTCAAAGGATTTTGGTAGGTTTTGCAGACAATTTTGGTCGGATAAAAATTTTTCAAACGGCAACCCTGACCTGCAGCGATGTTAACGTTACTTTCCTTCATTGACTCCGCGGCTAAAAATAATTTTGTAAAATGAGCACTGCAAACACTAAAATTTTTTATTTAAAAAAGCTTTTTTGCTAAAACTATTTTTTGAAGCTTTGAGAAAGCTTTCTTAAATACATAAGCGGAGTTCAATATTGGGCTTGCAAAATAGCAAATGCAAAATATCGTTGCACTTTAATGAAATCTAACGGAGACTCTGTATATTTTGTTGTGTTATTTAACAAAAGAGCTACGATATTTTGCATTTCCACTTTTGCAAGACTAACATTGAACTCCGCTATTGTATACATGACAAGGTTGCAAAAAAGTAATAAAATTGTTGCCAAAGGAACAATAACCTGTAAATTGCTTTTAAATTTGGACGATTTTTTTTTTTAATAAAAAAAAAATAAGAAAATATATATTTTACTGCAAACTGAAAATAAAAATTAAAAAAAGTTGAAGGCCGCTAAAAAAGGCTAAAATTGCGACTTTGTTGGGGCGAACGGTAACCCTGATTTGAGGACTATCTGCCTATCTGACTATAAAAAACAACATAGTTAGCGATATCAGTCCGTCTGTAAGTCCCTCCAGTGGACATGATCCTGTGTAAGATCATGTCCACTGAAGGGGCAGGATTTTAATTTTTAATTTGACCTAAAATTATTTGTAGGTCCACTAACCATGTTTTAACATAGAAGCGACGATAGCATATACTGTGTTTCCTATAAGGAACAAAAGGCCAAAAGATGATTCCATTCAGATCTATTAGACGAACTCTGCCTAATTTCCTACAACTTTCCCCACTTTGCGTTAGCTTTCACATATGTTGGCGCCTCCATGTGTGTAATTAAGGACCTCTTATTCCCTTTATACCCTGGGTTGTCCTTTCAATTGCGGCTTTTTCTATGTCTCCTGTGGGGCTGCGCATTGTATGGCCAATCCATCGACATTTGCGGCAGAATGTTATAATCTGGTATCTTTTACAAAATAATATTTCTTCCACAAAAAAATCAAACAAAAATATATAAAATATATGGCGGGGTGCAATAACGCCTTAAGAAATAAGGCCTTTAAGGCTTTATTTCTCAATGGAAAGTGAAATAAGGCCTTTATTTCCAAAAAGGTTTTATTGCACTTTGAAAGTGAAATAAAGTCGTAAAGGGGTTTTTACACTTAAATTTCTTTTTAAATGAAGCAATAAAATTTCTTATTCTTATTATATTTTATTGAACAATTATAAAAAATTTCATATTAACAAAAAATAATAGAACATTAATAATTAAAAAAAAACAACTGTTAATTTAACTGCAACAATATTGAAAATCTTTGCTTTATAAAGTTTTTCTGCGTGGAGGCCTGCGGCCGCTCTTAGGGGTTTTCTCCTCCATGGGACGCGGCAGGTGGCTTCGCTGAATAAAGTTTCCCTGCGCGCGTCACACTACGGTTGATAATGAGTCGCGTGCAGGATTATGAGCAGAGTTGTTTAAAGATATTGGAACTACTAATCGGTCGAAATGCTGCTACCAACAACCACAAAAATCGATAAATTGAACAGTGTAACAAAAGAATCAAAAAATATAAAATAAAGGCTTTATTGCACCATTGGCTAAATTCCAATAAAGGCTTTATTTCACTTTCAATTGAGCAGTAAAGCCTTTTTCGCAAAAAAGGTCTTATTTCTCAATTGAAAGTGAATAAAGCCTTAAAGGCCTTATTTCTTATGGCGTGATTGCACCCCGCCAAAATATATATATATATATATATATATATATATATATATATATATATATATGTATATATCGGGTGATTTTTTAAGAGCTTTAGGAAATAGTTCAACAAAATTGCCACAATACTAATTATTGTTAAAGCTAAGGCACGAGCTCTATGTGTACATTTGTCCTTCAAGTTGCGCTGAAAAAGGTCAACAAGAAAAAGAAAGACAAACATGAAAAAACAAAAATGTACTTTGGACTTCAAGAAGAATTCTTGACAAAAAGCACGAAAAAACAGAGGTAAAGGAAAAACATGTAAAATCAATTAAAAATGGATAATCATTCAAAAAAAGCAAATTTCGATCTACCAAAGGTTAAAATACAATTTGATTGATTGATATTTGACTATTGACGTCAGCAGTCGTCGATGGCTGCGAGTGTAAGACGGCAAAACCCTCTGAGGAGATCGAGTGGTAGCGATCGAAACATGTCAGGGTAACCAGCCGCCTGGGTTCGAATCTAAGGTCAGTCAAGAATGAATGATTATCAATAACAATTTTAATTAATTTTCATGTTGTAAAATTCCTTCCTTCATAAAAATAATTTAATGAAAATTAAATTTGATGAACTTAAGCCTGATTAAAAATATTGGAAATTTGGATTAAAAACCATAAATAGTTCAACAAAATTACCACAATACTAATTATAGCTTTAGGAAAGTTTAAAAAAAAACACATTAAAATCAGAAAAATGCATGAAATCTTTATTGGAATCGATAGTACGGTCCATATAATTTAATGTTTGAAGATTATTTCATGCAAATGTTGACCGTGACTGCGCCTCAAATGGGCCATCCGCTTAGTCCAATTTTGGCATACTCTTTCCAACATTTCGGCCGGTATCTCATGAATAAATGCTTCAATGTTGTCTTCCAATGCGTCAATTGAAGCGGGCATGTGTGTATAGACATGAGCTTTAACATAGCCCCACAAAAAATAGTCTAAAGGCGTTAAATCGCACGATCTAGGCGGCCAATTGACCGGTCACGAACGTGAAATAAAATGTTCACCGAACTCGCCTCTCAATAAGTCCATTGTTAAGCGTGCTGTGTGGCATGTGGCACAGTCTTGTTGAAACCACATGTCACGCAATTCAAGCTCTTGCATTTTGGGCAAAAAAAAGTTGGATATCACCGTGACGTAGCGCTCACCATTCACAGTTACGTTACGATTCGCATCATCTTTGAAGAAGTACGGTCCAATGATTCCACCAACTGTGACTGTGGCTTTTTCTGAATGCATTGGTAGCTGTTGCAATGCTTCTGGCTGATCTTCACTCCAAAATCGTCAATTCTGCTTATAAACGTACCCATTGAGCCAAAAATGAGCTTCGTTGCCGAACACAAGAAGCGCGCGATGAACTTTCTTAACAGAGCACGCATTTTGATAATAAAATTCAATAATTTGCAAGCGTTGTTCGTTTGTAAGACGATTCATGGTTAAATTATAGACCAAACTGAAGATGTTTGACAGTGAAACAAAACACGAAACGTGTGTCAGCTGTTTAAACCAGTGTTGCCGAAAAGATAATAGCTAAAAAATCACCCATTATATATGAGTCAGGTAACAAACAGCAAAAGTTTTCAAGCTTGGTACAAATAACTTCGTTGTCGATACAACGACAATATAAATTTCTTTATTACACCCAATTCATGCGAGGGATTTTACTGAGTCGTTTTTTTCATTCCCTTTTGAAGCAACTTCCAAAAATTCTTTACGCTCATACGATGATTTTAAGTTGCATTTCTTTTTTATTTACAGCAGAGCCTTGGTTAACCGTAATTCGATTAACCGGCAACATCAATTATCCGGAAAGTAAAAAGTGTTTTTTGCATCGATTTAAATTTTTTTTGCAACGATTGCTACTTTTATCCGGTATCACCTCCGTTATCCAAAATTATAAACAAATTCTGTTTTTTTTCGGTTTTGTTTTGAACAATCAAAAAAATGTGAATAAACGAAGAAAGTGAATCCCTCGCAACTTACTGGAAGCATGTTCTGAGAAATTTTCTTTTTCCTCATATTGTTTAAATATTAACATACATATGAAAGTCTGTAAATAAAGTCCTTGTATAATTTTCTTACCACATAAAAAGCTCACAAAAACTTCTCAAAATTGTTAATCAATCAACCGGGAATAATTTATTATCCAGAATGCTGCCGGTCCTGCTTCTGTTATCGAGGTCTCACTGTATTTTCTATCTAACACTTCAAAGTAAGAAAAAGCAAATAAATTAAATGAAAAACGCAAACGGAGTGTTTTTTCTCTACGCCGTTTGCCCTCAAATACGAAGAAACGTTGAAAAAGCGACGTCATAAAAGCCTTCGTGTAAATTGGCTGTAGATTTAAAACGAAAATAAATTTTTGAATATTGTTTTTGTTTAAAATATAATTTTCTATGCGAACGTTGACGTTCGAAATCGTTAAACAGGCTGTTAAACATTTGGTTCAAATGGTATTGTTATCCATACGCTAGATCCTTAAAACTTGTTTCTTTTATATTTCAAGGGGGTAGCGAACCGGCACTATCTTAAGCTAGTTAATTAGAAATCATAAAATGCAGTTAGCGAAATTTCCCGGGAGTTAATTGACAACAGTTTAAGGGAATTACCGAGAAATATTTAGCGTATAAAAAACCAGATTGAACTTATTTCATTGCATAAAATGTCTTTTGATAGCCAATAAACTAATTTTATGTTTATACTTTTGTTTTTCAGAAATAAAATTGCCGGTAAAAAAGTTCCGGAAATCAGAAACCTTTGTTGTAACAAAAAACCGAGCTGCTTCATTCAAAACTACTTTACTGTTTCAACAGCCAGGCTAATCTAGCCATTGAAATGAAATCCAAATTAAAATTATTTTATTCATACTTTCTGTCTCACTACTCAACGTCTCTCTTCGAAAAAAGAATTTATGCCTACAGCCAGACTAAAGTTCCCAGAAAAAGACAAAAGCTTTAGAACAAAATAGAAAGCTTAAGTGGAAGCACAAAAAAGATGCTTATAAACAGGAAGCTACTTAGCACCAACTTTATTTTTATCATTTCCGTCTACTTAATGGGTAAAAAGTGTTGTTTAACCGGCCCACCGACAAGTCATTGCAGCTTCCATTTACAAGAACAACTACTCAGAAAAACTCTAGCAGGACCTGGGCATTTACAAAGTAATAGAACTAATGGAACTAGAGATAAGTGCTAATGGAACTAAAGGTGAGTGTGTTTTAAGTATGTATGTCCGTTTTTGCAACAGTTGGTGTGTGGGTGCCACGCCACATTGGTGTATTGGTCCCTTTTGCTGTATCGTGTATTTTGGTAGCAATTTCATCTAAATGACTGTACTTAAGGATGCCTTTTGTTTAAAATAATTTATGAGATTTTCATTTATTTTAATGATTCCTTTGTTAGATGTGTCCCGCACATAGCGTAACGTCCGGATTTTCAGCATTTTGTTTTGGTGTTATTTTTTTGTTGTTTCTTTTAATATTTTCGGTGCCAGTGTTCTTATGAATAACGGCCGTATGTTGTTATTTATCTAAAAAGTACATGAAAAAGGTACAAACATTTTTCATTGAAACATTTATTTAATACAAAGAAATAATTTCACAAATAAAATATTTATGTATTCATATTGTTGTGCACCATTTCCTTTTCACTTACTTGGCCTTTTTAGCCCTTTTACAAATATTTTATTACGAGTATAAAAAACTCCGTATCGCTGTATAATTTCACTCATTAAATTGTGCACAAAGGAAAATTACGTCTGCAAATAATTTAAATCATTAATCATCATTATGGCTCATCATTTATAGCAAATGAACATTTAAATGCGCTCGTGTTTAAATATTTTTTTTTTTTTTATTAGTAATTAATACAAAATTTTTGCTCGTTGGATTAATAAAAAGAGAAAAAATTCAATACCTAAATATTTTAAAAACTTTTTTTGTTTATAGCACGCCTGCCATTGATTGAATTTAATTGCGGGTGTTGACAATTATCCATTAGAGTGTAATATTAAAGCGCGTTTAAACGCTGATTCTTGGAAAATGCTAAAACATATAAAAATACAAAACATTAAAAAAAGCCAAGAATAAAAATTTGTAAAAATAATTTAATGAAATATAAATTTGATGAACTCAAAAGTCTAACTAAATATCAAAATTTGACATAAAAAAAATTTTAAAATACGCGGAAAACATGTTGAATTATCAGCATTAATGATTGATTAAACTTAAAATTTAGAATATTAATAACTTGTTAAAAAACGGGGGGGGGGGGATGCTTTAAAACCATGGATAAGGCCATGATGGCATTATTGCTCAATTGAATGGGAGATAAAGCCATAATGGCCTTATTGCACAATCATTGAGAGGTAAGGTATATTTAAAATTTTGCGAAATAAGAGATATAGCCATATTTTTTTTCGGAAATGAGAGATAAAGCCATATTTTCTCAGAAAATTGTTATGCATGGTGTAAACATTCTGTACAAGGGAAAATCCTTAGTTATCATTGAAAAACATTTTTTTATTCTTGTGACGCGTTTAGGAAAACTTTATCCAGCGAAGCCACCTGCCGCGTCCTACTAGAGGAAAAACCCCCTATGCGCGGCCGCAGGCCGCCACGCAGAAAACTTTAGTATGCGAAGCCAGATTTTAATACTTAACTTTAGTGTCTCCGGAACTGCAATGAGAGATAAAGCCATTTTCTAATTTTGCTAATGTGAGCTAAGGACATGATGGCGTTATCTCCCATTCAAATGAAAAAGAAAACAAAAAAGGCTTAATCTCCCTATTGAATGAGAATGAGCCATAATGGCCTTATCTACCATGGTATTAAATTGAGAATTTTCTTAATAACTTGACCCCAGCGCTATCTACTATTTTATCAGGAAACTTATTTTTATTAAATAAATATATTTTGTGAATTTCAGCCAAAGCGTACTATAAATTAAAAAAATTTTAATATCACGACAACAGCGTCACCTTTCGGCATTAAACTTAAGATAAACCTGGCTCCAGACTAAACTAATTTTTTGTCCAAGGGGCTCGGAGGTCACCATATATGTGGACAGCCAGGTGGCTCTTATGGCCGTAAGGGGCTGTTATGTGAACTCCAAGCTAGTTGATGATTGTAGGAAGGCTCTGGAGGGAGTCTTAGGGGAGTATTTGCTTAGGTTGTGCTGGCTGCCGGATCACTGCTGATGAGTTAGCGAGACAGGGCTCAGAGATGGAGGATCCTAACTATATGGAGGTGGTTAGGCCTCCAATAGGCTTCTATTTTGGAAGAATCAGGGAGTGGATTATGGGCGCGACCAATCGGGCCTGGGGGAACCGAACGGACTGCCGAGTATCGCGGACGCTGTGGCCGGTGCTTAGAAATTCCGATTCGGGGTCGCTGCTGTGTAGGAGTAGAGTCTGCGTTAGGACCATGATAGGAATGATCACGGGCCACTGTATGATAGGCAGGATGGCGGTGAGGATGGGATCCGACTTGTCGGATATGTGCAAGTTGTGTGAGGACCCTGAGGAGATGGAGACGGTTGAGCACATTCTGTGCCACTGTCCCAGGTAACAGGGCAGTAGGCTGAGGTGGCTGGGCAGTAGATTCCTGGGTGAATTAGGGGATGTCTCGGGTTGTGGACTCGAGAATCTGATAGGATTCGTAATGGGGATGACTTCTTTTCTATCTATCTTTTCTGACTTGTGCTTTCGCTGTTTACTTCACCTAATTTCTATCTTTTTCTAAATAAGACGTCACAATGGACCATATTGGTCTCTGGGTGAAGGTGTGAAGAAGACTTTACACCAGCCTTTCTACCTACCTACCTACCTTGGTCTCAATCGGTCCAGTGGCTCTTAGAAGCATATACACAGCACAAACTGTTTTATATATATAGACTAGCTTAACCCGGCTCGCTTCGTTACCTTGTTAGAATAAAAAAATAACGCAGGTAAGTTTTCACCTTAGGGATTTTTAAACGAGAAGTTATAACGAAAGGTAAAAAACAGTAACAAAATCTTGTTCCCTCATTTTTCCAAGATAAAGATGCATCTTAAATTTTAAATATATCTTAGTTACTTCAATTGTTATATGATTACCGACTTAGACCGTTCTTCCCATTTTTAATTTCATTACGTACGTCCAACATATATTTGCTTCAAAAAGGTTCGAAAAAGGGAAGAAATGAAGCTAGAAGTCAATATTATTTTATTGAAAAGGTACATGGTCCTTTGAGCCTATGACAAGTACATGGTCCTTCCAGCTTGCAACAAGAACAGAAAGTGAAAATTATTTTGTAATTATAAGTAGTAACGATTGCACCCCCAAAAAAGTAAAAAAAAGAAAAAGTACAAGACAATATCCTCTTATTTTTTGCGTACTTTCCAGCATAGCTTATCTTGTTTTTCTGGCTAATGAGATATACGAACAGCCTTTTTACCCGTTTTAACTTTCTTAATATTTAAATTTCCAAAAGTCTTTTTTCTATTCGTCCCTTGTCCAAATTTCATGTCACTTACTTCAACCGCTTTGACTGCGCGATTATGAATGAGTAACTTATTTAAGTTATAAATTTGATTCAACATTTACGTCATATTGGGGGACTGCTCCTCTGCCTTTATTGACAAATAAGTAGACTCTTTTTTGTTTTTTTTTTGGGATCACAGATTGCTTCTTAAAAAAATTGATTGCAATTACCCCGTTTTATTTTCTTTTGGAATGGTGTTGCTTACTATAAGAGTGGGTCCTACAAAGCTTAAAGACTTTTGTCTTCAGATATGAGGTTTTATTATTTTCGAGCAATGGGGCACTATGCGCCTACGATCTTGCATAAAAGCGACAAATTATTAAAACAAAGTGATGGTACTGCTCCTCCTCCGTCTACCCCGTCCAGTTTTATTTTGAAATTTATAGTGGCTTAAGCCACGTTTGAAGACTTTCGCTATAATAGCTCTTCAGTTACGCGATTTTTAATATATGTAGCCTATGCTCCTGCGCCTACCTCCTTTTTATTTTTGTTTTCAAAGGTGATGTTTACCATAAAAGCGACTCCTACCAAGTTTAAACATTCTCACTATAACAGTTTTTAAGATATGCGATATTTAATACTGGCGTCCTATGGGGAGTACCATGTCCCCTGCTGCTATCTTATTTAAATTTTGGGGCTTAAGAGGTCCTACTGCAACAAGTTAAAACAAATGGGTGCAGAGGCTCTTAAGATATGCGATACTTAATGTTGGCATTCTATAGAGGGTACCAATTCTCCTGCCCCTATCGAATAAATAAGTATCCTATTTTATTTTCGGGACTCACATGATGCTACTGTAAAAATCAGGAAAATCGGCTTTGTAGCTTAGGAGTCTTTAAGCCAACATGCAAACCGTTAAAAATAATACTCAACAATAGATGAGAACATTTAATTCCATTCGGTTTTTTTTTAACCACAAACTTCATTGTGTTCGGTTCAGCTCATTAGTGTTCGTTCGTTTCTGTTATGCTTAACGCCTTTTTGACTGGTAAAAAAAAAACAAAAATAATTTTACACAAACAAAACATACACACAATACACGCGCAAGCTGTTCGTGCTGCGGTCGTTGCCAAAATTTTTTGTTTACTCATTTTAAATATAATGATTTTCTAAAGTATCTCCATTTTTTTCTGTTTTTTACCGAAGAACAGAACACTATATAATGTTCGGCTCTTTCTTGAAAATAGTTACAAACAGTATTAAGGGTTGTGTTCGTCTACACAAAGACTAAAAAAATATATATCGTTCCTGGTTGTGTGAGCCAAACGCTAAATAATGTTTTGATTATTTTTGAACACTGCCTAAAATGCAACAAAAAAAAAAACAAAATCGAGTTTTTTACTGATTATGTTCAACAAGACTAAATTACATGTCCCTATAAATTAAAAAAAATTAATAAAAAGTGTTGTTACGCCCTTTTGCATTTTTGGTGACGATATAAAGAAACGATTTTAATGACTTTATTGGGAAAATAAAAAAATCGATTTTCTCAAAATCAAAACGTTCTAGAGCAAAAAGTATAAATATCCGTGATCCTTCATTATGCACTTAAAGATTTCGTTTTATTGGTGATTTTCTAGAAATGCTAAGAATGCGATTTTTCTAAATTCTAAAATTAATTTTTCTAAAAAAAAAAAAATTAAAAAACGTCGAAAATGTTGTTGCAAAACTAAATATATGTGCGCTTTTTACATGACTAGCGATTTATTGTGTAGTTAAATTTATTTGTAAAGCACTCAAAAAACTGATAGCATTTCATAAGAAAATTTTAGGAAATTTATTGCTTAATCGCAATATCTGCACTTATGTATATGAAATTAAACCTTTTTATAAATAAAGCGATATTTAAAAGCATACAGCAAATTTTCGATTGAGAATATCTAAATTTCGGCACCTCCACTCTTACACTCAAAAGAAAAATCAATCCAAACGTGCTCAAATCAATCCAAAGCGGTATTGATAGTACGGTGAGTACGAATTTTCTTGAATCAAGTACAGAAAGATTGATTCAAGTACGGATTTTCAATCCCAAAATACTTAAATTATCCATATTCAATCCCGATTTCGTACTTAAAGTAATCCGAAAATGAGATTGATTTAAGTAAAACTAAGATTGAATCAATCTCAAAATGCGCTTTATAAAGTTGATTTTATCTTCAATTTGAGCTTGAAAAAAACCAAAAAATAAATTAAAAAGAAAAAATTATTATGATTGATTTACTTACCCGTTTTACACCTTAAAGAATGATAAAACACCAACATCATGCCCGATATGGTTTTTACTTTAAAAATCTTATGAACATATTTAACTAAAAATATAAACTAAATGAGACGCAAATTTCAAATTTACTTTTTAAACCTTCGTGGTACACATGAGTCTGGCCACCCCTTTGTTTAATGTGTATAGATAATCAAAAGATGCATAAGCCGGAGGGGTGAACATAAAAATAATACATACAGATATATATATATAAGTTTTTCTTCTTGTTCTGTTGTTGTTACTACAAACAAAAAGCAAATCGTTTTTTTCGAACTTGTGTTGTGTTGTTGTAATTGTACAACAAATTTTGAAAAACACACACGTACGAACACATAAAAGAATGCGATGCTGAGAGATGAGACTAATTAGTTTTATGAGATAAAACCCTCATTTTGTAATTTTACTCTCAGAGTGGCATTATCAACGAAAAGTTTAATCTTTTTTGTACTTGATTTAAGCATTTTATACTTATTTCAAGAAATATCGGGATTGATTTCTTAAAGTAGTCCCATTTAGGATTGATTTAAGTACGTTTTAATGTTATTCGTACTTGAATTTTTAAGTACGATTCGTGATTTAAGTAAGTATAAAAAGATTGATTTATCCCGAGTGTTTTTCTTTCTGTGTACACAAAATAAAACTGACAACCAGTTGAAAGATAAACTGCCTGTTTTTAGAAAATGAAAGCAAGTGAGTGAGTGAGAAATTATATTGAAAACCAAAACAAATTTTCGTTTCTTATTGTTGTTTTCAATATAATTTCTCACTCACTCACTTGTTTACGTTTTCTAAAAACAGGCAGAAAATGTATTTCTTTTTATATCATTCTACCTTCAATATTATTAATAAATAAAGCAAATAAAAATTTATTTAAACTTCCATTAATTTTGAAGATTATTTAGAAACATTTTAATCTTTTAAAACAAAACAAAATTATACATTAAATTATTTTACACATTAATGAACACAATCATTTATTAATATCGACCATACGTTGTGTATTGTTCAAAATACTTATTCTAAACATATTGTTAAAATTAATCTTACATATCTTTAAATAACATTATTGTAGGTATTATTTTTGCCTCAATAATTTTTATGAAAAACTGTTTTTGTTTTCTTTACAATTTTAATAGAGCGTATTAGTTAGATATATTAT
Organism: Pollenia angustigena; assembly: GCA_930367215.1. Taxonomy (NCBI): domain Eukaryota; kingdom Metazoa; phylum Arthropoda; class Insecta; order Diptera; family Polleniidae; genus Pollenia; species Pollenia angustigena. Next base: position 18,901,822 of record OV884060.1, read on the forward strand.
AAATTGAAATTCAATTAATAATTCTACGTTGAATTAAAATTTATAATTCTCTAACTGGAAAACATACATCATCAAACATTTATCATTCATTAAATACACAGACACATGCATACATATCTGTGGCATTTTGGCAAAAACAGCTCAAGTCAAATATATAAATTTTAAATTAAATGTTGCTAATCATACGAATTTTCATTCAAAAAACATTTTTGTTTAGGTTTTTAAAATTGTAATTATTATGAACGAAATTTTTCTTTAATTTTAGTATTTGATAAAAATTATTTTTCACAGAGTTTTGTAGGTATCTTAATTGCTATATTATCTCGACTTAAGATGTTTAGTCAAAATGCCACAGATATTTGTATGCATGTGTATATAAAAGCTAAAATGGTTCTGTTTGTTTGTTCCATATAGTCACCCAAATTTTCACAGTTAATAGAACATAGCCTAGAAATATTTGGAAATGTTTAAGTAGGCGTGGCATCTCCCTCACAAAGAAAAGATAAATAACAATAAATAAAAGTTTTCAAATTTGGAACAATTAGCTTGGTAATTGAAACAAAATATTTGTTCAAAGGTGGGCGTGGAACCTTCTATACAAAGATACTGGCAAATTCTATATACTGGGTGGCCCAAAAGTTAACATGGAGTTTAAAATTTTAGTAACTTTTTCGTTTATTAATTTTTAAAAAATATTTTTTTAGATTATATAAATAACACTTGGAGAATAAATAATGGCGAAATACACAACTGAACAAAGAACCAGAATAATAGAATTGTATAATTTAAATCAGGGATCAATTATTTTAACGCAAACTTTTAAGTCAAATTTTTGGAGAGCGAATAATTTCCAGTAGTTCTTAAATTATTTGGCAAGCGCGATCGCCAGATTTGACAGCACCCGACTATTTTCTTTGGGGTTATTTGAAGAAACGAGTGTATGTGAACAAATCAGAGATAATCCTTACGCTGCAGCCACAAATTTTGAAAGATGTTATGGAAGCTACTCAAAAACGAGCCCATCAGTGCGAAGGTGAAAACGGTGGTCATTTAAGATACATTATTTTTCATACTTACGGCCATTTTCACCAAGTTCGGTTATAATTAACTATCGGTTATAGCTGTCAAAACATATCGGTAACCGGAACTTTAATTGAAAGTTAGTTTTAACCGAACTTGGTGCAAATGGCTGTTAGTGTAAAAAAAAAAAGAAAAATCAATCCAAACGTACTCAAATCAATCCGAAGCAGTAGCTCATTTCTGTATTTCTCGCATCGTAAAATTTCTTACATGAAGTGTGAAACAAAAAATTCCATCGTTTCTCGATTTATGAGATAAAAGTGTTTCTGTATTTGAATGCGAAAACAGACACAACAAATTCTGTTTATACTGGAATATTTCCAGTAGTTAAGTGTCAAATAAAAGCGAAACGTCAACAACAGAAATAAATATAATAAAAACAGGGCTGCCAGATTTGACGAGTTATCGTCATCTTGACGATTTTTTGTTTCGATATTAACAAAGTGACGTTTTAATGATTTTTTCTAAAAAAGTGACGAAAGCAAAAACAAAATCAAAAATATTTTATAATTTTTTTGATACTTTCTATAGAAATTCATCTTGAATTTTTAAATTTCAAACACTTCTATTTTGTGGCGTTGAAAATTAAAAAAAAAATAATATGAATGTCTGTAGAATAGTGCTGGGAAACTATCGATAGACTATCGATATTATCGATAGTCTTAAAATATCGATAGGAAAAATATAAATATCGATATTTTTATTATTTAAAATACAGCTATGAAGACATCTAATAGCAGATATACATTCACAGTTTGTTGCCGCAAATTTTTACTTGCTATTATTAATTCGCGCTGAGTTACAGCAATGAATACAAACAACAAGAATGGCAAGTAGTATGGATTGCTTAGCAGTGATTTTTACTGCTAATTAAAGGCCTTTAAGTCGATACTATCGATATTTTCTACTATCGATATTTATCGAAAGTTCAGATTTCTCTATCGATATATCGATATTACTATCGACTGAATGTTTGTACTTGTGCAGGAAAACTTTAATTATTTTTTAAAAGGCTACAGTTCGTTGTTTTTATCACTTTGTATAAGACTTCTGTATATACGCACGTTATTTAAGATGGCAGTTTTTTAAAAATTGATAAGTACCTTTCTGAAGGAACCGAAGTAACAGGGACTATAAGATATTCCATTGCAACTTTAAAAAATGTTCTAAATTCTAAACCCCAAAAGGTAATCAATCTAGCGGACTTATCCTCTAATTGTCGTTCATTGTTTTGTCTTATGCTTGCAATTGCATTTGGATTTGCATTTTTTACAACATTACAAAAATATTTGACATTTCAGTCCCTATATAAACTTGTACAAATTTCGACTTAAAGGCCTTTAATTAGCAGTAAAAAGCACTGCTAAGCAATCTATACTACTTGCCATTCTTGTTGTTTGTATTCATTGCTGTAATTCAGCGCGAATTAATAATAGCAAGTAAAAATTTGCGGCAACAAACTGTGTATGTATATCTGCTATTAGATGGTTCATAGCTGTATTTTAAATAATAAAAATATCGATATTTATATTTTTCCTATCGATATTATCGATATTTTAAGACTATCGATAATATCGATAGTCTATCGATAGTTTCCCAGCGCTAGTCCATATAGATATGGATCTATCTATATTTTGAATTTCATTAAAATCGGTTTGAGAGGCAGAAATTGGCCCTATCTCCCCTCGTGGTCCTATTTTTTAAAAAAATACATCCCTTTTGTGTCCATGAAGATATGGTTCTATGTAAGTTTTAAATTTCATTAAAATCGGTTTGATAGTTTCTGAGAGGAAGAAATTTCCCCCTATCTTCCCTCGTGGTCCTACGATTTGGCCCATTTTCAATAGGCTTGGTCCTTGTCTCAATAAGAACCTATGTCCCAAATTTTATCAAATTATCTCCAAAATTGCGACCTGTACTTTGCGCACAAGTTTACATGGACATCCAGCCAGCCAGCCAGCCTGCCAGCCAGCCGGACGGACATCGTTAGTTCGAATCAGAAAGTGATTCTGAGTCGATCGGTATACTTTAGGGTCTAAAACCAATATTTTTAGGCGTTACACACATCAGCACAAATGCATAATACCCTCTCCACTATTGTGGTGTGGGTATACATATAAACTAAATGAGAAGCAAGATTTCAAATTTACTTTTTAACCCTTCTTGGTACACATGAGTCTCGCCACACCTTTGTTTAATGTCTTTAGATAATAAAAAAATGTGTTAGCCAGAGGGTTAAACATCAAAATAACACATACATATCGATACTTTCCCGTAAGAATGTATTAAGCGACACTTTTTTCGAAAATGACTTTTTGATGTGGAACTATACTAGAAATTAAGCGCCACATTTTGGCCTGGGTTTCGCTGCCCTATCATGGATGCAAAGGAAACTAGAGTGAAAATAACATTGTATCAACCGTCAAGTTTTCTCACTGGAATAATGTGGCACCCTGTAATTTGTATTATCCGCCAAAGAAACTATGCTAAGCCACATTTTTAAATATGTTTTGTATTCTGAAAACCGCTTTCCAAATATGTTTCTTTCAATAAAATCCGAAAAATAAAAACCTAAATGAAACGTTTTTTTCTTTTCCTATACAATTTTAGAAATGTCGCTTAATACATTCTTACGGGAAGGTATCGATATATATGTATATGTTTTTCTTCTTGTTCTGTTGTTTAAGTGTTATTCGTACTTGAATTTTTGAGTACAACTCGTACTTAAAGTAATTCTAAAAAACTTGATTTATCCCGAGTGTTTTTCTTTCTGTTTTTAAATTTATTTAAGTTTTTCTAGATATTGTAATAATCACCATTATACATAGTTAGTGTAAAAGGGCTTTTAACAATACACGAGAATTTTATTTCAATGGGATTAACAAAGCGCACCGGGTTCCTCTAGTTGTTTTATAAATGAAAAAGAAAAGTGTACAATGTGTGTTTTAGTTAAATAACAGAACAACATAACTATGAATGTACATATGTGAAGCATTAAGTATTAAAACACATCAATAAAATAGTTATATATATTTTTTTTTTTTTTTATCAATTTGTTTTTGATTTAATGGAAAACCTCATCAGGAGAGAAAAAAGCTATAAATCCATTTGAATTTATTTTATTATAATGCGGTAGATGTAGAAATAATATTTAGAAATTATATACATGTGTACGTTAATATCTAAGCAAACATGAGCATTCTCTAATACAACCGAAGTTCCTTAAACTTATAAATAAATTAAAAGTGCTATTACATATGGAACGTTAATACCTTAAGCAATTGTCACATTAGACAAATATTTGGCGGAGTCACAAGTTCAATTTAAATTCGTTTGATGTAGCATAATATTTGAGACACCATAAACGATTCACAGGAAAAATTAAAAAATTTCTTTTATCACAAAATTCATAGAATCAAGCAAACAATTTGCTGATATTGCACGTATTACCAAAATGATTAAATAGATTACTAAAAATTTTAAATTTTTTTAATTAATCAAAAAACTTTGCCGTTTCAAACAATGTGTTAATTGATTTAATTATATATAGCTCAGCAAATGGCAGTTCCAACAACAATTCTACAAGTTTAGATCATTTTATTTTAAACGAAAAAATCAATTAAGATTTTTTGCTATTGAATTAATATTTGAATTAAAAATTTATTTTAAGACAATAAAAATGTTAATGTAATCCAAATTATATTTTTAATTTTCTTTCAACAATAAAACGATTATCGATTCAATTATCACATTAATTAAATTGAAATACTATTTAAACAATTTTTTTAATTGATAAAAAACTACTGATCATTTTTTCTGTGTTAACCCTTTCAGGGTCAAAAATAATTTGTTGCGAGGTAAAAATCTAAAAATTTGTATTTGAGGTAATGTGATGGCGCTGAAGTCGGGAAAAATAGTAGTTTTCGTCTCAAGCACATCCACTGGTTTTAAGGAATGTCGAATATATTGACATTGACCTTCAAGGATATCTATTGTTACGTATATATGCTTCTCTTTTTTACGGAAATAAAAGTAAAAAAAATAGATTTTTTACGATTTATCCGTTAAAAATTTATTGAAATAAGAAAATTTTTTTGCAATTTTACACCTGCTGTTGTTTTCTGACAGTGGCACACAATGAATGCCTCCATGGTTTTCGGTATTGGACTGTTCACCAACTTATATTGCTTTTGAGAGTCAATAAAAGTTAAAACTTCGGAGCTCAGTGGACGTTTTGACTTGGAATATATATATATATATATACATATATATATATATATATATATATATATATATATATATGATGACGTCATATTTGAAATCTCACAAGTGTAATCAAAGGATATTGATTCAATAACGTCCTCAACAATGAAAGAAAATGTTATGATTTATAAATAAAAACACGATTTTGTAGTGCTTACTAATAAAAACAAGTTAGAGTTCTATATTTGGCTGTGCCGAATCTTTGATGCCCTCCACCGACAGTTCGAATGTTTAAGGGGTAATATCTGTATGATGTTATTATTATCTTAAACTGCGACGATTTGTTATTAATTATGGTTTTAGGCTACTAAACTGTTTTCCGGTAGTAGGGTTTATATGGGGCCTAGGGTAAATTATGAACCGATCATCACGAAATTTCACAGCGTCATTTCTAGTCCTTTAAAACTGTGACGTACCAATTTCTGTTATGATAGCATTACTAATTATGGTTTTAGGTGTACTAAACTGTTTTCCGGGAGAAGGGTTTCTATGGGGCCTATGGTAAATTATGTACCGATCTTCAGGAAATTTCACAGTATCATTTATAGTCCAATAAAACTGTGACGAGCCAAATTTTGTTATGATAACATTATTAATTATGGTCTTAGGCGTGCTAAACTGTTTTCCGGGAGTAGTGTTTATATGGGGCTTAGGGTAAATTATGGAGGGATCTTCACGAAATTTAACATCGTGATTTCCAGTCAAATAAAACAAATTTTTGCAAAATCTTATCTCATTCCGTGCCTTGTTCCAGCATTTATGTTATTTTTTGTAACAAAATTATCAATTTTTTTTAGGTGGTGGTTCCACATTTTGATTCATAGCTCTGGTCCTACTGAACCGGTTTTGCTGGATTTCAATCCCAAACTGCTTAGGATAACTACAAGCAATTTGGCACCAACCAAGTTTGTTCATTTCTTTTGAGTTGTTCGAAAGTGAGAGTGTTTTCAACAGACGGACATGGCTAAATCGACTTAGAATTACTCAAGGACCCAGAATATATATACTTTATGGGGTCTGAGATGAATAATAAAAAAGTTGCACACGGAATGACAAAAATGACAAAAATACAACCTCTTAAGGTAAATGTCGATTATATTCGACAACCGAAAAAGGTCCACAAAAGAACCTTCAATTTATTTTTGCAATATATCGCCTGATCACCGAAATTATTATTTTTTGCTTTCTAAATATGACCTTTTTACAAATTTTCTGACAAGTGTACGACAATGCGCTCAATAATTAGAAAAGAAATTCAATGCCTACTATAATAACAAATTATAACATTATAACAAAAAAATTTAACTGTACATTTTTATACATTAAAATGGCGTAGAAACAGAGTACAATGTAATATCGAATATATTCGACAAAGACACTGAAAGGGTTAATATAATACCCCACAAACGAAATATACCTATATTCTGAACTTTTTCAAAATTTAAATTCAATTTTCCCATGTCCGCCATTCATTGTTCATATTTTTGTAATAAACCTTTGAAATTTCATTAAAAGGCGTCGTATTGTTTAAGATTAAGATGCCTTCCCCGGGGTAGTAATAGGGTCCTGAGGAACAACTACATATTTTGATAAGAATTATGATTGTAGTCACCATATTAAGATTATTATTGAATCATATTATGACTAAATATACTCGTACTATTACATCATAATATTTTTCCCTTAATCATATTATTATTCTGTTAATCATACTAAGTTAAGAAGTAATCAAATTATTGTCATGTTAATCATAATAAGCTAAGAAGTAATCATATTATCATCATGTTAATCATAATAAATTTAGAAGCAATCATATTATGATACAGCACCTTTCATAGCTGTCATAAAAATACAAAATAAATTTAAATATTTTTGAATCGATTTTTTATTTTGTGGCGTTTTACAAATTTTCTTAATGTTAATCAAATAGCAGAGCTCAATATTAGGCTTGGTAAAGAGCAAATGAAAAATCTGTGGTGTTCATGGGCAACCGCGTGTGTCCATTTTTTCGATTTTAAGATGTTGATGCCATATTGCCTAATATTGAACGCTCTCTACATTTTTTTAAAAACAGATAGACCCATTCCGATGTTTTAACTCAATTACAAACTTCAAAAGATGCAATATCTATCTCATAGTTTGATCTAGAATGGTTTTTCGGCTTTCCTGAACAATTTGTTTTAAGCCATACGCGGTTGCCCATAAAAACCACAGAAATATCGTAGCACTTTTATAAAATAAAACGAAATCTCTGAGTGTTTTGTTATTTGCACTATTACATCACTAATACTTGAATGAACACCGCTAATATTTTAATTTTTTAATTTCTTTAAACTTATTTTTTTATGGAATTTTATCTTTTAATTGTTTAACCGCTCACAAATAAAAAAACGACACAACTTCTTCAAAATTATTTTACAAATGGCGCTAACATAATATGATTAGAGTAAAAATAGTTTGATTGCATCTTGAACATAATATGATAAATGTATAGAAAGTTATCATGTTATGGCTATTAAATATCATGATATGGTTGTGAGAAATATAATATGTTTAGAAAGTTATCATAATTAAGTTGTTAGAAAAATAATTATTTTTCGGTCAACAATACTCAATTTCATAATTGCGATAAACATTGATATGTTTACAGTAACTATAATATTGTTGATATTAAATAAAAATAACAATTATTTGTGTACGACAACAATATATTGTTACATTAAACATAGTGTTGTTGCCGTAACCATGCCCAACCATATTTTTTCTCTGCGTGTGTGTGGCTTAAATCTGGCATATATTTAAGATCGAAACTGACCAGCAGCCGTAGTCTGTAAACTCGATCGCGAAAATGCCTTAGAGAATACAAAATTTGGCGAATTAAATTGTTATGGCATTGCCAAATTTAGCAATGCACGTTACAGAACTGTATTCGTAGCCAAAAATCATAAATCAGTTTTAAAGATTTTTTGCGATAGAGATTTTGCTTAAGCAAATTACAGAATATGGCTGCAGATCCGTACCAAATTGCGTGAAGGAAAACTTAAAAAAACTGCTTATTGATATTGGACTAATTAATCCATTACATGGTTCCCCTGACAATAATATGATTAATGGTGTTTTATTTTCTAAAAAATAATAACGCGTTATATTTGTGTAATATATTTATCAGGTTGCCCGCACCCTTACAAAGTGATACCTTTTTCTAAATAACAATGGAACAAAATAATAGCTTCGTTTTACACTCAATACTAATGTGTATTTAATTTTAAATTTGGGTTCAAAGCTTGTACTAAAGCGACATTCACCACTGTTGTAGCGATTTTCAACATTTAATTTTCTTTGAACTCCAATAAACGGTAACAACATTGATGTTCAATAATTTAAGTCACGAAAAACCAAAAGTATTTTTATCCATCACAATATAACCATAAATCACAATATAACACAATTGTACGCAAACACAAGGAAAAAAGATAATAAAAAATACTTGCTTGCATAAAAAAGTACTTAGCGCAGATGCAAAAAAGGGTATTATCTTACACTCAATTATAAATGGGGGTAAGATATGGAACAAATTTTCCATTTATTTTTGCAACATATTCAGAAAGGAAAACGACAACTTCTCACATTTTTGCATATTTTTTAGAATAGAACAAAAGAAAAAGAATGGCAGCATACATGGAACATTATTGTCAGAAAAGAAAACACCATAAGTTAACTAAAATATATTTATAGTTTTAAGACTAAGTTTTTGTAACATGGTAACACAATGGGAAGTTTTTACTGTACCCACGTGAGCTATTCTTAATTGCGGCTGCCAGTGGAACCTAACCTAAAATTATGTTTGTTATTTTGTGTAACTCTACCCACACACTAGTGATTTGTACGTGCTCGACGTCTTGTTACTTTTTAATGGGGCTGTGCGCGCACAAATCAAAAGCAATTGACAATTTTCAATTTATTGTGATACGTTCGATGTGTTTGTTTAGAGTACAACAAAATGTCGAATTTTGTCTATTGCGGAGTTGTTTAGCATATACACATTTTTCGTTTTCTTCTTTTGTTTATTTACTTTTTTTTGCTGTTTAGTTTTAATAATTTATCAAAAGTGCAATTGCATCATTCGCTTCACAATTCATGTTGTCTTTTAAGTTTAAGGTCATTCTGATTTGTTCATCGTGTGAGGAGAAATTGTATGCTAACAAATCACACGCACAAATTACTAGTGTGTGGTCAGCTGACCTCGAAGAAATATTCATGCATGTACTCAAAATGCATGTTCTGGCACCTTAAGTAGATCAATGTAAATATGTTGGTCTCACAACTTAAAATAAAAACCACTAAAATTTTTTAATTACATTGTACAACAATTTTAAACTTTTTTCAAAAATAAACGGAGTTTTGACAATGGATTCTTGTAGAGGAGACAAAAAATATATACGTGTGTCGGCGTTTTTAAAGATCAAATCGGAATTTTAATTTTGGGTGGGTTAAAGTTTCAGAGATCAGCGGGTTCGATTCCCGCCAGAGACTCTGGCTTCTTTCCTGCAGACAAGCGTAAAGCTTCGCGGGATTAGCTTAGAGTATTAAAAAAAACAAATTGTGGAACATATTACCACCTAACTCCCCTTCATAACGGTAATTTTTTGCTCTATTCTAACAAATCGTAAAAAACATCGATAAGAGAAAATGGTACCCTATCGATGAATCATCTCAAAGTATCATTTATGATACAATTTGCTGATCCTTTTTTGAGCATATGAACAAATTATATATGAATCCTTTTTCCAACGTTCAAGTGATAAATCTGTTTTTAATCATCAAAAGTGATCTGAAAAGACTCATTTAGGTGATTTTTCTACAAAATGATCAGGCAAATGTTAGCTGGGTAATGACTTTGCACACTGGGAGATTAAAATTATTCTAAATCTTGTAAACGGTTAGTCCAATTGAAATAAAATTTCTGTTTTCAATTAAGGACTTACTTCTAGCTTAAGTTTTGGTTTCGGTGTCACAAGGGCCACAGTTGGTTTTCAAAGTTGTAAAATGTCATTAATAAGTTCTTAAATGCTTTAAGCAAACGCTTTTTAAAATCAGTCCCATCTTTAATAGAAATAAAAGTTACATGTGGGGTGCCAAATATTTGCTAAGTGTGACCATGGCTTTCCATATAAACACAGCTCGTCAAAACAGCAAATGATTTGGAGTATATTCATATTCTATAACAAGGGGTCTCACCGATCTGCGCTTCACGGATCCCATTAAAAATGAATGGTTTTTCCCAGATTACACAACTTTACTTGCAAAATGTATGGGAAAATATTCTTCGAAATATACTTTAATACTTCCTTCAGATATTTTTTTTCTGTTTTAATATGACTTTTATAAGAATAGACATTTTCTCAAATTTCAAAAATCAAAATATAAGACTAAAATTCTCGGAAGAACATTTTGAATTAATTTATTAAGACCTCCAGAAACTATCGCGATTATCCATTAAAAAACCCCTAATCTACGAGGTTAGTCTGGGTAGATTATCTTTGGCTAAACGCATTTAACACTACCACTGTTGTCTGTGTGGGAAAAAAAATTTTCCTATAAATACGAATTTGCCTGACTGTACTTTCTTACTCGTTGGTGTTGAATCTTGCCTTGATGCGAATACACTATCAACAAAAGTATACAACTTTTTTGTTTTGCTTATATGCGCCACTCTATTTACACATATGATGCATATAAACTAGCATCTTTGTATATAATATACAATTCATATTTATTATTTATTATACCATCCTATAGATATAAAACATCATCAGTTTTTGGTATTAACATCATCATCAATTTGGGAGTCATCAGAAGTATACAAACCAACATGACTTACACTCCAAAGTGTTTGTGGAAAGTCGTTGTCATGATAACATTGTTGAGGATGATGATGTTGATCCTTATCATTTTCATCATCACTTTATATTATATCCTTTGCAATATTGCAGGCGGTGGTTTTTTATTATTTATAAAATATTCAGGTTAAACATTTACTTCAATTTATGGGTGAAACACCATGTATATACTTGGAATGAAGTAGTGGTTTAACCACACATATCGAATAGACATTCAATATTCATTAAGTTGCTTCGTAAAGTTGTAATATTTTAAAATCTACAGGGGTGTATTAAAGCACACAAACATATGACTATTAAATCATAATTCCCTGAAGTCTTAATAATAGTCAGTTTATTACACCGTTTCTCAATACAAGTATTGAATAAGAGTATAATAGCTAGGTCATTCTGTGTGTAACAACAAGAAATATTCATTAAAGTTCTTACATCAACCTATCTTAACTTTTTTTAATTATGAATAAAACACTTGAAACAAAACTGGATGTCGGAATCTTTATAATTGAACGAAAGAACAATATCCGCAATTTACTTTTCAAATTGTTTTAATCAAATGTGGCCGCAAATAAGCTGTACGTGTTTTTTCAATACCTTAAGCTTATCCCCGCGAAGCTCTACGCTTGTCTGCAGGAAAGAAACCGGAGTCTCTGGCGGCAATCGAACCCCCGCAACCCCAGCGCTGATAGACAAGCTCACTACCAGCTCATCGGAGCACCATTCGGTTGATGAAATTTTCGATTACTCTTTTTCGACGAAGAATTTTGACTTTAAATAACACCAAAGGAAAAAATACAGAGATGTAATATAACATGATCTAGGCTTGTAGCTACTCTCCAGAACAATGACTTAATAAAGCCGTTCCTGTGCGCTCCTTGTCTGCTATAGCATGGTCCAATTGAAACCAAATTTCGCCGGCACTACAGGCCTTAATTTTAGGCATCCAAAAATTTGTTCTCATTGTTCGGTAGCCATTCGTTATTGACAGTTATGTTCTGTGAGGGTCTTCATGCACACTCTTTGCTACAGCTGCAATATTCTCCACACTGTGGGTCATCTTAATGTGGTCTATTAGAACGCGTATCATCCAATAACATACACTGACATTCAAATTTGTCGATGCTATTGACAAAAGTGATCTCGAAAGGTCGATGATATCAAACATATGTCGATAGAAGTGATGAAAATTAAAAATTGTCAAACAATAATTAATAAAAATAAGTTAACAGTGTGACACCAGCCTCGCAAGATCTGTAAGAAAAGAAAAGCAAATGAAAAAAGGTCTCAAAAGATCACCCTTTATATATTTATATATTCTAAGTCCATGCCCAAATTTAAAATCATTCTTATATACATATTTAGCTAAAGATATATATATATATATATATATATATATATATATATATATATATATATATATATATATATATATATATATATAAGCACTTGTCCCGTGACCTGTGAACGCAATATTATAATATAAAGAAACGAATTGTAAGATGTGACTGGATGTTGTGCGGATAGTGGTTCATTCCCTCTGGTTCTAGTACTTTATATGAAGCGGATCTATCATATTAACATGGTTCACTCGGGACAATATCTGCGACAGACAGACATATCAATGACCTGGTACAAAGTATCAAAAAGATGCCCCTCTTAGGAAATCGCCATGTTAAAGTGCCAAGTCTCCTTCATACAAAGTGTTAGATATAAAACTGAGCCGTACCACCTTAAAACATTCACTTGACAAGTTTGGTGTTAGTTAATTTTACGTTTACGTGAATCTTAAAACCGTGTTACAAAGAATCCTTTCTATTTTATACGACAATTTTTTCAACTGACACTAACGTGACAACAGAGGACAATGAATACTTTTATGAGGGATATTTCATCAGGACCGTGACAGTACCCTGCAGGAAATTTGTGTCAATTGGTCCAACAGACTGGTCCTGGGAGTTGTGAAAATAGAACAATCATGTAACTGGTTAATGAAGAACAAAAAGATAGACAAAGTAGTGAATTACAGTATAGTCTTCACAGGTGTTGTGAAACATTTTTTGGGACTTTCTAAAATTTGGTTTTTGAATTTAATTCTAGGACTTGTTTTATTGAAATAACGCTACTTTGTATTGAAATAATACTGCATTGCAGTAACTGTTACTACATTGGTCTTATTCATAAGTGTTAGAATTAGAACCGGTCTCTACCAAATGAAGAAGTGGACGAAATGACAGTTTGTCTACTTTGACTGCAGTTTTGTAAACGCTGGCTTTTTATAACTCAACGTACGTTTGCCCTACTTTAGTACTTTGCGTTAACAAAGGCGAAAGATATGGGACAAAGCTTATAAGAAAACCGTCATATCAACTTGGTTGTCAGTTGAAAAGAGTGAAGTATAAGAATACAAATGATTCTATGTGGCAAGGCCTTTAAGCTCAAACCTTCAATTTGTTCCGGCGGGTCCGCGATTACACATGGCTCCCAAAGTGAGTAGACTCTCGAAAATTTGTCTTGAAATACTGTGGTGTAGTGTATCACATGATCTGACTTGCCGACTATACTTTTTTACTTGTTTTTTTTTTTCTCTATTTTCGTGGTACGATAACTATCTTTTTTATTGAAATGTCAAATAGAGCATAATAAATTTTATTTGATTCTAATAAAATGTAACTCATCAATAATGTCAATAGCAAGAACTTGCTATCGAAATAATGTTTTAATATAATAAAATATTTACAAGCTCTCTTGACACGTAGCAGAAAGCACTTTGATACTATTAAAATTAGCAACTGACCTTCAGGCAGCCAATTAGCTAATAAAACATGTTGCATACAACACATACTCAGTTTTTTTACAACTATAAAACGAAATAATGCTGAGAAATAATAAATTGCAATTAAATAGATATTTCAATGAGGAGGCTCTTTCATATTCAACACTTTTTGTATAAGTTTAGGGTTCCAAAGGAAAACCAATTAGCATAAAATACTAATTTACAAATTAAATAATTATTTCATTCAAACACTGTGTTGTGTGCTACAAACTTGAGTTCATACTTGATTTTCAATGCAATTAATTTTATCAATGGAGGTTCTATTGCATAAAGGAGAAACTAGAAAAGTAGAGTTTGGTAAGTGAAATCAAGCGATGGCAAATAACTGTCTCTAATTTCGTATAAACAGGTTAACTAATGTGTACTTTTCAGATCACAAGAGTTTTTTATATTATTTTTAATTTGTAATGCTAAATGAACTTGTTGTCTTAAGGCTTAATATGTGTATTGAAGGATCTAGAACGTGGTGTGGAGTAGAGATATTTCTGTTCACATATTTTATAAATAATAATGAAAACAAAACTTATTACTTATCCAATTAAACATTCAAATACTTACAGGAAATATTAAACTCTTTGTATGTTTTAAGTTCGATCAGGCTATGAGTTAGGCTCTAAATTGCAGTAGAGACCTGGGACAAATGCATTAAATATGTCGAAGCATTCACAAAATTTTTACTTTAATCACATCAACGGTAATGCAAATTGGTTGTATGTTTGAACAAAAATTTTATTATTCATTGAATAATTGTAGGAATAAGAGCCTCATTCCTTTTATTGATATTCTTACGTACCCCGAATGAAGTTTTACGTTGACAAAGAAAATGTTACTTCTCTAATTTTTTAAGAAACCAATAACAAATAATGTATTGGCTATTGATTATAAAAGTTAGTAATATAAAAGGGAATTAATGTATTTATTTTTTGTGGCTTTTGCAGCCAAAGTAAACGTAATGTTTTCATTAAGACTATGACAAATCTCACATTTTTTTGTAAATTTTTATTCAATTTTTTTCACAATTTTTCTTAAAACTACGTTTCTGGAATGAAAAGTTTCCTACTATTTACGAAAAATTTCCTTATAATTTTTTGACACCACCACAAATACAAACAAAAATCCAAAAAACGGAGCACGACTATAATGGTATAAACACAACTGGGGCGAACGACGAACTTCGCATAGTACGACAAATTCGTCGGCAAGAATTCGTTGCGTAAGTTCGTCCAATGAGACACATTAACTGCGTTAACTCCAGCTATTAATGTGACTTAACATTTTTTTTAATTTTAGACTATATAAATATTTATTATTATTAACTTCTTTAATTATTTTACTGCATCCATTTTCATCTTTTTTACAAGCAATAAATTTTATTAAAACTTCTTTATAATTTATTTGCTTCTTAATATTTATGAAACCACATTTCAACAAAAAAAAAAAAAAACAAACAAAAAACTATTAATCGGGTGTGTTCTAGAATCTGAATCCACTCGAAAGTTTTCTTTAGCATTTTTGGTGTTCTGCATTTTGGTTTAGCGATCTGTAATTAGTTGTTCGGTTTGTTTCAAATTTTGCAATTTTTCGAGAATTTCAGCCATGTTTGCGATAAAAGCGATTTGTTTGTTTTAGTGTTTGTTAAAGAGTTTTCAAACTTTCGCGAATTTTAGCCCAATTTATTCGTCGTTCGTCTGCGTAAGAATTAGAAATACAACTATCTCAGAGTTCGTTACGCACGACGAATTTCGGTCTACGCAATGATTGTGTGTACTTTCATATACACCAATATTTTCTATTTGTAATAACGAATATTCGTTGCGAATAATACGTCCCAGTTGTGTCTATAGCATAATACATAAATAGAATGACACAATTAATTGAGGCTATCAGCGCAGAAGTGGTGTAACCTACAATTTAATTTGGTTACGGTTCTGGTGTAAGATATGTTCTTTGCACTGTTCTTTACACTGCAATAGTCGAGTAAGCCAACTGTTTGTATACAAAACAGATGGCGCTAGAAACATAGTTTTTGCACGGGCCGTTACAACCAAGTACTAAAGTGCAAGAGTAGTGTTAACTCCACATTATCTCACAATACGTAGTTCTGAGCTGATAGCCTCAATTCATGTAACGTATATTTTTTTTATCTTTACGACTAGTAGTGAGCTAGTCTATCAACCCCGGGGTTGCGGGTTCGATTCCCGCCAGAGACTCTGGTTTCTTTCCTGCAGACAAGCGGGGATTAGCATAGGGAATTAAAAAAATAAAAAAAAATAATGAACAGTCAAACAAGAGAGAAAAGAGCGTAAGAGACAAAGAGAATTAAATAAGAGTTACTAAAGTGATTTTGTAATTAGTGTAATATTAAAGGCAGAATTAGTCTTTACTTTCTGTTTCCGTTTCTTTTCTGTTCCGTGCCGTTCTGTTACGAAATTGTAATAGTAACTTTTTCTGTAGCAACTTATCAGCTATTTATGATAAATTTATTAGTTTTGCACCGTCCAATGTTGTACATATTTCAATCACTTTAATGCAAATAAATTTGAAGAAATTAAATTTGATGAATTCTTAAAATCAAAAAATAGTTTATTTCAACATAATGTATTTTTTATTATTTATTTTGCTGTCACTTACAATAACTTAACAAGTTTTTGATTTTAACAAACTGAACCGCAACAGAACAGAAAGACTAATCAATTTCACAAGTTTTTTAATAACAAAAACAAATCAGCTGATTCGTAACAGAACAGAAAGTGAAGACTAACTGAGCTTTAACATAATCTTACGGAACTAAAATTTTCATATTAATTCGAATGTGTATTCTAAGCATAGCTTGGGAATAATGATTAGAAATCCTAATGATTAGCAATTGGATTAGAAATTTTAATTGTGCTGATAAATTGATTAGTTATGATTAGTCAGCCATTTTAGACGATTACTAATTGATTAGATTAGAAATAATCAAAAATCTAATCACAATTAGTGACAATTAGCATTTCTAATCAAATCTAATCAAAACTAATCCAAAAACTAATTGATTAGATTTCTTGATTATTTCATTCTGATTCATTAAATGTAAACAGTCGCTTTCAAACGAACTCAAAAAGCGAAAAGTTGTACCAAATTTTCGTCTTCTTTGCAGTTGTTTAAACCCTGGAAAACATAATTCGCCTGATGTAGGCCTTTCGGACTATTTTCTATTTTTAAACTCCGAGATAAAAGCTTTGACAAAAATGAAGGGGTGAAGTCTGCAGTTGCTGGTGATCAGAGATCAGCAATGAATCGTTTTTTCGCTACTCATACTGACTCATGCAATTGTAAGTATAAGTGCGTAGAAATCATTTAAACTAAACTACTCTGATTCACTCATACTCACAAGAGAAATATTTATGAGTGCGACGTCGACATTATACGCATACTCATAAATGACGTCAGCTTGAGTTATAATTTCAAGAAAATACTTAAAATACTCACAATGATTCAAATCATTTAGCTCATCCATTTACCGTTTTAACACAACAGATAAAACACACAACTTAATAATCAGCGCTGCCAGGTAAATTTGCCGATAAATCGTCCACTTCATACATGTAACTTTAGTAAACTGTAATTGCCAAATCGTCACTTTGCTATTTCGGGGACAAACCTGGCAGCCTCGGATTTTGCTTCGCCTATACATATTGAGTTGAGTAGATTATAAACAGCTATGGGCACCACTACATGGAAAGCGTTGCATGTGTTTCATTGTATTGGTTTGTTTACGTTTGCATTTGTTGGTTTTATGCTCTTTTGCTCTTTGTTTTTTGTGTATGTATACACATCGTTCGCTCTTTTTGAATTTTCATTTTAAACTTGCCCATAGCTGATTATAAATCAAACACTACAAATGTTGCTAAGTATGAGTACGATGAATAAAATGAAACTTTTGAGTGAATATGAGTTCGAATAACATTGGAATAAGTATGAGTGCGTATAAGTACAAGAATTTATGAGTCATGATTTAGCTCTACTCACTTTTTCACTACTCATTGCTGATCTCTGCTGGTGATTTTAAGGAGAAACACAGTTCTTTGTGTAAACAAAGTATCGAAGCTTTACAATATCAATGAAAAAGAGGATTGACAATTGTCCCAAATTTTCTGTGTTTTCTTAGGTCGGCTTGATTTGGAATCGCCTTCTTAGCTTATAGGATTCCCGATAATAATGTCGATATGTTAGAAACATCATAAAGACATTAATACACCATACGCTATTTCAGTGGTGGGTGCAATAATACTTTAAATATTTGGGTCTTTTTTGAATGAATTGAACTGCTGTAAGTACTAGTTGAAAACTGCTGGTTTATTTTTACTTTATAAAAGAAACTGTAGGTTAACTGCAAAAATACTTCATCTGAAATATTTTCATTTAATAGCAAAGCAAATTAAAAAAATAATATTGGGTTTTCGGTTTCTTTTTCTTTTTTCAAAAGAAATAAATAAGAAGATAACAATTAAGTTCAAACTTAATCCATTCATTAAATTATAATGTTCTGTCAAGCATGCTGACAAAACTTTAGTTTTCTTAGTTTAAGAATATTAATTTGTATAGTCTTCTTAAATTACAAGTACAATGCATCAATGAGTTTATGGCCTTTCATCAAAATAATACTGCATGCAACATGAAACTTGTATGCAAGAAAACAACAGTAACAAATCAAATCTTGCAAAGCAGTGAACAATTGGAATACAGGACAATGTGTTTTTTTGTGTATGCATCACAAAATGATTCCATATAAGAGAGTACATACTAATAAATGCATGTGTAATTATTTACTTAAACTTTTCTGTTTCAAATTTCCTTTTGTAAAATGCAATTCACTACCATTGTAACAACAACACCAACAACAATTACAAGAAAAACTTGTATCCTTTTGTTTCATCTGTCATAACGCCAAAAAAGAAGTTAAACACAATAAGGAAGTATTAGTTTAACTTTTTGCATTCAAATACGAACACAGATACAATCGGAATTGAGACTATTTCTTTTCCTCTCTTCCCCCTTTTTGGCTTACAGCATTCACAACAACAGTGAAATGAATAAACAGACAAAAAGCTCATATGCTGCCAAGTCAATTTTCTGTTGATTTTTCCTAAAAGAAGTCACCAAGAACAAAAGATAAATGAAAGAAACTCAATGACAAAGTATGACATCAAAATATCTTGTCAACATTATAATAATCATTTTATAGCATGTTGTGCGAATAAACAAATGAAAGAGTTTCTTAATGCGAGTACATAAATGATTTTTGTTGTTCATGTGTGGCAACAGCAACAATTATAACAGCAGCAGCAGCAGCAAAAACTCAGTTACAAACAACAATTGCAATGAGAAAACTATTTGCAAAAATCTAATAAGTAACTTTTAAAACAAAAGTAGTTTTCGAAGATAAAAAATGGCTCGAATATATGAAGGCGTTGAGGCGTATGAGTGATTTCGGTTTGTTGGGAATTTAATTTAAAATTGCGCATACGCACAGTGACAAACAGATCTATAATTGCATCACAATAGTGGGGAGGGTCAATGCAAATAATATTGGACCACCTGATCCATTTTGATAAAATGGACTACTCCATGGACTGGTCGGATGTGATGCAAGCATGGACTATGTCATTGTTAAAAAGTGTTTGTAATGAGACGACATGTCTTCGTTTTTTAACGACATGCTTTCGGTTTTAAACGACTACAAAACTAATTCTCTTGTCTATACCATGGAGTAGTTTTTAAACTACTCCTTTGTAGTCCAAAGCTGGGTTATATGGTCCTCCCCTAGGACATCGTAATGTAAAATAGAACATGTTTTTTCCATACGTTTGGGTTGCTTTTGGACTAGTCCTAGTCCATTGTGGGCTACTCTTTACACGCGTGTTTTGACTGGTCCTGTTATTTGCATTTGTACTGGTGTTTGTAACACATAAAGATATTTTCATATAGGTAAAGGTCATTCTGAGTCGATCTAATAAAGTTCGTATCCTTCTGTCCGTCCGTCCAGCTGAATTGTTGTCTGCCCATGTAACCTTGTGCGCAAATTACAGGTCGCAATCTGAAGAAAATCTGATGAAATTTAGTGCATACGTTTCAATTATGATTAGGCCGAAACCTATTAAAATTGTAAGAATCGGTCCATAATATCTCATGGACCCCATAAAAACTTGTTTCCATAAACTATTGCACAATGTTGGTGTTCAGATAAAATTTAGTCCAAAAATATCTTATTGCAACATTTAAATATAGACTTAACAAATTTTGTTTAAGATCGGACCATATATGAACATAGCTTCCATATAAAAACTACTCGTGAAAATAGCTTAAGATGCTATAAATTCCTTATAAATATTGGTATTGATATAAAATTAGCGACGGTAGCCTTTATAATTACTTCTATGTCTGTACCTACCAGTACAAAATGTTGCCATAGAAAAAAAATATATCAAGAAAATTTTTAACAACACAGTATTTTTTAAATAAACTTTTTGGCTATTGACGTCAGCAGTCGTCGATGGCTGCGAGTGTAAGACGGCAAATCCATCTGAAGAGATCGAGTGGTTGCGATCGAAACATATCATGGTTACCTGCCGGCCAGGGTTCGAGCCCAGGCCACGGTCAAGAATGAAAAATTATCAATAACAATTTTATTAAATTTTCATGTTGTAAAAATTCCTTTCTTTATACAAATAATTTAATGAAAATTAAATTTGATGAACTTAAGCCTGATTAAAAATATTGAAAATTTGGAATAAAAACCATAAATAGTTCAACAAAATAACCTCTGAGGAGATTTATGGTTGCAATCGAAACACGTCAGGGTAACCTGTCCGTAAAAAGGCCTGGGTTTGAGCCCAGATTGAGTCAAGAATGAAAAATTATCAGTAAATTTTAATTAATTTTCATGTTGTAAAATTCCTTTCTTCATAAAAATAATTTAATGAAAATTAAATTTGATGAACTTAAGCCTAATTAAAAATATCAAAAATTTGGATTAAAAACCATAAATAGTTCAACAAAATAACCACAATAATAATTACTAATTAATAAACTTTTAATTCAACAAACTTTTTATTTGATTCAATGAAAAAATTTATTAAAATTACAATTTGCAAAATAGCACTCAATAAAACATATTTAATAATGAAATATTTCTTCACATTCAATTAAAAAAAAAATATTTGAATCAAAGTAAAGACAGTTTTTTTACAACTCTTGTTCATTTTTTAATAGCTCATAATTCTCATTCGCTTTACAGTTTTATTTGTATAATATATTAAGTTTTGCCAAAATCTTTAGAAAAAGGTTTCCTGATGATATGGCCTAAGCAACCAGCAAAATGCGCAAAGGAACTCCCCTTAATAAATTTTAGTGTATTTATTAAAAAATAATAATTGGGAATTTAGCACATCATCATTTATAAATAAATAAATAAAGATTCGATAAACATTTTGTTGGATTTATTCAACATTTCCAACAATTTATTTTAACAAATCACGTTAATTAAAAAAATTTTAAAATTTTAAGTATTCTTATTGTCTAAACAAACTTTCTGAATTTTTATTTTGCTCTTGTGCTTTCCAAAGTGTATGGAATGGATATAAGAAAGATATAAAAAATCTGCGTTTAAGTTTTAAGAAATAAAAACAAATTTTTTTTAATATATTATGTTTCAAAAGTATTAACGCACATTAGGTCAGTTTAAACAGACGAATGGTAATACTGGGGTGGACATTATGACCCTTGCAGTCGTATTCCGTAATTCGCTTAAGCTAAATCTATCGCTAAAAATCTATAAAGTTGATTTAGCGATTTTTGGCTACGAATGCAATTTTGTTACGTGCATTGCTAAATTTGACAATGGACTGTATTAGATCTCTGAACAATCTTGGGAAACACAATGATATACATTTTTGTTGATAACCCGGCCATGAGAGCCAAGCGGTCAATAAAAGAGACGAATGCTTGGCAAACAGGGGCGCTCGCCATTCATTTATTTTCCCTGAGTCTCTCTTCGGCTTCCATAATGGACACATTAAGAGGACGATGCAATCATGGTCCAAACGTAAATTGTTTCACACATGGACTTCCATTTACGGCCTGATAAAGTTAAAGAGATTTGTAACCCAGTCCCGTTGCAAAGCGGGTGGACTACTTCTGCTTGAAAATGGAGAATTAAGGTTACTTACAGACCTATTTACGGGGTACTATGGTGCCAAATATCACCAGTGGATAATTGGTAATAATCAGGGAAACCATAAATATGCAATTGCATGTTTTTCCTTGTACGACCAATGAAGGCAGAAACAATTTATTTATCCGTTTTAGAGCTTTTTATGAATTTTGGCATCGATTTGTTAGTGCATATTTTTGCATATTTTACCGTTTGCAGCATTTTTTTGCATAATTTCGTTAAAAGAGCATTTTTGCAGCATTTTTTAGGTTTATCGCGCATATTTTGACTTTTTAATTTAATATATTAAATATTTTTAGATGCCTACAGCAGCTTTCGCGGAATAAAAAATTTTTTTTTTAAATCTGTTACTTCAATTTCGACATCTACATTTAATTTTTACTCTAAAATTGTAAGACAAAGCAGGTTGTCATCAAGGATAAACGCTATGCAATTTGTATCTAGACCAGTTTTTTAGTATTCCGATCCACTCAGAATCACTTTTTAGAGTGATCTAACGATGTCCATGCGTCCGTCTGGCTGCTTGTCTGTCAATGTTAGCCTTGTGCTCAAAGTACAAGTTCCAATTTTGTAGATAATTTGATGAAATATGGACGAAGTCTATGCAAATGGTGAGAATCGGTCTATAATTTCACATCCAAATTAGACTCTTTATGTCCGCAAGCTATCTAATTATGATGGTATTCAAATTTAATTTGTCCCAAAAATATTTTACTGCAAATTAAATTATTTTCGAATCGGTTCACATTTGCTCAAAGCTTCCATCCTTAAATAGCTTTAACTTCTTTTAAATGTTCAAATTTATTAACAATTTGGCGACCGTACCTAAAATCCCTTTAAAACCCATATGGATGCTAATATCTGGATAATATTTGGCGCAAACATCACTTATATGAATTTTAACCTAATATGGGCTTTAGCGATAATATTTTTAAGTTTTTTTTTTTAAATTTTGATATTCAATTGTTTAATATTATGTCTTCATAAGAGAATTTTTTAATTTTTAGAGCATATTTTTAACATTTTTCAGGGCATATTTTCGGGTTTTTACTGCATATTTAATGCGCATAAAACGCGTTTTTTAGAGCATATTTCTGGTTTCCCTGGTAATAATTATACCAGTCTATGCAGATTTTGTGCAATTGATGACGTCAGAACATCTGCTCTGCTGTAGTCCCATCTTGTGGACTACCAGCCGGCAATTTTTCGAGAATTAAATTTATAATCTTTTACCAGACAGGGCATTCGAGACCTATGATCAAATCTTAACCTATCAGCGTAAAATTTAGCCAATAGATAGAAACCAAAATTTTTTGTGTTACAAACATCACCACAAACGCATAATACCCACTCTACTGTTCTGGCGTGGGAATTTAAAGTCTAAAGATGTTTCATTAAAAGAACGATAGGCGATTTGCGAGCAGCCTTGCGTGAGATAACACGCTTGCAAAATTCGGTCTTCAATAATTCGATTGTATTGTATGATATACGTCCTGGTAAAATTACATATCACCCAAGTTCATTACGTCGAGCTGGTCCCAAAACTGCTTCGCTGATTGCCTTTAAGATAATAAAAAAAATGATGTTATAAAGATGTCAGATTGAAAATCGTCACAACCAGTATTTTTTTTTTATTTTATAATTTTTTTTTTTTTTTTTTTTTTGGATTAAGTTGTGCCTTTTGCATCACCTCATCTACTAGTCTAACAAAAATTTAGCTTTAAAAAAAAAACAAAGATCCATCGCTTGTTTTTGACTTCCCTGGCCGAATTTGTTTACTGTTTAAATTTTGTTCGAACAATTTAAAATTTAACTTTAACACCATTCGTCAGATTTTATCGCTTACAGCCTTCCAAAACTTTTTTAACAAGGCAATTAAGCTGAAGATTTTAAATAAAATCGTTCGGATTAGAAAGCAAACTTTCAAATATTGAAAACTTTAACACAAATTTACACATGGAAACTAGAATATTCATATTTCTATGAATAGAGTTTTTCTGTATAAACGAATGCCTGCGTATTGCGTTTTTTTGAATATACTTACAGTGCTGGGCAAAATAAAAATATTTTTTTTTTCTTTTGAAAAATCGCTTTAATCTTTTCAATGCTTCTAAAAGTTTTATAAGTTGTTTGAATTTGTTTGTTAATTTTAGAAATATTGATGAAATTTTCTGACGTTAATCGTCAAAATATTTTTCCCAACTATATCTACACATGTAAATTTAAAATCTTTTTTTATCTCTCAATATTGGCTGTATATTTTCTAAACGCATTTCGCTGCATTTATTTGTGTATGTTTGGATGTGTGTATCTTCGAATTTATGTAGATTGCTTTTGTTGTAGTGTTGTAATACACTTGGAATTTTCGATTGCAAAAAAAAAAAAGGAACGTTAATTTGTCAACAATTTTCTAGTTTTGAAACGTGTTGTTATCGAAACTGCTGTTTGCACGTGCTTAAACTAAACATTTTATATTTTTTTACTTTTTATTGTCATTTTTCCCAGAATTCGTTTTATACATTTTTTTTTTTTTTTTTTTTTGGCAGAAATGGTAGCAAAAATATTTAATCGAAACATTCGTGTCGAAATGTTTTAGAGAATCATACAAAAACACATTCACATTTACATATGAATTCATATAAAAACGAAAATTTTATACCAATAAAAATAAAATTCTACAGAAAATATAAAAAAAAAAAATTAAATTCACAGTGGGGCAAAATCAAAAACTGACATTTTTAAGCATCTAGACCGACTTATATAAAACTAAACATAAACGCAGAAGAAAACATTTCTAGTTAAAGTCCTGGCGATGTTCCTTACCTGCTGTTCTGAGCTTTGCAAATGTTACTCCTCATGCATGTCAAATTTATAATTTTTATAAAATGGTACGATTTTTATCAAATATCGCGCTCAATTTCTATTCGCTTTCCTTTAATTACACTGTTTAACAAAATATAAGTTAGAAATCGGGTTAAGAAAAGTATATTTAGGGGTAAAAGACCACATGGGGCCGATTTTCATAATTTTCCTTTGCTGTAGACAGAAATACCAGCGATAGGTTCCCGCATTCCTAACGAATATTCGCTTTGGCGACTTTGTTGACTTCAAAAAACCCCACAAAACGAGGATTAGAGCGATTAAATCGGGCGATCTTGCCGGTCAGAGCAAATCACCAAAACGAGAGACTAGGCAACACGGAAATGCAGGCGAACTGTCTGCGCTTTTTAAGGAACATCTTCAAAATTTTCTCTTAAGACCACACAACCGTTATGTGCATATTTGATGACTGATTGCGTAGCACGTCGTCTGGTCGATACTCCGGGATCCTCTGCGACCTCTTCAGCTACAGCCTCGATATTCTTACCAGAACGGCTGCCTCGGGGCCGACTAGACCTAACAGCATTTAGTGTTGTCCCATATTCGCAACTAAACGATGTAGTGTTTGCCCAGTTGTTGTCGGCTGGAGGGAAAATCTTCGTTTATGCTGCGCCAAGGCCACAAACAAATTATTTCGCAAATATTATACCATCTTCCGATAGGGAGATGACTTTTACGGCTATATACACGTTGAAGATAGATTCCCAATTAGAATGCACCATGAGCTATATGAGCTTCACGCCGACGAAGATATAGTGCGTTAAAATCCAGGATTAGAAAGCAAACTTTCAAATATGGAAAATTTTAATGCATGTTTTCAATTTTTTTTTTTCTGAAGTAAGTGATTGGGCCTGTTCGTAAATGCATCACTGCGCTACATCATAAAAGCAAACTTTTATTAATAGCGATAAAAAATTAGTTCGATTTTTTTTTTTTTTTGTGTAACTATTATTTTTATGGAGTATTTGACAATTTTTTGGTCCACATCTACTTAATTGATATATTTTTAAGCATTTGAAATCACTAATGCAGCGCAGTGATGTATTTCCGAACAGGCCCATTGTCTAATGGCCAATTCTAAATACATACATCAGTATCTATTTCAAGATCAACTATAAATGCTTTAAAACTAAAGTAGTAAGAATTTTATGTTCTAATGTAGCGAATCTTTCGAACACTCCACCAAAAATTATAATTTTTTTAGGAGTCAACAATGTAACTCGGGTATGACCGAGTTATCCTTGTTCCATTTTAGCGGGTCCAAAGCAAAACATAAGTTTTACCGGCATAAATTCAACTTTAAATATCTTTGCTTGTACTTAGATCAGTGAAGGGCACACACATACTATCACATTTATGCTTGTGTTGACGAAATAACAACAAAGCAACAGCCGAACGTACATCGTCACAGCCACACAAAGAAGTTTATAGTGTACATGTGTCGACTTCGCACAAGCAGCATTTTTATTACTATGCACGCGTACATAGGATTTTCAAATGTGCCCGTCACTGACTTAGATACATGTTTATCAATTCAGCCGTTTAATAATGCCAGAATTATTTTCCCAAACATTTTTAATTTCGACCCACTGTCGTAAAGAATTATAATAAATCCAGCAATTTTAGTTAACACAAAATTTGTTTTATTGCATTTCAAAAACCTTAATCAAATATCAGCAATTACTTTAATGGAATTGGGGCAAAATATATGTATTTGTAAGTACAAACGAGTTTTAAATAAGAAATTACTTAAATATTTTTGTATTCAAAAATATTTTTAAATTTTATTAAAAACAAGTAAGAGTGCTATATTCGGCTGTGCCGAATCGTATATACCCTTCACCATTGTGCGAGCAGAATACAGAGCAACTAGACAAAAACTAAATAATTTTTACATATACATACACATTTGCAATACCTCAAACTTCATTATAAATAAAATTTAAAAAGCGAAAACTGGTAAATATTTTTTTTAAATCTTTTTTAGAACATAAAAAAAATAAAAATATTAAAACAAAATTTTCTTTTTAAAAAACCAAGAATCGAACCGGGAACTCTCAGTTTCTAACAAACCCCCTAGACAACTGAACCATGAAGGAACGTTAATCGAATATCATTAAAATGAAATATGGCACGTTGACTGTTCACAAAATTCAACAAAGTTTTGTTGTAATTACTTCTGATGTTTTTGTTCACCACAAAGTTGGGAAATATATTCACCAAAATAGTTTGCACCATGTATGTGTGTTTGTTTGTTTTCTTTTATCTTTTTTGTCGAGTTTTTAAGTAGCAAAAAACACAAAAATTCCTAGTTTCTATTTGTAAAAATATTTTCGTTAAATAGATGAAATAATAAAGAAGGGTGATAACGAAAATCATATTGGGCATTATGCTAGTATATGTAAGCAATTGAAGGGTGGGGGGGGGGGACATCACATGGTCAATTCAAGTTCTCTCCTCATAAGGACCCAGAATATATATACTTTATAGGGTCTTAGATCAATATTGTAGAAATTACAAACGGAATGACAAACTTATATATACCCTTTTCCACCTGAGGTGAAGGGTATAAAAAGAGTAATTTTTGGGATTTCAGTATTTTGAATATAACTCAGCCATTTTTTAACCGATTTGACAGATTTATATACCGACGTATTTAAGAAGAATTGCCAGTTAGTTGGGTTATAAAACTTGGACTCGGGGAGATCTATGGCTCCCGAAAATGGGTATTTTTCAAAAAAAATTAATATTTTGGTCATAACTTTTTCGCATCTCAGCAATTTGTGGACCGATCTTGCTGAATTTAAATAGCACAAAATGGTGGACTATATGTGACATAAATGTAAAACAACCTAGCAGCTATCATGTCTGGAGTCTCCGGAAAACACATATCAAACGTAAGACGGACAGACGGACAGACGGACGGATATGGTTAAATCAAGTTTTCTCCTCATAAGGACCCAGAATATATATACTTTATAGGGTCTTAGATCAATATTGTAGAAATTACAAACGAAATGACAAACTTATATATACCCTTTTCCACCTGAGGTGAAGGGTATAAAAAAACTTTCGCATAATAACTTAAATGCAATTAAGAGAGTAAGAATACTTTCATACGGTACCCTATGCCATAATATTTACTGAAACAGTCTTAAAGAGTTCAAAGTTGACTAGAAATGTTTAAATAGACTCTCACATATAGACTCTTATTCTCATAACAATGCTACCAGACTTTCATTAAATTTAATACATTTTGTAAACAGAAAATAAAAAACAAAAGCAAAAATAAAAATTAAAAATTTTAACGATAAAATTATAGAGAATTTGAAGTTTCTGCCGACGTTTCGATTATGGGCTTTAGGATTTTTAGCTGGATTTTTACACTGTTTGAACACTAATTTTGAGAACATTTTTTCTAATGCTCTCACATATAGACTCTTATTCTCATAACAATGCTACCATACTTTCATTAAATTTCATACAATTTGTAAACAAAAAATTAAAAGCAAAAACAAAAATAAAAAAATTTAAGCAATAAAATGAGAGAGAATTTAACGTTTTAATTAGGAGCTTTAAGGCCCAACCAGAATGTGCATTACCTTGCTAAAGTAAATGTGCGAATACATGGAAATCTTCTGTGCCAAACCTTGTTGAACTTACAGAAACTTTTTGTTAAATTTTCTAAAACTGTCATTTGCTTAAGTGAAGTGCGAAACTGTACCCATGTTCTGTAACTTTAGTGAGAACTTCTTGCATCGAAAAGATGTGAAACAAAATATTCCATCGTTTCTCGAAAAGTTAGAAAAATGTTTGTCTGTAACTCATATCGAAAACTATCAAAAGAGATTACGTCGTTACGTTATAAATGTCATAATATTGTACTCGAAGCCGATGTGACATTGCAGACGTTCAGAACGCCAGTAATACATATCGTTGACGGCGACCAAAATTTACCAAAAATTAAAAATTTTTCAACGACGGCGGCGAAAAGTCAACCGTCGTCTATACCAAATTGTGTAAAGAGCGACTTTAATGTTTGTTGTTTGCAAATGATACGACATTCGTATATTTTATTAAAATGTTAAAAGCAAAATAATAAAACAATGAAAAATGTGCCAAGAACAAAATATTATTATTATTATTCTTTGCATTTTGCATTTTTAATTGTTTTTTAGTGTTAAAATTTTTTCTCGCCCCATTTTTATTCGTGAGTTTATTTGACAGTTCAAAGCGGGAACTTTTCTCACCAAAATGTTACAGACACACTTTTTCTGTAAATTGGCGAGTAATTTCCTTACGTGACAGCTTGTACTCGCCAAAAAAGTTACAGACACAGTTAAGTGAGAAAAACAGCTGTTTGTTTCAATTTATGGCTTTTTTGTTTCATTTCACACATTTCAATCGAAAACTTTCTCGGCGCGAGAGTTACAGAACATGGGCACTAGTCGCATATTCCGTACGGAACCAAATGTTTTTTGTTTGGTTTTTGTTCTTTTAAATGCATTTGAGAGGTTTTTCGTTGATTTTTGACAGTAGCTTAAGCCTTTTTATGCATATTCTGGTTGGACCTTTAGGATTTTTGCCTAAAGATGAGGACTCAATTCTGTTTACACACTAAGTTCTATACAAACCCTCTCTCTAAGATCCTTTTATTCGCAAAAATCTTATACAGATTTTTATTCTAAAGGGCCAATGACTGTCCATGGATCCCAAAGAAGAGTACTCTCTTAAATAGTTGTCTTTAAGTACTGTTCAGTAGGTTCGAGCTTAACCAACTTAACTTTCTTACTTGGTTTTTGCATGAATCAAATTAACAAGATTGCGCATTTCGCAAGTCCGTTATTTTTGTGTGTGACGAAGAAATCGAATTTGTGTATGTCCATTTGTGCGTATCTAACATTTTTTAAAACAAACCAGTATTCGAAAATAAACACTGAATATCGCTCCTAAGTGTTTGTGTAGAAAATCATTAAAATAAATACAGTTTTCCTGTTAGTCATCTTTCGAACACAAAAATAATACTGTTTTTATCAAACTCAACAAAATATACGAACATTTAATTCCGGTTTTTTTTTAAGTCCACAAACTTCATTGTGTTTGGTTCGGTTCAGTAATGTTCGTCGCTTTTGGTTAGTAAAAAAAACAAACAGTTTTTACAAAAACAAAATACACATAAAAAAACAAAAAGCCAGCAAAATTATTTTGCACAATCAAAACATATACACAATACACACACAAGCTGTTTGTGCTGTGGTCGTTGCTAAAACTTTTTGTTTGTTAATTTCTTTATCAACGCAAAAAAAGAAACATTATAGAACATTAAAATAAAGCCAGCAAAATTAGTTTGCACAATCAAAACATATACACAATACACACACAAGCTGTTTGTGCTGCGGTCGTTGCTAAAACTTTTTGTTTGTTAATTTCTTTATCAACGCAAAAAAAGAAACATTATAGAACATTAAAATATAAAGTTTGCCTACAGTTTTACTACAATTAATCTGTTTTTTAACGAAGAACAGAACATTATATAATGTTCGGCTATTTCTTAAAAAAAGTTACGAACGGTATTAAGGATTGTGTTCGTCTACACAATCACTAAAAATGTAGATATCGTTCTTGGGTGTGTGAGCCGAACGCTAAATAATGTTCTGTTTATTTTCGAACTCTGCAACAAACACTCATATTTAGTCTATGATGACATAGATGCGCAGTAGAACATTTTTTTGTATGGCTGAATGCGCAATCTTGCTTTTTTTAATCATATGTTTTGTGCTACGATTTCAGACATATTAAAGTGAATCCCAATAGTGGGCTTTATATCAAACAATCGTAAAAAGCTTTTAAAATGCGCTCTCAGTAAAAAAAAAAAACTTCAATGAACTATGAACTTTACAACTTCCAAGTCGGTGTAAACTTAACTTATGTATTATTGCTAATTTAACTGATATTTATATTTTAACTAGAACAATTGTTTTATATTTTTCATTCCAACTCTTAAATGCATTTATGTTACAATAGAACTTTAAAAATTTCAATTAAATTAAAATTTTCATATTAATTAATTCAATGGAATTTTTTTAAACTAAAACAATTTTAATATTATTGTGTGTACTTATGACTATTGTTAATTCTAATGAAATTGTTATAAAACAAAACAAATTCAACTTACTGTTTAAGGCAACTCTTGGGAGATTCATATGAAATTAAAGTAGTTAATAGGAAATTTTAAGACAATTTAGGCACACATATAAATCTTGATTGAACAAGCAAAAAATTAAAAATAAAGCTAAAGATAACTTTTAAAAATTTCAAAGAAACATTTTAATTTCTATAAGTTTTAAAAATTTTTCCTAACGACATTCAAACAAGTAACAATTCTAATACTGTAAGAAATAAATTAACGGATGAATTAACATTCAATTAATTTTTAATCCTATCTTTAACTAAAATACAAAAATAAATTTCTATTTAAATGGCAGCATTTAGAATTTTCTTATGTATACTTTATTCATTACATATGCACATATGTTTGTATGTATGTATGAACTCTTCACAGTTGGAGGTAGTGCAGTTTATTGAAATTGAAATTGTCAATTTTTAATTCATCACTCAATTTCAACAAAATGATTGCAATAATTTTGCACTATCACTAAAGGCAATTTTAGACTATAATACTTTGTGTTAAGACATGTCAAAAACTTACAAATCATTCATAATGTATAATAGTGTAAAAACATTTTGTAATGAAATGTCAAAAAATACGTAAAGAAATTTGGCAGTCGTATGGTTCTCTCTATTTTTTGAAATTTTTCTAAACGATTAGATTTTTCATTTTATCAGAATTGTGTTTTTACAAAAGCACAAGAAGAAAATCAGGGATGGAAAATTAAAATTTTGTGCACAAATATTCACTATTATTTTTTCTAATAAAAAATTGCAAAACGATAAAAAAAATATAAAATTTCAAGTGAATTCTTTTAAAATTTAAATAAATCATAAATATTTGTTGTAAAAAATCGTTAAATACGGTACACAGACGAAAAAAAAAATAAAAAAATATGATTGTATCAACTTTTCCACCCTAGAAGAAAATAAAAAAACAGCTGTTGAATAATTTGCCGGCCACATCAAAATAAAAATTATTAAATATTAAAGAAATATTAAAAATAAAGCAAAAATATATCTGAGGACCAAGGTGCAAGTTTAAATGTGCAAGTTAGTGAATAATACGCCAGCTAACAATGTTCCAATGCTTAATAAAATGTTTTTTCGTCTTTATTTTGTAATCTAAAGTGGATCTCATAAATCACAAAGATTTTACTTCTTATTTGAAGTGTGATAATGTAGAAGCAAAATGTAATGAAAAAAAATTTCTCTTTGATTTTTTGACAATCAGACCAAAAATCATTTCATTTTGTAAGACCAAAAGTCTTAAGACTTGTGTGATAGTGTAAAACAGCCTTAAGTGTGAGTTGAAACTGCAAAATTAGTGCACTACCCCCATCTATGGTACTCTTAGATACATACATCAACTGCTTTTTGTTCAAAATTGCTGGTTGATGTGTTAAGCCTATCATTGCATTAAAAATAATGATAATTAAAACTATCTAAAAAA
Organism: Pollenia angustigena; assembly: GCA_930367215.1. Lineage (NCBI taxonomy): Eukaryota > Metazoa > Arthropoda > Insecta > Diptera > Polleniidae > Pollenia > Pollenia angustigena. The sequence continues at coordinate 18,934,611 of OV884060.1, forward strand.
AGTATTGTCGCTGCAGTCTGATCATATGATACCCTACACACCCATAAATCCAATACACTGAATGAAAAACACTAAACTACGTTTTTAATACTTACTTTAAGTACGAGTCGAACTCAAAAGTTCAAGAACGGATAACACTTAAACGTAGTTAAAACAATTCTCAATAGGATTACTTTTGAAAATCAGTCCTGGAATTTCTTACAATAAGTGCAAAATTCTTAAGCCAAGTAAAAAAAGATTAACCTTTTCGTTGGTAGTGCCACTCTGAGAGTGAAATTACAAAGTGAGCGTTTTATCTCATTTAACTTATCAAAGTTTGTTGCAGACACTACAACAACAACACACAAGTAGCTGTCACGTAAGGAAATTACGCGCCAATTTACAGAAAAAGTGTGCCTGTAGAATTTTTGTGAGAATGTTCCGCTTTGAACAGTGAACGAGATAAAATTTCAAGGAAAAAATATATTAAAAATGCAATAAATAATAACACGCAAGAGACAAGAATTTTGTTATTGGTTGATTTCTTCATTGTTTAATTATTTTTTTTTTGCGCAAGAAGTGGAGTGTGGAAGACTGGAAACGGGTAATATGTTCGGATGAAAATAAAATATGTAATCTGTTTTCAGTTAGATGCTAAAGTGTACTACTGGCACCGCCCTAACAAAACTTACGAAAATGCAAATAATAGAAAACTTGAAGGGGGAAGCTTGATGGTTTGAGCCTGTTTTGCTTGATGGCACCACACTCCATCAGAAAAAATGTAATAAAAAAAAGATTACCTTCAGATCTTAGATGACAATTTACCCGATTGTGTAGGCAGAAGTGCAAACCCAGAGGAAGAAGTTACTTTTCAGCCGCACGGGGATCTAACACGAACTACAGCCTGATAAAAAACTAATTAAAGTTTTCCTACTTAAGTACAAGCATCATTCAGTCGATAGTAATATCGATATATCGATAGTGAAATCTGAACTATCGATTAATATCGATAGTATCCCAGCACTAACACCAAGTATTAATTGTAATTTGTGTAGTTACTGTTTAATATTTTTATTGCCTGCCCTGCAGTGCACAAAAAAGAGCTTAAGTACCCAATAAAAAATTTTATAATTTTGCGAAGCACTAAAAGTACATTTAAAAAAATAAGCGCACAAATATGCGCTACGCAATAAGACATACAGAAATGTAGTTAAGTAAGTGAAAGAACTCTCAACAACTTTTATTATAAAAACTAACATTTCAAGTGCTACGGCATTCCCGTTTGTAAGGGAGAATACTAAAAAATAACGGTATCAAAACATTCAGTGTGTAAAGCTGATCGTTACATCTAACAATTTTTATGTGCGCTGAATAATGCGCTTTATGTGTCAAAAATGTATTGCTTCAAAGTGGGAACTCGCCATATAAAATTCATGTCTTCCGTAAGCGCAATGGTAAGCGAAACTTTTATGTTTCTCCCTTACAAACCTGCTTCGTTGGAAGCTCCATTTTGTATTGGGTATGATCAAGATCGTTAAGAATTGCCTGTCAATGCAAATGCAATTTCCAACAGTGAAATGGTCAGCGCAAAGCCCAGATCTCAAACCGATCGATAATGTATGGGATTTTTTGAAGAAATAACTTGAGCAATACGATAGTGCGCCTACAACTTTAAATGCGCTTTGGTTGAGAGTTTTAACACAGTGGTCAAATATTTCGAAGCAAACAAACGAGCACTTGGTGGAAAGTATGCCAAAACGCATCACAAGCGTTATTAAATCAAAAGAGATTTGGACAAAGTACTACAAATGTTTACAAAGATAAAACTTTCCTTAAATGTGAAAAAGTGGATACACTAGATTCCCAATGAATAAAATAAATATATGGCGAGTTCCCACTTTGAAGCAATACATTTTTGTCACATAAAGCGCATTATTCATACACTGAATGTTTTGATACAGTTATTTTTTAGTATTCTCCCTTACAAACCTGCTTCGTAGTAAGGGAATGCCGTAGCACTTGATATGTTATTTTTTTTATAAAAGTTCTTATGAGTTCTTTCACTTACTTTACTGCATTTCTGTATGTATTATAGCGTAGCGCATAGTTGTGCGCTTATTCTTTTAAATGTACCATTAGTGCTTCGCAAAATGATAAAATTTTTTATTGGGTTGTTATATGAAATTGCATATCGTCAGCTCATTACTGGTTTGACCTACCGACCACTTTAAAAAAAAATGAGTTAGGTATGAGGAATATATTTTTTTAATACCCTCTTTCTTAATCAAAAACCTGTTTCGCGAAAATTTTTATGGTTTCTGAGATATAAAGCATTAATTTTGCTGCATATCAACTGTTTCAAAATTTTTTTAAGTACTGTTTTGCTCTACAAGCCATTGTTTGGCGATTGCAGCAAATTCTTCATACAAAAACGTACAAAATAAATTTTACTGTTGCTTTGCTGCATTGCCGTAAGAAAAAAAAGTGGTTAAAGCAAAAGCAAAGTAAAATGACAACAAGAATATAATTTGTGAAAAATAGTTTTATAATAGACCCAACCCCAAGTGTACGGTGTGCTATTATTTGTGTTTTTAGCCTGCCTAAGCGAAATGCTTCAAAATTTTACTACAAACGAAAATTAAATATGTTTAATCTTACAGCAACCATTATTATGTCATATATACCAACCTTTACTTGTTGTGCCTTTTTGACGGAAGCGCATAGTGGTCGGAATGGTAACAATATTGCTAGTGCTTAAATTAAAATTTTAAATGAATTAATAAAAGATTGTCCACTTATTAAAACTTTGACATTATGGAGCGATTCTTGCGTACCTCAAAATAAAAATCAAATTAACGCAACCGCAATCAAAATGTTCTTTAAACAAAATAATATTGATGCCGTAATACAAAAGTCTTCAGAACCAGAACATTCTTCAATTCAAGAAGTGGACTGTGTCCATGGTGTTATTGACCGGTACTTAAAGAATATTGACATTCATAGTCCTCTTCATTTACTAAATTTGCTTAAAACAATGTCAAATAATAAAACAAAACTTAAAGTTATGGAAATGCTTCCGGAAAATTTTCGCACATACTCGTTGGAAGCAAATAAAATGGACTTTCGAAAAGTCCCTTTTGCTAAAATTAAAGTACTTCCATACAGTTAAAATAATGATTTATGTTTATATTATAAAACTTCTACCAGAGAGGAAAAATATAAAAATGCAATTTTGGTTAAGTCTGCATCAAAAAATTGTTTGAAAACTCCTGAGAATTTGTTGACGAATGTTTTGAAAATATCGAAACCATCATTTATTTCCAGCGATAAAAATAGAGACATAAAAGACTTGCTTATATTTCTTCCACGTGTTGATAAAGCTTATTATAAAAATTTACTCAATATTAAAAGTTTAAAAATTTCTTTTTACTTTTGCATTATTTAAGTTGTTTAATTTGTGGCTTTTTATGTAACTTTTCATAACAAAAACAGTTTTTCTGTTTTCGTAAAGTAAAATCAAATAAAAAAAAACTATAAATAAAAAATCATCTCAACAACAAGTTACTCAATACACAGCAATAAGTATACGTATGCAGCACAAAAAGACACTTTTTTAATTTTGTTTTAGAAAAGTGGCGTATGCGGCACAAAACAATATTTTTCATTTTCAAAAAAATACTATTAAATTCTAGCTTTATTCATGAAAGTGCGCAACAATTTACATTTTTCTTCAAAACATATACCGGAAGCAGTGGTAAAAATATAAAAAAATTCTAGGGGGTACAATTTGAGAAATCTTCATGTAAATCTTCTTTGCCGTTTTTCTCCACTCCGACTTTTTGGCATATGCGCCAAACCAATTCTGAGCTGACGATATATCTTAATATTTTTTAAAATATTTCTAAATTTATTTTCTTATGCAAATAATCTCTCTTTAGTAGGGTTTTTTTCACTTATTATATTTCCCGTTTTCCAGGGATTTTTGTTGCGGGATCCCGGGAAATAAAAAGTTCTTCATAGTTTCAGAAAACAGCTATTTTTACTCTGAAATTTAGTTTTCTTTTCTCTAAAAATTAGCATCTGTTGATGGGTTGTCGATTTGATCAATTATAAGAAATGTGTACAAACGTAAATCAATGTCTCCTGCGGCAATAAATCTATTAAAAGCAGAATGGGCAGTGCAACAGTTGATAATTAATAAATTTAGTGAAGTGATGAATTGATGAATTGATAAAGAACATAAATTCAAAATAAGATGCAGGCAGTAAATTCTCATTGACCATGGACAAGTCTTAAAAATAGGATATACATAAACATATCGCTCCGTTATTGCAACATAGTCGTATCTACAAAAAAAAAAATCGAGCTTGGTAATATATCCGGGAAGTGCGGGGAAACCGAAATAAAAAAATAATGAAACTCGTGTAAGTTACTAAAACATACAATTTGAAAAACACATTGTCCTAAAGATTACAGATGGACCTAATGAAAAGAAATAGTTTGTAAGAAGTAGTCCGGATGATGCTATTTTTTGCATCAACCTTGACATTAGAAGCATGCAACAACGGTGCACTTTTAATTATTTGTCCAACCTCGGTAAAAAAGTAATCGAAATTTTTCGGAAACATGGTAATCAGTAAACAAAATCAGAAATATACTCTTTGGCGACTCACTAAACGCTTTGAGTTTGTCAGAAAGTAATTTCCTACGCCGTTAAAAAATGTTAATATATTTATTAAAATATTTTATATATTTTATGATTTTACTTTTTGATCTCATATCTTGAGTACCTCAATTGTTATGTTTATTTTATCTTGAACTAGATCATCATAATACGGAATTTACTTATAATAGCCAAAGGTAATAATAATTCAAGTTCCGCTTTCAATCTTCAATTAATTTTTGTAGTATTTAAGCATTTATTTTACTTACTTTGTAAACAAGTTCCCTCACGTTTGTTTATAAAAGTTTTTTTCATTAATAAAACCAAGTTTCCTTTGTATTATTTGTATGGAGCGGGATCCCGGGATCCCGGGAAATTTAAAAATGTTTCCCTCTTTCCCGGGATTAGAAAAACTCCGGGAAAAAAAACTCTACTCTTTAGTGATATAAATAAAATCCCGCATATTTTTTTACATGTTCTACTTCACTTTGAAATCTGAACAAGTGTAGGTTTTGTTATGGTCAGGGTAGCAAATGATTGGAGTAGTACGACTATACTTTCATATGTGTCGCAAGTGTCGTATGTCAATGTGTTTGATTAAAGCCCATATGTTAAACATTAATTGTGGTTTTTTTATTATTTGTTAAATGTTTAAGTGACATTAATAATTATTGTAAAATATGTTTACATAATTTTTAATAAATTATAATTAACACATATTTATCAACACAATTGCGGCACAATGGTAAATTTTTTTTTAGAAATGTTTGAAGTTGATGTAAATTAAGCACAAATCATTTCAAGTTTATCCGGAGAGATATACGGCACTGTAACAGCTATATACATATCTATATACGTATGTAAATTAGAGTGTCCCTTAAACCGTGCTGAAAAATATTGGTGAGTGTACTTTTTCGTACTATTATACGGAAATATACCAAACATTGACACGCCGATTTGAATAAAACTTTGTAGATTTATAATTTATATTCTCAAAAAATAATGTTCACATCATTTTTTTCATTAAGAGAAGAAATTGATCCATAACCCTAAAAAATGTATTACTTATCGATTCGAATGTAACTTGACTAATTTTTAGTTCCCAATGAATACATTTAATTTAACCCCTAATATTCTATATATGTATATAAAAGAGTTGCGTGAGTGACTGACTCATTCATCATCGCCCAGCCCAAACCGCTGACCCTAGAAACTTGAAATTTGGACTAGCGATAGATCACTTCCCAAATTGATCCTCTAAGACGGGATTTTTCGAAATTCGAATGTTTAGGGGGTAAAAATGGGAAAATTCAGTAACCTTATATCTCCAAACCTAAAAGCGATGCAAAATGAAAATAAAACTTAGCGTTGTTCTTAAGAAAAATAAACGGACAGGTGTCTGATACTTTTTAGAAATTTTGCCCTATTAGGGAGTAAACGGGTAAAATCTCAATTTTAGTACTTTTTGCCATCTTTTAAACCAATAAACATAGAAACAAAGTTAATACCACATTCGAAACTTATCAAAAAAATACGTATAATAATTTGGTACTTTTTCGAAATTCGAACATTTAAGGGTTGAAAATCGTAATTATTTTTGGTACTTTTTTTACAAAACATTTTCTTCCATTCATTGACATATTCGTACTAAATTATGGGCTACCACTACAATACTGAAATTCTTGATACTTTAATGGGGAAAAAAATATAGTACCCAAAAAAGGAAATACGGGAAATTTGACATTTTTCTTTATCTTTTTGGTTCTACTAAAGTAGCGGGTTAAATGCTAGAATTTAAACAAGTTAAAACCTAGAAAAATAAACTTTGGCATAAAAATATGTCCACGAAGAAAAAGGAGACGCTAACGAAGTAGCGGGTGTATGCTTGTATTAAATAAAACTTAAATACAAAAATAAAAATAAAACAAAGTGTTTTTTATTTAAATCAAAAATATGTATAGTGAACCGCGTTAACTTTGAGGCGTTGAAAATTTAAAGATCAACCCTCAACATTTTTATATTAAGGTTGTCGCTTAGGCTTAAATTGTTTTTGCTATAAAATCGTAACGGTACCTTATGTAACCTTGACACTGTAGGAGATGGATGAAGTGTTCCCAAGTATTTAATTATTTTAAAAACACGATATATGAAAATTATGTCGGTTAAGCTGTTTTTCCGCTATATATATGTTCATTTCACCATTTAATAGAAAATATGTACACACATGTATAAAAAACGTTTAATTTTTATTATATTCTAAATTGGTATCATCGAATTTCAAGAAAACATTTTTAAGATGGCTGGACTGCTTTACGGATCAAATGAACATCAAACTAAAGACACAAAAATATTATCTTGGCATCGTGCATCAAAAAGTCTTCCACTTCAAGATAAGTCAATTACAGAACCCGATGAAAACGAGTGATTAGATTGCTATATCTTATTGTTAAACACATTTTAAAATTTTCTTTGGGTTTGAATTATTGACTTTGGACCTGCAAAATAAAACCCAATAGTCTCGCAGACATTGTTTGGCTAAATTCAACCTTAACCCATTAAGGCCCGAGCCATGATCCCATTGAGCTATAATGATGAAACTTTAACAATTTGATTGTTTATACCTAAATATGAAAGAAAACAAATTTTGGGTAAATCGGATACGTGGGAGCCCAGATAACCCCCGTTGCGAAAACGCAACGTTGGGCCTTAAAGATATAAAAATTAAGCGCATTTGCAAACATTTTAAATTAAAATTTTTTATTCACGTCTTTTGGAAAAAAAAATTAAAAAAGATATTCATATACATTTCATTTTTAATTCAATTATGATATGCTCCAAGGCACTTTGGGTGTACTGCTAGGTCACATTTCTCGCATTTGTAATTGATCGGTCCATAATTTACCATATGACCCATATAAAGCCCACTCTCGAAAAACACTTTAGTACGCCTAAAACCATAACAAATAATTATATTGTAATAAATTTTGTTCTGTCACAGTTGTATATGACTAGAAATCACACTGTCAACTTTCTTAAAGATCGGTTCATAATTTACAACAGGTGCAATATAATGCCCACTCCTAAATTATCCTAGCTGTCAGTGGATGGTATCAAATATTTGGCGTAGCCGAATATAGCACTCTTACTGGTTTTTCTTTAATATTCTGGGAGAGGATAATTTCACATTACTTGTTCGATTTTCTCTTACTGTACCTATTGAGTGAAACCAGTAAGATCTTGGTTTGTAGCGAGCTTCCTCATAAAGTAACAGTGTTACCAGTCAAAGACTAGGCTTTCTGGCTCAGAATGCTTTTCTTACAAAGATGTCGGTAAACTTGATTACACGAGGTGGCTGATGGTGATACCCAAACTAACGCGGGTAGATGGTTTCCGAATTGCAACTGAAGCAAGTAGAGTTGCTTGGTTGCGAGGAGGAGCCCCATCTGTGTCCTGTTACTATTTAACAGGAGCCGTTGACAGATAACACACATACGGCAAGAGATTAGATAGCTCGAACTTCCTAGCAAGGAGTTTGAATGTTTTCAGTCCATCAACTGTTAACATATTGCAAGATATGCGAGACTTTGTCAAACTCTGTACTATCGACATTTAGAGAAAAATGTAAAAAACTGAGTGGCTAAAACCCACCATGCAATTAAGTCATAGTGCAGATATGCATGTAAAACATGGACATTTGTACCTATTGAGTTAACCCTGGGGGAAATTTGTGTCAATTATTCCAACAGACTGGTCCTGGGATTTGTGAAAATAGAACAAGTTTAAAAAGATAGAATTCATGACCAGTGAAAGGAGAACTTATCGTCTAACTGGTATAGTAAGAACAAAAAGGTTAAAAAAGTAATGAATTATAGTATAGTCTTTACCGATGGTGTAACACTTTTTTGGGACTTTCTAAAATTTGGTTCTTAAATTTAGTTCTGGGGACTTGTTTTATTGAAATATGACAACCCCATGTTAAAGTGATAGGTCTTATTCATATAAAGTGTTAGAACTAGAACCGGTCTCTATCACCAAAGATCTATCACGGGACTACTTTGGTGTAAGTTCGCTTGCCTCTAGGAAAATAACACACTTTGGGCATAAGAAATAAAAAAGAAATTGTCGTAGAGAATTTACCAACTGCGAAATATCCTGCATTTTAAAAATTGGCCATGAGTTTGAAAAAGGTGAAAAAATTATGGAAAATTTCAAAACACATAAATAACAACTTCTAATTAACATATATGCAAGTTTTTATTTTGTTGTTTTAAATAGCAAGTGATTGTATAAATATATTTTATTTGATAATTTTATGTAATTTGTATATGGTATAGGCCCAGTGTTGCGTTTTCGCATCACGGATATATCCAATCATAAAAGAAGTCTCAAATGTCTTCGATGATTGGATTTTTCAGTTGAAATAATAATGTTCGCATGTTAGCTACCCCCTAAAGGAGTTTCACTGTGCTTTATAACAATATCACGTAACAACAATATGCCTGAAGGGAGGCATAAGCTAACGATACAAAGACTCTTTTACAGAGAAAAAAACTTTGTATGGGCCGTGGCGTAGCTAGGTAACCAAGGGCCCTGAGGCAAATGAAAAATAGGGCCTCACTGCTATATAAACTGATTAGGTTTTATCAAATAAAAATATGAAATATACAAATACTTAAAAAATGCTAAGCTACTTAAGCTCTTTTTTGTGCACTGCAGGGCAGGCAATAAAAATATTAAACAGTAACTACACAAATTACAATTAATACTTGGTGTTAGTGCTGGGATACTATCGATATTTTCTACTATCGATATTTATCGATAGTTCAGATTTCACTGTCGATATATCGATATTACTATCGACTGAATGTTTGTACTTAAGTAGGAAAACTTTAATTAGTTTTTTATCAGGCTGCAGTTCGTTACTTTTATCACTTTATTGAACGTAAGAGACGTATGTATGTACGCACGTTATTTTAGATGACAGTTTTTAAAAATTGTGATGCTGATAAGCACCTTTCTGAAGGAACCAAAGTAACAGGGACTATAAGATATTTTATTGCAACTTTAGATAATGTTCTAATTTGGATTTGATTCTCAACCGAAAAGGTAATCAATCTAACGGACTTTTCCTCTTATGGTCGTTCAGTGTTTTATCCTATGCTCGCAATTGCAATTGAATTTTTATTTGATTTTTTTTTTACAACATCATAAAACTATCTGGCATTTCAGTCCCTATGTAAACATATAAAAATTTCGGCACAAAGGCCTTAAGTTAGTAGTAAAAAAGCACAGCTTAGCAATCCATACCACTTGCCATTCTTGTTGTTTGTATTCATTGCTGTAATTCTGCGCGAATTAATAATATCAAGTAAAAACTTGCGGCAAGAAACGGTGTGTGTATAGCTGCAGTAACATGTCTTCATAGCTGTATTTTTAATAATAATAATAATATCGATATTGATATTTTTCCTATCAAAATTTTCGATAGTATCGATATACTATCGATAGTTTCCCAGCACTACTTGGTGTAGGTTTGGCTAATAAAACGAAATAGAGAAGATTCAAAAGTTTATTATATAAAGATCGGGCATACCAACTGAATAAATAACAATTATATTTACAATTTTTTCCTAGCTTTAGTTTTCGCAAAGGTATCAATGAATTCGTTAAAATCCAGGCTTGATGCGGTTTTCTTTTCAATTGCTATAAGCGATAAATGTTGGAGTCGAGTTGGCCCATATTATTTCTTAAATAATTTTTTATTACACTGAAAGAAAAATGCTTCATATATTTAATGAATCATTTTCATAAAAACGTTTTCCTTGGGTAAATGAAAATTTTCATTGTCTAAATGGAATTTCATAGGTTTGATGAAGTATTTTCGTTAAAATCGCTTCATTAGATTTCGTAATTACGTTAAAAATTTGCATTGGATATATGAAAACTTAAGTTTGACCAAGTAAAACAAAAAATTTTAATTGGGAACACAAAAAAAACAATAAACAAACATAACTATATTCATAACTTAATACAAAATTATAGTTTCATTAAAAAAATGTTTAATTGTTATTTAAAAAATGTAAGATTTAATAATTTCATACATCTAATGTTACATGTATGCCATTAAATTTATGAAATCAAAAATTTTTTTTATAAAAGCAACATATTTCAATAATTGCCTTAATAAATTAAAATTTTCATTATGACAATAAAAATGTCATTATAGTAATGAAACAAAAACTTTGAATCCACTTTCAATCAACGTTGTTATTGTTATTATGGACAATTTAATCTCATATTTACGACCTTAATTGAGAAAAAAACATAGTTTTTTTATACAAAAACTACACTGCCCCGGTAGACTAGCTGGTAGTGAGCTAGTCTATCAGCACCGAGGTTGCATGTTCGAATCCCGCCAGAGACAGAAAAAAAATAAAAAATAAAATAAAATAAAATAAGAAAAAAGAAAAAAAAAATAATTAAAAAAAATATAAAAAAAAAAAAAAAATTTACTTTATTGAAAGTATTCATCCAATGAATAATATTCATGGATCTAATGTAATGTTTCATTAAGTCCTTTTAATGAAACAGGTTTCATTGATCCAACGAAGCGCTGCATAGGTTCCTTTATAATGCAATTTTTCATGCGATTAATGTCAAAATTCGTTAGTATTGCGAAGAAAATTCTTTCAGTGTATTAATTAGAATTGTGGTTATTTTGTTGAACTATTTATGGTTTTTAATCCAAATTTTTTTAATATTTTTAATTAGGCTTAAGTTCATGAAATTTAATTTTTATTAAATTATTTTTATGAAGAAAGGAATTTTACAACATGAAAATTAATTAAAATTGTTATTGATAATCTTTCATTCTTGACGTGGCTCGGGCTCGAACCCTGGCCGGCAGGTTACCATGACATGTTTCGATCGCAACCACTCGATCTCCTCAGATGGATTTGCCGTCTTACACTCGCAGCCATCGACGACTGCTGACGTCACAAGTCAAACATCAATCCTTAAACCAAATTGTACTTTAACATTTGGTAGATCGAAATTTGCTTTCCTGAATGATTATCCATTTTAATTGATTTTACATGTTTTTTCCTTTACTTCTGTTTTTCGTACTTTCGTCAAGAATTTTTCTTGAAGTCCAAGTACATTTTTTGTTTTTTCACTTTGTCTTTCTCTTTTCTGTTGACCTTTTTCAGCACAACTTGAAGAACAAATGTACACATAGAGCTCGTGCCTTAGCTTTAACAATAATTAGTATTGTGGTTATTTTGTTGAACTATTTAAGGTTTTTAATCCAAATTTTTTTAATATTTTTTGTTGAGTTTGAAATAACATCTGGTGTACACACATCATAAACAGATTACAATCTTTCAAGGCCGCCAGAATGTTATTTTAAACTCAACACGTGGTACACACATATAATATGTAATACATACATGCATGTGAGCGATCCTTTATTTTCTAATAAACACTAATGCGTTTATAACGATCGTTTTATCTTTTGTTTATTTAGGGTGCATGTATGTATTATTGTAATTTATAAGATCTAGTAGGTAGGAATATTGTTACTGTTTTAGTGATAAGAATTTAGTATTTAAGTGAAATAATAATATGTAAAGAAATGAGTTCTATTTTAAAGTTAAACGAGTAAGTGTGTATTCAATTCCTGCGGAAATTAACATTTTGGTGACCCCGACGTGATAATTGAAAAAAGTAATAACAATTTCAAGTAAGTAAAAATAAAATCATAATTTTTTTTTTTTTTTTTTTTTTTTTGTTTTTTTTTTTTTTTTTTTTTTTTTTTTTTTTTTAACTTTAAACTTAAGTTCATGAAATTTAATTTTTATTAAATTATTTTTGTGAAGAAAGGAATTTTACAACATGAAAATTAATTAAAATTGTTATTGATAATCTTTCATTCTTGACGTGGCTCGGGCTCGAACCCTGGCCGGCAGGTTAACATGACATGTTTCGATCGCAACCACTCGATCTCCTCAGATGGATTTGCCGTCTTACACTCGCAGCCATCGACGACTGCTGACGTCACAAGTCAAACATCAATCCTTAAACCAAATTGTATTTTAACATTTGGTAGATTTTTTATTATTTTTAATTTGCTAAATGACCGTTCAGCTGCTGCAGAAGTGACAGGAATTGTAAAGAATAATAACATTGCTGTAAATACTTCCGTAAGGTCGCATTCTAGCACTCCATATTTGCTCATTATTTCCTTACATAATTGGTGAGTTTGTTTAGGTAAAACTAAGTGGTAAATATTAATAAATTTAAGTGAAAAACTAAGGCCTATTATATCTGAATATTTTCTTTGAAATTCGTCACACTTTTGTGTCAGCAGCAGAATTTTTCTTATATAAAAAACGTCTTCTCCTTTTGTTTATGTTGACCTGTTAAAACTCTAATGGCTAATAAATCACTGATGGTTCAAACGCTGGTTTAGTTGAACTAAACTTGAACTTATATGTAGTTTAAACTCAACAACTATAAATCAGTGTCCCATGTATTATATGTTGTCAAAAAAATAACATGTGGCAGCACTACGATAAATCTTATCTAACTTGAGGGTTACACGATCAAGTTTTGGCTATCAAGTTTTGATACACTCACACTTTTTTACCAATACACTCATACTTTTTAAAATTGATACGAACTTGCCTCTAAAATTCTCTTGCCAGTGAGTGTATCAATTTTCGTTCAAGAAAACATCTTATTACAAATCTTTTGAAGTTGTTTTTGTTTTTTTTTTCACAAATATTTTGCCGGCAAAAGCTGAAGTTCTTTTTTTTTACAAATTGTTGCGGGAATTTTAAAATTTTAACTAAAAACCTAAAAAAAATAGTGAAATATGTTTATTAATAAAATTTATTTATAAAATTAATAAGCAAAATGATGTTCTGCGATTCATAGAGCTGTACAGAAGCCATAAAATTTTATGAATCTTTCATCATATAGGCGAAATGATTTGAAAATAAAAGCCTACGAGTCTATAGCTTCTGAAACAAAAATGCCAGTGGAAGAAGTAAAGAAAAAAATAAAGTCCCTTCGAACAGCCTACAGTGCAGAAAAATCAAAAGTGGAAAATAGCAAAACATTTTGAGTTGTTTTCTCGGAGACGACATCTTGAAAAAGTAAATTGCTTTCAACTTGCGTGCAGCCTACGTCACAGCTGTCAACTTTTGCATATTTTGACAATCAGTATATGTAAAAGACTATCAAGAAAATCTTGATCGTGTGGCTGCACTGTAATTCATATGGTCTGTATTGGTAGTTTAAACGCCCAATTTTATGCGTTTAAAGAGGGTTTATATGTTTAGTGATTTATAGATTTGTTGGTTTAAACACATTTTAAACCAAAAAGAGAGTTTAACTTGCTCTGATTTTTTAGCCCTAAGAAGTAAAAATACTTTCAAACATATTTCCACCAATATAATGGCTAAGCCAATGGATATTTTACACTTTAAATTTCCAAAAGCTCAAATCTATCGAGATTTCTAGTAAGGATTCGAGGTCCCCCTGAGCTTGAGGGCCCTAGGGCACTGGCCCGCCTAGCCTCTAGGTAGCTATGCCACTGTGTATGGGTTTTATGTGAAATAATGGGATATTCTCACAATATCCAACAAGCTTCGTCCTTTTAGCAATTGAAACGTACGCAACAAATTATCTCAAAAAGTGTCACCTCTATTTTGCGCATAAGATTTACATGAACAAACAACCAGACAGCTTGCCGGACGGACGGACATCGTTAAATCGATTTCAAAAGTGATTCTACGTCGAGCGGTATACTAAAATGTGGACTTAGCACAATATTTATAATTTTTACACACATCAGTACAAACTCATTATACGCGCTCCACTGGTTAAGGCCGGGATTTACTATCCTACAAAATCGTAGGATTCATTCACACGAATGTCTGACTGCATTCTATTCGCAATAAAAAAATGTCTGCTACACTATCACACCAAAAAATACAATATAATATGACTCAGCTCATTTACAAGAAAATGCCACCCTGATCGCATGGAATCTATCATTTAATTTTCATAAATATTATAAAAAATCTGTAATTCCATTTAATTTTTAGGTCACACTAAAAATCGTACGACTGGATATGACAGTAAATGATATTTTTTTAACGTGTGCTATAAAAGTATTGTTGTTAGCGACTGTAAATTAAGGCCTGGAACAGAATAAAGTAGTTGTAGTAGTAGCTGAAGCCGACGAATGCTCTGTAGCGCAACAATGTTCAAAATTTCGAATAGTGCGTTGCAATTTCAACTGCAACGACTTTTACTTGACACAACTTTGAAACTGCAGTTTTTAACTTATGATAGCTTATGACGCTATTCGTAACGTTGTACAATAGCGACTATTCTTTTCCTCACTTAGGACGAATTTTATCATTAACATTTAGGAGGTAAAGATATTTATCCTTTTTACATTTTGCAGATTCATTTAAGTTTCAATAATACAATTTTTATACCCTCCACCACAATTAGTTGTGAAGAGGGTATATTAAGTTTGTCATTCCGTGTGAAACTTTTTTATTGTTCATCTCAGACCCCATAAAGTATATATATTCTGGGTCCTTGAGTAATTCTAAGTTGATTTAGGCATGTCCGTCTGTCCGTCTGTTGAAAACACGCTCACTTTCGTACAACTCAAAAGAAATGAACAAACTTAGTGCCAAATTGCTTGTAGTTATCCTAAGCAATTTGGGATTGAAATCCAGCAAAATCGGTTCAGTAGGACCAGAGCTATGAATCAAAATGTGGAACCACCACCTAAAAAAATTGATAATTTTGTTACAAAAAATAACATAAATGCTGGAACAAGGCACGGAATGAGATAAAATTTTGCAAGAATTTGTTTTATTTGACTGAAAATCTAAGCCCCATATAAACACTACTCCCGGAAAACAGTTTAGCACGCCTAAGACCATAATTAATAATGTTATCATAACAAAATTTGGCTCGCCACAGTTTTATAGGAGTAGAAATGATACTGTGAAGTTTTGTGAAGATCGGTCCATATTTTACCCTAGGCCCCATATAAACCCTACTACCGGAAAACAGTTAAGTACGCCTAAAACCGTAAAAAATAATGCTATCATAACAAAATGTGGTACATCAAAGTTTTAAACAACTAGGAAACAGACTGTGAAATTTCGTAAAGATTGGTTCATAACTTACCCTAGGCCCCATATAAACCCTACTTCCGGAAAACAGTTTAGTACTCCTAAATCCGTAAAAAATAATGCTATCATAGCAACATTTGAAACATAAAAGTTTTATAGGACTAGCAATAAGACCGTGAAATTTCATGAAGATCAGTTCATAGTTTACCCTAGGCCCCATATAAACCTTACTCCCGCAAAAGAGCTTAGTACGCCTAAAAACTTAAAAAATAATGCTATAATAACAAAATTTGGTACATCACAGTTTTATAGAACTAGAAATGACACTGTGAAATTTGGTAAAGATCGGTGCATAACTTACCATAGGCCTCATTTAAAGCCCACTCTGGGAAAATAATTAAATACGCGGTAAACTTTCTTCCAGTTTAGCTTCATATGGCCAGAAAAAATGTTATGCAATTTTGTGATATACGGTCCATAATTTACCTTAGATTACATTCTAGCAGCCTTCTGAAATTCACTGCAAACGGTTAAACTAATTGCACCGCTGTATTCAAATTTATTTTTTTTAATAACAGAAATCGTTCTGCAGAATTTGGTATGATTGGTTCATAGCTTACCATGGCTTTTATATAATTTGTTCTACTGAAAATCATTTAAGTTCAGCTTAAACTGATATTCTACTCAAGCTTTTTAAAATTGATTCTGATTGTCGGTCCATAATTTTATATATGTAGGTCTAAACCGCAACAAATTTTTATGCTGTTTTACAAAGATTATAATAATAAATAGACATCATACAGATATAACTCGTAAAACATTCGAAGTGTCGGTGGAGGGTATCAAAGATTCGGCACAGCCGAATATAGCACTCTAACTTATTTTATATCTTTTTCTAGGTTAAAGAAATGTTACCCTTTCCTTTCGACTTTTGTTGCATTAAGGTTGTATTATATATTTATTTATATGGAAACCACCACAATATTCTGCAATATATTTTAGAAACAAAAATTGTATTCTACAACAAAAACAAAGGCAAAAAAACACTAAACAAAGTTCTAGAAACCACAAAAAAAATTTTTGAGTAGAATTAGTTAATTTTGCTCATTTTGCTTTGTTTAAAAAAACTCATTAAATATTAAAAGTAGATGCTTGCGAGTACATTAGAAATACAAAATAGAATATTTTAACCACAAATTCACACGTTAATATAATTTTTTTGTTATGAATTTTGTGTTTTAGTAAAGTGTGTGCTTTTGCGAAGCTTGTAATAAAAACCGCATTTGAATTCAACCCTTTTTGTTTGCTGCAGCTTGCAATGCAATATGTTATTAAAGCTAATTTATTTCATTTAACGTAATATAAATTGTGTATGCACATGGCAGTGTTGTCAACTTTAAAAAAAAAAAAAACTTTTGTACAAAATTTACATTAAAAAAAAAAAACTTATAAAACAATTTCTTAAACAATCAAATCCGAAAACAACCTCTTTCAGCAGTGCCTACCAAATAATTCCAATCATCAATATGGTCAATTTGAACCCTGCGCTCATTTTTAAGTTACAATTCTGGATTTCCGTATGTCCGTGAGAATGTTGAAATCAATCCTTGATCCGCCGACTAAAGGCCCAACTTTATTTGTGTATTATAGCTTTAGCAGCTGTGCGAATAAATGTAAATCATATGTGTTAAACCATATTGAACTTAAAGAAACTTGTTATTAAGTTTAATGAAAATATCCTTTGCTGCTCGCACATTCTGTATGGAATAAATTGTTTTTGCACGCAGAGAAAAAACATGTTTAAATATGGTCACATCCAACAAAACTATTTTTAAAGAATATTTGGTTATGTTTACTTTAACCATATTTTTGTCACCCATAATCATATTACGGTTAAATTTGTCCTCCATCAAGAAGCCACAACCATATTATGGTTGTCTCAAAACATGTTGTGGTTAAATATGAATATAATTTTTTTCTTTAATTTACAAATGTATTCTCCTCTTTCCCGAGAGCAACATGCTATGGTTGAAAAACAACCATGCTTTTATAAGTGTTAAACACATTTTTATAAATATTAACCATAACATGTTCGGAGGCAACCATAATATGGTTGTGGCTTCTTGATGAGGGACTAATTCAACCATAATACCATAACAAAAATATGGTTAAATTAAACATAACACGTTTAAAATATTCTTTAAAAATAGTTTTGTTGGAGGTGACCATATTAAAATATGTTTTTTCTCTGAGTCTGATTTCGTTTCTTTAAATGCATTTTAGTCTTTCACTATTCGGTAATATTTGACAGTATTTTTGAAAGGGTTCAGTGATCTGCCATCCTAGAAGAGGTCCTAGAAGAGGCCTTAAATTCCTTATCAGGAAGGCTGTGAGAGCTGACCTTTTATTAACACATTGACTTTATGAATAAACTTTGGTTATTACTTGCAAAAAGAAAAAAAAACAATTATTTTACAATATAGAAAATTGCGTCTTCTTAGGGTCACCCTGTCACGGAACAGTCTTCAAACCCAATTTATTTCTTTATAACACAAGTGCTCGACAAGCTTTGAGGGGACATTCTTGGATCCGCGCTTGAGGAATTCTTGCTGCACTGTGTTATTTAAAAATCATATTAAATATTATTTAAAAACAAAAACTTCTCCTTATAAAATTATCGTTAACAAAAATACTTGTCTAAAAAAATCACGTACTTCTACCACAAGAGGAAGAAGAACAACTTACAACTTAAAAAAAAAATAAACTCAAACAGAATAATTTTTTCATAAACTCCAAGGAAGTAAAAACACCTTTTTGGGACAAAAGAAAAGCTGCAAAAACAACAACAACAACATCCTGATGTATTACTTTTTAACAGGAAACAGAAAAAAAATCCGTTAAAAACTGTTACATACTTGCTGAATATAAATCAAAACACTTTAATGTTCTTGCCACATGGTAAATGTGGTTGCCACACTTACTCTTGCTTACTAATGGCATAAAGCTGCACAAGTTTATATATCGGTTGGTAACGGCAACCTCATGAAGCTCATGCCCTTATGCACGTCTATTTCGGATACATGAAGGAGTGGAGAGTAGCAGTCTATCTTTGTGGTTAACTAAGGGAAAATTATGTCACCAGCAGCTGGCTTTATTTTTTTATAGTTGTTACTTTTTAAATCGCAAATATAATAAACCAACAACATATAAAAGTATAAATAAATAAAACACATGTGTTTGCGCTTTTAATAAATAATAAATATTTTATAAAGTTTTTACTTCCTCTCTCTCTGCTTTTTTAATGGTAATCCTCGGTGGTTGCTTCTGGTTGTTGCATACATATACATAACAATACACAAGTATTTGTTGGTTTATTTTCGTGTCCTATTGCTGGTCGTGCCACAAAAACAATAACAATATTTTAACTGAAATTATATATGTTTCATAAATAAGTTTTTTTTATACTTTTTTTATGAATAAAAGAGTTGTAAATGTATGCAAATGATTTGTAAAATTTCTAAATGCTTCTTTTGTGGTCTACCAAAAAGGTTAACAAAAATTCCGATGCATATTCGTGCAACTAGTGGTTATGCTACCCAAATCCACCAAAAGCATTTAAGAGACATGAAAACCTCTTATTGGAAACACAAAATTTACCAAAAAAAAAAAAAAAACATAAAATTATATTGGGCGTATGGTTAATTGTGGACCAAAATCAAATATTTTATAGGCCAAAGCAATTTAATATACAAAAGCTTTTTTCGATATCAGATAAGAAAAGTTTTTGCAGAACAAGAGATTTTTTAAAGTTTGCCATAAAAAAAGCTTTGGTTATTATAAAAACCTAGACAAAATCAATGACAAAACCAATGAGAGTAAGAGAGTTGGTATTATATAAGAGTTATAAAAAAAAAATGGTCCTTCCTATCAACATTTTATTTGATGATTTTACAATTTTTCAGGGACCGTAACAGTTTTAAGCAATATCAAAAAAGTTGTCATAACAGTTATTTTGTGAATTAAAAACAGTTATTTTTCTACGTTTAATTCAAATCAAAGGTCTACTCTTAAAAAGAGTGTTTTATTTTTCCGCATAAAATAAGACTCACTTGGGGAGTTTTGTTTTTTCCGTCATAAAATATCGAATAAAACTCTTAAAAATAGAGTTTTATTTCCGTTATCGAAAATAAACGTTAAATATCGCTCCTTAGTAATCCGTTCGGTAGATTTGTGGAATACACAAACGCTTATATTGTTTGTCAATATTAAAAAAATAACGTTTCCCTGATAGTCATCTTTCGAACACAAAAAAATAATACTGTTTTTATCAAACTCAACAAAAGATGAGAACATTTAATTCCGTTCGGTTTTTTGTTTTTAATTCAAAAGCTTCATTGTGTTCGGTTCGGCTCATTAATGTTCGTCCCTTTTGGCTGGTAAAAAAACCAAACATTTTTTACAAAAACAAAATACACGTACAAAAAAAAAACAAAAAGACAGCAAAATCATTTTACACAAACAAAACACATACACAATACACACACAAGCTGTTCGTGGTGTGGTCGTTGCTAAAATTTTTTGTTTGTTCATTTCTTTATCAATGTAAAAAAGAAATATTATAGAACATTAAAATATAATATTTGTCTACAGTATCACAACAATTGTTTTGTTTTTTAACGAAGAACAGAACAATATATAATGTTCGGCTCTTTCTTGAAAATAGCTACGAACTGTATTAAGGGTTGTGTAAGTCTACACAATCACTAAAGATATCGTGTTTAGGTATGTGAGCCGAACACTAAATCGTCCCCTCAATATAACAATAGCGTTTAATTTTTTTTGGGGTTTTGAGAAAATCGTGTTTAAAGTTTTTGTTAAATCGGATGTCTATTAAAACCTCAATATCGCGGTAAATAAAAATTCTTCATATTGGATTTTTCGACGAATACATACCGTTTCTTGTCTTTAAATTGACCAATTTTTTTTATTCTACACATCCTTTAAGACCATAATTATGTCATTCAAAGTGCAGGTCCTCCATATAGGCTATTTTTTTTTAAGGAATTCGTATGATGTATCTGATACACTATTTTATTTTGTATGGTTTGGTATGGTTGACGCTGTTTATTCAATAATTTTACGGCATTTTTATTAAAATATTTGATCTCAAAAATATCAATTTGTGACATTATAAAACTGTGATTAATGCATAGTTTTGTTGATTCAGTGGCACATATTCATTACTTTCCAATTTGGGTTATTATAAACAAAAAATTATGAAAAATAAAGGTATACATTGCGTAAATCAAAAAATTAGAAGTCCATTCGTCTTCTTTCTCTTCCTCTGCTACATCTGGCTCATCTAAACAATTTCGCTTCTTTCCACCTTGTAAGTTAAAGAAAAATGACTGCAAGCCACGAGGAATTACATTCTTCTTGAACAAATTTTGAAGATCATGCAGCTTTCGATGGTCGGAATGAAACTATTTCTCAAGCAATAGTGTATTTTATTAAAAACTATTTTATGAGTCAAAGTTTTCATAAATTGTATTTTTTTTTTTGCTACAGGCTAAAATGGAGTATAATGCGTATAGACTATTATTTCTTAACAACTTTGGAGTGGCAATTTCAAGTAAAATAGCGTATATGAGCTTTTTTTTTTACTGTTAGGACCAGCACTCAGGGGAAGACCCCTACTAATGCATTGCATTGTGTTGGAACTAGGAAAATAGGTTGTGGGAAGGGGGATAGAGGGAGTAGTGTTTGTGAACATTCGATTTGAACTTAATCATGTTGTAAGTGAGAGGGAAGACTTCTGCAGGAAGGTTATCCCACATACGAACTGTGCGGGAAAAAAACGAATTCTCTCTGTAATGCGTTGTACGATTCACCTGCCAATCGACCACATAAGGATGGGCTCTTGAGGAAAAACGTGTATTACGTACAAACGTACGGGTTTCGGGAACCAGATCCCTAATTTCGTCAGAACACATCCCATTGTAGTAACGATAAAACAGGCAAATACAACCCACATTGCGACGGTGCTCAAGGGAGTCAATAGAATTGGATACCCTACTGTCACCAATGAGAACATTCGCCCTCTCCTGCACGCGGTCGAGAAGCTCCAAAATAGACTTTGAAGCACCGGCCCACACATGAGAGTTGCATTCCATACGCGGTCGGATATAGGTGGAATAAATAGTAAGGAGATCAGATGGAGTGAAGTATATCTTACACCGTCTTAGAAAACCGAGGCACTTGAATGCTTCTTTCGACACCTTGAATATATGTTCTGTCCATCGGAAATCACATTGTATCCTCATGCCCAGAACATCAAGAGATTCTGATTCCTCAATAATTATACCACCCATATATACAGATGAGGCACCTTGATTTGTCGCGCGTTTATGCGTCAGCACGCAACATTGGGTTTTTCGGGCATTCAAATCGACCCTATTCGCACGACCCCATTCCGAGATTATGTCAAGGTCTCGGCCAAGCGTATCATTAATATTCTGCCTCATAGCAGCGACATCGGATACGCTTGGTCTGCATTCGAATGAGAACGAGTGGCAAAGGTTGCTGTCATCTGCAAAAGAGTAGATAGGGTTGAAAGTTTGACAAAGGAGGTCGTTTAGAAAGATAAGAAATAGAGTAGGAGAAAGAACGGAGCCTTGCGGCACCCCTGAATGAATCTTGAACTCGTTTGACGAAACCCCATCTATAACAACTCGTATAGTGCGATCTTTGAGAAAACTCGATATAAATCGAGAGAAATTATCACCATGCCAGACTCTGTCAAACGCCTTAGAAATATATAAAGCAATTACCTTACTTTCGCCAAAATGGTGAATGGAACGGCACCATTTTTCCGATAACAGATCTAGTAAGTCTCAAGTAGAGCGACCTCTACGAAAGCCATACTGGCGGTATTAGCTTACACACTTATTGAAGGAAAATTTTGAACAAGAAATTATACACTATTTTTTCCAACGACATTTTGACCCACTTTTTGGAAGTAGAATTTGACGAAATTTTGACCGGACATAAAATCAATGATGGAGATTCTAAATATGCAATAAAAAAATAATAGCGTATGAGCACATACGCTATTGTTATATTTAGGGGACGAAATAATGTACTGTTTATTTTCGAACACTGTTTTATTTAGCCGTCAAAAAATAAAACTCTTTGGAGGAGTTTGATTCTTCCCGTCATTGAATAAAATTCATCTTATGCTGGTCAAATATTTACAATTTGTAAATCAGTGTAATCTAATCAGTTTGCATTGCAATTAAATAAGTCGACATTTAAAAAAGAAGTAAATATACGAAATGAGTTTTATTTTAGACGGCCCCACTGTTGCCTATAGGCAACATTGCAATCAAACGCTTATAACTCCCGAAAATTTAATTTTTTCTTAAAACGGTTTTCTGTTCTTAGTAAATATGCATCTTAGCAATGTGTGTGTAGAATTAAACACAATAAGCTTTGGTGGTGTTCATTTGCGAACTGTTTGTTTAAGCGGCCACACGTATTACAAATTATTTGGAAAAAGTGTGTTTTTAAAAAAACTAAAGAAATTGATATTAAAAAAAATAATTGTGTGAAAAATGCAATTTGCTATTTAAAACAGGTTAATTAATTATATTAAGCAACAAACACACAAAAAAAAATTGTAGCTTTGTCCTCAGTATTTTTTTAAAAACCATGTTGCCTATAGGCAACATTGGTCCATTATGTTCATAATTTACATAAGAACATTTTGTTCAGTAAAAATGAGTGCAAGGGTTTGGCAAAGTGAAAAATTTAAAAAAATTATTAATTTGAAGAATGTGAAGATGAAGACATCGAAAATGATGCATGAAGTAGACTTCACACCCTCAACCAGAGACTGATATGGTCTATTGTGACGCCTTAGTTAGTGAAAGAATTCTAGTATGAAAGAGTAGGAGAAGTAAAGAGTGGAAACACAGGAAAAGAGGAAGTAGTGGAAGATGAAAAATCGGACTGCACAATCCAACAACAACCCTACTAAACAGAAAACTGCCTTATATGTGCCCAGTACCCAGTCTTCAGCCGCGCAGCTAGGTCATTCCCATTACAAATCAGATTTTCGAGCCCGCACCACCCGGCAGCGCAAGCTGTAGCAGAACCCGTAAAAAATTAAATATATGACAAAACTATTCTCTGGGTTGAATAGGGATCAAAAGGACGATGCAGGATATGTCACACAGGCTTTCCACGTTCGAAGTGTAGAAATGAAGAGTCTATTTATGCTGTAATCCACAAAAGAATTGCAATATATAAATTATCAAATATCTTCAACATGTGTTAAAAGTTTACACAGAACTGCCCAATGTTGCCTATAGGCAACATCTTATATATCCTTAACCAGGATAGGTAGAACTTTAAATTTTATTTTATTTCATATCTAGGAAAAAACGAGCTTAACCATCTTAAAAAAATTTTTTTTGAACCGCTCAAAAAAATTCGATGATAAAAGGGTTAAAAGAGTTTTATTTTTTGACGGCAAAGTGATTTTTTATTTTAGGCGGACTAATTAAAATTCCTGAAAGTGCTTTATTTTATGACGGGAAAATAAAACTCATGATATAAGTTTTAATTTAGACGGAAAATATAAAACTCCTTAAAATAGTTTTATTTCCGAAGTTTTACTTTTCCGTCGTTTTGCCAAGATCACTTTAATTTAGAAAAGATTTTTTTAATAATAATTTTAAATTTTAAAAAAATGTTTAAAGTGCAAAGCGTTCATTCCTAGAAACTTTTGTATTGAAACACTAATTCTGACAATTTTGAATAGGTTTCGTATTTATTACATTAAAACAATTTTAAAATGCTCTGCATTAACGTTAAGGCTCAACCATAATAGGAATAGTACACAAAATTCTAAAAAAATTACCAATAGAAAGTATGGGTCTAAAATGAAAACCTAGCTCCCGCCGAGGGGCTTACACAAAACACAAATATAGTTGCTTTTTTGGCTTACAATATGTAAATTATTATGTTACCACTAACTATTGATCAAGATATATGGAACATTGTTGTTGCATCGATATTATGTTTTAATTTTTTATACGAATTACGAAGATTTAAAAAGAGAATGATTTTTTTAAGCCCCGCTCTTCGCTTTTAAAAATTATAATTTAGTAATCTGCTATGAAAGTTATTAGCAAAGAGTAATTAGAATTCAATGTTATTAATAGTTCTAGTCATTGTAGAAATTTACCGTTAATGCATTTTGGTGTTAAACATTTGACTTATGCACTTGATAGTTAACATTCAAAAAATAAGCGTGTGTTAATTTCTTTTTCAAAAAACTAACCATTAAATTATGGAATCATCAGCGTTGTCGATTGACTTTTACGGGGCAAGTTTTCTGATTAATCAGAACGCTAGTAGCATTGGCATGCCAAGTGAATTTAGTGGATTAAATTTGCCAAGTTATCGTGATATTTAAAAGTATTAGTTTTTCTTAAGTGAACGCATGTCTTTTTTTAAACAAATACCATGAATTGGAAACACATTGATACCGTGAAAAATCACGAATATTTTTATAATAAAAGCTTACTCCCCTATGAATTTTATTAAATAAATTCTATTAAAATATCAATTACACTCTCAATTTCTTGCAAAATTGTTTTTAATTGTTAAACATATTAGCACAACAGCTGATAAAAAAACAAATTTGGCGCATAAGACGCATTGCATGTAACTTGAATTTAGAAACGCACAAAAAGTATCATACGCATCTACGCATGGTGTGGACCTTCAGCTTTAGGATTACAAGTATCTCTTGATTTAATAACATACTAATTTACTTGCTCTCTGTTTGGTTTTGCAGTTTTTTTTATTATTAAAATTTAGCTTATTTATTTTGTTTTCACATTTATAATTAATTTTATTGAAATTCTTTAAAACACGGAAAGTCAAACCCAAATACCCCGAATGGATTGTAAAAAAGACTTGGGTTCTGTTGTTTTAATTACGAAATAAAACTTTAATTAAAAAAAAATTGTGTTCTTACTTACTGTCCAATAACATTACAAACTTAAGTTTTAGGTAAATTTGATAAATAAAGGTGTTTTAAAAATGGCTCGAAAAGATGAAGCAGAATTAAGCCCAGAATTATTAAATAAATTAAGCAAAGTATAAGGCTCGCATATGTTAGGTTCTGTACTACGAGTACCGTGCAATATATGTATTTATGTATGGAAAATTTACAAAATGGAGCAAATGATCTTTGAAGATACGTTTTTTGTTTGTTTTGGGGCACCCTCTATTTTTTAGCATTTTACATTTTTAGTATTTCTTGTACCACCCATGCAACTACATATTCCTCTAACTGTTTGAAAGTTACAGCCAAAATACAGTTTCTTCTATGGGGACCCCTGTAAGACTTCCAATTTTTGTTGTTTTCAGTGTTTGTTGTTGTAGCGGCCACCTAACTACATATCGTGTCTAAATTTTAGCTCTTTAGCTCTAACCGTTTCCTCACCGTTCCGGGGAATGGGCACTGTGACGGACGGACGGACAGACTGATGGACGGACGCACGGACAAGGAAGTCTCAGTAAAAAGGTTCCATTTTCACTCTTTGAGTACGGAACATTAAAAATTTTTAATTTTTGCATAAAACAGTATTTTTTGCTCTTATTACCTTTTATTTTTTGAAACCAATTTTCAAGATTCCATTATGTTTCTCGGCGGACTAGGTTTTGATTTTAGACCCATACTTTGTGAGTCAAGTTTTCCTAGAATTTATTGTAGATTACGTTTTTGCTTCTTACATGCCTACTTACAAAAAAAGTTTACCCACTATGCATTAGGGTAGCCTTGCTTAACCCACTGTCAAAAATTAACAAAAAGTCTCCCAAATCTACTTAAGAAAACAAAAACAAAATAAAAAAGCATTTGATTTCGTAAGGAATGTGCGATTAGATTTGCACCTTGCTTAAGCAAATGACAGTTTCATTAAACTTAGCAAAAAATTTCCTTAAGTTCAATATGGTTTGCCTCATATAATTTACATGTATTCGCACATTTGCTAAAGCCAACTTAAGCACATTATGGTTGGGCCTTAAGTGTCGGACGTGTTGGCCGAACCTAGTAGTACTCTAAGCACAAAATGCATCTTTGATTTTATTATTGTTTGAAAATTTAAAAAAAAAAAACACTAACAACTTATCATGGCAGGGTTGTATTTTTCTCAAAAAAAATAAGTATTATGTGATAGTGTTAAGCAGCCTTAATGGGCATTATATGCAATAACTTTCTTATAAATGTTGTTAATGACATAATTAATATTGTATTGAATTTTTACTTTGTACGTCCAGAATTAACCATAGATTCTATATAACCGCCTTTTCCTAAAATCACTTTAGAAAAAAAAATCATATAGTTAGATGAAAATATTGAAATACTATTCGGTACAATGAACTTTTACATGAGTCTTCACCATATAACATAATTTTGTTCTGATGGGTCCATGATTGCCCATGTATACCAGATATCTGCTGTGCTGTAAGGTAGCAAATGTTGGGCTTAACCGACTATGTTTTTTAATGCAATTTATAATACAAGATAACTTTGCATTACTGTTTATGACACAACATTTAAGCTCTCATTTAAGTATGTAATTTCTGTGTTAAAGCAAAGCTTTACGCTTGACGCTTTTATAAAGGTTGGTTTGTTACATTTTTGTTAAAAATTGTTATTGATTTTAAAATTAATGTTTATAAAAATCGCAGTAAGCGGAATTTCAAAATAAATCCCGGGCTCCCGTTTAACATCCCCAATAAGTACATATAAAGAAGGCTTTGATATAAAATTATTTTTTCAGAGTATTTTTCGTATGGAACAAGCTTTGGTCTCACATAATTAAATAACTTACCAAACACAGATTAGAAATGGCGCCTTAAAGCTCAACCCCGAAAAGCTTTTTTATATATTTATACTTCATCTTAATTTAAAAGGAATAAGCCCCTCTCAAGTTTAAGTTTAATTGTTTGTCTGAAAATAGCCCAACCTTTCTTTTTTGCATAAATCGGTTGACATTTATCCCCTAATTTCAAATTTAAATTTAACTTAGTACTTAATATATTTAACAAATGTATTATCTTTAATGCACTTCTGCTATTCAAGTGACATCAAGGTGTCATTGCAATATGATCTGAAATGAAGATAAACTTATATGACAGAATATAGACAGGGCATTTAAGTGCTACCTGTATTCTCAATGGACAGAAAAAGATTGTCTGCCAAAGGATACAACTTATGTTCAATCAATATAAATTCTTTCTTTCATGTACATTGTACACAGTTTGCAGAAATGTGCTATACATGTATGAATAAAGTTTAACAACATCAAACTCCACATCACAAAAAGTTCTAGGAAATACATTTGTCCTGTGGAAATCAAAAATTACACAGGGCTACACAACAACATTTTCAGATTTCTGTCTATTGTATTTTGGTAAAACTGAGAGGGCTGATTACGATGGCATCAATAGCTGTTTCAAGCAGCTCAAGTTTCAAAGATATAGTGGCAATTAATATTTGCACAATTTACACAATTTTTTTTTTTTTTTTTTTTGTGGGATTCTCTTAATATTTAACGAATGACCCTACTAACCTTAAACTATTTTCTGGATTATTAATCAACAGAAAAATCTCTTTTATTTGAGTAGAGTCACATTGGTGACTATATTAGGATATTTAACTTGTGTTGGTTGCAAGAATGTTTAGATCTGAAAACCTTGAAAAATTGCACTTACCAACCCCTCCACCCACAAAAAAACTATTTTAAGCAAATTAAGTGAAATATTTAAAAATATAAGATAAGGGAGGATATTTTGTTTATACACTTGCTTCTTTAATCACATTTTTTGCACTGCCCACCACTGCTATAGAAGCTCACTTAAGTACATACATAAATTGAAGTGCTACTGTCTATTCACTTAAAATTGTTCGCTTCATTGTATGGCTTTATGCAAAATATCTATGGCTGCATTCAGAAAAGTAGATTCAATACTCAAGTAGATGTGTGTAATTGCATACATTTGCTCCTGAAATTAAGGTTAATAAAAATATTCAGGTTTTAAAAAAAGGTTGTTGATAACGTAGTCATGTGCAACATTGAATACCTTATTTTTATACCCACACCAGAATGATGGAGAGGGTATTATGCGTTTGTGCTGATGTTTCTAACACCTTATTGGTCCTGACCTCATTTGAGTACAGCGACCGACTCAGAATCACTTTTAGAGTCATTCTAAAGATGTCCGTCCGTCCGTCCATCTAGCTGGCGGTTCATGTACAGGTCACAATTCAAGAGATAATTTAATGAAATTTAGAAAATAGGACAAAGCCATGGTGAGAATCGGCTCATAATTATACATATTCCCTTTGCAAGCTTCTTGCCGGAATAAAGTCTTTGTGACCATAAACCATCGTTTTACGTTGGCAATGTCCACAAGCACTACTCCCTCAATCCTTCTTTCCATAAATTATTTTCCTAGTTCCAACTCAATGTCATGCATTAGGAAGAGTGATCCCCTGAGTGCTGGTACTAACAAAAAAAATTTTTGTAGTTATTTGGATTACTTGTTCTAAAGTATCTTATCAAATTTTATTGAAATCGGTCAACATTTGACCAGAGAAAAGGCCACCTCCAACGTAACTATGTTTAACGAAAATTTGCAACCATATTTTGCTTAAATTTTTCCTCTATAAAGATGACGCAACTATAATTTGGTTGCCTCCGAACATATTATGGTTAGTAATAATAAAAATATGTTTGACACTAATAATAGTAGGGTGTTGCTATAAGAAAACAGGAAAATTATATTGTTAATTTAAAAACAAGTTATGGTCATATTTAGCTATAACATTTTTAGAGGCAACCATAATATGGTTGTGGTTTCATGATGGGAAACGGACTTGTTCAACCATAATATGGTTACCGTTAACAATGAATTGGTTAAAGTAACCATAATATGTTTAAAAAAAAATTCATTTAAAAATTATTTTGTTGGAGGTGGCCATATTGAAAAATGTTTTTTCTCTGCGTGCATAAAAAAACTACTCCTAAAAATAGCTGTATAGAGTCTCTGAAATGTTATTTCCATCTGTTACAAACATACGTACAAAATCAATATTTGCCCATCTTTTTGGTAGTGAATATTAAATTTTTTTTCAAAATCGAGTCCTTGGATATAACTGCATTCGGCAGCAATTCAGATGAAATGCCCTCTATATGAAACACTTAGTCTTTGGCACTTTGATCACTATATTTACCAATACAAACTTACTTTTACATTTGTATTTGTATCTACTAAAATGTAACAAGATTGCAATTTCGTGAACCATTTACAAAAAAATTATTCCCTTTTTCCTTCGATAATAAATTTGAAGCTACAAATTTAAGGAATTTTGTAATAAAATCACGACATCAAATTCCATATTTTAGTGTATGCACAAGGCATACATATGTATGATTTTATGCGCTTCAATGTGTGCGAGTTTTCATTTACTTATGT
This sequence comes from Pollenia angustigena, assembly GCA_930367215.1. Lineage (NCBI taxonomy): Eukaryota > Metazoa > Arthropoda > Insecta > Diptera > Polleniidae > Pollenia > Pollenia angustigena. The sequence goes on from OV884060.1 coordinate 18,964,977, forward strand.
GTTTTTAAAAAGAAACCCTATAGGAAATGGTTATAGTGAACCTGTATTAATTTTATTTCAAGCAATTTCGTTTAAAATTCACTACTGACCTGATCACTCACAGAAAAAAATTTTGCACCAGTAAAAGCATTTATCAAACATAAAATCAGTTTCAATTAAATATTTAATCAAGTGAATTTAACATTTAATCAAGTGAATTAAACGAGTAATCAAGTGAATTATACGTTTAATTGATATTATTAATTTGTTTACTGGTGCAAATTAATATTGTCAATTATACGTTTTATACACTTGATCAAACGTTTAATTCACTTGATTAAACGTTTAATTCACTTGATGAAATTTTTATTCAACACTGATTTTATTTTTGATTAATGCGTTTACTGTTGCAAAATTGTTTTTCTGTACTATTGAGTAGGTAGTTCTTCTGGGACCATATGGAGACTATGAAACCTGAGGTTTACTTGTTCATTTTAATAGTTTTAGTCTATATTTTCGAAATTTTTTAAACGATTTATTAAATCGAAACACATGTTAACCCTTTTTGTTTAAATATGATGTTAGATACATAAAAATAGAATTATAATTTTATCGAAGGAGAAACAAAAAACCAAACTTTTAAAGATGGTAAAAAATGTTCCTTTATTTCTCAAAGGCAGAAAAAAGTGTAGTCGCAGTGATGGCAAAGTCACCAAAAAGTCTCCAAAATAATCTACAAAATCGGCGACTTGAAGACACTTGATCTCAAGTTCCCTACAGGGAATATATAAAGTATACACTCAAGCAAACCAATCAAATCACATTCATATGTACGTTCGTTCATACCTGTTCGTCTGAATGTATTAATACCTGTATGTACTCGTATTTACACCAGTTTCGATTCATATCTTGAACAAAACATAAATAATGCACTATTCGTATATTTTACGAACAATTTTAGCATTTTACCAAAAATAAAAGTATGAAAAAATATAAATCAATTTTTTTACATTTTATTACCAACAAAATCAATTTGTTTTCAATTTTTCTTATTTTCACTTTTGCAGGAAAATCTGAAAATTGAACACACACGAACAAACTCTCGCACTTGCAAATAACATTTACAAATATTGAAATATAAAGAAATAACGCCAGCGACTAAAAGTGTACCATACATTTAACATATAAGATAAATAAATGGTAACAGTGGCACAAAAACCGTTCACTTTCGAACGACTGAACAGAAAAAAAAAATGATTTTGGTGTCATATTCTAATGCATGAAAATAGCTATGGACCGAAATATGATCTTAACAGCATTAAAAACTCGACACCGCTTAAAATAGCAGTTAAAATTATATTAATTTGCTGAAAAAATCATTTTTTAGATATCCCTTCGCGCGACTTTGGGTAGTAAACCAAAACCAACACGTGATCCTCGAAAGTATCTTTTCAACGGAAAACCGATACTTCCGGAAAGAAAATCGGCCTGAAAGACAGAAAGCATTGCCAATAGTTAATCCAGTGTCATGCCACCGGGGCTACTGACTTCCCCGGTCAGCTGCGATCGCAAAAGATCTCCTGAGATCTGTCAATTATAGATTGTACATACTAGAAAAATTAATTTGGATGTTGAATATTTTTTAAGCCCATTGTGCAAGGAATATTTTATATAAAAAAAATACCTATAAAAATTGCTAACGACGTTTCCTTGCAATTTCCAAGTAACAACAGCAATGACAACTGCTACAAAAAAGAATCATAACAAAAAAATAAGAAAATTATAATAAAATAACATTTATTTACATCAATGCAGAACGTCATTGCCAACATTATTTGAATAATTCTGGAATATATAACATGTTAATATGTAGTATACTTATATACATAAAAATGGTGTCTCAATAAGAATTTACTTTTTTTATTTTAAAATCAAAACATTTTCCGATTAAGTAGGGGATAAAATATTCGTAAAGTGGCCCTCTTGGCTCTGATGGCAGGCAATTACTCTTTTCATGAAATTTTCCATGACGTTTTCACAGTGAAGTAGCTGTATTTATTTTTCGGTAGGAAATTGAGTTTGGGGCAGTGTTGCCAATTTAGCCATTTAGTGGCTAGATTTAGCAATTTTTCACCCTGTTTAGCCATTTAAAAATGAGTTTAGCCATTAGCCATTTCTCAACTTTTTTTTCATAAAATTGTTTTTGCCGTTTTTCTTTTAAAAGAATCATTTTTATTTTATTATAAAGATTTATAAAAGTAAAATAAACATTTTGAACAATTAAAACGCCTTTAATTTAAATCACAACTTTTACAAATGTTGAAAATCGCTATAAACTATGACGCTGAAACATCTTTCAAAATAAAGGAACAGTATTCCTCTATTAAATTTATTAAATGGATCAACACAAACATCGCTGTTTCTTTCTGGTTGCAAGTATTTCAATAAAGGGATGCAGGCGGTAACAAAATTGTTTTAGAAATTTCAGAATTGACTATAAAATTGCTCTCACTTCCATGGTCTAATGCTGAAGTAGAGAGGGTGTTTAGCCAAGTAAACATCGTTAAAAGTAATTAGAGAAATAGGTTACATTAAGCAACCGTTAATTCGATTTTATCAATTAGGTAAATATTTTTACCATAACAATCAGCGTTGCCATTTTGGTGCCTTTCGGGTATTTTTTTGGTGCTTTTTTGCTTATGCAATACCCGAAATTTTGTTAAACACCCGTTTTTGAAAAGCGGGTATTTATAGTGCTTTTAACAATTTCTCACAGTGCTTTTAAGTGCCTTTTACAATATTTACTTTTTTTTGTACCATTTTTTAAAACTTCGATTTTATTGAGGATGATTAAGATGAGATTTGCTATTTGGGGTACAATTTAGGGAAGGCCTGTAAAGATTTTAAGATTTCAAATGATAAAAAAAGTGTTATAAGAGACTTTTGCATTCCTTTTTCCAAAAACTTTATTTACGAGGTTAGAGCTAGGCTTTCTAGCAATTTGGAAACTTTACGAAACGTTGCACTTTTTAGCGTTGGCAACATATTTAGTAATCGTAATAAAAAACAATGTATTTTGGTAAACATTTTTTGAAAGATGTATTTACTGTTTCAAAAATAGAAAATGGCTTAGAAAATATTAGGAATTGTTTAAAAACATGTTTAAAAACATATTTAAGTGGCGAATAAAGCTACAAAGTAATGAATTCTTGAAGTCATTAAAAGTAGGATTGTAAGTAAAGTTTTTGCTGGGATACTGTTTCAAAAATAGAAAATGGCTTAGAAAATATTAGGAATTGTTTAAAAACATGTTTAAAAACATATTTAAGTGGCGAATAAAGCTACAAAGTAATGAATTCTTGAAGTCATTAAAAGTAGGATTGTAAGTAAAGTTTTTGCTGGGATACTGTTTCAAAAATAGAAAATGGCTTAGAAAATATTAGGAATTGTTTAAAAACATGCAGTCCGAAATAAATTAAAAACGCAAAGACTTTAAAAACAAAAAAAAAAAGCCGTAGCTTGGTATTAGCAAAGTGTTTAATAAACTAAAATCAGCTGACAGTAATTGCTTTTATAACGAACGTTGTGTAACCTACCATTTTTCATGCGCTTTTGTATTACTTTAAAAAACGGTTTTATGGCCAATTCAAACTCAGCTGATTATGATCCAAATGATTTGGATGATATTATTTTTATTGAAGATTGAAAAATTTGTATATACAAATGTAAATATATTTATGATTTAATCTTAAATGAAAATGGGCCACATCAACGCCGTCGCCTTTGTTTTAAATTTTGGAGTTATATAATATTCGGCACAGCGGAATGGAACTTGTTTTGTGTTTCATTAGTGCTTTTTTACGCTTTTTTTTTTGTTCAAAATAGTGCTTTTTAGTGCTTTTTAAAATTTTAAAGTGCTTTTTGCTCTCAAAAAGTTGGCATCACTGATAACAATACAATATTTATACCACCACCACAATAGAGAAGAGGGTACTATTCGTTTGTGCTTATGTCTGTAACAGCTTAAAATATTGGTCCTTAGCCCACAATTTAGAGATTATTTGATAAAATTTGGTACAAAGTTTCTAATGTGGTGTAGGGTATCATAAAGTCGGGTTTAACCGACTATACTTTCATACTTGTTTTTTATTGTAGATCTGGCTTCAAAAGGTTGGGTTAATGTTGTCGTGATTATGATTTACCTTCAAGTTATTTAAAACTTATGATTATTTGAAACTAATGAGTGATTCCTATGAGATGAACAATAACGACATCGAAGTTTTCGATGATTTAATTTATTAATATTAATTTACGTTTATTCTTATTTAACAAATTGATCTTAACTCACAATTTCATCGTTAACCACTTTAAATTAATTTTTTCTGTTTTGTTATTGAATTTTAATGTGTTTTTATTTAAAAAAGCTTTTAGCCATTTTTTAGCCCATTTTTTGCCGTAAATTTAGCCATTTTTGGTCACCAAGTTTTGGCAACACTGGTTTGGGGTAGCATAAGCCAAGTTCGTTGCGGGTTTATTGTATCTAAGATCGGTAGAATTACTGGTTAAAACCGTTCATCAATCGTCATATTATAACTTAAAACAATTATCAACTATGAAAATTGTACTTAAGGTGCTATCAGACGAGATGTATTTTACATATGTACTGTCAAATTTTCCATCTGTAAAAGTTGTACACATCGTGTGATACATATGAAACTTTGCATGTGTAAAATACATGTGGAAATATGAACATATGTAACTTTTTCGATTAGAACAAGCTCTATTTTCCTGTGGCAAACATAAACAAAACAGCTGGTTTGTTTTGAAACGTAAACAAAAGTCAGCTTTTGTTTACATTGATAGGTTTTGTCGTAAGGAAAAACATAAGCAGGTGTGATAGCAAAAATTATGAATCGTATGTAAAATGGAAATTTTGACATACATTCGGAATTACATATGGGGAAGAAAAGTGACAGTACATATGTCAAATACTTCCCGTCTGATAGCACCTTTAAAGTATTTTCTTGTACACTTTAATTTCATTTGACTTAAAATTTAATCGATAAATTTTCTATTGAAGCTAATTATATAAACATGACATTATTAATGAAAAAAATAAATGTATAACAAAAGTTTAATTGCTTTTTATTGCTGTTGGAAAAATTTTACATTGTCTAACATGCCAAAAGGTTAATTTAACATGTTGTTGTCAGTCTCTTTATAATTCCTCTTTACTTTTGTTCTACACTTAATTTTTTCCAAGCACTTTTTATTTTGAAAACTTTTATATTTGTAGTTTTCTCTTAATCGAAAGCTAAACTTTTCCAAGGACCAGGAAGTTGACAGAAAATACTCTAGGAAATTAACAAGTAAGAAAGTATAGTCGATAAAGCCAGACCATTGATACCCTTCAACAGAGTTTATAAAGACAAATTTTCGACCCATGGGTACATAAGTTAATGAAATTATGAAATAAGATCATTACTTTATGCAGGGCTGCCAGGTTTGACGATTTTTTGTTCCAAAATTAGCAAAGTGCCGATTTGTTGATTTTTTCTAAAAAGTGATGATTTTTTTCAGTCTCCAAAGTCTGAATAAAACATTACATTTTCTGACAATTTCGTTTTTTAACCTTGGAATGTTGACCAGCCGTACCTTAACAAGAGTGGAAGGCGGAACGTTTTCTTTTGCTTAGCTTTAGCTTTTACGCTGATATGCCATACCAAAGCAAGAGCGTATACGTTGTGTCACGAATAATAGTGATAGCTTTCTTGTTTAATAAACCCCACAAATTAAAAATAAAAATAGAGATAAAAACGCTAGATTGACCAAAAAATAGCTAAATGGCCATTATTTATTAACAATAGAGGTAAACTTCACTATTAAGCGAGCTGTCAAAATGGGGTTTTCAAATTTCATAGCGTTCAGGCCGCTCTATTCAAAAACAAGAAACCGCGTGCCGCTTTTGTTTAGGTACGGCTGTAATATGCAAGTCTTAATTATTTTCATAGTACAAAACAAAAATGTTACAATTTGTTTACCTTTCGTCAAACCATCATCGAATGTACCTTTTACGATTCTCTGTATAAATCATTTTTTCAATAATTGTACGGCGAGCTGTAAGAGAATTTCTACATGAGTCTCATACGATTCTTGACATAAAGGTCTCGTGAGATTATCTTTACCCACGTCTTAAACGATTCCCACAACGATTGAAGAAGCGTCTTTCGCTGTGCTGTGGAAGAATTTCACTCGTGTTATAGTTTTTCCCGTGTGAAGAATCTTCTACAATTAAAAAATGGGGTCATCGACGATCAAAGACGCTCTTCATAAGACTCCCAGTAGCTTTTACACGATTGAAAATGCTAACTGGGTATGAAGTTATTATGTTTCTGTTTGAATGTTTTTTTTTTTTTTATAAAAATCGAAAAAACTAAATTTTAAGTTGTCCGATTTTTTTTTTTGACGATTTTTTGAAACGATAAAGACGATCGATCGCGATTTTTTATTTTTTCTCAGGAAACTGACAAATTCCCCACAAATTTATCTGGCAGCCCAGACTTTATGATATTTTTTTTTTTTTTACTTAAAACTATTTTAGGGACATTAAACAATTTTGAATTACCAGGCTAATAAATTAGTGCAAGTTAAACTCTCATTTTGGTTTAAAATGTGTTTAAAACAGAAAATCACCATCTCTAAACGCAAAAAATTTGGCGGCTAAACAACCAATACAGATCATATACATTTTACAACATTTATCGTAGTCTTGCTATAAAATTACTTTTTAAACTACATAAAATATATGGGACACTGACTTACAGCTGTATAAATTTAAGTTTAGTAAAACTAAACCAGCCGTCTAAACATTCAAACATTGTATAAATTAATTAGTATTGTGGTAATTTTGTTGAACTATTTATGGTTTTTAATCCAAATTTTCAATATTTTTAATCAGGCTTAAGTTCATCAAATTTAATTTTCATAAAATTATTTTTATGAAGAAAGGAATTTTACAACATGAAAATTAATTAAAATTGTTATTGATAATCATTCATTCTTGACTGACCTGAGATTCGAACCCAGGCGGCTGGCCTGAGATTCGAACCCAGGCGGCTGGTTACTCTGACATGTTTCGATCGCTACCACTCGATCTCCTCTGAGGGATTTGTCGTCTTACACTCGCAGCCATCGACGAATGCTGACGTCAATAGTCAAACATCAATCCTTAAACCAATTTGTATTTTAGCCTTTTGGTAGATCGAAATTTGCTTTTTCTTTAATGATTATCAATTTTTAATTGATTTTACATGTTTTTCCTTTACCTCTGTTTTTTCGTACTTTTTGCCAAGAATTCTTCTTGAAGTCCAAGGTACATATTTGTTTTTTCATGTTTGTCTTTCTTTTTCTTGATGACCTTTTTCAGCACAACAAATGTACACATAGAGCTCGTGCCTTAGCTTTAACAATAATTAGTATTGTGGTAATAATAAAGGTCAACAAGAAAAAAAAAAAGACAAACATAAAAAAAAAATGTACTTTGGACTCCAAGAGAGAATTCTTGACAAAAAGTACGAAAAAACAGAGGTTAAGGAAAAACATGTAATATCAATTAAAAATGGATAATCATTAAAAAAAGCAATTTTCGATCTACCAAAGGTTAAAATACAATTTGGTTTAAGGATTGATGTTTGACTATTGACGTCAGCAGTCGTCGATGGCTGCGAGTGTAAGACGGCACATCCATCTGAGGAGATCGAGCGGTAGCGATCGAAACATGTCAGAGTAACCAGCCGCCTGGGTTCGAATCTCAGGCCAGCCGCCTGGGTTCGAATCTCAGGTCAGTCAAGAATGAATGATTATCAATAACAATTTTAATTAATTTTCATGTTTTAAATTCCTTTCTTCATAAAAATAATTTAATGACAATTAAATTTGATGAACTTAAGCCTGATTAAAAACATTGTATATATTTTTAAATTTATTGGAAAGTTGAGATGTTTTAAGCTTTTAACGAAAGTGGTATTTGAACACAGAAAAAAATAAAAATTGGATTTAAATTAAAAAATGGGTGATATAAATTAAAAAATTATTTAAATTTGCACCAGGTAACAAATTAATAGTGCTATTTAAATATTTATACTTTTATTAATTAAAATAAATTTTAGTTAAATAATAATATTAACTTTTAAATATTAAATTGATGTACCGTTATAAGCCACAATACACAGAAATAATTCTCGCCAATTCAAGCATTAATCAAAAACAAAATCAGGTTTAATCAAAAATTTAATAAGGTGAATTAAACGTTTAATCATGTGAATTAAATGTTTAATCAAGTGAATTAAACGTTTAATTGATCCTATTAATTTGTTAACTAGTGCGGGGGCTATGTGATATAATGCCGTGATTGTCACTATTTTAAACAGGCTTTGTTCTCTAAGGAACTAGAATTGTTGTACCAAATATCATCAAAATATCTCCGCACTCAGAAAACAATAAAAACTGATTTCAATTAGAAAATTTGTGATATTAATTAAATTTGCTCCAGTAAACAAATTAACAGTAAATATCAATTAAACGTTTAATGGTATCAATGAAACGTTTAAATCACTTGATAAAATTTTTAATTAAAACTGATTTTATATTTGATTAATGCTTTAATTGATAAAGAATTTTGGAGAATTTTTTCTGTACAACTAGCCCGTCGGCATAACGGAAATCATTAGATGGATTCTTAAATTGATTCCGTATTGTTCGCTAAAATAAATATTTATGCACGCAGACATAACTTTTTTTTCATATTGAAGCGGTTAAAAAAAACTATTGTAAGCGGAAAATGTCCAACCATATACAGAAAAATTTTTTTGAGCCAGTAAAAGAATTAATCAAAAATAAAATCAGTTTTTATTAAATATTTAATCAGGTTAATTAAACATTTAATTAAGTGAATTAAACGTTTAATTGAAATATTGTCAATTAAACATTTAATACGCTTGATTAAAATTTTAATTCACCTGATTAAATATTTAATTGAAACTGATTTTATTTTTGATTAATTCTTTTACTGGCGCAAACATTTTTTTTCTGTGTATTATTGTCATTATTTAAGGTGACCATACGTATTCTTTTCAAAAAGACAATCATCTATTTTAACTGGCTGTCATCTATAAAATGTATGTCCTCTTTAATCATCTTTTTTCATAATCTGTCATCTTTGTCCTCGTTATTTTTAAAAGCATGATCAATATTTGTTTTTATTTTTATAATTTAAAATTTATTTTATTTCACGGCGACCACCGGTTTTTTCTGTCAAATCATATGGAAAATGTCGTGCCGTGCTGTATAAAATTTTGAATAAGTTGTTAGTGCAATGAATTTTTAAGATTCGTTATATTTTTACAAATTTTACTTTTTTATTAGTATATTATTAGCAAACCTTGCTGCTTGAGATGAAAATCAAAAATATACTTGACTTGACACACTACAGGACTCAAATTGAAGAAAAACTACATTCTGGTCGACGGGGCGTATCTTTCTCTAGCACACGGCATCAAAATCTCAATTTACTTAAAAAGTGTATTTAGCAGATTTGCATATTAAGCGATATGTTATTTGTTAACTGACCTAACATATATAAATATGGGAATGTAAATTTGTCTGTAAAATATGTAAAAAATCTTAAATTTTGAACTTTTTTTTCTTTTTGTCCTCTTTTTTATTTCCAAAATCTGGTCGCCTTAGATTATTCTGGGTTAATCAATACTTGGCACAATAGTGTCCATACCAGGGAGAATTAAATTGAGTATTAAGTATATGAAATAAGCCAAGTCGGCGCATTATTTCACGTAGCTTCCACACAATAAAATTTAGTCACAATATTCTTTATATGTAAATATGTATGCGGCATGTGATTTTTTTGGTTTTACAAATCAGTCAGATCGAGATATTACTTCACACAGCACCCATGCAAAGATATTCCCACGATAACGCATAATTGGTTTTCAATACTATGGTAAAGGACATTTAAGATTCCGTATTGCTGAATATTTAGCACTTTTACTTGTTGTTATTAATTTTCTCATTTCAAGAAACAACTGCATGGTTAAACATTCAATTAATTTTTAATCCTTTGTTAAAATAGAAACAAATTAAATGCACATACAATAAATACTTATCAAATTTCCAATGCATTAAATTCGGAATACTTGTTTAATCATATACATACACACACACGTACTACATAATGCATATTATTATATGTATTTACAAGAACGTGTTGGTATGTTAAAGTTTCTAATTAAACAATTCTCGATACAATATTAAATGACAAGAGAAAATAATTTGTAGGTTTGCTGTTTAAACACACCACATAATAACCAAGACTAGAAAATTTGAGTAACGTAGTTTTATTTTAAAATAAATTAGGACTTTATAAGATATTTTACTGGTATTAGATGCTAATGATAAATTGATTTTATTCAAAATTTTTAATTAATATCCGTTTTACTCGTTTAATATGAACAAGTTAAAATGCTTTATTTGGCACGAATGAATTATTGATAACCTCCTCTAAACTTTAAAATATAGTAGTTTAGACTATATGAATACTAATACAAAACTAGTAAGAATGCTTTATGTTATACTTTCATATCCTTTACAAAGATTTAGCAATTTATGCTTTGGGCCCCAATTTCTAAAAATAAAAATACATTTCCTACACCCAGAGACAAAAATGTTTCAATATGACCACCTACAACAAAATTATTTTTAAAGAAAAATTTAAACATATTCCCCCGTATTTATAAACGATTATTAAATTTAACAAACCTTTATTGAGAATTTTCATACAAAATTTGTTTTGTAAACCTTTATTAAATTTAAAAATTTTTTATAAATACAGGCGATTATGTTTATTATCAAAATAATTTTTGGGAATACAAAATATTAATTTTAAAAGATTTTGTTATTCGTGCTTAATTCCAAATTTTTATTATTGATAAAAAAAACACAGAAATTTATTGTTGATGGGATAAGCTATTCCTATGCGCATTTCACTGGTTGCTTAGGCCAGATCGTCAGGAAACTTTATCCATAAAGATTTTAGAAAACCTAAAGATATTAATTATAAGTATGTATCGACCTTTTTTGATTACTCTAAATAGTTTTTATAGTTTTCTATATACAGGCTTTCAAGGTCATTAATTTAATGTAAATAAAAGATTATTTATTTCATTATCAATAAAATCCGACGTTCCGTTGGTATTCTTTCCAACTTCTTCAGAGATTGAGTTTTATTAAAATCTGGCAACATTGTAAAAATACAAAGTTAAAAAGTATTCAATAATAACAATAATTATTATCTTTATTTTTGACAAATTAACTTACAATAATCTTTTTCGTCAGTTTACATCATTTATAAAATATATCACAGTATTTTGTATAGGTGGACAACACAACACAAAACTTAAAATATTAAAATAAATATATGTTAATTTAAAAATTATCACAGAAAATTTGTCCTTTTTAGATCACAGTTGTTATTATTACTTAAGTATTGCAATGGTTTAGTTTGCATTTGTATTGTCTTTGTCTTCTTTTGTGTTTATTGCACTTGTCGATTTTTGTTGTATTCTTAAACAAATGCTAAAGATATAAAACCAAATAAAACTATTAAACGTATAAGACTTATAAGCAACAGTTATACTTGTAACAATATCAAAGTTTAAACAAAAACATCAACAATAAACAGTGAGTTTATCTCATCTTATATTAACCTACTTACAACTACAATTAATGTTGGGAGGTTGGGAAATGTAAGATGAGATTAACTCACTGTTTATTGTTGATGTTTTTGTTTAAACTTACATCATTTTTTTTTTTTTTTTTTTTTTTGATGTGTGAGGTAGGGTTAAAAATGCCTTCGCACTTACAGTGACCGTCGTCAACTGCGTCGAGTGGTGTTTCCACTAAAACAATCCCTCCTCATTTTCTGGTGAAGTGCCTTCCCGGAACTGCTATCCGTATTACTTCGGGAAGGCCCAGAAACTTCGTCCTCGGAAGGACTACTCTATTTACCCACGTCTGGGTCCATCATGTTCATAGCCAGCGTGCTCTTGCTGCTCATCCCCCGTTCGTTGGCGCTCACGTTGCCTCAAATTATCGAAGTCTTTTTTCTTCGTCCGTAACACATTTTCGACGTAGTGTCCTACTGCATTCCATTTGTCTCCGCATTCGATCATTTTTTCAACTATATTATCAGCATTAAACTCGCCGATTTGCTCCCTCAGTGCGTTTCCTTCTGCGGACCATCTGGTACAGTTAAAGAACGTGTGTTCCGCATCATCGTTCGCCTCGCCGCAATAGATACAAGCGGGATCACCCGTCTTGCCCATGGGGTACAAATACTTTTGAAAGTATCCATGACCCGAGGGAACTTGGGTCAGAAAGTAGTTAACCTCCCCAGATTTCCTCTGCGTCCATCTTTCTATATATGGGATGTGCCTTGCCGTCCATCTGCCGGTCGTTTCTGTGCTCCATCTGTTTTGCCATCGCTGGATAGTTTGAGATCTCCGCTCTGCAGCACTAATACCAGGAACATCTCCCCTAGATTGCCATGCTTCATTTCGCTCAAGCGCCAAGAGATCGACAGGTATTTCTCCACTTATAACAAATACCGCGTTGCCCGAAACCGTACGATAAGCCGAAGCGACTCTAAGTGCCGCCGTGCGCTGTACTGCCCCCAGTACTTTGCGTTTAGTCTTCGCTCGCATCGCCTCTCCCCATATTTCACTGCCATATAAGAGTATAGAATTGGTTGTTGCCATAAACTTACATATTGTTAGAAGTAGATTATTGTAATATTTTTAAATTAACCATAGTGTGGAACATTTTTCGTTAAAAATAGTTTTGTTGGAGCTGACCATATTGAAAAATTGGTTTTCTCTCCGAGTGATTGTTGAAAAGCCGATGCATCCACAATGAGTGACTGTTTGGTGCAGTTTATGGGCTGGCGGCTTCATTGGGCCGTACTTCTGCGAAAATGAATGGTGTTCGCTATCGCATTATAATAACGGACTTCTTGGGGCCAGAATTTGAGAATATGGACCTGGACGGTATGAGTTTCACAAATAATTGTCAAATATCCTTCTATTATAATAAAAAAATATTTTTAGCCAATTAACACTACAACAAAATCTAATACATACTTACGAGATTTCAAGCCAAATCAAGTTGTTTTTAACTAGATTTCCCATACAAAACAAAATCTACTCCGTGACTAGATTTCGACAAAATCTACTCGAAATCTAGTAGTACTTAGTGATGCAACTATTTTTTTCCATTTAGCACTTCAAAATTCTTCCCCACACAAGAAAAAACATGACAAAGTCGAGTCGGTCAAGCCCGACCATATGCGACCCTACATCACAGTATTTAAAAACAAGTTTTCGTGAGTGTATGGCTATATTGATGTTTTTAATTTCATTACAATCGATTTGACAGTTTCTGGGAGGCGGAAATTGTCCCTTATGTCCCCACGTGACACTACGATTACCAATTGGCTTGATTCTTGTGCCAATAAGAACCTATGTGCCAAATTATATTAAATTATCTCCAAAACTCAGAAAGTGATTCTGAGTCTTTATGGTGGGTCTAAAACAACGATCATCACGCTATGCCCCCGGCGGCCGAGCACTTTTCGTGAATTTCACACACACAACCCGAAGGTTAATGAAACAATTGTAAAAAGCCATAATTTCATTCAGTTGTATGCTAGCTTTCAAACAAGCAGATTAGGCTTGCCAACCGTACTTTATTGTACGTTATTTCGAGTAATTGTACTCTATACTTTATGAGAAAAATAAAGTACGCGGAATTACTTTATTTCGCATGATTAGATTTATCTAGAATTCAAAATAGATTCACGTTATATTAGTCATAAAATTATAATACTTATTGTAAAATTTTTTTTTTTTTTTTAGAAAACCTAAAGAACAACTATTTGATATTAGTCAGGGCCATTTTTTGATGTTTTTTTTATATTGGCAGGACGATTTTTCAAAAAAAAAAATCAGACAGCACTATTCACTTGTTTGTTTTTTTTTTTTTTGAGTACAATAACTGCTTGTTTTTTAAACACAAGTGCAAAACTCTTTTAAATTACTGCCTGCTTTTACATGGGGTCTTTACCTGACAATTTTTTGTCATACCAAACGTCAAAGTCCAAAGTCAGCGTTTTTTTTTTATATGAAGTTTGACGTTTGGTATGACAAAAAATTGTCAGGTGAAGACCCTATGTTAGATCGCGAGCACAAAAGTGACTCGTTTAACTTACATTTAAAACAAAACTTCAAGATTTCCATTCCTTAAGGGGGCTCCCATACAAAATGATTAATACAGACTAGAAATATATTGAAGAAAACGTACCATAACAGCCAAGGAGTCGCCTTAACAATTTCTCGAGACATACTTGTCCCTTATCACTTCTTCTTAAGGCGGTTCCCATGCAAATATTGCGTTTTTTTAAATTTAGAAATTAATTAAAATTTTTCGACATTTGTGAATAAAATCAAAAGTTGTTAACAGATTTTAATCATTTATAGATTTGTTTTTTATATGTCTGGAAAAAATTAGAAGCATAGCTGTAATTTTTTTTATAGATTTTTGCAAACAAAAATTTCGAAATGTTGCAAAGAAAATTATTTTTTTGTTACCAAAAAAAAAGTTATGTTTCTAAAACGACTGCGCATGTTAGAATAAAATTTAACGTTTAAAATAAAATTTTGTTGCGGATTTTTGTCTTTTTTTTAGTAATTTCAATAGACTGAACCGATATTGTATTCAGTGTACCCGAATTAGGTTAAAGCGCCAGTTGTCCGGCTTGTTTAAAAAAAAGTGTCAAATTCTAGTACAGTGTAATTGTTTGATAAAACTTGCGAAAAGCAATAAAAAAAACGTTTTTAAATATAGCAATAAAAAGAGAATTAATTGTACTTTATTTTTATACTATGTCCTTTTTTAACCTTTAATAATCAATGTACTTTAATTGCAACAAAAAAAGTTGGGAACCCTAAAGCAGATCGTCGTCGCTTTTGTTGTTAAAAAACAAGAACAAAACACATAGTGAATGTCTCAAACGAGTAAATTTATTTTCCTCTCTTTTCCAGAATTGGTGTTTCATTGCACACAATATGCACTCACCACCAGAGTTGCCAATTTAGCGTCTTTGGCGCTAGATTAGGCGCTTTTTAACTGTCGAAAAGGCGCATATTTTTTCCTTAGCGCTTTTTTTAAAAAGAGCGCTAAATTAGCGCTTTTATTGATACCCAACACTTTTGTACTTTTATTTGCATACATTAAAATCAAGACACATTAAACCAAAATTTGTTTTCGTTTTGAAAATACTTTACTCTGAAAAGCATTCTATACAAGGAAAGAAGTTTATTTTCTAAAGAAATCCATTTCGTTTCTTAAAACAAGAAAATTCAAAACTAAATAACTGATTTTAACTTATTTTGTTCGTATTAAGTAAAAGTTTCTTAAATAAAGAAACATTTTCTCATGATTAAAAAATTCACGTTTTTGGTATATGATCAAAAATTTCAAGAAGCATTTATTTAATATTAGTCTGATTTTAAAATAGAATCAAGAAACAAAGTTTTTTTTTATAAACTTACTAGTGCTATACGTTTTTATGGAAAAATTTTAGGCTTTTCTTCTGATTTTGTAAAATAAAAAGCAAAGAAAACTGGATTTAAGCAACTATAGAATTAAAATTAATTTTTTAGCTGTATTTTAGTTCGCTTTGAGTCACAACTTTTTGCTTATGTTTATATATAGTATAGTGTATAGTTGAAATTATATTACTTTAAGCTTCCTTAAATATCAGAAAAGGCTTTTTAAAAATATTAAATTTTTATTAACTCTGCTCGGCAAAAAACTAAAAAAAGTCGATCTAGAGAACTTGATTATGTGATTTTAATTCACTTTAGCGTGCTAAATGCAAATAGTTTATTCAATCACGTCTAGTTAACATTTTGTTTACTGATTTCTTGCTTTTTTTATTCATAATATACCTGGATTTCTGATAAATGATAAAAATACTAATTTGCATGGAAAAATATAATATAAAATATAAAATAATTATTTGTAAAAAATCAATATCGTTCTCGAGTTATAATAAAATATATGTAGCACATAAATGCCTTATTTCGGTCAAAATGTAAGACTAGCCCATAAAAGAACAAGACATGATAGAAACAACTGAAAACGGATTTGAATTTAGCGCAGTAGTATCTTTGTTTTTCATAAATTTTTATTTAAAACGATTTTTTTTGACGGCCAGTGTTACTAATAAAACTTGGATCTTAAACATGTCAAGTTTTTTATTTAAATTTTATTTAGCGCTTTTTAGCGCTTTTTGATTGGAGACACGGCGCTTTTTGATTAGAAATAGTTCATAACCCTGCTCACCACTACATACACATTTTTAACTGTCTCTCTTTGTGATGACCGCTGGCAGTGTTCCCAGTTTTGGGGATTTATCCCCAAATTGGGGTTTTTTGTAATTGGGGATAACAAATTCCTGAAAATCCCCGGGGGGATTTTTCGATGGGGATTTTTGGGGATAATATATTATTTTAAATTTCATTTTTGCAATAGCAAGACCGATTTGGTCAAGATGTGGGTAAAAATTTTAGTATTTTTTGCGGTTTAAAACTATTTCAAGAACTTGTTGAAATAGTTTTAAATATGCTTGTTGTACCAACTAGCGTTACTTCTGTGGAACTAGCTTTTTTCTGTAATGAATACAACCAAAATCAATATTTGCAACAGAATGCAATATGAGTTATTAGGAGCTCTTCTTAGAATAAATACACACTTTAAAATAATGCAGCTTGCTGTGACAAATTTATTCAATAATCTCAAATGCACTTTTTAAACAAACAACATGTAACACAAAACTGCATTGGCTTATAAATTATAAGATTAAGATTCCCTAGTTTTGGAGATGATAAATATGTTTTGACGCATAATTATTTTTCTTTTGCGTTTTTACGTTACTCTTGTACATAAAAAATAAAAAACATTAGATTTAAGAAAATATTACACAAATGGATTTATTTAAATAAATGGATGTATGCATATTTTTCCATTGACTTAATATCGAGCCCTAACAGCGAAAATAACGTAAGCGACATGATTTTCACTTTTGGTTTTTTTTTAATAAATGACTTTATTGGCAACACTTGCATAATCTCCTAAAATATCATGGTCACATAATGTACCGTTACGATTTTATAGCAAAAACAATTTTAGTGCAAGCGACAAATTTCATACAAAATTAATATCACAGAGTATACAGAGGCGTCACGAGACAGAAAATATTTGGGGTATTCACAAGGTGTGCTATCATGTTATATTGTCATAATGTTCTAACATTTTACAATGGTTTAAAAATATTGTTGTTGCTTTGTAAACAAAAAGTGTCTTAAATTAATAGAACGTTGCTTGCTATGTTTATTGGGCTGTCGTAATTAATCAGAAGAGACCAGAGCTGAGCGACTGAGCCGTCAAATAAGATCGGCTTATGACTCTGCTGTTTGGTAAACAAACGAAATAAAATTTATTTCTGATTTGCGTCTGCAAAATGGAAAATAGTCAGGTAAAATCTAATTTAATTTATTAATTCATGGAAAAGAATTAAAAAATATTTTGATGTTAGGTAATTATTTATTTTTTATATTTGTTTTAAATCAGCTGATTTAAATTCAAAATAGCATACAAAATTATGAGGGGTTGTTCACAACAGTCGTATTTTTTCATGTTATTATTTTAAGACATATGACTTTATGACACCTTATGAATCCCCCGATTGTGTTTTTCTGTCTTTTTCTTCGAAAGCTGCCCTTTTTGCGTTTTTTGTTTTGATTATGCAATTTGTGTAGAGAGTAGCGGCCTGTTTTTACGCAAAAAACGTTTTCTTTCTCATTCTTCGAAAGCTGCCCTCGCAAATGATTTAGGCATTTTTCATACGTCACTTTTTTCATCTCTGTATACTTTGTGATTAATATGAAACAAAACAAAAAAGCTCTCTCCTGTAAAATTTGATTTTTGGCGCTTACATTATTTTCGCGGTTAGGGGTCGATATTATGTTTTTTATTTTTAAGAAAATTTGGGGATTTTTGGGGATAAGAAAATGGCTGTTTTGGGGATAAGGCTTAAAATAAAACTGGGAACTCTGACCGCTGGTCTAAAACCAATATTTTAAGGTGTTACACACATCAGCACAAATGCATAATACCCTCTCCACTATTGTGGGCTGGGTACAAAAATAAAAAATGTTCGGAAAATTGTAAAAAAAATAAAACAGACAAACTATATTGAAAAAAAAAATAATGGATGTCTATTATCAATAAAAGGTAATGCAAATTTTTTAATGTCTATTTCCTTTGTGTATGTATGCGTTACGCAAAAAACTTTTAGTCAGTTGTTTTGTTATAAAACAAAATCTCGCCAATGTCAAAAAAGTATAAAGTAAACACACTAGATTTTGTTTAAGATTTCATATGAAATCTACTAGATTCCGTTGTAATGTAAATGTAAATTCTCTGAAAACTTTTTGTTTTATATACAGTTAACATCGTACGTTTTGGTTAGGGTGGTCTATTACTTTAATTTTAAAAAATATTTTCTCGAATTACATTTCAAACAAGCGAGTTTTTAATTAAGAAATGCGGTCAGTTTGAGTAATTAAATTTATATATATTTTTCACTAGAGATTTTATTCTGTTTAAATAAAATTATAAAACAATTATTCCCTTGGGAACAAATGCAGTTTTCGAAGAAAATTATGTTTTTTTTTTTTTTTGCATTGTACAATTATATAACACCCAACATATTTTAGTCAATAAAAAACAAAACGAAACAATTTTCTAAAAACCACAATATAACATTAAGTAGAATTTGTGAATTTTGTAAATAAAACTGTATTAAAAATTAAAGCTTACGCTTGTAACTTACATAGACATACACACAACGCTTACAATAGAATATTTTTACCGCAAAATTATCACATTTATTATGTAATTCTTTGCTTATATGTGTGAGTGAATTCATAACGCATAATTAAAACCACATTTAAATGCAATTCACATTTTATCCATGGATTTAGTAAAAGTGACAGTTTTTTTTTTTTAATATATTTTGCAAATATGTACAATATTTTGTAATACACACTTAGTTAATATAAATCAACATAAAGGGTGTTGAAATTGTCAATAGTTTGTCACAAATTAAAATAATATTTTGAACTAAATTAGTTTTTCTTTCTTTCATTTCATTGAATATTTCATATTTAGTTTATTTGCCAATGAAACTATTATTTCTTACTGGCTAGTATGATAAATAAAAAAAGTTTTAATATAAAAATTAGCCATTTTTAGTGGTGAAAAGAAAAAAAAATTTTATGTTAATAACTCAAGTTTAAAGGAACTAATGGCATTTAAAAAAATTTGGTAAGCCGATTTATGTTGGAAATAATTTTAATCTAAATATCAGCATACACAGAAAAAATTATTGCCGAATTATTTTCAAACAAACTCTTGTTTGATAATTTTTTTAATTTCTACAAATTTTTTTACTGATTCAATTAAAATTTTTGTTTGATTTTTATTTAACCAACAAAAATGTTGGCAACCACTCAAAAATACACGCGTTATTGGTTTCAAGTTTTCATAATTTTGTATGAAATATTTAACGCTTTTTAATGTTGTCGCCTTTTTGCATTTTTTTATTTGATCGTAAGCAACACTTCCTAATGTGAAATATAAGAACTACAACAAAAAAACACATACAGTCTATTTTTGGACACTTAAAAAAAGTACAACAGTAAGAAAGATGAAGAGGTTTGAAGTAAAAAAAAAAAAAAAAAAATAGCAGGTAAAAAAACGTTTCACTCTTTTTAAACAACAACAACATTATAAGAAACAAAATAAATTTTAGGTTGGTTTCAAAGTTGGTTAAAAAAAAAAACAAAATCCCGTATTCAATTTTTTCAAACTGTTTGCTTAAATACATCAAATACAAAAATATAATGATAACGAAAAACATATCGAGTCGGTCTGTCGCCGTTTTTGGGTTACATTTCTTCTTCATTAGCAAAGGAAAGGATACAGCAACAGTGAGTGATGACGAAAAACATTGTGTGTATAAAAAAAGAACTTCGTTCAAAAATTATTCCTACAAAAAAATGTGTCTCAAAGCCAGCCGGCCGCTCTGCTCTCTCTGCCATCATCTTCTTATACAGTGCCTGCTTGTGTGCGCATCACTGTTGGGATCTGACAATTCTTAAATTGTACTGTCTTAATGGCAAAATTGTACCAAATTGACGTACATTGTACCTAAATTTCGCTATAAAATAAAAAAGCATGCATAGTAAGAATTCATAACACTGTTTTATTTAATAAAAATTCATAACACTCTTTTATTTAATAAAAACAAAAACAAGACAGAAATAATAGACCGTTAAGCCCGAGCATTTGATACCCTACACCACAGTATTTACAGACAACTTTCCAGAGTGTGAACCATGGTTTATCATGGACCCTCCAAAACAAAAATTATGTTATTAAGTTAAGATTTATGTAAAAGTTTGTGTTTCGACTATTATTAATATATCTTCATCTATATGAGATTAGTTTGCCTTTAAGTGATTTTAGGAAGAGGGTTTATATGGGACCTATGGTTAATTTTGGACCCTCCAGCGCAATATTTTGTATTGAAAAAGTGACTATCGTAAAAGTTATTGTCGAAAATTTTAATATCAATTCCAACATTTATAAGGTTGTCGTCAAATATGGAACGATTCCAATATTAAATGGTAAGAAGACTTAGATTGCAATAAATCTGGTCCAAATTTAATCTTAATATGTACCAACGTAATAGGATGGTTTATAGGCACTAACACTATTCCGGAAAGAATTTTGTATGAGGACATGTGAAATTATAGACTGATTCTTACCATTTTTATTAGGCTTTGTCCTTATGAATTGAAGCTTATGTTCAAAAGTCATAAGCCAGTCTTTCAGATGAGTCGCGGGTGGCTGATCGGAAACACGAGTCGTAAAAGACTCTTTCGGAAGAATCTCGAGTCGGGTACTATTTTCTCCCTAATGATCAGTCATTTTCGACTCTAAAACGAGCGAATAAATTATTATTTTAATCGCACAGGGTAGTCAAAAAAGACTCGAATATGATCAATAATTTAAAAAAATGCTTATGTTCACGGCTGTTATTAACAATTTTATTATTAAAAAGAAAAGTGAGTTAATCCAAAACAAAGAAAGGATACAACTTCGTCGGATTTTTTTTTAAATTGTACCAAAAAGTTGTAAATTGTACCAGTGTACCAATGAAGATTCGATTGTACCAAATTTGGTACAATTGTACCACAAATCCCATCAGTGGTGCGCATCATTGCTTGTGCAAAAACCTGTTTTTTTTTTGGATTTTGAAATTTAGTATATGAATTTCAGTAAACTTTTTGTTTGATTCAGTTAAATTATTTGTTTAAAAAAATCAGTGTTTTTTTCAATAAACCAAATGCAAATAAATTGTTTGAATATGCGAATTTGTTTATAGGACCGATTTCAGACAAAAAATTGTTTGATTCTACAAACTTTTTGTTTGAATTGGAAAAATAATTTTTTCTGTGATAGTCAGATAGTTTATGGGTAAAAAGACTATTTGGAAAAGAATTTTGTATCGGGACAATGTGAAGTTATTTACCTTTTCTCGATATTTGCAATAGCCAATCGAAACGTTTGTACAGGGCTGCCATATTTGACGATTTATCGTCATTTTGACGATTTTTTGTTCCGAAACTAGCAAAGTTCCGATTTGCTAATTTTTTCTAAAAAGTGACGATTTTTTTCAGTCTCCAAAGTCTGAATAAAACATTGAATTTTCTGACAATTTTGTTTTTTAACCTTGGAAGAGCTCAGCGTCAACGTTGTGTCACGAACAGTACACACAGAAAAAAAAAATACCAATGTAAAATTAACATGGCAAAATGTTGATTGAGAATTGATTAAACTTATCATTATTTCATATTAATTTTAAATGAAAAATATTAAAATAACCATAAATCACGTTTATTTAATATTATTCAATGTTAAAATAACATTGTGCAATATTGAATCCATACAAACCTGTTTTATATTAAGATCAACATTTTATCTTGTTAAATTAACATGCATACATACTCAAGTATGTTCCTTTTTTTTATTTTCGTGCTTAAAATATGTTATAAAAAGAAGACAATTCCCGTATTATTTTAATTAAAATTATTTAGTTTAATAGTACATCAAGTTTTCAAAGTAGAATGATGACAAAAATCATATCCGGGGGGTTTTGATTATTCTTAAATAAATCCATATGTTGTCTCTGAAGCTTCTTCACACTGTTATATCACGCTCGAACCAATTTGATTATACATGAAATTCACGTTGTTTCAACTTGAAATAACTTTCATTCAACGTGATTCTGATTGTTATTTCAATATAAATGACATTTTGCTCTAACTTTACTGCAATGTTGAATTAACATGAATTGTAGTTATTTTAAAAGAAAAAAATGTTGTTCGCAAGTTATTGTAAAATCAAGTTGAATTAAAATGAAAAACGTATAAAGCAAAATCACCACCGAAAAATTTTAAATCAACCTTGTGGTAATCGACGACTGAATTGTGTACTCTCGTGGACTAAATGAAAGAGCGTAAGAATGAGTGTGAAGAATGTGTGTGAATTAATTTCCACAATTGTGGTATGGGCTGGACACCAATGGTCTCATACGATTGTTGTTTCATCAAATTATCTTTAAAATTGGGACTTGTACTTTGCACACAAGTTTACATGAACTGACAACCAGCCAGACGGACGGACATGGTCGGTATACTAAAATGTGGGCTTATGGCCTATATTTTTATGTGTATTGTGGTGTGGATATAAATACGTGAATGAAAATGTTCTATCACATCTCAATTTCCAGATAAGTATCCACATCTTAAATTGGGAATTTATGCCGTCTAAAGTGTCAGTTATAAAGTGAAAGATTTAACATTTACGAATATGTATCGTTTAACAACCGAAGAACGAAGAATAGTAAAAACTTACTGCAAAAGTTGTGGTTGAATCGTGGACACTTTTCGAGCATAACGGGGTAATTATGATCGTCATAATTGATCGAAGATGCTGGAAGCGTTACAGATGTGTTCAGGCCTGTGCCTCATCGCACTGTAGGTGAAAGTGTAACGAAACGGTAACGGTTCCAGTTCAGAGCACTATGGTCGTATGATAGCTGACTTTTTTGGCCTGCAATTGAAGACTATGAACTGGACGATATGTCGTTTTGTGCCACGAGCCACACAACACTACAGAATTCCAGTACGCATAATTTCACATTTTGGCGAGGTCAATTGGCCCCCAAGAATATGCGGTTTCATGACCTTGGCCTTTTTTCTGTGGCTATGGCTCTACCTGGATAACGGTGAAGAATTTGAAGACCAAGGTTTGTTAAGTAACGCCCGAAATTGCGAAAGAGTGGTCGAAAACTACTTGAAAAGGATCGATTGCTGCAACCAATCTAGAGGCGGTCATATAAATGACATAGTTTGTATGTTGTGGCAAGGGCCAAGCATTAAAATGAAATAAAAGTTCCATCGAAATCACAGCTTTATGTATTTTTTTTTTTTTTTTTTTTTTATTAAAAAAATGAGGAAAAATGGATAACTCGTTACCATGCTGCATGTTGTCCAAATGAAAACAAATATGGTCAACATGACAACGGGGTGTTCTTAAAAATTTATCAACGTTGAAAAATTAGAATTAGTATAAACTGTTCATAACAATACATTTGATAACTTTTTTTAAGGAAGCAATAAACATTATATGGTGTTCTGTTTATTGTTATAAAACAGTACAATTGCAGTGGTTCTGTAGGCAAACATTATTCTTTGATGTTCTGTAGTGTTTTGTTTTTCACATTGACGAAGGAATGAGCCAGCTAAAAAATTTAAGCAAAGCCTCTCACTAGTATTTTTGTTGTTGTTGGCAATTTGCAAGATCACAGCACAAAAAGCCTTTATGTGTATTATGTACTTGTTTTCTTTTTGTACAAATTTGTTGTTGGCTTTTTGTTTTTTCGTTAAAAACACTTAAGAATACTGTTTTTGGGAAAAAAATTTTTGTTGTCTTTACCAGCCAAAAGGGTACTGAGCACAACTAAAACGAACGAACAATTATGTGCTGAACCGAACACAACGAAGTTTGTGGTTTTTTTAGGAAAAACAGAACGCAATGAAAAGTTCTCATCTTTATGTTGAGTTGGTTTTGTTCAGTATTCTTATTGTGTACGTAGATCACAAACAGAGAAACATTATTTTTTAGGAATTTACTACTCAAACGCTACACGCAGAGAAAAAATATGGTTGGGCATGGTTACGGCAACAACACTATGTTTAATGTAACAATATATTGTTGTCGTACACAAATAATTGTTATTTTTATTTAATATCAACAATATTATAGTTACTGCAAACATATCAATGTTTATCGCAATTATGAATTTGAGTATTGTTGACCGAAAAAAAATTATTTTTCTAACAACTTAGTTATGATAACTTTCTAAACATATTATATTTCTCACAACCATATCATGATATTTAACAGCCATAACATGATAACTTTTTATATTTATCATATTATGTTAAAGATGCAATAAAACTATTTTTACTCTAATCATATTATGTTAGCGCCATTTGTAAAATAATTTTGAAGCAGTTGTGTCGTTTTTTTATTTGTGAGCGGTTAAACAATTAAGAGATAAAATTCCATAAAAAAAATAAGTTTAAAGAAATTAAAAAATTAAAATATTAGCGGAGTTCATTCAAGTATTAGTGATGTAATAGTGCAAATGCAAAATATCATAGTTTTTTTGGTAAAATACAACAACAAAACACACAGAGATTTCGTTTTATTTTATGAAAGTGTTACGATATTTCTGTGGTTATCATGGGCAACCGCGTATGTCTTAAAACAAATGTTTCAGGAAAGCCGAAAAACCATTCGAGATCAAATGGGCTAGGTATTGCACTTTTTAAACATTGTCATTACATTAAATAGTCGGAACTGATCCATCTTTTTTCAAAAATTTTATGAAACATGTAAAGAGCGTTTAAAATTAGGCAATATGACATCAATTTCTCAAAATCGGCAAAATGGACATACGTGGTTGCCCATGGAAACCACAGATTTTGCATTTGCTCTTTTGCAAGCCTAATATTGAGCTCTGCTATTTGATTAACATTAAGAAAAATTGTAAAAAGTCACAAAATAAAAAATCGATTCAAAAATATTTAAATTTATTTTGTATTTTTATGACAGCTATGAAAGGTGCTGTATCATAATATGATTGCTTTTAAATTTATTATGATTAACATGATGATAATATGATTACTTCTTAGCTTATTATGATTAACATGACAATAATATGATTAATTTCTTAGCTTATTATGATTAACATGACAATAATATGATTACTTCTTAACTTAGTATGATTGACATAATAATAATATGATTAAGGGAAAAATATTATGATGACATATTACGAGTACATTTAGTCATAATATGATTCAATAATTATCTTAATATGGTGACTACAATTATAATTCTTATCATAATATGTTGCTCTTAGAATATGTTTACCACAACCATGTTTTTTCTTTGCGTGTATTAGCGTTTGTGTTTTTCCTATTTCTACCGCACAGAACACTTACGAACAGTATATAATGTTCAATTTCGAACACTGATATAATGGGTGATTTTTTAGCTATTATCTTTTTGGCAACACCGGTTTAAATAGCTGACGCACGTTTCGTGTTTTGTTTCACTGTCAAACATCTTCAGTTTGGTCTATAATTTAACCATGAATCGACTTACAAACGAACAACGCTTGCAAATTATTGAATTTTATTATCAAAATGCGTGCTCTGTTAAGAAAGTTCATCGCGCGCTTCTCGTGTTCAGCAACGAAGCTCATTTTTGGCTCGATGGGTCGTTTATAAGCAGAATTGTCGATTTTGGAGTGAAGATCAGCCAGAAGCATTGCAAGAGCTAACAATGCATCCAGAAAAGGTCACAGTTTGGTGCGGTTTATGGGCTGGTGGCATCATTGGACCGTACTTCTTCAAAGATGATGCGAATCGTAACGTAACTGTGAATGGTGAGCGCTACCGTGAGATGATATCCAACTTTTTTTTGCGCAAAATGCAAGAGCTTGACTTGCATGACATGTGGTTTCAACAAGACGGTGGCACATGCCACACAGCACGCTTAACAATAGACTTATTGAGAGGCGAGTTCGGTGAACATTTTAATTCACTTTCGGGACCGGTCAATTGGCCGCCTCGATCGTGCTATTTAACGCCTTTAGACTATTTTTGTGGGGCTATATTAAAGCTCATGTCTATACACATATGCCCGCTTCAATTGACGCATTAGAAGACAACATTGAAGCATTTATTTATGAGATACCGGCCGAAATGCTGGAAAGAGTATGCCAAAATTGGACTAAGCGGATGGACCTTTTGAGGCGCAATCACGGTCAACATTTGCATGAAATAATATTCAAGCATTAAATAATATGGACCGTACTATCGATTCAAATAAAGATTTCATGCATTTTTCTGAATTTTATGTGTTTTTATTTTTAACTTTCCTATAGCTCTTAAAAAAATCACCCATTATTTAACACCCATTTTTAAAACTCCATGTAAATTTTCATTATCAAATCATGCGAAAATGATATTTTGTTAACACTTTTAATTACGTGTTTATTGGCCAGCGAGGTTGCGTAGATTGGTAATAATTTAATATTTAATAAAATTAATTACGACTAATTGAAATTTCCTCATAAGAGCTTTAATAAATATATTTAAATTATCGTTAAAAACAATTTAAATAGGTCAATATTTCGGAAATTTTTAAATTAAAGCAGGGTATTGTGCGTTTTAATATTATCTGTAATAAAAATGGGAGCAAATCGGGCCATTTTTTCTGCCAGCCTATACATACAGATATCTTTGTGGAATAAGAATTTTAAATGTAGCCAGCTTTAGATTAGATTAGAATTAATTCTTAGAGTGTTACATTTACTTGTCTTGTCCGATATCAATAAAGTGCATCTTTGGTCTATATTTTTACGGAGAATTTATAGAAACTAAGTGAATTAGTCATTTTTTATATCTTTTAGACATAAAAGATTAATTCATTAAGCTCCCATAGCAACGCAGAAAGATCATCGTTAAATATAAATTTGATTTTCTTCCATAATGGAAATTGCTTCGCATTTATCCTCCTAGAAAATACCTCTGCACTGTACTATTTTCTAACAAATGTTTTCTTAGAAGAACCAAAAATGTATTAAAATCCTGCTATTTGTATTTCTCTCTTAACCCTGGATGGTTAATGTTCGTCGAGTCAATGAAGCTCATTTACTCTTTATCATATAACTCTTTTTATGTGTATTCAAATTGCGCTTTTTTTCAGCAACATTAGCTGATGACGAAAGCTTTAAAAAGTAAATTAATTTAAAAAACACAAAAAAGAATTCAAATTTGTAGAGAGAAAAAAACTTTTATTTTTAAAAAAAAATGCTTAATTAAAAAATTTTTGTTGATTATTTACTTGAAGATCGCTCCGCTTGAATTTTTTTTAGAAAGATTGCCAACTCGATAAAGGGTTACCTGAATGAAGTAAAATGAGTAGTTACCTTTCAGGGTTAAATACATCTTAGGCCGAGGCCACGCAATGAGCGGCTGAGCGGTGAGCGGCAAAAAATTAAAACATATAAAATACTACTAAATTGGCCACGCAATGAGCAGCATGTGAGATAATTTTCTGAGCGGCTTAGCGGCGTCGCTCAGGAATAAAACTTGTTCTAATTATACCCACACCACAATAGTGGAGAGGGTATTATGCATTCGTGCTGATGTGTGTAACGCCTTAAAATAGTGGTCCTAGACCCACCTTAAAGTATACCGATCTACTCAGAATGACTTTCTGAGTCGAACTAACGATGTCCGTCCGGCTGGCAGGCTGGCTGGCTGGCTGTCCATGTAACCTTGTGCGCAATTTTGGAGATAATTTGATGAAATTTGGGTCATAGGTTTTTATTGGCACAAGGACCAAGCCTATTGAAAATGTGCCGAATCGTAGGACTACGAGGGAAGATAGGGGGAAATTTCTTCCTCTCAGAAACTATCAAACCGATTTTAATGAAATTTAAAACATAGATAGATCCATATCTATAGGGACACATTAGCTATACAGTTTTAAAAAAATAGGACTACAAGGGGAGGCAGGGGTCAATTTCTGCCTCTCACAAACTTTCAAACCGATTTTCATGAAGTTTATAAACATAGATAAATCCATATTTACATGGACACATAAGCATGATGTGTTTTTAATTACTGTGGTCGGGCTTGACCGATTATACTTTCCTACTTGTTTTTAGTAGTTTTCTGAGCGGCAAAAAAGTAGCATGGCAAAAGTGAGTGTGGAGCTTATACATTATTTTTTTATTTTGTCAATCTGGTGTTAACTTTTTGCAACAGCAAATCATAGGATTCCACAGACATATGGCAGTATTGTATTGGTTGAGATTTGTATATGAATGGCTAAATTCGCCTTAATGTCGTTTTGCTCGATTTATAGGATAAACACCAAGGCCTGTTCGTCGATATCGATATATATTTACTTTTTATAATATGTTTTTGTTTTAAATGTTAGTTAAGCGAATGAAGTCTTCGCTCGAAATCGACGAACAGCAGCCGTATTCTGTAATTCGCTAAAGCTAAATCTCTATCGCTAAAAAATCTATAAAGTTTATTAAGCGCTTTTTGGCTACTAATGCAATTCTGTAACGTGCGTTCCTAAATTTGGCAAGGCCATAAAAATTTAATTCGCCGCAGTTTTAGCTTTTAATGTCATCGCTTCAATGTTTTTTAAATTTTGTATTCTCTAAGACATTTTAGCGTTCGAGATTTAGCTTTAGCTAAGCGAATTGCAGAATATGGCCGCAGACAGCATTAATATCTTATGACTACGATTTTCGCGTAATAACATTAAACAAGCCACTCTTTACAATGGCATTTCAACAACCGCTCAGAAATGACGTTCAGTAATAAGCCACTTGCCGCCCAAACTCGCCGCTTTGCCGCTTGCCGCTCATTGTGTGGCCTCGGCCTTACTGAGCTACCTAAATAAGAGCGAAAGCGTTTTTTGTATGTCAAAACTTCTCATTTGCATACAATTTATACGAAACAAACCATTAGAATGCAAATTAGAAACCATCCGGCTGATAAATCTTATTTGACAGATCGCTATGTCGGTTTGTTTTATTGAAATTGTATTTAAATAAAATTCTCATGTTTAAAAAAACGCTTGCCGCTTTTGTTTAGGTTGTTCAGTTAGAAGGAATATCAGCATGCTGATGTAATACTTTTTAGCAGGAAGCAAGGAAATGCTTAAAAGCATTTAAACACTTCCAGCATAAATATAAATCATAACATTTAAATGTTCTTGCCACATAGTAAATTTGTTTCCAATTTGCACTTTGATTGCTAATGGGTTTATATTCTGCATTATTAAACACGTCTATTTATGGAATGTACATGAAATGAAGAGTTCGACACATCCTGATAACATTATTTTCTATTGGCAGATCCATGATTGTCTGTGTGACGCATATGGGTCCACTCTCGAAAAAGTTTCTAAAAATTCTGTGTTTAAAATACCGATTTTCCCATTTAGTCAATTTAAAAAAAGTAATAAAAATAAATTCTATACATTGATTCTTGTTTATGAAAAATAAACATAAAATCTTAATATAAGGATGATTTTTTAATTGCCTCTATATTATCCGATTTGATTTTTTAATACATTTTTAATTAAATTAAATCTTTGATCTCTTCCCCCTCTCTTTCTTACTTGTTAAAATATTGCAGTGAAATGTCTTAATCATTTTAAGAGTTTTCACTTGAAGCAGAATATTTTTCTATATATATATATATAATCAAATACTCCTAAATAGGAGCGTGAAATTTTATGCATTTATTATTGTAAAATATGCGCATAAAATAATCTTTAAAAGATTAGAAAAATGGTCTAAAAATTAACAAAGTATTAAAAAAAATCACTGAAATGGGTAATTCCATATCAAATCGACCAATAGTGGGACCCGACCCTTTTCGATTCTAATGAAATTTGGTGAGAAAGTTCCTTTTGTCCTATAAGGAACATATATGAACAAAAATATTTGAGATTTTTTATTATTTTCAATAAACTGAACCGTTTTTGACTTACACTAATATATGTTGTGCAACCTCCTACATTTTCGAAATAACGATTAATCTTGAAAACAAGAGCTAAACGAAAAAAAACGTTAAGAACCACTGGATTCAGCATCCCGAGTTAGGGTAAAACGCCAGGTGTCCGGCTTGTCTGTTTTTTTAACTAGCACTAGTTTATTTTAAGATTATTTAAAGATTTGCGAAAGAAAAAAAATCATATCTGAAAAAATAAAAAACACCTTCTTCAAAGTTGCAGGATTTTTAAAGAACAGTTTGAGGTATTATATAAAAAAAAATCAGCAAAAAAAAAGTTTTTGACTTGTCCATTTTTAAAATTTAATATTTTGCAGATGTTACATTTTGCATTTACATTTTTTTATTATATTGTTTGTAGCCCCAAGTATTTTCTTTAAAATGACATATCTTTGTTTGTAAAGTAGTTTTCGAGATACTGAAGAAATAAACTCAACACATTTAGCTAATTCGGCGAAATTAAGACATTTTGAATGTGACATAACTTTTGAAAAAAAAATTGTTTAATTTTTTTTTTTTTTTTTTTTTTGTTCATTTATGTTTCTTATAGGATAAAAGGAACCTTCTCACCAAATTTCATTAACATCATAAGGGGTCGGGGGCAACTCTTGGTTGATTTGACATGGAAGTACCCAAATATTAGCCCCCGTATTCATATACGATTGTTAAATTTAAATTTACATTGTATTTGAAGTTGGTTATTCCCAGCGGTAACTATGTAGAATGAGTAAAGAGGCCTAATATAAGGCCATATTTAGCAGTCACAAGCAGTCAGAAGCCCTTCTCGCCGCATTCCATACTTATTTATTTTTTACACAGGTTGTCATTGGGCGCAAGGCCTTCCACACATCCTTTAAAAACAACTTCGATCCCTTCCCAACGAAGAAAGTAAGGAAGGTCACTAAAAATAAAAAGTAAATAAAACTGAACACCTTCCTTTCTCCCTTCTCAAAGTAGGGAGTAGCGAATGTGTACTGAATAT
The DNA here is from genome assembly GCA_930367215.1 of Pollenia angustigena. Taxonomy (NCBI): domain Eukaryota; kingdom Metazoa; phylum Arthropoda; class Insecta; order Diptera; family Polleniidae; genus Pollenia; species Pollenia angustigena. The sequence continues at coordinate 18,996,381 of OV884060.1, forward strand.
TTCAGAAGGTCTTTTAAAAAGAAGTTTATACCTTAAGGCATACTTCTGAAGTCAGGATATCATGCGAAGCGAATCTTTTGGAAAGGAGTATAGAGGCCTTCAAAAAGGCCTGCCACTTGCGGTCCATTCGATATTTACGGCTGGGTTACTTTAAGTTAAATGTATAAAAAATTACTTGCTATTTAAAAGCAGGGTTGTCAGACTTGGGGATTTATCCCCAAAGTTGGGGATTTTATGCGAGCAAAAAGGACAAAGAAAGTCATTTGGGGATTGGGGATTTTTTGGGGGATTTGAAAAAAAAATTCGGGGATTTTTTGGGGATTTTACACTCTTTTAATATATTTTCCCTTTTATTATTTATGCTTATTTTTCTTTGACTCGTATTAAAAATGTGAAAAAAAAGTAGCAAAACTTGTATCTTGCTCTTATCAACAACTTATACGTTGTAAAAGGTATTAAGATATAAGGTATTAAGATTACCATTTTAGTTAAAAGGTAGTGTTAAAGGTACTTTATAAATTTATGTTATTTTTCCTTCAGGGTACAAGCAAAATAAAATAATTTTTTTTACAAAAATTTTTATTTGGGGATTTTTGGGGATTTCTAATTAAAATTTTTCTTACTATTTTTACTTTTTTAAAAAAAAATTTTAAATTTGGTCAGAAAAAAAACAAACAGAAAAATATTTACTTATTAAGGTTTTTTTTTCTTAATTTGGGGATTTTTGGGGATATTTTTGTAATTTTTTGGGGACAAGGAAAAAAAGTACCTGGTAGCCCTGTTTAAAAGCGATCTACAGCAAATTGCCTTTTTATCAATAACATACTTTGTTATTGCTTTTTTATTCCTAGTTCATGATAAATTGCAAGATGACATAAGTAGTATTAAAAATATCGCTCGTTTGCATATAATTCCTTCCTCTACTCACAAGTAATGCCACCCACGAACATAAACATTCAAATATACACACAGCATGTATATTTTATTGAATTAAAACCATAAAAATATGAAAATATAAAAACATAAAAAATTATAAAATTGAACTGTTTGTATTCGTAACAAATTGAAATCCCTATTGATTTTGTTGCATGTGTATGTGTGTGATACGAAAATATAAAAACCACATTTTATGAACGTGGTTTGATTTCATATAAAAAATATGGGTTAAAAAAAAAACTTTAATTCATTTGAAATTGTTTTCAGTTATGACGATTGGAAAGAAACAAGAAACAATATTAAAAAAAATCGGTTAAATCCGTTGAATTTATGGACAAAGTCCCATAACCTAAAACATTCAGGGGTGTTCTGGAAGTCGAAAACGCAAAACGCAAGGATTTGGAAATTGTTTTTAATACACATTTAATCTAATTTTTATAATTTTTGTTACAAAATTTTGTTAAATAGAGCAATATCTGTATTATACTTGTCATAAAATTCTTTTATTACAGAAATCTTATTAAAAAATGACGTTTAAATTTCTTGCGTTTTGCGTTTTCGATTTCCAGAACACCCCTGATTGTTTTCCAGAGGTGCCAGTTAGAGTTATTATAGAAAGTAAAGCTTAGTAACCCTTCTATCGGGAAGTTGTGTGATAATGTTTTGAATTACATCAGCGCTATGCGTGTAAAATTTAATCTCAATGCCAGAAAAGTTACAACATGTGAAATTTCACAAAAAATGTCAACATAAAGCCTTTAAGAATGTTAGAACCCAAGACCAGAATTTAGCGTAAAGTGAAATGAATCGAAATATTAAGTTCGCGCTGATGAAAACATAAATCTCTTTGTTTCCAAAACTCCTCTAACTCGTAACAAGCAATCAGTCTCTTCGATTACGGATTGGATTCTAGTGTTTAACTGAAATTTACTCTTAATAAACTTGGTTGATCTTTTATTTAAATGTCTTCATGTTAATTAATTTTTACCTTTAAAATTAATTTGTCTAAAGCAAATTTCTATAAAAGTATGGACTTTAATGTGATCTTGTTTCTATTTCTTATAATATCCCTGCGGGAAATTTGTGTCAATTGGTCCAGGGGACTGGTCCTGGGAATTCTGAAAATAGAACTGGTACAAAAAGAAAGAACTCATGACCAGCGAAAGGAGAACCAATCATGTAACTGGTTTATGAAAAACAAAAATGTAGAAAAAGTAATGAATTACAGTACAGTCTTCACCGGTGGTGTGATAAACTTTTTTGGGACTTTCTAAAATGTGGCTCTTGAATTTAATTCTAGGACTTGTTTTATTGAAATAATACTACATCGTAATGAAGTAATACTACATTTTAGTAACTCTCACTAAACACGTCCATTGAGAATAGATTTGTGACAGGTTAAATGGTGTCAATTGACCCCCTCCAATGGCAACCCCATGTAAAAGTGATAGGTCTTATTCATATGAAGTGTTAGAACTTGAACCGGTCCCTACCACCACAGACCTATCACGGGACTACTTTGGTGTCAGTTCGCTTCCCTCTAGGGATGTAGTTATTCTAAGTGTCGGCATAACTCTTCCTCTTATGAATGTGCCTCATATCAGACAATGAATTCTCAAATAAATGTTAACTTTAAAATAGCAAGCAATAAAATTGTATATTCATTGTTTGGTTTAATTTAATTTAATTTTAAAGGATGACAAAATATTCAGGTATACATTTTAGATCAGTGAAATTCTAGAGAATTATATACAACTTAAAACCAGTGTTCTAAAATTAACAGAACATTATTTAGCGTTCGGCTCACACATCTAGGAACGATATCTATTTTTTTAATTGTTTGTGTAGACGAACACAACCCTCAATACCGTTCGCAACTATTTTCAAGAAAGAGCTAAATATTATATAGTGTTCTGTTCTTCGTTAAAAAACCGAATAATTGTAGTGATACTGTAGACAAAAATTATATTTTAATGTTCTATAATGTTTCTTTTTTTTTACATTGATAAAGAAATTAAAATACAAAAAATTTTAGCAACGACCGCAGCAAGAACAGCTTGTTTGTGTATATGTTTTGTTTGTGTACAATTATTATGTGGCTTTTTTTTCTTTTTCGTATGTGTATTTTGTATTTGTAAAATTTTTTTGTTTTTTTGTCAGCCAAAAAAGGCGAACATTATTGTGCTGAACCGAACGCAATGAAGCTTGTGGTTTTTTAAAAAATACCAAACGGCATTAAATGTTCTCATCTTTTGTTGAGTTGGATAAGAACAGTATTATTTATGTGTTCGAAGGATGACAAACTGGGAAACGTTATTTTTTCAATGATTTACTACACAAACACTATTTGCGTTTGTGTTTTCCACAAATCTACCGAACTGAACCCTTAAAATCGATATTTAGTGTTTATTTTCGAACCCTGCTTAAAACCAAAATTTAAATTACATAAGATCTTTTTATCTTAATTTGCCAAGTGTAACTGACAAATTTTAAGTATTTTCAAAACCATTATTAAACAATTTTAGTATCTTTAGACTTTGTATTCAAATGAGTCTTAATAAAATGAACTTCAAAATCAATACAAATGCCTTAAAGTCTATTCTAATCGCTTAAATTCCAATGTATCCATTTTATGATTAATATCAGTTTAAATGCTGTTTTTCAGAAATTTACTGCTGCTGTTGGAAGCTGGACAAACTTAACCAAATTTAATTCAATATTCTTCACTTTATGAACAAACAAGTATGTATTAACATTAAGAACTTTTGTATGCTAACAAATACTAATGTACGTTAGTGAAGTTATGAATATCAATTTCTAATATTCGAGAAAACGAATATCTGCACCAATGTTCACCGAATATCGAATTTGAACTTTAACGCCACTTTATATTTCAAATTTAATTGAAAAAAAATACCCAGTCGCGTTGATAACAATACATTTGGGGGATTCACAAGGAAGTCATAAAGTTGTAAAGTCACACGTCGTAAAATAATTACAGGAAGTATATATGACTGCTGTGGGCAATCGCTTATAATGGAGATTTCGGCTGTACAGTTATGACGAATCAATGAACACAGCATAATTTTTTATTTTTTTGAAACATTACAATATTTTTTTGAAACAATTGTAAAATATTATTTAAGACATTATGACGAGATTACGAGATATATTTTTTTCATTATTTATTTATTGAACCTTCATATATTAAATATATATATATGTGTTCCTCTAACTCCCATTGGAGCATAGGGCGCCATAAATATGAAATATTAAATATGAACTAACAATAATAAATCAAATCTTATCCTAATGCTTTATTTTATGTCCTGCCAGTGGCAAACAAAAATTTTCTTCATCACGGGTTCTGTTCACATTTATATATGTGTTTATCGCTCATCTTAATGAGTAATGAGCTGCAGTATCTCTTCTCCTTAAGCGAGAGTGGCCGCTATCGTTTAAAATATTTCGAGCTAGTGGATTTGGGTGCAACTCTAGCTTTTTTAAATATTTTATAGCATACTTCATAATAATAGTCTTTACCAGTGGCACATTGAGATGTGGATATTTGATTTTTTAACATACCAAGGGGCAGCTGTAATTATTCGAAGAAGTTTATTTTGGTTTATTTGAATTTTTTTCGATATTTGAGGCCGAGGCAGTGCCCCATAGTTGAATACCGTAGCACCATATTGTAGGGATTGCTGTTCGGTTTTGACCGAAACCGAAACCACGGTTTTAAATGCCAAAAAACCGAAACCGAAATCGACAAAAAAAAACCTCGGTTTTAGCTTTAACTTTAACAATGTATTTATGCTTGAAGAAATTGCAAAATAAACTTCATACTCGTACTTCATGTACAAAAACTTTATACATAACAGCCTTCAACAATGACAAGGTATTTCAAAATTCTTAAAATTCAAAATAAGTACTAAGAAGAACAAATGTTATCTATATAACTCTTAAGTACACACCTTATTTGTGAGGCATAAACTGCCACCTGGGCCACTTGGATTTTGTATGGAGTTTCTTGTGGCTATAGAAAAACTTACACTAACGAACCCCTAGGCAAGGCTGGGACTACTTTTATATGTATGGAGTTTTATGGCTATAGCAGGAACATTTTTGGGAAATAAAATATTTTTTCGAAAAAACAGAAAAGGAAGAATTCTTATATGTTGTGTATGCTTTTTGAAATGTTTCATTTTGATTTTATTAACTGCAGTACATATATTATAGGGAAGGGCCTGACCAGGCCCAGGTGGCTACAATATGCACAAAATTTTCATTTGGCCAATTGCGGAATTGAGACAAGTTTCGTTCTTATATACTTAATAATTATATAAAAAATACTAGAAAAAAGTCAAAAAATGCCTGGCCAGGCCCAGGTATACACTTAAGGGCGAATAAAAGTTCCTGAATTTAAACAAATAAAAAAATTGTATTGCATGAAAAAATATATATATGTTTATGTTTGAATTTAACTTTGATATTTTCAAAACTGAAAACCGAACCGAAACCGTACGGTTTTAATCATTTTAAAACCGAAACCGCCGTTTCACATTTTTACGGTTTTTAGCAAACTCTACCATATTGGCTTTAAAATAGCGTTGTAAAGTAGTAGTTTGCAATCGAGACTAGGAACAGAATTTCTTCCAATAAGCCAGTTAATTTGAATTGCTTTTAGTTTCATTTGGGTTAATTTTGCTTCTATATGGCATTTCCATGTTAAACGCCGATCTAGACGAATACCGAGATATTTGACAGGCGATTGTTGAGGCACTAGTTGATTATTGATTTTAATAGGGTGGCATGTTTCCCGACGCAAGGTGAATGTTATATGTACGTATTTTTGCTCACTGACCTTTATTCTCCATTGTTTTAACCACAGTTCTAGTTGAAATATATGATCCTGCAGGTATCGAGATGTTTCACGACTGTTACGCTTAGACTCGTGTACGCTTAGAAAAGCTGTATCATCAGCAAAAGTTGAGGTTAGGGCGTAATAATTTGTTGGCATGTCCGAGGTATATATAAAGCAAAAAAGTGGGCTCAGGATGCTTCCCTGAGGGACTCCAGCTTCAATTGGCTGAGGATAACTTAAAAAATCAACTTCTTTAATAATAAATTTTCGACCGACCAGGTAGTTTTCTAACAGCTTGTGTGTATTAACCGGTAGGTTTAGCTTCAATTTATGTAACAAGCCTACATGCCAGACTTTGTCAAAAGCTTGAGAAACATCTATGAAGAGAGCGGAGCAATATTTTCTTTCTTCAAAGGCTTTTCTTATGGTGTTTACTATCCGATGGGTTTGATCAATTGTGCTATGCTCTCTTCTGAAACCGAATTAATGATTAGGTATACAGTGTATACTATACACACATTGTCATTTAAAATTGGGGTTAATTTTGACGCTAAGAGCTTCTCAAACAGCTTTGATATATTAGATAATAAGCTAATAGGCCTATATGACTCAACTTTTGTGTGATCTTTTCCTGGCTTTGGTATCATCGTTATTAAGGAGACCTTCCATTCTTGAGGGTAGTATTCAAGGCGTAAAATAGCATTAAAAATATAAAGAATAATATTCTTTGATATACGAGGTAGCTCCTAAAGTATTTTGTTACTGATCTTATCAATACCAGGTGCCTTCTTGGTGTTTAATTCACAAATAGCCCTTTCTATTTCCCTTATCTCAAATCTTAGGGGGATAGCTGCTCTAACATAAACAGCCGGCAGCTCTTCCGCTATATCATCAGGTATATTTGGGGTAAATACGTTTTTCAAATGATTTACAAACAGGTTTCCTTTTTCATTATCATTTCTTGCCCAACTTCCATTCAGGTTTCTTAATGGTGGTTTCAAGATAGATAACTGGTCTTTTGAGTTTTCTAGCTTACGAGATTTGAAAAAAAAACTGCAACACTTCTAAATGTATTTAATATTATTATGACATTCCGATGAATAAATTAAAAATTATCAACTTCGCACCTGAATGCCACTATTGAAAATTTTACAGTTCTTACACTTATGGCCGCTTTCTCTACAAATAATAGTACATCTAGGAATGCGGCACAATACTGCACAGAAAAAAATAAAAATTTATAAGAATAAAATAAGTTCTGATATTAATTTAAAGATGTATTGAACTTGCACCAGTAAGAAATAAGGTGGCATGTCATAACGTCCAGTGTCATAGTGTCCATGGACATTATTACACTTTCAAAAGTGTCATAACGTTCATCAGAGAAATGTCATAGCGTCCGCGGACGTTATGACACTTTGCAAAGTGTCATAATGTCCGCAACTTAACTTATAATGAAAAATATTAAAATGTGTAAAATTTGTTTTGAAATATCAAAATAAGTAAGTATAATGCCAAAAATTCTTACAAGCAAGAATGTTAACAAATTTGGGATCATAGCAGGCCTTCGGCCGGGCGCAAGGATTTTCTTCTCTATGGTATAACAAATACCGGCTTCGCTAACTAAAGCTTCTCTGCACAGCCGGCCTTCGGCCGGGCGCAAGGATTTTCTCCTCTATGGTATAACAAACACCGGCTTCGCTAAGTAAAGCTTCTAAAATCTGCCTTGTTCCGAACGAAAGCCGACTATGCAGAGAAGCTTTAGTTGGCGAAGCCGGTGTTTGTTATACCATAGAGGAGAAAATCCTTGCGCCCGGCCGAAGGCCGGCTGTGTAGAGAAGCTTTAGTTAGAGAAGCCGGTGTTTGTTACACCATAGAGGAGAAAATCCTTGCGCCCGGCCAAAGGCCGGCTGTGCAGAGAAGCTTTAGTTGTCGAAGCCGGTATTTGTTATACCATAGAGGAGAATATCCTTGCGCCCAAAAGTGTTTTCGTTATATATTTAATATATACACCCAGAGAAAAAGCAGCAAAACCATTTTTAAAATTTTTTTTACCATATTATGATTCATTTAACCAAATCATTGTCACCGACAACCATATTATGGTTAAATTAGTTTCTTTAAAAATAGCTTTGTTGGTTGGGAACATAATGAAACATGTTTTTCTCTGCGTGTATGCAGATAATTTTTTTGTATTTAACTTCTTTAGTAATTATGGACCTAATGACACTTTTGAAAGTGTCATAATGTCCATGGACACTATGACACTTTTTGGAGTGTCATAACGTCCATGGACACTATGACACTGGACGTTTTGACATGCCACCAGAAATAATAGTATCAAATAAATATCTTTTGATGTAAATGTCTAATTCACTTGATTAAAGTTTTAATTAAAACTGTTTTTATTTTTGATTAATGGCCGGCTTAATTGAATGAAATTTGGTTAGAATTTCTTCTGTATGCTTATGTAAAGTAAAAATTACTAAGAGAAAATTTTATTTTGCGTTAAAGACAATTGTGATATTTTAGTTGAACTATCGATTTTAAGTTTGAAATTTTGATATCAAGATAGGCTTGAGTTTATCAAATTTAATTTTCATTTAATTATTTTTCTGAAGGAAGGAATTTAACAACATGAAATTAATTAAAATTGATTGATAATTTTTTTTCTTGGCTAAGCTGGGGATCAAACTCGGGTTGAATTAAGGTTCCGAGAATAGCCACATTCTCATCATCAGAATTCTTTGCAGTTCTACCCTCTGCACCACTGCGGTGCCTGCCAGCCAACAGTCAAACATCAATCTTTAACCAATGGTGGTTCGAAATTTGCTATTAATAAATATCATTTTTCAATTAATTAAAATGTTTTTCCCCCCTTTTTCTCCTGTTTTTTTCGTTTTTTCTGTCAAGACTTTGTCTTGAATACGTGAGTACATTTGTTTATTAGGTTTTTTTGTTCACTTTCGTCGTCATTTTATTTGTACATTTTGAAGAACAAATGTTAACATATAAAGCTTGTGCCATATCTATTTTTCGAAAAATTGTGATTTTTTAGTTGCACAAAGGTTTTTAAAAAAAAAATATATAAAATGTTTATATTTTTTGTGTCATTTTATGTACTTTTTTTTAACTTTTGTATTTTTTTGAAAAGTATTCGCAATACATTCGCTTGAATTCGGCGAATATGAATGTCTTAAAATAGCCGAATACAAGGCATTTCGAATATAAATATTCATAACGTCACTAATGAACATACATACTTACATGTAACGTAAAATCTACGTATTTAGTAGTTTATCCAAAGTACAGTACTAAGAATATAAAAGTATGCCCAGCAAATAATAGGACCAGTCCAAACACGCGTGTAAAGAGTAGTCCACAAGGGACCAGGACTAGTCCAAAACTAACCCAAACGTATAGAAAAAACCTGGTCTATATAACATTGTGATGTCCTAGGAGAGGACCATATAACCCACCTTTGGACCACTAAGGAGTAGTTTTAAAACTACTCCATGGTAAACTCAAGAGGATTAGTTTTGAAGTCGTTTAAAAACGAAAGCATGTCGTTAAAAAACGAAGACATGTCGTCTCACTACAAACACTTTTTAACAATGACATGGTCCATGCTTGCATTACATCGGACCAGTCCATGGAGTAGTCCATTTTATCAAAATGGATCAGGTGGTCCAATTTTATTTGCAGGGTGCATACACACATATACATACATACATTAAACCATGATTTGTTTTAGCCATTGCCTGCAATTCCATTTACCTTAAGGGATACATTTATTTGAATATAATTGTCCATATTACAATCACTAACTCTTTCTCCCTCTCTTTCTCTTGCTTCACGTTTATCTGACTTTCCTTCGTGTATGAAAAGTTTTAACTTGATTCAGTTGCTATAGTTATACAATAGATGCTTGTATAACAAATACATACAAAAGATGCAATATAGAAAGACATTGAATCAATACTGACCATTAAATGACCTACATCACTTGAGAGTTAAGTTCTAAATGAGAGCTATGAACAATGACCGACCAATTTAGACATTAATTTAACTTAATTTTTCGTTACTACATTTTTTACGAGACTTTTGGCGTTTTTAAAAGTTTTCGACCTGGGGCCAAATAATGGCATTTGACATCGATTGATATTACAATTCAATAAAAATTGTACCCTGAATTTATCTTGATATAATTCTGAGAGATTTATTTAATTTGGAAATTATGTCACACCGAAAAAATTATTGTCAATTTGTTCTTAATTAAGCCATTAATCAAAAATTAAATCAGTTTTAATTAAAAATTTAATCAAGGGAATTAAGCGTTATCAACAACATTACTGCAGAAAGTTTTGTTTAGATCAGAAAATATTTAAATTGCTTTAATAATTTGTTTACTGGTGCAAATTTAATTAATTTTTTAATTAATATCACAAATTTTTTAATTGAAATTAATTTCGATGTTTTTCTGTATGCGCAGTTCCCTCTACACAGTACTTAAAAGGTCGAATGTTCCCGGTATAGAGTACTCAATGAAAGAATATCTGCCATTCCCTTTATTGAGCAGTTCTCTTGAGTCTGGGATCTCTCTATCCCGAGACTGCCGCATGTATGTATATTAAAATAAGAAAATTACTAACAAAAGTTTTAAAGGGGCCATTGTCGAAAATATCTTTGAAAATTTAAGATAAAATTTAGAACCACAGATTAATAAACAGATATATACAAAGTGACGTGTGAAAAAGGCCCAAATCAGTTGCGAACCAGCTTTCGAAGGAAAAGACAGAAAGCTTTTTTTGGTTGTGAGGTGGCAATGTGTACAAACCGGCCGCAACAATCAACACAAATGGCGTGATCAAAACAAAAATAACATGCATTAGTTCAACAAACGTTGTGTTTTGTGCAAAAAAATTTATTTAGTAATATTGTTTTGTTTTATAATGTTATTTACTTACTTAAATATTATTTACTCGTGTTGTTGTAAACTTAACGCTGGGTCTCCACGTAGCAATTTTTATTGATAAGTACAAGCAATAACGTCGGCAGAACAATGGAGCAATAATTGCTGACTATATTGCTGGAGAACACGTGAAATTGCTTTGCCATAAACAAGCGTACAGAGAAATGAAATGTCAGATAAATGACAACTGATTTTACAGCAGATTGCTAAGCAATAATTGCTCAAGCAATAAGAAGAGCAATCATTGCGCAATGGATTGCCACTCATGGCAATATGCGGTCTATACGTCGCAAATTTTATGGAGCAATCAAATTTGACGTTTGCCGCAATAAATATTGCTACGTGGAGACCCGGGGTAAAAGTTAATTTTTACCACAGTTTTGCAAATAAATCTCAACTTTATAAATTTGTGTTCATTGTATTGCGGCATAAAGAATGATGCAAAGAGAAATTAAAAAAGGGCAGCTTTCGAAGAAAGAGACAAGAAAAAACGTAAAATCTTCCGTCTCGTTCCATAATCTGTGTAATCTGTGTTCAGATCAATTAACTAGAAAGAAGAGTATTAATAGTATCGGCCATACAAAATAATTTCGGATATTTGCGGATATAAGACTTTTTAATTTAAGACAACAATATCCAATACAATCCCATATCCTACAATGCTTCATGGTGTAGGGTATAACTACTAAAGATGTCCATAATTTTCTATGAAAATGTGAAGCTGGACAGACCATCATTATACTAGCTGGATTGGATTGTTATTTAAAGGAATGTACGATTATACGAAGTATGTGCATATAAAGGAATTTAAAGATGAAGAGCTTGCATTGAAATTTATGAATGTGTTTTTGTAAGGTTTAAGTGCATACAAGTGTGTCTTAATGTCTGCACAGATATGGTCAAGTATTTTATGTTCTTTTATATTTATCCGGTATTTCTTGTATAACGGCCACAAATTTATAATGTCAAGTGATACTGTAAGCTGTTATTAAAGGAACACAGTTTAAAGTCGAAAACTACTGATGTCAGAAAATTTAGCTGCATGGAAAAAAATGTTTTTAAAACTTTATTTTATTTATTTTGTAAGCACTTAATAAGAGTTACTAACAAACGTCTGTTTGAGTAAGTCATTACAAGCGCAAATTTAAATACATATCATCACAGGTGGAAAGTGTTTTTATAAGTTTGTAATTTCTACAAAATTGATCTTAGACCCAAGTAAGTTCTATAAAGATGAGTTGCAAAGTTGATTTAATGATGTTTGTCTGTCCGTGTGTATATAAAACTGGAATTTCCAAGACCACAGATACGATTTGAACTAGAATGTTATGCATTTACATCTCATAATGGAATTGTTTGCTAATGAAATTCAGCCAGCTTCGAGGCTGTTGACGAAGGCCATTCTGGACGTCCAATTTTTAAATCACAAACAATACGAAAAACGCAGAAAAAATTATTGCCAAAATTAATTCAAACAAACGCTTGGTTTTGAAGATGATTAAATTTCTATACGTTTTTTTACTGCTTCTATTAACATTTCTATTTGATTTTTATTTTAGCAACAAAAATGGGGCAACTATACAAAATAAGATTTCAAGTTTTAAAAACTTTTGTATGAAATATTTAACGCACTTTAATGCGGTCGTTTTTTGTAATCTTTTTTTTTCGTTAGCAACATCACTGTATATGAAAAATATGAACAATTACAAAATACACTTATGCCCAATTTTCAGGATAGTATTTAAATCAATATTAAGTTAATTTTCATAACAAACTTAAATCGTATTTAAAACAGATTGGTTTTTTGAGTTTTATTTGAAAAGTCTTATTTAATTAAGATAAAAGTATGGTAGCACTACTAAATACAAAAAAATATAAAAAAGTGTATTTATTTACAAGGTGGTCTGAAAAAACAGCTGACTGTTAATACTTTGCCTGTTGTTGTAGTTGTATTGTTGTGATATTGAGGCCACCTTGCTAAAATATTACAATGGAAACTTAAGTTGAAATTAATGGTGTTTTCTTTTCTAAAAAATAATGATGGATTATAGTTGTGTAATATATTTATTAGGTTACACGAACCCTTACAAATTGATACATTTTTCTAAATTACAATGGAACTAAATAATAGCTACGTTTTACACTCAACACTAATGTGTATTTAGCGTGTTAAATATTGAATGCAAAGTTTGTACTTAAAGCGATATTCACCACGCTTGTAGCAATTTTCAACATTAAATTTTCTTACATTTCCAATAAGCGTTAACAGCACTGATTTTCAAAAATTACTGTCAGCTGTTGTTAAAAATTTTGCGACAAAAAAATATAATAAAAGTAAACAAACGAAAAACAAAATGTTTTTATATCCATCACAATATAACTAAAAATCACAATATGTATAACGCAAATTGTCCGCAAACACAAGAAAAAAAAAATACTTGCTTGCATAAAAAAGTACTTTACGCAGATGCAAAAAAGGGTATTATCTCACACTCAGTTATAACTGCGGGTAAAGCCTGGTACTCTGTTCAACATTTCAAGTGAAATGCTGTCAAAATGCATATGAAAAAAATAATGTTGATAGAGGGTGTGTGTGAAACGGTAGCAAAGTTCTATGGTGAAATGAAATTTATTTGTGGTAGAAAATTTTCATATTTGTGCTGTGTGAAATTGTAAAATTTTTGACAACGTAAAATTTTGACATAAAGAAAAAAACAATTACTAATAATTTTGTGGAAATTAATAAATTAAACAAACGTTTACCAATAATCATTTCAATTATGTTGGAAATGAGATCGTCCCAACTATTTGATGAATTCGTTCTGATATATTAACAATTTTTACAAAAAGTGTGGGCAAAAAATCGTATACATATTTAAATATTTACATCTTGTATAATTCTTTTTAATTTTTTTTGCCACTGGTACTGCTTCCATATTATTTTTTGTTTTGTTTAAACAAATTTGATGAAAAAAAACTATTTTGTGGTTGTCAAAAATTTCTACACTAATGTCAAAATTTATACTAGCCCCCAGGGTTAGTGAAATTTTATTCACCTCAATAGTGTCAAAATTTTACTTCCATGAGTACTTTGCTACCGTTTCACACACACCCAGAGTTGTATTCTGTTTATTTTGTGAAAAAGTTCCGAAATGTTTCTGGCAACATTTTTTTACAACTGCGAAATAAAAAAAAATTTAAGCAGAAGCAAAAAAGTATAAACTTAATATTGATTAAGAAATAAAAAATTAAAATAACACAACCGGTAACAGTTTTTTATCCATATTTACCTTTTTTTTTATAAAATTTTTTATTAAAAAAACTAATTTTAGTAAAATACATGTAGCGTTTGTTAACATACACGAAACAATGTAGCACACTTTGACGGAACAAAAACGTCAAATTGTACAAACTCGCAAGATTGGTAACATTGATAAATGTCAAAATTTTCATGTGGAATAATCAATGTTGCTCAACATTTTTCCCAAATTTGAACAGAGTACTAGGCTTAAGAAATGGAACAAATTTGCCATTTATTGTTGCAACATGTTTAGAAAGGAAAACGACAACTTCTCACATTTTTGTATATATTTTTAGAATGGAACAAAAACCAGCACGAATGGTAGCATATATGGAACATTATTGTCAGAAAAGAAAAGAAGTGTACTACATCGGTGACTTAAGTTTCACTTAAGTTTTTAGTGAAGAAGAGAATTTTGTATATAAAACAATTTTAAAAATAAATGTGTTTTAATATCAATCCTAAAAATTGGCCATTAGAGTAGGACTGCCATACGTCCTGGTTTTCCAGGATTGTCCTGGTTTTAGACTACTTGTTCTGTAGTGCGATTCACTAACTTTTATAACGATAATCGAATCGTTAAATTAAGTATAACGAAAATTTATCGAATATGCTATTCTGTAAAATTTTTAACGATATTCGCTGTCGTTTAAAGTCAGCTGTTACTTTAAGCAATTTTTTTGTCGTTATCTTAGCGACAATAATTTAGTTTGTGTTTATTTTATCGATAAAATGTTTTTTATGTTTAAAATAGCTTACATACATACAAAGATATGTATATTCATATGTATATGTATGAACAAAAACAAAATAATAAATTTAAAATTTGCAAAAAGAAAGCAAATTAAGAACAAAAATAAAATTCTAAATGTAAAATTCACAAAAAAAAAAATATAAAACCACAAATTAACCCTTCGTCTTACTTATGAGTCTGGCCAGACCTTTTTCAGTGCATTTTAAATGAAAAAATATGTGTAACAAGGGGGGTTAAGAACAATTTCATATGTTTTTATTTTATTCTCTTTTGTGCTTTTCGTTTTTTTTTTAACATTTTGTAGACAGAGATGTTACAAAAAAACAGCTGTGTACTATCGTTAAAAAAAATTACAGAATCACACTATCGTTACTGCAAGCGAATATAAATGTCGACAAATATTACGATTGTCGGATCGTTAAAAGTTAGTGAATCGCACCACTGGTGTCCTAGTCCACTATAAATTGTCCTGGTTTTTTGTACAGGTCAAGACAAAAAATTTGTTTTTTGCTGGTTTTAGTTGTTAAAAAAGTTTAAGATTTCTGTTATAACACTGCTGTCATAAGGCAATTGTATAAACAACTTTAATTAAATTCAACTGTTATCTGGTGTAAAAGTCGTTTAACTAAAAGCTTTCAATAATATTAGATGAGACTCGAACCTCTTTCAAATGTTGTTTCAACTAGTTGCTGTAAAAAGTTATACCGTGTAAACAACTTTTATAAGTAATCGAAAACCGACAACAAATTGCTTTCTCTAAAGCAGCCCATACACGTTTCAATTCAATTGTCAACTGAGTCGGCTGTTGTCCAAATCAAAGCGTGTGCGGCTTTGTCAATTGATGAGTTTTTTCAAGTTGAGTACTTAGTCTGCTCAATGGACTAAAGAAAGAAACTCGTTAAAGACTGAAACACTGGAGAGTATTATTCAATGTAAGTTTAATTTTAATATGACATGCTGCCTGTTTTAAAACTATATTAAAGACCGAAATTAAGTTCTAGAAAAAGTGCAATCTTCTGAACAGTATTATAGTTTAGAACATTTTAAGCTCCACTTTTTATTATTTTTCATCATTTTTATGTACATGAAGTACACGTTAATTTTTTTTATATATGAGGCTATCAGCGCAGAAGTTGTGTAACCCCAGATTACTTATTATGAGATAATGAGGAGTTAACACTACTCTTGCACTATAGTACTTGGTTTGCAAAACTATGTTTCTAGCGCCATCTGTTTTGGTTACAAACAGTTGGCTTACTTGACTATTGCACTGTAAAGAACAGTTCAAAGAACATTTATTACACCAGAACCGTAACCCAATTAAATTGTGGGTTAGGTTAGGTTAAGAAGGGTTGTGTGCCCACGGGCTCACCCCCACTCAGAGACCAATACGGTCCATTGTGAATCCCTTCAATGAAAGATAAGATAAGAGGAAGTGAAAAGTAGAGAAAAGGAAGTATGAGATAGACGGAAAATTAGAAAGTAGGACCAAATTGTGGGTTACACCACTTCTGCGCTAATAGCCTTATATATTGTTGGATTTAAAAATTTAAAATGGATGGTTTTTACATATACATACATATGTATTAAAAAAAATTTTTTGTTGGTGTAATTTTTTATCCATTTTTTCTATGTGTCCTGGTTGATAGGTTCAAACTTCTGGCAGCCATACATTAGAGTCTATTTTTGATCGCATTTAAAAAGTACAACAATAATAAAAATGATATAATAAAGTGACGAAGTTCGTTGTAAAAAACAACAATAAAAGTAGGAAGTTAACGAATCACTGTTTGTACAACAACAACACTATAAGAAAACAAAACAGAAGTTTTTGTTTGGTTTAAAGTTGATAAAAAGAATGAAAAACTCCCAAATTCTATTTGCTAAAATTGATGAGTTACGTTAAATTCTTAAAGTAGAATGATCACGAAAACTTTACAGGTAATGAACATTGGAATTTTTTCTTATGTTGCCAAGAAAAGGAATAGAGCCACAGTGGGTATAGCATGAAAACAAACAAGAAGAAAAAGAATGAAAAATTCCCAAATTCTATTTGCTAAAATTGATCAGTTAAATAAATCGAATTCTTAAAGTATAATGATTACGAAAACTATATCAGGTAATGATAATTGAAATTACTTCTTATATTGCCAAGAAAAGGAATAGAGCCACAGTGGGTATAGTATGAAAACAAACAAGAAGACAATAATTTCACTGAAAGAATTTTCTTCGCAATGCCAATGAATTTTGACATTAATCCCATGAAAAATTGCATTAAAAAGGAACCTTTGCAGCGCTTCGTTGGATCAATGAAACCTGTTTCATTAAAATGATTTAATGAAACATGACATTAGATCTATAAATATTATTCATTGGATGAATGCTTTCAATAAAGTAAAAAAATTTATTTTTTTTAATTATTTTTTTTTTTTTTTTTCTTATTTTATTTTTTTTTTTTTCTGTCTCTGGCGGGATTCGATCGCGTAACCTCGGTGCTGAAAGACTAGCTCACTACCAGCTAGTCTTCTATGTTTTTTACTCAATTAAGAGCGTAAATATGAGATTAAATTGTTAATAATAAAAATAACAACGTTGATTGAAAGTGGATTGAAAGTTTTTGTTTCATTATTATAATGACATTTTTATTGTCATAATGAAAATTTAAATTTATGAAGGCAATTATTGAAATATGTTGCTTATATAAAAAAATTTTATGATTTCATAAATTTAATGGCATACATGTAACATAAGATGTACGAAATTATTAAATCTTACATTTTTTAATTAACAATTAAACATTTTCTTAAGGAAACTATAATTTTGTATTAATTTATGAATATAGTTATGTTTGTATATTGTTTTTTTATGTTCCCAACTTAAATTTTATTTTTAACTTGGACAAACTTAAGTTTTCATATATCCAATGAAAATTTTTAACGTAATTACGAAATCCAATGAAGCGGTTTTTATGAAAATATTTCATTATAACTATGAAATTCCATTTAGACAATGAAAATTTTCATTTACCCAAGGAAATTTTTTTTATGAAAATGATTCATTAAATATATGAAGCATTTTTCTTTCAGTGTAGGAAAAGTAAGAAGTTAATAATTCATCTTCTTAATTCATCTTCTGCTTGCTTGATGCACGTCATTGCTCGTGGCTTGGTGTTAAAGCAAAAATTGTGTAAAGTTTTCGTAATTGATTCAGCAAAATAAGTTTCATGAAATTTATTTGAATTTTTATTAATTTTTTTTTTTTTTGAATCAGCAAAATTATTTGTTTTAAATATCAAAAACAAATTTAACCAATTACCACAATTATGTATTTGTTTGAAAAAATTTAAATTTTTTTAGTCAATAATTAAAATGCAAAAAAATTTTCATATATGCAAATTTGTTAATAACACCGATTTCAAATATAAAATGTTTGTTTTTACAAATTTTTTCTTTGAACTGGAAAAATAATTTTCTCTTTGAATGTTGTCCTCCAAGGCGTCAATATTTGCTGAATTATCAGAATAAAACCAGTCAAGTAGTCCCACAGGATACAATAACGAACGAATATAAACCCTTCCCACCTATGGTGAAAGGGTGTAGAAAAGAAGAAAATACATTTTCCCCATTTTAAATTTAAACCTGGATTTAAAATAAGGTAGAATATTTTTCTTGCATTATTTTAATGATACGCTTAAAAATATAGGAAGGTTTTTTTAACCTCTTTCAAGTCTTGGCAATAAATAAGCGACACATTTTGTAATTTCTTCATAAAGAACAAAAAAAAAAAAAAACACACCAAACCACGTAACACTTTTTTAACTATTTGTTTGTTCTTTTCTTGCCGGCGTGCAACGTTGGTGTGTGCGTATGTGTGTCAGGCTACAATGACGGTGAATATTTCTAAGAAACTTTTTGTATATTTTTAAAAAAAATATAATAACAATTGCAACAACACAGCCACTGACAGCACTAACAGCAATAACAAGGAAAACACATTTACACGCCTTCCGTTTCCTGTTCCTGTTGCTGTTGGTGTTTTGCTGTTGTTATTCTTCTTCTTTCTTTTTATTAAAACACCAACAGATCCGATGTATGTCTATAAAGTTTCTAGAAATGTTTTACTTGAAAATAAAAAAAGAAGTCAAGGCGTATAACTTTAAGAGGATAAATCCTTGGCTTAACATGAAAACTACAATAATTTCATTTTATTATAATCAGTCCTATAAATTGCCATCGCAATCATGTTATAGTTCCTTTGATTAAATTTTAATAACATGTTTTTATATAAAAAATCAATCAAAAGTGATCAGTGAATTTCATCGCTTTTGCCGCAGGACCTCTAGAAATTGAATTAAATGCGAATTTAGGTTTTCATATAAATAAAATCAATTTTTTAAGTGAACCATCGAATTTTGGTAGTAATGACAGATTTTTATCCTTTTTGGTTTAGGACCTCTAGTTACCGAAATAAATGCGATTTCTTTATAATAAAACTAGCTGACCAGGCCCGCGTTGCTGGCCCTAATCAAACATTAGTGTTGTATTACCACACGATTTAAATTGAGCTTTAAACGAAATTAACGGCCTTTAAATAAAAATCCATGGAATACCTATCATTAAGTTTTACAGAATAACTTACATATAGTGTAGATATGGGCTCAATAAAAAAAGAAACGCATTTATTTAAGGCAAATTGGAAATCACATTTATTTATTACTTCTTCTTAAGGCCAGCCGATAGACAATGTTTTTTGGTTTTTTATTTGGTGTAAAAACGTATAAATTTTTTGGCGTGCTAACTCGGGAGCAAGCCACATACAACTGGCCGTCTAAGCCAGCAATAGTCTATGATTGGTCCTGTGCTTTGCTTATGGTAACAGCAAAGGCAAGACGCAAAGGGAATTGGAGCCGGTTGAATTGGAATGGTAAATCGTTGGAAATCATCGGAATTCGTGGATTTCGAAAGTTTTAAAATTTTGATATTCGATCATTATTAACAAAGGTTTTTTTAAATATCTTCGGAACTACATAACCGATTTAAGAGTAAAAAATAAAATAAAATAAAAAAGCAAAAAAAAATAAATATATCGTCGCAGGAATTAAAGAACGCTGTAACTGACAAAAAGTCGAAAATACGTTTTTTGCATCATTTTTATCAGAAAAAAATACTGCGTCGATTTGTTCCGTTTCCATATTTGTATGATTAAATAAAATTCACTTACGCAAAAAAAAATCGTTTGCTCTAAGCCGCAGAATCGCCGGGAATAATAGACTTGAGAGGAAATGTTTAGAGTCTATATATAAAGCGAGACTAAATAAAAATACATTTTTAAAATCATGTTCCTAAGTTATTTAGTTTTTGTGATACGAACTTTTTTTCTACTTTCTTTCATACAGGTTTTTTGGCTCTGGTGAACATTTTATGTTTTGTCAGTTACAGCGTTCTTTAATTACTGCAACGATATGTATATGTCATTGATGGTGCAATATGAAAAATGGATTTTGCCACGCCCCTCCGCCCGCAGACTGAAAATCTGGCTTCACAGTGTCACCCGCCTGAATATTCTGAAGATTCCCTGAAAATTTCATCAAAATTGGCAAAGCCATTTTGGAGTCCATACGTTACATACATACATACACACATCCTGTTTTATATATGTGACGCGAAAAATAGAAAGGGACCTAAAGGTTTTGCCATTTTAAAGATTTAAATACGTGTATCTTTTTTGTACCATCACTGGGCGTGTTGGTATTGGTCTCATTTGAAAGCGACACATCTCAACCTTGTTGGTCAACCTTGAAAACGCGCGCAGGTCGTCCCTACCTGTTGTTTTGTTTAGTTGGTTTTTACTGTTCCCTTTACCTTACTGGTCCCTTTCTCTATGCGCTGTCACATATAACATATATAGATATTCTTAAACAAATCAATTTTTATAAGTAAAATATCGAATTTTGATTGTGATCGCGGATTTTCATACTTTCTGCTATATGACCTCTAGTTAACGAAATAAATAAGATTTTATGTTTTTACATGAATAACATAATTCTTTTAAATATTATGTCGAATTTGGTAGTGATCACAGATTTTAATCTTTTTTGCTCTAGGAGGCAGTTCTAGTAAAGAGATTTAGCAGAGAAAATGTAGCAGAGTAGCAGTTCCAACATTGGCTAAACACTGACAAGCAAGCCTGTGAATAAAGCGATAAGAAAATTATAATATAAGTACCTTTAGTTTAAGCCTTCCTTATTAAAAATTTCAAGGCAGGCTACGAGAATAATTTCCTGCCAAAAATAGCAACTCAATGACAAAGAGGGAAAGGTAAGGTTACGTTACATTGGCAGCCGTAAGCCAGAGCAGCCCACGAGGGTCCATTAACTAGTTCCTATTGTGTAACCATCTTACACCCCCTCCCAAGGTTCTTATGTTACCTGGCTGCTAATGTTCTCACTCAGCCAAGCGGTTGATTCAATATAGAAGTGGATCCTGTTCAAATCAATATTAGAGAGACAGGTTTTGTCCCTAACGGTTCTTTGACAATACAGTTCAAGTCTTAAATCTCCGAATGCCGGACAATGACAGAGAAGATGTTACGTTAACTCTTCCTCCTCCTCGTCGCCGCAACTTCTATATAAGTCATTGTTAGTGAGCCCTAGCCTTTGGACATGCTTCCAAATGGGCTGGTGGCCAGTTTTAACTGCAACTAGGTTCCCAAAACGATGTCTGAACAGCTGTAATGCCCACCGAGTTTTTTTTCATTTTTGAGGGGCCATCTTTTCCTTGTTTCCCCACGGCTAGTTTCACCAAACCAGCACTGGCGGACAATAAGATGAAACTTCTGCGCAATAAGTTGCCTACTCCTTGGGAGTGACCAATATTATATGTTGGACCGTTTCGGTTTAAGATGGTGCTGCATGCGCCAACGAGTCCGCCAAGTAGTTTCCATTGATGTGCCACAAAAGAGGGAAAGTTATCAAAAAGAAGGAAGGGCCTTTAACAACATCATCAATTTGGCGACTCTCTTTCAATATTGCTAGAGGATGCTTACCAATGGCTCTGGAAAGTACTAAAGTTGACCACATTACTCCTGGGGATTAGAAATCCATCAAGTCCAAATTAAAAAGGCACTTAATTGATAACGTTTGTAGAAGAGATTGATACATTCAATGGAATTTAATAAGGTGAATCAACTGTTAGGACTTATTTTCAAAAAAAATGTTTAAGAAAGTGTAACGCTAGATGGGATGTCTTGAAGCTAAGGTTCATTCTTGTAAGGAAATTCCAATTAGACCACGTGCAATAATGTGCTGCCGAGCCTCAGTGTCCCGACGAATGAGTTGTTTGTCTTCCTAACAGAGCAGTAGGGTGGACACTGGAAAGAGCAGGTATCATAATCATACAGTAAAAGGTCTTTGGCGTTAAGGATTCCGCTGATGCTTTAGTTAATTGGGTTAACGCTACCAACACCCTGCTGCTTTTAGAACCTTTTAACAACGTAGCTACAAATTAAAATTAAAGAGCCGCCTTAAAAATTTTATAAATGTTCTTTAAGCTGGCGAAAATCCCGATCTATTTGTGATCCAGAAAACTTAGAATACTTTTTCGTTACACGTTAACGAAGCAACTTTATATCTTTTTAAGCTGATTTCGTGTTACTGACTTTTCGCCGTACAGTTTTTATTTAAGCAATCATGTAAATCTCATCTTAAAAAATCTTTCTGTCCTTAAAGTTTCTTTTGTTAAATTCTTTTATTTTTTCTTATTTCTCAGGGAAATCACAAAAAAAAATTGTGCGCATTTTATAATGAAGCATGAAAAGTTTGCGGTAAATTGTTGAAGAAAACATATTTTTAAGAAATGTTTACAAATATAAACTTTTTTGCTTCAAAAGAAACAGAATAAAAAATAGAAAAAAGTAAATATGTACGTACTTACATAAGAATATACTGAAATCATGTTAAAAAGGTGCAAACTTTCTAATAAAAAATAAAATCTAAGGCATTTAAAAGAAACAAGTAAGAGTTCCATAATCGGCTATGCGGAATCTTATATGCCCTTTACCATGGTGCGATAAAAATAGAATGTTATAAAAATACCGTTCTTACGATTTAAATAAATCTTTCTTGGACCACGCTTACTTCAACAATCCCGCCCACATTTTATTGGATGTTGCCTTGATAACCAAGTTGCTTTTAACTAATTAGGAAATTTTGGTTCTTGCCGTTCTCCAGATACGCAGGCATCTTTAATGTCCCGCCCACATTTTGTTGGATATTGTGTGTTGATAACCAAGATGTCTCTACCTTATTCACCAAACTTTGGCCCTTGCCGTTCTCCAGATATACAGAAAAAAAACATAACAAGTCCAAATCATATCTGGGGCTGTCGAAAAACCTAGTTCAACAGACAGAGGGACATCGTTAAGTCACCTTCGCTCCTCATAAGGACCCAGAATGTATATACTTTATAGGGTGTTAGATCAATATTGTAGACAAGGCAAAATGAATAACTAACTTCATGACATTTTTAATATTTCGGCTCCAAAGAAATGATCCACGACTTGAATTTTTTTTATTTGCGAAAAAAATATGCCGCCAAAAAGTCGTGGATCATTTCTTTTTTACTTTCTTTAGTCCTATTTTCATCCATACATGATCTAGAAACTAAATTCGCTATCATATTAGAGTTACTTCAAAATTGCATTTACATACATATATTCCAGAGCACCTTGTAAAATGCATCTTATTTGCAAAAATCTAAATTATTTACATACAAAGATGATATACTCGCCAATAGATAAAATTTGATACCCATATTGCCCTATTTAAAACGAAGGGTTACCACCCCATTGCATTTTTGTCAAAACGCGAACTAGCACGAATTTTAAAAAAAGCTGAGACACGTATTTAATTAAATCGACTAAAGATTAAAATATGTTAATTTGTTACTTTTATTACAAACAACCCCGAACAAAAAATTCAAAAACCCGTTTTATTATACAGAAAACCCTTAAAAAAAGGACATGGATGATCGTCCTTGGACAAATTGTATATGCAGTTGGACGCGCCTTAAAAAAAACCTTTCTTACGATACCCAACTTGTATATGTTGGTAAGAAAACAAAAACTTAAATTAACAAAACATGCAAAAATATACCCATTTTCAAACTGGTCCAGCTCACGAGAGGCCAAAGCTGGAGCCGAAATATTTAAAATGTCTTCTTAAAAGAGACCAAGGTTCATTTTTAGGAGGGTACATCGAGCACGAATTTTGCTTCCATACAACTTGAGTCGCTCTAATAAACATACGTTTGTAAAAAAGGTATATATAAAAAGTTAAGTGTTGTTTCATTTTCTATATTGGAGATCTAATATGTACATGAAACCTATTCAGTCTTCTAATTTCATTTGTAACGAAATACCTATTCCTTAATGTTTTAGACTGATAGCCCTTCAATATCACCTTTAATCAAAGGCATTTGTGAAAGGCCTTTTATGAGCCATTAATTGAAAGGCCTTTTAACATTTCTTTCTTAAAAACCCTTCAAGATAACCTTTTTTCTAAGGCCTTTTGACAGTCATTCTCTGGAAAGCCTTCTAAGAGCCATTTATTTTAATGCCTTTAAGAAGCTCTGGCGAAAGAAAGGAAAGTGGAAGGCCTTCTACGCAATGACAACGCGTGTAAAAAAGATATGAGTATGGAATGGAGCGAGAAGGCCTTGTTTATCCAAAATAAGGGGTACAGAGGCCTTCTAGAAGGCCTCCGTACTCCTTCTTTTTCCCGCTGGGATATTAACACAACACTTTTTCTATAATTCTGCGGCATTTTGACAAAATATCTTAAGTCTAGATAAGAAAGCAAAAATTTAAAAAAAAAATTCGTTGAAAATAATATTTTGTGCCGGTTTACACACGTCAAGTTTGAGTCGTCAAGTCTTGAGCTTTTAGGAGAGAAGGGGAAAGAGAATGCCATTTCATTTCCCCTCTCTCCTAAAAACTCAAGACTTGACGAGTCAAACTTGACGTGTGTGAACCAGCACTTTTATTAAATAATCAAATAAATCAATAACCTGTTCATCGATTTCGAATGAAGACTTCGTTCGCTTATGTTACATGTGAAACAAAAACAATATTTTGTAATTTGTTTTTCTTTTGAATGTAAGTTAAGCGAACGAAGTCTTCGTTCGGAAATAAGTGAACAGGCAGCAAAATTAAAGAAAATTTCGTTTATAATGAAAAATTTTAAACACTTAAACAAAAATATTTTTTGAATGTAAATTCGTATGATTAACAACATTTTTTTAACGTTTTAAATTTGTCTTACTGAGCTACCTAAATAAGAGCGGCAAGCGTCTGTTTTATGTCAAAACGTTTTATTTTCACACAATTTATACGAAACAAACCTTAAGAATACAAATTTAACACCACCCGGCCGGAAAATCTTATTTGATAGATCGCTTGTTCTTTTTATTTTATTGAAAATGTATTGCCAGTAGAATTTTCATGTTTGAAAAAACGCTTGCCGCTCTTGTTTAGGTAGCTCAGTACGCTTGCCGCTCTTGTTTAGGTAGCTCAGTTAGGATGTTTTGTCAAAATGCCACAGTATTTATTTAGTCGTGTTGGATATTTTTTGTAAATACCTCAAAAAAATATTTAAAATTTTTTTAACAAATTTAACAAAACCAAGCTAATTAAATAGCAATGTTACCAATTTATGGCAAAGAATTTAGAAAATGTTGTCAAGTGAAATTGTTATATTTCCTGTTTCCGTCTACTTAATCCTTATGTACCACAACATGTTCAGACAACCAATGCCTACAATACATACACATAAATAAATAAACTGCAATAGTATAAACAGATTTAAAAGCATCATATCGAGTCGTAACCTCAATAATAGCTTAAGTGACAAAAACTTGACAGGAGAAGGTTTTTTTTGTATTATATTTTGTTTAAATCCAGTTTATGCAAACAAAATTTGTAGGAAGGTTCTGTTTTATGCAGTGCTACTTTGTTGAAGAACAAATTAGCAGGATAACGGCTATTTTTGGAGCTTGAACTTTTTCCGCCGTCACTCTGATGAACTACTTAAAAAGATTGTAGCGGTTGAGATAAAATACTCTAACACTTTACACAGAAAAAAATTTTGCACCAGTTAAAGCATTAATCTAAAACAAAATCAGTTTTAATTAAAAATGTAATCAAGTTAATTAAACGTTTAATTGATATTACATATTTATTTGCTTACTGATTCAAATTAATATTGTTAATTAAACGTTTAATACACTGGATTAAAAGTTTAATTCACTTGATTAAACGTTTAATTCACTTGATTAACTTTTTAATTATAACAGATTTTATTTTTAATTAATGCTTTTACTGGTGCAACATTTTTTTATGTGTTGTGCTCCTTAAACCAAACCGAATAATGCTATTGTAATTAAATTGTGTGTCTCATAATTCCATAAGCCGAAAACATCACACCGCCGAATTTTGTGCAAATCGGTCTATAATAAGCTTTATATGGCTTGGTATACCACAATTCAATTTTGTGATAATTGGTCTATAATTGGCAATTGGCCTAATAAAAAGCGGTCTTCGGAAACGACTTAAAAACAAAGAAAACGCTTACAAATTCTAATACAGGAATAAAATTTGGTTTAATTCAGTTTCTCTAATACTAGAAATCACTCTACTAAATTTTATGATGATCGGTCCATAAATTACTACAGGCCCACTATAAAATACCCTCTATAAAAGAACTTTAATGCAAAACGAATCAGGATACTTTATTGAAATAAGATCCAATTATGTTTCATATTAATAGAAATAAAATTATAAAACTTTATTAAAGTATTTTTTGGGAATGCAAAATGTTTAATTAACAAGATTTTTAGTTTTTCTCAAATCTTTGGATGAAGTTTCCTGATGATCTGGCCTTAGCAACCAGTGAAATGCGCATAGGAATAGCTTATCTCATCAACAATAAATGTCAGTGTTTTATCAAGAATAAAAATTGGGAATTAAAATCTTGTTAATTATAAAACTTTGTAATAATCGTCTCTTTGTTTAACATAAGTCGCATATAAAGAAAACTTTCGGAATTAAACTTAATAAAACTTAAACATTTTAATCATAGATCCCTTATAAAGTTTTCTATAATATTGAGCCCTTCCCGTAGAAAAAGCTTAAGCGACAAATAAACAACTAAAGGTGCTATCAGACGGAATGTATTTTACATATGTACTGTCAAATTTTCCATCTGTAAAAGTTGTACACATCGTGTGATACATATGAAACTTTGCATGTGTAAAATACATGTGGAAATACATATGTAAATTTTTCGATTAGAACACGCTCTATTTTCCTGTGGCAAACATAAACAAAACAGCTGGTTTGTTTTGAAACGTAAACAAAAGTCAGCTTTTGTTTACATTTATAGGTTATGTCATAAGGAAAAACATAAGCAAAAATTATGAATCGTATGTAAAATAGAAATTTTGACATACATACGGAATGACATATGGGAAAGAAAAATGACAGTACATATGTAAAATACATCCCGTCTGATAGCACCTTTAATAGGAAAAGGTGTTTTATATTTAATTTTATAAAAAAGTTGTATGAAGGTTGTCGCTTAAACTAAAATTGTTTTTTATATTAAGTGGTAACTGTATCTTATGTTACCATGACATTTAAGGAGAAGATGCAAGTGTTGTTTGGCACTAAACTCATTTATAAAAAAAAGAAACGAAAATTGAAAATGATGTCGCTTAAGCTATTTTTGTTGTAATTGCTCGATATTCTAACTCTCGGTGGATGGATCAAAGATTCAGCACAGTCGAATACAGAACTTTTACTTGTTTTTATAATATTTGTGGAGTATTTTAGCTTAAGCGACAAGCCAATGTCACAAAAAAAAAACAAGCAAACCATTAAAGTGCACTTCAGCTTAGATTGTATTTTGTTATAAATTCGTAACCGCACCTTGTGTTACCCTTAAATTTTAAGAACGAAAATTTAAAATTATGTCGCTTAAGCTATTTTTAAAGCTAAGGCTCCGTAAACAAGGATAGATTGATAAGTAACCAAGAAAACAGCCTTAGAAAATAACATAAATTTTAAATAACCAAATCCATTTCAAAACCCAAACAAAAAATATTTACAAAAGTAGTGCACTGGTTCCTTTAAAGGGAGTCAACTCGAAATTTACAAAAATTTTCACGCTGTAAAAAAACTTAGATCAATTTCTCTAGTCTTTGGGATATAAGAGTACATAAAAAAATCTGTAAATTATGAGTTAACCCCCTTTAAAGGAACCGGTGCGATATGTAGAGTAACTAGTTGAGACAAAAATTTTTCGTCGTAGCCTATTCTTATAAGAGGGTCTTCATTTATAAATTTTTAATACAAAAAAAAAGATTATTCCGATGAGTAACAGTGTGAAAATTTAACCGGTTTTAAAAATGTAATCTATAAGAATTTTTAAAGCACATTTGTAAAGCTTCCAAGAGAAATAATATATCGAACTTCTGTATATTTACACTAGCTGTTAAGCCTGTCCCTGTCAGGCAGGATGAATAACTACTTTAAGGTAAGGCCCAACGGTAATACCATCTGATGGCAATTCATAGCTTGAAAATGTTAATTTTTCCACACCATTTTTTCTCTCAATTCTCCGCCCGTAGTATAAAAAATCTTAGATCCGATTTCATCAGGTAGAGCAACATGTTGCAAACATAAGCTAAACATGTTGCCCTACACAAATTTGCGATAAAATATGTCAAAACTAGGTACTTTCACTTGATCGGGAATTAAACACGAATTTGTCCCTGGATTTTCATGAAATTAAATTTATTTATTTCTAAAAGATGCAGCTTTATAATTAAGTACTAAAACTGTGAAGTTTTTGTTGATTTCAATTTCTTATGAATTTTTTGAGTTAAAAAATGTTTGTCGTGCATAATTCCCAATTTTTATTTTTGATAAAAACACTGAAATTTAATGTTGGTGGGATAAGCTATTCCTATGCTCTTTTCAGCAAACTTCATCCAAAGGTTTTTAGAAAAACTAAAGATATTATAAAAATAAAACTGTTAAGCGAATAAGAATTATAAGCAACATTTTTACTTGTAACAATATCAAATCTTGAAAAAAAAACAACAACAATAGACAGTGAGTTTATCTTTTCTTGCAATAGAATTTGAAAT
Source organism: Pollenia angustigena (assembly GCA_930367215.1). Lineage (NCBI taxonomy): Eukaryota > Metazoa > Arthropoda > Insecta > Diptera > Polleniidae > Pollenia > Pollenia angustigena. The sequence goes on from OV884060.1 coordinate 19,025,412, forward strand.
AATTATGATTTTTGTCGTAACGTGACAATAGCGGACCAAAAAAAAAATATAGTATTTATTCAGGGAATTTTCGCTTGTTGCATAGTTTTATTGACATTCTAAAGGCCATGTCATATACATTTAAAGCATCCATTATTACATTAATCCCTTATAACTAAAAAGCCCTTGGGGGAGGTTATTACAATTGCAACAAACGAATTTAATGTAATCTTCGATTATGCCACGATAGCGAAAATTCGCAAAAACCATTCAACCAAAATGTAACTGCCAACTAACAAAACCAACATACAAACGATCAACTAAAAATCGAAAAGTAACAACAATTTCCATAACAGTAAAAAATGTTCGAATTCTTATAGTCATACTACGTATAAACATACAAACATATACGTAGGTACTTACGTACCAGCAACAAAAACATATAAATTTTGCAACAAATACCGTCAATAATGTTTTGAGCTACAAGCGATATTGTTGTATGTATATTTTGTATATATTTCATGTCAATATTTTATTATTGGAAAATGGATTTTATAAAGTTTTTCCCGCAGAGCATTAGGAAATTTAAAGGAAAGAACGTTATAATAACAAACCACAATAAGTAACAGCAACCAACAACAAACAGAACAATAACAATAAAAAATGGAAAAATAAGATGATACAACCAACCATTGAAAACATAACGCAAGATGAAGACGATGCTGATGCTGTTGCTGCTTATGATGATGATATTGAAAATATTAAAGAGTGTCGTAGGAAAAATGTATCGTGTATTTTAGGAAAATAGTCAACAAGATATTGCTGTATTTGTTAAATGCATATATAAATTTGGTAAATACAACTGCGGGGAACTAAGACGCGCGTACATTTATTATTTGCACGAAATAGTTGTCGTCCTTGAAAGAATGAAATTATAAAAAAATAAAAAAAAAATTATATCTGAACTGAAATGATATCATCAAATGATTTTTTCTCTGATATCGAGTCACACTTATTGAGTTGGATTTTTTAGCTTATTAGCAGGACTTAAAGTTGGTTCGAAAAGTTGCCACTAAGCTGTCCAATAAAGGAACAGACACTAATAAATCTTGAATATCGGATAACAAGGCCTTTAAGGCAATCTTTCTCGGTGCTAAAGAAATATTTAATAGTCACATAACAGTTCAAAAGGGTGGGCGAATTTAAGTTGAATCTTAAAGCCTCCTTCTAGCTAAGCAGAATAAACTGCTTTTAAATTTTGCTTTAAATTTTTTAGTTTTTGAATTCTTTTACAAACCTGTTGATGTCATTCCTTTTACCAAACATCTCCGTAAATAGCTGTATTATATTTAACAATATTTGTGGTTTTATAACTTTATAGTTTTTGGTATTTTAAACGAAGGTTTATTTACGACCATTTGACGTTTCTGTGTGTATTTATTTCGTAAGTAGATATGTTTATTGTTGAGTGTAGATTTCCTTTTAGTTGGTTTATTTGTAGTTTTTTTTTCCTAATACTTATTCTTCTTTCCGGCAAATGTTGTGTACATTTCTTAAGTTGTTGTGACGATGACTGCTGAATGATATGAAATGTCATACACAACCAAAAAAATAGAGTCTATATTGATTTTATCATTCAGTTTGTAACGCAATGGAGTATTCATTAGAGATCCTATAATAAATAGTATTTAAATTAATGTATTTTGCGAACTTTTAACATTTAATTTAGATCTAGCCATGTCCGTCCACCTGTTTGTAAAAGCTCTACAAAGCTCGCAATTAGGGATTAAGAAAGGAAAAGTTTTAAAACAACAAATTTGTTTAGCATAAAAAATTACTCCTTTGGTCCTTCCGGTTTTAAGATTTGGAACACTTGTGTTATGAAGAAGATTATTCAATAATAAAAATAGACCAAACCTATCTTTCATACAAAAAGCCTCCAAAATAGCAGCCTTATCAAGAAAAAAGTTTATGAAATGTTTGTTTAACGAGATTTCTGTAAAAATTTGCAACATTTCGCCCTACGCCATGTGGGATAAGCTTTAGTTTAAAAAATTGTATCTACATACATACATAATTAATAAAGGCCATCATGATACACTATCACACAAGTCGTACGTATTTTGACGAATCACACAAGTCTTAAGTCTTAAGACGAAATTGCATCTCTGATCAAATTATTGATTGAACATTTTCAAACAACAACAACTTACCACGACAGGGTAGTATTTTACTTAAAACACGTACGACTTGTGTAATAGTGTATCATGTCCTTAAGAGGTGTTTTTCAAGAGTCATAAAACTTTTTTAAAAAAATGGAATAATCAAAATTTTGGCTTGATTAGTTTATCAGCATAAACCAGAGAGTTGTCGCACTCCCACAAAAGGCAGTCCAAAGGTGTAAAATCACACCAATTAAAAAGTCAATTTCTTTGTTTGGTTACCAAACGTTTGGATCAACAAACTGATGGTTTCACACGCTGTATGGCATGTCCACATGCCAACTTGTTTGAACCACTTCTCCTCCAAACGATTTGCAATAATATGAGGAATACAAAAATCGCAAATCATTTGCCCGTACAGTTCGCGATTCACGATAATGTTTGCACCGGTCTCAGATTTAAACACAAATGGGCCAATAAACCATCTAAGCCGCACTAAACGGGGAATTTTTTTTTTTTTTTTTTTGTTATAAAGTCTCAAAATTCGCATGAAATGACGATTATGCTTATTTACGTACTCGTTTAGCCAAAAATAGGCCTTATCGCTGAAGATAATTTGACGATAAAAATCTGGTTCAACTTCCAGTTGATTCTCAGCCCATTGACCGAACACACAACGCAATTGATGGTCCTCTGGCTTTAGTTCTTTCATCTGTTTCATCTTATATGGATGAAGGCGAAGATCTTTCCTCAAAATTTTCCAAGTAGTCGAAGGGCAGAGACCAAGTTGCTGATTACAGTGTCAGATTAATAAATTCGAGCTATCGCCGCTGTAAACGTGAGTGCGATAGAGGACACTCACGTCTGCAGCGGTGATGGTTTCTTCTGTATGCACGGCACGGACTCGATTTGGATGAATAATATCCAAAAGAGTAGCTGCCTGTTTTTAGAAGTGACTTGTTTAACTAACATTTAAAACAAAATTTTTCACTTTTGTATTCGCGTTCTTAAAACAGGCCGTGTATTTGGTCATAAATCGTTCCCTAGTATTTCTTATTAGCCGCTCAAATGGACGATTATGTCTGTGGCAATAAATAATAATAGCTTAAGTTGACATAAGTGCTTTTTCATTTTATTACATATTCTTATTCTCTTCTTCAAGAATTATCAATCAGCTAAATTTCAAGTATAAAATGCCACCTATATATGTAAAAGAGTTGCGTGAGTAACTGACTGACTGATTCATTATCGCCCAGCCTAAACCGCTGACCCTAGAAACTTAAAATTTGGACTAGCGGTTGTTCACTCCCCAAATCTTATGGGGCAAAAAAAGGTGAAAACGGGAAATCTTGCAAAACCTTATATATCCAAAACTAAAAGAGATGCAAAATAAATGTAATACTTTTTGTTGTTCTTTAGAAAAATAAGCGGAAATGTCTGGTACTTTTTTGAAATTTGGCCCTGTTAGGGAGTAAACTGGTAAAATCGGAATTTTAGTACTTTTTTGCCACCCCATCTATCTTTTGAACCAATAAACATAGAAACAAAGTTAATACCAAATTCGAAACTTATTAAAAAAATACGTATACGAATTTGGTACTTTTTCGAAATTCGAACATTTAAGGGATGAAAATTGTAACTATTTTTGGTAATTTTTTTGTAAAACATTTTCCTCCATTCATTGATATATTCGTACTAAATTATAGGCTGCCACTACAATACTGAAATTTTTGATACTTTAATGGGGGAAAAATATAGTACCCAAAAAAGGAAATAAATATGGTTCTACTAAAGTAGCGGGTTAAATGCTAGAATTTAAACAAGTTTAAACCTAGAAAAATAAACTTTGGCATAAAAATATGTCCACGAAGAAAAAGGAGACTCTAACGAAGAAGCGGGTATATGATAACTATTAATAAAAATATACGCACATACCTTTTAACTGATGCAACAGCACACACAATTTATTTTAGACAAAACCCTTAATATCTCAAAACACGAAATTTCGACTTAAGCCATTATTATTTATTGCCACAGATATACACCGTTAACTTGACGAAGTACTCGATAAGTTTGGCGAACAGAGCAAGAATTTTGGATATAAATTTCTTGTAAACGTTGTTCTGGTATACGCAAAAAAATCTAAAAGATCGAAAACTCTGTCATTTTAAAAACATGCCTTTCAAAGAATGTTTGAAGTTGAAAATAATTAAGTTAAAAGATTCCGGAATATGACTTTTGACACGATATCGGTCACACAGAATGAGCCAAGGCAGTGTCAAAATTTGTTCAAAATATTTCTAAATTAGATTATATTTATCCAGTTCCTCACATAGCTCCTATGCTAATGTATCGCTCCGATTTAAAGTTTTAAAAGGATGCGGGCTACAACATTTTGCTGCAAATATCTCTTTTATGTATTTTTTTTTTTTGGTTTGCATTGAATATGGGACAAATCGATTCTTTATTTTTCTAGCCCCCATAAAAATCCCCCTTAAAAAATTTTTGTAATACAATTTTCTGTCGCTTGATTTGAACAAATAATGGTGGTGGGTATTTTAGATTCGGCATGGCCGAATATATTCCTCTTTTATGTTAAATGTTTAAAATTGTTGGTGGAAATTAGTGTCATAAATTCAATGTTTTATTGATAAAAATTATGGTGTGGAAATATTAATATATATAATACAATAAACTTCATTAGAAACTTGAAAATGCGGGGAATTCTACACAAAGGAACAGGTTCGGAAGGTTCGCTTTTTGGTGCAGGATGAATGAAGTATCCTGCAGGCGGAAATATCTGCAATCAAGCAGGCGGCTAACTTGCTAAGTTTTTATGGTTAATAAAGGGATATATATTAACTTATAGCAAGACTGCCATTGCAGCCCCAACAGGTGTCTATACAACATCTAGGCTAAGTGCAGAATGTCGGATATCTTAAAATAAGATTTCGAAGCATTCAAAAGTAAGGCTAACGTAGATACCAGGGCATACGGACTGCTGGGATAACCAAATAGCAGATACGCTTGCCAAACAGGGAGGTGGTTAGGATAACAGATTTGTAGATCATTTTGTGTTCTTCCCACGGCCTCATTGTACGTCACTTATTCGGACTGCCGGGATAACCAAATAGAAGATAAGCTTGCCAAAAAGGGAGGTCGTCAGGATGACAGATTTGTAGATAATTTCGTTTTCTTCCCATGGCTTCACTTTAAGTCACTTATTCAGCGGGAGTCTTATAGTTTTGCAAAGATCGGGTGTATACCAGAGAATTTTTAATACGTATAACCTATTCATCTGCCACCGAGCACGAGTACAGGCAGGTATGACTACCAATAAGTATGAATATGAATAAGTTTGTATATCGACCGGTATGAGTATGAACAAACAGGCATGCTTATGGATAATCCTTTGAATGCGTATGAGTATAGGCATGTATCGATGAGTATCGACAAGTAACTTCAACAATTTGTATGGCTTTTTTAAAGAAAGCAGTGTTGCCACGACCTAAAAATTTTTGATGCAGAAAACATATGTATGTTATGTTATTTTAAGTATCTTCCAAAACTAGCAAAACAAATACTGCACTGATTAAATTTGATTTTTATTAATTTATGTTAAAGTTATACTAAAACATAAATAAAGAGGTTTTTTTATAAAAATAATTAAAAAATGAAGCTATCAACTATTTTGGGATCTTTTCTGTTTCTTTTTTTATGTTTCCAGCTAAAGAGAAATCTTAATCTATTTCGAAATTTCGTCAAATTCTTGATTCTTATTAAGACAACCGTGGATACTTTGTGGAGTTGTTTTTCCACCATAGCATGATGTCGACGTCTTCTTTAAGGCTAAAATTTTCCTTGGCATACTGATTGACTTCAGCAATTAAATTTTTAACCATTTTAAACGCCTTAAAAATGCAATTGGCAACATATAAACTTCTCAAACTCGTAATATGTATGAATGTATTTACCTGTGATATCTCATTTCTTAACTGCGAATATGAATATTCGATGTTTTTTTTTTTTTTTTTATTACTTTTTCTGGTTTTATTAAGAACGATTTAAACAACACGACGTTTTTTAATTTGCATCCATTTAGTCATTTTTTAGATTTTCTTATATAAGAACGCAAATCTTTATATTCCAGAAAGTCAATAATCGTTTTTCAATAATATTTTGTTTAATTGTACTCAACCGATTTTGAAAAAACGTATTTATTTGTGATTCAGCAATTTGGAAAAAAAAATCTGGTAACATTTATGAAAAAAATTAACAAAATAAAAAATGTTTGCAGTCAATGATATAACTATGGGTGTATCTGGATATATGCGAGTATGAAACACAATAAGTATGATAACATACATGAATGAAATCAAATGCGCATGGATATACACAAGTATGAGAATAAACAGATATGAGTACGCACACGTATTGAAAATTGTCGATATGTGCTAGAGTACTTTAATTTTTTTTTATACCCATTGACTTTCTCTGGTGTATACGTGAATCTAATTGCTCTTTAGAGCTCCAGGAGTTTGTAGCCTCGCTATAATGAACGAATGGGATATTCTGTGCTGTGGACTAAATCGAAACAAATAACTGGGCACAGGCAGGTAAGGACTCATGCGAGTGGAACGGGGCTGTAATTAAATGACTACTGCAGAATTTGTCATAAAGAGAAGGAAGATAAAACTGTGTATAATTTTCTTTATAAATATCCTGAAATTAATGATATGGTGATAGGGAGCTACCCTCTACTACCTGGGATATCAGTGTTTGTCTGTGTGGGTGATCTTTCTAGGATAGGACTAAGGTTGCTTCCTTTTTTACCTTGGGAAATCGAATTGTTTGAAATCTGTAGTGACACCTATAAAGTAGCTGCTCTATAGGGTTTCACAAAGGTACAACTGAGGGAACCAAGTGAGTTGCCTTTTTGGATAAATGTCCGCGTAACCTAGCCTAGAAAATGTTATTTATTTTTCGTTTAAAGCAAAAGCTTCGAAATGTCTGACATTAATTAAATTAGTAAATTTTGAAATTTCTACTGATTTTCTCTACAAAAAAAAATCTGTATTTTTTTTTTTTTTTTTTGAAGCATCAAATTAAGCTTAAAATAATAATGTTAACTGTTGCATGCATTTAGGATCAAATAAATGAAAAATCTTGCTTTTCATAATTTATAATCTGTTTTACTATTTTTTCTTTTTAGCTAAAACCAAGATTTTTTTCTGGAAATGTTATATTTCCAATCATTTGAGAAAGTTTTCTTTTTACGTAGATGCTCACTTTGCTAGTTTTTCAGTTTATTTTTCATTTTTTTTTTTCTCACATGCTTAGTATTGGTACTTTCTGTACGGGGCACATAATGGACAAAAAATAATGTTTATTTTTAATACAGTTGTTGCTTGTCTTTATTATTTCTTTCCCTTTTTCACAAGAATAACAATAACGAGAAAAAAAGGCAGCAACTACAAAAGTATCTACAAAACATTATTACATCGTAAAAAAAGGCTTTAAGATTTTTTTTCTCTTCAACATTCGACATGATGTTTAACAATATACATACATACACTACTTGGTGTACATACATACATTGCTTTATAATCTTGTGCAAATATGTATGGAAGAAAAGTTGCATTAACAGTGAATAACATTTTTATACCCACACCACAATAGTGGAGAGGGTATTATGCATTTGTGCTGATGTGTGAAACGCCTTAAAATATTGGTCCTAGACCAACCTTAAAGTATACCGATCGACTTTCTGAGTCGAACTAACGATGTCCGTCCGGATGGCTGGCAGGCTGGCTGGCTGGCTGGCTGTCTATGTAACCTTGTGCGCAAAGTACAGCTCGCAATTTTGGAGATAATTTGATGAAATTTGGGGCATAGGTTATTATTGGCACAAGGACCAAGCCTATTGCAAATGGGCTGAATCTTGGGACCACGAGGGAAGATAGGGGGAAATTGCTTCCTCTCAGAAACTATCAAACCGATTTCAATGAAATTTAAAACATAGATAGAACCATATCTATATGGACACAAAATGTATGCATCTTTTAAAATATAGAACCAAGAGGGAAGATAGGGGCAATTTCTGCCTGTCAAACCGATTTTAATGAAATTTAAACCATAGATAGATCCATATCTATATGGACACATTAGCTATATAGGTGTTCAAAAATAGGACCACAAGGGGAGGTAGGGGGCAATTTCTGCCTCTCACAAACTTTCAAACCGATTTTCATGAAGTTTATAAACATAGATAAATCTATATTTATATGGACACATAAGCATGATGTGTTTTTATATACTGTGGTGTAGGGTATCATATGGTCGGGCTTGACCGACTATACTTTCTTACTTGTGTTATCTTAACAATCGAATCGGAATCACTTTGTGAACTGAACTGTTTGTTCTTGTATGTTTTGTTAACCCAAGGACAGGGCCTCAATTGAACGATATTTTTGGATATGCAAATATTCGTGATGAGTTCGCTTTAAATATTATTTCGTGCTCGTAGACTTATAGTACAACAAATTTAAATTTAAGACAGTTCCTTTACTATACAAACTTTAGTACATTATTCTATGTAATAGATAAGCGCAAAATAGAGATTAGCACGATCAAATTGAATGTCTACAATTTTAAACTTAATTCTCGCTTTCAAAGTTTTACTCCTTAAGCTTTGGTCAAAAGACACAGTCTTTAAATTTACGATTTTTTTTCTCTAAAGCTGAATCGTAGGGGAAATGTGACATCTATATTAAGTACTTTTTATTGTAGATACTTTTTTAATTGTTTTATATTTTTTTTATCACAAAAACAGGTGAGAGTATTATTTTCGGATCCTTACCGTAAAAATATCTTAAGCGACATACATAATTTAAAATTTTTGTTTTTTTTCAATATGAATTAATTGGCAAAACTTGCATTATTATTAAATTTCATGGTCACATAAGGTACCGTTGCGATTTAAAGCAAAAACAATTTTAGCTTAAGCGACAATCTTTATACAAAATTTTTATGAAATATATATAGTAAAAAACCTTCTCTTGTAAAATTATGTTTTTGTCGCTTAAGCTTTTTTTGCGGTTAGGCCTCGATATGTAATAGTTCACCCCGCTTCTTCTAATATTTAGATATACAAAAAGTAATATTTGGTGGCTAGTCCACTTTTTTCTGGTTACTTAAAGGTCTTAAAACTTTTATTGTTTTATTGTTACTAATCTATTATGGATTTGTATGAGAGTTGACACGCCCGCTTATCCAAAAACACCTAATTTTAGACGGAATTTATGTATTGGGAGCCCAGTTATGTGTACCAAATTTGGACAATTTCTCTCTTAGCGTTCTTTAGATATTAATAATCATATTTTGTGCCACGCCTACTTCTCCAATCCCACCCTCATTTTGTCGGATATTGTGTATTGATAACCAAAATGCTTGTAATAATTAAAAAACTTTGGCTCTTGCCGTTCTTTAGATATAGAAAAACCTATAAAGACCTTGTACGAGAGGTGTCACGCCCACTTTTACAATCCCGCCTTTTTTTGGAGAAATTGTGTATTGCTAAACCGGCAATGTGTATCAAATTTGAAAAATTTTTCTTTTACCGTTCTTTAGGTTAACTTTATATTGTGCCATTTTCTTTATATTGTGCCATGCCTACTTCTCCAACCCCACTCACATTTTGTCAGATGTTGTGTATTGATAACCGAAATGCTTGTAATAATTTGGATACTTTGGCTCTTGACGTTCTTCAGATAAACAGAAAACTATTATCTCTTTATACAAGAGATGCCACGCCCACTTATCCAATCCCGCCCGTTTTTAAGAGAAATTGTGTATTGATTACCTTGCTATGTGTACTAAATTTGGACAATTTTGCTCTTACAGTTGTTAAGATATTGATAAATTTATATTGTTCCACGCCTACTTATCCAACACCGCCCACACATTTCGTATGTTGTCCATTTATAACTAAGACACGTGTATCTAATTCGGAAACTTTTGCTCTTGCCGTTCTCCAGATACCCAGAAATCTATAATGGGTTTGAATGAGAAGTGCCATGCGTATTGATAACTAAGATGCGTGTACCTAATTTGGAAACTTTTGTTCTTACAGTTCTTCAAACATTCAGCATAAAACCTGAAACAAGAGAATAATGTGAAAACTAGAGGCAGTCTGGAGTTTATACTCATATCTCAGTCATATATGAACCGATCTGCCTGAATTTTAATAGCAAATTCTAAGGGAATGTATGCGACATAAATATATAACATCTTAGTCACCATCGTTGCTGGAGTTTTTAGAAACCCTATTTCAACATTCACACAGACAGACGGACATTAAATCAATATATACGTTATAGGACCCAAAATCTATACTTTATATATACTTTATAGGGTCAAACATTATCTTACATATTGTAGATATAACAAACGGAATAACAAACTTTAAAATAAAAGTCATTTAAATTTTCCCAGTCCAAATTTTAAATTTATGTCTGTGCCGTAAAAATGGTTGTAAAAACCAAATATTTATAGGTTTGATTATCAGTATTTAAAATTTTTCAAACTATTTCTGGAAAACCAATAAATGTTTTAAGTTTTCCAAAAAAAACATTAGAAAAATTCTAAATTTTCTTATAAAAACTTTAATTTTTGATAACATTTTTTATAAAATATGTAGGAAAAACTTTTCCAGCGTATAGAAAAAATTGGAATTCTGAAAATAATTTTCTTGCAGCAATGATCTCTCTTTTATAACTTCATACTTGTTTTTACTGTGACTGTAATTTTTCTATCATGTTGATTGTTGTTTCTGTGTTATTGAAGTTTTTAGTTTCAACTAGTTTTCTGAAGTCTGTTTATGCCTCAGTACATTTTACGTTTTCTAATCCCAAAAAGATGTTCATAAAAGTATAAAAAGTTTTAAACTTCATACAGACATTTCTTAGAAAAACATATTGAAAATCTTTTCACTTTACTTTGGACTTAAAAACGAAATCAGAATTTTAAATTTGTTGTGTTAAAATCAATAAAAATTTTAAAATTTTTCTTTAGTTATGAATAAAGCATAAAAATCAATCGGTCTACCTGGACCGTATAATACCCTTCAACATAGTGTTAATATTTAGCTGTATACACACTTTTAGAGCCTACCCCCCTTGGGACCTATGGGCAACTATAAGCCACATTAAACAATATTATCTTAAAAGCTTTAGATGTGCCAAGTACTTTTTTTTTTGTCTTGCAGGGATTTAAGGGAGGGGCTTTATATCGGACCAGTGCTCAATTCTCGACCTAATAGCACAACATTTTGCATTACATAGTAGGAGTGCGTAGATTCGATACGTCCGAATTAAGCCTACTAACATGTGTTTTTTAAAAGCGGGCTTATTGGGTCAGCTTTAAGGTTTTTGAATTGTATCAGTATTTAAAAACGTAGAGAAATTTAACTATTTTGGGTATAAGTCCGCTTATATGCTAATTAGCACTTTGTTAAATGAGCAAATGCAGGCCTTTGTCAAATGAATGATCGATTGTCTTGCAATTTTATCATCTTTGACAATCTGTTGTCGGTTTAACATTTTTGTACATATTTATTTATTCCCTGCTGCCATACAAGTAGAACTCAAACATTGATTCCTTTCTAGCATATATTTTGCTTCAAATACATATATACATACATATATATGTATATTTTCTATTTCAATATCTGGCTCAAAATCACCAAGGTTGTAAATTTCAAGATTGATTTTATGCCAGAAAAAACGTTAAGCTATAATGATTGATGGCTCTTAGTTTATACTTTTGCCAAATTTGTATATTTATAAACTTTGACAGGGCAGCGCACAAAATTCTAAACTTTTTTTATAAAACTGCTTTTTAGTGAATATCTTTCCGAAACCCATAATTTCGGGAACGTTTTTCTAAGTTTGATTAAATTAACAAAAACAAAACAAAGTACATAACTTAATCATCGTTTAGTAACACGGGTTTATTATGAATCTATATTATATAAACATTATTAAAAACAATACATACAAAATCCTTTGCAAGCAAAATACGCCAAAAAATTAAAGAAGTTGCGATTATCGTGCATAAAATTTTAGAAAAATCAAAATATTCAAAACTCTAATGATCGAATTAACGTTACATGAACAGAATAAAAGTTGCGTAATAAAATAATCTATGTCTTTTCTAAAAAAAAGCTCAATTTATGCGTTTTTTATTAAAAAATATTAATGTTCCCGGACATGATCAATCGTTCCCGGAATGACAAAACTGTTACCGAAATGATTTTATTGATATCATAAGGTATAAGTAAGGAACGATTTGAACTGTAAGCAACGGTTTAAATATTAAAGTTATTTATTTAGACGATAAGTTAGCAAAAAAATATTTCAAAAATCCATCAAATAATAATATTTTCCATTTGTTTTTTCTTTTTTAAGCAATGGTTTATTCTGCTGACGAAGAGATGTTGCCATTTAAGCTCCTTCTGTTGTTCAGTCATCTTATCCATAAAAAATTGTAAGGGAGTCGCCCTAGGAAACAATAATTATCATTGCGAGAACGCAACAGTCATTTCGGGAACGTGCCATAATATACGGAAACGTTCCCGAAATGACCGTTCACGAAATGACGATTTCAAATAAATGCGCGACTTGCTTATACAGCGGCTAGTTTACATGCGACCTGACTTTGTCAATAGTAACAAATTTGGGGTTACTTTAATATTTCTTGTCATAAAAAAAGAATTTCATCAATAACTACATTTAATAAAGACGTTCACGAAATGACGGACTATTGATGTACGCTCTACGAATAATGAATTGAAAGTTACTTACCACTTTAATATGACTTATTTGACGATAAATGCATTGACAGTTGTATTTTTTATTGTTTTCTTCTTCTACTGCCGTTTAACACCTGATGGCTTTGTTCACTTAAAATAATTATTTTTTGATTATCGATGCGTTCACTGAAATGACTTGTGCACTATCGGACAAACTATTTTTTCATTTTTATAATAAGAAATAAATAATGTTTAAGTATCCTTTTCAAAACTAGATTTTGTAAAATAATTACGGTGTATTTAGTAATAACTGGTGTTAAATACCTTAAATTGTTCATTAATATCTTGGACTTGTTTTTGAAGATCGTAGTTAGGACGCGTTCCCGAAATGACTTTCTCTACATGTATTTTGATTTAGTTTAAAAATTACTTTTTTATTCAAATTTATTGTTTGATGTACACACATAAAACAGGTTAGTTGTTGCAATTTATAAATTTTCTTTTTTCAAAAAAGTCAAGATTTAATATATATTAAATTGCTAGCAAAACCAATTCTGCACCTTGGTGATTTTGAGCCATCTACAAAAATGTATGATGTTTGTGTGTTCAGAATACATTTTCTAAAACTCTATTGTATTTTTTCTTTCAACAATAAATTTTGAAACTACAAATTGAAGGAATTTCGTAGTTAAGCCACGATGTCAAATTACATCTTTCAACAAACTTAATTTGTGTTAGTTTACAGTTTTGCAAACACACGCACATACACACATGTAAATCGGCTTATTCATATTCGCTTACACATTTGTAAAACTTATACACACAGAAAAAAATACCCATGTAAAATTAACATGGAAAAATGTTGATTGAGAATCATGTAAAATTTCAGAAAAATTATGCCCTTTACTTAAATTTATCATTATTTCATATTAATTTTTAATAAAAAATATCAAAATAACCTTAAATTACGTTTATTTAATATTATTCACTGTTAAAAAAATAAAAAAAAAAATATTAAAATATAAATAAATCTGGATTCAATATTGAACCCATAAAAACCTGTTTTGTATTAAAATCAAAAGTTTATCTTGTTAAATTAACATGTATACATACTTAATTATGTACATTTTTTATTTTCACTTTTAAAATATGTTATAAAAAGAAGACAATTCCCGTATTCTTTTAATTAAAATTGTTTATTTAAATAGTACATCAAGTTTTCAAAGTAGAATGATGACCATATCGGGCGATTCTGCTGATGCTTCTGTTAACAAAGGAGAATACAAAATAAGTGAAACATGTGTTACTGGGTTTTGAATTATTCTTACATAAATGCAAATGTTGTCTGAAGCTTCTTCACACCTTTAAAATACACTCAAACCCATTTGATTCTACATGAAATTCACGTTGTTTCAACTGGAAATAACTTTCATTCAACGTGATTCCGATTGTTATTTCAATATAAATTACATTTTGCTCTAACTTTACTGCAATGTTAAATTAATATGAATTATAATTGTATCAAAAGAAAAAAATGTTGTTCGCAGTTATTGTAAAATCAGGTTGAATTAACATGAAACCCGTATGAAGCAAAATCACCACCGAAAAAATTTAAATCAACTTTGTTTTCGACGTTTTTAACTTGATTTTTTTCTGTGTGTACATATATAAAACGTATACCTGTTTTCATAAAAATATGCAACACTTTTTGATTCGCATATGCGAAAACAAAAAATACAATATATAATAACATTTAACAACATTTATTTTTTTATGTATTTTTTAAACAAATAAACGAATGTATGGTGAAAAAGAAAAAGAAAATATAAAAAATTTTCCCGCTTTCGCTACCAACGAAATCAATTTTCGCTTTCAGTTTTTGTTGCAGGCACTCATGGAAACACGTACACGACGATGATTCCGAAAAAATAAATGTTGATGTTTCCAATTTTAAGGAAAGTTTTCTATTTTTATGCAGTGACTGCTAAAAAGTTTACTTTAACAAAATTGGATCCTACGAATGAACACAAGAACAAATAATATTCAAAAATATTTACAGAGAAGAAAAGACACAATAATAGTCTAAGTAATAGTGTGGATACATTGTATTTATTTATAAAAGGAATGTTCATATATTTTGTTCTCAGAACTATGGGATAAAAAGCATAGTACATATGAAAAACTTTATAAGATTTTTTATTTTAATAAAATTAGATTTTTATGAAAATTTTAGTGTTCAAGTGAAAAAGTTTTAGGTCAAACCTATAATTTTTTGTCACATTGCACGCCGCACAATGGTTGAAGAGCGGCATTTATTAATTTTTTTCATGTTCGCCGATTTGGATAATTTTTAGGTATTTTGTTGTCAGATATCTGAATATTATGATTCCGTAATATAAGCCTGATATATTTATTATTCGTTTGGCCAGACACGCTCAAAGTTCATATATTCAATCTTTTGGTACAATCACAGTAAACGTATCATTTGACTTTGTTGTATATTTTCGTAAATAACAATTGTCATAGAACAAAATATAAACCACATCAAAATTTCAACGTTTATCAAATTCAGTCGACTGCATTCATTTAGTGCTGTGGAGCGCTGTTTAACGAAAGATGTCTAAATACAGCTTGAAGTCGCAGCTAAAAGTAGCTGCTGCTACCTGCTCCTTTCCAAAAAAAACTGTTAAAACTATAAAATGATAAAGTAACAAAACATGAAAATTCGTTCATGCTTGTCGTTGTTGCCATAATAAAGTAAACCTGTATTACATACTAGTGAATAGTGTTAATTGTGATATATTTCATTGTTGAAAAAAGCATAAGCTTCAATTGAACTTGAATTTATTTGTAACAGGTATGCTGTCCGAGGAAGCTCAGGAAGCGAGGAATAAAGACTATAGAACCTATAGATTACGTCATTCGCGAAGAATTAAACGTGTAGCCACTAATGAGGACGTAATGCATAATCTTTTATTGTCGTCAGACCCGTTTAAAAATAGATTTCACTCAAAGCTGCAAATCAAAAAATTGGAGTACGACAATTTTTTTTTTTTTTTTTTTTTTTTTTTTTTTTCTTCATAATTTATTTATTGAATCTTCATATATTAAATATGAACTAACAATAATTAATCAAATCTTAACCTAATACGTTATTTTTTGTCCTGCCAGTGCCAGATAAAAATTTTCTTCATCGCGCGTTCTGTTCACTTTTATAGGTGTTTATCGCTCATCTAATTGGATAAGTGCTGCAGTGTCTCTTCTTCTTAAGCGAGTGTGGCCGCTATCATTTAAAATATTTCGTGCTAGTGGGTTCGGGTGCGATTCGAGCCTTTTTAAGTATTTTACTGCATATTTCGTAATCATAGTTTTAACTAATGGAACATTAAGATCCTTGTGAATATTTGAGTTTTTAACATACCAAGGGGCAGCTGTGATTATTCGAAGTAATTTATTTTGGCGCCTTTGAATTTTTTCGATATTAGAGGCCGAGGCAGTGCCCCATAACTGAATACCATAGCACCAGATTGGCTTTAAGATGGAGTTGTAAAGAAGAAGTTTGCAGTCGAGACTAAGGACAGAGTTTCTTCCAATAAGCCAATGAATTTGGATGGCTTTTAGTTTCATTTGAGTAAATTTTGCCTCTATATGGCTTTTCCACGTTAAACGGCGATCTAGATGAATACCGATTTATTTTACATGCGAATTTTGAGGTATTATTTGATTATTGATTTTAATAGGGGGGCATGATTCCCGACGCAAGGTGAATGTTATATGTACGCATTTTTGCTCATTGACCTCTATCCTCCATTGCTTTAACCATAGTTCGAGTTGAAATATATGATCCTGTAGGTATCGAGATGCTTCTTGACGGTTTTCGTGCACGCTCAAAAAAGCTGTATCATCAGCAAATGTTGAAGTTTGTGTGTAGTTGTTTGTTGGCATATCCGAGGTATATATTAACCCCCATATTCATAAAAAATATTTTTGTTTTATTGGAGGTTTATTGAACGAATTTCCTATGAAAATGTGTTCAATAAACCTCCAATAAAATAAAAATATTTTTTATGAATATGGGGGTAAGTATAAAAGAGGGCCCAGGATCCTGAGGGACTCCAGCGTCAATTTGCTGAGGAGAGCTTAAATAATAATAAATTTTCGACCGACTAAGTAGCTTTCTAACAGCTTGTGTGTGTTTACTGGGAAGTTGAGTACGACAATGATGCTAAAAAATTATTAAAAGACTATGCTTAAATTACGTATTCATGTTTTTTTTTTCTATGGGAGGTGAGCGTAAAAGTGTGTGTGCGGATCAGGTATATATTTTCAAGAGCCCATTTTACAATTATAATATTTATATTTATTTTTTGAAAATTGAGTTGATGCATTAAAAATCAAGGCAGTTATGCTACTTTTTCAATACAGGTTGTATGGGAAGTGGGCGTAAAAGTGGGCGGATATTTTTCAAAATTTCACACAAATGATTATGATTGTTTAAAAATGCTATGGCCAAAAAACAATGCCGTAGGTCAAAATTTAATTTTCACTTTGTATGGGAGATGGGCGTAAAAGTGGGCGCATCATTTTGATTTTTCCATTTTTTTTTTTTTTTTTTTTGATTCAAACAAAAAATGCCAATGTGCCAAGTTTCATTATCCTTCGACAACTTCAACCAATGTGCGCCGTGGTCCCAGACAAATTTTTCTGGCCAACATGTTGTGTTTGTGTTTATTTACGCTTGTCAATAAAAAAGTTAACAACAATTTTTTATTGGAAAATCAAGCTGAAGGTAGGCGTTTATGCAGAAAAAACATGCACTTTTTGCATCCAAATTTACGAATATATTAATTTCGTTTTGTTTGAAGAGGTTAAAACTTAAAAAAAGTTGTCCAACTAGAAACCAAACTCTTTAAATAATACTGTCAAAATCGGTTTGGACAATTATATAAACAAGGAATTAAATCATTATAATATTTTTTAAAATATATACGTTACTAACGCAAATGTTCTCTCATTTCATCACACCAATTTTGGGCTTTTGTGGCATTTTTACAGTGCATTTGCAAGTTAAATATAAACATTCATAAATAAACGTTGTGAACAGCTTACTGTTGAAATTGTTTGTATTACCAAGTAAAAACATCGATATTATCTAAAGGAAGGAGTAAGCAAGTACAGTCGATCAAGCCTGTCCATATGATACCCTATACCACAGTATTAAAAGAGAAAATTCCGAAAATATTCCATATTGCGGACCAATGGGCAATCATCGACCCGCCTGAACAAAATTATGCTATCTGTACATCTACATATCGATGGCTTAATATAAAAAAGCCGTAACTCAATTTTTTCAAAATAAAGATTTTAATTTGTTTTGTTAGATGGCAAATGCATATTTCATTCAAAGTTCAGATCTCTTTATTAAAAATAGCATTTAAACTTTTTAAATCTTTTAAATTCTACGGATTTCTTCCTCCGAAAAGCAAAGTACTCTGTTCGAACTTGCGATAAATGTTGAGCAACATTGATTAGATCACACGAAAATTTTGTCATGTATCAATATTGTCTATTTTGCGTTTTTTCAAACTTAACGTTTTTATTAGCTACAAGTATACAACATTATTTTGCAAAGGTAAACAAAAACCATAGTTGGGGTTAGTGCACTAAATATTGATTTAAATAAAAGTTGCAATCTCACCAAATAAAACTGCAAAAAATTAGTTTTTACTATTTTTAACCAGCTTTAGTGATGATTGGTATTTTTTTCACTAGCACTAAAAAAATTGATTGGTATTGCAAATTTTTTCACCATCACTACATGCGGTTGAATGTATAAAACCTGCACTCAATTCAAATATGTAGTTCAAAATTTGAACTTGCAATCAGAAAGCTGTACAAAAACATAATCAGGGTGTCATGAAAACAAGTCGGATTTGTTATTTTCGAATACAAATAAAACCGATATTCGAATCAGCTGTTTAATGTTTTGGCTCATGTGTTTACAGCGTTTAATGCAATTTTTGTTTTAACAATTTTGTAAATTATGAGTTTTGCGCTAAAATATTGTAAAACCTGTGTTTTTATTGAAGGAAAATTATGGAAAAGAA
This sequence comes from Pollenia angustigena, assembly GCA_930367215.1. Classification (NCBI taxonomy): domain Eukaryota; kingdom Metazoa; phylum Arthropoda; class Insecta; order Diptera; family Polleniidae; genus Pollenia; species Pollenia angustigena. The sequence continues at coordinate 19,044,470 of OV884060.1, forward strand.
AATAAGAAGTGGTAATACATACAGTAAACATATGAAATAAATGCCATCGTTGTATTACACATGTATGTACATACTTGCATTGCATTTGTTGTTTACATTTGTGTAATTTTATTGTTTTGTAAAAATATGTACATATGTAGGTATAAAGGGAATTATTAAAAATATAAACAAATTTGTTGTTTAACGTTATAAATAAGTAAAATGACTCTGCTGTTGTTGCATATTTGCTGTTTGCAGAAAAAGTGAGAAGAAGACTTGCGAATTTGCAGCAGCCCGCTGCCGGAGAATACCGGAAACATGCAAAAAAGTACTATTTTACCAAATTATCAATTTTATTTACTTCTATTTTCGGAAAAAACCTAACTTTGGAAAAAAAAAATAAAATAAAAAATTATGTTTTTAACAACTTTATTTATTTCCAATAAAAAAAACAAGAGCTGTAAGCTGCTTGGTTTATTTTCAATAAAAAACCGATAACATTGGTTTCTGTGACACCTAAAACCGACACAAATTTTAGTTCGAACAAAAAACCGACAACATTGGATTTCATGACACTAACGTATTTTTTTTGTCGGTTTCAAATCCAATACCGATAAGATCGGTTTCTATAACACCCCTGAATATCACTAAAATTTAAAAAAAATTAATTTTGCATGTGCATGGTTTTCTGAAGATATGCATAAGCAAATGAAATTAAACTAAATGAATCAAAGTTATTTTCGGGAATACAAAGTTTATTATAAATACGATCTCCGTATGCAATGCTAAATTCCCAGTTTTTCATATTTGATAAATACACTGAAATTTGTTGTTGAGGGAAAGCTAGCTTCTATGCCCATTTCGCCGGTTGCTTCGACCAGCTCATCAGGAAACCTTTTCCAAAGATTTTAGAAAAGCCAAAAATATTAAACAAATAAACCCGAATAAGAGTTATAAACACTCTAAGTCTTACTTGTAACAATATCAAAGTTTAAACAAAACAACAACAATAAACAGTGAGTTTATCTTTTCTTACATCCCCCTACAATTGGTTGGGTTCTTTCCGACTCGAATTGTAGCTGTAAGTGGGTTAAAAGAAAAAACAAAATTAAAAAACAAACCGCTTCATTCTATTGTCTTCGTAAGAAAACAACGAAAAAAACATTTTGCCAATTCAGTTTTATGCACGAGCACATGCAATTATATTATCAAAGTTATTTTCGGGAATACAAAGTTTATTATTAACACGATCTCCGTATTTCAGTTAATGAAATTGTGTCAATAACGGAAAAATTTTAGGATTTAATCACGAAAACACAAGTTTTCTATTTTAAATTGTGTGCAAAATTTTAAGTCAAATAAGTGAAGAAAAAAAAATTGCAATATTCTGATGTGTTAACATTATAATCACTCATGTGTAGTGAGATTGCTAATTTTCAATTCATCACTCAACATAAAAAAAAGTATTGCAATCATTTTCAACTAGTGCACTAGCCCCATCTTTGATAAAACCCATGTGTTTTAATAATTGTCATTAAAAAAGTAAAACAATTTTATTTAAATAATTTTCTAAAGTAAAAAACAAAAAAATTTAATTTTATTATTAATTTTTGCACTTTTCTACATTTTTCTTTTTGAAACGCTTGTTATAAACCCCACCCCTCACATGTCTGAAAAATAACAAATTACAAAAAAATTTTTAGCTGTTGCCTTAAATTTCGTGCGAAATAATATGAGCTGCACTTGTTTCGCACGGAAAATAAAAATGTTGCTAGAAACATTTCGCATGTTTTTCGTAATATAAATAGAGTACAACATTTTTTCGTTTGTATTTCACAGAATTTTTTTTTATATTACGAAAGACTGCGAAGAATAGAGTACGAGGCTTTACCTAATAAAACATCAAGTTACGCCTTTTTTTATAATAAGAATTTTTGTATTTTAAAGTCACTTTATAATTATATATTCTTGACTATTTTTATTGTTTAGCCATTGCTTAACTACAGTGTTCCCAGTTTTGGGGATTTATCCCCACATCGGGGATTTTTTTTTTGTAATTGGGGATTAAAATTTCGTGAAAATCCCCAGGGGATTTTTTTAAGAAAAGAACTTTTTTCTCTGGGGATTTTTGGGGATAATATATTATTAAAAATTTTATTTTTGCAATGGCAAGACCGATTTGGTCAAGATGTGGGTACAAATTTTAGTCTTTTTTGCGGTTTAAAACTATTTCAAGAACTTGTTAAAATACATAGTTTTAAATATGCTTGTTGTACCAACTAGCGTTACTTCTGTGGAACTAGCTTTTTTCTGTAATGAATACAACCAAAATCAATATTTGCAACAGAATTCAATATGAGTTATTAGGAGCTCTTCTTAGAAAAAATACGCACTTTAAAATACTACAGCTTGCTGTGACAAATTTATTCAATAATCTCAAATTCACTTTTTAAACAAACAACATGTAACACAAAATTGCATTGACTTATGAATTAGACGATTATGATTCCCTAGTTTTGGAAATTATAAATATGTATTGACCCATAATTATTTTTCTTTTGCGTTTTTTACGTTACTCTTGTACATAGCAGAGATGTAAATGAATCATTCATTTTTGAATTAATTCGTGAATCATTCATGCACTGAATTTAAATTGGGCAAATGAATTGCATTTCATTTTTAATTCAAATGAATTGGTAAAATGAATTGGAATTCATTTCCAATTCATTTGAATTGAATTGACTTTGAATTAATTCAAATGAGTTAGAAAAAATGAATTGCAATTCATTTCCAATTCATTTGAATGGATTTGATAGGATTTTCGCAGCTCCCTACTAATTCAAGTCATGTTCTGCCATTACCAGCTAATAACAGTACATCATTGGAATTTCTATTATTACACTCAAAATATTATGTAGTTAAATTCAAACGAAAATTCATTTCAAACAACTTAAAATTTATTTAAAAAACGGATCATTTACATTTCATTTAAAACAAATGATTTTTACATTCATTTTAAATTTTTTTATTTATTAAACAGCATATTCCGTAAAATTGAATAATTTTTACTTTTAAAAAATATATTTTTACCGACAAAAATCTAACTACATAACAAAATATATACGGAAAAACATTTTTTTTTTGGTAGTTTGTTTTTCAAATAACAAACATAAATGTTAAAAAATAAAATTAGTAGTAAAATAACTATATTTTCATTAAATTTTAACAGTACGGAAAACGATTTTAATAACCTACAATCAGTTACTGTAAAAATTTTATAAGTGTATTATTTTCTATGCCTTTCGACGATTATCTCGTACTAGGTGATATCCGAAATTAGTGTTGTGCTGTCTGATATAATAAAATGAGTTGGATAACAAAACGGGAGTAAGGCTTCTTCACATTTACATACAGAAGTCTTTTTTCGAAATCAATTCAAATGAATTGGAAATTAATTGCAATTCATTTTACCTATTCATTTGAATGAAAACTGAATTGCAATTCATTTTGCTAAATTCAAATGAATTGACTCAAATTTCCTTCAATTCATTTTTTGTGTGAAAAAAATTAATTCAAAATTTAGCTTATTGGTAATGAATTAAAATTAAAAATGAATGATTAATTTACATCTCTGGTACATAGATACGTAGAACTCAAAAAGTAAATTACATAAGTTTTAATAATATATTACACAAATGGATTTATTGTAAGCATATTTTCCATTGCCATAATATTATGTATTTTATTTTTATGAAAATTTGGGGATTTTGGGGATAAGAAAACGGCTATTTTGGGGAATTTTGGGGATGAAAAATCGCAAATTGGGGATAAGGCTTAAAATAAAACTGGGAACTCTGCTTAACTAAACTAAGGAAAACAAGATGAGAGTAAATAATTCGCTCAATCTCACTATGTGTATGTTCTCTGCTTAAGCACTGAGCTAAGCAACCACTTTAAAAAGAATTGCTGTTGCTGTAAGCAATATCTTTTGTTTATTTTTTGCTTTTGCAGCACTTGAATTCAGCCATAAATAACTTTTTTGCTATTGCTTGCTCTTAAAAATAAAAAAAAAATAAAAAACAGAAACATTTTTAATAGCTTTTTTTCTTTTGCCTAAATGTTAATGGCTGCGCTTGAATTCAATTGCAAAAATGTGCACGTATTAATTTCATAGGTTACATTACATTTGAATCATACCATTTGAAAATGATTTGTCGACATTCATTTTCGCTTTTAAATTTTCAACACCACAAGGTATGCAGCATTTGAAATTCGATATAAATTTCTGTAAAAAGCAACACAAAAATTATAAATAATTATTGACTTTGATTTTGCTTTCAATGTAATTTTTGGCGTTGCGTTGCGTTTTACACAATTAGCGCCTTAAAATACTTTCGTTATACCAAAAAAAAATTATAATGTTTAGTTTTGACATAAAAGAATATTACAGAATGTCTGCAAGGATATAATTATTAGTATTAATATCTTTAAGATATTGCGAAATGTCTGAGTATTTGCAAACATTTGTTAATACTTACCTTCGCCTAAGATGTCATCTTTACCCGTCTCATACACCTGCCCTAAAAACTGTCTGTCAACGAATTTTCTCGACCTAGATCTTTTTAAATAAAAAATTAATTTATAATTTTTTTTTATATTCGAGACAGGTATGCAGTGTCTTTTCTCCCTTCCTAAAAATCCATTTTATTAAATACTTTCGATTATTTTAAATCCTCGCATTGATAAATATCAATAATTTCCTCTATGATTTGATTGTATGTGTGTTTAAATGTATCGACGTGTATTTACATTAACAAATACATGCACAAAAATATAAATTTATCAAATTTCCATTTCATTATCATACTCATCTCATTTCCTTTTGCGAAACGTAATACCGGATCAAACAGCAGACGACCCAAAAATTAAAAAAAAAAATCTCATGTATAATTTTTACATACAAAATGGCGAAAGTTAATCCATTAAATCACATTGCAAAGACATTAATTTCTAATTTCAAAAACATGTTTAACATTTAGTGTTGTCAATATAATAAGAAAATTAATGCAGTGAGAAAAACAAATATATTTTATATATGAGAATTATTAATCGAAAATTTATTCATCTTTGTTATTTTATCAAAAAAAAAAAAAAAAAAAAAAAAAAAACTTTGAAACGCAAATTGACTTTTGTCTTAATATTAATTTTTCCAGTGTATGGCAATTTGTTAGACACGTGAATATTTATCAGATACATTTTTTAAATTCAATTTGAACTAAAAGACTTTAAAGGCTGCTTAAAAGTTTCAAAAGATTACAGTGGAACCTTGGCGCGTGAAACCTTTAAGTGAAAATTTACACAATTTTCAATTCATTTTTCATTCAAATTTCAAATTCATCTAAGACACCATAAAATTCATATATTCTGGCTGCTTGAGTAATTCTTAGTCGATTTAGACATTGTCCATCTGTATGCTGTATGTCCGTCTGTTAAAAACGCCAGAAAAGAACAATTTTGGTGACAGAATGTTTCTAGTTATCCCAAGCAGTTTGAGATTAAAATCCAGCAGAATAAGCATAGTAAGCAAAATTAAGAATCAAATTGTGGACCAACCACCCCAAAGCAATTTTTTATTTGTTACATAAATTGTTGAAGGGATGTTGCGATTTTCATTAAATTTTAATATGACTAGAAATCATTTTTCCCTTTTTCCTGACGATCGGTGTATTGCTTTTGTTCCGGTTGGTTCAATACTTTCTACTTCTTTACTTTTATACTTGATTTAAATTTGAATTCATTGGGGTTTTTTTAAATTAAGTTGCCTTTGGGTTTTGAAAATTATTTTGCATTGGTATTTTGTTTGAATATTTTTTCTATTGGTTAGAATTTTAAGTTTTACCTGTTAAGGAAAACAAAATTGTATCGGGTAGGCTATTATTTTTTTGAAAAAATAAAAATTTTGGTTTTTTGTTTTTGGGAAAAAAAAAGGATTGAAAAAAGAGAATTGTATATTGAGACCCTTAAAATAATTTAATTAATAAATTGAGAATATTTTAAAAAAAAAAAAGAAAAAAACAAAACGATAACGTTAATAAAGATGGATTAAAATACGGGAAATTAAACAGTGATGTCCAAAAGAGCTTTTAGAAATTAAAAATTGAAACTGTCTAGCAGTTGAAGTTAGTAAAAGAAAAGTGTGCTGAACCAAGGGAAGAAAAAAGAAAAGATAAAAGAAAAAAAAAAAAAGATATATTTCATTCATAAAGCCAATTAATATCCCGGTCTTATGGACCAACTGGAGTATCCTATATTTTTGTGAAGAATCGTGAGAAAAAATTAATGAAAATTATGCATTGCTTAATTGTTTAAATAAATTTTATTCATGACAAATTTGTGAATTGCGTGTCGCTGTTACCGTGAATAACTACATATGCATTAAATAAACATTAATTAAATTACTTCATTTTGACGGATTTATTCCCTTTTAATTATTACTTGTGTACTTTGTTATTTATTTGATTTAATGGATATTACACAATTATTTATTAATGTTTTGCTTTATATTTTAAAAGAAGGAGTTATTTTGTGAATTTTTGTTTTGTTTTGCTGCTGTTAGTTTTTATTTTATAATAACATCTTCAGATTTTTAAGAATGTTTGTGAAACGCTGATATGTGCATATCTTCGTGGGACCAAGTTGTGTAAGTTATTTATATTGTTAATTTAAATTGTGTTTTCCATTTGTTTTTAAATCAAATTGTTTTTTTTTTTTTGGTAAAACTACTGCTCGTTTGAAATTAACATTGTATGAAACCAATGTTGCAGGAAAGTTTTACAAATTAGTTAATTAATCCTTATGAATATTTTAATAAAAATTGTTATGCTTTTTTAATGAACATAAGAAAAATGGTATACTAATTTGTTTAATTTGGGTTGTGCAGTGAAAGGGATAAATGATATAGAGTTGTAGTAAAGTTAAAATAAAATTTCGGGATTATATTCAGAAATTTCCGTGAGTATAATCATGGTGATATTTTAATACTAAAGGGGTGGGCTAAAAAGGGTTGACCATCTAACCCAGAACAAGTAAGTCTTTCATATACTAAAAAACAATCTTCATTAAATACTATACCACCTTTTTAATCATATATGTGGCCTGTGGCAGTAAATATTCTGATAATAACAAAATTGTATGGACCTTCGTAAACTACGGATTGATTGATCATAACGAAATTAGGCAATAAAACATCAAGTCATATTTAACTAAAGTAAACCAAATTTTACAACATTTTCAGTATTCGCTACGGCTTAAGTGTTTTTCGAGCGTGGTATTTATATATTGACCTAATTTATTTATATAATCCACCGCTAACCAAGAAAGTAGATAGAATACTTTCTAGTCATATAGAACGAAATTAATTCCACCAACAATTAAGGGTATTTTTTGTATTAAGGTTTATTTTTAGACCGCTGAAACTATCAATAAATCACCTGTATTGTAAAAACCGTACACAACATCCAGTTGACACCAAAATCATTCTTAGCTGTTCACTTATTCGGTAGTAAACGCGTTGTTAATAGACGGGCATAGGGAAGGACATGGCTAATTCGACTTAAAATTAATTAACAACGCGTAATTCTTTAACCCCCATATTAAGAAGAATATTTATTTCTGTTACATACGTAATGATGAACATTAATTACTCTCATTTATCAGTTATGGTAGTGGAGGGTATAACAACTTCAATGGGCATACATATGTACATAAGGGTGTCCCAAAATTTGTTTTTTGTCAGAGGCTCAAGCATAATTTGAAAGCTTATAGGGTCCAGTATTTTTGAATTTTTTTTTTAGATTTTTAGGAAGAGGTTTAGAGGTCGCTTAAATCAAGTCTTTGTTAAAAATCTGGTTTTTCGGCCTTTTTCAAACTTGACTCATAACTTTGTCAATAACCACGTTCATTTAATTTTTTGACCGAACATTTCTAAAGAAAATTTCCCAATCTTTATTTCCATATGCAAAAACTTTAAGTTCCGGCAATATTTTTGTACATTACGATTCCACATATTAAGTATTTTTGTAATTTTTTAACAAATTCTGTAAAAAACGGTTTATAACTTTTCAAATTTATATGAAAGGTTTAAAAACTAGTGACGCGATTTTGAAAACCGATAAGTTCTAAACAATTAAGGAAAACAAAAATGGAATTTTGTGCTACAGTTTCCGAGTTACACTATTTTTATAGTTTTTACCTTAAAAATGGTGATACTTTTTTCGTTATAATTATTGTATATTTCCATTAATTTTTATAGTTGCGTATTAACTGTCATTAACTTCTGACATTAGGTCTGTCTGGGTACTTTTCCAGTAGCAAATACTCAGTAAATTTTTTTGGGAGAGTAAGACCAATATTACTCTATCGGCTGAAAAAATCTCAAAAAGTACGCAGACAGTATCCAGTGAAATCTTGCAAGAAAACAGCTGATCGGTGTGTAAACAATTGAAATAACAAAGCAAAAGAATTTTAGCATATGTGTACGTAAAATTGAATTCTCGGGGTAAATTAAAAAATTATTAATTAAAGTGAAGCTTAAAAAGTGTTGTAAATTAAAAAACTTGTTTATTACACTGTTATTAGTTTGGTAAATTCAATTTCTTCTTAGTTTTTAGTTTTATTTGTCGGGTTTTTTATAAAACTTCTGTTGCTTACATTGCCCAACATAGTGCCGGCTTACAATGGAAAAAAATAATGAAATGCCCAATACAGTGCCCTCCAACAGCTTGACAACGGAGAAAAATAATGTGGATGTGAAGTGCTCGCCAGGGTTTAAAAGCATCCATCAGCTGAATGCTTTTTATTTTTGCTTTTGCCACTGCTATTGAAATTTGTAATTTTTTTTCCAACAGCCAATGTTTTGTTTTTCGTTTGTGCAAAAAAGCAAATCTCCTATTTTGTATATTTTTATTTTCTGACAACTGCTTTTTTACCAGCCAGCGACAAAAATGGACAACCACATAAAAAGCAAAAGCTAAAAAAAATTATTTCGCCTTTTGCTTTTTGAAAGAAAAGCTAGTTAAAAAAGACAAACAGAAAAAAAAATCTAAAATTCAAAGAACAAAAATTCTTCTCTGGCTGGTAATAACAAAAAGCCGATTCAATAAAATGAAAAGCAGCGGAAGTGTGTGCTAAAAGCAGTCTGAGCATAGCTATTAGCTCTGCAAAAAGGCAGATTACAACGAAAAAATACTGATCAGTGTACAAGCAACATGGTTTTTTTTATGGTGATGAGGAAAAATAAATTTTTGCCTTTCTTCAGTAATGTTGTAGTAATGTTGTTGTTGCTCGCCAAACAAATAAAAAATTCTTGTTGTGTTTGTTTTGCATGAAAAATATCACTTGTCGTCGTCGAGTATTTTTTTTCGCAATCATGTGCCTTTGCAACCTTTTTTGCTGCTTTTATCTCCTATTTTGCGGCTATTAGCATGCATTGGTTTTTGATTTGGCGGCTGTTTGACAGAAGCTGTTTGTTTCATTCTTTTTCCTACCTATTTTTTCCTACAACATAAAAGTAATTGCCGTTGCTTTTTGAGTTCCATCAAATTGTTAAAAAAGCAAAAGCTGAAAAAAGCCAGTGCCAATTATTTTGTGTGTTTATTTTGCTGCTGCTTTTGAAAAGTGTGGGCTTTTTTAGCAGTGGAACTTGTCGGCTTTTTAATTTTGATTTTTTTTTTAATAGGAAAAAGTCAAAATTTGGCTGCTTTTGCTAATATGGCGATAGCATTTTAAACCCTGGTGCTCGCCAGGAACACAATTCAAAATACTCGCCTCTTCAATTGCAAAGTTTGTCCCACAAAGTTCTGCTGGTTCTATCGGTTCTGCCATCTCCACTTCACTTACGCCACGGTCGCACTGTATATTTGGATGTTTCTAGCATGAAGTAAAATGTTTTGTTTATTATAATTTATTATAGACGTTAAAAATCAACACAATTCTAACTACTAACCTCTGCCATTAATAAATTTATATTTTTATTTTCATTTCACAAAAACTATTTCATTCAAACAGCTGTTCAAACTATTTGCAAAATCTTGCAAGCGGAAATTTCTCCAGTAACATTTTGCAAGTTCTCTAACTTCCAACTGTCAAAAATTCTCTTTTTGGCTCTCTCGCTGCAAGAGATTTGGAGTTCGCAGACAACATTTTTCAAGATTTTGCAACATTTTGCGCAAAATATGTGTACGCAGACAGACCTATTTATTGATCTAAACCGTTACACGCTGTCATTTTCACTTTCTATTTTATGTGTGCTCCAGGAGCTATCAATCGGGCTCGCTGGATAATGAAAATTATTAGTTCTTTGAAAATATGCATTTTCCGAAACCAGTTGCATTCTTATATAGACAAATAAACAGTTGATGCCTTGCTTGAATTTAGTTAATTTATTTTAAGAATAAATATCAAATATTGGTACCTCTGCCAGTGCCCTCGATACGCTCCTCTCAATGATCTGAGCCTATTAAAGGAATTGGATAGTTATAAAATTATTAATAAAGCAGTTGCAAAAGCCTCGCTTTAACTTTTCTAGGTCATCAGTGCTACTTAACTCCGAAATTGGCTGCCCCAGCGTTATTTGATGAACGTATCGACACCAAAACTTTGCACTTAATGACAAAAAAACTTGCAGATACTCCATGTAGCGATTATGAAGTAGCAAATGTAACTTGAACAGAAGAAAACTTTAGAAATAGAGAAATTCCACAATTCATTTCAAAAGCTAGTCTAACTTTTTTTGAAGCTTGCGATATTTCAATCGATTTTTTAAAAATAGATCCACAGAATTGGAAAAGCCAGTCATTTTAAGAGGCAAAGAAAAAAGTTCAACAATTACAAGTAGTAAATGATGTGGCAGAACGAGGTGTGGCTTTGGCTAATACTTATATTAATGTCACAACTTCTGGAACTGATAACCAGAATTTATTGCAAGGTATATAACTACATCGCAAGAACCTCAATAAATGATTTTTCACAGAGCAAAAGAAAAGTTTTTTTTTTTGGTTGATTGGGTAAGATTGGTGAACTGGCAAACAGCTTATAATAACAAATACTGGGTATAAAGATAAAAACAGGTATAACTCAGAAACGGTAAGAACAAATTTAAAAATTGTTTATTCATATTAATAAGAATTAATTTGTCTTTCAAACTTAAAAAGTTGTAAAGCGTTATTACAAAAATTTTTTAAAAAATTACGAAAAATTGTAATTAAGGGTATCTAAATGAGGAAACTCATCACCAAAACTTATAATTTCTCACAGGAATAAAGCTTGGATATTTTTCTTTAAAACTGTTTCCTCAGCAGTGAAGAAACTCGTGGTATTAACCAAGTTATGAGTAAAGTTAAAAAAAGGCCGAAAACTCCGTTTTTTATGAAAACTCCATTTGCGCGACCTCCAAACCTATTCCGAAAATTCTTAAAAAAAACCAAAAATACTTTACCCTATAAGCTTTTAAATTTTAATTGAGCACCTATGAAAATCAGAAAGAAAAATTTTTTTGGGACACCCTAATGTACATCTAAGAACCATGTTTACATGTATGTAAGTATAAGTTTCATGTATACAAATTCTGACATACATAGAAACACAAAAATATTTAACCTTTGAATTATATCACGTACTTTAAAAACAAAAAAAAACAAAACTTTACTTTTATTCCATCGCTTTGCAAACAATGCGTGATTATTTAATTTATTAAAGATATGTTAAGATATGAAATAAACGCGATCACTCAAAAAACCTTTACCTTTTCATAACACCACTTTAAAACAAAAACAAGTGAAAGGGCCTATATTCAACTGTGACGAATTGTTGCCTAGCTCGTATGGTATGGGTGCTATTATGTCAAAATCCTTATTTCAGGAGCATATAAATTTTTTTTTAGTTCGAAAAATATAATTTAATAAAACATTTTTTTGAATACGGCAACACTTTACCTCCCTATAACTCGACAAATAAACATCATAGAAAAAAATATTTCGCATTCATATCCACTAGAACTACACCCAGAGAAAAAACATGTTTAAATATGGTCACCTCCAATAATACTATGTTTAAAGAAAATTTTAGCCATATCATGTATAATTTAACCATATTATTGCCAACGACAACCATATTATGTTAAAAATAGTCCTTCATCAAGACGCCACAACCATAATATGGTTGCCTCCGAACACATTATAGTTAATAATAACTAAAATATGTTTAACACTTATAATAGCATGGTTGGTTTTCAACCATACCATGTTGCTCCTAAAAAAGAGGAAAATACTATTGTCAATTTAAAAACAAATTATTTTCATATTTTACCATAACATGTTTAGAGGGAACCATAATATGGTTGTAGCTTTTTGATAGGGGACTTATTAAACCATAACATGATTGTCGATGACAAAAATATGGTTAAATTAAACACAATATGGTTAAAATTTTCTTTAAAAACAGTTTTGTTGGAGGTGACCATATTTAAACATGTTTTTTCTCTGCGTGTACAGTTATGCTAAATTTTACGGAATTCCAATAAAATTTTTAATTGTGTGTTCCGCTTCACAGATGATGCCCCCATATGTTAAAATCAACAAAACCAACTTATATTTCTGCAATTCTTTTCTGCAATATAAATCAATAGCTTTTTGATATTATCCAATATATTGTGCCACCTACTAGTTTAATAATATAATATCAATTGTGTATTGAACAATTATATTACAAATGCATGGGTACCTTAAATTCTATCGATAAACCATCCTTTCCAACGACATTAAGCTGGAGGTCCAAACCACTCGTTTTCGCCTATACGCATTGCTTGATTTTTATACCTTCCATGCCTTCTTTATTTTTTTAAGTTACATGCAATGCTTTTTATGCGGCATCGCCACAAGTAAAAACTAAATTTCATTTGTCAATACCAGCTGATTTGTTCGAACGCTGCCTGTGACGCTTACAAAAGTAGAAAGTAAACCTTCCTTTCGCATTCAACGCCTAAATGCATCCTACGCTTTACTGCATGTAACTTGTTACATCAGTGTTGCCAATTTAGCCATTTAGTGGCTAGATTTAGCCATTTTTCACCCTGTTCAGCCATTAAAAAATGAGTTTAGCCATTAGCCATATTTTTAGCCATTTTTCAACTTGTTTAGCCATAAAATTTTTTTGCCGTTTTTCTTTTAAAAGAATAATTTTTATTTTATTATAAAAATTTATAAAAGTAAAATAAACATTTTGAACAATTAAAACGCCTTTAATTTAAATCACAACTTTTACAAATCTTGAAAATCGCTATAAACTATGACGCTGAAACATCTTTCAAAATAAAGGAACAGTATTCCACTATTAAATTTATAAAATGGATCAACACAAACATCGCTGTTTCTTTCTGGTTGCAAGTATTTCAATAAAAGGATGCAGGCGGTAACAAAATTGTTTTAGAAATTTCTGAATTGACTATAAAGTTGCTCTCACTTGCATGGTCTAATGCTGAAGTAGAGAGGGTGTTTAGCCAAGTAAACATCGTAAAAAAGTAATTTGAGAAATAGGTAACATTAAGCAACCGTTAATTCGATTTTATCAAATTATAGTTGAATATTTTACAATACAATATTTATACCACCACCACAATGGAGAAGGTACTGTGCGTTTGTGCTGATGTCTGTAACACCTTAAAATATTGGTCCTTAGCCCACCTTTACGTATACCGATTGACTCAGAATCACTTTCTGAGTTGAATTAACGATGTTTGTCCGGCTGGCTGGCTGTCCATGTAAACCTTGTGCGCAAAGTACAGGTCGCAATTTAGAGATTATTTGATAAAATTTGGTACAAAGGTTCTAATGTGGCGTAGGGTATCATAAAGTCGGGTTTAACCGACTATTCTTTCTTACTTGTTTTTTATTGTAGATCTGGACTCAAAAGGCTGGGTAAATGTTGTCGTGATTAAGATTTACCTTCAAATTATTTAAAACTTATGATTATTTGAAGCTAATGAGTGAGTGATTCCTATGAGATAAACAATAACGACATCGAATTTTTCGATGATTTAATTTCTTAATATTAATTTATTTTAAAATTTTTTTACGTTTATTCTTATTTAACAAATTGATCTTAACTCACAATTTCATCGTAAACTACTTTAAATTAATTATTTTTGTTTTGTTATTGAATTTTCATGTGTTTTTATTTAAAAAAGCATTTAGCCATTTTTTGGCCCATTTTTAGCCATTTTTTTAGCCATTTTTTCCGTAAATTTAGCCATTTTTGGTCACCAAGTTTTGGCAACACTGTGTTACATATAACTACACAGATTCTACTTTTTTGACAGCTGCGTAGACAGCGAAAACGTGGTGTGTGGACCTCCAGCTTTATTTACTGCATCTGCTGTAACTTCCTAAATCTAGACAAAAAAAAATTCTACAGTTAATTTCTTTGAAAATTTCCTAAGACACTTTTTTTCTTATATTTGGTAGCTAAAACGTTTTGTTGTTTTTTTTTCTTATTCCTCTAAGCTAAACTTTTTCATAAACCAGAAAATTTTCAGTAAAATTTTATAAAAAAAAAAAGAATCAGCACTTAAACTTATCAAAACTATAGCTGGGTTTTGGACGTGTAAGTGTGTTTTGGAAAAATGTTGAAAGTATGTTGGAGGTTTTAAATAGAAATAAAACAACAACAAAGTCCACCAACAGATTGCAATTGTAATGCTGCATGCCATACTACATCTACTTATCTCGATAATTCTTTTTTTATTCCTTAACATCTTTTAAGAAACGATAAACTTTATGCAAAATGCATTAAAAAAAAATAAAGGACTTTTATACATATTTAAATGTCCTTCTATTTTTTCTTAGAGTTCTTGTTCGTATACCTTCTTTAGGGATACTTTTGATGTCTTTGTCTTAAACGTTTGCCTCAATTTTTTTTCTATTACAGATTCCTTAAAATATTTATTTTTTTCATGTAAAATAGTATGAAGTATTATTACTTTATATCAAAATTCCTACAGCTCGTTTTGCAGGTATATTGAGTTCATGAATGAATATAAAGACAAGAGAAGTGTTAAAAATTCGTTTGAAAATTCTAGAAGAACACAGAAAAAAATTTTTGCACCAGTAAAGGCATTATTCCAAAAAAAATCAGTTTAATTAAAAATTTAATCAAGAGAATTAAACGTTTAATCAAGTGTATTAAACGTTAAATTGACAATATTAATTTGCACCAGTAAACAAATTAATAAATCAATTAAACGTTTAATTTACTTAATAAAACGTTTAATTCACTTGATTAAACGTTTAATTCACTTGATTAAAGTTTTAATTAAAACTGATTTTATTTTTGAATAATGCGTTTACTGGTGCAAATTTTTTTCTGTGAATCCAATCACTTGGTGCATTCGGGCAAATTAGAACTAACGAGTGATTATTAAAAGGCCGATGCATCTACAAACAGTGACTGTTTGGTGCGGATTATTGGCTTGAGGCGTCATCGGGCCGTACTTCTACGAAAATAAGGTTTGCCAAGCAGTTCCGTGAATGGTGTTTTCTACCACCAGAAATTGAGAATATGGACCTTAACGATTTGTGCTTTCAGTAACATAACCTAATGGAATTAAACCTAATGAAATGTAAACATATGTATGCGCTTTTCTAGAAAACGTTGTATTATAAATAACTATAAACTTGTTGGCTATAAAATCGAGATAGTAGACACAATTATGGATCTTAACATTTTTCTGGATGTAAAATTGAATTTTATTTAACACATAACAATGACTGTCAACAGGGCTCGTTGTACTCTGGCTTTTATTAAACGTTGGGCGAAAGAATTTAAGGATCCTGTCGTCACTAAACAACTTTACACATCTCTCGTTAGACCAATCATGGAATAAGGTTCGATTGTATGGGATCCACATTATATGGTTCATAATGATCATATTGAATCCATTCAAAAACAATTCTTACTTTTTTGCCTGAGAGATAGATACCGAGGATATGATAATCTGCCCGCATATTCTACAATATTATCCTTAATACGTTTGCCAACACTGAAAAGTCGCAGAGTTATGCTAAGTGTCTCATTTGTAATTTACTTAAAAAATGGAAAAGTATGCTCAAATTTTTATTTAAGCAGATTATCATTTAACATTCCACGACGTACGGTACGGTACTATAATCCCTTATTTATAAAAACTTTCCGAACTAACTATGCTATGGCAGACCCATTTAGAAAACTGTGTTGTTGCTTTAATTTAATGTTTGAATTTGTTGATTTTGCTCTAGATGTAAATATTGTGAAACGTAATATTATACTTAAGTTAAATACTCAGTTGAATAAGGCTGTAAGGATTTATTCAGAGACCTAATTATATTAAACAAATAAATAAATAACGATTGTGCCACTTGCCTCACAGCCAACGAAACAATGGCTATATTGCGCGAGAAATCCAATTGCCGCGTTATCTCACGTCGCACAGTGCTTTGGCCCATAGACATAAATAAAAAAAAAAAGTCTTATATTGTACTTTAAATTTTACAGATCAATAGATAACAAAATAATTAAAATGAATTTTGAAGAATTTTTAAGATTTAACTCTTTTTGGCGGCGCTAGAGGGCGCCAAAATTTGAGAATTTAAAACAAAAATAGCTAAACAACTACCTGAGTTTTACATGCTTCAGGAAAACTTCTGTTAAACTGTTGTTTTTTAAAGCACGAGATTGAAATTTTTTTCTGTAGTAGTTTCCAATATTTAGAACTAACTGTAAAAAAATTTTATAGAATTTTTTTCTCATAAGTGTTTTTTTATTGGTTTGAAAAATGCTTATTATTTACTTAAGCTCTTTCTTAACTTTGATGGAATATTAAAAAAAAAGAAAAATACCGGCTATGGGGTTTTTTTCTGATTTTGAATATTTATGGCCATTTTCTCATTAGGCGATTATCTTTTTTCCCAACGAAAAACTGCACATTAAAGAAATTTGGTTTTCTCAATGTCTCATTTGCTTCGATTTAATCGCAAAGCTAACCGGCACTCATCTGCCAATTATTTATTTTCCTTTTATTTGCCGTACAGATAAATTCAATCAGCTGACTCCCATCTTTTACATGTATTTTGAGTGGCGTTGCCAGCTGAAAACTTTGTATTTTGTCGGTATATTGAGAAACCCAAAATCGTTAACGGACAGTTTATCGGTCCAATAAATTTATGTTGACATTAAGTAACAGACAGTTTGTCGATACATTGAGAAAATGGCCATTAGACTGTTTTCTAATAACTACAAGAAAAACAATTGAAAAAATTTTACCACAACTTGAAAAAAAAAATTTTTTTCAAATGGCTATTTTCATGATTTTTGCTCAAATTTTCATAGTTTTCAGGAGTTTAAAAGACAATGAACTACAAATACTGTGAAATATAAATTCAAACTAATACCGTTTAATAAAAAACAACAAAAATCAAAATATGTATAAAAAATTTTTTGTGTTTGTCTGCATTTTACGGCATAAGAGGGCGCTGAAATCACAAATGCCCTTGGTTTTTTATTGTTTCAAGAAAATAATTGTAAAAAATTCATTTTCTGGATTACGAGATTGAAATTTTTTTCTGTAACAGCTAACTGTATTCTTAACCAACTTTAAAAATTTTTTTTGTGAATTATTCTCCTATACATATTTTTTAATGGTTTGAAAAATGCTTATTATTTACTTAAGCTCTAAAAATTTCTTAACATTGATGGAATATTAAAAAAAAAAGAAAAATACCGTCTATGGGTTTTTTTCTGATTTTGAATATTCAGACTGTTTTCTAATAACGACAAGAAAAAAAAATTGAACAAATTTTACCACAACTTGAAAAAAATGTATTTAAAAAAAATGCTATTTTCGTGATTTTCGCTCAAATTTTCATAGATTGAATTAGTTTAAAAAAAAAATAAACTAGGAACATAATAAGAAATATTAAGGTATTAAAGTGGCTTTATGTTATTATAATGAAACGTAACTAATAACTTAAATAAATTTCAGGATGCAACCACAAAATCATGAGAAAAAAAAGACTGTCCCATACGAGAAAAACGTCACGAAGAGACACTCATAAAGATTTAATGACTCATTTAATACTTTCCTCAGATCCGTTGTTGTCTTCAAAAAGGAATCCAAAGACTAAAAAAAATATATTTTTTGAAGAAATTGAGAAATATATACTGAAAGAAAATGTTGATGAGCCAGTTAAGGATGACGAAACAAATGTTTAGTTGAGCGGCAATATTTTTTTGGAAGAATCCAGTACTGAAGATGATTTATTGTAATTAAAAAATATGAACCGTCAACCGGTTAACCGATTAATTGCTTCCCGATTAACTGATCGGTTAATTTCAAATTGGCTTTTTTCGATTAACGATTAAACCGTTTAATTTCAGTCGATTAACCGATTAACCGAAGCAACAAAGTTTTCAATATTTTGTAGTATTATAACATATTTTTTTTTGTGTTTTTAATTATTTGTTTCGTCTCATATACGAAATGTATTGGTTTAGAAAATATTTTTTCATACAAACAAAGAAGGTGTTCAGTTATCATCTAAAATTACAATGTTTTTTTATCTTCATCATCGATCAACAGGAATGTGGCGAAAAATGGGTTAAATATTTGATTGCCAACACCTTTTTTTGTTTCACGTACTTTTTATATGTATGTGTTTAGATCAGTGTTCGAAAATAAACAGTACATTATTTAGCGTTCGGCTCACACACCGAAGAACGATATCTATTTTTTTAGTGTTTGTGTAAACATACACAAATCTTAATACCGTTCGTAACTATTTTCAAGAAAGAACCGAACATTATATAATGTTCGGTTCTTCGTTAAAAAACAGAACAATTGTAGTGATACTGTAGAAAAACATTATATTTTAATGTTCTATAATGTTTTTTTCGTGTGTGTATTTTGTTTTTGTAAAAAATGTTTGTTTTTTTTTTTATCAGCAAAAAGCGACTAACATTAACAAGCCGAACCGAACCGAACACATTGAAGTTCGTGGATTTTCAAAAAAAACCGAACGGAATTTAATGTTCTCATCATTTGTTGAGTATGATGAAAACAGCATTATTTTTGTGTTCGAAAGATGACAAACAGGGAAACGTTATTTTTTTAATGAATTTCTACACAAACACTATTAGCGTTTGTGTTTTCCACAAATCTACCGAACCGAACATTAAAGAACGATATTTAGTGTTTATTTTCGAACACTGGTTTAGATATTTGTTTCTTCTCATATCAGTCTTTAAACAGAATTAACCGAAAAAATTAGAAGTGTTAAAAATTTAAAACAACTTTAATTGCATAATGAGGAAATATATATCGTCGGATTAATATGCAAACCGGCTAAATTTACTTTTTATGTAAATTAAGATTTTGATGCCGTGTGGTAGAGAAAGATACGCCTCGTCGACCAGCACGTAGTTTTTCTTCTATTTAAGTCTTGAAGTGTGTAAAACTGCCTGTATTTTTAATTTTCTATCAAGCTTCAAATAGGAAAAATAAAAAGTTTTTTTCTCTCCTGTAAAATGTGCTGAAAGTGAGTTAGCAAGTTTGCATATTAAGCCAACGATATGACTGTTGTAAGCTACAGCTTATAATTTAGATTTATACTATACAGTTATGACGAATCAATAAACACAGCATTACAATTTTTATTTTGTTTGAAACACTACAATATTTACTTTAAACAATTTGAAATTTTATTTAGGATATTATGACGATATGATTTGATTTGGAAGATGCATATTACATATTTATGAATGGTTTTTTTTTTTTTTTGCTTGCTCGTTTTAGTTCAAGAATTGTTATGTTTGGTATGTTATTGTTTTTTTTTTTACTTATAAATTCCAAATAAAAAGCAATTAATGCATTTATATATATTGAAATTACTCAATTTATAAAAAAAACTTTATTAATCGGTTAACCGATCAAAAACTAAATTAAGCGATTATTAACCGGTTAAACCAAAATCTCGGTTAATTAATCGAGCGATTAACCGATTAAAGGAAAAGGTCGATTAAATGAATACCCAAGTAAATAATATATAAATTAGTTTAAAGAAAATAAATTAGGAATATAATAAGAAATAATTCCAAATAATTCATTAGATCGACTCAGAAAGTGATTCCGTCCGGCCGGCTGGTTATCCATGCAACCTTGTGTATTCAGATCGCGAATTCGGAGACAATTTGATGAAATTTGTCCCAGAGGCTCTGACTGGTACAAGGACCAAGCCTATTGAAAATGGAACGAATCGATCCATAGTTTTACAAAAACCATCTTATTACATCGGCAAGATTAAATTTGGTCCAAACCAAACTAATATTATTGCAATCAAAATCAGCTTATCAAATTTTATTGGAATCTTTCTATTTTTGAACATAGCTCCCATACAAATCATTCTCCCGAAAAAAGCTTTTAACTCAAGCTTTCTTAAAAATATTTGTATTTACATACAAATTGGCGACAATGACTTTTACGAAAGCTACAATGTCATGACAAAATGTTGTCCAGGTAGGTCCAAAATAAACCAAAGGTTCCATATAAACCCTCATCCAAAAAACTCATATATGTAGCTGAAGATATCTAAATAATATTCGGCAGAAAGAACTTTTAAACGAATCTTAACCTCATTACATAATTTTGTTGTGGCGGGTCCATGATTGCCCAAATAGATTAAATTTGTTTTTAAATACTATGCTATAGGAGATCATATGGTCGGGTTTGACCGATTATACTTTCTTACTTGTTATTTTTGCAAGAGCATTTTAAGCGTTTTTAACTCATTTTTCATTAAATGATGTTTCTGTATTTTTCACATTAATAATCCGATTCTACCAAAATTCGGCACACATATATATCTAACAAATATCAATTTCCATACCAAATTTTATTACGATTGGATAATTTTTGTAAGTGTTATTGCATTTTTAAGAAAAAGGATATATGGCAGGACCTTGAGTCCTTGTTCAGATTTAAATGAAAATTTACACACACGTTGCTTTGTAGTTTTGTGGGCATTATTGAAGCTAAAATTACATTTTTCCATTTCAGGACACATGGGAGGTAGGCGTGTCCTTGGACCGATTTCTCCAAAAATTCATATTTTTCTTTACTAAGCTATTTTATGCTAGTGTACCAAATTTAAAAAATTTCTGACAACTCCATCTATTTATGTCCCTTCGTTATATGGGGACAAAGCACTGTGCGTCGCGTCGATGTTAATTGGCCGCCTTTCTTTGGGGCTAAAGCTAAAGGATTAGATAATTCGGCACTTAACGACATTGAACCTCAATTATGTCTCAGAGGTATTGAAAATATGTATCATGGAATACAGTAGGGATTGCTGTTCGGTTTTAACCGAAACCGCGGTTTTAAATGCCTAAAAACCGAATCCGAAAACCGACAAAAAAATCTCGGTTTTAGCTTTAACTTTAACAATGTATTTATGCTTGAAGAAATTGCAAATTAAACATCATACTCGTACATCATATACAAAAACTTTATACATAACAGCCTTCAACAATGACAAGGTTGGGCCACTTGAATTTTGTATGGAGTTTCTTGTGGCTATAGAAAAAACTCACACTAACGAACCCCTGGGCAAGGCTGGGACCACCTTTTATATGTATGGAGTTTTATGGCTATAGCAGGAACATTTTGTTGGGAATTAAAATAATTTTTCGAAAAAACAGAAAAGGAAGAATTCTTATGTGCTGTGTATGCTTTTTTAAAAAGTTTCATTTTGATTTTATTAACTGCAGTACATATATTATAGGGAAGGTCCTGACCAGGCCCAGGTGGATACAATATGCACAAAATTTTCTTTTGGCCAATTGCGGAATTGAGGAATACATAAAGTTTCGTTCTAATATTCGTTCTTAATAATGAAAAAAACTAAAAAAAGTCAAAAAATGCCTGGCCAGGCCCAGGTATACACTTAAGGGCGAATAAAAGTTCCTGTATTGAAACAAATAAAAACTTGCCAAAAAAAAATATATATTTTCAAAACCGAAAACCGAACCGAAACCGGCCGGTTTTAATCATTTTAAAACCGAAACCGCGGTTTCACATTTTTACGGTTTTTAGGAAACTCTAGAATACAGGTATGCCACCGAAGCCGTGGCGATCATTTGACTGATATTTTGTTACACTTATAATTGCCATAGATTCTTCTTTGATAATAAAAAATATTAAGATAATTCTCCGAAAACATATCATCTTATTTATAATTAATATCGTGCATTTTGGTTGAGCTAGGGAACAATTGGCCTTTCAATACTCTTATGAAGGGTATATAAATTCGGAACAGCCGGATATAGAACTTTTACTTGTTTTTTATTAGTTTCTATTGTCCTTTTTTTCTTCTAAACATTTTCTTTTATTTTTTTTTTTTTACCTACAAAACTTTCTATCCAAGTTAAACGAACAAAAAATAGTTGAAAAAAAATAGGAAAACCTGGCAGTAGAGAAAGAAGAAGAAACGAAAAGAAATTCACTGCTGGCAAAACTTTTTGAAAACTAAAATTAAGACGAATCAAAGAAGATTGTAAGTAACGTTTAAATAAATTTACATACTCTTACATATTTTTGGACAGACTTTTTTTCACTTTTTTTATTTTCTTTTTAGTAAAAAAATATAAAATTATCTATGCAAATTTTATGTCATTATTATTTTCACTCAGAAAATGTTATGAACAAACACTTATCTTATCTTGCTTTATTGAAAATGTTTAAATTTATATTAGGAAAATTTAAGAACTAAATTTGAGCTGGAAGGTTTAAAAATAAAGGTGTTAAAGGAAAAGAGTAGGCATGACTACTCTAAGTAGGGTTGCCAGACGGCCTGGAATGGCCTGGATTATCCAGTACAATTTATAATTAAATAAATATATTTTACAAAACAAAATCGTATACTAATGGTGTTTTCTTTTCTGACAAATATGTTCCATGTATGCTACCATTCGCGCGGATTTTTGTTCTTTTCTAAAAATATATGCAAAATTATGAAAGGTTGTCGTTTTCCTTTCTTAATATGTTGCAACAATAAATGGCAAATTTGTTCCATTTCTTACCCGCAGTTATAACTGAGTGTGAGATAATACCATTTTTTGCATCTCCATAAAGTACTTTTTTATGCAAGCAAGTATTTCTTTTATTTACGGTTTTTCTTGTGTTTGCGTACAATTTGTGTTATATTGTGATTTTTAGTTACAGTATTTATCGGATATAAGAAACTTAAAAAATCCAGGAAAAAAGTTCCTTATAGGCGTTTCTTTCTTATATACAACTATTTTATATAAGAAACTTATTTCTTATATAAGTAGCTATGGCCATAAGACTTTTATATTTTGGTTTTATGTCTCTTTATTTGTTACATAGGGTCCTGACAATTTTTTGTTATAATAAACGTCAAACTTCATATAAAAAAAAAACGCTGGCAAAAATTTTAAAGTTTTTTCTATATGGAGTTTTGACCTTTGGTATGACAAAAAATTGTCAGGTGAAGACCCCATGTTAACGTTTCTAACTTTTAAATTATTATTTTAGATAACGTTGAAAGTGCAATATTATATTTTTTGCAATTTCGCTTTTTTTTATACCGTTTTGTATTTCTTTTAAAATTTTAACTTTTGTTTTTATTGAAAAAAAACACAAAGCTTCTCATGAGTACCAGCTAGCTCATCTAAAACTAAAGCTGGAGGTCCATAACACGCGTTTTGCCTCCACGCAGCGCAGGCTTTTATAGCCTTAATTGCGTTCTACGTTTCAAGTTGCATGCAATGCATTTTATGCAGCAGCAGCACAAGTAAAAATAAAATTTAATTTGTAAAAATCAGCTGATTTGTTCGAACGCTGCTTGTGACGCTTACAAAAGTGGAAAGTAAACCTACTTTTCGCCTCAAGGCATCTACGCTTTTGTGCATGTAACTTACTACGTATAACTACATAGCTTCTACTTTTTTGACAGCCGCGTATGCGGCGAAAAAGCGAGTAACGCGTGGTGTGGACCTCCAGCTTAAAAGTAAAAAAAAACTTTGTTCTTGTTGTAAAACTATCAGAAAACAGAGTTGTCCATGCAAACTACATAAATTCTGTGTTGCCGTTGGAAGTTTCTTATATAAATTCTTTTTCTATACATTTTGTGATTTTGGTGTTTAAGAAATATGTTCTTTTATCATTTTTTTCTTATAACCGTTTTTCTTATATGAAACCTTTTTTGTTAGAGAAATCGCAAAAAAGACATGGTGTTTTCGAAAATGTTTCTTATAAGCGTTTTGTTCTTATATGAGATGCTCTTATATCCGAATAATACTGTATATTGTGATGGATATAAAGACTTTTTGTTTTCGTTTGTTTTACTTTTATATTATATATAATATTTTTTTTCCTCGCAAAACTTTTGCCCTAGGTCTACACTAAAGATAAATATCTCAGCCATTTGGCAATAACGTCGGCAGAATAACAAAGCAATATTGCTTATGGCTCAGCTTATGTTAAAGGCATGGGAAAACGACTTTATGTTAACTCATAATTTGAAAAACATCAAGGAAGAAGGTGCAGTGTAAAAACTGGCGCTTTCTTGCAAAAATTATTTTTATTGATATAAATTCTTTCTTATTCGACTTTATTATTAAAATGTATATTAATTTGTTTAAGCTTGATGCCTTTTTTATATAAAAATATTAATTTTACTTTAACAAAAAAACTTAAACAAATTAATATAAATTTAAATAATAAAGGTCGAAAAAGAAAAAAATTATATTAAAAATAATAATTTTTGTAATTTTATTTTAGTGTTGATTAAATTCATGAATTTAATTCTTTTACTACAATTATACTTTGCTACCATTTCACAAATTTAATTTCTTTCTCACACAATTTGCTTTTATATTTTTCTTTTTTGCTTCTTTTTTCTCAATTGATAGCCAAATTTGACGTTTTATGTAAGCAATAATTGTCAACGAAAATGGACTAACAATTATTGCAACATAAATTGTCGGCAATAAATATGTACAAAAAATTGCTGTCTACATAAAAGATAACATAATTTTGACATTTACTGCAATATATGTCGCAAGGCGAATTGACTAGAAGGTGAGGTCAACTCTACAACTACAATGCTGCTGTGGTCGGGTTGTCAAAAATATTGCAGGTAAAAAAAACAGGTTTGTTTACATAAAAAACTCGTTTGTATACAAACTTTGACAAGTCGACCACAGAAAAAAAACACCACATGTTGACTTGACCCCACCTTCTAGTCAATTCGCCGTGATATTTCGCAATAATTATCTCTGGTAAAGGCGGGCAGTTAACAACAGCTGACATTAGTTTTTGAAAACCAGTGCTGTTAATGCCTATGGAATTTACAGAAAATTTAGGGGGTAATTTTCTCAACGCAAGGTGAAGTGAACAACAAAATTACCCCCTTAATGTTAAAAATTGCTATAAGCGTGGTGAATATCGCTTTTAGAACAAACTTTGCATTCAATACTTAACACGCTAAATACACATTAGTGTTGAGTGTAAAACGTAGCTATTATTTTGTTCCATTGTAATATAGAAAAATTTATTACTTTGTAAGGGTACGTGTAACCTGTTAAATATATTACACAAATATTATGCATTATTATTTTTTAGAAAAGAAAACACCATAAGACTATTGTAAAGAAAAAAATTTTAATTTGCCGCAAGACATTCCAAATAAAATAAACGATAAAAATAACATAAAAAATATATGTATATAAATTGATCTCGTTTGTTATTCATGCCAATCAGCATACTTATTTGTGAAAGGACTTAAGGTATTTTTAATAATCTTTACCTGCAAGAAACCATTCCTTTGACCGAATAAAGGCTACGATTTTATTGAAACTAAATTGTGATGAAAATTGCAAAATGTTTCAAACATTTTTGCTTACAACTAAAGAAATAGAGTTTATAAAATTCTGCAAATATGTAAATGTATGAGGCTAATCAAATGGTTATCAGCCATGTTCTGGAAGTAGAATCAGAGTGAAATTAAAATCGATCAAACTTTAAAAACGAACCAGTGTTTAAAGTTCATTAAATTATTTCGTTTTGTATAATTTATACTATGAGTACAGTTTATGTAATTAAGACAACTATTTGTGATCAGTTGTAATTTTTGTTATGTTATTGTTCACCGCAATATAGCAAAGTTGTAAACCATAATACAAAAATTAAGAAATTACAACTCAACTCAGTTTAGTTGTAAACCGTAATAGGGCCCTATGGTAATAGTCCAAAAAATATAAGGGTAAATCTCCGATTTCGATTTCGCTTTCCATATCATGGCGCTGTATATGTACTTTTTATGTGATTTAAATTAATATTCATATGCCAATGCGAATTGATGTATACGGTGGTAGCAATTTTACAACAATACAAAAACCAAAGAAACATTGCATTTTAATTGTTTACTCGTAATGACAACCATTTCTAAACAAAACATTGAAAAAACAAAATAAATTGGTTCGAACTGTCAAAGTCTGCCACCTGTTGTTAATTGGCCCTGATATATCTATTATTTTGTAATATGATATAAGACTGAATTTTAAATGTTAAGTTTCCTCGCTTTTTCTGATTTTTTTTATTTTACAAAAAAATGAAGTTCAATTTTTCTTTTTCCTATAGTAAATTGCATTTTAAAATTGTCCAGCTATTTTTTCAAACTCAGGTGATTTTTTTTTATTGTCCAGGTATTTGACTCTTGGTATCTGGCAACCCTAACTCTAGGCCGTACAGTGGCTCAGCATCGTTTTTCATCGGCAAAATGTCTGTAACTTTAAAACCGATAGGGATATTTTAAACATTCTTTGATGGAAAAATGTTTTCTTGAATTTTTCTTCTATAATTTTATGAAAATCGATTTCGCAGTTGTTGACAAATTGAAGGTCAAAGTTCAACTTTTGATTTTTTTTAGCATTTTTTTATGAAAATGTGGATTTTTTTAGTTTTTATACCCACACCACCATAGTAGAGGGGGTATTATGCATTTGTGCTGAAGTTTTTATCTTTTAAGCACATTGGTTTAGTCCCACTTTTTGGTATACCGATGTCAGTCCGTCCGCCTTGAAGGCTGTCCATATAAACCTGGAGCGCAAAGTGCAGGAGGCAATTTTGGAGAAATTTTTAATTCAAATTAAAAAAGTGTTCTACAGGCGGGTCCTGCCCCTTTTGACCCTCAAAAGTTCTATTCCTCTTAATTTCAAATTCGACTAAAATAACCTTAGAAAACATTTGTTAACACACTAGGTATAAACGGTACAGTAATACAGCATATCTTTTCTTAAAGACTACTATACTGCTAATATAACAAAAGAAAAATTCAGCCCAATATCGATAACAGTTTGCGAGGAATGATAACTTCCTTCTGATCAAATTTACAAAAAAACGCAATTTTTCTAAAAACTCATTAAATTGTTAAAATTTCTTAATTAAAGTTTTTAACAGCATGCCACGCCCACAAATCGCAATATTTTGACCTAATTTTTGTGGCTGACTTAATTTTGATATGTTTATTGTAATAGCATTTTACGTAAATATCTGTCTTGCAACTTAACTTCACGGTGGATCTCAACCAATTGGTGTGTTAAGGCTCAGTTAGCCGGGAGTAACAGTAACGTTGCAAATCAGCTGCTTCATTTTGTTGTATGTTAAGCAATTAGAACGATTAAAGTTATCAGTAAGATGTTACGTCTAAATCTGTAAGAAATAGATTGATCTTGCTTTTTTACGGTAAGGTTAAGCTACTGTTGCTCCCGGCTAACTGAGCCTTTAATATTAAGCACATACCAAATGTCCCTGTGTGAGTTAAGGATCATTTGCACATACATGTAACAAATCGAGTGTATAATTCACCAAAAAATCTACACCCACCCCTTGTTTAGTCGCCGGAGCTATCTTACCTCCACTGCTTTTTTATTATCCGAGCAGCTTCTTTCGAATAGCAACAGCACCTAACAATCCCCTCACGAACCGAACTTTACCGTGACTTTGGATATAAATCACAGCCACCACGTGCACCCTGTTAGTATCTCCTCTTCAACAAGACGATCTTCATTGAACATTTTCGGACAGAAAACAATTTCTAAGGAACAACCCTCTATCAGAAAAGCAAGGCTTCTGCAAAGAGGAGAATCATCCTGAAAGATAGGAAGCATTTCTCGCAAGAAGCTTACTAACGGAGACCCCACCAATAGTCAGAGCGGTGATTGCATTCACCGGGGGCTACCGACTACCGTCAGTTCCGTACAACTTCGAATCCAATGAATGTTTAGTGCATTTTAGGTATCATTCGCCTGAATTTAAAATGTATGAGATTCCGGAGAAAAGCAGTAGATTCGTACTTGATTAATATTTAACAAAGCCAATTTTCCCCAGAAAATGTAACATCAAGATGTATGAACTCCTCAAGGTGCTTTAACTACGCCCCGTTAGAGGCGCAGCACATCCCCCGGGGAATAATACTATTGACTATTAAATGCCATTAAAATTTTTTTACAAAAAAAAATTTACTTTTGGCCAATGAAATAAATTTCAGATCCAATTTAATTTAATTGTAAATTTGTACCTTAAGAAAATATCTAAGATTTTTAATTTTTTTGTTAATTAGGAGATTGAATTAAATTAAGTAACAATATCAACAAGAAATCTCACAATCAAAAGTCTAACGGGGTCAAATCACATATTGGTGGCCAGTTGACATCACCTATAAATTTAATGACCATGCCCTTAAGTTGCTCGTGCTCTAATGTGGTATGAACTGTGTGCCAAGAAGCACTATGTTGTTGACATGACCTTTCATTGGTGTCCATATCATGCAATTTAGGCCAACAGAAGTTGATAATCTGCGTCCGTTGATGGTCGTTCTCAAGAAAATATGGACTGATGGCCGCCAGCCCGAACTCCGCATTAAGCAGTGAATTTTACGGGATGCATTTGGATCCCTTGTGGATTTTGTTTTTCAAGGTACCTATTCACCGTAAAATAGGCCTTATCGCTAGAGACGATTTTTCGATTAAAATTAGAGTTTTTTTAATAAAATAATATTATCATTTGCTAATACTGTTAAACGCGTTTTCGCCGTCTTTATTTAGCAAAACAGATCTAATAAATGACAATCAAGTCTACAGAAGCAGCTTTGACAATATTAACGCTTTTACTGTGTTACGGTCGTTAAGGTAAAAAAAACATTTATATTTTCAATTAACGCACAATACGATTATCTTAGTTTTAAGAAGAAAAAACTTTC
Organism: Pollenia angustigena; assembly: GCA_930367215.1. Lineage (NCBI taxonomy): Eukaryota > Metazoa > Arthropoda > Insecta > Diptera > Polleniidae > Pollenia > Pollenia angustigena. Next base: position 19,073,809 of record OV884060.1, read on the forward strand.
ATTAGTTTTTAAAAATGTTAACTTTTAGTTTAAAAAAAATACTTTAGTTTATACAATTTTTTTTTTCAAATAAAACATGATTTAAAAATTTAATTTTTTTCTAAACCACAATTTATTTTATAATATTTTTAATTTTTCTCTTTATTTTTGTTATTTGTTGAAGATATTTTCAATGTTTATAGTTTATAAACACTAAAAAACGATTTAAATTAATATTTTAATAAATAATCAAGTTAAAAAATTTATTTATATATTTCCATTAAGGGTGCTCCACTTTTTTAAATTCAAAGTGAAAGTTAAATTTTTAGGTATAAAATTTAAAATTTAAGCAATGTGTCATTCGTAAAACTGCTTTGAGTGTGGAAGCAGCCTCGTCAGGAGGTTCTGTTTGATGTGTCTTTTGTACGTTTTGCGTTTCGTTTTGGACAGGCTGATGACTTGATTTCGAATAACTTTTCAGAGTTACAGTTATTTTTATTTTAAACACTAACCATATCTAATCGTTTTTAACCCTTTTTTTCAAGTAGTTATCAAGTGGAGAATTTGGTATTTTATAGATTGGCCCGTATTTTACCAGAGCACGGTAAAACTCACCTTCGAAGACATTTTAGTATGTTAAAAACAAATGCTATTATATATTTCTGCCTTTACACTGGTCATAGGAAATCTATCTACACTCATAGAAAAAATGCATCTAAATATTGATGATGATGCCCTAACATCAGAATTTTGACGTCAATGTTATTTCAAATGATATCAAGTGACATCAATCCATTGACGAACGTCATCATCAAATTTTGTCATATTTTATGCGTCATCTATGCAATGACTTCAGTGACATCAGTTCGGTGCCATATTTTGTATATTATTAAGATTATTTATCAACATGTTTAAAAAGCACAGTAAGAAGCGAAAATTCCCATATTCTATTTGCTTAAATTATTTAGTTAAATACATCAAATTTAAAAAGTAGAATGATCACGAAAACTTTATCGGTCATGTTGCTGGTGTCTTATAATTGAGAGTTATTCTGCAAACAATGGGTGGAATACAACGAAAGTGAAAGAAACATGTGTAACGGGTAAATACAAAACATTGTTCTCTCTCTTTGACTTAAGTCAATCCCAATAAATCGATTTAATGACAGTTTGTCATAAAAAATGTCATCAGTGCGATGACTTAGTAACATCGGAGAAAGGACTCATTAGGCTCAATTTAATGACAAACTGTTATTAAAATCATCGCACTAATGACATTTTTTATTAAACTGACTCCGATTCGTCATATCTGTCGTGCCGATGTGTCCTCCCATTGATGACATAATTTCACCTGATAATAATTTGGCCAAGTGATGTTAAGGCTGACATCCTAATGATGAAAAGTGTCATCGGGTCAAAAACGAGGACACTTGCCATAGTACTTATGTCGAAATACATCAGCGTTATGACACGCCTTTTCCATCAGTGTATGAGTTGTCTCTATTTCTGTCGATATGCGGCTATATCTTTTAGCTGATCGACGTTATTAAAAGTTCTTTCAGGACTATGAGGTATGGAATTTACTTTTTTAAGTCTAAATCGCCGCCAGGTGTTTTGTTGGTTCTCTGCTTTCCTGTGGGTTTTAAACAAGGACGTGGTTTACGAAGGGTATCACCGATCCAACCAAATTTGTTTCTACTCACTTCGGTGTTTATGTCTCCAATATCTGTTTTTGACCAATATCTTTTTTTGTGCGTGGCCAGAAATATTTAAAAATTCTGCGGAGACATCGATTAACGAAAGCTCGTAATTTATTTTGAATAACTTCTGTGACAAACCAAGTCTCGCACCCGTAAAGCAGAACAAAAGGAACACAGCATTCAAATATGTATGTTAATTTTGTGCTAACGCTGTAGGCAGTCGTGTTCCATATCTTATTCAGCTGCGCGTATGCACCGAGTGCCTTCCTAGAAATAACACCACCAAATTCTGTGACAATCGCTAAACAATTTGCCATAGGCCTCATATAAAGCTCATAAAAATTAAGAAATTTTAATAGTTTTTTAAACTTCTTAAAAATTAAATCCTACTAATGTATTTAACAATTGTTTATAATTATTTTGTATACAAATACATACATATATATGTAAATATTTATGTTTAGATGTACATCTATAAGCGTAAAATTTTACACATTTCTCTTGACAATAAACACTGAATAAATTTTGTATGTTTTGAAAATAAAAAAAAAAAAGATCTAATAAAAAATACATTTCAATTTGTTTTATATAAATAAAAATGAATTTGTTAGAAAAAAAACTATACAATATTAAAAAAAAAACAAATATTATTTAAAATGTATGTATATTCCTTAACATTAAATTTACATAAAAAGAAATTAATCGAATTTAATGTTTCAAATAAAAAAAAGTAAGAAAAACATTTTATAGAACTGCTTTAACCCAGCGGTAACTCGAATGAGTAAAGAGGCCTAATAGAAGGCCTTATTTAGCAGTCACAAGCAGACAGAAGCCATTTTCGCTGCATTCCATACTTATTTATTTTTTACACAGGCTGTCATTGGGCGCAAGGCCTTCCACACTTCCTTTAAAAACAATTTCGATCCCTTCTCAAAGAAGGGAGTAAGGAAGGTCACTAAAAATAAAAAGTAAATAAAACTGAACACCTTCCTTTCTCCCTTCTCAAAGAAGGGAGTAGCGAAAGTGTACTGAATATTTCAGAAGGTCTTTTAAAAAGAAGTTTATACCTTCTAGAAGGCATACTTCTGAAGGCAGGATATCATGCGAAGCGAGTCTTTTAGAAAGGAGTATAGAGGCCTTCAAAAAGGCCTGCCATTTGCGGTCCTTTCAATATTTACCGCTGGGAATTTTTATACCCACACCACAATAGTGGAGAGGGTATTATGCATTTGTGCTGATGTGTGTAACGCCTTAAAATATTGGTCCTATAGCCACCTTAAAGTATACCGATCGACTTTCTGAGTCGAACTAACGATGTCCATCCGGCTGGCTGGCTGGCTGGCTGGCCGACTGGCTGGCTGTCCATGTAATCTTGTGCGCAAAGTACATGTCACAATTTTGGAGATAATTTGATAAAATTTGGGACCAAGCCTATTGAAAATGGATAGGGGGAAATTTATTTCTCTTAGAAACTTTCAAACCGATTTTAATGAAATTTAAAACATAGATACAACCATATCTTTATGGACCCAAAAGGGATGCATTTTTTAAAAAATAGGACCACGAGGAGAAGTAGGAGGCAATTTCTGCTTCTCAAACCGATTTTAATGAAATTTAAACCATAGATAGATCCATATCTATATGGACACATAAGCTATACAGTTTTTCAAAAATAGGACCACAAGGGGAGTTAGGGGGCAATTTCTGACTCTCAAAAACTTTCAAACCGATTTTAATGAAGTTTATAAACATAGATAAATCCATATTTATATTGACATATAAGCATGATGTGTTTTTAAATACTGTGGTGTATGGTCGGGCTTGACCGACTATACTTTCTTACATGTTTTTTTAGAAATCTTTAATTCTAATGCCTGCATTCATAAAATTTTTTTTTGATTTAATAAAGGTTTAAAGAACAAATTTACTATGAAAATTATCCTAAATAAACGTTTGTTAAATTTAATAATCGTTTATGAATACGGAGGTAAATAAAAAAAAAATAAGTATTAAACGAAATTCAAAGTCGGTAACCTGTAACACAATTCATTCGCTTAAAAGAAAATTAATAAATAGTGGTTGGAACGTTTTAACTTTCCCGCCTAACATTTCTTTTGATAGTAGATGTAGAAATCTCTCACTGAAATACAATTCACCTTAGAACTAGGTTTCCGAATAAACTCGTCTTCGGTTGCATATGTTGCCAGAAAGATAGGAATATATCCTAGCAAAGTTTATTTACGTATTTGATGGACTTGCCCTTTAAACATTTTTAGACTATTTCACAAACTTAATAAATATTGGTTCGTGATTCAAGCGAAATTTTTTTCATCTAGAATAGCCCAAAAGATAATCAATAAGATTTTAGTCTGGGCTCTGAATAGGCCATTTTAATTTTTCTTAAAATACTTTTTTGGTCACTTTACTAGTGTGATTAAATTCCCCAAGCCCATTTCCTGAGTACTACTGTAAAGATTTTGTTGAAAAATGTTTACGTAGTCCTCACCAGTCATCTTAACTCCAGCGAACTCTACGATCTCAACTACACAGTTAATGGCCATCTTCTCAATGTATCGACAAACTGTCTGTTACTTAATGTCAACATAAATTTATTGGAACGATAAACTGTCCGTTTAAAGATTTTGGGTTTCTCAATATACCGACAAAAAACATTGTTTTCAGCTGGCAACGCCATTCAAAATACATGTAAAAGTTGGGAGTCAGCTGATTGAATTTATCTGTACGGCAAATGAGACATTGAGAAAACCCAATTTCTTTAATGTGCAGTTTTTCGTTGGGAAAAAAGATAATTGCCTAATGAGAAAATGGCCATAAGAGTTGTTTTTCAACGTAAAACCCCAATAAAAAAAAATGGAGCTTCCAACTAGAGTTTGCTAAAAACCGTAAAAATGTGAAACCGCGGTTTCGGTTTTAAAATTATTAAAACCGGTCGGTTTCGGTTCGGTTTCGGTTTTGAAAATGTCAAAATTAAGCATAAAAATATATATCTTTTTTATTTGTTTCAATGCAGGTACCTTTATTAACCCTTGTATACCTGGACCTGGCCAGGAAGTTTTTGGACTTGTTTCCAGTTTTTTTTTTATCAATTTTATTAAGTATATCAAAACGAAACATTATGTTTTCCTCAATCAAAGTGTTTTTTACAAGAAAATGAGAAAAAAGTGTAAACACCGTAAGCGTTGCAATTGGCCAAATAAAAATTTTGTTTATAAAATCAAAATGAAACGTATCAAAAAGCATACGCAACACATAAGAATTCTTTCTTTACTATTTTTTCGAAGAATTATTCCACTTCCCGACAAAATTTTCCTGCTATAGCCATAAAACTCCATACATATAAAAGTAGTCCCAGCCTTGCCCAGGGGTTCGTTAGTGTGAGTTTTTTCTAAAGCCACAAAAACTCCATACAAAATACTATTGGTCCCAGCTAGGCCCAGGTGGTAGTTTGTGCCACACAAATTAGGCGTCTATTTAAGAGTTAAAAAGGTAAGATTTGTTCTTCTTAATACTTATTTTGAATTTAAAGAATTGTTGCAAGCTGTTATGTATAAAGTTTGTGTATATGAAGTTCCAGTATTATGTATAATTTGCAATTTCTTTAAGCATAAATATATTGTTAAAGTAAATCCTAAAACCGTGGTTTTTTGTCGGTTTTCGGTTTTTGGGCATTTAAAACCGCGGTTTAGATTTCGGTTAAAACCGAACAGCAATCCCTACTTCCAACGAAGCAGGTTTTGTAAGGGAGAAATGTAAAAGTTTCGCTTACCATCTCTTCTACGGAGTTCCCACTTTGAAGAAATAATTTTTTTAAAGAGTAATTTTATCCGTGTAAATTAAAACTCAGTGTATTTATCAAATATGAAAAATTGAGAATTTAGCACGTCATACAAAAATCTCAAAATAAAATTCATTTGTTTGTTTAATTTAACAAACCTTTTTCGTTCTAAATTTTCATCGGCAAAATTAAAACGCAGGTCGCTCAGCTCAGTAACAGCAGAGAATTATCTTCCTACGCGTAAATTGTGTTAAAGGAACACACTGTACAGTTTAAGCCAATATGTATAAGAAAGAAAAACTTATTTTTTTGCCGCCCAGAATTCAGGGGATAAGGATGAACGCTTTTTTTCATCCTGATTATAATTTTCTTCCTCTTCTAGCTCCCTATCTACATTAACAGGGTTCAAATACTCTCCGAAAAACGATGTACGAGATTGACATATATCCACTGGCTTAGACCTAGGAGGGTTGGGGTAAGCAAAACCTGCCCAACCCCGCTTCTGCCAGCCCCATACATTTTCCCTTTTTATACCCTTCAACACAGGTGGTAAAAAGGGTATATATAAGTTTGTCATTCCGTTTGTAATTTCTATAACATTGATGTTAGATCCTATAAAGTATATATATTCTGGGTCCTTATGAAGAACGAAGTTGATATAACGATGTCTGGCTGTCCGTCTGTCCGTTGAAATGGATTTTCCGAAGACCCCATATATGATGGGGGCCAGGTTATTATACATTTATATCACATATGGTCCGGAATGGTTTGCTATTGAAATTCAGCAAGATCGGTCCACAAATGGCTGAGATATGAGTAAAAAACCACCACTGCCTCAATTTTTTTCCTTTAAAGGTCCAATTAGACGTGACATTACCATACCAACACTGTATTACCAAAACGACATAAACATACAATACAAACCAATTCAATTTTGGTGTCTACGGTCATACAGTGGCTATGGTAATACAGTGTTGGTAATGTGGTTTTTTTGTTGCTTTTTTATACCCTTTACTACAAGTGGTGTATTTTATTTGTAATGGTTTTACGCATACACATACACATTAATGCATGTATATGATATGCCGCTTAAATAAAGAAACAAACTCATAGACTCAATATATTTTAATTCAACGCTTCTTCAGTAAAAGCATTCGTAGTCGAGTTGTTAAGTTCTCTCCTGAGACTGATGATATTGCCAGTTCGAATCCCAAAAAGATTTTTTTTTATTTTTTTTATTTAATTTTTTTATGTACTAAAAAACGATTTTAAGATTATAAAACGAATTTTAAACATCAACTTTGGCAAAAGAGGAAACGGGCTTAGGTACATATATAAATTTTTTGTTTTTTTTATATTCTTCGGCATGACGAAATGAAAAGTTGGCATGGCTCAATTAATATTTATTTATACCCATCTAAAGAACGTTATTTATGCATATAAATTTTTGTTCTTATCTCATCATGGTGAAGGGTATATAAGATTCGGCATATCCGAATATAGCACTCTTACTTGTTTGAATTGCTGTTTTCGTTTGACATTTTTTGTAAGTGTATTCATATTTTCAAATTTTTTTACAAAGGCGAAGTTAAACACGTCTAATGAGTAAAAAAACGTTTTCTTCGACCTTGTATTTTTACGTTAAAAAATCACTGTTTAAGTTACATTTTTTTTAGTTTTAAATAAGTTTTAGAAAGAGTTTTGGCAAAAAAAAAATTATATTTAAGCAACATTTAAAAATTTTTATGCAGCCATGCTTCTAATTTTTTCCAGACATATAAAAAAAGTAGCTGCAAATAAAGCTAGCCATAAGTAATTAAATTGTGCTGCTATTTCTTCTTCTTATATACAATAAATAAAAAAATGTATTGTCACCTGAAATGCAAAAAGGCCTAACAACAAAAAAAGACAAAAAGGAGCGAAAAGGTCATAGGGCCAAGAAACATTTAATAGTGCCACAAATGTCTCAATTGTAACATTAAACCCATCACTATACAGTCTAGCGTTGCCGCTTTCTATATAATTATTGAAAAACTGTACTGTTATTAAATTCCTTGGATAGTTTTTGAACCATTTCATTTTTGTGTGCTTTTGCTCAATTTGGTTTATAGCAGAAGTCTAGCATGTATAATACAAATTTTTGTTAAATTTTGGCGAAGGTTAAATTTCACGTCAAACATCACAACGCATTGTTTGAAATATTCAAGAAATGTTTTTAAGCCCGGAAGTGATATTCACTAAAAGAACTATCCTAATACAATTTGCGAAGGAACAAATCAGATTTAATTTAAATTGTTGAAATCGTTTAAATAAAAGGTGTTTTTTAAGCCTGATTGAACTTACGAGAGAGTTTGATGTCAAACAAACTCTCGTACTGGTCTCAATTTTTGACATTTATCACGAATAGATCCACACCTTTACCACGCTGCCAGATTATCCAGGCATCCATTCGTACAACTTATAGACGCGAAATTGTGTTCGTCGATGAGGCTAATTTTTCGCCTAATGCTATGTTCACATTTGGGTTTTTAAACGCGTTTAAGCAAAATGTTGATTAAGTTAATCAAGGCCGTTCGCATTACATTTGAGATGATTACAATGACAGATGATTAAGAAAAAAAAATACAACAAACAAATTAATTACGGAATTCTGGTATCTTTCATGTTTATATATTTTACGACAATACAAACTGAGGTTGTCTCTTTTTCATGTGTACTATGTAGTATGTTCAGTGTCAGCTGTTTTTACCGTTTTGTATTTTTTTATTCTTCTGTTTTGATAATATTAATTTAATTAGTAAATACTAAAATTTTCATAAATATCCTCTTCCTCTTCTTCATTGCCTAGAAATAAACTTCAAACTTTAAAAATTTAAAAAAAAAAAGAAACAATTAAATTCTTACTTGTTTCAACCATCAGTATGTCGGGTGCAAACTTTTCACACAAAACCGTAAAAATTGTATCTTTTTCGCTTCTTGCCGGCATTTTTTGATATTTTTATTTTTTGCTCTGACGTTGATTTGACGTTTTTATGACTTATGATTAAGAAAATACAATATGCTACTCACATATGTACAATTATGACTCTGAGCCACCATGTGAATTCCCTTAATATTTATTTAAAGTACTAAAAATGCTTTTATAAAGTTATCAGAAGATAATTTTTATCATTTTAATGATGAAATTGTGAAAATTTATGAATTATTTAAGGAAAAAAATAAAAACATTTAGCAGAAATCGTGGCCGGTTATACACGATCATGTTGGCGATTTTACACTACACTCAGTTTGTGGTATGTTCAGTCGATTCTATGTGGTTTATGAAGTGATTTAGATGTAATCATGTCAATTTGAAGTGAATAACAAATCACTTCAATGTATGGGTTATCATCTCGATATTGCAGTGATTAGAGCTTAATCACGTTCTAGCTGCTTAAACGCGTTTAAGAACCCAAATGTGAACATAGCATAACGGGCTTGTTAATAAGCAATATTGCAGCATAAAGGTAATTTTATTGCGGAATTTCGGTTTTTTTTAGTTATTTCAATAAACTTTACCGTTTTTGAGTTACGCGAATATATGTTGTGCAACCTCCTCCCTTTTTGGAATAACGCTATATCTCAAAAACAAGAGCTATCCCAAAAAAACGGTTAGCACCATTGGATTTAGCGTACCCGAATTATTCTAAAACGCCAGGTGCCCGGCTTGTCTAATAAAAAGTGTCAATTTCGAGCACAGTGCTATTGTACTTAACTTAATTTTGCTTTTATCTTACATATCGCACTTGTTCAACAATACTGTATTAACTCAAAATTTTCAGTAGAGGCTAAACAATTTTTAATTTCATATGAAAGGCATATGAAAAAGTTTTTTAAAACCAACCGTTTCTTTACAAAAAATTAGACAAAACAGCACGATATTTTAAGAGCGGGTAGATATGACTATTACATGTCGATTTCTTTCAAAAAGTGAAAAAAGTATTGTTGAACAGGTGCGATATAATATATTATACAAAATTATTTTAGAATATATCACAAATATAAAGTTAACCAAAAAATTTTACTTTATTATGTCATAAAGACTTTCTGCACACTTTACATCAAAAGCGTTAATTAACGATTTAAAAAAATTTGCAAAGTCTAGATGTTCACCATCTTAAAATAATTAAGAAAAGTACAATATTGCACTTTATTTTGTCTAACAGTGTACACACATATCTACATACATAATTACATATGTATGTTTTAAATTTCACATAAAATGCATTTCCCATGATAAAAGTTTCATTATATCCTTTGCGCTGACATTTACTTCACACTGTTTACATATTTTTTTTTTTTTTATTGAAAAAAAAACATTTTAGAAAAGTTACAAAGTCCCTGGCCTGCAGTAGTTGTTAAAAAAAATGTTAAATTAATATTCAGATTTTTTAGCCTTGAGCTGAATAAAAACAAAAAATATATTTTTGGTTTATTAATTTTTAGTTTGTAGTTATTTTCAGCATAATCGTCATTGTAGGGGTTGGCTTAAATACTAGTTTTAACTTTTTTTCAGCAAATAATAGAAATAAAAAATAATTAAAAAATTGTTTGTATATGTAAATTTTTTTGGTCTAGTTATTGTTTTTGTTGAACATGATGATTTTTACATGATTTTTTTTTTTTTTTTTTTTTTTTTTTTTGTTAACTTTATTTAGTTGTTATTGTTTATATTTTGACTGCAGCTGTGGCATTGTAGTTATCCATTGGCTTCATTATAAGCTCTAATAAAAACAATAGTTTTTTGTTTGTTTTAATAAAAAATATATTTTATATACAAAAATTTTACCAATTAGAAAGTTGTAAACAAAATTGTTTACAGTTTCATTAACGGAAAGCAAACTAAAAAAGGTATCACTTTTTTCAAACATAAAAAAATCTCTATTTTTTACTTTAAATTTAATATTTTTCATAAAATATTTGGTTATACATATTTTTTAATGGTGCAGCGGCGAGTATGACTATTATTTTATGAATTAAATTACTCATACGCATTGTTTACCCAATGGGTTGCATGAAATGGGGAGTTCCATTAGCAAAAGATGTTATTCCACTTAAATTTATGATTTGGGTAAGTTACACGGGCATTTCCACCGAGCCCATAACAATTCAAAGTTATTCCAAATACTTTATTTTATTATATTTTTATACAGCAATTTTATTAAAACAATTTTGGCATTTTGAAAATTTTAATCATACTCGAAGTATTCAGTTTTTTAATCGCGCTCACTTTCTCAATCGTAAATAATATTAAAAGTAATCACAAAACACGTCAAAATACCGTCACGTACACACTTTTAATCAAATTCAACTAATGGAAATCAATTTAATAATTATTTAAAACAGAGCCCGGCAAAACTACATATTTACTTCGCCGTGCTTCTCTTCTCTTTTGATCTCACATCTACGTGCACTCAACTCTTGAATAAAACCAATTACATAGTCTCAGTGATCGGAATTGAAAAATTTTAATTTTGTGCCAAAATTGTAACGAAAACGTGCCAAATTGATTGAAAAAGGGCCAAACGTTTTATCAATTGAAAATTGTGTGGTTGCGAAAAAATTTTTTGCTTTATAGTGAACACTTAGTGAAATTGTTGCTGCTAGAATATAAATTAAATTGTATTGTCACCTGAAATGCAAAAGGACTTTGCAACCAAAAAATATATGTGAACCTAAAAACGGCCAAAAAAGAGCCAAAAGGTCTTACGGCCAAGAAACATTCAAAAGTGCCAAAAATGTCCCAATTGTGCCATAAATCCCATCACTAATCAGTCTAGCTTGAACCAGTGTTGCCACTTCCTGGAAAATTATTGAAAAACTGTACTGTTTTCGAATTTCTTGGAAAATGTTTAACCATTCCATTTTTGTGGGATTTTGCTCAATTTGACTTATAGCTGAAGTTTATCATGTATAAGACCAATTTCTGTTAAAATTTGATGAAAGTTAAAGATCACGTCAAACATCATATCGCATTGTTTAAAATATTCACGAATGCTGTTTAACCCGGAAGATCAGATCAGATTTCAATAAAATAAAAGGTGTTTTTAAAGCCTGATTGAACCTACGAGAGAGTTTGCTGTCAAACAAATTCACGTACTGGGCTCAATTTTTGCACTGATAGAAAAATGCATCTTCATAATGATGATGCCCTAACATCAGAATTGTGACATCAATGTTACTACAAATGGCATCAATGATGCTAAAAGTAACATCAATCCAATGACTAACGTCTTCGTACAATTTTGTTATTTTTTACGTGTCATCTATTTTATGTCTATAGTGACATCAATTCGATGCCACATTTCGTATATTATTAACATTATTTTCATGATTACAATGTATTATAAGAAGCAAAAATTCCTATATTATATTTTTTTTTAATTATTTATTTAAATACATCAAATTTTTAAAGTAGAATGATTACAAAAACCATATGGGGTATGGTGCTGGTGTCCTATTATTGAGAGTTCTGCTGTAAACAAAAGTCGTAATTCAACAAACATGAAACAAACAAACATATGTAACGGGTAAGTAAATAATAATATTCTCTTACTTTGACTTAAGTCAATTCCAATGACTTTGACTTAATGACAAACTGTCATTAAATTGATGCTAATGTGTCTTTCTCCGATGTTTCTGCGTCATCGCACTGAGGACATGTCCGTCATTTCTGTGATGCCGATGTGTCATCCCATTGATGACATAATTTCATTTTTACCCTGATGACACTTTGGCCAAGTGATGTTAAGGTTGACATCACCATGATGAAAAGTGTCATGGGGTCAAAAACTAATACACTTGTCATAGTCAAAATACATCAGCGTTATGACGCCTTTTCTATCAGTGTGACATTTATGATCAGTATACTCTGGCAAAAAATTACAAGAGATCCACACCTGAACAACACTGTCAGATTATCCAAATTTACCTTGAAAATCAGTCATCCATTTGTGCAACTTATAGAAGCGAAATTGTGTTCGGCGATAAGGCTCATTTTTCGCCTAACGGGTTTGTTTATAAACAAAATTGCCGCAAATGGAGTAAGACCAGTTCGCAGCAGACCCTACAGACTTCATTAAATCCACAAAAAATTACACGCTCGTCATGGGACCTTATTTCTTTAAAAATAAAGTCGGAGCTCGCGTTACTTTCAATCGAGATCGTTAACACACCATGACCAATGGATGTGTATGTGTGACAGTGATTCGGGCAAGCGTGCCAACAAAAATTAGACGATATATTAATTTCGAGAAATGGAGCTGTTAATTGGTCAAGACCGTGGGATTGGACACCTCTTGATTATAATTATTTTTTTTTAAATTTCAAGTTATATCAGGCTTAAAAAACACCGTTTAAAATTTTAATTTTTTTTAAGTTTTACGTACATACATAATTAATTAACTAAAATGTTTAAAAAACATCCTATACAATTTTCTGCCAAATCAAAGTCTTCAACGTCTGCATCAGACATAAAGTTTCGTACAACTTCTTTAGAATATTTTAGAAATGTGTATCGAACAATATTCAATGGCACACCATTTTACAGTTCATTGCGTTTGTATCTCCCTTTTGGTGAACTTTTATATGACAGAAACTTTTTATATTTGTTTTTAGACTTTTTGAAAATGTAAAAAAGTCATTTTTATTTTATGTCCCCCCAAAAAAGGAAAAAAAACTTTAACTTAAACAATTGATTTACATACAACAAAGTTGAGGTGATTTTTTTTTTTTAATAATTCTACTTCGCCTTTTTTTAGCTTTGACTTGTATTTTTTTAATACAAAAAAAAAACACTGAAACTTTTATATTTGAAATGAAATGATGAATTGAAGGAAAACAACAAAACATAAAACACAAAAAAACATATAAAAATATAAAAGGCAGTTGTAAAAGAAAAACATCTTGAGCAGGAGTATAAGCACAATAAAAACTACAAGGCAAGTGGGAAGATGACAATCGGCGGTGAAGAATCTCTAATATTCACTACCATGAGTTCTAATTAAATGAATAACAATAACCTTAACTGCATATAAGTAAAATTTTGTAAACTCATTTATGCCCATTTTTAAGTCTCATTGGAATGCATTGTCAATGCAAGTTACCGTTTCGTCATTTGTCACGTATTTGGCCGCCATAATATTGCCTCTTATACTTGCATGTCCCGGAATCCTTATTAGTGCAAGATTATAATTTTCGAGCTGGTTCAGAGAATTTATTCGTTTATCTCGACCAAACGACGTTGCCATTAAAGTCTTTGATTTAGGCAATGCTATCCACATAGATATCTATGTTTGAAATAAGGGGTCAAAGTGCGATTTCACTCTGATTAAAGTTTTCTCTATTCATGGGAAAGTGTAGAAAAAATTTAGGGAAAATTATTAAGCATCTTACGGCAATTTTAGGAGCTAAATTTTGTATTAATTTGTTTACACAGGAACTAGTTCTTGAACAATTTAAAGATAAACAAAATTGATAAACTTTTCCAACGGACTGTAAAAGTCTTACGGCTTCAAGCAAATGCTGGAAGGTACCAGCTCGAATGTTTCTCAAAATAAATTTCGGTTTATACTAAACTTGAATACGAAATATTGAACAAGATGCCAAACATTTGTTGATTAAAATGCACATTGCTGAACTCTCATCTCCGAAATTGATACTGATTGATATCATTCTTGTATCTTATTTTTTTCATGATTTTTTTATTGAATCTTCATATATTAAATATGAAATAACAATAATTAATCAAATCTTAACCTAATACTTTATTTTATGTCCTGCCAGTGCCAAACAAAATTTTTCTTCATCGCGGGTTCTGTTCTTATAATTAAATAGGTGTTTATCGCTCATCTAAATGGATAAGTGCTGCAGTATCTCTTCTCCTTAAGCGAGTGTGGCCGCTATCATTTAAAATATTTCGTGCTAGTGGGTTCCGATGCAATTCGTGCCTTTTTAAGTATTTTACTGCATATTTCTTAATCATAGTTTTAACTAATGGAACATTGAGATCCTTGTGAATATTGGAGTTTTTAACATACCAAGGGGCAGCTGTGATTATTCGAAGAAGTTTATTTTGGCGCCTTTGAGGCCAAGGCAGTGCCCCATAACTGAATACCATAGCACCAGATTGGCTTTAAGATGAAGTTGTAAAGTAGCAGTTTGCAGTCGAGACTAAGGACAGAGTTTCTTCCAATAAGCCAAAGAATTTGGATGGCTTTTAGTTTAATTTGAGTTAATTTTGCCTCTATATGGCTTTTCCACGTTAAACGGCGATCTAGACTAATTAAGAGGTATTTTACATGGGAATTTTCAGGTATTATTTGATTATTGATTTTAATAGGGGGTATGATTCCCGACGCAAAGCGAATGTTATATGTACGCATTTTTGCTCATTGACTTTTATCCTCCATTGCAAACTGGGAAATTCCGGCCAAAAATCCATTACTTCTTTATTTCTTTACGTAAATGGCTGAAATTTGGTATCCAACTTAAGAATAGCATGTTTGATCCCTAGGTAAAATTTAAGACACGTACATATAGGGGTTGGCGACAATCGGGAGAATTGCGCGCAGCTCGTTGATGGGCTGGTGGCGTCATCGAGCCGCATTTCTTCGACAATGGTGTTCGATATTACGACATGATGACGGACTTCTTGTAGCCAGAAATTGAGGATATGAGCATGGAAGATATGTGGTTCCAGCTCTTTTGGCTCTTTTGCGCGAGAAATTCAATGGTCGTGTTAAAAGAAAAATTGTACGTCAATAAGCCAAGAACAAGCACATATACAACCTTAATTTTGTCTAAGAATCATTGAAAATATGGGCCATCGGAATGAGGTATGCCACTGTAGCCGTGAAGAGCATTTGACCGATATTTTGTTTCAAACATAGTCGTCATAGATCTTTCTATAACAATAAAAAATATTCTCTGAAAACGTTATGCTTTATTTACAATTAACATCGTGCGTTTTGGTTGGACCGCCCTTTATAAGATCATTAAAAACGTATCAGAAAAATAAAATTCTAAGCTTTTAATTATTTTTTAATAAAAAAATTTTTCGACATTAATTAATCGATTTATTCGTTATTCGAAAATCGCCATTTTAAAATTAATCGAACAAGAGTTTGGTTCTGTTTGATCGATTAATCGAGTTATTCTTAATCGGCTGACAACTCTAGTAAACAAGTAAACAAGTTTCTTGTCTTCATCTTATGTCTTTTTTGTATCTTATCAACCCCTTTGCTGTTTGGCAGTTCGTATCACATAACAATAATAAAAAGCCCTGTAGTTTGTTTCATTGTACAATTGTTGTAATCACGCGGCTACCTGCTATAAACACACCTTGGCTTTAACCAAGCCACAAATATATTTAGAATAAGTAATTTATGACTTGGACCAGAATCATGCAAAATTTAATAACGACCCAGAATATACATATACTGTATAGGCTATTCGTTATATATTTTTTATTTGTAACAAACGGAATGACTAAATAAATAAAAATAAATAAACATACCCCAATTTTGTGTGCAGAGAAATAATAGTGGCGATTATTTGAGATATTGTTTTATTTCATTCTCTGTTTTTGAAATTCAAAAGATGTTTTTCTTTGAATTTTCTTCAATAAAAATTTTATTATAAATTTTTTATGATTTTATTACCTTCCTCTAATTTTTTAAAAGCTTTAATTATTTAAGTTGACTACAGTTCTCGATACCATCTTTTTAAATTTTTACCTTTTAAAGACGATTTATTCATTTTTTTTAAAGGTGAGGAACTTCTTTTAAAATGAAATTTAAACAAGCACACTTTGAATTTTTTATCACTTTTAATAATTAGAAAATATCGCTCATCTTTAAAGTATTTATAACAAAACTTTACTTACAGACGAACCTAAATAAACGCGTCAAGCTTAGCGTTTTCCAGAGCATAAATAAGAGCGTCAACATTGTGTAAGGAACAGTTATACTACCTTATCTTGTTTAATAAAACCCGTAAAAAAGGAATACAAATATTTATAAACGGGCATGTTCCCACAACCGCAAAACGCTTAACAGTTGCGATCTTAACTTGAAATTGCATAAAACGTGTAAATCGGAATCGCGATTAGTTTGGTGACTTCAAATTGCAAAAGTATGCTCAAGGGAACTTTAAGAAACTATGGCAGATTGCAAGCAAAACGCACAAGTTTCAGAACACCATAAAATCAATCTGGCGTTTTGCGATTTTAAATAGTGCGATTGTCAGAACATGGCCATAAAAAATTTGTTTGAACTACGTTTTGTATGAGCAAGAGAATTTCTGACAGTTAGAAAACGCTTGACACTCAGATTTAGGTCGATCTGTTAGAACACTTATCCACTATCAGAATGCACACATTTAAAAATCCTCGACAGGATTTAACTAAACAACGCCATTGGTAGGTAGAAGTTTTAAAAGTTTAAGCGAGACTTTTAAACCTTCTCTCCTAAAAGCTCAAGACTTGACGAGACAAACTTGACGTGTGTGAACCGGCACTTAGTACTTACCATTATTTACGTTATAAATAACTAGTAAGCGTTAACCATTATTTAGGTTATCATTGATTAATAAAAAAGAGCAGAGTAAGCAGTACATACATATATTTATATACTCCTTAGTCGAGTGGAATTAATTAGTCAGAGAGAAAGAGAGGCAAAATCACATGTATACAAGAGTTTCTGTTCGGTTTTTTAATTTTGCTCTTAATAAACTAATAGAAATCGGTCACCACTACCGGTTATATAACTAGTAAATGACCGGTAGTCTTCTTGTAGGGTAATTTAACTCTTGATAGAGCTGGCAAACAATCAATAGTTCTGTTTCCGTTGGATCATCGATGGATTATTTTCTTTTTGCTTCTACCTAGCAACAACAAGCCGTCGTTGTGAACCAAGCCAAAACCTATTTATCGGCGGCAGCGCAACTGTTTTTTAATTTTTTTTTTTTTTTGCTTATTTTATAATTAAGATAAGTAGTTGGCTTAAGTTTGATACCAGGTGTGCGTCGAGATACATCCTAAGGATATTTCACCTTTTGGTTTTACATCCTTCGGGGAAACTGGTACAGCCAACGACCTTCATTCGGCAGAGCTAAAATAAATATAAAATCCCGGAAAGGGAGATCTTGCAAAGTCAGCTTTAAGGGCTAATTTTCCACTACTTCTGGGAAAGTTTGTCCTGCTAGCTGATCACCTTTGGTTCTTTTGATAATTAACAGATGCTGATTGTCTTTAAGCAGATAATTCCAGCTCCTTAGCAAGGAGAGTGTAAGTGTATGGCTTTGTCGAATCTTACATTCAACTATATGTTTGTTCTCCATCCCAAAAGTACCCACGTTAATCTTTTGCATCACTGCCAATTATATCAATCTTATTTGTTTTGATTGTATTTCTGGGCAAATTTAAAATCCGCCCCTATTAAAAAAAAAACTCTAACAAGTATTAAAACTAAAACAAAGTTATTTTGTTGTTTTTTTCCAACCGGTCTCGTGCTAAAAAATAGTAGTGCAGTAGTTATAGAACAAAAAAAAATATTGTATAAAACCAAAAGTATAAAAAAGTAAGAAGCAATTCGAATTTAAAGAATTATATTTTTTGCTTCGTCCGTTTAAACAGCTGAAAAAATAACCGTTGATAAAAAATAAACTATGAAACTAATTTGAATAGAGTTTAAACTTTTTTATTAAATTTTTTTTTTATTATTTCAATTCCGACATAAATATTAGAGAAAATAGAGCAGCCAACCAAAGAGAAAAAAAAAAGTAAAAGTTTCAATTTAATAAAAAAATAAAATATTCATACTAAAAAAAAATTTCGAAATGCGTTTAAATTTAATTTAGTTTAAGGTTAACATTAGTTATTATTTTTAAAGGTTTTAAAAATTTTTAAATTGAACTAGTTAAAGTTACCACCCTGCACCACTGATAAATTATGTATGGTGGGCACTATTTAAGACAAATGGGTAATTAGGGACCTAACAATACAACAAACGTTGTTGTTATGAGGTTTAGATTTAGACGATTAAGAGTTTTTTCATCGCCAACAGGGATTAATACGTTTTAAAACTATTTTCGGATGGGGATTAATGGTCAATTCTCAATTTTCATGCCTATGACTATTAAAACGTTCAAATGTATCAAATACTATCAATATAAACAACAAGGTTTATATAGAAAGACAGCAGTCAGCCAGATGGACTAAGATCTTTCACATTTTCTACATCTTTGATGGTAGATGTCAGATGTTGATCAGTATAAAAAGCCTATAATGGTTCTCCACCAGACAAAAACCGTTAATTAAAAGTTAAAAACGATTGCTAAAAATCGATGGTGACATTTTCAAATTGAAAATGATTTGAAATCAAACGTTTTCTCAAACGACAAACGTTTGATAATGACTTGAAAATCATAGCATTCTCAACAAAAATGGGAAATTATTATCAAGTTGAAAAATGCCTTTATTTTCAACTTGCTTTCAAACGTAATTCTCAAATGTTTTTCAAATGTGGATTATAATATAATGTGGAACATAAATAAAAATAATCAGTATTTTGGTTATTTTGTTGAAGGACTTGAATGACAAATGCAAACATAGAGCTCGTGCCTTAGCTTTAACAATAATCAGTATTGTGGTTATTTTGTTGTTAAAAAATTTGGATTAAAACCCATGAATAGTTCAACAAAATAACCACAATACTGATTATTGTTAAAGCTAAGGCACGAGCTCTATGTTTGCATTTGTCCTTCAAGTTGTGCTGAAAAAGGTCAAAACGAAAAGAAAGACAAAAAATTAAAAACAAAAAATGTACTTTGAACTTCAAGAAGAATTCTTGACAAAAGTAAGAAAAAACAGAAGTAAGGAAAAACATGTAAAATAAATTAAAAAAGATAATCATTCAAAGCAAATTTCGATCTACCAAAGGTTAAATACAATTTGGTTTAAGGATTGATGTTTGACTGTTGACGTCAGCAGTCGTCGATGGCTGCGAGTGTTAAAAGGCAAGCCCTCTGAAGAGATTGGGTGGTTGCAATCGAAACATGTAAGGGTAACCTGTCCGTAGAAACGCCTGGGTTCGAGCCCAGCTTCAGTCAAGAATGAAAAATTATCGATAAATTTCAATTAATTTCATGTTGTAAAATTCCTTTCTGCATAAAAATAATTTAATGAAAATTAAATTTGATGAACTTTAGCCTAATTAAAATATTAAAAAATTTGGATTAAATAAATAAATAAATAATAAATAAATAAAAATATTTTATTTTTTTAATTTAAATTCATTATTTATTTAAATAAACTGTGAGATAAACATTCGGCAACATAGATAAAAGATGAATTGAGGTTCTTTCCGTCCTCTAATTCTTGCAAAGACGACATTGGCTCACTTTTATTTTGAGGATTGTAGCACCGCGATCGTTCAACAAACTTTTTTCACTTTCCCGTTTTATTTTACTTTTTTTTTGTATTCTTAATCATTGGAATTACTCACAAATAATTTTTAATTTTCACAAGAAAAAAACTGTTCACTTTATATTAAAATTTGTTTTTTATAGTAAAACACATGTAACCACAAAGTAAAAATGTAAAAATTTTTAATGCTTTTTTCGCTTTAGTGTTTCCAAGTTTATTTTGGATTTGAATTAAACATTTAATAAACATTTGACATCAAATTGAGAAAACATTTGATATCAAATGTTTATGTTGAAATCATTATCAATTTGAATATGAATGTTAAATCAAACAATTGAAAAACGTTTGAGAATTGTGTTTGATGTCAAATGATAAAGTCATTTCATATCAAAGGTTTGACTTCGTGTTTGTTGGGTAAAAACAATAATTATGTATCAATTATCGTTTCAAAAACTTCAGATAAAATCTTCTGGTTCATTAGCCAATGCAATTTTGTTTTTCATTTTGTTTGTATTCAAAAGTGTTGTAATTTGAGGAGATTTGTCACAGCAAACTGAATTATTTTAAAAGTGTCTATTAATTATAAGAAGATCTTCAAAAAACTTATACTGCATTATGTTGCTTTCGATTCTTTATATTATAGAAAAGACTTGTTCATGATAAGCGTTACATGTTGGTACAGAAAGCATATTTAAAACTGTTTCAGCAAGCTCTTAAAAGGTTTTGAACCAACAGCGTCTTGGTATGACAAAGTTTGCGAACCAAAAAAGACTTTCATTTGTACCCACGTCAGAGAACTGCAAAATCACTATTTTTCTTGATTTATTCATACGCTTAAACTTACATTCACTCTTTGCCTGCAAAACAAAGTTCAACGTTGGTAATTTTTACATCGTTTGGTACACATTTGATTTTTGCATCTGTTCGTTTTTTTATTGAAAGTGCTTTGTTTGCATTTTTGTTGCGCACGCAATATAACACAATTGTGTAAATTCAAACGGCACACATTCTTATACTTTTGCATTCAAGTAGTCATTGTCCACTCGATGAGACGCTTTGTTAATATTAACAACAATAAACCACTCGATGAGACGCTTTGTTAAAATTAACAACAATAAAAACAACCATAACAAGAATACATTGTACATACAGAACTATTGTACTTTTTAAGATTATAAAAAAAAGTCTTCTGTTTCTATGGAAATTGTTTGTATGTACCTTCATATGTGCGTTTAGTTTCATTTAAATTTTTTTTCTTGTACTACATAGTAATTGCTGAATGCCTACATGAGTAATAATTGCTTGATTTCTGGCTTTTTTTGTTTGTAGATTTTTTTTCTTTGCCAAAACAATAATTGTCGAACCAAACACACAAACATCTTAATTGACAAACGAAGCTAAAGGATGAATAAATAACAAAACACGATGAGCATTATTTGAATGACTGCAAACCAGCAGCGAATGTTTGCGGTTGCCCAAGTTTGATTGTATGACCGCAAGCGAGTGTATTTGTTGGTGTTCATTTACTGCGATTTTTTTGCAATCGCACAAATCCGTTCTCTGACCCAAGTCTTGAACAAACCGGTCTTGGCATTGCACAAATGGTATACATAATAATAAAAATCCCCAGCTAAAAAACTGATTTTCCCTAAAAAAAATTCCCCGGGGACTTTCACGACAAAATTGTATCCCCAATTACAAATAAAAATCCCCAAATTGGGGATAAATCCTTAAACCTGAGAACGCTGTTATGTTTTTTCATTTGTATAGATATCTATGGTGTAAAACGAATTTTTCATAATTTTAATACGTATGTCTTATCTACTGATTAAACAGTAGTGTATTTTACACCATCCATTTTTGACAGTTAATTCAAAAAATTAATAAAAACACAAATGCTGCCATATTTTTAAAGAAAATTTAAAGGAAAAAACACGTAGCTAAATTTAAAGTTGCAATTACCAAACTAGTTTTATCGCATAGCTAACAGTACGATTACATTTGACAGTACTGGCAAGACAGTAAAAAAATACAGACAGTAGTTAAGACAGTTCACTTTTAAAAACAAGTCAAACGTGAATGTTGCTGTTCAAGTCCAGCTAAACGTGTTTTACATGAACTAAACAAACTTAAAAACAGCTTAAAATAACTACATATATTGTGTTAACAATCATAACACTAAACTAAAATATAAAAAATCAAATATGCTTAATTTTTTTTTACACTTTGATATATTTCCCTTTTGCTAACAAAACTTCTGATTACTGTTAGCAAATATCAAATCACTGTCCAATTTTACTGTCTGCAAAATTTGCTAGACAGTAGACAAGACAGTTGGAAAAGTGTGCATGTATTAGTGAAAATGTTTGCATGTATTGCTACTGTCTTGCCAGTGCTGGCAAATGTAAACGCCAAGTTAAGATAACTGTTAGGTACGAACATGACCAGATATCTGTTTGTTGAAATTGCGGGCATTAGTCTTCAATGTTTTAGAAAGCGATTCTTATTCGATCGGTATGTGTTAAGCTACGGTCACAATTATTAAATTATTATTGACCAAATAGGCATAACCACTACTATAGTGTCATACTGGATGTATTTGCTTTATTTTTATTAATGTCACATTGATAAAAATTATAGCATACACAACCAATATAACGCAATAAAACACTTTGTGAATTGCCTTGATCTAAATAACAGAAAATAAAACTAATTATACTGCTGTTGGTTACGTTGTTTCGTTAAATATCTGCCAAGTGTGACAGTAGCTTTATACATATCATTAAAAACCCATAGTACTCTCAGCACCTACTGTGGTGTAGGCTAAAACATACTAAAGGCCGTTTTTGCACTATAATACAAGTCTTAAGTATTTTGACGAAAATGGTTTCCTAACATTGCAGCCACACGATCAAGCTTTTCTTGATAGTCTTTTACATATACTGTTTGTCAAAATATGCAAAAATTGGCAGCTGTGACGTAGGCTGCACGCAAGTTGAAAGCAATTTACTTTCAAGATGTCATTAAAAAAAAAAATTTATAAAGAGAAACGAAAAATTTGCTCACTAACCTTGAAATCAGCTGTTTTCTTGAACGAAAATTGAAACACTCACTGGCAAGAGAATTTTAAAGGCAAGTTCGTATGAATTTTTAAAAGTATGAGTGTATTGGTAAAAAAGTGTGAGTGTATTAAAAATTGATAGGCAAAACTTGATCGTGTAACCCTCAAGTAACCTAATTATTGTTGGAAATTTTTCAAAACCCAATAACAACTTATCATGTCAGGGTTGTATTTTCCTCAAAATAATTACCCTAGGTCTACACTAAAGATAAATATCTCAGCCAGTTGGCAATAACGTCGGCAGAATAACAAAGCAATATTTCTTATTGCTCGGCTAATGTTAAAGGCATGGGAAAACTTATTTATGTTAACTCATAATTTGAAAAAAATCAAGAAAGACGGTACAGTGTAAAAACTGGCGCTATCTCGCAAAAATTATTTTTATTGATATAAATTCTTTATTATTCGACTTTATTATTAAAATGTATATTAATTTGTTTAAGCTTGAGGCCTTTTTTATATAAAAATATTAATTTTACTTTAACAAAAAAAAAAAAAAAATAATAATTATTAAAATTAATATTTTTATATAAAAAAGAACTCAAACTTAAACAAATTTATATAAATTTAAATAATAAAGGTCGAATAAGAAATAAATTATATTAATAAAAATAATTGTTGTAATTTTATTTTAGTGTTTATTAAATTATTTAATTTAATTCTTTTACTACAATTATAATTTGCTACCATTTCACAAATATAATTTCTTTCTCACACAATTTGCTTTTATATTTTTATTTTGTAGCTTTTTTTTCTCAATTGACAACCAAATTTGAAGTTTTATGTAAGCAATAATTGTCAACGAAAATGGACTAACAATTATTGCAACATAAATTGTCGGCAATAAATATGTACAAAAAGTGCTGTCTACATTAAAGATAACATAATTTTGACATTTACTGCAATATATGTCGCAATAATTATCTCTGGTATAGACGGGCAGTTAAATATTGACTTGGTGTAACACGCACAGGGTTACCGTTGGAAATTTTCGAAAAGGGTCACAAAAAGGGGATTTTCCAGAAAAAGGGGTAAAAAAGGGTATTTCAATGAAAACAAGTTAGAGTGCTATATTCGGCTGTGCCGAATCTTTGATACCCTCCACCGACAGTTCGAATGTTTAAGGAGTAATATCTGTATGATGTAATTATAATCTTAAACTGTGACGATTTGTTATTAATTATGGTTTAAGGCAACCAAACTGTTTTCCGGTAGAAGGGTTTATATGGGGCCTAGAGTAAATTATGGACCGATCATCACGAAATTTCACAGCGTCATTTCTAGTCCTTTAAAACTGTGACGTACCAATTTCTGTTATGATAGCATTATTAATTATGGTTTTAGGTGTACTGAACTGTTTTCCGGGAGTAGGGATTCTATGGGGCCTAGGGTAAATTATGTACCGATCTTCACGAAATTTCACAGTATCATTTATAGTCCTATAAAACTGTGACGGGCCAAAATTTGTTATGATTGCATTATTTTTTACGGTTTTAGGCGTACTAAACTGTTTTCCGGTAGTAGGGTTTATATGGAGCCCAAGGTAAATTATGGACCGATCGTCACGAAATTTCACAGTGTTATTTCTTGTCCTAAAGAACTGTGACGTACCAAATTTTGTTACGCTAGCTTTATTTTTTACGGTTTTAGGCGTACTAAACTGTTTTCCGGGAGTAGGGTTTATATGGGGCCCAGGGTAAATTATGGACCGATCTTCACGAAATTACACAGTTTTATTTCTTGTCCTATAAAACTCTGATGTACTAAATTTTGTTATGATAGCATTATTTTTTACGTTTTTAGGCGTACTAAGTTGTTTTCCGGGAGTAAAGTTTATATGGGGCCTATGGTAAATTATGAACCGATCTTCACGAAATTTCAAAGATATATTTTTAGTTCTATAAAACTTTGATGTACCAAATTTTGTTATGATAGCATTATTTTTTACGTTTTTAGGCGTACTAAGTTGTTTTCCGGAAGTAGGTTTTATATGGGGTCTATGGTAAATTATGGACCGATCTTCACGAAACTTAACAGTTTAATTTCTAGTCCTATGTAACTGTGACCTGCCAAAATTTGTAATGATAGCATTGTTAGTTAGGGTTTTAGGCTTTATATACTGTTTTCCGGGAGTAGGGCTTATATGGGGCCTAGGGTAAATTATTGACGGATCTTCACGAAATTTCACAGCGTGATTTCCAGTTGAATAATAAGAATTGTTGCGAAATCTTATATCATTCTGTGCATTTTTCCACCATTTATGTTAGTTTTTGTAACAAAATTGTCAATTTTTTTTAGGTGGTGGTTCCACATTTTGATTCATAGCTCAGATCCTATTGAACCGATTTTGCTGAATTTCAATCCCAAACTGCTTAGGATAACTACAAGCAATTTGACACCAAGTTTGTTGATTTCTTTTGAGTTTTTCGAAAGTGAGCGTGTTTTCAACAGACGGACAGACAGACGGACATGGCTAAATCGACTTAAAATTACTCAAGGACCCAGAATATATATACTTTATAGGGTCTGAGATGAATAGTAAAAAAGTTTCACACGGAATGACAAACTGAATATACCCTCTTCACAACTAATTGTGGTGGAGGGTATAAAAAGGGTCAAGTTTTTTATAAGCAGTATTTCCCATTTTAATGAACATAATAAGACCAAGTTTTTTTATAAGCAAACAAAAAAATAATATTACAGGTAGGAAGAGCTCAAAAAACTTAATTTTTTATGGAATGCGCCGTCCTGTTTTAAACACCTGACAAAAAGTTTATTCTTTATAATTATAGCTATTTTTTCATACTTTTTATGTAATTTTCCGATTTAGCGATGTCAAATAAATTTTAGTGTTTGTTTTATATTTGGCTATCGTTCGCGAATTGTAACCATTATCTAGATTTAAGCGATTTTTTCCTGTAAGTGTCAGATTTTTTAAAGCTTTTACGATTTTTAATAAATATTAGACTTTGCTATCATACTGCTGTTAACAAATATTTAGGAATTTTCGCTAATTTAGCAATTTTTACCTCTTGTTTTCATTCCTGTTAGGGCACTCTCAGCACTATCGATTCAAAAGTGGGCGAAAAGTTTAATACCTTTTGACATTATTAAGGGCGAATTTTTTTTAATAAAACATGCTACTGTTTAAGAGAGCAAAACACCAAATTGCATTTTTTTAATAAAATGTCAAATTTTTGTTTTAAAAAGATACCACCGTAAAAAATAACAAATATTTATATGAGTTATGTTTGTTTTTAGGGAAATTGTACTTTAATATCAGAAATCAAGGAGAAGAAAGCATGGAATTGTAAGTTTATACTTTGAGTCTGTTCCATAACAAGCAATGCTTATTTCGAAAACATTTGTTTAGCACTTCTGTTCCGCAGTGTTAACAAAAAACAAAAAAAAAAACAAAATGTGAGAGCTTTTTCCAAAAAAGGGTCAAAAAGTGTCACAAAATAGGTGATAATGATACAAAAGTATAATTTAAAAAAAGGGTCATAAAAGGTATCAACACCGTCAAAAAAAGGGTCAAATTGATACTTTAGTATCACAACGGTAACGCTGTACACGCAGAATGACCAATTTAATATTCCTTCATTCTCTATTGTTTGTAGAACAGCGATTCAACTAAAAACTTGGTATCAACGGCATTGCCATATTTAATTAATCGAAATATGTATTTTTGTGGTTCTTGTATTAGCTAATCGCTAGATTTATTTTAAGTGGCATCCCATTCAGCATTGTTCAGCCAAATAAACAGCTGCTTTGAACATATGGCAGCACAGCTGTTAAAAGCTCTTTGTTTCTTTTTGTGTTTTGTTTTCTTTCTGTTTTTTCTGTTTTGTTTTTATTTAGGCACAACTCAATTTCACAACCGATTTTTGTTTACCAAACAATTTAATATTATTTTCTTTTAGTTTATTTCTGCAATTGCGCATTAGAAAAATATCCAGAACAAGTAATTCTGAAATACAACATAATAAATAAAAAGATAATTGTAAAAGAAATGTCAAAAACTACCCGCTTTTAACAAGTAAATTGGTTTGCAGTTGAAGACGAAAATACTCCACTATGATAGAACCGAAGTGTAAAATATCAAACATTGAACAAAGAAAAGTTGTTGGAAGCAGACGATTTTCATTAAAGTTAAATTAATAAAAAAAAGTTATTTAATTGAATTACTTATAGGAAAACTGAAAGTTTTTTAAGTAAAATGTTACAACAACTTTTATAAAACTAAGAAAAGAAAAATTAAAATTCATAATAATGTGGTGACCTTATTTAAAAAATATTTTGAGAAAACAACTCTTTTTGACACGTACCCACTCAACTCTAAACTTTTTGGAAACGTTTATTTTTTGCAATAACCACAATTAACCTCAAGCTTGGAAGCACTTTTTAAAGTCTTGCACGGCATAAACTACAGCTAAATCATGTCATTGGCCAGCGCTGCAGGAGTTTTATTAAAACACCAAACCCCTCTACAGCAACTGTTGGAAGACATTAACTTCCAACGCAATAAAGAAATGAGACAATTGCTCAAAGATGGTAAGATTCGTAAACAATTTTCTTTAGATTAACCTATTAAAAATTTTAGGTTTGCAAAAAAAATTAGACAATTTTCAATAAAAAGTTGTCTATATTTGCACATTATCGATTATTCCAGCCAGTAACATATTTGAACCACCCACTTTGAAATGCACACCATTTTATAGCCATCGTTTAGTCATGATTTTGTTATGGTTGGCTTTTGGTATTCTCTTTACATCCTAAGGGTAGGTTGACGGAAATTAAGTTGATATCGTTTTTGGCTTTTGTTTTGATTATTGCATTCTAGGGTAATTAGTATGTTTCTTTGTTATTATTGTAATTTTCGTAAATAGATGATAAGAGGGTGAAAGTTTATTTATTAAAAAAAAAAAAAATTGGTGGAGGCAAACACTCTATATAATAAACTTTACCACTTGTGGGTATATGTTTATTGGAATACAGCGCAATTAACTTAAGAGTTATTAATTCAGAACTTTATTATTCTTGCTAAAGCGATTTTTGCGAAAACTTTAGAGGAATTACTTAAAATTCTAGGGAAACTTTGTAAGTTTCTCTGAAAAATCTCGAAATAAAAGTTTACAGGTGAACTTTTCGTGTCACTAGTGATTGCAATTTAAAATTTGCGTGCCAGATCATGCACGATTTCTCACGCGTCACCAAGACTTTTTCAAAAGTATGTACATATGGTATGTATGTATGTATGTAGGTAGTATGTATAATAATAAAATTTGCTGAAATTTTAAACTTTAAAAACCGATGTTTGTTCGAGAACGTTATATTTTTGTCTCCATGTTATGAATTATTTCAGCAAATTTTCTCTAGGAATTTCCAGGAAAATAATATGAACAACCTGGGAAAACCGAAACAACCCTTATCAATAACAATTTTAAAAGCAGTCGCCCGTTTTTAGGACTTAATAAATTTAAAGATTCCTACCAGCACTTCAACAAATAGTTTATACAACAAGGCAGTTATTTCCAAAGTATATAAGCCAGGTTTGTAGT
The DNA here is from genome assembly GCA_930367215.1 of Pollenia angustigena. Lineage (NCBI taxonomy): Eukaryota > Metazoa > Arthropoda > Insecta > Diptera > Polleniidae > Pollenia > Pollenia angustigena. The sequence continues at coordinate 19,102,429 of OV884060.1, forward strand.
GCTGCCTTTTGAGGACATTGATGTTGCCGTGCGCAAGCTTAAAACCACCGCACCGTGGAAATGTGAAATAAAATATAATTTCTGTATAATAAAGTTTCCGTATCATCAAGTGATTTTTTTGTCACATGCATATTCATTAAACGAAAGTTTGACAGTACTTGTTTAACATTTTCCAAAATTTATAAATTAAAGTTTTTATAAAAGTAATTTTCCTTTTTCAATCCAGGGGCCTAATTACCGCATTCAATATCGAATAAGCTATCGTATCGAGTAAACTATCGTAGTTTTCTGCATTAGAGAGATGTAATGTCTTTGGTTACTCGATATCGAATGCTATCATCTCAAATTACGATACATTTCATTCGATATCGAGAGTCATACAGGGGTCTAATCACCGCATTCGATATTATCGTATCGAATAAACTTTCGAATTTTTTGCATACGATAGACACTGACGTATCGAATGAAAACTCCATAAATGTAATGTCGAGTTACTCGATATCGAATGCTATTATTTCAAATTCAATACATTTCATTCGATATCGAGTTTCATGATACCAAAATAAATAATTTCGATCAATTTTGCTCCAAATCGTCTAAGCCACCCCCGATATACCTTAGAGAGCAAAACTCTAATGAGTTAATAAAAAGTTTAATTTCGGTGATTGGTGAAAATTCCTTTTATGTAGCTGCAATAAAGCGCGGTATCATTAACGAGACTAAAATACAGGTTAATCACGAGGATGATTTTCGAAAGGTAATTACAAGATTTGAGACTCTAAATAAAAACTTTTATACGTATCAACTGAAGAGCAGTAAAGGTCTTCAGGTAGTAATCAAGGGCATAGACTCATGCGTAGACCCAGGGGAAATTAAAGCTTTTTTGGAAGAGAAGGGCTTTAAAATCAAAAACGTAACAAATATCAAAAATAGGGAAAAAAATCCCCAACCACTATTTCGAGTGGAGCTTGAACCCGGCGACATTAAGCTCAAAAAAAATGAAACGCATCCAATTTATAATTTGAAATATATTCTGTACAGAAGGGTAACTATTGAGGAGCCGCACAAAAGAAATGGTCCTGTTCAATGTCTAAACTGCCAGGAATTTGGCCATACTAAGGCATACTGCTACTTACCCCCTGTTTGCGTAGTATGTGGTGAATTACATGGAACAGTTCTTTGCGACAAGTCTAAAACCGACCCCAACTTAAAAAAATGTAGCAACTGTGGCGGTAATCACACTGCCAATTATAGAGGATGCCCTGTATATACTATCGTCAAGCAGTCGGTCGGACCGAAAACTAATCCCCCTCAAATGCAGGTAACAAATCAGGTTAACACAAATGCAATTCAAGCCCCCCAGCCTAGTAATAACAGAACCTCTTACGCTAACGTCCTAAAATCAAACCATGAGCCAATGCAAGGTGCCTCGCCAAGTAATGATGAAACTCAATTTTCTAATTTAAGTCGTTTAGAAAAAACCATGGAAACATTAGTGCAAACAGTAAATAATTTTACGAACACAATGGGTAATATGATGCAGGAAATGCTTAGAATGCAATCGATGTTATTGCAAGCTGTACTTAACAAACCATGAACTGTTTAAAAATTTGTTTTTGGAACGCAAACGGCATCCGCCAACATAAAAATGAATTAGAATACTTTCTTAAAAATAAACAAATTGATGTCATGATGATTTCTGAAACTCATTTGACCTCAAGAAGTACGTTTAAAATAAATGGTTATATACTATATGATACCAAGGACCCTCGAGATAGAGCTTGTGGAGGTTCCGCCATTTTAATAAAGGCCCGAGTCAAACACTACCTAATGTGTGATCATCGTGAAGATTATCTCCAGGCAACGAACATTTGCGTTGAGGAATTAAATAGAAACCTAATAATTTCATCGTTATACTCCCCGCCTAGATTTTCAATATCGGAGGACCAATATTGTAAATATTTTAAATCATTAGGACCGTGTTTCCTAGCCGCTGGCGATTATAACGCTAAACATACCCTCTGGGGGTCGCGACTTATAACACCAAAGGGTCGTGTTTTATTTAACATAATTTCTAAAATGGATTTAAATGTGGTAGCGAGCGGACAACCAACATATTGGCCCACTGATCTTCAAAAAATTCCAGATGTCATAGATTTCGGCGTGGTTAAAAACATTCCCATAGAAACGATTCAAGTTGAAGCCTCCCTAGATTTATCTTCCGACCACACACCTACAATTGTTACTATAATGAACCCCAATAGAATTGTTCCTCCGACGACAGCTACGCAAATTAATTGGTTGAAATATAAAAAATATCTCAGTACCCATTGCACAGAAAATATTCCGCTCAGTACACCGGATTATGTAGATCGCTCTATTGACAATTTTGACAGTTTTCTGAAACTAGCTGTTCAACATTCCAATATTGCCCCCAAAAAAACAAAAACTATTAAAATATATTCCACAGATGTCGAGCATCTTTTGTCTGAAAAAAGGAGGGCTCGAAGAGAGTGGCAATTGCACAGATCCCCTCAACTTAAGAACTTACTTAAAGAGTGTACAAAAAGACTAAGAAAGTTACTGCAGACTAAGAAAACGGCTTCTCTGGAAAAATATCTTAAGGAACTTGATGCAACCCCACAATCAGACTACTCATTATGGCGTGCAGCTAGAAATCTCAAAAGGCCAGTTGTCTCTAAACCACCATTAAGAAACTTGAATGGAAGTTGGGCAAGAAATGATGTTGAAAAAGGAAATCTGTTTGTCAATCATTTAAAAAACGTATTTACCCCAAATATATCTCACGATATTGCGGTCGAGTTACCACCTGTTGCTGCTAGAGCAGCTGTTCCGCTAAGATTTGAGATAAGAGAAATCGAAAAGGTTATTTGTGATTTAAACCCCAAGAAGGCTCCTGGGTTTGACAAGATCAGCAACAAAATGCTTTTGGAGCTACCCAGCATAGCAAAGAAAATTATTCTTTTAATTTTTAATGCTATTTTACGCCTTGAATACTATCCTCAAAAGTGGAAGGTCTCCTTAGTCACCATGATACCTAAACCTGGAAAGGATCACACAAAAGTTGAGTCATATAGGCCTATAAGCTTACTTTCTAATATATCAAAGCTGTTTGAGAAGCTGTTAGCGTCAAAATTAACCCCAATTTTAAATGATAATAGATGTATTCCTAACCACCAATTCGGCTTTAGAAGAGAACACAGCACAATTGAGCAAACCCATCGTATAGTAAACGCAATAAGAAAAGCCTTTGAAGAAAAAAAATATTGTTCCGCTCTCTTCATCGATGTTTCTCAAGCTTTCGATAAAGTCTGGCATGAAGGCTTATTACATAAATTGAAGCTAAACTTACCAGTAAACATACACAAGCTGTTAGAAAGCTACTTAGTCGGTCGAAAGTTTATTATTAAAGAAGGTGATTATTTAAGCTCTCCTCAGCAAATTGACGCTGGTGTCCCTCAGGGAAGCATCCTGGGCCCACTTTTATACTTAATATATACCTCGGATATGCCAACAAACAACTACACACAAACTTCAACATTTGCTGATGATACAGCTTTTTTGAGCGTGCACGAAAACCGTCAAGAAGCATCTCGATACCTACAGGATCATATATTTCAACTCGAACTATGGTTAAAGCAATGGAGGATAGAGGTCAATGAGCAAAAATGCGTACATATAACATTCACCTTGCGTCGGGAATCATGCCCCCCTATTAAAATCAATAATCAAATAATACCTCAAAATTCGCATGTAAAATACCTCGGTATTCATCTAGATCGCCGTTTAACGTGGAAAAGCCATATAGAGGCAAAATTAACTCAAATGAAACTAAAAGCCATCCAAATTCATTGGCTTATTGGAAGAAACTCTGTCCTTAGTCTCGACTGCAAACTTCTTCTTTACAACTCTATCTTAAAGCCAATCTGGTGCTATGGTATTCAGCTATGGGGCACTGCCTCGGCCTCTAATATCGAAAAAATTCAAAGGCGCCAAAATAAACTACTTCGAATAATCACAGCTGCCCCTTGGTATGTTAAAAACTCAAATATTCACAAGGATCTCAATGTTCCATTAGTTAAAACTATGATTACGAAATATGCAGTAAAATACTTAAAAAGGCTCGAATTGCACCCGAACCCACTAGCACGAAATATTTTAAATGATAGCGGCCACACTCGCTTAAGAAGAAGAGACACTGCGGCACTTGTCCAATTAGATGAGCGATAAACACCTATAAAAGTGAACAGAACCCGCGATGAACAAAATTTTTGTCTGGCACTGGCAGGACAAAAAAATAATATTAGGTTAAGATTTGATTAATTATTGTTAGTTCATATTTAATATATGAAGATTCAATAAATAAATAATGAAGAAAAAAAAAAAAAATTTTGCTCCATATCGTATGCGGTGATTAGATCCCAGGTAGTATGTGATGAAAATCGATCGATTTCAAAAGGAACGTAAAAGTTGTGATCAATTTGAAGGATTTTAAAATCTATTTCTGAATTATAGTCTCAAATTTTCGTTCAGAATACACTTCAGTTAACGTATATAATACAAAATTTTAAAGAATAAAGACTGAAAATAAAAGGAATATGCATTTAAAATCCATTTTAAAAGATACTGAAAACGAAATTTTCGGTTTCAAATCGTATCGTTTTTAAAATCGATTTCCATCACATACCTGATAATACCAAAATAAAAAATTTCGATCGAAATTATTCTTCTTTTATGAGATTAAAGGTGCCTAATAAGTTGTTTGCTAATATTTTCATCAACATATGTATTTTGAAATTAACAACATATGTACATATCGTCAGGGAATCTTCAGAATATTCAGGCGGGTGACACTGTGAAGTCTGATTTTTGGTCTGCGGGCGGAGGGGCGTGGCAAAATCCAATTTTCATATTGCACCACCAATGACTTCTAAATAATTTGGACGATTTTTTCTTTAAAATGATCGCCATGGTCCAACTTAGATTTATACGAAAAGAAAATTTTGCCCCGCGCACTTTTACGCCCACTTTTTTCGAATTACCTAAAATCAGAAAACGGCTCCATCGATTTGACGAATTTTTCTTTCAAATGTTCGTATTAATCCTTTAAAAGTTTTCATCGCAAGAAAAATTTACCACGCCTACCTTTACGCCCACTTTTTCTATTAAGCGCATAAGTTGAGAACGGCTTGACCGATTCAAACGATTTTTTCTTTAAAATGATTGTCATGATCCAACTTAGGTTTTTACGGAAAGAAAATTTTGCCCCGCCCACTTTTTTCGATTTACCTAAAATCAAAAAACGGCTCCATCGGTTTGACTAATTTTTCTTTTAAATGTTCGTATTAATCCATCCATCGGACAAATCACAATGGAAACAATTTGTTATAGCCCTATGCTCCTTATAGGAACCACGGGAACTAATATATATATATATATATATATATATATATATATATATATATATATATATATATATATATATATATATATATATTAATCCATTTTACGTTTTCATCGAAAGAAAAATGTATCTCGCCTACATTTACGTCCACTTTTTCTATTAAGCGCATAACTTGAGAACGGCTTGACCGATTTGGACGATTTTTTCTTTGCTTTGGGCCAGCAACGCGGACCAGGTCAGCTAGTTTAAGATAAAAAAACATTAAAAGTGCTCTCCTGTAAAATTTGTTGAATGTTAGATAGGTTAGTTAGTAAAAACAGCGGCGATATGTACTTTTAAAACTGGCAAAAAAAAAATAACAAAAAAACTTTTTAAATGTTTTTAGTGCAAAAATCGTTCTTATTCAAAAATCCTCTTAAAATGTTTATTTTTTATTTTATTTTTACCTTGCGTATAACCTAGCCTTTAAAGGTCATAATCGGTTACAAATTTCTACTAACAATTGTAAATAAATTAATATATGAATATATAAAAATTAAAATATATTAAAGTTAAAATATAATTACAAAAGGATTAGATAGCTGAATTAAAATGTAAGAGTTTTAGCTATGAAAAATCCCAAAACGAACGATTCAGAAAGTTATACGTAAATACATGTACACATGCATACCCATATATGTGTGTATACATATACATACGCATAAGTAATAAAATAATAAAAATTTTTCCAACTTATTAAGAATTAATACATTAGTTAAGTTTACACAGAAGAAAAATATAAAGTGGATATTTATTAACTTCTAGAGTACAAATAATGATTTATTTTATGTTCATAAAGAACATACTACACAACAAGCTTCACAGAAATAAATTTTTAGATCTCATGAATATAAACCTTTAATGCATATTCAACACAACAATATAAAACAATTACATAGAAGATTGATTTCCTGAAAGTTCCAGAAACAGTCTTTTTTTATATGTGTTAGCAGAAACACCAAAAGTTTTCAAAAAATTAGGCAACTTATTATAAGACCGTGCAACTCTAACATAAAAAGAACGTTCCAATACGGCAGATAATTTCGGTATCTTTAACTGTCTATTCCTCGTTGATCTACAAAAATCAAATAACTGAATTAAATACCCAGGAGTTTGCAACCTATAAGACTTATAAAAGTGAATAAGATTTCTAAAATTTATCAAAAAGTAATTTCAATTTTTGGGAGTACAAAATTTTAATTTCAAAAGATGTTGTTATTCGTGCTTAATTCCCAGTTTTTATTAGCTGTGTTCCACAAGATCTCGGGCAAGTTCGGACTAATGAGAGAAAAATGAAAATTACTCTCTGAATTTGCCGAATTATCCAAAACTGCTGGAACGCAAAAAAACATTTTCGCACTTCTTCAAATATTAATGCTACTTACTTTTTAAATTAAGATCTATTTAAGTGATTTTAGACGGTTTAAAGTACAGTATTTATCGGATATAAGAACATCTCATATAATAACAAAACGCTTATAAGAAACATTTTCAAAAACACCATGTCTTTTTTGCAAGTTTTCTAACAAAAAAGGTTTCATATAAGAAAAACGCTTATAAGAAAAAAACTGATAAAAGAACATTTTTCTTAAACGCCAAAATCACAAAATGTACAGAAAAAGAATTTATATTAGAAACTTCTAACGGCAACATAGAATTTATGTAGTTTGCGTGGACAACTCTGTTTTCTGACAGTTTTACAACAAGAACAAAGTTTTTTTATTTTACTTTTAAGCTGGAGGTCCACACCACGCGTTACTCGCTTTTTCGCAGCATACTCAGCTGTCAAAAAAATAGAATCTGTGTAGTTATACGTAGTGAGTTACATGCACAAAAGCGTAGATGCCTTGAGGCGAAAAGTAGCTTTACTTTCTACTTTTGTAAGCGTCACAAGTAGCGTTCGAACACATCAGCTGATTTTGACAAATTAAATTTTATTTTTACTTGTGCTGCTGCTGCATAAAAAGCGTTGCATGTAACATGCGCTTCGTGGAGGCGAAAATGCGTGTTATGGACCTCCAGCTTTAGTTTTAGATGAGCGAGCTGGTACTCATGAGAAGCTTTGTGTTTTTTGTCAATAAAAACAAAAGTTAAGTTTTAAAAGAAATACAAAACTTAGTATTGTGGTTATTTTGTTGAACTATTTATGGTTTTTAATCCAAATTTTTAATATTTTTAATTAGGCTTAAGTTCATGAAATTTTATTTTCATTAAATTATTCTTATGAAGAAAGGAATTTTACAACATGAAAATTAATTAAATTTGTTATTGATAATCTTTCATTCTTGACGTGGCTCGGGCTCGAACCCTGGCCGGCAGGTTACCATGACATGTTTCGATCGCAACCACTCGATCTCCTCAGAAGCGAAATTGCAAAAAATATAATATTGGACTTTCAACGTTATCTAAAATAGTGAAAAACTCAAAAGACGTAGACAATAATTATTTAAAAGTTAGAAACTTTAACATGGGGTCTTCACCTGACAATTTTTTGTGACACCAAACGTCAAAGTCCATATAGAAAAAACTTTAAAATTTTTGTCAGCGTTTTTTTTTTATATGAAGTTTGACGTTTATTATAACAAAAAATTGTCAGGTGAAGACCCTATGTAACAAAAAAAGAGACAGAAAACCAAAATATGAAAGTCTTATGGCCATAGCTACTTATATAAGAAATAAGTTTCTTATATAAAATAGTTGTATACAGTTAAACCTCTATTATCCGGCTCTCGTGGGACCGGCACCAGCACGGATAATCGAAATACACGGTTAATAGAGGTTATATTAATATAAACAGAAATTTTTTTTTTTTTATTTATTTTTATTTCAACATTAAATTAATGGAACTGCAGATTCAAATATACCACATATTTTTCTAAAAAACATACAAATTCCCATAGACAATGCAAAATCAAATATTTACTGATTATGCTTTGGTTGATCAAACTACATGAATGCAAAAAATTTGTACACTGAAAGAATTTTCTTCGCAATACTAACGAATTTTGACATTAATCCCATGAAAAATTGCATTATAAAGGAACCTATGCGGCGCTTCGTTGGATCAATGAAACCTGTTTCATTAAAAGGACTTAATGAAACATTACATTAGATCCATGAATATTATTCATTGGATGAATACTTTCAATAAAGTAAAATTTTTTTTTTTTTTTATAGTTTTTTTAATTATTTTTTTTTCTTTTTTCTTATTTTATTTTACTTTATTTTATTTTTTATTTTTTTTTTCTGTCTCTGGCGGGATTCGAACATGCAACCTCTGTGCTGATAGACTAGCTCACTACCAGCTAGTCTACCGGGGCAGTGTAGTTTTTGTATAAAAAAACTATGTTTTTTCTCAATTAAGGGCGTAAATATGAGATTAAATTGTCCATAATAACAATAACAACGTTGATTGAAAGTGGATTGAAAGTTTTTGTTTCATTACTATAATGACATTTTTATTGTCATAATGAAAATTTAAATTTATGAAGGCAATTATTGAAATATGTTGCTTTTATAAAAAAATTTTTTGATTTCATAAATTTAATGGCATACATATAACATTAGATGTATGAAATTATTAAATCTTACATTTTTTAATTAACAATTAAACATTTTTTTAAGGAAACTATAATTTTGCATTAATTTTTGAATATAGTTATGTTTGTATATTGTTTTTTTAAGTTCCCAATTAAAATTTTTTGTTTAACTTGGACAAACTTAAGTTTTCATATATCCAATGAAAATTTTTAACGTAATTACGAAATCTAATGAAGCGATTTTAACGAAAATACTTCATCAAACCATGAAATTCCATTTAGACAATTAAAATTTTCATTTACCCAAGGAAAACTTTTTTATGAAAATGATTCATTAAATATATGAAGCATTTTTCTTTCAGTGTACATTAACGTTTTATGCTTTTTTGTTTTTGCATTTCTTCTGACGAAATGTTAAAATTTCACTTGCTAAATGAATACAAACGCAAATATGTTCTTATGTGTGGGCACATGAACTTAAAAAGGGGAAACACCGGAATTAGATTAACATAACAAAAAACATATGAATACTGCACGGATAATACATGTAAAGCACGGTTAATAAAGGTGTAACTCTAAAGCACGGATAATAGAGGTGAAGCACGGATAATAGAGGGAAAAAATAAAAAGAACCGCATGCCGGTTAATAGATGTAACCGATTAATAGAGGCCCGGTTAATCGAGGTTTAACTGTATAAGAAAGAAACGCTTATAAGAAACTTTTTTCCTGGATTTTTTAAGTTTCTTATATCCGATAAATACTGTAATAACATAATAAAACCAAAACATTTGCATCATTGTAATTTTTTATATTAGTGCCAATTCACACGTTGCAAGTCTTATTGATCAGCTTGCTACCTTATAAGCAGCTATGGGCAAATGCAAAATCAAAATGCAAAAAGAGCGAACGATGTGTATGCATACACAAAAAAACAAAGAGCAAAAGAGCATAAAACCAACAAATGCAAACGTAAACAAACCAATACAATGCCACACATGCAAAGCTTTCAATGTAGTGGTGCCCATACTTGCTTATAAGCGAGAGAGAGTGAGAGAGAAATGTTTCTTTTCCTCTCGTCACTCTCGTTATAAAGTAGCAAGCTGATCAATAAGACTTGCAACGTGTGAATTGGGACTTAAAGATTAACCCCGGGTCTCCACGTAGCAATATTTATTGCGGCAAACGTCAAATTTGATTGCTCCATAAAATTTGCGACGTATAGACCGCATATTGCCATGAGTGGCAATCCATTGCGCAATGATTGCTCTTCTTATTGCTTGAGCAATTATTGCTTAGCAATCTGCTGTCAAATCAGTTGTAATTAACCCCGGGTCTCCACGTAGCAATATTTATTGCGGCAAACGTCAAATTTGATTGCTCCATAAAATTTGCGACGTATAGACCGCATATTGCCATGAGTGGCAATCCATTGCGCAATGATTGCTCTTCTTATTGCTTGAGCAATTATTGCTTAGCAATCTGCTGTCAAATCAGTTGTAATTTATCTGACATTTCATTTCTCTGTATGGTTGGTTATTTATTAGTGTGTTTATTTATTAAAAAAGCAAGTGAAAAAATACTTCAACAAAATGCAGAAAAAGATTTTATATATTATATTTTTAAATAAACGTCAATATCAACAAAAGCAAACGACGAATTTTTTTTTTTTTTTTTATATTTTTAATTGCTCAATAGAACAATACAAGTTTTAGGTTTTTTTTTCATACGAAAATAAACAAAAAAGCAATACAAAACACAGCTACGACAATTACAATTAATTATTTTATTAATTTAATTAATTAATTTAAAAAAGAAAATTTAACAATCACTTCAACATAAAACATTTGTTATAAATACAGCCACAAAACTTTATACAACTACTCGAGGTGAAAATTGCAAATTTATGGCAAAGCAATAACAAGTGTTCTCCAGCAATATAATCAGCAATCATTGCTCCATTGTTCTGCCGACGTTATTGCTTGTAAGGGAAATATGTATGCAATAACGTTTTAACCACTTTAATTTTTTTGCAAAATCCTTAAATTTGGTTTTTTAATATGTTTTTTAATTAAAACTAAACTTTTTCTTTTGCTTGTAAATTTCCTGAATTATTTATCAGTTCATATGTAAACACAAACAGCTGATTGTTTTTTCTTGTCCGAACTTACCCAAAGAAAAAGTTCGTGCAAATTTGTACAGGAAATGAAAAATATTTCTCTCTCAATTACTCTCTTAATTGCACAAAAATTGTTATGTGGAACGCTTTTGGGTAACTTTGTGCAAGTTCGGTCTGTTTCGTTATGCATGTGGAACAGAGCTATTATTGATAAAAACTCTTGAAATTTATTGTTGATGGGATAAGCTATTCCTATGCGCATTTCACTGGTTGCTTAGGCCAGATCATCAGGAAACTTCATCCATAAAGATTTTAGAAAAACTAAAGATATTAAACCAAATAAAACTGTTAAACGTATAAGACTTATAGCAACAGTTCTACTTGTAATAATATCAAAGTTTAAACAAAACACTTCAACAAGAAACAGTGGGCTTATCTCATCTTACATTCCCCGCTACAATTAGTTGAAATTCTCTCAACATTAATTGTAGTTGTAAGTAGGTTAAGAAAAACAAAATAAAAACAACAACAACTTACAAAAGATGTTGTCAATCAAGTGTTTTTTAGGCCGTGCACTTGCCTGTTTATTATCAAAAAGTAATTTAAATTTTTGGGAATACAAAATTTGAATTTCAAAAGATTTTGTTATTCGTGCTTAATTCCCAGCTTTTATTATTGATAAAAACACTTGAAATTTATTGTTGATGGGATAAGCTATTCCTATACGCCTAAGCAACCAGTGAAATGCGCATAGGAATAGCTTATCCCATCAACAATAAATTTCAAGTGTTTTTATCAATAATAAAAACTGGGAATTACACAGAAAAAATTATTTTTCCAATTCAAACAAAAAATTTGTAGAATTAAACAATTTTTTGTCTGAAATCGGTCCTATAAACAAATTCGCATATTCAAACAATTTATTTGCATTTTGTTTATTGAAAAAAAACACTGATTTTTTCAAACAAATAATTTAACTGAATCAAACAAAAAGTTTACTGAAATTCATATACTAAATTTCAAAATAAAAAAAAAGGTTTTTGCACAAGCAATGATGCGCACACAAGCTGGCACTGTATTAGAAGATGATGGCAGAGAGAGCAGAGCGGCCGGCTGGCTTTGAGACACATTTTTTTGTTGGAATAATTTTTGAACGAAGTCTTTTTTTATACACACAATGTTTTTCGTCATTACTCACTGTTGCTGTATCCTTTCCTTTGCTAATGAAGAAGAAATGTAACCCAAAAACGGCGACAGACCGACTCGATATGTTTTTCGTCATCGTTATATTTTTGTATTTGATGTATTTAAGCAAACAGTTTGAAAAAATTGAATACGGGATTTTGGTTTTTTTTTAACCAACTTTGAAACCAACCAAAAATTTATTTTGTTTCTTATAATGTTGTTGTTTCTGTTGTTTAAAAAGAGTGAAACGTTTTTTTACCTGCTATTTTTTTGTTTTTTTTACTTCAAACCTCTTCATCTTTCTTACTGTTATACTTTTTTAAAGTGTCCAAAAATAGACTGTATGTGTTTTTTGTTGTAGTTCTTATATTTCACATTAGGAAGTGTTGCTTACGATCAAATAAAAAAATGCAAAAAGACGACAACATTAAAAAGCGTTAAATATTTCATACAAAATTATGAAAACTTGAAACCAATAACACGTGTATTATATTTTTGAATGGTTGTCAACATTTTTGTTGGTTAAATAAAAATCAAACAAAAATTTTAATTGAATCAGTAAAAAAATTTGTAGAAATTAAAAAAATTTTCAAACAAGCGTTTGTTTGAAAATAAATCGGCAATAATTTTTTCTGTGTAAGCACGAATAACAAAATGTTTTGATATTTCTAAAATTTATGAACTCCACAAATGGAAAACCTAAAAATTTTAAAACAAATGGTGAGACATGCTGTCTTATTCCCAACGAGTAAAGATATCGCATAACTCGATTAAAAACCAATCTTATTTTTTTTAGAATATAGCCAACTGTTCCAGAATACACCTCCAATCCATATAAAAAAAAACTGGCATTATAAGCCCATAAACAATTTGTTTCTTAACATAAGTTGGCAACATTAAATCTGTATTGTACAATTTACGTAAAGTAAAGTTCACTTTAGATATTATGAAATTAACATGACTTTCAAATGATAATTTATTATCAAGTATTACACCTAGACAATCAAAACGATCAACAAACTCAATTTCACTACCACTTTGCGTAATAGTGAACTCAGAACTACTACATTTGCCAAACAACATAGCCTTAGTTTTACCAGTATTAACTACAAACGCATTATCCAGAACCCAACTATCTAACAATTGAACTGTATAATTAATCACATTTTGCAATACATCAGAAAATTCAGGTGTGCCCTTAAACAAAAGCTGCACATCATCAGCAAATGAAAATGGAAGACACGAATTGCTAGAAATTTTATCAAAAAGATCATTAATAAACATAATAAAAAGTAAAGGTCCAAGGACTGATCCTTGAGCAGTTAAACAAACTTTATTAGGCCAACTCAAACCAACATTCTAATAATACACACATCTCTATATTTTTATAATTATATAAAAATATTAAGTACTTTATACAAAGAGTATTTCAGATATAACATTAAAACAAATTTAAATCAATTAAGTACAATAAGAAATTTTGCATTGAACTGGCCTAATACATTTCCTAAAAGAATAGCAAACAAACAGAACAAAAAAATTAAGGTTTCCACGATGGGTCGTACAGTGTCAAAACGATGCAAATGTGTGCAAAAATACACACATTTAATCAACACAACAAACTCAGAAGACCTTCTTAATTCAGGCCTTTTTAAAGGCCTGCTTAAAAATTTTTTGGATTTAATTACTATTCTTACGTAACTGCAAAAGAAGGCCTCATAGAAGGCCTCCACACTCGCTTCTATGAAAAGCGAGAAAAGAAGGAGTAACATTTCTTGTTTTATTTTTTTGCACAAGCAAAAGCAAAAGAATTCAGATCCTTTTACAAAAACAAAGTAACATACATATCAAGGCGAATTGACTAGAAGGTGAGGTCAACTCTACAACTACAATGCTTCTGTGGTCGGGTTGTCAAAAATATTGCTAGTAAAAAAACACAGTTTTGTTTACATAAAAAACTAGTTTGTATACAAACTTTGGCAACTCGACCACCGAAAAAAACACCACATGTTGACTTGACCCCACCTTCTAGTCAATTCGCCTTGATACATATGTTGTAAATCATTTTAGTTGAAGTTGAAAAGAGAAAGAGTAAAATTTTTTGTTTTTTTCGCCAAAGAAAGAATTCAGATCCCGTTATAAAAACAAAGTAACAAAGTAGGTGCATATTAAAATACAAAATAAAAACAATAATGTAAATCATTTTAGTTGAGTTTTGTTCATTAAGGAAGATAGGTACTTAAAAGTTTTATTTTATTATAAACTTTTATTTGCCAATCTATTTTACAATATTTAGCAAATTTAATTATTTCAATAAAAAAATAGTTATCACATGTTTTATTGAACTACAATAAGTTTAATAAAAAATATAAACATACGTTTGTAAAATAGGTATAGGTATGTACATACATACATATATAAAAAGTTAAGTGTTGTTTCATTTTCTATATTGGAGATCTAATATGTACATGAAACCTTTTCAGTCTTCTAATTTCATTTGTAAGGAAATATTCCTTAATGTTTTAGACTGATAGCCCTTCAATATGACCTTTAATCAAAGGCATTTGTAGAAGGATGGTCTGAAAGGCCTTGTAAGAGCCATTAATTGAAAGGCCTTTTAACATACCTTTCTTAAAAACCCTTCAAGATAACCTTTTTTCTAAAGCCTTTTGACAGTCATTCTTTGGAAAGCCTTCTAAAAGCCATTTATTTAAATGCCTTTAAGAAGCTCTGGCGAAAGAAAGGAAGGCGTAAGGCCTTCTCCGCAATGACAACGCGTGTAAAAAAGATGAGTATGGAATGGAGCGAGAAGGCCTTGTTTATCCAAAAGAAGGGGTACAGAGGCCTTCTAGAAGGCCTCCGTACTCCTTCTTTTCCCCGCTGGGTTGCTTTATTTTACTTTACTTGGTGGCCACACGATCAAGTTTTGCCTTTCAATTCCTTTCAATTTGCAATACACTCTCAGTTTTTTACTAACCCACTCACACTTTTTAAATTGACCACGAGATGGCTTTCAATTTCACCTTTCCATTAGTTTGGCAATTTACTTTCAATTTAACAGCTGAGTACATGTTTGTCTCTGTTGTTGTTGACATCTTGGAAGTAAATTGCTTACAAATTGAGTGCAGCCTACGTCACAGCTTTCAATTAATGTAAATTTTGACAAGCAGTATACGTAAAAGACTATCAAGAACAACTTGAACGTGTGGCCGCAGGGTTACATACCGTCTTCATCTGAAAATTTTTTGTCATACCCAACGTCAAAGTCTATATAAAAAAAACTCGAAAATTGTTGTCTGCGTTTTTTTAATATGAAGTTTGACGTTTGGTATGACAAAAAATTGTCAGGTGAAGACGCTATGTCACTTGCACAAAATAAACCTCCGAGCAAAAATAGTAGTGCACATTTTCAACAAATGCAAGCAATTACATTAGATATAATAATATTGTTTGTTGAGGAACTTATAAGTTCAAAATGTTCGTGGTTTTTAAAATAAGATAGAGAAATAAGTTTAAATAATTTAAAAAGAGAAAAAAAAATACTTTAACATGCTTGCGTATTATTGTTAGCAAATGCAGATTTTTAACAGTGCTGCCGGGTTGTTTTTTTGTGATGTCAGAATAAATTTTTAGATAGATAGCACATTTTCTCAAAAAATAAAACTCAAACATAATATTCACTGAAATTACCATCTTGATTACCCTTATTAATTTTGTTTAACTGCAATAAAAACAAGTGTATGAATTAAAATTTGATAATAAACAAGTTAGAGTGCTATATTCGGCTGTGCCGAATCTTTGATACCCTCCACCGACAGTTCGATTTGTTATTAATTATGGTTTTAGGCGACTAAACTGTTTTCCGGTAGTAGGGTTTATATGGGACCTAGGGTAAATTAAGGACTGATCATCACGAAATTTCATAGCGTCATTTCTAGTCCTTTAAACCTGCGACGTACCAATTTCTGTTATGATAGCATTATTAAATATGGTTTTAGGTGTACTAAACTGTTTTCCGGGAGTAGGGTTTATATAGGGCCTAGGGTAAAATATGGACCGATCGTCACGAAATTTCACAGTGTTATTTCTAGTCCCAAAAAACTGTGATGTACCAAATTTTGTTACGGTAGCGTTATTTTTTACGGTTTTAGGCGAACTAAACTGTTTTCCGGGAGTACTGTTTATATGGGGCTTAGGGTAAATTATAGATGGATGTTCACGAAATTTAACAGCGTGATTTGCCGTCCAATAAAACAAATTTTTGCAAAATGGAATCTCATTCGGTGCCTTGTTCCAGCATTTATGCTACTTTTTGTAACAAAATTATCAATTTTTTTAGGTATTGGTTCCATATTTTGATTCATAGCTGTGGTCCTACTAAACCGATTTTGCTGGATTTTTAATCCCAAACTGCTTAGGATAACAACAAGCAATTTGGCACCAAGTTTGAACATTTCTTTTGAGTTGTTCGAAAGTGAGCGTGTTTTCAACAGACGGACAGACAGACGGACATGGCTAAATCTACTTAGAAGTACTCAAGGACCCAGAATATATATACTTTATGGGGTCTGAGATGAATAATAAAAAAGTTTCACACGGAATGACAAACTTAATATACCCTCTTCACAACTAATTGTGGTGGAGGGTATAAAAATAATAGAAAAAGATTTAGTTATGTAGAATGTGCATTAGCTAGAATTGAGTTATTAACAGATGAAAAAGATATATCGCTTAAATCACCACGTCCTTCAGAAAGATTAATGCAATCATCATAAGATAGGAGCACCTCAGTTTGATCCGACTTTACTACTTTCGCTTTAGGTATGTCATAATTTATAAATTTATATCGTAATACCTTGCCATCTGTTTTGAGCTTACGACACAGATTAACAAGCTTTTTAGCAGCATCAGTTAAATGATCCGATAGAAAAATCCTGGATAGATTACTGTTATCATCACGGCGAACAATATTTTTTTAAAAACAAATTACGACTTCTGTTGTAGTTGATCATTATTTGATCGCGAATTTGCACAGAATTAAATTTTACAAGGACAGCTTTTCCACCAGCAAAATACATAAGTACAGTGCAGAATATCGTAGTCATATATCTGAACATTACATTGCGAACAAATCCTTTTAATAGGCTCAAGTAAATTCTTTATTTTATTTGGCAGGCCACGTATTATAATATTCGATCTGTTGAGACGTCTTTGGAGAATACTGTTTTTCAATTCCAAACTACCCCTTTTTCCATCAGCAACATTATCCACTACTTTAACAAAATCTAAGCAATTTTTTATTTCAGACTTCAAATCTTCCACATTGTTAGATGGTACATTATTATTTATATTATTCATTTCGTCTATTTTAGTCTTAATTAATTTAAGTCCGTTTTCCAATTGTTCATCAAGTTTACGTTTATTTTCTTGAAATTTAACATCTAAGTCCCTTGTAATTTTGTTTTTGATAGGTAAAATTACATACTTTATGTTTTTTCACTCTACTTATAACTAGATTTAAATATCGCTCACACACTAGTCTGTTTGAATATTAACATATTTCCAAAGGAATGCCATGGCCTAATTCACCTTTTGTGTTTCTATAATATGTTCATTTTCACGAAGCTGACTTTCAGTGTTTGGTTCGGTACGATATTTTTAGGACTGTTTTGTTCACTGTCCATTGATGACTTTAATTTCTGAAGAACAAGAGCCCTTATATTAAAGTTGGCAGTATACCAAGGGTACTTATAGATATTTTTTATTTCAGACTTCAAATCTTCCACATTGTTAGATGGTACATTATTATTTATATTATTCATTTCGTCTATTTTAGTCTTAATTAATTTAAGTCCGTTTTCCAATTGTTCATCAAGTTTACGTTTATTTTCTTGAAATTTAACATCTAAGTCCCAATTTACACTAGGGACATTTCTTGCCGGACAGACGAAGTTTGATGGCGGGGTCGAAAAGGTAAAGTGTGTAGTACATGACTATCTGTACTGGACATTTTTTCATTTCTCTTTCTTACTTTTCGTTGTTTACATACAAGTATTAATTTCTGTCTGACTTCTAATGCTTCATATCGCTCATTTGCTGCAAGACCGGCATAACTCAAAAAATTAAATTTTGGAGTTAAAGATGCAGAATTGTTCGCTTTGTTTTTCTTTATATTGTGTATAAAATTCATCTTTATATCTTTTATACTTTCCCAGTTTGAAGAGTATGTGTCTTCTTTTTTTATAAGTAGTTAGATCAAATCAAAAACTTTAAATGCGTTTATCTCGAAATGGTTTTTTTTTTTGAGTTATGCCGGTCTTGCAGCAAATGAGCGATATGTAAACGCTTCAGGTAAGATTAAAAGAGAATTCAAAAAATGTCCGGCAAGAAATGTCCCTAGTGTAAATTGGGACTAACTTTTTCAAGCATTGCAGTAAGTGATGCAAATCCATTTCTTAATTCCTCCTGAATAGGGAATGGTAACTGAATTCCAAAATCGATTTTCGATTTTTCGATCGACTTTTTTTATTTCGGTTTTTGAAATCGATTAATCGAACCTCAAAATCTATTTTAAAATCGATTTCAAAATCGTTTAAGATTAATTTGCAAACTTATACCTTATATCACAAAGGGCGATACACCAGCATTTTTATGGCAAACTACTAGAGAAATTGAACTGAGATTTTGACAGTGTGTAGACATAACTACTTTCTATATATTTCGTGTAAAAAGTGAAAATGTGTAAATTTTGAGATGTCCTTTAGAGAAACAAGTGCATGTACATTTCACATATTAAAATTTTATTATTGTATAGTCAGTCAGGCCTGTCACATAAATTAATTCCGATTGAAAGTGAAATTGATTTCGTATCTTGCTTCACATAAAACGAAATCAATTTTGATCGGAATTGATTTCTGTGGCAAGTCTGAATGTATGGATAGTATTTCGAAGTATTATGACAATAGTTCCTGATCGGTTCCGACTGTTTATTTGCTATGTTACTATTTAGTTTTAGAAAACAAATGTTTGCATGTCGTTGATGTCAGAAAGATGCAGAGATATTTCCTTGTAATTTTGTTTTTGATAGGTAAAATTACATACTTTATGTTTTTTCACTCTACTTATAACTAGATTTAAATATCGCTCACACACTAGTCTGTTTGAATATTAACATATTTCCAAAGGAATGCCATGGCCTAATTCACCTTTTGTGTTTCTATAATATGTTCATTTTCACGAAGCTGACTTTCAGTGTTTGGTTCGGTACGATATTTTTAGGACTGTTTTGTTCACTGTCCATTGATGACTTTAATTTCTGAAGAACAAGAGCCCTTATATTAAAGTTGGCAGTATACCAAGGGTACTTATAGATAAATACGTAAAACTACAACGTTACGTTGGAAAACTGCATAAGCATACCTACAGACGTATGTACGCACAAAAGTTAAAGTTTTATTGTGTATGCTCATAATTTATCGATTTAATTAAGATTAGCATTAAAAATTGCCAAAATATTAATAAAAATAAAAAAATCGATTTTAAAAGCCCAATAATCGATTTCAGTATAAAATCGCATACGTAAATTCGATTGCAAAAAGTCGATTTTTTTTACCACAAAATCGATTTTCGATTGGAATCGAAATCGATTTACCATTCCCTACTCCTGAATATTACAAAATTTCGGCTTAAGGGAACATTGTTGACAAATAAACTTCAATATTCTATTATTGGTTAAAAATTTATGTTGTTCAACTGAAATATTTTCACATTCAATATGGAAATAGTGATCACAATAAGCGCACCCAACATTCCTTTGTGTTTTTGTTACATTTTTATTACAATCAAGGCATTTATAAATTTCTTTATGTGGGGACATATCGAAAGCAATTAATAAATCCCAGCTCTGACACAAGTAAACAAATGAACAACTAGGGTTGCCAGACGTACTGTTTTTAGCAGTACATGTACTGTTTTTTGTCAATTGTACTGTTTTATGCACAACACCCAAAACAGTACGCAAATGTACTGTTTTTTACACTTTGTCCTGTTTTCTGTACTGATTTTTAAGTTTAGTGTCCAAAAAACAAAGATATTAAGAAAAATCGTTTTTAAATATAACACATTTGGGAATTTTTAACGGTATGCTATCAAGCCATATTGTCATAATATCCTTATCTTAGAATTTATTCACTCTCTAACTCTCATTTTGAGCGGTAATTTTTGCCCTTTTTCCCAACTCTTAAACAAAAGTATACTAGACGGCACTTTTAGGGTTAAAAGAATTCTCGAAATTTCGGGCATTGAAATTTTTGAATTTCTTGAAAGGGCGTTTGGTACAAGTCAAAAAAATATACTAAATGTACTTCTGACCTAAAAGACTATTTCAGATGTCTTCAGTAGAATTGCTTGGCAATTCTTTTCATAGGATATATTAACCCTCTAACACCCATTTTAAGGGGTAATTTTTGTAATTTTTTTAACTTCTACACTAAAACGGTACGTTAGAGGGTTAAAATTTTCTATGAATATTTTCTGCATCAAATTTCACTAGCGGTCTTCCAAGAACAAAAAAGCGTGCAATGTATGTAAAACGGGTTTTCGAAAAATTAAAAAAATCAAGGCCCGGAATTTCGAAAAGCCGTTTTACTTGCATTGGATAATTTTTGTTTTTAGAAGACCCCTAGTGAAATTTGATGCAGAAAATATTGGAAGAGCATTTTAACTCTTATAAGTGCCGTTTTAGCATCCTTTTTTTTAAGAGTTGGGAAAAAGGGCAAAAATGGCCCCTTAAAATGAGAGTTAGAGGGTTAATATATTATAAGAAAAGAATCGCAATACAATTCTACTGAAGACATCTAAAATTATTTTTTAGCTCAGAAGTACATTTAGTATATTTATTTTGACTTATACCAAACGCCTTTTCAAAAAATTAAAAAACTTTAGGGGCCCATATTTCGGTAGCCCGAGCTAATTTTTCAAAAACTTTTGGCAGATTTGCTCTACTAGTAGTCTACTTTCATTTCGCGGTGCAAGTGTTGAGGCTGGTGGCGATGACCCTAAGTTTGTTTCACACTCTATTTTACAATATTTAATTTAAAGAAATTGTTGTTTTGCAAACAAAAAAGTTGTAAAATAATTAGCATTTTTGTACTGCGTCTATTCTTTTGTCAAAAATACACAGATTAAATAAGGAGTTGCTCACATATTTCATATATTTTCGTGTTATTATTTTAAGACATCTGACTACCGTTTAAATTAAAGAAAGAAACAAATATTTTCTAAAATTTATGCGATAGTTCCACAATATGTGTGTGTGGTGAAAATTGCTTTAAATACCAATATGTTTTAAGAAAATTCTATTAACCCAATCAATGAATAAGTTTTTTAAGTTAAATATAAACTAAGATATTTAAACATTATACATTGAAAAATGATACAATGGCCAAATGCTTCGCAAATGGTGTGATTTTGTATATGAAATACCATTAAATGTAAATCTTTCCTTTGATGTTGATGTTTTAAGTCGATTTCTTTATATTATTGTTGTTCAAGAGCTGTTAATATTTAGTTATGGTTTCGTAAAAAAATGTACTGTTTTTTTCTTGATTGTAATGTTTTTTCATAACCAATGTACTGTTTTTCCGAATTCAAAATCTGGCTACCCTATGAGCAACTCAGGAGCAGAATAAACTTAATAGTTTAAAAATAGACAGAATTGAAAAAAAATCACCATGTATTAAATAAAATTCTTCAGCAAATTCAAGTTGGAATCAATGGCTTAAATCCCAATAAGAAGCAGAAATGCACATATGTATGTATATAAGATGGTACAATTGTTGCCAGCACTAAGTATGTACATATGTATGTATGTTTGTATACAGGATCTTCACTCTAGCCCAGTGTTGCCAGTGAAATTGCGAGAAAGATACATTTTAGTTGCCAAAAAGATACACTTTTTCCCAAAAAGATACATATTGAAAAAAATTTGAAAATCTATTTATAACGTTTAACATTTATTAACAAACTCTTTTATTACATATTTAATGAATATTGTAAAGAAAATGATCAGGTATGTTTTAGATTTCGACTCGAATTGAAATTGAAATATTTTTTGAATCCGCATAATTCATAAATTGGTGTTCTCAAATCCACATGTTTTTGTGTAATCGAAGTTTTTGTTTGAAAAAACTTTAGTTGAACTAAAGATCACGGATTTGCTAACCGCATCATTATAGCAAAGTCTTATATTTATTAAAAAATCGAGAAAGCCGTTAAGAATTACAGGAAAAAACGCTTCTCTCGCGAATATGGCTAAAATTCGCTAAAAATTGCAAACTTTCAAACAAATAATAAAATTAATTTGAAATCGCTAAATGGGTTAAAAAAAACAAAATGTCGGAAAGTAACAAAAAAAAATCGAAAAAGCGGAATTTTTAATATTTCGCCATAAAATTAATTTTAAGTCCCAAAAACAATAAGGAATGGCAAAAATTCGTTAAAAATTAGTAAATTAGTGGAAATTAGCAGAGTATACTTTTTATTGTTAATTGTTTCTGTAAGTGTAAGGAATTAAAAAACTTACAGGAATAAATCGCGTTTATCGCGAAGATGGCTAAAGTTCGCGAAACATTGCAAAATTTAAAACAAAATTTAAAAAACTAGTTTAAGATCGCTTAATCGATTAAAAAAACAACTTGTCGGAAAATAACATAAAAAGTATTAAAAAAAATGAGCTATAATAACGTCAAAATCAATGAAAAAGTCGATTTTAAATTTTGGGTTAGTAAGGGCCTTTTGCAATTTAGTTAACGAAAATACCCAGATACCGTATTAATTCATTTGTATAATTATTTAAGTCATAAATATGTTTATATGTTGTATGTTTTTACTTTGGCGATTGATTATATCAAAAAGTTCATATAAATTTCCTGAAAATAAAAAAGATGTTCAAATTTCTTCAGAACAACTTTGCATTACTAGTAATCATCGATTTAGGCGGATCGTATGTTTAAACATCCTTTATGCTTTCTTTCTTCATTATTCACGCTGCTATCGTATTAGTACTGAGCCGGCAACGATGATCAGTCTTCTAATATTTTATTTCTGTACATTTTGCGTACAGATTCAAAAGATACGAAAAATGTCAGGATTATACATGGTACTTGAAGTCATCAAAAGATACGAAAAATGTATCTTTCGTATCCTAATGGCAACACTGCTCTGGCCGCAGATTTATTACTGTGCTTTAATTTTTTTTTTTTTAGACTTTTTTTCAACAATATTTTAAAACAAGTATTATTAACAATCCATTTCAATCAAGGCCCATTTCAATTATCTCAAACACAATATTTGCTTTTTTTAAATTTATTTTTAATTATTTTCTTAACACAATTTTGCGCTTTATGCTTTTTTTTAAATTTTAAAGTAAAATTTTAATTTATTTTACAAATTTTTTTTAAATTTTCAGACAGTGGATTTGTTGTTTTACAAGGCACCACCTACTGGACCGATTTGTTTGTACGACACTTTTTATTTCAATCAGAACCGGTTCATAGTATTGATTCGGATGATTTATTATTTTTTGTGCGTAAGAAACATGTTAAAAGTTCTTCCCGTCATATGCCAAAATATGAGGTAAATAGAATTATTTATGTATAACTATGTCCATATTTGTATTCCTATCAGCAGAAATATAAAAAATATTCTTTAGACTGAGGTCGATGTTTTTCGCAAAGATTCTCGTAAACTACCAATTGGTGATCCCGATGTTGATTGGGAAGAAACAGTTTATCTCAATATGATTATACATCAATTTGACTACACTCTCACCTTGGCTATTTGCACCAGAACTTCGCCAAAGGAATTGCAGGTTTTACGACGTCATTCGCAACGTGTTTATGCCAGCCCGAGTAGAAGAAAAATGGATACCAAAGGCGAGGGTGAAGAGATAACGTATCCTCACATTTGTTTTATGGTGGATAATTTTGATGAGGTATGAACCCATGTTGTTAAAATCTTTATGCCATAAAATAACGATAAATATATTACATTTTTATTGAAATTTTACCTTTTTTAAAGGTTTTTAGTGATATTTTAGTAAGAGATGGTGAAATGGTTTGTGTGGAACTGGTGGCCAATGATAAGGATGGTGCTGTACAAGGTGTTATATTTTTAGGTTCTATACGTTATGATGCTTTAAAGAAAGTTTATGATTCTAGGGTATGATAATTTTTTACATATGCTAAATAAATTGGCTTGTATTCATAATGTTTTCTCCACATTTTTAGCAATCTAGTTTAAGTTCAAAAGTTGCACAACGAATGTCCTTTGGTTTGTTTAGTAGCGGAGCTGGTGTTCAAACACGCTGTGAATTCGTTCGAATGAAAGGTCCACAGGGCAAAGGACATGCCGAAATGGCTGTAACTAAACCAAAAGGTTCAGGTGTAGAAACTCCTACAAGCGAACCAGGGTATTTAAAAAAACATTTATAGAATATTTCTACAAGTTTTCTATAATATATGTATTTAATTTTAGCTTCTGTGCCACAGATATGTGGGACGATTGGGAAGAGGAAAACGATGATTACTGCACTTACCGCCACCAACGCCGTCTTAGCGATCCCAGTGCTAATCTAAACAATTTTTCTCGCTATGCTTGGCGAACAAAGAATTCTTCCGATACAGCGTCTGGCTCAGCTGGTTCTAAAGCTCGTTCTGAAAATGAAGGCTTAGACTCTTTAGCCAATGAAGTTTCTGAAATCGAAGCAGGAGACTTAAGAGATGGTAATTATAAAAATTTATCTAAATTTTCAATATGCTTTTTGTATATTATTTAATTGTTTTTAGTAATTTTTTTTTTTTAAAAGAATCTGCATTCATTTTGTTTAATTTTTCTTATAAAATTTCAAAATTTGCTATCTAAATAACTTTTTATCTACATACATTTAAATTGTTCACTATTTTTCGTCATCACTTGCATTATATAGGAGTAAATCAATTCAAAATAATATATACACTTTTCATTCTTATTAAAAAATTGTCTATTCTTATATTATACGCACGCTCTTTTATTAAAATAGTTTTATAATTATCTTATGTTAAAGTTAAAATTTTAATTTAAAACAAGTATCAAAACAAACTTTATAATCACACTTAGTGCTTTTGATTGCATAGATAATTGAAAAAAAACTGCTTTTTACAATGTTACTATTTACATATGTACATTGGCGTCCTCATATGAAGTTAAGTTGAGTGTTGTTCAATACACATAAAATCCTTAATTTCAATCTTCCTCCTGATTGTATACTTCAATATTTACATACTCATACGTTCTGTTAAAAAAGAAAAAAGTGAATATAATAACGTATTAAATTATCTCGAGGACGTTTGTTGAAGAGAAATAAAACGATGCAAAACAAATATTTGTATGAAATTTTACATAGGTTTTTTCTCATTGCCTAATCATTTTTAAATGGATTTCCGGAACGTCCCGGCATAAAATCAGATTTGTTCATAAATGACACAGAGATAAACTCCATATGCTAAGGCAAAGAGGCCTATATTCTAGACAAAAGATATGTATGCATTTGATATGATATGCAGACATTTTTGCAATATTATGACCGCAGTATAATTTTTATTAAATTGTTTATTGTATTCTAGTTCCAGTAACAAGATACAGAAAACATAAAAACTTAAAATGCATATTCTTCTTTAAAAAATAAACAAAAACTTGTACGAAATTGCTCATTTAGGCCAGCAACATAAGCCAGATTGTAACTGGAAAGTGAAAAATGTAGCACAAATTTAAATTTCTGGAATTAGAAGAATATATTTTAATAAAAATATTAATTTGTTTAGTTTACCTGATTAATATTTAGTAGTGTAGCCTTTATTTCAAGCTACACATGTCATCTACGGGACATGCTTTGAATCAAATTCTGGCACCGCTCTTTGGGAATCGAGTACCAAGCATTCTGTATTCCAAACTACAGATCATCGAAGTGTTTATACAATTGCACTTTTCACATCTTGTCAGAGGTTTTGAATCGGGTTTAAGTCTGGTTTTTGAGCCAGCCAGGCTTAAACGCGGATGTGTTCCAAGAAGACCAATCCTTTACAAGCTTCGGCGTGTGTTTGTGGTCATTATCGTGAATGAAATGGCATATTTTCAAAAGCATAAAGTTCCACTATGTTCTTTAGAACGTCAAAATACTGATTACGGTTCAATTTTACATTAATTTTCATAATTGGTCCCACACCTTGCCATGAAAATGATCCCCACACCATGATGCTTTCCCCATCATGCTTTACGGGCTTTTGAGTGTTGCGTGGATTCGATGCCAGGTGTTTTAGTCGATGACAAAAGCGCTCTACCATCCGGTCCCATAAGATTTACCTTCGTTTCGGCACTCCAAGGTATTTTATTCCAGTATGACAAGAATTTTATACTTGTTAGAACGAGCAAAAATAAAGCCTTGGCTATATTTTATTTTTTTTTTTTATTGAAGTGGCTTCTCCCGTCTTGCGCTTCTATAAGCATGTCTGATAAATTTAATCCAAACTGAAAGTTTAGTTCGTTCGAATATTGCGTGGTGACATAAAAGGGTCCATCTTCGACTCCCAGACAAAAGCACGGTCCACTATTTGGGTTGTTTTTTTGACACGGCTTCTTTTTTTGTTTTCTGTTACATTAACTGAGTTTGTTTTCAAGGAAATAATCAGATTATAAACCATTTTTCGATGAGCGATGCAAAATTTCGGCAATTTCAGCCGACATGTTGAAGATATTGCGCTTCCCCTCGGCGTTAAATTTTTTCCACGTCCCATTTTTTGCACCAATTGGGTGGAATGCAAAAGAGAAATTAAACGAAAAACACTTTTATATTTTTTTCGAGTCGGAAAAATTAAAATATAAACTCACTGTTTATTGTTGGTGTTTTGTTTAAGCTTTGATATTGTTACAAGTAAGAATTTGAGTGTTTATAATTCTTATTCGCTTTAGGGTTTTATTTGTATAATATTTTTAGCTTTTCTAAAATCTTTGGAAAAGGTTATCCGATCATCTGGCCTAAGCAACCAGTGAAATGCGCATAAAATCTAGCTTTCCCTCAACAATAAATTTCAGTGTATTTATTAAATATGAAAAAATTGGGAATTGGGACATACGGAAATCTTATCTTATATATAAATACAATTTTTTTGTGGTTGATTTTTAAGTATCTTATCGTCCACCGATTTTAATGAAACATCCCAGCAAAAAAAGACATGCAAAAGAAGTAGTAAATTCATGGGTTCCGCGGATAATGCACTGGTTCTTTTTAGGTGAATCATGCATAATTTTAACATTAGCGTGTCGTTGGCGAGCATGGGTTCACATTTAGGTAAACGGCTCGTCATAAAAAATATTGCTTAGAATCAATGAAAGTTCAGTGATAAGATCGGGGTTTTCAATGATCTGGAATATTAACTGAATTGAGTGTAATTGAAAAGCAATGAATCTTTAATGATTTTAATACGTATTTTCATTGGTGCTCGATATTAATTTTTATATGCATTATGGGAATTTATTATAAATTAAATTTTTCCTTTTGTTTTCCCTATGTAGTAGTAAGATTTTGACAACGGCGGGTAAATTTTACACAAACAAAATGCCTGTTGTTTTTAGTATTGTTGTAGAGGTAAGCAGACCTATTGGATAAGCATTGATATACGCAATATAACAAATTTAAATACATATTAAAATTAAATGTATTTACATATCGTTAACTTAATACGAAAAGGCCCTAACTCATGTTTTTCATAGTTTACAGGAGAAGGAAAAAACTAAATAAAAAAAGATGCAATATTGATACAAAATTTGTTTAAACGCAATTTTTATTAAAAACACTTTACAAATTTAGTGTTATATTAGTTTTATTAATTTCGAGAATGTGTATCTAGTAATGGTCTATCGAAATATGTAAAAAATCGATTTCGAAAAATTATGAGTTAGGGCCTTTTCGTATTAAGTTAACGATATGTATATATTAAAAAAAATGTAACTCAATCATTGAAGTCAATTGTATATAATATTCGTCCCCTTTCAATCCAAAAAGAATACATAATTATAGTGAAAAATTGTAATTCCTACATAAGAGTTGAATGGGTGCATTGCATGTAATTTTCATGGGTTCACTTTTTTAAAATTTATTCGAATTTTGGAACGCATTGTTAATTCATTCAAGTAGTTAAGTGCTAAGGAAGTCATGAAAATATCCCTTCTACTTGAACAACTTCAAAAGTTTTTTGCTGGGATATATCGTTTTAAAGGAATTTGTGTGTAGATATGCACAATATATTTTTTTCTAAATTTTTTGAATTAAAGTGTTTGAAAAGCGTTTTAATTTATCTTACAGACATACATACGTACAGCGTTGGGTGAATAGTGCATTTTTGCCGTTCTCTTAAAATGTGTACGTGCTGTATAACGCACAGGTTTTCTCGAAAGTAAATGTCGAGTGGTCGAATTTCGGCCACCGGGCGATCCTAGTTAATAATAAATTTTGTATTCCCAAAAATAACTTTGACTTTTATGCACGTTGTGGTAATTTGCAATGCAAGCCAAATTGAAATAATTAAATTAAAGTAACATCAGCAATCGAAACAAAACAATTTTTTTTTTCTCATTATTAATTTATTGAATCTTCATATATTAAATATGAACTAACAATAATTAATCAAATCTTAACCTAATACGTTATTTTTTGTCCTGCCAGTGCCAGACAAAAATTTTCTTCATCGCGGGTTCTGTTCACTTTTATAGGTGTTTATCGCTCATCTAATTGGATAAGTGCTGCAGTGTCTCTTCTTCTTAAGCGAGTGTGGCCGCTATCATTTAAAATATTTCGTGCTAGTGGGTTCGGGTGCGATTCGAGCCTTTTTAAGTATTTTACTTCATATTTCGTAATCATAGTTTAAACTAATGGAACATTAAGATCCTTGTGAATATTTGAGTTTTTAACATACCAAGGGGCAGCTGTGATTATTCGAAGTAGTTTATTTTGGCGCCTTTGAATTTTTTCGATATTAGAGGCCGAGGCAGTGCCCCATAACTGAATACCATAGCACCAGATTGGCTTTAAGATGGAGTTGTAAAGAAGAAGTTTGCAGTCGAGACTAAGGACAGAGTTTCTTCCAATAAGCCAATGATTTTGGATGGCTTTTAGTTTCATTTGAGTTAATTTTGCCTCTATATGGCTTTTCCACGTTAAACGGCGATCTAGATGAATACCGAGGTATTTTACATGCGAATTTTGAGGTATTATTTGATTATTGATTTTAATAGGGGGGCATGATTCCCGACGCAAGGTGAATGTTATATGTACGCATTTTTGCTCATTGACCTCTATCCTCCATTGCTTTAACCATAGTTCGAGTTGAAATATATGATCCTGTAGGTATCGAGATGCTTCTTGACGGTTTTCGTGCACGCTCAAAAAAGCTGTATCATCAGCAAATGTTGAAGTTTGTGTGTAGTTGTTTGTTGGCATGTCCGAGGTATATATTAAGTATAAAAGTGGGCCCAGGATGCTTCCCTGAGGGACTCCAGCGTCAATTTGCTGAGGAGAGCTTAAATAATCACCTTCTTTAATAATAAATTTTCGACCGACTAAGTAGCTTTCTAACAGCTTGTGTGTGTTTACTGGTAAGTTGAGCTTCAATTTATGTAATAAGCCTTCATGCCAGACTTTATCAAAAGCTTGAGAAACATCGATGAAGAGAGCGGAGCAATATTTTTTTTTCTTCAAAGGCTTTTCTTATTGCGTTTACTATACGATGGGTTTGCTCAATTGTGCAGGAGGCTTATTCTGAATTGCGATGCGAAAATCAATGCGATGCGCAAATTAAATGCGATGCGAAAGAAAATTGGTATTCTGTTGGACTTTCGCAATCGCATTCGCAATTTATTTCAAATTGTGGCAACGCTGCTCAAATATACGTCAGTGTCAATAAACATCAAATTAAAAATAAATAAATTGTTTTTGTTTCGCTGTGAAAATTGTTTAAATAATTTATTTAGGACATTCTGTATTAAAAAAAAAAATAATAAAAATGGATTTTGTGGCACTGTGGTTCGACGACGAAGAAAATGAAAATGTTTTGTGTGTACTTTAAAATCGGCCCAATCCTATTAAAATTTAAGTTAAAGTCAAATATTTTTGAACTGGTTTATATATTTCATACTTTTTAAATCCTGCAGCTTCTCTAATAGGTGGTGCATTGATATTTAGTTCTTCAGTTATCGTTTGCCACAAAGTATTTGCCGACTGATGTACATTTGATGTTTTTTTAAATGGCCTCTTGACAATTGGCTGTGCTTATTTATATATTCTATCATTATTTCAAATTGACGCGGTTTGGTGGTTTTATTGCTTCCTGAATTAAATAATAAATATATGATGAATAAATCAATAAAATATTATCTTTCACTAACATGTTTGTACTTTGCGAATGCTATTTTGTTGTCGAATAAATTTTGCGAATTTGACATTTGTTTTCGCAATGTAGAATACCGACTTGTCACCTTTTCGCATTTGAAATGCGATTAAAAAAAAAACTTTGCGAATATCGCAATACAGAATACTAATTGTTCGCATTTATGCATTTTCGCATCGCATTGATTTTCGCATCGCAATTCAGAATAAGCCTCCTGTGTTCTCTACTAAAGCCGAATTGGTGGTTAGGAATACATCTATTTTCATTTAAAATTGGGGTTAATTTTGACGCTAACAGCTTCTCAAACAGCTTTGATATATTAGAAAGTAAGCTTATAGGCCTATATGACTCAACTTTTGTGTGATCCTTTCCAGGTTTAGGTATCATGGTGACTAAGGAGACCTTCCACTTTTGAGGATAGTATTCAAGGCGTAAAATAGCATTAAAAATTAAAAGAATAATTTTCTTTGCTATGCTGGGTAGCTCCAAAAGCATTTTGTTGCTGATCTTATCAAAACCAGGAGCCTTCTTGGGGTTTAAATCACAAATAGCCTTTTCGATTTCTCTTATCTCAAATCTTAGCGGAACAGCTGCTCTAGCAGCAACAGGTGGTAACTCGACCGC
The DNA here is from genome assembly GCA_930367215.1 of Pollenia angustigena. Lineage (NCBI taxonomy): Eukaryota > Metazoa > Arthropoda > Insecta > Diptera > Polleniidae > Pollenia > Pollenia angustigena. The sequence continues at coordinate 19,133,834 of OV884060.1, forward strand.
AATATCGTGTGATATATTTGGGGTAAATACGTTTTTTAAATGATTGACATACAGATTTCCTTTTTCAACATCATTTCTTGCCCAACTTCCATTCAAGTTTCTTAATGGTGGTTTAGAGACAACTGGCTTTTTGAGATTTCTAGCTGCGCGCCATAATGAGTAGTTTGATTGTGGGGTTGCATCAAGTTCCTCAAGATATTTTTCCAGAGAAGCCGTTTTCTTAGTCTGCAGTAACTTTCTAAGTCTTTTTGTACACTCTTTAAGTAAGTTCTTAAGTTGAGGGGATCTGTGCAATTGCCAATCTCTTCGAGCCCTCCTTTTTTCAGACAAAAGATGCTCGACATCTGTGGAATATATTTTAATAGTTTTTGTTTTTTTGGGGGCAATATTGAAATGTTGAACAGCTAGTTTCAGAAAACTGTCAAAATTGTCAATAGAGCGATCTACTGAGCGGAATATTTTCTGTGCAATGGGTACTGAGATATTTTTTATATTTTAACCAATTAATTTGCGTAGCTGTCGTCGGAGGTACAATTCTATTGGGGTTCATTATAGTAACAATTGTAGGTGTGTGGTCGGAAGATAAATCTAGGGAGGCTTCAACATGAATCGTTTCTATGGGAATGTTTTTAACCACGCCGAAATCGATGACATCTGGAATTTTTTGATGATCAGTGGGCCAATATGTTGGTTGTCCGCTCGCTACCACATTTAAATCCATTTTAGAAATTGTGTTAAATAAAACACGACCCTTTCGTGTTATAAGTCGCGACCCCCAGAAGGTATGTTTAGCGTTATAATCGCCAGCGGCTAGGAAACACGGTCCTAATGATTTAAAATATTTATAATATTGGTCCTCCGATATCCGGAGTATAACGATGAAATTACTAGGTTTCTATTTAATTCCTCAACGCAAATGTTCGTTGCTTGGAGATAATCTTCACGATGATCACACATTAGGTAGTGTTTCACTCGGGTTTTTATTAAAATGGCAGAACCTCCACAAGCTCTATCTCGAGGGTCCTTTGTATCATATAGCATATAACCATTTATTTTAAACGTATTTCTTGAGGTCAAATGAGTTTCAGAAATCATCATGACATCAATTTGTTTATTTTTAAGAAAGTATTATAATTCATTTTTATGTTGGCGGATGCCGTTTGCGTTCCAAAAACAAATTTTTAAACAGTTCATGGTTTATTAAGTACAGCTTGCAATAACATCGATTGCATTCTAAGCATTTCCTGCATCATATTACCCATTGTGTTCGTAAAATTATTTACCGTTTGCACTAATGTTTCCATGGTTTTTTCTAAGCGACTTAAATAAGAAACTGGAGTTTCATCATTACTTGGCGAAGCACCTTGCATTGGCTGATGGTTTGATTTTAGGACGTTAGCGTAAGAGGTTCTGTTATTACTAGGCTGGGGGGCTTGAATTGCATTTGTGTTTACTTGATTTGCAACCTGCATTTGAGGGGTATTTGTTTTTGGTCCAACCGTCTGCTTGACGATATTATATACAGGGCATCCTCTATAATTGGCAGTGGAAACAAAACAAATGATAACGGATATATTTTTTCTTTAACAGAAGCAAGTTGTTGTTGTGCAGCAGTGCAGACCAAAATAATTCGTCCAATTAGGCAAAAAACTAGAAAAAAAACAAAATTTAAAGAGATTTTGTGCTTATTTAATTTCCATTTTAAAATTTTGTTTTTGTTTTAAATGTAAGTTATATAAGACACTTGCGCTCGCGTTCTTGTTTACCGTTATAAATATTCTATAAGGTAAAAAATATATGTTAACGGTTTTTGAGCATTGATGGCCGTATGTCACAAATTGTCAATTGTTGCTGGTTTATCGGCATAAGCCAGTGGCTTCACGTAGCCCCACAGGAAATAACCGAGGGGTGCCAAAACTTGAAGGACAATTGGCAGGTCCATTTAACGAAATCAACTTATCGCTAAATGTTCATTAATTTGAGTAAGCGGTTGCGGCTGTCATGTGGCACTTGGCGCCATTCAGTTGAAACTACACCTTGCCTGGTTCAATGTCGTACAATTTTTTAAATAAAAATATGATAGGTACCATCAGTGACTAACCCATCCAAAACGGGTAGTTTTTTTCACTCACACACTCTTTTTATAATTTTAATAACTCCATTTTTCCTTTCATTCATTAACTGAGACATGGGTCTGCAATCAGAACTGTTTCAATTTCACAATTAAAGGGTTGTGAACAACCTTTCCACTTGAGAGATCAAGACCGCCGTAAATTTTTTTTATAAACCTTTATAAGTATAAGTGAGTCGTGGGTCTGCTGTGGATTGGATTTGCACCATATGCGTAAATTTTAAACTTTTTTTTTTAACTTAATTTTAAAAATTTTGTAGCGTTCAATCACAAATCTATTCATGTAACTTGGTAGAGTACTGATCATATGTGTCAAAGAGTAAGCGCAGCATGACAATTCATTTGACAGACAACCCTTGGTTAGTTCTTTCGGTCTTAAAAAAACAACCCTTTATATTAGTTAAACTTTTAAATAAGCTAGGATTATATCAAATTCCACACTGTCTTCTAAATGTTTAAATTTTCTTCTACTTGTATACTTGTTTTAAATCCAAACTCATTTAATTTACTTTCTTTATTTGAATGTAGTTTAATTTCATTCCTTATTATAAATCCTTTTTTTTTTATTTTATTTTTCTTTTTGTACAAAAAAAAGCTTTTCACCCAAAATTTTTATATTAAAGTTATTTTTGTTAAATTGTTGCTGCTTTTGTAAATTTATTTAAACAAATCTAAATGTTCTCCTCTCTCCTTTATACGAAAAACAACAAAAAAAAAAAACGAAAATTTTTAAAACACAATACAATTTATAATAAAACTTTCAACACTTTTTTTATACATTTTTTGTTAATGTATATAAAGAAAATATATTTTGAAAAGAAAACCAAAAAGTAAATAAATAAAAAAAACCTCCATATAGATTTGCCGAGAAAGCAGGACTCATCTAAAACTCAATCTCTAATAAGAATAATGTAGAGATTTTGAATGCATAAAAACATATTTTCCAATTCCCTTAAATATTTACTTTTCTTTTAAACCATTTTGTTTTTTTTTACAAATTTATTTTTTTCGAGAGCAAATATATATTTTTATTAGCTGAAATGCATTGTTTCTTTAAATATAATTTATTTCGTTTATTTCTGTAGCAAAAAAATATTTTCTTTTTTTTATCATTTTTGTATAATTACCAATAATGAAATAATAACTTAAGCTTAATAATGGTAAAAAAATTAAATATAAATAAAGCTTGTTTTTGCCTTTCAAAATTGTCAATCAGAAAATATACTGCCATTCGTCAAAAAGTACTTTTTGTAAAATAAAAAGTATAACCCTAATCTTAAATTTAGAGCCACTTTTTGGGTTTGAGATTAAAGTTAATTTAATTCTATAATTAGCTAATCTGAGAATTAAGTTAATCTAGTATCAATTGAATTAGATATTTTTGAGTGGTGGGTTAAACCATGTAGCGCTACCATACTGACCACAAATAAATGGCAACATTTTTTTGCAAATACAGTCGAACTTCCAAAACTCGAATCACCATTATCCCAAAAAAAACTTCGACTTATGGAGACTTCGAGTTACAGAATTTTCTTGTTGAAAAGAGAATAAATTGCAAACTTGTTTAAAACAGGCACTATTTGAAAGCTTCATACCTAAGCATGTAGGTATGTATTTGTAATAAACAAGTTACAATGAAGTAAAATATCGGCATGGTTTGACTTCTAGCTGCTGTAAAGCAATTGAGGACTGCTATGTCGATAATTTTGTATATTTGGGTATTAATCATTTTACTAAAGAGATGAGATACTGACTCAAACGAGTTGATAATTAATTCTTTATTTTTAAAAATCTATGAGACCGTACTAGCTGGGACACCATATTTATTGTCTGCTTCCTTTTTCTTGACTCCACCCTCGACTTCTTTTATAAACTTATATTTCCCTCCATCGACAAACATTATAAAACACGTTTACTTGCCATGAAATAAACACATACAAATAATTTTAACATATTTAGGCAAACCAAAAGACACACGTAATGTACAAAAAGGGATTTCCCCGAAAAAAAGAGCAAAGTAAAATATACAAACCTGCTAAACAAGCAAAAGAAAGCGAAATAAATAAACAAAATAAACAAAACAAGCAAAAAACTTCGAGTTATAGAATACAAATTTGAGTATTTGGTTCGAGTTATGGAAGTTCGAGTTACGGAAGGAGAATTGTATGTAGTTTATTGTTTTAGAGCTACTGCCAATCAAATTGGTTCGAGTAAGAGAAAATTCGAGTTAGAGAAGTTCGAGTTATGGGAGTTCGACTGTATCAACATTTTATCGAGCAATATCGATGTTTTCAAAGATGAAGAAGAAGAAAATGGGCGAATTAAATATTGTTTACAAGGTAGACATTTTTTGTGTTTAACCCTGCGGCCACACGTTCAAGTTGTTCTTGATAGTCTTTTACATATACTGCTTGTCAAAATTAACATTAATTGAAAGCTGGGACGTAGGCTGCACTCAATTTGTAAGCAATTTACTTCCAAGATGTCAACAACAACAGAGACAAACTTGTACTCAGCTGTTAAATTGAAAGTAAATTGCCAAACAAATGGAAAGGTGAAATTGAAAGCCATCTCGTGGTCAATTTAAAAAGTGTGAGTGTGTTAGTAAAAAACTGAGAGTGTATTGCAAATTGAAAGGAATTGAAAGGCAAAACTTGATCGTGTGGCCACCAAGTAAAGAAAAAATATAGAATGAAAAAATTATATAAAAGTGCTAAGCATAAATTATGTTTTAAAATGTATTTTTTTTAAATTTTTGCAAAAGTTTTTACGTTAAACATGTGTATGTTGACAGTTTAAGTTTAGGTTTAAACCACCACCGTTGGCCGCTTAAACTAACAAAAAAAAAGTTAAGATAAGTAAGAGTGCTATATTCGGCTGTGCCGAATCTTATATACCCTTAATCATTGTGCGAGCAGAATTCAGAGCAACTAGACAAAAACTAAATAATTTTACATACCTATACATACATATTTACAATACTTAAAACTTCATTATAAATAAAATTTAAAAAGCGAAAACTGGTAAATATTTTTTTTAAATCGTTTTTAGAACATAAAAAAAATAATAATAGTAAAAAAAAAAATTCTTTTTAAAAAACCAAGATTCGAACCAGGGAACTCTCACTTTCTAACTTAACACACCCCCTAGACAACTGAACCATGAAGGAACGTTAATTGAATATCATTAAAATGAAATATGGCACGTTTACTGTTCACAGAATTCAACACAGTTGAGTTGTAATTACTTTTGATGTTTTTGTTCACCGCAATAGCAATAGCAAAGTTGTAAACCATAATAAAAAAATTACAAAATAACTTATTTGAGTTGTGAACCGAAATAGGGAAATATATTCACCAAAATAGTTTGTGCCATGTATGTGTGTTTGTTTGTTTTCTTTTATTTTTTTGGCGAGTTTTTTCAGAAAATATTTTTTACTAAAGATTTCCGATCCTTTGATATGCCAGGGATATCCATAGGTCATATAAAAGGCCAAAAAATCAGTTTTTTATACAATTTTTGATATTTTTTGTACGGGAGATACCACGCCCACTTCTTCGATCCCGCCCACATTTTGTGGGATGCTGTGTATTGATAACCTAAATGTGTGTACCTAATTTGAAAGCTTTGGCTCTTGCCGTTCTCAAGATATTTAGAAAAAAGTAATAAAAATAACACAACAACAAGGGATTTTTGGAAAAAATTAGAGGTAGTCGTTGTTTTCTGCTCATATCTCAGCCATTTGTGTACCGATCTTTCTGAATTTCAAAAGCAAACAATTCCGGACCATATGTTACATAAATGTATAATAACCTGGCCCCCATCATATATGGGGTCTTCGGAAAATCCATTTCAACGGACAGACGGACATGGTTAAATCAAGTTCTCTCCTCATAAGGACCCAGAATATATATACTTTATAGGGTCTTAGATCAATATTGTAGAAATTACAAACGGAATGACAAACCTTTTTCCACCTGAGGTGAAGGGTATAAAAATACAACTCAAAAAGTCAATACAGAGATTAAAGTTAATTTAATCGCTTATCTCTAACCCAAAAAGTGGCTCTTAAGGTTTTTCGCCTATTTAATTTCTCTTAAAATAAAGCAAGATGTAGAAAAGCTTTCAGTGCAAGGTAGCATCACTAGGAATCTAGCTGTCCCTTTCTTTGTATGTATGTAGATACACTGGCGAGCAAAACCGAGTACATGCTCAGCATATTTCTATTTACTGCTTCATATCTTGCTAAATACAAGACCGAATTTCATAAAATTTTTAACAATTATATTATATTATATTAGCTAAAAAACTGCGTATTGAATGTAGTCATCACAGAACAAAAACAAAAAAATTCAATATAAACAAATAAGGCAGCTCAATTTACTCAGTTTTGCACGATTCTTCAGTATTATTAAGATTTGCCATTTTTAGTATGGCATCCACAATCCTTTTTTTTAATGACATTGTTTACACGCCTCGGCATGCTTTCCACCAAATTCTCTCCAAATTCACTTGGAATATTTTCCCATTCTACCTTTACACGGCTCCAAAGGGTTCAATACTATTAGGCGCTCGATTGTGTTGTCCCAATCGTTTTTTCAATATGGACCACAAATTCTCTATTGGATTTAGATCCGGACTCTGTGCAGGCCATTTAATTACCTGAAATTTTTGTTTAGACAGCCATTTTTTGACGACTTTAGCCGTGTGTTTTGTGTTTCCGTCCTGTTGGAAAATGACTTCGTCCTTAGGATAAGCGCTGTGGTCAACTAAATCGGGTAAATGGGTGTGAAGAATACGAAGGTAATCCTCTTTCTTCATAATTCCATTAATTCTTACCATAGTTCCAAAATGCCACCAAGTGAAACAGCCCCAAATCATCAAGCTACCTCCGCCATGTTTAACGATTTGTTCCACATGATACTTTTGAATAGATTCATGAGGTCTGCTCCAGAAATATTCCTTACCATCAGATTGGAATCGGTTATTTGGTCCGATGAGGCAAAAATTAACCGATTCCAATCTGATGGTAAGAAGTATTTCTGGAGCAGACCTCATGAATCTATTCAAAAGTATCATGTGGAACAAATCGTTAAACATGGCGGAGGTAGCTTGATGATTTGGGGCTGTTTCACTTGGTGGCATTTTGGAACTATGGTAAGAATTAATGGAATTATGAAGAAAGAGGATTACCTTCGTATTCTTCACACCCATTTACCCGATTTAGTTGACCACAGCGCTTATCCTAAGGACGAAGTAATTTTCCAACAGGACGGAAACACAAAACACACGGCTAAAGTCGTCAAAAAATGGCTGTCTAAACAAAAATTTCAGGTTTTTAAATGGCCTGCACAGAGTCCGGATCTAAATCCAATAGAGAATTTGTGGTCCATATTGAAAAAACGATTGGGACAACACAATCGAGCGCCTAATAGTATTGAACCCTTTGGAGCCGTGTAAAGGTAGAATGGGAAAATATTCCAAGTGAATTTGGAGAGAATTTGGTGGAAAGCATGCCGAGGCGTGTAAACAATGTCATTAAAAAAAAAAGGATTGTGGATGCCATACTAAAAATGGCAAATCTTAATAATACTGAAGAATCGTGCAAAACTGAGTAAATTGAGCTGCCTTATTTGTTTATATTGAATTTTTTTGTTTTTGTTCTGTGATGAATACATTCAGTACGCAGTTTTTTAGCTAATATAATATAACATAATTGTTAAAAATTTTATGAAATTCGCTCTTGTATTTAGCAAGATATGAAGCAGTAAATATAAATATGCTGAGCATGTACTCGGTTTTGCTCGCCAGTGTATATGGGTTTAACACGTTCCGCGAAAATAACGTGTTCTATAGAACATATCGAGCAAAATAATTTTAAATTTTCGTTTTATTTAATAAATGACTTTATTGGCAACACTTGCATCATCTCCTAAAGTGTCATGGTCACATAGCATGGGGTCTTCACCTGACAATTTTTTGTCAAACCAAACGTCAAAGTCCATATAAAAAAAACTTTAAAATTTTTGTCATCGTTTTTTTAAATGAAGTTTGACGTTTATTATGACAAAAAATTGACAGGTGAATACTCTATGTAAGGTAACGTTTCGATTTTTAGCAAGAATAATATTATCGTAAGCGACAGATTTCATACAAAATTTATATGAAATAAAATGAAAACACTCTCATTTTCGCGGATAGGGCTCGATGATGGCTTTGACATAAAGAAGACATGAAACTACATACGAAAGAAAGAGGTAGCCAACATATGCTTTTTTTGTGCATATACCTTGTTAAATGTGCCTTGATTTAGTATAACAGAGTGGAAATAAAGTAATTTTTATTGTGTGAAGAGCAGTCAGGGGTCAAGGGACTGATGGACTGATGACCAATTTAGTCTGGCTTTGGAAATCAAATTTGAGTAAAATTAAAACAATTTCAAAAACAATTCTGTTTTGAAAGTCAATAAAAATATCCCAAAAACAAATTTAACTTAACCCATTAAAGACTGACCCCCGATTTCGTGATCCGATTTTGATGAAATTTCAGACATTTAATATTATTATTGCATATGTTTTTATTTTTACCTGTCCAACCTTGGCCCCTAGACTATGGGTATTTTTCTACCAAATTCGCTATTAAAGTATTCTAAAGACACGATTTTTTGAAAACAAAAAAATTAAAAAACCCATTTATTAGATGCATTGATGTGAGTATTGTGTGTTTATTTCCCTATGTATGTAGAAACGGTCCTAGCGGGAAAAATAGGAGGCCTCTGTACTCCCCCTTTTACAGGGCCTGCTTGCTTCATTCAATACTCAAATATTTTTTCTCACGTTGTCATTGCGAGGACTTCTTCCACAGTTACATAAGAATGTAACTCTTTTGCTTATGCAAAAAAAAAACAAAAAGAAAATGCTACTCCTTCTCTTCTCCCTTCTCATAGAAGCGAATGTGGAATGTGTATCTTATCTACATATATAAAAGTGAATGTATGTATATTTGTATATATATATATATATATTTGTGCCTTATAGGAGGCCAAACCACTTGACCGATGGCCTTGAAATTTTCACAGCCTGTAACTGTGACCCTGGAAGAGACATTAGGCTATACAAAATTGTGACTGGGCAAAGAGGCGATGCCACGCCCATACAACCCAAAATTTAAAATCGTGATATCTATGACATTTTTTGACCTACGGCGATAATATTTGGTATATATGTTGTTGTCATGAATAGAAATACGTTTAATTAAAACAGTAGTAAAAAGGTGTATTGGACAAAAAATTTTTTCGTGGATGCCAATATTAAATATCGCATATTTTAAGAGCCGCTGCAAGCATTTTGTTGAACTTTTGGTAGTAGGATCTTCTGAGCCCCAAAATTCAAATAAAATAGCAGCGGGGGAAGTGGCATAGGACGCCATTGTTTAATATCGCATATCTTAAGAACTGTTATAGTGAGAATGTTCAAACTTTGTACAATTCACTCTAATGGTATACTACACTTTTGAAAATAAAAATAAAGCGGGCATGCGCAGGGGTGGAAATACCTCCCATACGATGCATATATTAAATATCGCTCAACTGAAGAACTATTAAAGGGAGAGTCTTCAAACGTGGTTAAAGCTACTATTATAGCAAACTTTAAATTTCAATATAGTAATGGGCGGGGTGGACAGAGGAGGAGCAGTACCCCTCATAGATAGAAATATTAATAAGAGCCGCTGCAAGCAATTTGTTGAACTTTTGGTAGTAGGGTCTTCTGAGCCCCAAAATTGAAACAAAATAGCAGCGGGGGAAGTGGTTCCCCCCATATAACGCCAATGTTTAATATCGCATATTTTGAGAACTGTTATAGTGAGAATGTTCAAACTTTGTAGAAGTCACACTTATGGTATACTACACTACTGAAAATAAAAACAAAGCGGGCATGCGCAGGGGTGGAAATACCTCCCATACGATGCATATATTAAATATCGCTCAACTGAAGAACTATTAAAGGGAGAGTCTTCAAACGTGGTTAAAGCTACTATTATAGCAAACTTTAAATTTCAAAATAGTAATGGGCGGGGTGGACAGAAATATTAATAACAGCCGCTGCAAGCAATTTGTTGAATTTTTGGTAGTAGGATCTTCTGAGCCCCAAAATTGAAACGAAATAGCAGCGGGGGAAGTGTTACCCCCCATTGGACGCCAATGTTTAATATCGGATATCTTAAAAGCTGTTATAGTGAGAATGTTCAAACTTTGTAGAAGTCACACTTATGGTATACTACACTTTTGAAAATAAAAATAAGGCGGGTAGGCGCAGAGGGGAATACCTTCCATAGGATGCATATATTAAATATCGCTCAACTGAAGAACTATTAAAGGGGTAGTCTTCAAACGTGGTTAAAGCTACTATTATGGTAAACTATATAGAAATGGGCGGGGTAGACAGAGGAGGAGCAGTACCCCTCATAGATAGAAATATAATTTAGAGCCGCTGCACTCATTTTGTTTAATTTTTTGTAGTATGATCTTCTGAACCCCAAAATTGAAATAAAATAGCAGCGGGGAAACGTAACCCCCATAGGACGCCAATGTTTAATATCGCATATCTTAAGAACTGTTATAGTAAGCATGTTCAAACTTTGTAGAAGTCACTCTTATGGTATACTACACTTTTGAAAATAGAAAAAAGCGGGTAGGCGCGGGAGGGAAACACCTCCCATAGGATTCATATATAGCTCATAATAGCTCTCAACTGAAAAAGTGGTTAAAGCAGTGTAGCGAAGCGCACCGGGTTAAGCTAGTATTTTATAAGAAAGAGCCGAGGGCTTAGGTTAGGTTAGGTTAAGAAGGGTTGTGTGCCCACAGGCACACCTTCACTCGGAGACCAAATACGATCCATTGTGAATCCCTTCAATGAAAATATGAAATATGAGATAAGAGATAAGAGGAAGTGAAAAGTAGAGAAAAGGAAGTATGAGATAGATAGAAAATTAGAAAGTAGGACCAATACCCCCCTTACAGTCCCCTCAACAGAAACAGCCGCGTTATTTCCCTGACAAACCCCAGCAGATCGGCCGGATTACATCCAGCTATGCACCCCAGTTCGTCGTGAAACCTATCTCCCAGCCACTTCCGTCTGAGACCCTGCATCCTAGGACAATGGCACAGTACATGCTCGATCGTCTCTAACTCCTCCGAATCCTCGCATAGCCTGCAGAAGCCTGGTATGGCGTTGTCCCATCTGCCCGCAAAAGCCCTGACAGGGCAATGACCCGTCAAGAACCCTATAAGTGTTCTAAGACTACCCCTATCCAATCCCAGTAGAACCCTGGTTGCCCCCGCGTCCAATCTGGGCCATAGTGCCCTAGACACCCTGCAATCCATTCTGTCCCTCCAGGATCGGTCAACGTCATCACGGAATTTCTCCCGTATCACCCCATAGTAGTAGCATAGGGGGGCGTTTTACCCCCCTGTCCCCTACCACTAAGTCGAGACCCGAACCCCCTCTCGCGAGTTCGTCCGCCACCTCATTCCCATCAACCATGCAGTGTCCTGGTACCCAACACAGCCTCACGTTGAATGCCCCCATGGGTTCCCTAAGAGCGTTCCTACACCGCGCGACCAGGCATGATCGCACCGTATGGTTCTTCAATGCCCGAAGCGCCGCCTGACTATCGACGTAAATTGTCACCTCAGATCCACCCACGATGTGATCCAGTATCACCTCCGTCGCCCTCCAGATCGCTAGGATCTCAGCCTGGAAGACACTGCACTCATCAGGGAGTCTGAATGACCTTTTTACCTCGGTGTCCGCGATATATACACCGGCACCAGTGCCGGTTTCCATCTTGGATCCATTCGTAAATACTACCCACCCCTCAAACAGTTTATTGGATCCACTCCAGATTTCCCTATCCGGGAATTCCACCGGTGGTGTAACACCGAAAAACAGAGTCTTAATCCTATGATCCGAAATTCCCTCAAGAATAGTACCCCGATCAAGCAGACCCACCTCGTACAAGATTCTCGTGTGATCATCCCGCCTAGATCTAACTAAGGAAGACTCGTAAAGTCTAAGTAAGTTCCTAGCAGCCACACTCCTCACATAATGCTCGATAGGGGATAGATATAGTAGGAGGTCCAGCGCTGCCTGTGGAGTGCTTCTCCTTGCACCCGTGATGCCCAGAGATGCACTCCTTTGAACCTTGCTAAGCATCTTCCTATAGCTATCCCCACTCAACGCGCCCCACCAAACAGTGCATCCATAGGTATGTATAGGCCTAACCACCGATGTGTAAATCCAATTTACCATATCCGGCCTCAGACCCCAGTTCTTGCCGATGGAGTTCCTGCATGTGTAGTAGGCATTGAGTCCCCTTCTCATCCTCTCCTGAGTATTCCTCTTCCAAGACAGTTTGCAGTCCAGAAAGTTACCCAAGTATTTTGCACCGTCCGATAGAGGCAACTCGACGCCATCTAACACTGGCCCCCTAAATCCCTCTATCCTGTACTTTCTGGTAAATAGCACCAGCTCCGTCTTCACAGGGTTAACACACAGCCCCCTGTCCTTTGCCCATGCCGAGAGTTCGCCCAACATCACCTGCATAATTTCTTGACCAGATCTTGACCAGCAGAACTATGTCATCCGCATAGGCAACAACTTCCCTGCCCATGGAATCAAATGACCTGAGAATCCCGTTGACCGCAAGCAACCACAGTAGAGGCGATAGAACCCCCCTCCCCTGTGGTGTCCCTCTGGTAACCCTCCTCCTTATCACCTGATCCCCAAGGCTCGAGTTTATAATCCTACTGCTAAGCATGCAGACTGTCCACTCCACCAGAAAGTCCTTTACTCCCAGCTCCATCAATGAATCCCTAATCGCCTCAATCCTAATGTTATTAAAGGCTCCTTCTATATCCAAAAACGCGGCGAGAGTATATTCCTTACTCCTCAGACCGTGCTCAATACAACCCACCACCTCATGTAACGCGCTCTCAACAGATTTACCCTTCAGGTAGGCGTGTTGAGCGCTGCTAATAAGGCGGGTCTCAATATTACTCCTGAGATAGAAATCTACTAGTCTCTCTAGAGTCTTCAACAGGAATGAAGACAGACTAATAGGTCTAAAATCCCCCGGTTTCGAGTGGCCCGCTTTACCGGCCTTGGGTATGAAAATCACCCTGACCTCTTTCCACCCGCTAGGCAGATACCTCCTACTGAGGCATTTCCTGAATATATCCACCAGCAGAAATGATGCATCATCCGGGATGTTGCAAAGCATAGCCGGAAAAATACCATCCGGACCCGGTGATTTATATGGGTCGAAAGTATTGACCGCCCACGCCAGATTCTCCCTTGTGACCATTTCATCGACGCAAGCGGAAGTATGATCCGATGTCACGGACATGACGTCCCACTGACCGTCCTCCATACCACCGGTTTCCCTGCACCCGGGAAAGTGCGTCTCCATAAGTAAGGTTAGGGTCTCAGAGCTAGACTCAGTCCATGAGCCGTCATTCCTTTGGATGTAACCCAGGGCCTTAGGGTCCTTAGATAAAATCCGTCGGAATCTTGATAACTCGTTGACATTATCGATGGACGCACAAAATTGCATCCATGATAGTCGCTTTGCTCTTTTCAGATCCGCCTTATGCCTGTTGAACTGCACCCTGTGATTGTTCCAATCATCTGGTACTCTCGTAAGCTTGGCCCAAACAGTCTCCTCACCGTAGACCTTTGAACATGAAGTTCCCTGGTCCACCATTTAGGCTGTTTTCGCCTACCCGGAAACGTAACCGGACTGCTCATAGCTTTCCCTTAGAAGATAAGTGAACCTGTTCACCACCCCCTCCAGATCCGTCGACAGCAAGTCGCCCAAGGCCTGATGCGCCAACCCAGTTCGGACCCCTTCCTTGAAGGAGTCCCATTTTGTCCCCCTCGGGTTCCTGAATGGAGCAGCCCCAGGGATGTAAAAATTCAATGTGAAGGTAATACGACTATGGTCTGAAAAAGTACAGTCCGTTGCCACCCTCCAATCAACAACAATTTGCTCGTCACGGTTTACTTATGTCAGATCTACCACTGCCTGCCTATCTTTATTTCTGAACGTCGGCGTGTTACCCATATTACAGATAATAAGATTGTCAGTAGTTATAAAATCAAACATTAACTCACCTCTTTTGTTTATATCGGCACTCCCCCATTGGCTGTGATGAGCATTGGCATCGCAGCCCAACACAAGGATTGCACCTCTCCTCCTTGCATATGCCGTGAGTTGCCGCACCTCTGTACCCGGTGGGTCCAACCCCTCGTATGGCATATACACCGTGGCCAGTGTAAGCGTACGCTTCCCTTTGGCCTCCCCATTTATTACGGTCAAGTCACCGCACCTGAAAGAATGAGATATGAGAAAATTCAATTCACTTGTCGCTAGTATACACGTTCTTACCTTGTCCTCTGTGGACGGGACAAACAGAGTGTATCCCGCAACCCTTAAACCGCAAACCTTATTTTTATTTATCCAAGGTTCTTGGATAAGGGCTACGTCCGTCCGAGTACTGGAGAGGAAGGTTACAAGTTCGGCTGAGGCTGATTCACAATGGTGCAGGTTTATTTGCACCACTAACAGCCTCTTTGGTCCTGTCATGCTTCGGATACCGAAACCTGACGTTACCTAAACCGAACCTAATTGCCCAATACTTCCAGTATAGTTTCCACCTTGCGTACGGAAGGTGGAATCCACACTGTCACTATGGACCTAATTGGCAAATCGGAGGCTTGTATGACTTCAAACCTTGCCCCCGGGTTAATGTCGCCGCATTTGCCAATTGTGGTTCTTAAGAATTCCAATGAATTCTTGTTACCACAGTTGACAACCTTGACTCCTTTAACCCAGTCCGCACCATTGAAGGATACGTCCTCCTCTTTGCCTTTGAAAACTGCCAGCTCGTCGATAAGAAGGCTGATCATCCCCAGATCTGACCTCTTAATGGTCTCCTTATTGGAGCTATTAGGAGCTTCAGCCGGAGATGTACCAGCCCTCTTCACTGTGCTCGGTGACTTCGGTACGACTGGTTTCGAAGGCCCGTTCCTGCCCGCGCCTTTTCTCCTAATGACCCCCTTACGAGAGCCACTAGAGGAATCTTTGGTATCGCCCCCTTATCCTCCGCAGCTCGTTCCGAAGACATAAGCGCTTTGGTCACCGGGGCAACCCCTTCTTTCTCTATCACTCCGCGGCAGGTTGACGACGCCACCGGCCTTGTACTCTTTTGAGTAGTTTCCGGGTCGGCGACCTCATCCACCTGCTTTCTCCAAGGATAGGGCCAACCGAGCACGGTACTGACAGGGCCGTAAATTCTTTCGAATTTAGCGACGCTTTGTCGGTGCCTTCTCAGAAGGTGCCTATCATTCGCGGAGAACGTTGAAGGATCTCTCTTCGCCATCCTATCCAGATATGCAAGAGAGCTCCTTGTTCCGTTCTGCGCCTTCTCCTCCTTCGTTCGGCTGGAGTTCTTAATATCTCGTGGAGGGGCGCTTGGCCCGTCCTCCACGGCGTCATGCCGAACAAGTTGTGGACAATCTTCTCCCGAGTGCCCCCTCTGATGTCCCCTGGCCTCACAGATGAGAGTGGCAGGCTCTGCAGTCTGACTGTGAGCTGATATATCAATATCAAGCTCCGTGTCAGAGAGCAGAGTCAACCTCTCTAACCCCTGAGTAGCCCCGGTTTCACCACAGGAGTCACCCGATTGAACCAGAAGACTATCCACATATAGGTCGGTCAGTACCTGTCTCTCCTGCTCAATTATGTTCTCATGAACAGTCAAGAGGGTACTCTCCGACTCAGAGACCGTGACGTCCGACTGACCCTGGTCAATCTCGTCCGTCGTGTCCTCATTTTCCGTTTTACTTTTTATGCTTGTTATGGTTTTTGTTTTTAAAAAGGGTTTCATTTTTGTTTCCACGAGTAGGCTCGTTCAGACGGACCGTACCACGCAGTGACGGCGTGCGTGGACTAGGCAACTAACATACAACAGCGCTTTGCCCTGCCGCTGAGGGGAGCTGTTAACGACTAGTTTCTTTACGCACTAACTAGCCACACAGGACCTCGGCACTGCTACCAACCACGTTGTCCTTAAAAGTGCATATTTCGCGCCCCAACCACTGGTAAAGCCCCCACCTTACAAGGAGCGAACGGGTTGGCACGCAATGCTATATGTACCGCTAATGGACCGGAAGTGTGCCATTCACCACCGCCTCATTATCTTGACAAGATGAGTAACCTTTAGTTGCACACCCCTTCAGTGTTCTCGACCTCCCGCGAAGACGTATTCATCACATACACCATCCCAAGAGATCAGAACCGTAGAGTGCACTTAAGCCCTCGCATCTCGACAAGATTGTTACCCAGGCGAGGGTTAGGTTAGGTTAGGTTAGAGTGGCCGGTCACAAAGACCCCGCATAGACCAAATAGGTCCCTAGCGTTACCACATTGTACGATAACCCACAGAAGCAAGTAAAAAGGTCAGTCAGATGTGATGGTATCCAGAGTACCCCACAATCTCTTGACGAATGCCAGATGTCTCATTAACCCAATTCCAGAGACTTCCCCGAGATCTTGGAGATAATGATCTCCCAGACAGTTCGCCCTGGAGCGCACGAGTGCCGGACAGTAGCATAGCAAGTGCTCTACCGTCTCCTTTACCCCTGGTACCCCACAAAATCTACAATTGTCACTATTCAACCGTCCCGCCCTACAGGCGTATACCGCAGTCCAACAATGACCCGTTATAAAACCTATCAGAAGTCTACAGTCCCTTCTCGATAGCGACAGAAGAATTCTCGACGACTCCGGATCGTAGGATCCCCACATTACCTTGGAAACCCTGCACGTTCTTGTGTTTTCCCAAAACGCCTCTGATCTCCTCCGTATAGTAGAGTCCGTATCTCTCCTTATATTCTGAATTGGAGCCGGGATGACCACCATCCTATCGTGTGTTAAACGGGCCCCCCGTTTCGCCAATTCGTCCCATCTTCGTTGCTCTCTATGCCCTGGTGACCGCGAACCCAGTAGATATGCACTCTCATATTGACGCAGAGTCTATCTATCGAGTCCCTACACTCCTGGACGACAGAGGAGTGTGAGTATTCAGCGGTTATAGCCTTGATCGCCGCCTGACTATCAATGAAAAAGTTTACCTGCGAGTTCTCGGTGCCGGAAACACGTGCCAAATCAGCAGCCATTTTGGCTGCAAAAACCTCCGCTTGTACGATTCCCGAATTCCCAGTTCTCGGCAGTAGACTGCAGCTCCAACTCCGTCCTCCATTTTGGAACCATCAGTGTAGAATCTGAAGGTCCCTTGGCCAGATCGGAGTCCTGCCAACCAACCGTCCTCCTCTAGGGTAACTCGCGGTTTCCTTCCAAGTGTCAGTCTCGGAATGGTGTAGTCACTGCTACAATCTATTCCCCTTATAATACTACCGTGACCATAGAGTCCATATGCAAATTGTCCCGTCGCCTTTAAGCGGATCGCAGACCTCCTTACAGTTCCTTCTGCCACTAGATGAATCGGCTGCAAGTCCAGGCTCACATCCAGTGCCGCGGTCGGTGTACTACGCAACGCACCGGTGATACTAAGTTCGGCGATTCTCTGTACGCCCGTTAGCATATTCCTGTACGATATCTTATCCAAGGCCGTCCACCACACAAGTATCCCGTAGAGTAGGATTGGTCTCGCCACCGCTGTGTAGACCCAATGTGTAAGAGCAGGGGTTAGACCCCACGTTTTGCCTAGCATTCCCTTACATGCGTAGAGCGCAATCGTTGCCTTTTTCACCCTCTCCTCCACATTCAATCTCCACGAAAGGTTGCTATCCAGTATTACTCCCAGATACTTAGTGTAATGTTTAAGTTCCAGGTTGGTACCCCCTAGTTTAGGTCTCCTCCATTGACCAATTTTGTACCTTTTCGTAAATAGTACTAGGTCCGTCTTCTCGGGATTAACTCCCAGTCCTACTCCGGCTGCCCACTGGTTGGTTATCGCCAATGTAGCCTCCATTACAGAACTAATAGTTTCCAGATCCTTGCCAGTAACTAATACCGCCACATCATCTGCGTATGCGGTCATCTTTGCTGCCCCGTCCCGAAGTCTATTGAGAAGTTCGTTGACGACAAGCGTCTATAGCATCGGTGAGAGCACCCCTCCCTGGGGGGTTCCCCGGTGTGCCATCCTTGTTATCCTGGAGTTGCCCCACGCCGCAGACATAGTTCTACACCGTAGAAGGTTACCAATCCAGTTTTAAGCATGCGGATGTGCCCCAAATAAGCTGGCCAAAATTGCCTCTGTGGACACATTCACCCCTATCGTGAATAAAAATTCCTTGGGAGTTTTTTCCCTTTTCCCATTTTTACAATTGAATTAACATAGGAAAAATGGAAAAAGGGAAAAAACTCCCAAGGAATTTTTATTCACGATAGGGGTGATTATTGAATGCTCCCGCGATGTCCAGGAACACACCCATAGCGAAGTCCTTATAGCTCAGGGTCTTCTCAAGCGAGACAACTGAATGAAGTGCCGTCTCAGTTGATTTACCCTTCGTGTACGCATGTTGATTGACAGAGAGAATGGTCGGCCCCATGTTACCCTTGACATGATAGTCCAAAATTCTCTCCAACGTTTTCATCAGGAAGGATGTGAGACTTATAGGTCTTAAATCTTTTGGGTACATATGATTGCTCCTGCCCGATTTCGGCAGAAATACAATCTTAGATATCCTCCAAGATTTAGGCACATAGTTTATCCCCAGACATCCTTTAAAAATGTCCACCAGCCATGGTACTATCCGTTGTCTACCCCGCTGTAGTTGCGCCGGGATAATTCCGTCGAGACCAGGCGACTTATATGGCTGGAACGAATCGATTGCCCATTCCACCCCCTCATAGGTGGTAATTCCGCTATCACCATCTGCCATCACAGAAGTTTCATCAGTTGGAATGGGAGCATCAGAGCAGCCCGGAAAGTGTGTATCAACAAGCACCCCCAACGTTTCCGCGCTGCTCCCTGTCCATTCTCCGTTTTCCATACAAACCGTACTTGGCATTACCGGACTGCCCACTAGCATCTTCCGCAGTCTTGCCGTTTCGGTTGTCTTCTCTATATTATCGCAGCAACTTTTCCACGAAGCTCGTTTAGCCCTTCGCACGTCGCGCTTATACACCCTAAGAGCGTCCTTATACTCCCCCCAGCATTCAGACCTGTCGACAATTTTCGCCAGTTTGAATAGCTCACGAAGCTCGCGTCTTCCAGAGTCCAGCTGACCATTCCACCACGGCGCTCTGGACTTACGCCTAGCTCGTGTCGGGGGACACGTCTTTTCATAGGAAGTAGTAACGCCCGATACCAATGTGTCTATAGCAGAATCTATGTTTCCTGAACTAACCAATGTTCCCGAGTGACCTAGGTCCCTATTCAAAAGTGAAGAGTATTTGGCCCAGTCCGTATTCCTTGGGTTCCTAAACACTGTTTCGTTAGGTATAGTGTAATTTAACAAAAATTATATATAGGAGTGATCAGAGAAGGATGGCTGCGTAAGCACCTTCCAATCATCTATCACTGTTTTATAATCAGTATAAAGCGTCACATCAAGCACGTTTTCTGAAGTGGGACCCTTATACGTACCGACCTCACCTCTATTCGCAATTTGTATATTATTCTGTAATATAAAAGCAATAAGATCCTCACCTCTATTGTTGATATCCTTACTTCCCCATATTGTGTGATGAGCATTAGCATCTGTACCCACTACCAGGTTTTGTCTCCTTCTACAAGCTTCTTCGACTAGTCTGTGGAGTTCTACCGGTGGGGCATCCCTATCGTGTGGCATATAGGATGATGCAAGGAGTACCATGTCATCTCTGCCATCTTCCAAGGCCACAACTGTGAGATCGTCAGTGCTGTAATTATAGCGAATATACATATGAACAAAAATTCTTCCTAACAAGTATTGCAGATCGTATTCTAAAAACCACTTTTGAGAAGAACGTGTTATAATTAAGTGACTTCAATCCAGATACCCGATTTCCTGTGGAGATCCACGGTTCCTGGATTAGAGCTACGTCGTAGCGACCCTCCTCTAACGTGAGGAGGAGTTCGACCGAAGCCATCTTACTGTGTTGGAGGTTGACTTGCAGGATCTTTAGCGTCATCAACTACGATCACCCGCTTGGGGTCGGCTCCATCCTCCTTGGCCGTCTCACCCAAATTCAGTCCAGAAGTGGCCACGGTGGCAGCCGCCAGATCACGCTCCACTTCATCGACCTCTAATGTGTTGTGATTCGAGTCATGTGGATGTCGTTTCTTCAATCGGAGAAACACACTACCCACTCCCCAAGACATTTTTCCATACCGAGGATACAGAAGGTCTTCAGCCTCCTTTGTAATCTGGAGTATGTAGTTCTGCCCGTCTTTGTTGTACATGCAGAATCCTCCACTCTTTGGTGGGTATGTCCGGATTCTGATTTTGCAGGAGACGAAGAGCGACTTCCGGTTTTACAATGCGCGGAAAATTCACCTTCGCCTTCGGAACAGCAGGAATATCCGATCGATCCACAATCTTGAGTTGTGCACCCGACCACAGGCCCTTGAGTTTCTTAATAACTCCTTTGAGCCATTCCAGCGTCATCTCGTCCTTACAGCTGATGAGCTTTACTCCGTTGAACCATTCAGCCCCATCAAAGGAGGGCATCGGTCTTCAGGGTTCGGCTTCCATCTTAGCGACGATTTCGTTGAAAATCTTCAACTCTACAATCTTCCACCGCTCTGTGGCCATTTGACCAAAAGGGTTGCTCATGTCTAGAAGTGCCACGCTCAGAGGACGTTTGGCCACTTCACTGACTCTTGCAGCCTTTGGCAAAGGTTCAGTGGCAGCTTTCGATGTCGAGGGTCTGACCTCCTCTAGGTTTTTCCTGGGTTTCTTTGTCTCCTTAGGATTTGCGGCAGATGGAGACTCATCAACTGACCGCTGTCTTTTACCCTGCATGCCCTTAATCACAGCCTCTTTAATGCAATTGTAGAAACCGTGATTTTTGGCAGCATATTTCGGGTTTTTAGAAAAGTGAGCTCGGCCTTCTGCAATCGCCCCCGTAGCCCACTTCATCCGCTCTTTCTCATCCTTGGAAAGATTAGATATGGAGCCAAGCCGATGCTGTATCTGGACCGCAGCTTTATATTCCGATAGAGCTCTAAGCCCTTCCTTGCTTCTCCTGGGCCTGTTCCTATTTATAGAATGGGCTCCCTGAGATGTGCTAGGCGAGTTTAGCAGCTCACGTTAGAGGTAATCGTTTTGACGCTATCGCGATCCGAGTCTGAATCGACAGACTCCGAGGCCGAGGGCTTAATTGAGGCTTTCTTTAGCAGTTAGATAAGAATAGTAGTTGAAACAAAAAAATGTTTAAGAAAGCCTTTAAAAAGGCCTGAAGTAATAAAGTCCTCTGAGTTTTCTCGCTAGAATATTTTTAAATATAATGTGGGACTCTTCCGTCTTTGAGGAAGCTGTGTGATTGGTTATTAACTGCTCTGTTTTACTCTACAATTTAGTGCTTTCCCTGTTTTAATTACGAGTAGAGTAACAACATATCGACCCATTTGCGCGAAATTATCGTATATGCCAATTTTTTCGAAATTGAGTTTTTGATGCAATCTTGTTCTACATTCAAAGAGACGTCGCCTGACAAAATATTGTAGGCGAATTCCACTTCGTTGCTCCAAAAATTGAATGTATATTTTCATATTTATATTGCAAGTGATAGCAGAGAAAAGTATAAAAATGGCTCTCCTGTAAAATTTGGTTTTTGTAACATAAGATAATTTGGCGCAAAGGGGTCGATATAATAATGTGTGGTTTATAGAACACGAGCGCAAAACTCGTACGTTCAACTAACATTTAAAACAAAAACAGATTTCGAAATTTTTCTAAAGCAGCAGCCGTTTTCCGTAATTCGCTAAAGCTAAATCTCTATCGCTAAAAATCTATAAAGTTGATTTAGCAATTTTTGGCTACAAACTTTTATGTTTCTCCCTTACAAACCTGTTTCGTTGGAAGCTCCATTTTTATTGGGCGTGTACTTTTAACATTTACATTTATAAAAACACTTACACTTTCACGAGGTCAGTGAGGCCTTCTAATGGAGTAAACTCAAATATACCTCCTAACATGAAGTTTGAAATTAGCAAGCACTTACGATTTTAATAAGTTACTCGGCGAAATGTTTAGCAGCATATTTTAGTACTAGGTTTGGTATGCCGCGGCATTCCGTCTGGTCTTTTTAATAGACGTTACACCTCCCATTTAAAGTTAACAGTTATTTTCGTATGCTTGTATGAGATAGAGCTTTGAAACTTTCTAAGAATAAAAAGGCTCTCAATCTTAATTATGCGGTATATTCACAGATAAGTCCAGTGGAAAAAATCAGTCATATTTATCGTGATGGAATCAGAGAATGATACATCTTTTCCCTTTTATGTACTTAATTTGTATAACTGTTTCCGTTAGACCTATTAAAAAATAGTGGCCATCAGCAATTCAAAGTAAAAAATTGGGCGGGCAATGCTAGTATTTAGATAAACAATTGAATATTTTTGTGTTGAAAAAAGTAAAAAATGTGGTTTAAAAGTAACCACCAAAACGGCAACGCTGCTTTAGTAGTGTCATGATTCAGAACTATTTTGCAATATTCCGAAATATGGCTCAGATTGTGGTAGTATATCCATTCTTTATTTCTGTTTTGGATCAGAGTCCATATGAGAAAAACAAAATGGATGGGATCCCTACTTAATGGATAAGCGACGTTTAGTTCAGCGGTTCCAGCACGGAACCCCTTAATGAATGCATCTGTAGAAAGTAAAACAGCCAAAATTCGGCAAATTAGCTTATACGACTTACTGAGATACCTGAAGATAAACAAGTCTCCTGGTTTGGATAAAATCGCACCAGATCTAACCGCGGACCTCGAAGAGTGCACGATAATAAACCTTCCCAAAAAAGGTGATCTGACTAACTTGAAAATACCTTCCTTGCATGGTGAATAAACAGCCTTAGAATTGGTAGAACAGTTAATGGAATGGATATTACGACAATTCCTAGTATTCATCGACTTTAAAATTTCCTCTGATACATTTATCCACTCAGCGATGTGAAATGCTTTGGAATGCAAAGCTGTCCCCACAAAACTGATCCAATCAGGGTCAGGGATGTGTGTTATCAACCCTGTTCTGTTCAACTGTGTCCTTGATGAAGCGTTTTCTAAAGCTCTAGCTCAAAGGAGAGGAATCGTGTGGGGGGCTTATAGGTCGGCTAGAGGACCTAGACTACGCAGATGACATTTGCTTATTTAGTCACTCATTATTCGAAATGCAAGCAAAGCTATACGCATACAGGAAGTAGCACAACTTAACGGCTGGAAAATTAATAGAGAAAACAAAATTATTGCTAATCAATTGTAAACCAGAGCGTGAATTTGTTATCATCGGCCAGAAAATAGACATATTCAATATTTCACTGCTACAAATTGTTTATAAACCTTAGCATTTAGATACAGTTTGGCAATAATAGTTCATATTTCCAAAACTGTGTTAAGACGAATGAATCTAATGGGTCGATAACGGATGACAACTGAACTGAAGTTGAGTTGCCAGCAGGGAAATCAGGCAACGTCGCCCATGTTAAAATAAAATATAAAAAGATGCTGTATATTTTAACAAGGGTGACGTTGCTTAATTTCGCTGCTGGCAACTCAACTTCACTTGTGCTGCCATCCGTAATCGACCCACTATTCTGAAGAAATAACTCTTATAATAATTTTAACCTGATAAATTCCCGTAGGTCTCAATAATAATTCTCTTAATACTCACAAGTGGTATATGATAACTTATGGAGTTACTTGATCGACTCTACTTTCTTAATTGTTTTAGTTTAGATCGGTAGCTTGTTATTGATCTATTGTACAACATTTTAACAATTTATTTGAATTGGTTTACTTGAAGAAGTAGTGACATAATTTTATAAGCCAAATCTTTTCATAGTAGTCTTAAAATCAATAGCAATCGTGATCTATAAAAGTTTTTCCAAATTGAAATGCGGCAAATCCCTTCAGCTTAAAAACACTTTCTTAAAAAACCTAGAACTACTTTTTCTAAAACTATATTTTTGCAATATCAACTCTTAAGCTTTGAAATACATTTGTACACCTTATTATCTTAAAACAACACAGATAAAAATCAATTTAAACTTCAATCCAAAAACTCATTCATTTTACACTTCGAATTCTTTTAATATTTTATTATTTTTTTGTTATTTTAATTTGCATATTTTGAAATTTACCTGATAAATTTAAATTTTATGTTGCAAAATGTTTTGGTTATTTAACGCTAGTTTTAAAATTAGAAGTGACAGAAGCTAAACTACAAACAAATGATCTATATTTATTTGTAGATCTGCGTCCTGCTTTCTCGGCATCCGAAGCACAAATTCATACGAATCCAAATTGTGAAGAGCTTAAAACCCTATTAGACAAACAAGACACCACTACAGCAAGTACTGAAGCAAAAACAACAACAAATGATCAGATACAAGATCACAATGCAAAAAATTCTACAGCCAAAGAGACATCCACACTGCTTGAAAAAAATATCATACAAGATGCCATTGAGGCTACAAATGATGCTGTCATGGTAACATCTCGCTTATCGGTGAATGACAAGACTACGGGTTGTGGTGGCAATTGCTTTAAGACTGGCAAGAAATGTAAAAAACGCTGGATTTCAACAAATTCCGATAAGAACACTCCGCAAATGTCTGAAATCTATTGTCCAACATGTGATGATTTCGCAAATGAGACACCAGCTTGTTTGAATAAAATGCCAGATAAAAAATCAAAATTAAAGCCAAAAACTATTTTAAGCGTTGAAAGTGAATTGGTGGTAACGAAAAGAGGTAGCCTAAAGCTTACAGATAAGAAACCAAATGCTACTATCGGTAGAAGCTCATCTCTAACGACAGCGGATCGTAGGTTACGAAAACCGGAAATAACTGTGAATAAAAGAGATAATAAAGTTCGGAGCAAAGATAAAGAAGAAAAGGCCAAAGAGCAGAATAAAGATAAAATTAAAGAAAGAACGGCGAAGACTAGTCTGTTAGCTAAAGTATCGCCTAAAAAATTAAGAGCACAAAAGCCACTATCCAATAGTAACACAACGGAGAGAACTAAAAATTCTTTAAAAAATAAAAAGGAAAATATCAATAATAATCCTGAAGCAAAAACCATTAAGCCAATAAAAATACTCGAGGAAACGAATAAAGATCCAAATGACTCATGCCAAGAATATGAAATAGCAGATGATGCTATATCCCTAAATGGAGGTACTGACATAACATTGGCTTCTGAAAGTGTAGCTAAAATGGTAATAATTACCGAAAATGACTCTATGATTACAGTTAGAGGCAAAGAAGAACTACCGGTAGTAGAGCAAGCATCCAATACCAAACAATCCTCGCCAATATCTCCATCACCCTCGTCCAATTCCAATCCAAATGACACTAAAGTCAAGCCACAAACTACAATGTATCAATTTGAAATGTGTGTTCGTGTACCTGTAACCGCAGACAGCCATCCATTGCAACCAATAAATACTGACTTAGAATCATGTAAAAATGATAATTCCATTGTTAATGTTGATAATAATTCATTACAATTAAAAGCTAGCCAAAAAACTGACGAACATATATCATCACCTCACAATAGACCAGCCTCATTAAATGATTGTAATGGTAATTGTAATAATTCTGCCTCCTGTAGCACTTCACCCATGTCACCGCCTTCGGCGGAAGCTGAAGATTTGCATCAATCTGCCACTTTTGCTTCAACATTGCCACGAACTAAAAGAACGGCTGCTATGCAAGCATTTTATAATCGAGCAATTGATTTAGTACCCAAAAGGCGAACACCAGATGGTACCACCATCTACTATTGGTGTGATTTGCCTAAGAAAGCATTAAAAGGTGAACATTTTGAAGGAAGTTTTTGTAATATGTGAACTCTATATTTGAATATAAACCGCCTTAAATGTTTTTTATTTAATAAATAAGTCAATTTTAACCTTTGTATTTATTTATTTTTTTTTTTTTTTTGTAATTACAGAACTCGATGATGGTGCTTATAATCCTCTGTGGGCTAGTCGTGGTTTTGCCCAATCATTTCATTTTTGGAAAGAAAATCGTCGTCAACAGTCTACTCCATTAAATGCATTCCTCACATATGTTACACTGCCTTGGTGGAGTATAGCTAAAGGTAACTCTATTTTTATTTGTGTCAATGTAGTAAGTCAACCTTTAAGAGTTGCACTCTCGAAGGATATTTTTCCCCTAAGCTATTCCCGCGAAGCTCTACGCTTGTTTGTAGGAGACCAGAGTCTCTGGCAGAAATCCATCTCGCAACCCCGACACTGATATACTACCTCACTACCAGCTACCGAGGCACTCATTTTTGTAGGTGTAATCAATAGCTTGAATGTCCAGATTTGGAATAGATTGTGGCTGATAAGGGTACTCTTGGGTACCGAAAACCAGCATTGCTAAAGGCTTTAGGTCCTTGTTGTCGTTGAGACCCTTTCAGGTATCACGTGGAGGCTGTGGTTAATAGCCAAATATCTTAAAATTTCTCGTTCTCTCTCTTTTTCCAGATAGTAGTTTTCTAAATTTCCTCCTCCTAAGTGCGTAGACAGTTATACACTTGACAATTGACATTTGTGTATAAACGCTCTATAAGGAATCGTGGGGTTGGAGTAGGGTATACTTAACAGCATCCTCTGAGCTGATCGTTTTTATACCCACACCACCGAAAAGAGTATTTTTTATTGATTTTATTTTGTGCTTGTAACACAAAAAGCCTTCAAGGCCAAGGCGTATGTGCTGAAGTCTGTTACATATAAAAATATCTGTACTACCCTAGCTTTTAGTATACTGATCAAGAATCATTTTCGGAATTTTACCAACCATGTCTGCCCATCCGTCTGGCTGACTGGCTTGTTGTCTGCCCATGCAAACGATGTTAGAATAATTTAGAGAAATTTGGTACGTACATTTAGATTGTTATAAGGACGAAGCCTATTAAAAGAGATACATAACAATATGGTATATGGGCACAAATATTCTTTTTCCGGAAGAAAGTTTATATGGGGGATATCACGGCGAATTCAATAGAAGGTGAGGTTAAGGTTTTTTTTTGGTGATCGGGTTGTTTGTTTACAAACTACAGTTTTTTATGTTTATCGACAATATTTTTGAAAATCGGACCACTAAAACAGTTGTTGTTGTTGTTGTTGTTGTTGTTGTTGTTGTAACAGCTCGACCTGAAAAACAAGCATGTATAAAATTTACTTTTCTATTCTTCTCCTTCTTCTTCGCTCTGTCCTTCCAACTCAGCTATGTAAATCAAGGCCCAGTAGCTGTGCTACCTCACGGCCCATAAGGACACTGCTTCTAGCTGAGTTGGGTTTTCACTGCAGTTGAATAGGTGTTGTACGTCGTGTGGGCCTATTCCACATGCAGGGCAAAGGTCAAGGATGGTGCTATTTATTCTCGACTAGTGCGAGTTAAGACGTGCGCACCATCCTGATCTTAATTGTGCCAATGTCACCCTCGTCCGTCGT
Organism: Pollenia angustigena; assembly: GCA_930367215.1. NCBI lineage: Eukaryota > Metazoa > Arthropoda > Insecta > Diptera > Polleniidae > Pollenia > Pollenia angustigena. The sequence continues at coordinate 19,161,664 of OV884060.1, forward strand.
GGTAAGTCCCGCTCTTCGTTTGCAACCGGTGGTGGACGACCCCCTAGTACGATGTCGTCTTGGTGGCTGTTCATTGCACTCTCCACCGACTCCCTGTGAACTGCATTCAGAGCTGCCCTGTATGAGGTGTGGTCTGTCATAGAGTCCAGGTGTTGTTGGATTTCACTCTCATGCCAGCGAAGATCTTTTCTGACATGTCCCAAGTGCTGCCGGCTAGAGACTTGAGGACCTTGTTTCTACTCCGCATTCTATCGCAGATTGCAGTGGCATGCGCCGATGACATGAACAGGCTGTCAAATGTGACTCCCAATATTTTTGGGCGATTTTTGGTCGGAATTATGGCGCCGACGACAGTCACATTCAACTGTAACCCCACTTCCTTTGTCCATGCCGTAATAGAGTCGCCGAGGATTTTGCGGGAGAGATGTTCATATTCCTCGCGTGGAAGAAGTTCGCCAGATCACGGAGGTAACCGTTTACCAAACTGCAAAGGTCATCAATGTTGTGGCCCGTCGCCATAATAGTACAGTCGTCTGCGTACGATATAATTTGGACACCTTGGGGAGGTGTCGGGAGTTTAGACATGTAGAAGTTAAACAGGATCGGGGATAGGACTCCACCCTGGGGAACTCCCTGTTTAATTCTACGGCACTTCGACCTCTTGTTTCTAAACTCCACAAACGACTGTCTTCCACACAAATAATTCACAAGCCACCTCTTCGTGTTGTCCGAAAGACTAGAAGTCGCCATGTCTCTGAAGAGGATGGCATGGTTGACCGTATCGAACGCTTTTGATAGATCAAGAGCCACTAGGACCGTTCTTGCACACGGTCGGGCCTGATTAAGGCCGTGGCTGATTTGTGTGGAGATGGCGGTAAGAGCAGTTGTTGTACTGTACTGCTTGGGGAATCCATGCCGATGGTTCGCCAATTGGAAATGTTCCACTAGCTCCGGGAGGAGTAGTGCCTCAAGTATCTTGGCGACTGGTGATAGCAGGGAGATTGGCCTGTATGATTCTCCCTGAGTCGCATCTTTCCCTGGCTTTAGCAGGGGAACTACCCTACCCACTTTCCAGGCTTCGGGTATTATTAGGGTGGTAATCGATAAGTTGAGGACGTTTGTTAGATACTCTACTCCGGGCTCATCCAGATTTTTGAGCATAAGCATGGATATTCCGTCAGGGCCAAGGGCTTTGGATGATTTAGCGGCCCTGATGACCTGTGTAACCTCATTCGATGAAAAAGCGTATAGTGTGTCAGTAACTCGAAGACTGTGTACCTTCCTCACAATACTTCTTTTCGCCTTATCTCTGACGGGGTGCTCTATAAATTGCCGCGCAAAGTAGTTCGAGCACCTTTTGGGGTCCTGTTGTCACGCTTCTGCGGATTCGTCAGAGATCTGACAGTCGCCCATAGCTTGCTGGCTCCGGAGGTTAGGTTGCACGTATTTAAATGATTTAGCCATTTGTCCCGTCTATATTCGTTTACCAACTTGCTGATGTCCCTGTTGAGTTGACCGATTCGGGGATCACTCGGGTTGGCTCTGCGAATTTCGTCCCGCTCTTCCTCAAGTACCGCCGCTGACGCCGGGAAATTTGGTCTCAAGACCAGGATCCTTCCGGCAGGAATGAAGCAAGCGGCTGCTGCAAGGACGATTTTCCGGAACTTCCTTTCTGCGGAGCGCACGTCAGAAGGAATTGGTAAATCATTAAATTTGCTGTTGGTAAACTCTCTGAAGCCCGTCCAATCTGCCTTTTTCTGATTTATATAGGTGCGGCGTTCAGAGGTCACAAAGTCTGTCGGTCTGTCAAGCTTAATAATTATGGGTAAATGGTCTGATGCCAGAGAAACTATTGGTTGCCAAGTCGCATAGTTTATCAGACCCGCACCACAAATGGTGATGTCTGGCGAGCTGGTGCAATTACCCATAATTCTGGTTGGGGCATCATCGTTTAATGTGCAAAATGTGGAATCATCAATCTGTTCCGCCAATGCCGTACCCCTCTAATCATCCCCGAGATTCGAGTGCCAGAGTTCGTGATGTGCATTAAAATCTCCCATCACAATACGGTTATCACCCTCAAGAAGGAATCCAATGTCTGGGTGATACCCTGCAGGTAGGCTGTTGACCGGCGGAATGTACACATTGTACAATTCTATTTCGGCAGCCCCTGACCTGACCGATATGCCCTGTAGTTCCATATATGGATCCGGTATGCTCTGGCCAGGCGAAATAGAACTGTACTGCACAGAGTTGTGGACAATAAACGCGATGCCTCTACCGCCGCTTCGTGAGCGATCCACCCTCAGAATATTGTAATTATTACAACTCTGTAGTCGGCAGCTGGGTGTTCAGTTTCGTCTCTAGGATCGCTGCGACCATGACTTTGTGCAGCTGCATAAATCTTGTTACCTCCGCGATCTTCTTTTAGAGGCCGTTACAATTAAACTGCATTAATATTGTCACTACAGGAATATTAGCAGCAATTTGTGGCGTGAGCATCTGCTGTTGTTGTTGCAGGTGCTGGTGTTGTTGCTGCGGGGAGGGAGGAGATGAAAGCGTCGTTGACATCAAAGATGTAGATGATGCCGAGGACGTTGATGGGCTTCGCTGCCGGTTGGAACAGCAGGATGCAACGAAGTCCTCACTCCACTCCCTTAGAGCACTTAATCCGCTGCAGTTACGGCAATCTTTGGTCGGCGCAGTTGATGCTCCGAGTCGTTCCGGTACGTAGACCCAATTGTCGCGGGAACGACTAAAACAGTGTAGTTGTCCAGTTGACCTCACCTTCTAGTGAATTCGCCTTGGGGTATTTTTAAAAATATGGACTGATTCTCACCTCTTTCAATAGGTTTCATTCTTTAAAAAATATATATGTACCTTATCTTATCAAATATCTCCAAAATTGGGACCTGTTCGCCGAAGGTTTACATGGACAGATTACGAGCTAGCCAGCCGAACAAACGGGCAGGCATCGCAAAATCGATTTCAAATGACAAAAACTACATAATCAGCCATGTCACAGAGTACGATTCCGTTCGGAACCAAAGAAAACATATTTGTTTACTGATAGAAATTATATTTTGATAGTTTTTTGGCCTCTCAGATACAAAAAACTCCCATTCCGTTCATGAAAACAAAAATGGTTTCATGTCGGAAAATTTTTTCGTCATTTTCTGAAGCTCCAAAATACGGAATGAATACCGTTTTGAACGGAATTGTACTCTGTGACATGGCTGAATATGTATTTGCATATTCGCCCCTATCGTAAATAAAATTCTTTGGGAGTTTTTTCCCTTTTCCCATTTTTAAAATTGAATTAACATAGGAAAAAGGGAAAAAACTCCCAAGGAATATTTATTCACGATAGGGGCAAGGCGAATTCAACTACAGGTGGTGTCGGAACTACAACAATTGCGTTGTTAGTGTTTATATCTCGAAATGTCAACCATTCTTAGCAAAACACTAACAAATAAGTTCGAAATGTCAAACTCAGATGCCGTTTCGACACCACCTGTAGTGAATTCTCCTTGGATAAGGGTGAATATGTTAACGAAAGTATTGCCTGTTGACTGTATTTTGTTAACGTACCCACTTTTCTTTTTAACATCTATTCTTATCTAAAAAATTTAAAGGAACATTTTTTTCTTTTTCGTTACAGACTTGCTGGATCACCGTGAAACTCCCATATTAACATTTTAGTATTAAATTATTTTCATGTTTTCTTGACGGTCGTGTAATTTTGATAAAAAAAATTTACGTTTCTTACTTAATTGGTATTAAAAATGTCTTTAACAATGTTTAGATACGTTTCGTTTATGAAAAACGTACCTAAGAAATTTATGTTTTAAGAATTTATTTTTAAAAAATATTTCATAAATCATACGAATAACTTATACAGTAGGTAACGTATATAAGAAAATAAAAAAATCCTACAAAAATTTTTCTTATATGCGTGTTTTTTTAAGCAATAATTCTTTTGGAAATTAATTTCTTAAAAAAGTATAAACTTTAATGAGAAACTTTTTTTATAACTATAGTATGTATGTATGAACCAGTGATGTTATGGACTTTTTTGAAAAGTCCCTACACTGCCCGAAAAAATCCCTATTTTTCCCTACGCACTAAAAAAATTTTTCTACATAAATCCCTACAACTTTAAAATGATAAAATATCAATACAAATAAATATATTTGTATAAATTTTATTTAAAGTTGTTCCCAGCTAGCATTTGGGTGATAATTTTTTGTAAAAATCACCTTAATGAGTCTTCTCAGTTCACTTTTGATGTTCAGTTTTTAGATTTATTACTTGAGCGCTTAAAAAAGGATGCATATATAATTCATTGCCGAAGAAATAAAAAGATGGGCTAAAAAGGAAGCGCAAAAATTACTGTAGATTAATGATTCATTGTGAGAAGCCGTTAACTTTTGTTTGGTTCAAAATAAAATTTGTTCTAAGGATCAAAAGCCATAATCGTGCTCTTTTTATCGAAGAAATATAAAGATTAAAAACTAATTTGAAATATAAAAAAAAATTTAATTTGCGATTGAAAAATAAAACGGAAAATTCTTAAAAATTATTATTAAAATGACCATTAAATTGGGATCAGAGACAACATCACAAATGATTTTTGATTCATCGTATTCACAACGAAAGTTTTCCAACTTTACTCAAAAGTCCCTACATTTTATTGATTTTAAAAAGTCTGTCCTTTTTTCCCTACGGCCATTTTTTGGAAGAAAATCCCTACGTATACGGATTTTTCGCTACGTATAACATCACTGGTATGAACATACAATTGTACACATTCATAATACGTATTACTTTTTGTTTAACAGTAAAACATATAAGTTTTAGATATTTATAATTTTATTAAGGATATTGAGCATACATTTTCTTATAACAAATATTTTTTCTACGTATTTTTTATTATTGGTGCATGGCAAAATTTGTCTTGTATTAGGATATTTCATATACAGTATTCTTTTTATATTGACAAATATTTTAAAAGAAACTATGCTTTTGACATACTTTCTTAACACTCCGTCTTACACACGAGCCTGGTCAGACCTTTTTCAATTTGAAAGGTTATTTTAGGTTAGGTTAGGTTAAATGGGTAGCCGTCAAGAAGACGACTCACTTGGGTCCTTATAGCGGTCCCTTTGTGATACCCCTAGCCAGTGACAAGGGTCAGCCAGTATCCACCAGACTATTCCCCAGAGGTCACCGCAGTCTCGAACCACCCCGATTCCCTGCAGAACAGGGAGATCGATTTCAGTCCCGCATTGGACAAATCGTCCAGACATGGCAATTCCGGTCTCCCAAAATACCTCACCCTAACGCCCGCCAGACCGGGGCATTGGCAGAGGAAGTGAAACACCGTCTCCTCCTCCTCATCATGACAACTCCTGCAGTAGTCATTATACGCAAGACCCATCCTCCTAGCATGAGTCCCTATCACCCAGTGACCCGTGATAACCGATATCACTGTCCTTATCCGGTCCCTGCCGAGACCGAGTAGTACGCGCGTTCTCGCCGCGTCATAGCCAGGCCATAGAGTCCTGGCCATCAAACAGGTATGCTCGCCCTGCCATCTCCCCTGAGCCCTTCTGTACGACTCCCGTCTGATGAGAGTCCTGCAGCGGGCCATTGAAGTGCCAATCAGGCCGTCGACGAACATGTCGTCCATCAGACAGCCTTGTTTGGCTAGACTGTCCGCAGTATGGTTGCCCAGGAGCCCGCTGTGTCCTGGTACCCATGTCAGCGTTACACTGGAATGTTTCGCGATCTCATTTAGAGACATCCGGCATTCCACTGTTAACATAGATGTCGTAAAGACACTAGCCAGAGCTGCAATGGCAGCCTTGCTGTCCGTAAATATACATATATCCCTCGATATACGATAGTACTTCAGCCAGTTTGCCGCCCGCTTTATGGCAGAGATTTCCGCCTGCAGCACACTACTGCCATCTGGCAGCCTAAAAGAGACCCTGATGTCCAATTCCTCGATGAAGAAACCTCCACCCACTCTGTCGCCCATCCTGGAACCATCGGTGTAGACCCGCAGGGTCGGCTCCAGAGATCGCGTATTATCGAGCAGCTCATCATAGTTACCATGATGAACCGTGAACAAAGCACCGAAAAAAGGTTCAAGAGTGCAATAGTCCAGCCCCGCCAGGTCGTATGACGCGTGAAGCGTGACCCTGGCATGACCATAGTTCCGCGTAGACCATAGACCCACCGCCCCCAGTCTCATAGCGGATGTCAAGGCCTGTTGTTCGGCCATGATATCAATCGGCAACCAGTTTAGCATAGTAAACAGTGCCTACGTCGGTGTCGAGCGGAGTGATCCCGTGATCATCAGCGCAGCCAACCTATATACTTTCTCAAGCATCCTGCAGTACCGTCCCCTTTCCATTGCAGGCCACCACACTATGACCCCATAGAAGAGAACCGGTTTTACCACCGCTTCAAAGATCCATTCGACACCCCTGGGGCCCAGCCCCCAGCTTCTGCCCAAGGATCTCTTGCAGGTGTGTAAGGCCACAATAGCCCTATCAACCCTCGTCCGAACGTTGAGTTCCCATGATAGTTTGCTATCGAGAATTACGCCCAAATATTTGGCTCTGTTCGAGAGCCTCAGCTCCGTGCCGTTTAGCCTAGGAAGCCTAAAGTTGCCAACCTTGTACTTCCTGGTAAAGAGTACCAACTCAATTTTCTGTGGATTGACACCAAGTCCACAGGAAATGCTCCAAGAGCTTAGAATCTGCAATGCAGTTTCCATACAGTGGGACAATGTGTCCAGGTGTTTACCCGCGACCGCCACCGCCACGTCATCCGCATACGCGACGGTTCTTATCCCTAAACTGTCGAACCGGCCCAGCAAAGTGTTCACCGTCAGGTTCCATAGTAGAGGGGACAGAACCCCACCTTGCGTGGTGCCCCTGTGCACAAATCTGCAAACATTAGTAGCACCCATCGTGGATTCAATGATCCTATTATCGAGTAGATTACCAATAAATCTACAAATTACATCGTCAACCCCAACCTCCCTCATCGACTCCAAGATGGAGTTGGGTTTGACATTATTGAAAGCTCCCTCAATGTCCAGAAAGGCCACAAGTGAGTATTCCCGAAATTCAAGGGATTTCTCAATGTAGCCGACCAGTGAGTGGAGCGCCGTCTCAACAGACTTGCCCTTGGTGTAGGCATGCTGCAATGAAGAGAGCAAATGTCTAGGAATAGACATCCTCAGATGAATATTAATGACCCTTTCAAGGGTCTTGAGAAGAAAAGACGACAGGCTGATTGGCCTATAGTCCTTAGGTCTGGTGTGGGATGCTCTACCTCCCTTTGGAATGAAAACAACCCTACATCTAGTCCATCGGATTAGAACGTACCGGAATCTAATACATTCCGTATAAATAGCGGACAGCCAAGGAATCAGAAGCCCCGCATTCTTTTGAAGGTCGGCCGGAATAATACCGTCCGGACCAGGAGCCTTAAAGGAGTCGAAGCTCCTTATCGCCCAATTGAGCCTATCATAGCACTGAGAAATGGACACGGGTCCAGGCTCTGATAAGCAGTTGATCTTCCGTGGTGTTGGAAGGGAATTGCCAGGAAAGTGGGTGTCAATTAACACCTCCAGCGTCTCCTGACTATTCGTAGTCCAGCTACCATCAGCTTTATGAATGTAGCTAGGGACAGCCGGGCAAGAAGCCATTATTTTGCGCAACCGGTTTGTCTCAGAGGAGCCTTCCACGCCGCTGCAGAAGTTCCTCCAGGCATTCCGTTTCGCCGATCTAACCATATTCTTGAACCTATTCAATGCCGACTTATAATCCGCCCAGTTTCCCAGTCGTTTAGCCATATTGAATAACCTACGACAGTCTCTGCGAGACTGTGCAATCTCAGGGCTCCACCATGGTGGCTTGCCCCCCTTCTTCCTAGCCACTGGCCTACAGGCCAGTGCCGTTGCCTGACACAGTGCCCCCGATAGGAACTCCACTGCCATTTCAGTCTCCGTAATGCCACCAATGACAGGGACTGAGCCCAGAGAATCAGCGAGTAGACTAGCCTGATAGTCCCACCTCGTTCCCCTCCTATTCACAAAAGTACACACCCCAAGGGGGGTGGACCTAATTGAAACTCAACATACCTGTGGTACGCAAAAGAACAGTCATTTGAGACCGCCCAGTTACTTATTAAGTCGGAGTGTTCCGAGCTGACCAATGCCTATGTTTGCTATTTCCAAATTACTGCTACAGATAAAAGAAAATAGCGACTCACCTCTAGTGTTGGTGTTGGAGCTGCCCCACGTGATGTGGTGCGCGTTAGCGTCAGCACATATAACCACCGGGGTACCCATGGAGCCGGCTTTGGCTACCAAGCTACGAACAAGCCTATTAGGTGGCTCATTGTCCTGGTCATGCGCCATATAGCCCGAGACGATCCAGATCGACATGTCGCCCATCTCTAGGGCCGCTGAAGTTGTGTCTTCATCACTGAAATCAGAAAGAATGAAGATATCCAGCGTGTTTTTAGCCAAAATACAAGAGCTAATTTTACCTGTTGCTTTGGCATATAGGAGCTTATAGCCCTTGAGTTTTAATCTGCAAACCCGATCCTTGTGGATCCATGGCTCTTGGATCATTATTAGCTCCTCCTCTCTCTCTACCACCCGGAGGAGCAGTGCAGCGGATGCTGCCTTAGAGTGGTGAAGGTTTATCTGCGTCACCTTCACCATGTCCAGTGTTAACGACCGTGACATTGGCGTCCTCCTGAATTCCAGGAGGGCGTCCTCATCAGCCAATTCACCCATGCGTTCAAAGAGGTCACCCAGCATGTCAGAGACGGACGGGGTGACCTCATTGTCACATGAATGAACGGAAGCGTCATTCGTGCAGTCCGCAGACTGCGTAGGCTCCACAACCTTCGGAGCGGGATCGCCCTTGTCATCACCTCGGTAGACACGGAGCAAGATGGTACTGAAACCATAGTAAATCTTGCCCTGTTTCTCCCTCAGTGGCTTCAAGGAGTCCTGATTCAGGACTACGATCGCCGTTCTTAAGGATCCTTCAGCTGCTGAAACCTTGACAACTTTCCAGTTATGAGTGGGAAGTTGGGGGTTGCAGCACTGAATAATCTTCAAGATTTCCTCCGGTGCAGAGGGTTCCGCTGGGATGGTGACGATGGATCTAGGTCTCCGTGGTATCTCACTCACCAAAACCACGTCGAGCCTAGCACCTTCCCATATTTCGCAAATCGCTCCAATGGCAAGCTTCAGCAGAAGTGCAGAGCGCTCGTCCACACACGCCATCAGCTTAACGTGACCCTGGTACCAGCCAGCATCGTCGCATTACGGGGGTGCTCCTGGATTCTCACTAAGGATCTTCCAAAAGACACCCATCATTTGCTGCTTCACCAAGTCCCACCTATAGTGGGAGATGGATCCATCAGCAGCACTTCTGTCTATAATAGCCCTAACAAGATGGTCTTTCGCCACCTCGCTGTAGGACCTATTAGTCGACTTTGGTGCGTACTTGGGACGTTTTGTCCCTGGTTGCTGTCTAACGGCTGTCGCTTCTTCCTCCGAACGTTGCCGTTTAGGCATTGCCTTTGCAGGGGCAGGAGGTGAAACGCTTTGAAGCCCAGCAGTAAGGGCCTTAGCCCATGCCAATGAAGCTTCCTGTTCTGCAGAAAGCTCATTGGCATCTTTGGAGCCGAATAGCTCGATAACACGCAAGGCAGCACGCCTTGAGTTAGATGCCCTCTTGAAAGGATTTTTATGCCGAGGTGTCTTCTTAGTGACGCCGGAGTTGGCGGGGGGAGGTACAGAAGTGGGACAGGATGTAATCATCTCCGTCCCTCTTTGCACAATAGGCATATGGGAGGCTGCTTTGTTGGACGACTTTGTCATTTCCAACGTTACAGTACCCGAAGCATGGGCTTTATCCGCTCTGGCGGAAAGGGCTGATGCGGCTTTTGATGTACTTGGCGCGAAAGACAGAGGTACATCGCCGCTTTTAGGTGTCGGGACTGATACAGCCACCGACGGGATCGTCTTCGTCTCATTGTCCTTATCATTGGTCCTTTTCGTGTCCTGTTCCGTGCCATTGTTAGTTTGTTGTTTGTTTTGTTTTTGATTATTATTTTAATATCGCACGATTTGAAATCGCAAAACGCCAAATTTATTAAATGGTGTTCCTTCACTCGTGCGTTTAGCTTGAGATCTGCTATAGTTTCTTACAAATATTATAGTTCCTTTTTGTAATTTTAAGTCGCCAAACTTCTTGCTATTGCGATTTACAGAACACCTGATTTGCGATTTTAAGTCAGAAACGCCAATGTTAAGCGTTTTGCGATTGTCAGAACATGCACGATACGTGTGGTCTGACCAGGCTCATGTGTAAGACGGAGGGTTAAGAAAGTATGTCAAAAGCATAGTTTCTTTTAAAATGTTTGTCAATATAAAAAGAATACTGTATATGAAATATCCTAATAAAAGACAAATTTTGCCATGCACCAATAATAAAAAATACGTACAAAAAATATTTGTTATAAGAAAATGTATGCTCAATATCCTTAATAAAATTATAAATATCTAAAACTTATATGTTTTACTGTTAAACAAAAAGTAATACGTATTATGAATGTGTACAATTGTATGTTCATACCAGTGATGTTGTACGTAGCGAAAAACCCCTATTCGTAGGAATTTTCTTCTAAAGAAATGTTCGTAGGGAAAAAAGGACAGACTTTTTAAAATCAATAAAATGTAGAGACTTTTGAGTAAAGTTGGAAACCTTTCGTTGTGAATACGATGAATCACATCAAAAATCATTTGTGATATTGTCTCTGATCCCAATTTAATGGTCATTTTAATAATAATTCTTAAGAATTTTCCGTTTTATTTTTCAATCCCAAATTAAATATTTTTTTATATTTCAAATTAGTTTTAATCTTTATATTTCTTCGATAAAAAGAGCACGATTATGGCTTTTGATCCTTAGAACAAATTTTATTTTGAACCAAACAAAAGTTAACGGTTTCTCGCAATGAAGAGAAGAAACCGTTCGCACTTTCATTTATCTTCATTAATCTACAGTCATTTTTGCGCTTCCTTTTTAGCCCATCTTTTTATTTCTTCGGCAATGAATTATATATGCTTCCTTTTTTAAGCGCTCAAGTAATAAATCTAAAAACTGAACATCAAAAGTGAAATGAGAAGACTCATTAAATCTAAAAACTGAACATCAAAAGTGAACTGAGAAGACTCATTAAAGTGATTTTTACAAAAAATTATCACCCAAATGCTAGCTGGGAACAACTTTATTTATACAAATATATTTATTTGTATTGATATTTTATCATTTTAAAGTTGTAGGGATTTATGTAGAGAAATTTTTTTAACGCGTAGGGAAAAATAGGCATTTTTTCGAAACATGTGTAAGACGGAGGGTTAAAAGCGGTTTAGTTTTATAGTAGATGTTCTTGTATCCGGTATTTGCTGTACTGAAATTGTAAAAGCTTGCCAGACGGTCTTGATTTTTCTTCATTTACAAGAATTTTCAGTGCTCGTCAAGAATCGAGAAAAAATTTTTTTGTCAAAATTTTGTAAAGCCTCTTAATTCTTAATTCAAATATTTACGATATTGTACATATTTTTATACATACATATGGGCCCTTCCACAGAAAAGCTATCTTTTTGTCACGTTACGCTTCCAAGCAATTAAGCTTGTATTTTAGCCGCGAGTCTACACCAAAATACAATAAAGCCAATAATATATTAAATATTTTTTGAGAAACAATTTAAATTGCTCGGTGGCTTAACGTGACAAAAAGGAGACTTTTCTGTGGAAATACCTATATCGAGCCTTTGGTGCAAGATTGTAGTAACTCAAAATTTGAATTTTTTGAGCTGGGTATGCAGAAATGATCTTTGGGAAAATATCTATCTAAAGAAAAAAAGATTATGGTTCTATCTCTAACTGTTTAGATTTTACAGCTAAAAATTTATTTATTGCCTTTAGCTATTTTCAACCATATTTATATTAATATAAAAAAAATATTTAATATTATTAATAATTTTTCACCTTTTTTTAATTACAAAACATTCCTCTTTATTAAAAAACTTTTGGCGAGATATAGATCTGAAAATTTGTATTCAAGGTAATGTGATGGCGCTGAAGCCGGGAAAAATAGTAGTTTTTGTTTCATGTAGCTCCCTTGGTTGTTAGGGCATGTCAAATATTTTCAAAATTGACCTTCAAAGGTCCCCAAAAGAACCTAAAATTAATTTTTCTCATATTTTTTTTCAAGTAAATATTTATTTACGCATGTATAAATACTTACAAATTGTTTTTAATATCGCCCGATCACCGAAACCATTATTTTTTTTCGTCCTAAATATAACCTTTTTACGAATTTCCTGACTAGTGTACGACAAAGCCCTCAATATTAAGAAAAGAAAGTCAATGCCTAATGTAACAACTATTTAAAATAGCAAACGTGAGTGAATCCATGTCAAACCGTTAAGTCGTTCGGCATCATCACCTCCGATTTGAATGAAATTCAACACAAATGTTGAATGTTATTGGACTTTAACAAAACATAAATTTTCAGACCCCAGATTCTTTCGGCTTCCGAAATATGACGTCATAAAAGATGAGAAAAATGTGAAAAAACCTCAAAAGTCTCCTTACAAAAGGGGATAGAACTCTTGAACTACGCAAGATAATTTAGTTTTATTGGTATCGTTTTAAAGGTGAAAGTGCACCCTTTAAAATGATATGCATATTGTGTTTTTCTAAGAAAAGGTCAAAGCTCAATTATTGGGGTCTTGAGTTCAAAGCTCCATATCTAGAAAAGTATATTTTTTAAAATTCTTAAAAAAATATATATTCAACATTTGCAGAAAATTTAAAGGTGGAGACTCGATTGGTGTTAGAGTTATATACCAGAACGTGATTCTAAGTATGTTTTGTGTTCAAAAATCCCTTGTTGTTGTTGTATTTTAATTATTTTTTTCAGTATATCTGGAGAACGGCAAGAGCCAAATTTTCCAAATTTTGTACACAAATTTTAGTTATCAATACACACCATCCCACGAAATGTGGTCGGGATTGGAGAAGTGGGCGTGGTACCTCCCGTACAAGAAATATCAAAAATTGTATAAAAACCTGAATCTTTGGACTGTCATATGATCTATGGTTACGCCGTATATATCAGAAGATCGGAAATCTTTAGTAGGAAATATTCTCTGAAAAACTCGGAAAAATCGGTTCAGATACAAAAAATTTTTGATATTTTTTGTACGGGAGGTACCACGCCCACTTCTCCAGTCCCGCCCACATTTTGTGGGATGGTGTGTATTGATAACTAAAATTTGTGTACTAAATTTGGAAACTTTGGCTCTTGCCGTTCTCCAGATATACTGAAAAAAATAATTAAAATACAACAACAACAAGGGATTTTTGAACACAAAACATACTTAGAATCACGTTCTGGTGTATAACTCTGACACCAATCGAGTCTCCACCATTAAATTTTCTGCAAATGTTGAAGAGGGTATAATACTTAACATATATTTTTTTAAGAATTTTTAAAAATATACTTTTCTAGATATGGACCTTTGAACTCAAGACCCCAAAAATTTACCTTTGACCTTTTCTTAGAAAAACACAATATGCATATCATTTTAAAGGGTGCACTTTCACCTTTAAAACGATACCAAAAAAACTAAATTATCTTGCGTAGTTCAAGAGTTCTATCCCCTTTTGTAAGGAGACTTTTGTGTTTTTTTAAACATTTTTCACATTTTTATGACGTCATATTTCGGATGCCGAAAGAATGTGGGGTCTGAAATTTATGTTTTGTTTAAGTCCAATTACATATAACATTTGTGTTGAATTTCATTCAAATCGGAGGTGCTGATGCCGAAAATGCCATTTTTTCGTGATGGTTTGACGTGTTTTAACACACGTGTCTTTCTTTCAGATAAAACAAAAAAATATAATTTACTGTACACTTTTATACAGTAAAATTGCGTAGAAACAGAGTACAATGTAATGTCGAATATATTCGACAAAAACACTGAAAGGGTTAAGTAAACGGAACTACTATTAAAAAGATGGCTGAACACTTCAAATGCAATTTTCTCAGTTCACGATTTTTTGAATTACTACGGTATTGCACCAAAGGCTCGATATGTATTCAATTTTATTATTCGAGTTTGTTTTTGTATTCTTATATGAAACTTAAATTACTTTAATATAAAAAATTTATTAAATTTATTTAACGATAAAAAAGGATATTTTATTTAAATTTAAAGAGAGTTTTAAACTTCTACTGTAGAAGCAACAATAAATATTTAAACAATATGTATTGAAATTATGTAGTAAGATAAAAGTAAAGAAAAAATTTTTACATTTAAAAGAAAGTTTTTATTGTCAAATGCCATTTTCGGGAGTGTTATTTGTATGGCAACTATGGTCCAATAAGGGCCGATTTCAGTAAAATTTATAAGAAAGATTTAGGTTGCAATAAAATATTTTTAGGGCCAAAAAGATACTTTTTGTGAGCTACAAAAGAAAGCTGCCTAGTAAATATGTTTTTCAAGGCTGTAGGAAATATCGCCCAAAGAAAAATGGCCCAAAAAAAATTAAAAATCGCCCAAATGAAGAATCGCCCAAAAGAACATGAAAAATGACCCAAACAGTTAAATATGAAATTTTGCCCAAACAAAACGAAAAAGGGCCCAAAAAAAAATGAAAAATGACCCAAAAAGCAAAAACGAATTTTTTCCAAAAAAAAAAAAAAAAAATTACCTAATTTGCAAAAAACCAACAAAACTATTTTTAAAGAAACTTATTTTACCAAAACAAAAACCGTCTTCGCTAACTAAAGCTTCTCTGCATAGCCGGCCTTCGGCCGGGCCCAAGGATTTTCTACTCTATGATATAACAAAAACCGGCTTCGCTAACTTAAGCTTCTCTGCATAGCCGGCCTTCGGCCGGGCCAAAGGATTTTCTCCTCTATGGTATAACAAAGACCGGCTTCGCTAACTAAAGCTTCTCTGCACAGACGGCCTTGGGCGGGCGCAATAATTTGTTCCTTTATGGTATACCAAGTACCGGTTTCTCTAAGTAAAGCTTCTAAAATCTGCTTTGTTTCCGAACGAAGGCCGACTTCGCAGAGTAGCTTAAGTTAGCGAAGCCGGTCTTTGTTATACCATAGAGGAGAAAATCCTTGCTCCCGGCCGAAGGCCGGCTGTGCACAGAAGCTTTAGTTAGCGAAGCCGGTACTTGTTTTATCAAAGAGGAGAAAATCCTTGCGCCCGGCCAAAGGCCGGCTATGCTTTCGAGTTTGAAAGCATGTTGTGGAGATTATGACACTCTACAAAGTGACATAACGTCCACGGACTTTATGACACTGCTCTGATGGCCATTATGACACTTAAAAGTGTCATAAAGTCCATGGACACTGTGTAACTTTTTGGAGTGTCAGAGCTATTTTTACAAATAACATGTAGGAATTCGACGAATAATGATAATGAATGATTTAGACAAATAGTATGTAAGATTTGGAAGAAATTTTAAAAATTAAAGATGGCCCGAAAAAATGGGCTATTTTTCATACAATATTTTTGGGTGATTTTTCATAATGAAAAATCACAAAATTTAAAAAACGAAAAATCACCCAATAATAACGAAAAATAGCCCACAAATTTTGGGTCACTTTTCATATGAATTCAGGCCCAATTTTACATGGAATTTTTTGGGCGATTTTTCATTATTTTTTTTTTTGGCCATTTTTCTTTGGGCGATTTTTCCTACAGCCGTTTTTCAAAGAGTAATTTTTATGGCAAGCATTATTGTGTATTTGAAAATATTATTAAAATTGTAAAGTGATATAAACCATTTTATTGCCAAATCATATTCTCAATAGTGCCACTTGAAAAAGCAAGTGGGATTTGATTTTCAAAGTTTATTATGCAGGCCTCTAACATACACAGTGTTTTACTAAAGTGTTTTATTATAGAACATAAATATGTTGTATTCTTGGTTTTTATTAAAAATCTTTTAATTAAATTAGCATCTTTCAATTTCCTTCTTACTATTTAATATACATACATACATATATGTACATATTTCAAATATTTCTTAACCCCAATAGAATTGGATTCGAAAACATCGAAATACAGTACTTTTAGAAATCTCTTTTTAATACTACATTTTTTTTTTTTTTTTTTTTTTTGCTTTATCAGTATAATTCTTTGTTTAAATTGACCTTTAAGGTTATACAAAATTAAAAAAAAAATATGAATAAAAAATCGAAGGCAAATTGAAATTATTCTTTTTTATACTCTCCACACCACTAGGGTATGTATACTAAATCTCTCATTCCGTGTGAAACTTTTTTAATATACATAAATGCATAAAGGCTCCACAAAGTGTACATATTTTGGGTACTTGAGTTATTCGATTTACCCCCAACTTCATCAAGTTCAGTTATAATTAACTATCAGTTATAGCTGTCAAAACATATTGTTAACTGGAAGTTAAAATAATAGTTAGTTTTAACCGAACTTGGTGAAATTGGGGGTTAGTAATATATTCTTTCTATTTCACCTAAATATTTTGGGATTGAAAATCAGCACAAGCGGCCCAATGGAAAGCTCACTCTCAGAAAACACTTTAGTACGTCCAAAAACGTAACGAATAATGCTACTGTAGTATTTGGTATGGTAAAGTTTTATGAGACTAGAAATCAAAATGCTAAATTTCGTAAAGATCGGTCTATAATTGACCATATGCTCCATATAAATCCCACTCGGAAAGCACTTTAGTACGCCTTAAATCGTAACTAATAATGTTTTGGCCTGTCACAGTTCCAAAAGATAAGAAGTCACACTGCCGATTTACGTAAGGATCGCTCCATTATTGAGCATATGACTTTACTACGCCTAAAACCATAACGAATAATTGTATTGTAGTAAAATTTGGAATGTCATAGTATCATAAGATTAGACATCACAGTGCAAAATTTCGTTAGGATTACTCTATAGTTTACCATAAGCTTTATAGATAATGCTCACTCCCAAAACCGCAACGTGTACTGCTATCATAGTAATATTTAGTCTGACATACGGTCAATTTCACCAAGTTCAGTTATAGCTGTCAAAACAGAAAGTTAAAGTAATAGTTAGTTTTAACTGAACTTGGTGAAATTGACCGTTAGTTTCATATAATACTACATATAAGGTAAAGTTTTATTAATATTAGTTTATAATTTTTAGATAAAAAGCCCGATCCTGAAATATTCCTACTCTGTGTGGAGGGTGTCTAAGATTCGGTATGGCCGATCATAGCACTTTTACTTGTTTATTTATACATACATATTCGTTATTTATTCAATTCGATTGCATCTAAAACAATTAAACAATTGAAAATGTATTATAAACAATTATAGTGTCTATGAAAATAGTATGTTCCACATAAGTTACATACATACATAGTTTTAAAAAAGGTATATAAGTATGTAGGTATAATGTTTTCCATTTGCTCTAAAATAGTTAAAATTTTTCTATGAAAACCAAAAACATTAAAAATTATTTAGTATAAATGATTCAATATAAACATAATTAAGACAAGTAGATTCGCTTTGTAATCAAATTGTTTTTAATAAATTTTCTTATCGCATTTAAATATTGAACGATTTTCTCACAAATTTTAAAAACAATTTGAACATACAAATTACAAATTTACTGTTTTGGTATTATTGCTCAAAATATCAGTAGCGTTTATTTGAGAAGATCCATAAGAAAATGCATATTTCCAATATATTTGTTACGTAAGAATAGTTTTTTAGGAAATAGTACTTATATGTATGGTTTTTCTGCCATTTGTATTACTGGACAGTTGACAGTTTAGGGTTAGGTTACTAACGATTATGCGAGTTTGTTGAATTGATTAGATCCCTTTTCGCACTCGGCAAGTTACTTGCGCAAGTCTCTTGAGCAACTCTTGGTTTGTAGACGTCAGTGGTAAGGTCGGGGTAAGGAAAAAAAAATTTGTACAGCCTTTGTTGTACTCGGCAAGTAACTTGCGGAACTAACTTGCCGATAAGTTATTAATAATGTTGGGAGATTATTCACGAAAACTAAGGATAGATTACTAATGTCAAATATGTCGAATTTAGTTTATAAGATTGTGGTGGCAATGATAATGAGCAATGTAGGAAAATATATGTAGGAACAACTGGGACAAAACTGAAAATTAGATTAGCAGGACATAAACATGACCAAAAATATAGGAATTATAATTCAGCCTATGGAACGGCGTTATCAACTCGTTGTAGGGATTTTAATCATTCACCCTTATTCTATTTGGCGTCGTCAAAAGTAAACAAAGCCGTTTTTTATGTTTTGTTTCAATTTCGTATTCCCGTTGGCAATATTGCCATATTTCGATGACTGTTAACATATTTTTGGTATTTTCTAAGAAAAAATTGGCGTTGCTGTTGCCTTAAATTGCCCTTGAGTTTGTCGTCGGCATTTTTAGTGTTGTCTTGTGCTGCTTTGTGTCGTGTTTTAAAAATTTTACGTTGTGGTTGGCTGCAATTTTGATTTCTACGGCGGTTTTGATATTTTTCTTCATTTGTGTTGTGTTTTGATATATATTTTTTGTGGATATAATTGAAAAATTAAAATAACAACTAAGTGCCAGTTCGAGAAGCTAGTGGAAGAGCTTGTAAAAAATCCATCACTAGCCAGAGGATTATGCAGGGTCTCTTTTCCTTATAAATTAAATATCTTTTGCGGTTTAAGTAGAGATGGTGGTCTTGTTTTTTTTTTTTTTTTTTTTTTTTTTTTTTTGGAGATAAAATTTTGATGTGGGTTCCGTCCACACAGCCAATTACACCTGGAAATGCTGCTTTTCAAAGAAATGCAATTTTAATTTATCTATTGTGGACAAAGTTTTCTCTTCATGACTTCCAGAGTCAGAAAAAATTTTTAAACTAGTGGCTTGGACAGTCAAAAGTTGAAATAATTTCCAACGCTGAGCTGGTACGATCCCTGGGCCAAAAAACGCAATGTTGCTGCAAATTCGTTCCCTTTTTTAAATGAGGCTCTATTATTTCCAACACATGTTTAAAAGAAAGTTTATTCAGCCGAAAATAACTTTCAAATCTTAAAAAGGTTAAAAAAATTCATTAGGCACTTGGGAAAATTTAATATAATAAAAAAAATTTCATTTAACTTATAATTTGCACCAACAGCACAGAATTTTTTTTTCTTATAAAAAAACAGTAAACAAAATGTATCAGCTGATTTTAATATTGGAGATGTGTGCTGTATTTTATAAACATTATCGATAAATAGTCAACGGCGTCATAATACTCTTACAAAATACCAATTTAACATAGAATTGATGTTGTCTTTGATAAGAAGTGCTGTTGCCTTAAAATTGCCGTTGTTATTGCCGACGCCAAATAGAATAAGGGTGTTTATCCTGATTTTGAAAATACATAAATTTTGAATACGGAAAGTTTTAAGAAAGATATAAGATATATGTTAGAAATGGTGCAGATAAATAATGTTCCATTTGAGAAAAGGATTAATTTTAAAAAAGATATTGAATAAAAATAAATAGGTTGATGGAAGGGATAATTATAAATAGGTATTTGTCCTTGATTGTTTATACAGTAGTTTTGCCTTAGCTGCACAATCTCCTTTGCACGATTTTTTGTGCAGGTAAATCAAAAATGCAGTTATCTTAAATGCATTTACCTGCCTTAATGTGCAGGTACGCAATTGTGGTTACCTGCACAAAAGTGCAGCTAAAGTACAGTGTTTAATTTAAAAGTAGAATAAAAAAATTATTTTATTAATACATAAATGTATATCTTATTAAAATTTTATTTCAACCCAGCTAGCATTTTCAATCGTCTAGGAGTCTACTGGGCATCTCACAAAGAGTGTTTTTGATTGTCGACAAGCTCATTTTTTAATTGTAGACAATTCCTCGCACGGGAGAAACTGTTACACTTGCTGATTCCTGTGAGAGATTCTTCCATAACGCAGTGAAAAACGCTTATATTAATCGTAAAGGGAATCGTTTATGATGTATGTAGAGATTATCTAACGAGTCTTTCAAAAAGTCGTATGAGACTCATGTAGGTATTATTTTACAACTCGTGAAATGCTTAGTATGCCTGAGCTACCTTAATAAGGGCATCAAGCGTTTTTTTTCATGCTAAAACTTCTAATTTTCATACAATTTCTATAAAACAAACCTTAAGGTCGCGAAATCAACACCATCCTGTCGGAAAATCCTTTTTTACAGATCCTTAGGCCGGTTTGTTTTAATAAAATAGTGCTGGCAATAGCATTTTTATACTTCAAAAACGGTCTTATTTAGGTAGCTCAGTAATTGTTATACGACTCTTACAGAGAGTCCCAAAAGGTTGATTCCAAGATTTAAAGACGAGCGTGTGAAAAAATAAATAAAAAAATAATAAATTAAGATAAGATTTAGATGTTTTTGTTTTTGTTACTCGCCCGATAATCATCAGAAGATTCTTTTAGGAGTTGTATATTAAACATAATCGTCTCACAAACAGCCTATTCTAGCTGGGAAGTACATAACAGATAATTTTATACATGTATGTATATTTATTTAATATAAAAGAAACATTAACAAAAATAATGATAATTCACAAAGAACATACAAATTTATGGAAAAAATTGGACAGTGATGCCAACTTTTTGAGAGCAAAAAGCACTTTAAAATTTAAAAAAAGCACTAAAAAGCACTATTTTGAACAAAAAAAAGCGTAAAAAAGCACTAAGCCATTTTTTAAATTTAATTTAACACAAAACTCGTTGCCGAATATTATATACCTCCAACATTTAAAAAAAGGCGATGGTGTTGATGGGGACCATTTTCTTTTAAGATTAAATAATAGATATATTTACATTTGTATATAAACATTTTTAAATTTATTATTACTAGTGTTCGCCTTATGGTCAAAATTCGACCATAACTTTTTTTTGTAAATATGAAGAAAACATAATTCATCTAAGTATATCGTCACCTTAAAGACGAAATAACCTATCTGCAGTTTTCAAAAGTTTACAGGAGAGGGAAAAAACGTAATAAAATTGGAACTATTAACGATATTGAAACGAAAATTACACATTTTGATTAAAATGAAACCAGTAATATATATCGGTTGGGAAAATTTTGCTTTTCTAATCACAGCTTATGTTATGACACTTGGATTTTTTGGAATTGTAAAAATCTGAAACCAAATAACCTATCTGCAGTACTAATTAGTATGAATAAATAAAAATTTCTTTATACACATGAATATTATAAACATTAAATAATTACAGTAGTAGTTTCTTTTACTGGTTTAAGCAAAAATAAGGACTTAATGTTTGTTTAAATTACACTATGCAACAAAATTAAACTTTTATCGTGATTTTTTATGACTTATTTTTCTCTTTTTTTGTGCGTAACGGTCCTCTAGGTACAAAAACTTTGTCATTTGTAATATTACGTGTTCAAAATTTTGCACACATATGCGTTATGATAAAGGGAATAAAAATCCATAAAAAACTAAATTTTGAAATTTTTGCAGATATGTTATTAGGCCTTTAAGATGAAAATATATGAATTTATTTGTTTCGAGCATTTATTTTTTCCTTCAAAGAGGATCGATTTGGCGAGGGACCAACCTCCGGTTCATATATTATCTTCTACGTGAGTTAATTTAATTTTGTAAGTTCCGTATAAAAAATACCAATTGAAAAACAAAAAAGTATCAAAAAGTCTCGATTATATATATTGTCATCCACTCAGGACGTTGCACGTTTATTTTTATTTTCTATGTCTAATATTAACGAAAATTAATCAAAGTACCAGATGTACAACGAAAAGTACCAAAAAGCTTTATAATTTTATCTTTATAGGTCGAATGTTAACGAATTTTCAAAAAGTTCCACATGAAAAACAAAAAATACCAGCATTTTTTATCTTATAGGTTATCACTCACTCAGGATCTACACGTATAATATTATGTTTCTAAGTTCTATATTACAGAAAATTTAACAATTATCAAATGAAGCACAGAAAAGTAAAAAAAAAAAAATTTAGTTTCCCATATTTCCCCTTTTTTCTCCCCATAGAGGTTCGGTTGACAAACAAAGGAAGAAAGCGTTCTTAACTGTTTTGCCTGGTTTGATTTTTATAGTCGAAATATTCGAAAACCGGTTTCTGAAAAATGTCGAATAATCGATCACCCTAATTTTGTATTATTTGATAATTGAAAATAAATTTTTATTTATTTATTTTGCATTTTTGTTAGTTACAATTTTGAACGCTTATAACTCTGAAATTATTGAACAGATTTTAATAAAATATACATTGTGCACTTCTACCTCTTAAATGGTGTATATTTTGTTCAAAACGGTTGACATACGGAGGAGAAAGTGTTCTTAACTGTTTTGCCTTAGCCGGTTTATATGTATGTATGTATGTATATACATTAGAGTGGGTCAATTTTTTTGCCCACCAAGCGTATAGCAAAATCGTAATCTACGCAAAATTCTAAGAACTTTTCCTAAAGAAACCATGGTTCTAAAATCAAAATCGAGCTTCCGGTTTTTGACTTGAAAATTTGGTGCTCACGAAATCTGAAAAAATAATACTTTTTTGGAAATATTTATTGAAATTGGTGAATAGTTGGCCTGTATCACTGAAAGAGGGCTTGTTTAAAAGGAAATTCTCTCAGCTTTCTATATCTGTGCTCATTTTTAGAAAAATCTGTACATCAATAATTGGTTAAGAGGTTTTTGTCAAAATAATCATAATCAAGCTAATAAGAAACCTAAAACTGTTACAATTTTGATACATAAAAGTTAAATAAAATAATTTAACTAAATTTTAATTCAAAGTTGATTAAAATAAAATAATTCTGCGGCATTTTGACAAAACATCTTAAGTGGAGATAAGAGAGCAAAAAAGATTTTAAAAAAACTCGGTGAAAAAAGCATTTTTGTTAAAAAAATAAAATAAACTGAAATTAAAGAAAAATTTTGTTCATAATACAAAATTTTAAAAACGTAAGCAAAAATGTTTTTTAATGAAAATTCGTACGATTAACACCATTTTTTTTAACTTTTTAATTTTGACTTAAGATGTTTTGTCAACATGCCATAGAATTGATTAATCAAAACTTAATTAAACGAAAATTTCTTTAAATAAAATTTAAGCAAAAACTGAAAATACAAAAATTAAAAAATTAATATTTTTATTATTATTCTATTTTTTTTATTAAAACGCAATTTTTTGGAAAATTCACAACTTAAAAAAACGAACCGATTAAAATAAAAATAAAAAATTTATAAAAAAATACTGGCCAAGCCGGGGGTATATAAATTTAGTTTCGGCCTATATCTGTAATTTACATACAATATATTTTTTTCTATCGATTCGTGGTATTCTGTTGCGCCTTTTAAAAGTAACTGACAAATATCATCTCGATTACATTCTATGGCACGTGGGAAACATTGGTAAGCAATTATACAAATCGCTCAGTTCCCTGAATATGTGCCGGTAACCCTAGATCAGTAAACGGTAGATGCTTGTAGTAAATGGCAGGTCAGACAAATTGCTATCGTCCATTTTCAATTTAAAAAATTGTATTAGCTATAAAAACAGAAATTTCTGATATACAATTGGACACTTTCAGAAGTTACAATTGGAAATTTTTTAAGCTAAATTGGAAATTTCTGAAATACAATTGGAAATGGAGTAGTAAGAAACATAGGCCCTAATTATATAATTCGCAACGTTACGCCAAAGAATTACATTGAAAGCAAAAACAAATTCATAAATATTTTGCAATTTTGTTGGTGCTAAAAATTCTCACGTTTATTCCATTTTAGAAATGTATGGTAAACAAAAATAATTTTTTTTAATAAAAATTTTCACTTTTTTGACGCGTTTTCAAGAATAGCCAGCAATATTTAAAAAATGTACAAAAACTCGTATTAAGCGCATTAGTTAATAAGTGCTGTGATGGTTTAAAGGTTATGTTGGGCCTTGTGACCCAGGATGTAATGGTTTAATTTCTGGTTTGGGCAGTATTTTTTCTTTTAAATACAATTTTATTGAAGTCGTACCCCATAAAAAAATGGAGCTTCGAACGAAGCAGGTATGTAAGGAAGACATGAATTTTATATGGCGAGTTCCCACTTTGAAGCAATACATTTATGAAACATAAAGCATATAAAAATTGTTAGATGTAACGATCAGCTTTACACACTGATACAGTTATTTTTTAGTATTCTCCCTTAAAAAACTTGCTTCGTAGTAAGGGAATGCCGTAGCACTTGAAATGTTATTTTTTTTTTTATAAAAGTTGTTGAGAGTTCTTTCACTTACTTTACTAATATAACATTGCGCTTATATTTTTAAATGTACCTACCATTAGTGCAAAATGAGAAAAATTTTTATTGGGTTTTTATTTTATTTTTTTCATTTAGTTTCTTTTTTTAAAAAGTAGTGAATTTAAAATAGAAAATTGGGTTAAAAAAAAAAAAATAAAATAAATTTTTTTTTTTATTTTACCAGCTTGGCTATGAACATTTTGACAAAAATCTCCTAACCAATTATTTATGTACAGAATTTTCTAAAAATGAGCACAGATATATAAAGCTGAGAAAATGTCATTTTAAACAAGCCCTCTTTCAACGATACAGGCCAACTATTCATCAATTGCAATAAATATTTCCAAAAAAGTATTATTTTTTTCAGATTTCCTGAGCACCAAACTTTCAAGTCAAAAACCGGAAGCTCGATTTTGATTTTCGAACCATGGTTTCTTTAGGAAAAGTTCTTAGAATTTTCCGTAGATTACGATTTTGCTATACGCTTTGTCACTTTTTTTGGGCCCGAACAAATTGACCCACTCTAATATACATACATAGATTACCTTCAATAAAAATTATATCAACCAAATCATTTGGATCATCATCAGCTGGGTTTGAATTGGTCGTAAAACAATAATAAAGTGCGAGCTAGATTTTCGTAGTTAGAAAAAATATGTCCTGTTGCAATTACTGAAAATTTGCAGTGACCGACCATTCCTTATAAAACTTAATGACATCCCAAATTTTAATAAACAAAATATGTTGTCAACGCAAAAAAGTAAACGTTTTGTAAAATTTCCAAATTGCTAGGAAGCCTAGCTCTAACCTCGTAAATAAAGTTTTTGGTAACACGAATGCAACTTTCTTTTATCAGTTTTTTTTATCATTTGAAACCTTAAAATCTTTACAGGCCTTCCCAAAATTGTACCCCAAATAGCAAATCTCATCTTAATCATCCTCAATATAATCGAAGTTTTAAAAAATGGTACAAAAAAAATAAATATGTAAAAGGCACTAAAAAGCACTGTGAGAAATTGTTAAAAGCACTATAAATACCCGCTTTTCAAAAACGGGTGTTTAACAAAATTTCGGGTATTGCATGAGCAAAAAAGCACCAAAAAATACCCGAAAGGCACCAAAATGGCAACGCTGAAATTGGATATTTATGTGAAAAAGTGGTCACCATATATTTTATGTGTGCAGCTAACTTTGATGTGTTGTATGAAAATACTTTAAAGCTGCCCAAAAATAAGAAATATGTGCCGGTATACGATTTTAAGTACTGTGTATGGGATCATAGGGTCGGGTTGACCGACTATACTTTCTGACTCGTTTTTTATTACAACTTTACCTAAACCTACCAGGTAGGATAAACTTGCCTTTTACTTATCGCCCACTTTATCATACCTTTAACAAAAGCTAAGTTGTTATAATTGCCCTTATTCGATCATTTAATACCTTTTTATATTAGCGTATATTTCCTACTATAAATTAATTTTTAACACGTCTATGCTCATATTCGTACACAAGACATATTGTTTCATCTCAAAACTCTTGTCTTATAAAAAAACAATTTCTTTCAGTTTATATATTTTCAAATCAGTCATCTCGCATACGTTGTTCCATTGACTTGTATCTCGGAACTATTAAATACTCGTACTTTTAAGAGCAACACTTAAAAGGCTAATGCCTTCAACCAGTGATTATTATACACAGTAGTTTTGAAAAACAACCGCATACATCTTCAACAACCATCATTATTTTGTATTTCTTTTAAGAGCTGATAATAGTGGAACGTCTTGATCGTTTATGTGATACTATCATACTCTATTGTAGATAGTTCTAAAGTGCGTTCGTAGTGTTTAATTATTATGTGTGTTTTTGTAACGATAAATTTATTTTAAATAGAAAATTGAAAACAAAGAAAAATCTTAATTAAAATGCTGGCTAAATGCTTGAAAATAGCATTCATCAGTTTGCTGCTGACAATTAGCATTGTAAGTGCATGCACTCGTGCTCCTACACATTTGCCACATGGCCGACGTACACGCGGTGACAATGGATACAAATTAATTGTCGCCGATGGCCCCAATGGCTATGTGCCAGGAAAAGCGTATAATAGTAAGTACCAAACATATGGGCAATAAATAAATCGTGACGTTTAAGAGGGGAAAAATTAAATAATTGAAACAATCTACTAACTGCAATTGAATTAAAATTAGACAATTTCTAAAACAGTGTTTTTTAATATATGAAATAGAAATCTTTATACAAATACATTTCATACATACATATATATGTATGTATGTATGTATGCATATACATTTTTTAAAGCGGCACGGCCACACTTACTGCTGATTTTTATAAAATTTTGATGCCGGTTTGATGTGTGTGTACGAAATTTCTTAAAACTTTATTTGTTTTGTTTAAAAAGTTATAGACAAATTGATTTATTAGAAATGTACATACATACAAATTCTTTATTCAACTTTTTCTTTTACATTACTTTGCATGAATTCCGACAAGAAAAATGTATTGACAAAAAATATTTATGTGAATTAAATGTGTAACGTATTTGATTTAAGGCAAAATAAACCACACAAATCGCTTGACAAACACACACATTGTTTCCGTTTCGTGTTCGCCAATAAACAACACAAGCATATTTCGTACAAACATTAATTTTGGTTTTGTTTTCAATTAATGCAGACGACGATTGGTCTAGAAAAACGGAGCAAGTAATACTTGTACTAAAACAAATAATTTGTTATTTTCGTGTTGAATAACAAATAATTACACATGTACACATTGAAAAATTTGGGCTAATAGTAACCAAAACGACAACCCTGCTCACGACTATACCTCGAAATCAATTGGAATTTTGTAGCTATTAGATTCGATTAATCGATATTTGGCATTTTTAACTTATTCGATTAAACGAATAAAATTTCAAAATTATACCAGAAATCAAGGCGAATTTATTACAGGTGGTCTTAAAAGCCCTGCTGATATTAGCTAAAATCACTGTTGGATGTCAAAATTTTGTTTATTCTCTTTTATTATCTTTGTTTCTGTTTTGTTTTATTTCTGTTTTTGACATTGTACAATGATTTTACAAAAACAAATTGTTTGTGGTTTTTGTACGAGTTGTACTTGTTGTAGTACCGAGATTACATGGGATGAATTCGCCTTGCCAGAAATTTTATAAATTACGAGATTTTTTTTAGATAATTTTAGAGTGAATATTTAATTTGTGTGAATATTTAATCCCTTAGATTTTAAAAGAGTCAATATAACTTTTAATTTTTTGAAAATTTTCACGGACATTCCAATCTCTGCAATGCTTCAGCAAATAATTTCCTCTAGAGAATCGATCGAAGAATCTTGTTTAAAATACATATTTATTCATTGGACCACTTGTAGCCCCCTTTGATTTTGTTTGTGAAGCATCTTCTTCAAGTACTACATATGTTATAGTCACTGTGTAAGTGGTAAATTCTCTGCAAATAATAGGACCAGTCCAAACACGCGTGTAAAGAGGTGGACTACTCTTTACTCTTTACAAGGGACCAGGACTAGTCCAAAAGTCCCCCAAACGTATGGAAAAAATCTGGTCTATTTAACATTACGATGTCCTAGGAGAGGACCATATAACCCACCTTTGGACCACTAAGGAGTAGTTTTGAAACTACTCCATGGTATACTCAAGAGGATTAGTTTTGAAGTCGTTTAAAAAAAGCATGTCGTTAAAAAACGAAGACATGTCGTCTCACTACAAACACTTTTTAACAATGACATGGTCCATGCTTGCATTACATCGGACCAGTCCATGGAGTAGTCCATTTTATCAAAATGGATCAGGTGGTCCAATTTTATTTGCAGGGTTAGTGAGGTTGTTGAAGAACATTTAACAAACATTTTTGAACACCTGATACATTTAGCATTATAAGGTTTATCCTTCGTACAATATTTTTGAACAAAACTCATTCTAAAGAGAGAAACGCATGAACTATTTTGCTAGCAAATATGGGCGTCTTCTAGAAATCGAAATGAAGTGGATTAAAAATTCAGCAAATTTTAAAAACGACCCTGTAATGAAATTTCATAAAAAAATTCCATTTTATCTACTTCATTCTTAAAGTATCTAATTTTTTTGCAAGAACAACACATAAAACCAAGGTTTAAACAACAGCAGTCAATACAACAACTGTCGAACAAAAATGTCCATACAACTTATTGATTTTTGAATTGGTTTTACAGCGACTGTTTACATTTAATGAATCAGAAGTAAAAGCAATAGTTTTTTTCCCCCCAAGACACATGAAGAAGTGGAAGAAATTGCAGTTTTTCTACATTGAATTTAAATTATCGTTCGATTTCAATTTCACTTAATTTCGATTTCTAAAAAATACCCGATAAATTAATAGAAATCTTTGAGTTAACACGCCTACCTTTGTCGTTTTTTCTTTTGTGAAATGAATTATTAAATTGTGTTGAAAAAATGTAACAAACATATAAGCTAAATAACACACTAAGCATGACTGATTTTTTTTTAATTCCAACGGACACATAAATTTGGTTTGTTTATTCGACATAAAACTTTACAAAAACTATACATTTAACAGGAATACAATATAATTTTATCATTCGTTTAATCGGTATAAATACTTCGATTAATCCTTTAATCGAAATTAGCAATTTTAAATTATTCAAACAATTAATTGCCTAAAATTATTCGATTAATCGAACAAGAATTATTCGACTATAAACTACACTATGCAAGTTGAAAAAAACAGACCAGCCGGGCACATGGCGATCTAACATAATTCAGGTACGCTGAATCCAGTGGTGCTCTCGATTTTTTTTAAGATCGGCTCTGGTTTTCGAGATATACAGTTATTTCGCAAATGGAGGAGGTTGCACAACATATTTTCGCGTTACTAAAAAAAAACCGAAATTCCGCAATAATAATTTCCGTTTAAGAAAAGTAAAAATTTATTTCTAATATGAACAGTCGTTTTGGAAACATCATCACCCTTATTGTGTTTGGCGTATTTAAAATACGCCTACGACTGTTTGGTAATCGATTAAAGAGAACGTGAACTTTTATTCTTTAATCTATTACTAAACTGGCGTAGGCGTATCTTAAATACGCCAAACACAATAAGGGTGAATTTTTATTTGAAAAAAAAAATTATTTTTTTTGCCAAAATTTCGAAATTTTTGTTTTTTTTTTTTTAAATTCATAAAAAATGCAGCTAGGCTTCTAATTTTTTGCACACATATAAAAAACGAAGCTGCAAACAAAACAAGCCGTAAATGACTAAAATCTGTTACCAACTTTTGATTTATTCACAAATGTCGAAAAATTTTAATAAATTTAAGAATTTCATAAAACGCAATATTTGTATGGGAGCCCCCCTAAAAAGTGGAGATAAGGGGCAAGTATGTCTCGAGAAATTGTTAAGGACAAAGAACTAATTGAAGTCGGTCTTATCTTACTAGGGGCAACTCCTGGGCATTTAAGGGACTTTTTTAAATATATTTTTAGTCTGCATTAAACATTTTGTATGGAAGTCCCCTTAAAGAATTTAGATAGAAATAAGTGATTGAGATGAAAAATAAAGTGGGGTTGGTCATACATTTGAACCATCTAGGGGCATCCTAGGCGACGCAGGGTCCAAATTTAAGAATTTTATTAAACCGCCATATTTGTATGGGAGCCCCCTTAAGCGGCGGAAATATATGGCAAATATGTTTTAAGAAAATGTTAGGAACAAAAAACTAATGGAGGTCGGTCATACAATTTATTCCCCTAGCGGCGATTACTTGGCAGTTATGGAGCTTTTTTTTCAATATATTTCTAATCTGTATTGACTTTGACTTTGTATGGGAGCTCCCTTAAGGAATGGAGATAGCGGGTAGGTATGTTAGAAATAAATGATAAAGATGAAAAATAAAGAGGGGTTGGTCATACATTTGACCCATTTAGGGGCATCCTAGGCACTGCAGCAGCCAAATTTAAGAATTTTATTAAACCGCCATATATGTATGTAATGTTGAAATTCTTAAATTTGGCTGCTGCAGTGCCTAGTGCAAAAAATTAGAAGCCTAGCTGCATTGTTTAACGACTGCTCATTAGGGAAAGAACTTTTTAACAATTTTTGAAAATATCAAAATGGCCCTATCCATACCATGTAATGCATAAAAAAAAACAATAAGAACTGCATCTTTAGATTTAAAAAAGGTTCCGCGTCAAATGCAATTAAGTTTGGGATCAGTAATAATGCATTACACCTACACCATAAACAGTTTATAAGTTGTTTATGGTAATCAACTAGTTTGTGAAACTTATTTATCCATACAAACCATAAACGGGTTTGTAACTAGCTTTTGAAATAAACTAGTTACAAACAACCGATTTTTGCTAATGCACCTCTGTTTTTTCAAAATTTTATATGAGGCCCTTGGTACATTTGGTTTTCAGATCATTGT
Organism: Pollenia angustigena; assembly: GCA_930367215.1. Lineage (NCBI taxonomy): Eukaryota > Metazoa > Arthropoda > Insecta > Diptera > Polleniidae > Pollenia > Pollenia angustigena. Next base: position 19,192,604 of record OV884060.1, read on the forward strand.
TACAATAAAAATGACTTCGAAGCCTGAAACAAATCATTATCGGGCTTTACTGATGCTCAGATATTCTTTCTAACCATTGGGTGAAAGATGAATCAAGAATTCCAAAAACACAACGCAGCAACATTTGTGCGAAACGCGCCATCAAAGTCGCACAAGATATATTCCCCCAATGCAAATCAACACGAACTCTTAATCTAAAGCTAATTTCACTTAACAAAGATAGTTTTTAGATTGTAATTTTGATTATAATCATATACATAATTACATTAGGAAATGTAAATACATAGTTAAATAATATAAAATAAAAAATTTTGAAAAAATTTAAAGTTGTAAATTGTTGACCTTTAGTTTTGTTGTTTGTTAATTTTGTTCGGCATTAGGTCATGAGTTAAAATGAATTTTTAAATAAAAAATATAAACATATTTTGTTTTAAAATTCTATTTTATTTTATTTTATTTCCCAATATTTCGGTCAACTTTGTTGACCATCTTCAGGGGTTATTTTAAAATAAATAAACGAAAATAAAAATGAAAACAAAAAATCACTTGTCTGAGCTGCTGTTCAGTTGCTGACTAAAGCTTTCAGCTGAACAGCAACCTCCTCCATTTTCGAAATAACGGTATATCTCGAAAACCAGAGCCAATCTAAAAAAACCGAGAGCACCACTGGAGCGTACCCGAATTATGTTAAATCGCCATGTGCCCGGCTTATCTCAAAAAAGTGTCAATTTCCTGCACAGTGCTATTAGAAAGTGTAAAATAAACTGACCCGAAAAAACTGCATCTTTGGCTGTCAAACTGCGTAAAATTTAGTAAAGCAATGTTCAGAACGCTTTTTTGACTATTTCAGCTGTATTTTACATCGAAAGTTCGAGAAATGTACAAAAATTTAACAAAAGGCAAAAAAAAGTTTACTAATCAATATCAAGTTTCGGTAAGCAAGATTTCTCGTAAACATTAAAAAAAAAAATATTGAAAGGCATGACATTGAACAAAACAGTGTGCAACAGATTAGCTAAGTTGCTATGACATGCTAAGACAGTATGTTTGAGTTATCATAAAGGCCCAACGGTTGGGTGTCACAAAGCCATAGGACATAAAGCCATATGGCGTCAAGTCCCATTCCATTGAGACATAAGGGCATATGCCATTAACGCCATAAATTTTTTCCGTAAAATGAGACATAAAGCCATATTTTTGATAATGATTGTATTTTCCCCTATTTCATGTAGAAAATGCTTTGTTGTTTCATGTCGCCCTGTTTTATGTCAAAAATGGCGGTATGAACTAAGTCCCCAATGAATTAACTCCCCTAACCCAAAATGAACTAAGCCCCTAAATTTGGGGACGTCGTTCATTTATGGAAAAAACCCGAAAAAGCTACGCTAACTAGAGCTTCTCTGCATAGCCGGCCTTCGGCCGGACGCAATGATTTTCTCCTCTATGGTATAAAAAAGACGCTAACTAAAGCTTCTCTGCATAGACGGCCTTCGGCCGGGCGCAAGGATTTTCTCCTCTATGGTATAACAAACACCGGCTTCGCTAACTAAAGCATCGGTGGGGTGTCACAAAGTTATAGGACATAAAGCAATATGGCGTCAAGTCCCATTCCATTGAGACATAAGGGCATATGCCATTAAGTCTCAATATAATGGGACTTAACGCCATAAATTTTTTCCGTAAAATGAGACATAAAGCCATATTTTTGATAATGATTGTATTTCACCCTATTTCATGTAGAAAATGCTTTGTTGTTTCATGTCGCCCTGTTTTATGTCAAAAATGGCGGTGTGAACTAAGTCCCCAATGAATTAACTCCCCAAAAGCAAAATGAACTAAGCCCCTAAATTTGGGGACGTCGTTCATACATGGAAAAAACCCGAAAAAGCTACGCTAACAAGTGCTTCTCTGCATAGCCGGCCTTCGGCCGGACGCAATGATTTTCTCCTCTATGGTATAAAAAACACCGGCTTCGCTAACTAAAGCTTCTCTGCGTAAACGGCCTTCGTTCGGAAACAAGACAGATTTTAGAAGCTTTACTTAGCGAAATCGGTTCTTGTTATACCATAAAGGAGAAAATTCTTGCGTCCGCCAAAAGGCCGGCTATACAGAGAAGCTTTAGTAAGCGAAGCCAGTGTTTGTTATACCATGGAGGAGAAAATCCTTGCGCCCGGCCAAAGGCCGGCTATACAGCGAAGCTTTAGTTAGAGAAGCAGGTCTTTGTTATACCATATAAGCATTTGTAACGCAACACATCAAATGGGACATAACACCATAATGGCTTTATGTCCCATTCCACTAAAATTGATATGAGATTTAAGGCCATATCAAAATTATGGATTTATGTCCGTTTGGATTCAGACATAAAGCCATTATGGCTTTATGTCCTATGGCTTTGTGACACCCCACCAGGCCCAACTATTATGTGCATAAGTAGGCTAAAGCAACTGTGCAAATACATGTTAATCATGTGTCAAACCATATTGAACTTAAGGAAACTTTTTGATACGGTTTATTATACTATCATTTGCTTAAGCAAAGTGCGAAACTGATCGTACATTCTATACGGAATTAAATGTTTTAAGATTTTGTTTTTGTTTTTTTAATTGAATTTGACACTAGCTTAAGCAAGCTCATGCATATTACAAGATCTGCCAGGTGTACAATGTAAATTTACTACTAAGAGTGAATTCCGCTAGTAATTTTAAAATGAAGTTGACATTAATTTATTTATGTATATATTAAACCTTTATTAAATTTAAATTTTTTTTAATAGTGACATAAAAATTTTGTTTTCCGCATAAAAAATAAAAAAAAAACATTTTCTTTAAAACTTAAAATAAAAATTATTTAACTAAGATTTAATTTGTATGACTTTTAATTCGTTTTGCATAAAAGGAACATACATAAAAAATTATACACTCTTTGTGTAAAAAATAATGTAAAAAACTTATATTAACACTCTTTGCATAAGAAATTAAATCAGTAATGAAGTTAATCAAATCACTTCTTTGAATATGGTTCTGCTTTTGGCTTTGTTGGACGGGGCGTACATTGTTTGGGCATTCGTTTGATAACAGCATTACAAATAGACATATGATTTTGTACATCAATGGCAGTGGCAAATACTAGCTCACATTTTGCACAATTGTATATAGTTTTTAAATGTTTCTTACTATGTTCATATAACAGTTCTGAGGTTGAAAACAGCTCTGCGCACACATGGCACTTATAGGATCGAGTATTTGTTTTTGTATTGGTAATTAAAGTTTGTTTTACAGAAAATCTCCGTGAATTAACAACAATATTACATGATGTTGTATGATTGTTTAATTGTTTTACTGATCGATATCCGACCGAACATTTTCGGCATGTATAGGGATACAAAGCTCCTGTATGAATAATACGATGAGTGAAGTATTTGTGTTCTGTATTGAAATAATCTTCACAATACTCACAATAGTAGAAACGTTTAATTGTTTTAGGTATGAAGTGAAAGATGAGTAAATATCGATTTACGGGATCGGATATTTTTTGTTTCTCTATAAGTTTGCTACTGAAATTGTGAGTGTACCAGATATTTATAAGATTTGCTAAGCGTTTAACTTCTTCAAGGTTCAAATTCAAATTGAATGATAAATTTGCCTCAGTTAAAAACTGATTGAAACTTATTTCTAATTCTTCTTTCAAAGTAGAACTTTCACTATTTTTCGTTGACCAAATTCTTTGCCAATTCTTATAGATGTTTGCAAATTTAGTGGCTTTCTCGTTCATTTCATCTCGTTCCTCCAATGATATCGTATCTTCAATTTCGGGCAGTTTTATAATTTTTAACTAAAACAAAATTTTCATTTTTTTATGAGTATTATTTAGACCTTTCGATATATTCCAAAAAAAATATTCTGTTACTTTGCAGTGCAACAACAGTGCAAACTTTGACAAAGTATGGCATTTCTAAAGTGATCTGTTTCGCAGCTGATATGCAAACAAGAGCAACAAATTTAATTTTCAATGTTCTAAATAATAATTGCTTGATTAAAATGCAGTTTTGTTAATGCATGCGTACTAGACTGGTCGCAATTTTTTTTTTTTTAAATTTAATTGTTTGCGCTGCTTAAAATATGAGGTTTGGTGTAAGAAATCATGATCTAATTTTTCAAGAAATTTTAATAAAAAAATTATTTTTTTTTTCCAGAAAAAAAATTATGTTTCTAAAACGACTGCGCATATAAGAAAAACGTTTTACCTTTCTTAAAGTAAATTTTATTGCGTGATTTCGGTTTTATTTAGATTTTCAATAAGCTAAAGCGTTTTTGAGTTGCGCGAACATATGCTAATCTATCTATACAATATATAATTTCTTAGTATGTCAGGATGTTTGCATGTATGTGCTATTCTTTCCGCAACTTTCTGAAGCCATCTGATGACATAGGAAGCTGAAATTTGGCACACTTGAAGTACTTTCTCTGCGGAAGATCGTAACGAAGCCATATTTTTGATTTTCGGCTTTTCAACTAGTATTACTATAAAGATCTGATAGAAAAGATGTTTTTTTTTTATAATATGGGGAACTTTGGGCCCCACCCGGCACGGCACCGTCGGATTGACCTGAAAAATTAGATCATGATTTCTTACACCAAACCTTATATTTTAAGCAGCGCAAACAATTAAATTTAAAAAAAAAAATCCCATACAAGATGCGACCAGTCTAATGCATACGTAAAGAAAGGGCAGGCTACATGTTGAGCTCGAGACCAGTTATTCAACTTTATTGCGATTGTCGTAAACTACTGTGTTGTTTCTTGTAGTAGATTAAAGAACACAGGTTGTGTGTTACTGTAATCTATTAAAAAAACGACAGTCGCATACGACAACCGCAATAAGGCTGATTAATTTTCAATATTGCATGCTTAATGTGATAAAATTGTGATGTCCTGTTTGACAACAGTAAGACGTTTGTTTTTATATTTAAACATGTTTAATATGCTTCACTTTTTATATGTTTGTTCAAACTTTTGTGTGGTTTATTTGGCTCTTTTAATTACTGGTCTCGAGCTCATTAGAATTTTTTTTAATTTTTGTAAAAGTAAAATTTTTAATTATTTTAAACTTTAGAATTGTTTTAAAACTTACACCAAATTTAGATAATAAATTAATATCTCTTAAATCATCAAAATCTTCAAACATTTTGGAACTAGTTTGAGCTTCATCTTTATCTGTTGAGTTTTCGTTAAGGTTTTCTTCCGTTGCGATTTTCTCATTATCCTGTTGAAAAATTAAATAAATCATTCTTCTACATATGTATAATTAAAATATATTGATAATGGAATACTTACCACTTGCTTTAATATATCACTTATTAAGCCCTCATCTTTAAAATTTTCCTCGATTTTTTCGTCTTTGCCATTTGATTCTACTGACGTTTTATCTGGTGTTCTGCTGGAATCATCTTCGGCCAAATTCTCATTAAGAATACTTTCCACATTAAAACGATTTTCTTTTAAATCGCGCTAAAATTAAAAAAAAAAACCATTTATATTACATTTTAAAAATTTCTTATAAATATTAAGGGTATTCATTTCAAAATTTTTTTGGTTGGAAAAATGGAAAAAAGTAAAATTACACCTTATTGACGTGAACGGTATTTTTTTTAGTTAAAGGTACAAAACTGTCAAAAACAAAAATCTGTCATATAATTCTTGGAAGTAATTTATATTTTTCAATGCCAAATAAAAGAGTTAAAATTGAATTAATTATTTAATTGTCACGTCATTTTTAAGTTCTTTTTTTATATTTTTTTGTAAAGAATTCATTTTTAATTTAGTTTTGAAAAACGACGTTTTAAAAAAGTAAAATTTGATTTAATAAAAATGGAGTTTAAAGAATCATAGTTGATTATCTTATGGTGTTTTCTTTTCTACAAAAAATGTGACATTTTATTTAAAAAGAATGCAATTTGGAGTCTGTTTCTTAAAAATGTTGCTCCCGAAACTCACCCTTTTTTGGAAGTATAATTGTTATGAAACATACACCAAATTGCATTTTTTTAATTAAAATGTCACACTTTTTTGTAGAAAAGAAAACACCATTAAAAAAAGAGATGTAAATTTTAGTGCTTTTTGTGAAAAATAACAACATTTTTAATATGGTGGCAACCTCACTCAATTGGACGTTTGTGAATTGCCAACTCTTTAAAAATTGTAAAATTGTAGTTTTCCAATCTGATTTTTTACACTGGGTTAAAGCTTGTTTAAATTGCAACTTTCGGTGGAAAAGTTTTTTCTTGTGTTTGTTGTAACAAAAATTACATTTTTCCACTTTTCCATTTTTCCAACAATTAAAAAAACTGAAATGAATAAATACCCTTATTATTTTTTAATAAATAGAATGTGGGAATTTTTTCTTTATGTATGTTCTACAAATCGAAATGAAGTGGAATTGAAATCGAACGAGATTTTTATTTAAATAATTGACAAAATTACTGTTGTTTTTCTTGTTTTTAAGAGCTGTTAATGACCCTTATCGTGGCTTGCGAATTTAAAATACGCTTGCGACTGTTGGGTAATAGATTAAAGAGAACGTGAACTTATATCCTTTTAACTATTACCAAACAGTCGCAGTCGATAACGATAAAGGTATGAAGTATATAAAAACGAATATTTTTTGAACTTTCTTTACTGGCTCGTTTTCATAGTTTAAATCCACTTCATTTCGCTTTACAGAACATACACGTATATTAACCATACTTCTAAAAAAAAAAAAACTTTATAAATTGAAATTTGAATCATAGAAACACATTCGAAAAAATGGTTAATATTTTTTTAAGTTTAATTTTGATCTAATCTAAAAACCGTATAGGATTTATTTATGATATCAATAGATTATTGCAAAATAATTCTATACTAAATTTATGAAAAAAATCTATACGAAATTTTTTATCACAGTAAAGACAATTTCTATAAGAAATTCTTTCATTATATAACTAAATATTCAATAAGCTGCAAATATTCTACGAAAAATAATAATTCAAATCTATACAATATTTTAAACTTTATACATACCTGCAAAAAGTCCACAACACTTTCTGAAAGATTCCATTGCGTTGATTCTAATTCCAAAGGTTTTTCTGCAAATTCATTCTGTTCTTTCAACGGAGATTTATGATGACGTTTAGCTGGTTTATCTTCGCTTAACAGTGGAGAGGAGGCAGGTCTCTTGAGTGATTTCTTAATAAATTTTTCATCGTCGTTAATTGAAGAATTGTTAGAACTCTGTAATGACTTTTTCGCAGCTTTCTGATCATCAGCCAAATTTTTTGGTGAAACAGATTTAGCAATAGGTGTTAAAGTAATATTGTTTACAACGGGCTTTTTAAAATTATTAATTGGATTTAATAAAGGCGTTGCAACTTCCCTAAGATTGGGCAATATTTTAACGTTTTCAATAAAAACCGCATGCTTTTTCTGGCGTGGTGCTTGGGACGAATTGGTGTGATTAACTTTAGTTACACAACCGCCACCTTCGCCTAGGTTTAAAGTTTTAAATATTTGCTTTTTAATGTTACGCATTCGTTGCAGTACTTCATTTTTGCGTGCTGAGCGATTGACAGAATAACTTTTGTAATCCAAATTGCTATTGCGTGGTGTTGTTTTGTTGCCTGTCATTTGGGTTTGTGGTTTTTTTACTAAGGAAGTTGGCACAATATCAATAGAGGCTTTACGCTGTCGGACTAAAGAGGAATTCGCTTCTGCTTTTAAATTATTTATAATTTGACTTTGGGCTTGTATGGAACTAAATTCTAGTTTGTTTGCGCTTGAGTTTACCTTTTCGTCATTTTGAAGAGGTTCTAAGCTGGATTCCGAAAAATTTTGTTTGCAGTAAGTTGGAGTTTTAACAGGGGTTTCTAAAATTGTGGAGTTATTGGCTTCCGGACTGGAACTATCTCTGTGTAATTTTGTTAAACTAATACCCCTCGGCAATTTAAAATGCTTTGCTATTTGCTTGGTATCATCATTTATATATTGTGATGATGATTGTCTAGAATTTTTGCACTCTTTTGTTACCTGGTTTGCAAATTTTTCTGGAGAAAGTCTTTGCAGTTTTATAGCCACTTTTTTCAATCTTTGTGGTGTTGTTAAGGGTGTTCTATCTATTAAAGTTTGTTTAGGAGATGGGTGCTTTTCGCTTGAGTTTTTAGTATTTGTTTTAGGTGTTTTAACTTTGGAAATTTTTAAATTTTTATTCTCCGGCGTTTTATTGCTAAGTTGAGGCTGTTCTTGAGTTTTGGGTGATTGTTTAGGTACTTTCGTTTTAATAAGTTCTGGTGTTTTTTTAGGCGAAACTTTTGGTGTCTGTTGAGTATTTGAAAACTCCTGTTTCTCCTGAGTTTTGGGACTTTGTTTAATTTTTTCTTCTTGTGGAGTTCTATATCCACGTTTAGGAGTCGTTTGAATTTTTAAAATATCATCCTTTTCCTGAGTTTTGGGACTTTGTTTTAAAATTATTTGTGTTTTTTTTACTGGTGTTTTATCTCCTCTACCAGGTTTCACAAAACTTGTAATAGGAGTTAATTTTTCTTGTTTAATATTTCGAATTTTTATAGAAGTGCTATTCTCTTCATTTTCTTTATTAGGAGTTTTTCTTTGCAGATAATTATTAGAAACTCGTCCATTAAATTTTTCTGGATTTGAAATTTTCATAGGACTTATTAAAGAATTATTCAAGGATGCGTGTTGTTGTTGTTGCAAAAATATATCGTGATTGCCTTTAAGAGGCATTTTGGAGTCTTTCATAATTCTAGCAGTGTTAAGTGTGTTAAACTCTTGGAGTACAATTGATTTTGAAGATTGTATGACATTTTTGTTTTGTGTTTCCAAAATTTTTGTTTTGGCTTTTGTATTAGTTTTCTGATATTTTGATTTTATTACATTTTTAGTAGAAATATTTTGGTTTTTGCTAATAGTGATCTTTTTTTTTGCTTCTAAGGACTGTGACTTATTTAATAATAACGAATCTTGTTCGAGTTTTTTGTCATTTGATTCATTGTCTAATAAACTAAGTATGTCTTGATTAAGTATTTCTTCATTCTTTTGTTCAAATTGCATATTTAATAGATCAATGTCTTCATCACCCAAAGCATCGGCTAAAGCTCTTGTAAGGTCATCATTTAAAGGCATATAACTTTCACCTTTAGTTTTGGTTTCATTCAGATCTATCATTTCATATTCATTTAAAGATTCTTCTAAATTTTTTAACTGTACATCAAAATCTGTACTACGATTTATCTTCAAATTTTTAATTACATTTTGAGTGTAGTTTGCTGTTGAAATACCACCAGAAGAGTCTTGATCGGAATTTAAGGAATCTTCCAATTTCGTTTGTTTAGAAGCGAAATTATCTTTTTGTTTGCCACTTTTAATTTTGCTTTGTTTCGCATTTTTTATTATTAAATCATCATTGTCGTCTTCTAAAGACTTTTTTATTTCTTCAAGACGAGATTCGAAATCTTGCGATGTAATATTATTTACTTTTTCCAAAAATGTTTTGCTATGCGAAAAATTTTTATAAATTTTAGAACAATTGTTTTCAAGAGTTTTAAATAAATCTTGATTTGTTTGTTTTTCATTCTGTGTTTTCGAATTTCCTTCTAAATTTTCCAATAAACTATCTACATCTTCTAAATCATCTAGACCCTGTAAAAGATGATTAATACCTTTGGATTGTTGTAAATTATATTTTGTCACATTAAAACTTTTTTCAATATATGTACTATTGACGGGTATATCTGTCATAGGAACATCATCATCCAACTCATTACTAAAATGCATTAAATGATTGGTAATGTTTGTCATTTCAGTGTAAGTACAGTCGATACTTTGCATTATACTTTCATTAGTATCATTGTCTTCCCAATCATTTTGAATTGCTCTTAGTAATGTATTTTCAAGATTATTGTCATCGTTCTCATCCTCGTCACATTTTGTACTATTTAAATTATCCATTAAATTAAAAGAAACATCACAATCTTCTAAAGCTTTTAAAATAGACATATTGGTCATATCTAAGCCAATATCTTCATCATCTTCAGCTTTTTTATGACTTCTATCATGCAGTTCATTTTTCTTGGGTACTATACCTTCTTCCAACCATTCCATATCTTCCTTACTCCAGCACTTGGAATCATCATCAGCCGGGTTAGATTCTTCACTTTCAATATCGGTTACACATGAGGCAGCGGTTTGATTAATTAATTCCTCGACCGCATAAACTTCTACTTCTTTGGCCTGTTTAACAAAATTTAGCTTGTCGTTGTGTCGTTGCTGCAAGTGCCTCATAAAAGCCTGTACTTGTTTAAACAACTGCTGGCAGAAATTGCAGGATATGGCAAGTTGGTTTCCTTTGGGCGCTACCATTATTTCTCCACATTTTTGGAATTCAGCTAAGTTAATACCTTTTAATTGGCTCATATTTTTAACAATATTATTTTTATATGGTACAATTTTCACTAGAACAGTCTAAATTAAATTCAGGTAAATTTTTTCGATCTGTGGAATTTCTTCTTTTAAAAGAATTAGCGCGCTCTTGCGTTTGTTGTTATCAAAGAATTACAAGCACAGACAGGGCTGCCAGATGAGTTTTTGAAAAAATCGTCAATTTCCTGAGAAAAAATAAAAAAATCCTCTTTCTTGTTTTGAAAAATCGTCAAAAATCGGAAAACTTAAAATTTATTTTTTTTAGCAATTGTTGTTCGATTTGTTTATTTCAACAAGAAAAAAAAATAATTAAATAAAAACATAATAGCTTCATACCCAGCTTGCATTTTCAATCGTGTAAGAGCTAATGAGAGTCTCATAAGTAGCGTTTTGATCGTCGACGAGCGTAGTTTTAATCGTAGAAGATTTCTCACACGGGATAAACTGTAATGCTGGGTACACACAGTGCTATCTACATGCAATCTGTTTCAATGCAACCTCAAAATATCAAATCATTTTGATGTTGATGCAATCTGGAATGAATGAAAAAGAATTTAATTCACTAGATTGCGTAAATGTGTTGCATAGTGTATACCCAGCATAACACGAGTGAGATTATTCCATAACACAGCAAAAGAAGCTTACTTTAATCGTAGAGGGAATCGTTTGAGATGTGGGTAAAGATTATCTGACGAGTCTTTAAAAAAACATATCAAGAATCACATGAGACTCATGTAGATATTACGTAACAATTCTTGAAATGCTCGCCGTATAATTGTTGAAAATGTTATTTATACAGAGAGTCGCAAAAGCTTCATTCGATGATGGTTTGACGAAAGATCAACAAGGTGTAACATTGTTGTTTTTGTACTCTGGAAACAATAATTTAAAGATTTTCTTATGACTTCCATGTTAAGCAAGCCATGATTAAAAAACAAACGTGTCAGAAAATATATAAAATAAGTAATAATTAAAAATTTTAAATGTTTTTGAATATTATTTTTGTCAAGCTAATAGGGCCTAAATTTCTTCAATGTAAATAAAATTCAATTTTTAATTACAATATTTTGTTCCCGACGTTTCGTCGATTGTTTGTCGACTTTTTCAAGGGATTGTCTATATAAAAATTATAAAAACAATAAAATAAATACAATAATGTACCACATAAACATTAAAGACTTACAAAATGAAAATTTATTCACATTAAAAAGTTTTAGTTGTACTCAGGATCATACAAATATAAAAATTAATTTTAATATTTAAAAAATACATATTACTTTAAACTTTAAATATATCACAGCTTAAGTTTTTGTTATTGTTTCTCGTCGTCATTAGAAAATCATTTTAGGAGTTGAATAATCAACCAATCGTCTAACAAACATCATATGTTAGCTGGATATGTACTTTTTTAATTTACATGCGTATACCGCATCAAAATCAAAACATTTAAGTTCGTTTTTTTATAAGTTTATCATTCCATTTGTAACTTTAACAATATGCCTAATAGTTTGCAAAATATCTGTCAAAATTTAATGTCAAATTGAAATTTTCCTAAAAAATTTGGAATTTTTGGGAAAAAAAACTTGAAAAATTAAGCGTCTTTCCGTACTAAAATCTAAACATATAAAAACATTTAAAGTTTTTTTTTTTGAGACTGAATAAAATCGTCACTTTTTGAAAAAAAAAAAAATCAGCAAATCGGCCGTTAGCATAAGCTTCTTATGCTGGGTACACACTATGCAACACATTTACGCAATCTAGTGAATTAAATTCATTTTCATTCATTCTAGCATTTCAATGTTGTCATTTTTCTGACTCATTTTGTTGAGAGCAGTATGAATAATGAAATCGGGATATGGCAACAATTGTAACTTATGAGAATTGGAAAAAAGTATTATTGAATATAAAAATTTTCCAGATTTATGAGACATAAAATGTGATAGGTTTAAAAACAAAAAAGTAATTATTTTTTTTTTTGTTTGTTTTGTAGTAATATATTCGAAAAACACGCAATACTAGCCTTAGCTTGAAATATTTCAATTAGCTTTTTCAACTTTTTTTAATAGTGCATTTAGTTTTTATTAGATTTTTCTTTAATTTTCTTTAATTTCGTGCGATTAATTATATATTAAAATAAAAAATATAAGAATAAATTCATATGCAGTAAGTAGAGATGAGCGATATTTCTGTACCTGTGATTTAATCACTGTTACTGGAAAATCGCGAATCACAATTTTGACCATATTTGTCAAGTATCAGTTACTGGCTACGTTGTTCTTATTGTATTTTGTTACATGCGATTAATTATATATTAAAATAAAAAATATCAGAATAAATTCATATGCAGTAAGTAGAGATGAGCGATATTTCTGTAGCTGTGATTTAATCACTGTTACTGGAAAATCGCGAATCACAATTTTGACCATATTTGTCAAGTATCAGTTACTGGCTACGATGTTCTTATTGTATTTTGTTATGCTGGGTACACACTATGCAACGCGTTTACGCAATCTAGTGAATTAAATTCATTTTCATTCATTCTAGATTGCATCAACATCAAAACGCTTTGATATTTTGAGGTTGCATTGAAACAGATTGCATGTAGGTTGCATTGTGTGTACCCAGCATTACATACACAAATTTAATATATTTCACTGTTTGTGTGGGTAATAGCGTATTTTGCAAGTACTCACGAATAATGTTGCTGTTCCTTTAGTTATCTCTTCTTCCGTATTAGTATTTCTTTTTAAAACCCAAAGTTTATTTCTTCAGATGACCATTTCTCCTTTGCCAAACTCCTTCTCTCTTTGTCAAACTCCATATAAAAACAGTAACAAAATTTGGTATATTTGGAGTTTACAAAGTACTTACAAAAGCTCTTTTGTAAAAGCTCGCACATTGTGCATATGACTTTAACGCAATCGCTTTAAAAGAACTGAAAACCGACAAACCGTGACTATAACCACAGTTTTAAGGAACTGTGATTTTTAGATCACGTTCACTAATCACGATGTTCCTTACCCTGGGTCTCCACGTAGCAATTTTTATTGCTAAGTACGAGCAATAACGTCGGCGGAACAATGACAGAACAATGGAGCAATAATTGCTAATTATATTGCTGGAGAACACTTGAAATTGCTTTGCCATAAATTTGCAATTTTCACCTCGAGTAGTTGTATAAAGTTTTGTAGCTCTATTTATGAAAAATGTTTTATGTTGTGTTTTGAAGTGGTTGTTAATTTTTTTTTTTTTAATTAATAAATTATATTAATAAAATAATTAATTGTAATTGTCGTAGCTGTGTTTTGTATTACTTTTTTGTTTATTTGCGTTTGCTTTTGTTGATATTGACGTTTATTTAAAAATATAATATATAAAAACTTTTTCTGTATTTTGTTGAAGAATTTTTTCTTGGCAGCTTTTTCTTGATTGTTTTTTTTTTTTAATAAATAATAGAGGTCTGCAACGAGTAACTTTTTTCTTCACATGTGAAACTCGCTGTCGAATATAGTATTTATTTGTTCTCTTGCTTTACGCGCAAAAAGTGAAGAGAAGTGATTGTTGTTTTTATAAATACTAACATGCAGCAGCCGAAGTTGAAATATGTTCCGAAAAAAGGAACATATAAAAATGGGTACAACGAAAAAGAAGTACCTATAAAGGGTGCGTTCGTAAATGCATCACTGCGCTGCATCAGAAAATCAAACTTTTTATAAAGCCGATAAAAAATAATTATAATTTTTTTTTATTGTATGTCTATTATTTTTGTGGAGTATTTCACAATTTTTTGGACCACATTTACTTCACTGATAAATATATAACGATTTGAAATCACTGATGCAGCGCAGTGATGCATTTACGAACGTAGCCAAAATTATGGTCACTTCATGTGGTACTTGTAGTAAAGCTGAAATTTGTGTAATTACCAAAAAATTAGACAAAAATTAATTTCTTTAGACTAGATAATTAGAAATTTTTTTTGTTTAATTTTGCCTAAATATTTTTTCATATACAAGTAAATATTATTGCAAATAAATTTCACTTTTAAATATTTATAAATAAATAAAAATCTAAATGATCTAAATAAATAAATTTATGTAGGTATAAACATACCTCATTTATTTCCATTTTTTTTTTATTAAACTTAACAGTTAAAAAAAACAATATTTTTTGTTTTTAATGTTTGCAAAACTTCACGTGGTACTGATGGTACCTAGTGAAGTTTGGCTGTCGCATGATACTCAACCGTTCGTTTTATGAATGGTCAAGTGAGAGAGAAAAACGAACAAGTGGTTAGCAAGCACAAACAAAGTCGAGTAACAACCAATAGTTACTCGCTAATTTTGTTGTTCTCAAAAACATGTACCATGTTTTTTATTATAGTTCGAGTAAGTGTTCATGCTTTGCTTGATCATATGTACTTTTTAAGTACAAATCCATTTGTGCAGGCGTCTAATAAATAAACACACTTATAAATAAACAACCGTACAGAGAAATGAAATGTCAGATAAATTACAACTGATTTGACAGCAGATTGCTATGCAATAATTGCTCAAGCAATAAGAAGAGCAATCATTGCGCAATGGATTGCCACTCATGGCAATTTGCGGTCTATACGTCGCAAATTTAATGGAGCAATCAAATTTGACGTTTGCCGCAATTAATATTGCTACGTGGAGACCCGGGGCTAAAAATCACGGGATCGCTCATCTCTAGTGGCAGCCATATAAACTAGTTAAAAAATAATAGTCTGGCAGCGCAGAAATAATCGCTGTTGCAGACAGTGCTGTTAAATTTTTTTGAGTTCAATCCCCAAATGGGATGTCAGGAATCGCCAAAGTCCATTTTGTTTAGTTTTCGTAATTTTTTTTTTAATTAAATTTGCATACAAAAAAAAGCTAGTGTAATATTTGTCCCAATTCACACGTTGCAAGTCTTATTGATGAGCTTGCTACTTTATAACGAGAGTGACGAGAGGAAAAGAAACGTTTCTCTCTCACTCTCTCTCTCATCTATAAGGTAGCAAGCTGATCCATAAGACTTGCAACGTGTGAACTGGCAATTACAGTAAAAAATCGCCAAATCGCCTGTTGTTTTTTTTTTTAATAACATGGAGATCATATATTCAGTTAAAAAAACTAAAATTAAGTGCACAAGTCCATAAAATCGTACACTTAAGCCTCATCGATTTCATTACTGGTGTTTTGACCTGCATACATACTAAATATTAGAATTAAATAGTGACTGAATCAAGGTATATTTATAGCAGGTAGTCTCGGAAAGCCAGCTGGTTATTTTTTATTTGCTTGTTTTGCGATACAAACTGTCAAATGTTGTATAGAAAACAAGTAAACAAGTTTTTTGTCTCTTTTCAACCCCTTTGCTGTTTGACAGTTCGTATCGCAAAACAACAATAAAAAGGCCTGTTGTTTGTTTTATTGTACAATTGTTGTTATCTCGCGGCTACCTGCTATAAATATACCTTGGACTGAATATAAAATTCACTTTAAATGATAACAAAACAAAAATCATATAAAAAAAGTTGCCAGATTTTTTTAAAATTAGTAATGATAGCAAAAAATACAGCGTTATAAAAATCGCGGAAAATCTCACCGCCAAACACGTTTCAAAATCGCCACGTTTGGCGAGAAATCGCAAAATGTGACAGCACTGGTTGCAGATTTGATGCTGGGTACACACTATGCAGCGCATTTACGCAATCTAGCGAATAATGCTGGGTACACACTATGCAACACGTTTACGCAATCCAGTGAATTAAATTCATTTTCATTCATTTCAGATTGCATACACATCAAAACGCTTTGATATTTTGAGGTTGCATTGAAACAGTTTCCATGTAGGTTGCACTGTGTGTACCCAGCATAAAATTCATTTTCATTAATTTCATGCTGGGTACACACAGTGCAACCTACATGCAATCTGTTTCAATGCAACCTCAAAATATCAAAGCGTTTTGATGTTGATGCAATCTGGAATGAATGAAAATGAATTTAATTCACTAGATTGCGTAAACGCGTTGCATAGTGTGTACCCAGCATCAGATTGCATTAATGCTGGGTACACACTATGCAACACGTTTACGCAATCCAGTGAATTAAATTCATTTTCATTCATTTCAGATTGCATACACATCAAAACGCTTTGATATTTTGAGGTTGCATTGAAACAGTTTCCATGTAGGTTGCACTGTGTGTACCCAGCATAAGATCAAAACGCTTTGAGATTTTGAGTTTGCATTGAAACAGATTGCACTGTGTGTACCCAGCATGATGTACATACCTACCAGTGTTGCCAAGGGTACAATAAAAAAGTAATGCTTTTCTTTCAAAAAAGTTAGGTTTTTTAAAGTAATTTTAAAATATTTATTTATTCATTGCTTCTATAAATTGTTAATTTATGTGATTAATATAAAATAAAGACTTGTATTCCATATTTCAGAGATAATAACAAGACAACAAATTCATTTATTAAATAAAAACACAACTTAGAATTAAAAAAGGAAACGTGTGATAACGTTACTGTAAAAATAAGATAAATACACGTTAAATTTGCTCGGTCTCCATAAAAAAAAGGTTGAGAAAAGAATTTCAGAATTTTTTTTTGCATATTGCATATGGTTATTCATGGCTTGTTAATGGCTTTATTTTTGCCCTTGGTGACTTTTTAATCCGACATCAAATTCTGGGCGCCACTTATGCCATCTCGGATCATGTGACAGGAAAACAAAAACTTTGTACTTAACTCACTTTTATACCACGACCCACAATTATGCCCTCTTTTCTTTACTTAGTCCCAATTTACAACGTTGAAATTTAAAGTCAGACATTTTTCTTATTCTCTGTTGAACTTGCCTAAACCTTTCACCAGCGTTACCGTTGTGATACTAAAGTATCAATTTGACCCTTTTTCGACGGTGTTGATACCTTTTATGACCCTTTTTTTTAATTATACTTTTGTATCATTATCACATTTTGTTTTTTGTCAATACTGCGGAACAGAAGTGCTAAACAAATGTTTTCGAAATAAGCATTGCTTGATATGGAACAGACTCAAAGTATAAACTTACAATTCCATGCTTTCTTCTCCTTGATTTTTGATAGTAAAGTACAATTTCTCAAAAACAAACATAACTCATATACATATTTGTTATTTTTTACGGTGGCTTCTTTTCAAAACAAAAATTTGACATTTTATTAAAAAAATGTAATTTGGTGTTGAACTTTTCGCCCCCTTTTGAATCGACAGTGTTGAGAGTGCCCTAACAGGAATGAAAACAAGAGGTAAAAATTGTTAAATTAGCGGAAATTCCCAAATATTTGGTAACAGCGGTATGATAGCAAAGTCTAATATTTATTAAAAATCGTAAAATCTTTAAAAAATTTGACACTTACAGGAAAAAATCGCTTTAATCGAGAAAATGGTTACAATTCGCGAACGATTGCAAAATTTAAAACATACACTAAAATTTATTTGATATCGCTAAATCGGAAAATTACATAAAAAGTATTAAAAAATTAG
Source organism: Pollenia angustigena (assembly GCA_930367215.1). Lineage (NCBI taxonomy): Eukaryota > Metazoa > Arthropoda > Insecta > Diptera > Polleniidae > Pollenia > Pollenia angustigena. The sequence goes on from OV884060.1 coordinate 19,210,615, forward strand.
GTATAATGATAAAGAATAAACTTTTTGTCAGGTGTTTAAAACAGGACAGAGCATTCCATAAAAAAATTAAGTTTTTTGAGCTCTTCGTACCTGAAATATTATTTTTTTGTTTGCTTAGAAAAAAACTTGGTCTTATTATGTTCATTTAAATAGGAAATACTGCTTATAAAAAACTTGACCCTTTTTTTTATTGAAATACCCTTTTTTGACCCCTTTTTCTGGAAAATCCCCTTTTTGTGACCCTTTTAGAAAATTTGCAATGGTAGCCCTGCCTTTCACAATCGCGAAATTAACAGATATAGCCTTTTCACACTTGTCAACATTTAACATTTAACATCAATTTGCGAAGATGTTGGAATTTTCCCATAAGAAATACATAGGGCTAAAAATCTAAATTTTTCAACATCTTTACAGAATGTTACTATCTCATAACTCCCTTCCCTAAGTCTCTTAGAAAATCAACTATATCAATATCGATTTAGATTTTTACGCTCTATCGATTGGTACTAGCTAGATAGGTGCACGCGGAATCGTTTTCGAGTTATAAGTGAAAAACTAAATTCATACATGTACATATATAAAAAATTTAAAAAGTTTGCTGCACCATAACTCCCTTCCCCAAGTCTCTTAGAAAATCAACTATATCAATATCGATTTAGATTTTTACGTTCTATCGATTGGTACTAGCTAGATATGTGCACGCGGAATCGTTTCCGAGTTATTAGCGTAATACTTAATTCATACATGTACATATATGAAAAATTTAAAAAGTTTGCTGCACCATAACTCCTTCCCCCAAGTCTCTTAGAAAATAAACTATATCAATATCGATTCAGATTTTTACGCTCTATCGATTGGTACTAGCTAGATATGTGCACGCGGAATCGTTTCCGAGTTATTAGCGTAAAACTAAATTTGTACATGCACATATTTTGTAAATTTAAAGTTTGCTACGCTATAATTCTTTATCGCAAGAGTGTCATCTAATAACCTATATTGATATCGATTCAGATTTGTATGATCTATCGATTGGTACTACCTTCATAGGCGTGCGCTTATTTGTTTTTATTTTATAAGAGCAAAACTGTATGCATGTATATTATTTTACATGCAATACAAAGCTCACGTGTGAGTAAATACTACTTTTTTATCAACTGTGAAAAAGTTTGCCAAAGAAACCAAAAGTTAGTTTTCTTCTCACACGTATTTATTACAGGTGGTCTTAAAAGCCCTGCTGATATTAGCTAAAATCACTGTTGGATGTCAAAATTTTGTTTATTCTCTTTTATTATCTTTGTTTCTGTTTTTGACATTGTACAATGATTTTACAAAAACAAAGTGCTTGTGGTTTTTGTACTTGTTGTAGTACCTAAATCACCTGTGATGAATTCGCCTTGTCCAGTACAGATCAAGGTATATTTATAGCAGGTAGTCTCGGAAAGCCAGCTGGTTTTTTTTTATTTGCTTGTTTTGTGATACAAACTGTCATATGTTGTATAGGAAACAAGTTAACAAGTTTTTTGTCTTTATCTATTGTCTTTTTTGTCTCTTATCAACCCCTTTGCTGTTTGACAAAGGGGTTCTTTTTTTATAGCTCTGTTTCTTTACTTTTTGGGTAAAGTTCGTGAAAATGAGAGCAAGCATAAATTTCTCTCATAAAGATACAAAATTACACAAAAGTACGGGAACAGAAAAAACCAAATTTTAAGCACAAAATAAAAAGTCATTGTTTTGATAGTTTTTACAAAACAATAAAAGTTTATGCCACTTTTGAAAAATTGTATATTGTCTGCAGAAATAAACTAATTTTACCAAAAATTAAACCAAACAAACACTTTTACAATAACTAACATTATGTTTTCCTAAAATTTCAACATAAAACTTTATATTTTAGTACATTATTTTACTCCACAACACTTTTTCCAAAATTTGGTTCATGATTTTTTTCCTTTGCATTTTATTGTTTTGTTTATGTTTTACAGCTGTTTGACAATTTACACAATTTGCACGAAGAAAAAGTCTGGGCTGTTTCGTGCAAGAAGAAGAAGAATTTTATTCTCTCAAATCCGCTCTCATTTACACAAATTAAAATTACGGGAACGCTTTTCGTGCAAATTGGGATCCCGAGGGATCCCAAAGTAGAGTAAAGAAACAGAGCTTATGTAAACCGTCTTTTAAAGTCCGTAACGAATATTGTTGTTTATGGCATGAATGTTACATAATTTTTGCTTCTGCAAGAATTCCTCAAAATTCATTTTTAAATATGTAGTCTAGAGGCTATTATTATGTCTAAGATGTGAAGGACGGGTGGACGCTTAAGGATTAACCGCAATCTGCATAAGCTGCCTAAAGCAACTGTATGCCAAACCATATTGAATTTAAAAGGCTTTTCATTAATTTTTTTGAAACTGTTATTTGCTTATTCCTACGAAAGTTTGTCGTTAAGAAGAAAATTTGAACTTAAAAATACTTAAAACTTACTACTTAACGGCAAATTTTTGTCGTTAAAAAGTTACAGAAGTACCCCACAAACGCTTTTTAAATTTTTTGTTTTAATGGGTATTTGAAAGGATTTTTTTAATTTTTGGACAATAGCTTAGCTATCTTATGCATATTATGGTTGGGCCATTAGACTTAGAATTTTAACAGAATATTTATACACATCTACATATCGTCGGATTGATATGCAAACTTGCTAAATTTACTTTTTAAGTAAATTGAGATTTTGATGCCGTGTGGTAGAGAAAGATACGCTACGTCGATCAGCTTTTAGTTTTTCTTAAAGCCTTAAAGTGTGTAAAACAAACTATATTTTTGGTTTTCCTCTCAAGCTGCAAATATGCAATATAAAAAGTTTTGTGTCTCTACTGCAAAATGTGCTTAAAGTGAGTTAGCAGGTTTGCATATTAAGCCGATGATATGTATTGTATGTATACTGCTGAATGTATACATAAATGTATAGGTACTTTATGGATACTTCTTTTCAGTTCTTCTACTTGGCTCTCGAACACATTCCAAAGTGCAACATTTTTCACACTTTACCATCACTGCCGAAGCTCATATTGGTGGCAGACGTCCGATACCGGCTAATCCTAAACGTGTTGGACGTTTCCAATTGTTTAGTGATTCTCTTACTAAATTCAGTGATCGTTGTGTTAATACCGTGTCTGAGGCCGATGATTTGCCAAAAACTGAAATCCAAGTAATGTGGGTAGCACCTGAAGCTGGTTCTGGATGTGTTTCTCTCTCTGCTATGGTATATGAAGGACCACGTTCATGGTTTTCCGATGATGGTCAATTGACACAAGTTATATGCGAGAAAAAACCCGACTCCACGACTGTACAAAAGGAATGTTGTGCCTGCGATGAAGCTAAATACAGTGTAAGTTAAGAAATGTTTCTAGCTAAAATAAGAAATCAAAATTCTTATACATAAATAAATATTTTGTTCAAACAGTTTGTCTTCGAGGGTATTTGGTCAAACGAAACTCATCCTAAAGATTTTCCCTTTACCGTTTGGCTAACACATTTTTCTGATATTGTGGGTGCCTCTCATGATTCTAATTTCTCCTTCTGGGGTGAAAATCATATTGCTACTGATGGTTTTAAGCTGTTGGCAGAGTTTGGTTCCCCTAGCGGTCTGGAGACAGAACTTAGAACTAAAGGTCCTAAATTGCGCACCTTAATTAAGGCTGCTGGTTTATGGTATCCAAGTGTTAATTCTAATACTTCTTCAACTTTTCGTGTGGATCGTAAACATCACAAAGTTTCGCTGGTTTCTATGTTTGGTCCCTCTCCCGATTGGGTGGTGGGTATAAGCGGCGAAGATTTGTGTACTGCCGATTGTTCTTGGAAGGAATCTTTGGACTTTGATTTGTATCCTTGGGATGCTGGTACTGATAGCGGCATTACTTATATGTCTCCCAATTTAGAAACCCAACCTAGAGAACGCATGTATCGCATAACCACTATGTACCCTGAAGATCCTCGTTCCCCTTTCTACAATCCCAAATCAAGAGAAATGACTCCTTTGGCTAAGTTATATATAAGAAGAGAAAAGATTATATCAAGAAATTGTGACGATGACTTTTTGCAAGCCTTGCAAGTTGAAGTCTCCGATAATACTGAAGATCAAGACACCAGAAGTAAGTGTAAAATTTGTGATCTATTCATGTGTAATATAAATTTAATATTATTTAAGTGGAGTGTCGTGTAACCGACTATAGCGATTGGGCACCTTGTTCAGTTACTTGTGGTAAGGGAATACGAATGCGTTCCCGTCAATATTTGAATTCCGAAAAGGCTGAAAAAGCTAAGTGTTCTAGACAGTTAATATCCAAGGAAATGTGTGTCGCTGATATACCGGAATGTGGGTAAGTATTTATTTTTGCCAAACTATATCCACCATAAAATCTACCCTAGATTAACAAAATTTATATTAGATTTTGTAATACCGAAATAATAGTTAGATAATTTACACATGTACATATTTGTTAAATAAGATCACGAGGAGATTAAAATGCTGTATTCCATGCCTTAGAAAAAGTTTTTTTGGGGTTTTGTAGTTATATCTGGGAATAACTAAATTTTACACTAATTTTTTATTCATACCAGATTTGTGTGCTGCTGGGAATTGCCAAATCGGCTTAATAATTTAAAATCAATTAAATAATTCAGATCGTGTAGTAAAAAGGGATTTGAGCTTAGTCGACTTTAGCATCCTAACTTGTTTTTTCTTACTATTTCTAGTACTCAACAAGATGACGATGATGAGGGTGAAAATTTGGCTAAATCAATTTCCTTGGTCAATGAAAATGGCGACGGTGCTGGCGTTTGCCAAACAACTGCCTGGAGTCCCTGGTCTGACTGTTCTGCTTCTTGTGGTATTGGAATAACAATGCGTACTCGTACTTTCTTAAACCACGTGGGTCGTAAACGTTGTCCCCATATTTCGGTTGTGGAAAAACAAAAATGCATGAAACCCGAGTGCACATTTGAGGAAATTGAATTGCCTGATCCCATGTGTCCCACCACTCAATGGAGTGACTGGAGCCCTTGTACAGCTACCTGTGGTAAAGGTGTCACCATTCGCCGTCGCATTTTATTATTGGAAGATGAATCCCTTAAAGAAAATTGTACTAAACGTATGGAATTGGATCAACAAAAGGAGTGCACTGTATCCCAAGATTGTACCATTAGTTTTGATATGGCTAAAGGTAATTTATTTCACAGGTACCATGATAAAAATCTTACAACTTTTTTTTGTTAGAAATTTGCGTCGAAAGTTATGATACTGGTCCATGTCGTGGAAACTACATGCGTTATGCCTACAACAAAGATACTGGCCGCTGTGAAACCTTTACTTACGGTGGTTGTCGTGGTAATCGTAACAATTTTCTTACCGAAAGCGATTGTATAAACAGTTGCAGCATATTGGGTGCTGCCAATGGATCAACTCAAATAACTACATCTCGTCCTATTACTACTTTATCTTTAGCATCAGCACATCGCGCGAAATCTGATCAAGATGATGGCGTTCCTGAAGCTTGTGTTATGACGGAATGGTCTAATTGGTCCGAATGTAGTGTACGTTGTGGTCTGGGATATTCTGAACGTTATCGTTACGTAATTAGCGAACCTAAGAACGGCGGTCAACCTTGCCCTAAACGTACCGTTAAGAGACGCCGTTGCACCATGACCGATTGCTGAAGTGCAAAGAGAAGTTAAATGCACCATCTTAATTACTACTATTAAGTTTAAAACAATTATTTTAAATGTTTATTCAAACATGTTGTAATATAAATTCAATAAAGAACAAAAACATGCATACATATGTACGTATTTACATATGTATATCAAGTAAATAAAGTAAAAATTAAAATAATCCTAAAAATGTATATCGTTACCTAAAACGCAAAAGGCCATTTTTAACATGTTGAAAATTTTACAGGAGAAACAATAAACTATTTATAATGATAAATTGATAAATGGCCTTAAACTGCTTATAATTTATTTTTCTTGTAAATCCTATCAGTTATTTTGACAGTTAACAATGTTGCATATTATGTAAACTGTTACTGCTTGTTTGTATAACACAAGCGCAAGACTCGTTCGTTTAACTTACTGGCTGTTTTTAGAACGCGGGCGAAAAAGTGACCCGTTTAAGTTACATTTAAAACAAAAACAAATTTAGTTAGAACTTTTTGTGCTATAGGTAACGATATGTAAGTATGTTAACAACATGTTGTGTAACAATTTTTTTTTTAAATAAGATTCCGACACTGAAAAGAAAAATCAATCCATTCGTACTTAAATCCAGCCGAAGCATTGTCAATTTTTCGAAAACGGGATTGACTTAAGTAAAAGTGAGATAAAAAATAATCTCAAACTGTGCTTGATTCAAGAATTTCTAAGTTGGTTTTAGTCCCAAATTCGTGCTTAAAATAATCCGAAAGTGATATTTTGATTGTAGCCTAAACCAGGGTTTTCAGATGTGGCCAAACGTGGCTATGTTAAGGACAGAGTCTATACGGAGCCAATAGAATCGAATGCAGCCTTAAAACTCAAAATCCGTCATGTGATTGACGAAATAGACCCGCCCCGCCATTTTGTGATTAAAAACTTTGATGACGTTTGCCAGATATAATTTTTCATTCATGGTTGCCTTCGTAATACAATAAAAACTTGAATCAACTTCATCTAAATTTATTGTTTTATTTTGTTTTAGAAAACAAACTTCTTGTTTAAAACCCTTTTCGCTTTTCGCAAGTAATTCCACTTTGGATTGTTTTAAATACTTTTTGGTGTTATTCGTACCAAAATTCTTAAGCACAGAGCTGCCCTTTTTGCGTTTTTTGTTTTGATTATGCAAGTTGTGTAGATAGTAGCGGCCTGTTTTTACGCATTGTCACTTCACTAACAAAAAACGTTTTCTTTCTCTTTCTTCGAAAGCTGCCCTCGCAAATGATTTAGGCATTTTTCATACGTCACTTTTTTCATCTCTGTATACTTTGTGTTCTTAAGTACGACTCGTACTTAAGTTTTTAAGTTGTACTAAAATTAATTGAAAAAAAACTTAAATGAAAATAAAGTGTTTTATCTAGATAAAATTGATTTAGACTATAAAATTATTGCCTTAGGCAATAATAAAAGTCCATATAATAGTTTTATATCGTTTCTAAATCGTACCTCGAAGGGATGGAAATCTTTACACAAATTGTACTTCTTTGGTACAGTTGGAACTTTGTTGATAACTTGCTATTACTGCGGCTTCTTAACGTTTTTCCTATTAGACCTTAATGGCATTCTTAAATTTAAATTAAAAAGTTTCTTTAATACATTTTTTGTTACTTAAATAACATTTGGAACCTTTAAGTTAGGGGTTTATCTATTCCGAGTCTTTTATAAACGTAAAACAAATTTTATAAATGCGGTCTTAAGTATTACAGTAAAAATCTTCAACAAAAGTTTTTCCTTTAAATTTTGAATAAAATTTTTTATATTAACCAAATATATTATCGTAAATTTTATACCAAAATCCATTTCTTTGAAACATCATTTCCACTTTTGAGTCATCCATGCATAATTTATAAACTTTTAGGACGGTAGGATCTAAAGGACCCCAGTCTGGTTTCGGCTTAAAAGAATTGAGAAAACGTTCCCACAATGTATTTCCTGATTGTTTATGTACAGCATATATGCCCCAAAAAAACAATTGACCAATACCGACAGCCGATAGACACCAACCAAAAACTTAATATAGGAAATTTTTAAAAATATTAAGAAATATACATACATATATTATATTAAAACTTACTATATACCCCATCCTGGTAAGTGTAGCCATTGTACTGTAGGGGCTCATATTCCATTAAGGTATAAATTAAAATGGCAGCCATAAATGCTGGTGTTATAATGCCCCAGCATAAGCGATAATATACAGAAGTCTTAATGCCCAACATGAAGTGGATATCTTTGCATAACTGCTTAACACCTGATAAAATACATACACTCACAATATTATTAAAGTAACGGACTGTAGTTTATTTAAGAAATATTCCGTTCAGTCATTTTTAAATAAATAAACATTTAAAATTCCAAGCAAATTTATTTTTAACTGATTCTAACAGTTATTCAAAAAACTAAGTGCATATTAATACGGATTTTCAGTTCTTTATGCTAAATTAAATAACAATTTAATTTAAAGCAACGAAAAGTTCCTTTAATTTTTACTATCAAAAATTCAACCGCGAATTCCGTAAAAACAAATAAATATTCAGTTATTTCATAAAATTTTACTGTCAAAAATTCAACACCATATTCAGTAAAAACAATCAAATATTCAGTTATTTTATAATATTTAACTACCAAAAATTAATTTTTACTTATCTATAAAAAATGAATTGCTTGTTTTGTGTAAGCACTTCCCATTTTCTATTTGTTAAAATAATTTAGTTAAATACATCAAATTTTAAAAGTAAAATAATTGCGAAGCCATATCGGTCATGCTGCTGGTAAAAAAAAGTAAAACAAACGTGTGTACCAGGGTAAGTAAATAATAATATTCTCCCTCTCTCGCTTATAAGAAAAACAAGCGGACAGGTGTCTGTCTGGCATTTTTTAGAAATTCGGCTCTTTTGTGGAGTAAACGAAAATTACTGAATTTAATAAAATAACTGAATATTTAATTGTTTTTACTGAATATGGGGTAAATTTTTTGACAGTAAAATTTTATAAAATAACTGAATATTTAATTGTTTTTACTGAATATGGAGTCAATTTTTTGACAGTAACATTTAATAAATTAACTGAATATTTAATTGTTTTTACTGAATAAAAATTAAATGAACTTTTTGTTAAAAATAAATGAAAAATAAGTACACCGGTTTTTAATTGAATTTTCATTTATTTGATATTACAATTTCAGTTAATTTTACGTACAGAATATTGTGAGTGTATAATAGTTTTTCTTATACTTGCACATCATAATAATTATTTTGATTAAGAACTCACCATAAATCCAACCCACAGCTACTAGCTCAAATATAGCTAAAACTAAAGCTACAAAAGAGGCGCCATAAAAGTCCAGTAAATTTAATATATATTGACCTCCAGGAGTTATATACAAAAGACCCAAACAGAAGCAGGTCACAGCTATACACACAACTATGAACCAGGTTTTAGTATTGGTAAAGCGATCTTTGATTACAGTCATAACACAAGAGGCCATGCCCACATTACTACCAATACCCAAAACAAATAGCATTAAAAAGAATAAAACTGAAAAGATCTGAAGAATTTTTTATAATAACTAGCGAATTTTAATAATATTCTAATTTTTGTTTACCTGTGGCACAAATTTGAATTTAGCTATAGCATCCGGATAGGATATAAATGCTAAACCTGGACCACCTTTGACCACACTTTTAATATCAGTGGTATTGGATTCATAAGCCAAATTTCCCAAAATACCAAAAATAATAATACCAGATAGCAAAGATGTAAATGTGTCTAAGGATGTTATAATATTGCAATCTCTAAAATTGCAAAAAAAAAACAATGTAGTTGAAACGAAACAGCTGTAAATCAGTGCAAAATATATGTAGCTTAAACTCAACAGCTGTAAATCAGTACACACTACATATATTATAATAGCTGACCCGGCAAACGTTGTTTTTCCATAAAACTTATTTCTTTCAGATGTAACAGTGTCTGCATGCCAAATTTTAAGAGAACCGGTTGATTTGTTAAGAATATATAGGGAGAGGGACTTTTACCCCCATTGCCCTATTTCATGCCCTAAATAATAAAAATTATAGGCTTTAGTTCCTTCCAGATGTTACATTATTAGCATGCAAAATTTTAAGAAAATCGGGATTATTTAAAAAGATATATTGAGGGAGAGCTTTTACCACTCTTGCCCTATTTCACGCACTATTCCTTATTACTTATTTCAGATATTACAGTGTCTGCATGCCAAATTTTAAGAGAACCGGAGCTCCTTCCAGATGTAACACTATTTGCCTGTCAACTTTCAAGAAAATCGGTAGATTAGTTAAGGATATATAGGAAGGGGAAACGTTTACCCCTCTTGCCCTACTTCACGCCCTATTTCTTATTTCAGATGTTACAGTGTCTGCAAGCCAAATTTTAAGAGAACAGGTTGATTTGTTAAGAAAATATATTGTAGGGGAGCGTTTGCCCCTCTTGCCCTATTTTACGCCCTATTCCTTATTTCTTTTTATACGTTATGTATAGTCTCTGCATGCCAAATTTCAAGAAAACTGGTTAATAAGATGTAGGGAGGAGGAGCTTTTACACCTCTTGCCCTATTTCATGCCCTAAATAATAAAAGAAAACCAGTTGATTAGTTAAGAAGATATAGGGAGGGAGAGCTTTTACCCCTTTTGCCCTATTCTTCGCCCTTATACATAAACATACAAATATACACATACAAAATTTCATAAAAATTGGTCAAGCCGTTTCGGAGGAGATCAATTACAAACACCGTGACACGATAATTTTATAAATATAGAATATGTATTTTAAGAAACAATATTTTGGCAACACTTGTCAAAGTTATATAATCTTTATTGGTAGTTTAAGCGCCCAATTTGCGATTAGAGACAATAAATATGTATGTATACTGATTTATAGACTAGCTTGTTTAAACACATTTGAAACCAAAAAGAGAGTTTAACTTGCACTGATTTATTAGCGCTAAGATAATCTTCCATTATGCTTATCCTCCACTTTTAGCTAAAAAGTTAAGTTATAATAATGAAAGACGAGTAATCTGCCCGATAACATTTTTACTTTAACTATCGGAATGTTGTTATAATGTAAGGTAACCTTTACCTTTTAATATTATGACCAAAGCGATTATATGAAGCATACATGACAATATTACCAAAACAAATGGCCAAGGAAAAGAAAACTTGGGTTACAGCTGCATACCAGACCTTTAAGTATTTTAATGTTTTAATAAATAAACTCCATTCAAAAATAATTTACCTTAGGATCCAGCAGTTTATCCCATTGAGGCTTTAGGAAATACAAAACACCATTGAAAGCCCCCGGTAAAGTTAGAGACCGCACCAATAAAACTAACATAATACAATATGGAAAAATAGCCAAAAAATAAGAAGCCTTGCCGGAACTTTTAACGCCTTTAATCACAATCAACGCAATGATTAACCAAGAAACTGCTAAAGCTATGGCTAAACTCCAACTAGGATAACCGATGCCATCATCTATGCTATCCTTTTCACTTAAAATAATATTTCTGAAAAAAATTATATGTACATATGTAAATAATTTAAAATTTTCTATGTCCACGAAAATATGAACATGTTAATGGATAAGTAATTTAAGGGGTGTTTTTTTGGAGGCATAGAATATTTAAAAAAAATAAAACTCAGCAAATTCAATGGAATGATTAAATTTTAAGCTTATTAGCTTTAAAATTTCATGGCATTCAATTTTTTCAAATAATTTCCGGAGTATAGCTTCCGCGACTGCGAGTTATAAACAGCATCCTGTCAATTCGTTTTTGCACCACTTTTTCGGGCATACCCGGTCTTATTTTGTCAATAGAGCGTCAAATTTTGGTTTCTAAACGATCAATAGTTGTTGGTTATTTAATATAGACCAGAGATTTGAAATACCCCCACAAAAAGCAGTACAAAGATGTTGTATCACACGAACGAAGTGGCCAATAAACAGGTCTATTTCTTGAGATAATTCAGTCGCCAACCGTTTGGATCGACAAAGTGATAATTTAATGTTGCGCCATCTGGTTGCAACCATTTCCCCTCCAAGTCACGAATCATTTTCCTGTAGCTTTTCTATTCAGGGTAATGTTGGCACCGATTTCGGATTTAAAGACAAATATGATGATGCCTTCGACATGTTAACCGCAGCAAACAAAGATTTTTTGGGATGTAATGGAGTATTATGAGGGTTTTGCTCTTTCCAAAAACGTGAATTTTGATTGTTTACAGTCTGATGGTCCGCTGTCTTCAATTGAATGAATGTAGGCCAAGAACTTTCCTCAAAATTTTCCAAGTAGTGGACGGGCAGAGATCGAGTTGCTGAGAACGGCGTCGGATTGTTAAATCGATTAATGGCGCACTCACGTCTACAGCGGCAATGGCTTCTTTTGTACGCATAATTCGGGCTCAAAGAAAGTCCAACATACTTTATTAACAGCTATCCCTATCGGAAGTTCTATAGGTCTAAAAAAACACCTTCTACATGTTAAACAAGTTACATGGAAATTAGAAATGTTACATGAACTTAAGTTTTTTCTCTAAAACTTTCTATAAGCAGTATAAAATAAATAAAACTAAGCCAATTCACAAAGTGTTCTAAAGTGCTTTGTCGCTGTAAAAATATCGTGTTATTTTCTCTACTTTTTGATAAAAAAACGCTTGGGTTAACAAATTTTTTTCATATGGTTTTTATATTAAATTAGAAATTGTTTTGTTTCTACTGAAAAAGTTTTGAACTTTGGCTTAATACCTTCTTCTTGTTGATTAAGTGCGATATGTAGCAGGTAACAAATTTTTATTGTCATATAATGTTTTGATATGAAAAATAAAACAACATTTTTGTGACAGTTATAAAATTATAGCAAATACAACCATATGTGGAAACAGATTTACAAATGGCATAATCTCAAGGAGGATCTTAACAACTGGGCGACCAACAATGTATTTAACAGCCGCTCCCGTGTGTGCAAAGATACTTCACACACAGGTTGCAATTTCGAGTTTACAATCCGAAGGTTAAGGAGCCGGAGCTATCTAACTGCTTTTAGAAATCCAGCAGCTTCTTTAACATAGCGACAGCACCTAAGGATAGTACTTCCTCAGCCCGAACTTTTCCACAAGTATTTAAAGATCAGTACTTTATTAGGATCTTCAGTACTTTCTCTACCCACAAAGTATTTCTTTGTAAAAAAAGCTACATTTGTTAAACCCTTGTGTTGATTTCATGTCTTGAAAAAGGCACTCCACCATCACACGGAAAACAGCTTGATTAAAAGCAACATTCTATCAGAAAAGCTTCCGCAAAAACAATCATCCTGAAATACGGGAATCATTTCTCGCAAAAAGAATACTAATTGGTGCCTCAATCAATAGTCAGACCAGTGCCTTGTTTACACTGGGGGATACAAACTCTCGTGACACCAGATGATAACGTGCTTTGATGAGCCTTTACTCTCAAGAAATCAGGAAGATTTTAGAAGGTCTATCATTTTGAATCTTTGTCGCATCCAACCTGATTAACAGGGAGGATGGAACACCAAAAGGTGAACTATACTTGGGATGCTCGCTATACCCCCAAATAAAACCAGTATGACACAATAAAACACTTTATAAATTGCCCTATTATATTTTTTTACATGTATATTATAAAATAAATCTTACATAAAATAAAACTCCGCCGATGTAGTCTTAACATCTTGACCTGCTAGTTGCATAAAACCATCAGCCTTTGGTTTCGAATCAATACACGTCTCACCCCATTCTTCACGACAAAAACTCCAGGGTAAAGTGGCGAAAAAAGAGCCCACAAAATAACGCAAAGTTAAAGCCATTAAGGTGGCATAGTAAGTAGTTACTACACCGGTAGCCAATACTTGGCCATAACCTACTCCTTTAGTTTTGTAAAAGAAAACATTGGATTTTTTTTTATTTTGCTTAATTTTGCTGAACTGTAAAGATGTAGTGTACCTCTCATTATAGGTGCAAAGTCGTAGACTTTTACACTGCCTCGACTGGAAAATTGCCCTAATAACATTTCCATGTAATACACTGGTTTACCTACTAAAAATAATACTATAATGTATGGTATCACAAATGCACCACCGCCATTATCTAATGCAGTAAAGGGAAAACGCCAGACATTGCCCAGACCAACCGATAACGCAATGCACGACATTAAGAATTCAATTTCATTAGACCAATTTTCACGTTGTGGTTTACTTGCGTTGGCATTTTCGGAATTTCCATTATGTATCGGATATTTCTGAAAGTGAAAAGGGATTATTAATTAACTACGTTTTTAAATTCTACAAATATATCGTCATCTAAAAAACTTGATCAGTTTAGAGGAGAAGCAAAAAATTTTTTAATATCAATAACAACAAGGTGTACTTGGCGTTTGTATTTCTTTAATAAAGTCGCCATTTTTGATCGCAGGGATCTTTAATTTTTTGTGAACTTGTAGTTTAATAAAACGAACAAAAATCAATCAAAAAGTCAATTTTTAATTTTTTGAAGATACTTTCGTTGTTTTGTATTTTAGGTGACGATATGTTTATTCTAAATGCTTATAAAAAATCTAGACTTGAAAGCGATACCGTTATAAATACAGAAACCGCTCGAATGCCATATAAAATTTAAAAAAAAATAGTTTAATACCGGTATTGTACCGGTATCGAAGTTCGTTTTTCCATTAGTGTTGAAAATTTCAATTTGATTCTACTATGCAAAATTTATATTTTAAAAAAAAAATTAGGAAAGATACTACAATGTTTAATTTTAGAAAAAAATCTCTTAAATAACTGCCACCCTGGAAAAAATGTGTCACTTAAGAACGGGGTTTTGAGATGTGGACTAAGTTTAAACTAAGTTTAACGTGGTCTGAAACTCGGAGTTTTCCGGCGAGATGTGATTTTGTTTATTATTTCATTAAAGACCATAAATTTAAGCAAAACTAAGCTGTTTCGTCAAAATTTTGTACACACACTTGGTAATGGCGGCACAAATCTATTTTCAGATTAACTAAACCTAGTTTTACTGAAATACCTTTACCGTTATCTATACCGCTGGGATTACCGATACTCAAATAACAAACCAGTAACGAAATTTGTTGCAGTTGCCAATCTTAAAAATAGTCAATTAGCCGTTTAATGCCTTTCTGTGTCGATATTAAAATAGGGCTACTCAAGAGCACCCACCGATATATTGCGAGCTACAGTTTTATATTATTCGCATCGGCTAACGTCTTGGCCTTGCAAAACTGTACTTAGTAACAGCTTTCTTGGTTCAAAAATTAATCTTTTGCTCGTTTTTAACCTGTTTGTCGGGTGGGCAGCCAAATATTACTTAATTTGGCTTGTTGGCATACCATTAAACCTCAGACAAGTTACTTATGGAGTACCATTTAAAACTCAGACAAGTTACTAATGGAGTACCTTTTAAAACTGAGATTAATTTCTAATAGAGACCAGAGTACTCAGAAACGGATTCAGAAAGTTTTTAGCTGTATAAACCAACAATCTAGGCTAATCCCTTTTGAGGAGGCTCCTTGATTGTGTGATACCTAAGCAATAGCCAAACATTTTATTTTGGAAATATGTTTAAATTATTTAGGTATAAAACTATTTTTAAAACCTTTTCTTTGGCTTCACTTCGGAAAATCAAATCTTGTAACGTTAATTTAACCGCCTTATACTCAATGCAAATGGATGAAACTTTGCAGGCGATGACAATACACATGTATTCGTGCATAGCCGGGATAAAATCTAGGGGGGGGGGGCAAATTTTTTTTAAATGTTCTTTTTTAAAAAAAGCGTCTCTTAAAAAAATTTTTTTAAATGTTCTTATTATTACTTTACCACTTACATTTCCATTTAGGTTGGTTACATTTCTCTCCATACTTTTAGTCGATTCTCTCTTTGACGACATTGCCGACGAACCACTTTCATCGTCAGCTTTGCGATATTCTCCAGGTATAGAAGCGGCCGATGCATATCTCGAGTGAACATACGCTGCATTGACAAAAGCACCTTCATAATCAACACTTGATGTTGCCATGTTTTGTTAAATCATAAAGCAAACCGCATCTAACAGTCACACAAACAGTTCAAAAAACCAATAAACGAAAATTTTGGTCTGAGGTTTTTAAACTTTTTTACTATGTTCCAAAAGAAATAAAATATTTGTCAAGGACAATAACATGATCTGGTAGTAGAAAAAAAATTGACGAACAAGTGTTAAAAAACCAAATTAAACAAAAATTAAGAAATAAATGACAGTAATTTGCTGCAACAAAAAAAAAAACTTAAATTTGTAATTTTAGCAAGAATGTTCATTCGTAATCATGAAAGTACGTGCAGAGGTAGAATTGGCAATAACCTTGCACCACAAGTGCATTGGACTGTGCCCACAGTTTAAGCTTAAACAAAATTTAAATTTAAAGAAACTATTGTTTGAACAAAATTTCAAATTAAAAATTATGCAGCTGCATAATAATTATATGTTCACACTGTTTGATGTGTGCATAGCACTTGCTTTGTAATTTTATTTTCATACCCTACACGCCTCATTAACTTTTTTTAGTCATAAAATTTATGTTAGATAGAAAAATAGATATTTATACTGTATTTATTTATTAATACTGTTTATTAAGCCCCTTATTTTCTAACATTTATAAATTTTTAAAAATTTAAACAAATATTATAGAAAAAAAAAAAAAAATTAACGTAAACCGCAAGAATTTGGAAGTTATTTTTAATGCACTTTTAATCTAATTTTTATGTTTTAAAATTTTGTTAAATAAAGAAATATTTGCATAATAATTGTCATAAAATTCTTTAATATCAGAAATTTTTTAATTTTTTGGCGTTTTACGTTTTCGATTTCCAGCACATCCCTATAAGTGATTAAGGATATATGTAAGTTCCACATTGTTCGTTTATACGGTATTCGTATGTAATTAGTCAGTTTCGTATATAACTAGTTTGCTTATCGACAGAAATCTTATAAAATTTACTAAAATCCAGAAAAAGAAGAAAAAGAGAGTTTCTATAAATGAAATTTCAATCGTATGAAAATTCTGGCACATTGCTGTCATGTTACACGAAATATATCAGTTAAATACATACAAAATTTCTAAGATCTGCCAAATCCGGTTCTTCTTTAAGTCAAGAATTTAGTCTCTAATGTAACTGCTTCGCTACTCTACACATAATTATTTTACCCACTCCACAATAGTGGAGTACCCCCTCTGGGGTGTACCGATGTATGGAACATTATACATGTTAGAGTGCTCAATTCGGCTGTGCCGAATCTTTGATACCCTCCAACGACAGGGACAATATTTCAGGAAAGAGCTTTACGTGGGACCTACGGTATATTATGGACCAATCTTAACAAAATTTTACAATGTGATTTCTAGTCTAAAAAAACTGTGAAATACCAAAATTTTTTACAATAGCGTTATTCGTTACGGTATTACTCGTACTAAACTGTTTTCCGAAAGTGGATGGGGCCTTTGGTAAACTATAGAACGTTCTTCACGAAATTTGATAGTTTGATTTCTAGTCCTTTAAAACTCTCCTTTTAAAGTCATTTAAACTGTGACGTTCCAAATTTTATTACAATAGCATTATTTGCTACGGTCTAAGGCGTACTAAACTGTATTCCGAGATCAGGCTTTATAAAGGGCCTGCGGTAAATTATGGACCGATCGTCACGAAATTCGACAGTGTTATTTAAGTCATATTATATTCATCCGTGCATTATGCTACGATTTAGGTTAGTTTTTGTAACAAAATTATCCATTTTTTTTTTGGATGGTGGTTCCACATTAGGAATCATAACTATTATCCCAAACTGCTTAGGTTAACTAGAAGCTATTTGACACCACCCAGTAAAAAATGTGCTCCAAAAGGAGCAGGTTTAATGTATGAATTCATACCTTAAATGCTGCGTTCATTAACCTGCTAATGGGATGTCTGATTTTTGTATGAGGTGTTCCCGGTTTGGAGGACTATTTTTACTGACAATAAGCGCTTCTTTTAACATGCAAATAAAGCACTCCTAAAGTGATTTTTTTTACTGGGCAACATTGTTCTTTTCCTTTGAGTTTTTCGAAAGTGGGTGTATTTTAAACAGATGGACAGACGGACATGGCTAAATCGACTTACTCAAGGACCCTGAAAATGTATACGTTATGGGGTCTGAGATTAGTAATAAAAAAGTTTTACACGGAATGACAAACTTAGCGTACCCATACATCCACCATACACATTAATCGATTTATGTTAAGTTATGTCAAAATTTAAAAATTTTCAGTAGAAGCAAAACAATTTTTAAATTTACATTAAAGGCATAGTAAAAAGAAACGTAGACAAAATAGCACAACATTTTACAGCGGTTATTTATGAAGATAACGTGTCAATTTTTTCCAAAAATTTAAAAAAATAAAAATTTGAGTTGATACACTTTTGTTGAACAAGTGCGATATAATATATATAATTTAAATTGATTTGGTGTTTAAAATATATTAGCATTTTGGTGATAATAAAGTAAGGCGGAGTCAAAATTGGCCCTAGCATTAGAAATCAATAGAAAATCAAAAAATTTGCAAAAATTTAAAAATACAATATTTATACTTATTTATAAAATTTTCTTTATTTTAAATTCTCAAGACTTTTCGCGGATAATTGCTATACAATTTTGTAAAAATCATCAAATCTTATCTCACTATAAAGATTACATAAAAAAAGTTAAAATCCCGAATTTAGGGACACATTTTTTTCGGGCAGCACTTTTTATAACTTTTGCAATTTATAAAAATATTACAAAAGTTTTATTATTTATTTATTTATTTATTTATTTATTTATTTATAATTAGAATTTTTTAATCTTAAAATAAAGTTGAAACTTTTCAATAATAATGGTCTTCGATTTTAAGCTGTGAGTTTTTCTGGGTAATTCAGGGATGGAAAATAGTTTTTTGAATTTTGTACTGTCTTTAATAACTAAATGTACTTTTTAGACAATGGCAGTTCTATGTATTTTTAAATTTTTTTCTGCCGTTTTTAATTGTAAAAGTATTGTCGAATCGGACAAAACAAGTAAAAGTGCTAAATTCGTTTATGCGGAATCTTATATACCCTTTACCATGGTTGAAAAAGAACAGAAAGTTTTTTTGACCTACATTTTATCCACCTAGCTTATTTTGTATTTCTCATATCGTAGGTTCCTTGGGCAGCCATCGAGAGACAGCTCACTTGGGTCCTTCAGTGGTTCCTTTGTGATTTGAGTCATAATGTACGAGACCCCCATAAAGCGCGAGGTTACTTGCATGGGGCCTAGGTGAAATAATAGAATAATTTGACTGATTTTTGATATTAAATACTCCTTACATTTATGAAACATATGAGCCAAATTTGATCCATTTAGCTTATACGGAATGAGCGACAATTGTGCCAAAATCATTATTCCGAGAGGATCTTTTGATGGGAGCTAGGTGAAATAATAGGTCGTTTTCACAGCCATTTCTTCCATTTATTCAATTGTCATTGGTCAAAAAAAAAAAAAAAAACTGTTGCTTTTAATTCTGATTCATTAAATGTAAACAGTAGCTGTCAAAACAGCTCAAAAAGCGAAAAAGTGTACACGCATTTTCGTTTTTTGTTCTACAGTTTTTGGTGTCGACTGCAGTTTTTTAAACCCTGATTTTCACTGAATTTGAAAACCAAAAAAAAGTTCATATACTGAGAATATTTGAGCTTAATTAGCTCAAACCCCTTTATTCGGTAAGACATGTATGGCGGGCAGGTGAAAAAGAGAAAAAATTAAGCTGCTTTTCAATGTTACGTTTAAATGTGCCAAATTCCCATTTCATACTATTGGTAAACTAAAATTTATTGTTGACGGGATAAGCTATTCCTATGCGCATTTCACTGGTTACTTAGGCTAGATCATTAGGAAACTTCATCCGAAGATTTTAGAAAAACTAAAGATATTATACAAAAAAAAAACTGTTAAGCGAATAGGAATTATAAACTCTAGTTTAACTTGTAACAATATCAAAGCTTAGACAAAAACAACAACAACAACAAACAGTAAGTTTATCTTTTATTTCAATTGGATTTTCATTATTGTATAAATGTTGTTTGTTTTAGTTCCCATCATATCTATTCAGAAAAATTCAAAAAAATTTTACTTCGTTTTTAAGAGACTGAAACTTGTAATGGGTGATTTTTTATGAGCTATAGGAAAGTTAAAAAAAACACACTTACAATTCAAAAAAATTCATGAAATCTTTATTTGAATCGATAGTACGGTCCATATAATTTAATGTTTGAAGACCGTGACTGCGCCTCAAATGGTACATCCGCTACGTCCAATTTTGGCACACTCTTTCCAACATTTCGGCCGGTATCTCATGAATAAATGCTAAAATGTTGTCTTACAATGCGTCAATTGAAGCGGGCATGTGTGTATAGACATGAGCTTTAACATAGCCCCACAAAAAATAGTCTAAAGGCGTTAAATCGGACGATCTAGGCGGCCAATTGACCGGTTCTGAAGGTGAAATAAAATATTCACCGAACTCGCCTGTGGCACCGTCTTGTTGAAACCACATGTCATGCAAGTCAAGCTCTTGCATTTTGGGCAAAAAAAAGTTGGATATCATCTCACGGTAGCGCTCACCATTCACAGTTACGTTACGATTCGCATCATCTTTGAAGAAGTACGGTCCAATGATGCCACCAGCCCATAAACCGCACCAAACTGTGACTTTTTCTGGATGCCTTGGTAGCTCTTGCAATGCTTCTGGCTGATCTTCACTCCAAAATCGACCATTCTGCTTATTAACGTACACATTGAGCCAAAAATGAGCTTCGTCGCTGAACACCCCTCCAAAAACTTTGCTTACAAAATAAGAGGAAAAATAATGAGAATTTGACTAGCCGACTACTTACTTTTCTACTAGAAAAAGTACTTATTTTTGTTCGAGATGTCCCAAAAGTAATCCTTTATAATTTGGCCTATTACAACCTAAAAAATAATATGTTTTTTATACTTAAAATTTTTATAAAAATATATACATAGTTACAAAAAGAGGCCAAAAATAAGTTATTGCAAATTAATTCAAAATGTTAAACACACGAATTAAAAGTTCTAATATGCATGAAAGTGTACACAATAATAAATTTTTCGAAATGTAAGAAAACATTTAATAAGGAGTGTTTTGCTGCACAAAATCATTTATAACTTTAACACTGTAATACAAATGCGTGCAATGTAAATGTTATGTTGTTTAAAATACATCGTTTACATTAGATCGATATAGCTACTAGTGTTCTTATAACAAAAATATACTGTGAGGGTAATTTTGGAACACATTTATGTATATATTTACATACATTTGATTGATTTTTAGATTTTCCATGGATTTTTAGATTTTCCATTAACAGAATATACTGCAAATTGACTTAAATATTTATTTAAAATCGTATAGTAATATTAATTTTTTTGTTATGTATATTTTAGATATAAAAATAAAGTTATTATTTAATATATAACTAATAATCCAAAAAGTGGCGAATAAAGCTACAAAGTAATGAATTCTTGAAGTCATTAAAAGTAGGATTGTAAGTAAAGTTTTTGCTGGGACAAGAAGCGCGCGATGAACTTTCTTAACAGAGCACGCATTTAGATAATAAAATTCAATAATTTGCAAGCGTTGTTCGTTTGTAAGACGATTCATGGTTAAATTTTAGACCAAACTGAAGATGTTTGACAGTGAAACAAAGCACGAAACGTGCATCAGCTGCTTAAACCAGTGTTGCCAAAAAGATAATAGCTAAAAAATCATCTGATAATTAATTACGGCAATTACTTTATCATAAAAAATACGAACCTTTAATTTTTGAAATCTGTCTATAAATTATGAAATTTTAAAAAACAAAGTCCACGTTTTCGGTTCTTATTGAAAAACTGTACCAAAAAAGCCTAGGAACTTTTAGATAACCAACAAAGTCTAAAATGTACAAAAAAAAAAAAAAAATGTAGAACTGTAGCAGAGCTTCCATCCCTGGTGTGAATGCACTACACTTTCGTACATTTATTTTGGCGGGTGCATTGTCTGCTGGCACTGGTTAACATACCAGCTCATTGATGCAGCACAATGAGATATTGACACAATGACTTCGTAATATACTAAACTTTAAAAGTTATTTCATAATTGAGAAGAAGAAGAAGAATACAAAATAACAACAATATAAAACAATAAAAAAAATGTTAAATAAATAGTTGCAAAATGTGTTGGTTTTTGGTGTTTGGCCTTTGCAAATAATAGCAAAAGCAGCAGAAGATACTAAATACTAGCGTGTATAAAGATATTAAGTGCATGGGTAAATCAACTTACGAGGGCTGTAATAAAATTAGATGTTAGCAAAGATTTAAAAAGTTGTGTAAGAAAGTTTTGCTAAATTTGCACGACAGACGAAACTAATGTTGTGGCGGTTTAAATCTCAGTATATGTAGGTGTTATGATACTTGCTATTTTTTGTATTGGATTTTTTAAGGATTGACTGAATGAAACAACAAATGCGGGAAAGAACAAGAAATACAATTTGATAAACAACCCTTTTTTCTGATTGACATTTCTAATATTTATTTTTTTCTTTGCCTAAAAAAAAAATGGTAAAAGCTTGGGCAGATGAAACTTTTTTAGTTTTGATAAGTGAAATGAAGCAGGTGCCCTTTATATGGGATTTCAAATCATAAATTTTTAATTAAAGAATATACCCCGATGTAATTCGTAATATTTTACATTATTTGCATTAAATTTTATTGTTTATAAAAAAAAATTACAATACCCCACGTTTTTTCACCACACAAACCCGTCGAAAAAGCTACAAATCGCAAAAAAAAGTTAAAAACCGCTACTTTCGATCAAAAACTGAAAAAAATTAGCAACAGTGCTAACAATTAATCTGAAAATGTAAATTTTAAGTTAAAAATGTTTATATTTTTTTTTGACAGTCTTAGATTATTTAACGATAACACATGTATGTATATTTGTTTGACATTTGAAGATTTTTTGTGATATAATCATACTCCTTACACTTAGTCAGTTTTTCTATGCAAATATATTTGCACTGTTCTCCAATATAGAAAAAATAGCAAGTATCATAACAGCTTATGAGATTTATTTAAAAAGAATTAATGTTTTGGAGTAGAACCTATTGCAACAATGTTTTAGGGCCATTATTATTACTTGGCGTTAGCTGTTATCCGACAGTTAACAGACGCTTTTTGACAGATAACACATTATTATCTGTCAATTTAATCTTAACTTTAACTAACTTCAAGTTGTTATAATGGCCCTTAGAGGATTTACTTGAGTGTAATTGATTTCCGCAAGGCTGTGGAGTCGGAGTGGCGCTGTTTTTACCGGAGTCCGAGTAACTGCAGAAACTCGCGACTCTGGCTCATAAATTTATCAGTATACATACATACATATGAATTTGTTTAAATAAAATTGTTGGACAGTGTTGCTATTTTTAAAATAGCTGCCAGCAGTCTGTTTTTGCCCCTAATTTTTAATTTTAAGTACTCATATTAAACTAAACACCCTAGAACCTCAGAAGCCAAAAATTAAGATCTCTACGTAAACATTTTCCCTATAAACTGGGTGATACAATATGCACCTTTTTATTATCTGACTGAAAAGTATGATTTTGTAATAAATTTAAAAAATTCAATCGCTTATAACTTTTTATTTTCAAAAGGGATTTATTAAAAATAAACAGTTTTCAATAAAATGGTCTCCTAACTTGAATTTCAATGGAGATATATGATATATGTTTTTTTCTCAAAACATACTTGCCCCTTATCACCATCCATAAGGGGTGGGTGTTCCATACACATATGGCGGTTTAATGAAATTCTTAAACTTGGCCCCTGCTGCGTCTAAGATGCCCCTAGACAGGTCAAGTGTATGACCAACCCCAATTTATTTTTCATCCCCATCATTTGTGTCAAACATACCTACCCGCTATCTCCATTGCTTAAGGGCGATCCTATACAAAATTTTCAATATAGGCTAGAAATTATAGAAGAAAACTTCCTATAACTGTTTAGTGGCCATTTTCTCAATGTATCGACAAACTGTCTGTTACTTAATGTCAACATAAATTTATTGGACCGATAAACTGTCCGTTAACGATTTTGGGTTTCTCAATATACCGACAAAAAACAAAGTTTTCAGCTGGCAACGCCACTTAAAATAGATGTTAAAGTTGGGAGTCAGCTGATTGAATTTATCGGTACGGCAAATAAAAGGAAAATAAATAATTGGCAGATGAGTGCCGGTTAGCTTTGCGATAAAATCGAAGCAAATGAGACATTGAGAAAACCAAATTTCTTTAATGTGCAGTTTTTCGTTGGGAAAAAAGATAATCGCCTAATGAGAAAATGGCCATAGGAGTCGCTCCGAAGGGCATACAATTATAAAATGTATGACCGACCTTCATTAGCCATTCTTCCTTAATATTTTCCTAAAACATACTTGCCCTTTATCTCCGCCAATTAGGGGGCTCCCATACAAATATGGCGTTTTATAAAATTCTTAAATTTTATTAACATTTTTGATCTTGAGTAAAATCAAAAGTTGTAGACAGATATTAATCATTTGCTGCTTGTTTGGTTTGGAACTTCATTTTCTATACGTGAAGCAAAAATAAGAGGCATAGCTGCATTTTCCAATTATTATAACAAATACCGGCTTCGCTAACTAAAGCTTCTCTGCACAGACGGCCTTCGGCCGGGCGCAAGGATTTTCTCCTCTATGGTATAACAAACACCGGCTTCGCTAAGTAAAGTTCTAAAATCTGCCTTGTTTCCGAACGAAAGCCGACTATGCAGGGAAGCTTTAGTTAGCGAAGCTGGTGTTTGTTATACCATAGAGGAGAAAATCCTTGCGCCCAAAAATGTTTTCGTTATATATTTAATATATACACCCAGAGAAAAAGCAGCAAAACCATTTTTAAAAAAATGTTTACCATATTATGTTTCATTTAACCAAATCATTGTCACCGACAACCATATAATGGTTACATTAATTTCATTAAAAATAGTTTTGTTGGTTCTGACCATTATAAAACATGTTGTTTTTCTCTGCGTGTATGTAGATCTTTTTTTTGTATTTAACTTCTTTAGCAGTTATGGACCTAATGACACTTTTAAAAGTGTCATAATGTCCATTTGCAAAGTGTCATAGTGTCCATGGACACTGTGACACTTTTTGGAGTGCCGGCATTTGTCCATGGACACTATGACACTGGACGTTATGACATGCCACCGTTAGCATCACTGGATTCAGCGTACCCAAATTAGGTTAACCGGCTTGTCAGAAAACAAGTTAGCCTCAAAATATCTACTCTGATCGCCACGGCGCACAGAGGGGTGAAATCGCAAAAAATGGAGATTAATTAAACTACTTATCCAATTTTAAAAATTCTTTCACTATTTGAATGCTACGTTACCACTGAGTTACATATGCTACACATCTTTTGGAAAAGTGGGCGGTGCCACTCCCCCTATTAAAAATCGCTCTAGCTGCCATAGCAATAGACCGATTGCCATGAAACTTTGACCTGCTAATAGTTCTTGGATATACTTGGTTATGATTGGATAAAGGGGCGTGGCACCGCCCATATAACCTGAAACTTAGAACGGATATATCTCATGAACCATCAAAGGTATGAAGATAAGATTTGGTTTATATGTTGATCTAACAGTATGAATTATATCCAAGGTGGAATAGGGTGGTGCCACGCCCCCTTTTAAAAATAGCTCTGGCTCAGTCGGATTTTTTTTTTGTTTTTTGAAAAAAAAAGAAATAAAATTTTTCCATAGTAATCAATTTATTTTTAATATAATTACGTAAACGAATTTGGAATTATTCTATCATATTTGTAACTAAATTCGGGACTCAAAGCAGATATTTAAATTGTTCGATTGTGTACGGATGTGTCTGGTGATAGCTTGTATACATTTATTATAAGGCATGTGTTTTTGACCTGCTATTTTAAAAAATATGCCCGTCGTCATCTGTATCATAATTTGTGCCTTCTGGTGCCACGTTCGTAAAACTGAAGGCGAAACTAGTAGATCTACTACAGATTTTGGAAGTTGGTGGAATTTTTTTTTGGGCAATTGTGTTTTACCAGATATGATTGGATCTGAACTTAGTAGGAACCTATTTAATATGTCTTGATTGCAATCCTACCGACTTCATTTGCGAGAAAAATGTTCTCTGAAGTTTTTAAAATCTTTGTTTCGGGCTTCATGGGCTTCCTCAGACAGTTCACCGATCGATAATAGCGCGTGCGAAATGATACTGGGCCATGTATTAAAAACTTATGCAAGGTTGGAGGCATGTTTAACCACTGATACTTCTGAATACCGCTCGATATTGTGAACAAAAACTCTATATTTTTCTAACAAAATTTTTGTAACACACAGTTGCCAATTGTATACAAAAACAACAATTATAACAACGAAAACGAAGACAAAGCAAACAAAAGATAGAACTGGTGTTCTTTGCTTGAGTGACTATTTTCACAATTAATTAATTTAAAAAATTTCGCGCAAAAACGCGCAACATGTTATTACTGAATATAAAAGCCTAGGAACTGTAGTTTCTTAACAAATTAATATTATAACGCCAACTTACACCATTCATATTTAAATATCCACGAATATTTTGAAAATAGCCAAAATGGAGACATATTTTAAAAAAAATTTTAAAAATACTTCTACACAACTTTTGTTAAAACAATTATTTTTAGAACAACGCTAAAATACCTGAGGTTGAAGATTCCATAGTAAAAGTATTACTTTTGACTTGCAAAAACTATATATTAATCGTCGAAATATACCGAATTTCAATTAACACTATTGTGCGCGAATAACTCAAAAATTACTTAACTTTAATACAATGCAGCTTGACAAGTAAACATCATATGACATTAAAATTTTCAGTAGTGATGTAGAATTTTATATACTGTAATCGGTTACTAAATATTTTTCAAAAAAACAACTTTCATTTTTCAATTAATATCCATTTTTTACGATTTCACCCCTCTGTGCGGCGCCGCGGCGTTGTAACCGACACAAGTCTACGTAGAATGATGATCTTGGTTTACAACAATACAAGATCAAGTTGACTCAAGAATTAAAGTCGACGGACTATTTGACGATACGTACGTTCTCCGATTGGTCTCTGGAGAAGATGCGCCAAGATGATGAATTTCATCGCAAAATCATCTTTAGTGACGAAGCTCATTTTTGAATCAATGGGTTCAATAAGCAAAATATGCGTTTTTAGTTTGGTAAAAATTCACATGTTCTTCTGAATTTGAGCTTAAGTAGGATAGGATCCATATAAAATTTCTTTCTAATACCTATTTGAGTTCATATCGATTCGGCAGTTGTTAAATTCCTTGTTTTACATCTTTTAATCATGAAGACATTTAATTTTTTTGTTTTATTTGGTAAATCGTAGAGTTTCTACGCTGGAAAGAATTCCCGGGAATCTCGGGACATTTTTTTTAAATTAATCCCGTGAAATTTTTTCCAGGTATTTTCGGAAATTTCAAATTAAATTTTTTTGTTAGCATCGTTAAAATCAAAAACGAGCAATAAAAATATATTCTTTACTAAAATTACTAAAAACTACATATAAATCGAACTAATTTTCCTACGCCAATAAATCAACTGTCTTTTTAATTGTTGATGAAATGTATAAAAATTATGAACTATCTACAAATTCATACGGGTAACAGGCCAACAAATTTATAATCTTTGTATGATGCGCTTCTAACTATAAAACCAACGTTTGTAGAAAGCGAGAGCACGTTTTCGGTAGGAGTATTGCCTCCTATCATATCAACAAGGATTAAAAAATATTATCTTTTTTAATTTTACCAAGTTGCTATTAATAATCACTGAATGATTTTGTTTTGGTTTTCTGTGGAATTAATAAAGCCAATTTTTTTGGACTGTTGTATTTTCTTTTAAAAAAGTGAACACTTTTGTCTTGAACTCATTTAATAAAATCATTGTTTTATTCAAAGAATCCCGGGTATCCCGGGAATACGATTTTTTAGTTTCGTTTCCCGGGAATAGAAAAAGTTCGGGAATTTAGAAACCCTAGGTAAATCGGTTGATTTTTGTTTCCAGCTAGAAAAAACCACAAATATTTCGGAGTAACTCTTTTCATTGAAAAATGATTTAAGTGATTTAATCACAGCAATACAATCTAGATGTTCAAGGTAATTTATTAAAATTGGTAATACACAATAGTTATTAGCAAAATTAATATAAAACAAATTTTTTTTACTTATACATACTTTTAAATTTATGTTTATATAGTTTGCAAATATTTAAAATTCTAATTAATAATATCGCTGTTGACTTATTTTTTTTTATTATTGTTAGAGTTTATTGACACAATTTTATCTATAAATAAGCAAATCAAATGAGACAGATACTGACGATAGACAGTAGAATCGCAGAGTTTTTCGGACTATTCAGGTATGTGATGGCAAAGCGATTTGTTTAGAAAACCAAACAATTTGTTCCAAATTTAAAAAGTTTTACTGTATCCGTTCTCCAGATATACACATATAAATCTATGCTATCTTTGTATGGAAGGTGCCATGCCCATTTATCAAACTCCACCTAGTTTTTGATAGATAAAGAATTTTATTTTGTGCCACGCCCGCTTATATAATCGCGCCCACTTTCTGAAAGCAGTTGTGCTTTTATAAACAAGCTACTATATGTATGTAACACCCTTGTAAACTGCAGCTATAACCGTTTTCTCGATAAGCAGAATTTTAGTTTGTGCCACGTCTAACTCTGCAATTGCGCCGATTTTTGACTGATGCTGGGAATTGATAACTATTCTATTTGTACCCAATTTAAACAATTTTGCATTTAACTTTCTTCATTGTATACAAAATTTCTATTTTGTGCCACGTCCACTTACATATCTAATCCTGTCCACTTTTTGACTGATATTTCGTGATTATTGCTTTTCGTTTTAAATTTGTAAACTGTAGTTGTTGCCTTTCTCCAGATATACAAAACTATATGTATATTGTTCTTGTATGAGTGGGCCACGCCTTCTTATCGAATAACACCCACTTTTTGACGGATTTTGTGTTTTGAAAGCCCAGCTTTGTGTTCAAAATTAAGACATTTTTCTCCTACCGTTCTTCAGATACAATAAAATCTGTTTTATGTCATGCCCTCTTCTCTAAATATAAATTATAATAACGCCTAATAATAATGTTTAAGGCTTCTGTTGCTAGCTTATTGTGTTTTTGGTTTTTGGGGTTAATAGTTCATAGTTTTATTAGGATCTGTATGCTTTGCAAACACAATTAATAGCGAAAAAATTTATACCGTTTACGAGTTTCACATTCACTAGCATCTTAATCACAAGAACAAGATATTGCACGGACCGAAAGACAATCTCTATATATGACTCAGTAATTGCCTGCGGCACCAATTCGCAGTTCATAACCTAGTTATTAATAAAAAATTGGTCTGTACACTTGGAGAAAATAAATTGTAGAAAGAAAATCGTAAGAATGTACAATTTCTTATTTTAGATTAAAAATGGCACCGAAACGGATAAAGATTTCACACACAAGTAAAAGGCTTTCATAAATATAATTTTTATATTCCGCCTGACGATAAAATGTTTGGTTTGGAGACAAATTGAGAAAAACAAAAAAAAAAGAGGGAAATGCCAAAATTGTTTTTAAATATTTTTTTCGTACAACTCTAAATTAAGCGTTAAATCGTAAAACGGAATATTAAAATTTTAGATATTCACGTCATAAATAAAAAATCTTTTAAGAATCCTGAGCCGATTTTGTGCCATTTACAAAACAAGCGAGCAAATTTTAGCCAAATTTTTCTTATAACAAAGAAATTTATGAAATCATGACACAATGCAATGATTTTAATATTGTCATAAGTTTAAGTTTAAACACATTTGGGGTATTCACAAGGTGTGCAATCATGTTATATTGTCATAATGTTCTAACATTTTACAATGGTTTAAAAATATTGTTGTTGGCTTGTAAACAAAAAGCGTTTAAATTAATAGAAATTTGCTTACTATTGGGGGATTCACAAGGTGTCATAAAGTCATATGTCTTAAAATAATAACATGAAATATACGACTGTTGTGAACAACCCCTCATAATTTAGTATGCTATTTTGAATTTAAATCAGCTGATTTAAAACAAATATAAAAAATAAATAATTAACTAACATTAAAATATTTTTTAATTCTTTTCGATGAATTAATAAATTAAATTGGATCTTATCTGACTATTTTCCATTTTGCAGACGCAAATAAGAAATAAATTTTATTTTGTTTGTTTACCAAACAGCAGAGTCATAAGCCGATCTTATTTGGCGCCGCAAGTGATTTCTTGCAGAAATTGCTAGCCGCAGGTCAAATTTTGATGTTAACCGGATACAATTATACCATCAACGGCGACGGCTACAATAATTAACGCGATACGGCTCAGCCGCTCAGCTCTGGTCTCTTTTGATTAATTACGACAGCACAATAAACATAGCAAGCAACGTTCTATTAATTTAAGGCACTTTTTGTTTACAAAGCAACAACAATATTTTTAAACCATTGTAAATTGTTAGAACATTATGACAATATAACATGATAGCACACCTTGTGAATTCCCCATATGTTTATTGTGCTGTCGTAATTAATCAGAAGAGACCTGCGCTGAGCGGCTGAGCCGATCCGCATTAGTTTTTGTAGCCGTCGCCGTTGATGGTATAGTTTTATCCGAATTTAACCTGCGGCTAGCAATTTTTGCAACAAAACACTTGCGGCGCCAAATTATATCGGCTTAGGATTCTGATGTTTGGTAAACAAACAAAATAAAATTGGTTTGTGATTTGCGTCTAAAAAATGGAAAATATGTAGTCAGGTAAGATCTAATTTAATTTATTAATTCATGGATTAGAATTAAAAAATATAATGTAATATGTTAGGTAAATTGAACTATTACAAAAAAGCTTTATAAAATACATAACTGAAATTTAGGTCATAGAATAAATTCGAAAAATGAAAAATGTTGAATATCGATACCTTCCCGCAAGAATATATTAAGCGACACTTTTTTCGAAAATTACTTTTTGATGTGGAACAATACTAGAAGTTAAGCGCCACATTTTGGCTTGGGTTTCGCTGCCCTATCATGGATGCAAAGGAAACTAGAGTTTTCTCATTGGAATGAAGTTGCTCCCTGAAATTTGTATTATCCGCCAAAGAAATTAGGAGCTGCGAAATATGGCCCCAGGAAATATGGCCCCAAAAAATAAATGAAAATTGACCCTAAATTTGGGGTTATTCTTCATTATGAAAAATCACCTCAAAATTTATAATGAATTTTAACCCCAAAAAAGAACACAAAGAAAGTGACATTAAACATTTTCGGTGGAGTTCATATGCCCAAAACTAAAAATCCCAAATTTAGAATCCCGATTTCAAAATCCGGATAATTATACAGTTTTGGTTTTAAAAATCGTACGATTGATAGCACAGTTGGGCTTTCGGCCATGCACAAGGATTTTTGCTCTATGGTATAACGAACACTGGCTTTGCTTACTAAAGCTCTACGTTATAGCTGGCCTTCGGCCGGGCGCAAGGATTTTTTTCTCTATGGTATAACGAACACTGGCTTCGCTAACTAAAGCTTCACTACATAGCCGGCCTTCGGCCGGTCGCAAGGATTTTCTTTTCTATGGTATAACGAACTCTTCTCGTAATAGCCGGCCTTCGGCCGGGCTCAAGGATTTTTTTCTCTATGGTATAACAAACACCGGCTTCGCTAACTAAAGCACCTCTGCATAACCGGCAAGGATTTTCTCTACTTTGGTATAAGAATTCGGGTTTTTTATGTTATCCCTAGAAACTTTTACATAGAATTTTATATAAATTTGTGTAAAAATGTTTGGGGTGATTTTGCATTTCTTTAAACTTGCATTTTTTATTAGTAGATGAAAAATAGCCCCAAAGTAAAAAATTGTGATTTTATTTGGGGCCATTTTTCATTCCTTGATATTGGGGTCATTTTTCATTCCACTTAAAATGCAAAAACACCCTAACGAAAAAATGAAAAATAACCCCAAAAAAACAAAAAAATTGCGCCAAAATTGCGTGTTGTTGTGTCTCATGTAAAATTTTGGGGCCGTTTTTCATTTTCCTTTTGGGGCCATATTTCCTGGGGTCATTTTGCGCACCGCCAAGAAATTATGCTAAGCGACATTTTTAAAAATGTAATTGTCGTAAGCAACAAAAGGTCCACACAAAAATTTTGTTAGATGTCGCTTAGTTTAACCGAAATTGTCGCTTAGCACACTCATCCGACTAAAACTTGATCCATTTTTGTCGCTTATAACAGTATAGATTATGATTGTCCTTGAGTTTAAAAAATTTTTCTATTCTTCAAAACTGCCAGTATCAGGCCCGAAACGAAAGGATTTAGAGAGTCTGCTCAAAAGAAAGTTTATTCCTGAAAGATGCATACAAGAATACGAGGATATTATAAAAAATACATTTGGTGAGAAAGAAGACGAATTGGAAGAGACAGACGAAGAAGATGATTTGTCTGACAATCAAAATGATGATTAATAATCTAAAAAGTTTCCGTTTTGATCTCTAAGTGTAATTTTTGAATTTTTGTTTTGTTACTTTTTTTTTATAGATTTTGATTTATTGTATCGTTTAACAGAAAAAATAAAAAATGAATTAAACGACACAATTTATTTCAAACCTTTATTTTTTGTGTCCATGTCAATGTTTTAAGCGCCATTTACCATTGTATCAAGCGCCAATGTCTTGACCACGAAAATGTACTGAGCGACAAAAACTTTTTATCTGACTAAAATTTTGGTTTTGCAATGATGTCAAGTTTTGTATTCTGAAAATCGCTTTCCAAATATGTTCCTTTCAATAAAATATACAAATAAATAACTAAATGAGACGTTTTTTTTTCGTTTCCTACACAATTTCAGAAATGTCGCTTAATACATTTTTGCGGGAAGGTATCGATATAATGTTAGGTAAATATTTATTTTTTATATTTGTTTTAAATCAGCTGATTTAAATTCAAAATGGTACACTAAATTAAGAGGGGTTGTTCCCAACAGTCGTATATTTTCATGTTATTATTTTAAGACTTATGAGTTTATGACACCATGTGAATCCCCCAAATATTTTAACACACTATTTTTTTAAGTCAATCATCTACAATTATCTTTAACCATTAAACTGGTGTAGGGTGTCATATGATCGAGCTTAACTGAAATTTCTTAATTGCTGTATGAATAAGGCTGTAAAGCATTTGATTGTTCTCTGAAGGCTGACATGTTTATTTGGCTTGTTAAATATTATTAATAAATAATATAGTAAACATTAACACATTAAACATAGCACAATTAAAACATTAAAAAACAAACACATCGAATTTCACAGATTACATATGTATACAATTTAAATCAATTAGTTCCAAATATTTAAAATGATTGATATACAAATAATGCATAAAGTTTTAAAATATCAAACAAAAAAAAAAAGTGTATGTACCTGCTAGAAACTTGTATTAAAATGTTTTAAAAATTTCACAAAATATTTAAAATATTAAAAAAAAAAATTTTATTTTTTTATGAACTTAAATAAATAACTTTGTAGTATCCACACTTGTTTAACAAATAACCTGCAATACAATTAAAGTGTTTATGATCACGTTTTAAAATTTTTGGTACATATTTTTCGTCTTTCTAAAAAACACTTTTTATTTGGCGGTCTTTTTTGTAGCGTATTTTTTTGTATTCCAAAAATTTGTTAGATTTTAAAAACGTCTTAACAGTTTAACGTTAAATTTTAAACTGATATTTGTTTTAATAAATTACAATGATGTGACCTAAACAACATTTTTTTTGCTTGCATTGTTTAATGGCAAAATCGTATTTAAACTTTAAGGTAAATTAGCCGCGAGATACAAATCGGTGTTGTCAACTCTTTTTATACCCTTCACCGAAGTAAGAAGGGTGTACTGTATAGGTTTGTCATTCCATTTGTAATTTTTACAGTTTTGATATAAGACCCTGTTAAATATATATATTCTGGGTCCGTGTGAATAGCGAAGAAGATTTAACGGCTCCGTGCAATAACTCCCAGGTGCAATAAGTCCCAAGAAAAAAATGAAATTAGACCCAAAAATGTTTCATACAAATGTGGGAGTAATTTCATTATGAAATAGCTCCCAGCCCTCTCGGTTTTATTTAATTTTTTTGGAAGTTATTTCATTTTTTGCCAGGGAGTTATTTCACAATGAAATAAAATCCAAATGAAATAAGTCCCCGAAAAAATTAAAATTAATTTCATTTTATTTTGGTTTCGGTGTTATTTCATTTGCTGTGGGCTTTTATTTCATTTTTTGTGGGAGTTTTTTCATTTTCAATTATTTGCAATTTCTTAAAATTGTTTAAAATTTTAAACGGTATTTATAACGGGATATCTCAAACTATTTGAAGACAATGACTTAAGTTTATCAAAAAAGAAAATTTTACTAATTGCAATTGCAGTGTATGGTTACCGGTTATGCAGAGAAGCTTTAGTTAGCGAAGCCGGTGTTTGTTATACCATAGAGTATAAAATCCTTGCGCCCGGCCGAAGGCCGCCTGTGCAGAGAAGCTTTAGTTAGCGAAGCCGGTGTTTGCTTTAGTTAGCGAAGCCGATGTTTGTTATACCATAGAGGAGGTAATCCTTGTACCCGGCGTGCTTAAACTGCAGGCAGTTGCCATTGCAGGAGGTCAGGATATAATAAAATTCCCCATTTGTTGTCAAAATGTCGAGGACTCAATGTTAGTTCTTTGGTAACCTAATATGTAAATATTCAAGTAAAACGAATACATATATAATAAATTTCTTTGGAAGTTGTTTAATTTTTTTTGGGTCTTATTTCATTTGTTTTCGATGGACTGTTTTTGGAAGTTATTTCATTAATGTCTTTAGGAGTTATATCATTATGAAATAACTCCCAAAAGTTGGGGGTTGTTTCATTTAAGACTTGGAAATTATTTAATTTTTTTTGGGATTTATTTATTTTTTCCAGTTTTGGACTTATTTAATTTATTTTGGGATTTAATTCATTTGGAGTTATTGCACTGAGACCTATTGCACCTGGGAGTTATTGCACGGAGCCGATTTAACAATGTCCGTCTGCCAGTCTGTGCGTCTATCCGTGTGTATCTTGAAATGGCATTTCAGAAATCTGATTCGGACCTAATTCATTTTAGAGTTATACCTGATTGAGAAAATGCGATATGTCGCAAAGAAATATTTCATGAATAAGAAGATTGTGGTCAAAGGGTGCAAACCGGGGTAAACAATGTTCCTTTTTAATTAGATTCGTAAAAACTTGTTGTAATTGAATAGTTTAATTTGAATTTAAGACTTAAATGTCAAATTGCAGCTTGCAACAATATAAGTGATTTGAATAAACGAAACCGTTTTTGACCTACTCCATAACGGTATATCTCGAAAACAATAGCTAACCCAAAAAAAAAAAACGGTTAGCACCATTGGATTCAGCGTACCCGAGCTATGTTAAAACACCAGGTGCCCGGCTTGTCTCAAAAAAAAAAAAAAAAGTGTCAAGTCCTAGCACAGTGTAAGCGAAGAGGGCAACTTGTGCAAATATTGTGCAAGTATAAAACAAACCTCTTTTTTCTTTTTTACATTTTATTAACTTTTTCATAAATTTTTTTTTAGGATTCGACTTTCGTTGCTCTATTGCTGTTTGTAATGCGCCTTAATTAAGGCGATTCTTAGCATAATTCTAGGAACCCTGTTCGAAATATTGTATCGGCGCTCATTTTTAACTAACACTACGCAAGTTGACTGCACAGTTTTACAAACTTGAGCAAATAACAAAATCGTTTTGATTTTTACTCAGTTCACTGCGTAAATAGCAAAAACACCGTCATACACTGCACAAATGCACTGTACAGTGCCAGACTTGAGCACTGAACTTGTGTAGTGTATAGCCGGCATAACGTCTGAACATATACGAGTTTTCAAACACAAAGAAAAAAATCAATATAAAATCATCGAAAACAAGGTTGATTTTACATATTTCGGTAGTGATTTTGTTTCATTGTTACTTCATGTTAGTTCAACTTGGTTTTACAATAACTCGCCACATTTTTTTCATTTAAAATAACTATTATTCATGTTAACCTTCGCCTTACCAAAGATTCTATGTACATCGACTACCAATACCCACCCTGGGCCGGTTTCTCAAAACTACAAGTTACAAATCTACAAGTAAAATACATTTGAAACAAAAACAAATATTGCAAAATTGTTGTTTTTTTAACGTATTTCACTTGTGGAATTGTAAATTGTAGTTTACTGCATGTTTATAAGCGATGAGAACAAGTCTTTGTCATACAGTTTTTTTCAGTTTATTTTAAAGAAAACAATTTGTTTAGTAAGTAAAAACTTCCTTTTAACTGAAGAAAATTTAAAACTGTTATTAAAGAAATAAAACCGAAATGGTCACCCGGGTGGGTATTTGAAAGGTAACGGCCGGTTAATATAACATTCAAGTGAAGTAAGAGAAGCAAAATTACATTTATATTGAAATAACACTGCGAATCACCACGTGAATTTCATTTAGAATCAATTTGATGATTTGAGTGTGAAATAACAGTGAGCAGAAACTTGAGAGATAAAATATGTATTTATTTAATATAATAATTCCTTTTAATTTTCCTGTAACACATGTTTCACTTTTGTTGCATTCTGCTTTGTTTACAGGAGAACTCTTAATTATAAAATACCAGCAGAATGGCACGATATGGTTTTAGTCATCATTTTACTTTGAAAATTTCATGTATTTAAGTAAATAAGTTTAACAAATAGAATTCGGGAATTTTTATACATCATTTTATTTATTAACATGAAAATAAAAACAATTATGTGGTTCTTCTTGTAGTGTTTTGTTTGTACCATATTAAAACAACGTGTTTTAAGGTTATGTAAATAATTTTTTATACCCTCCACCACAATTAGTTGTGAAGAGGGTATATTAAGTTTGTCATTCCGTGTGAAACTTTTTTATTATTCATCTCAGACCCCATAAAGTATATATATTCTGGGTCCTTGAGTAATTCTAAGTCGATTTAGCCATGTCCGTCTGTCTGTCCGTCTGTCCGTCTGTTGAAAACACGCTCACTTTCGAACAACTCAAAAGAAATGAACAAACTTGGTGCCAAATTGCTTGTAGTTATCCTAAGCAGTTTGGGATTGAAATCCAGCAAAATCGGTTAAGTAGGACCAGAGCTATGAATCAAAATGTGGAACCACCACCTAAAAAAATTGATAATTTTGTTACAAAAAATAACATAAATGCTGGAACAAGGCACGGAATGAGATAAGATTTTGCAAAAATTTGTTTTAGTTGACTGGAAATCACGCTGTTAAATTTCGTGATGATCCCGCCATAATTTACCCTAAGCCCCATATAAACAATACTCCCGGAAAACAGTTTAGTACGCCTAAAATCGTAAAAAATAACGCTAGCGTAACAAAATTTGGTACGTCACAGTTTTATAGGACTACAAATGACACTGTGAAATTTCGTGAAGATCGGTACATAATTTACCCTAGGCCCCATAGAAACCCTACTCCCGGAAAACAGTTTAGTACGCCTAAAACCGTAAAAAATAATGCAATCATAACAAATTTTGGCTCGTCACAGTTTTGTAGGACTACAAATGATACTGGGAGATTTCGTGAAGATCGGTACATAATTTACCCTAGGGCCCATAGAAACCCTACTCCCGGAAAACAGTTTAGTACGCCTAAAACCGTAAAAAATAATGCAATCATAACAAATTTTAGCTCGTCACAGTTTTGTACGACTGCAAATGATACTGGGAAATTTCGTGAAGATCGGTACATAATTTACCCTAGGGCCCATAGAAACCCTACTCCCGGAAAACAGTTTAGTACGGCTAAGACCGTAAAAAATAATGCAATCATAACAAATTTTAGCTCGTCACAGTTTTGTACGACTGCAAATGATACTGGGAAATTTCGTGAAGATCGTTACATAATTTACCCTAGGGCCCATAGAAACCCTACTCCCGGAAAACATTTTAGTACACCTAACACCATATTTAATAATGCTAGCATAACAGAAATTGGTACGTCACAGTTTTAAAGGACTAGAAATGACGCTGTAAAATTTCGTGATGATCGGTCCATAATTTACCCTAGGCCCCATATAAACCCTACTACCGGAAAACAGTTTAGTCGCCTAAAACCATAATTAATAACAAATCGTCACAGTTTAAGATAATAATAACATCATACAGATATTACTCCTTCAACATTCGAACTGTCGGTGGAGGGTATCAAAGATTCGGCACAGCCGAATATAGCACTCTAACTTGTTTTACTTAAGATTAATATGAAACAATGATAACATTAAATAAAGCCTATATTTTGCAGAAATTTATTTTAATTTTTAATCAATTTGATAAAATTTATATTTTATCATAAAATTAACTTTCGAAAAATTTTGACTAAACTGCCGTGTAATTTTCTAATTCGGGGGACGCATTACTGTAATTATTATTTTATTAAGTTAGAAACTTTTATAATGTCTACGATTTTTATAGGTCTTAAAAGTTTT
The DNA here is from genome assembly GCA_930367215.1 of Pollenia angustigena. Lineage (NCBI taxonomy): Eukaryota > Metazoa > Arthropoda > Insecta > Diptera > Polleniidae > Pollenia > Pollenia angustigena. The sequence goes on from OV884060.1 coordinate 19,249,199, forward strand.
TACTAGTTTAACAAATTTTACAATTTGTTATAATATTTACCATGGCAAAGTTATAAAAGTATAAAGTAGGTAAGGTAAAGTTATAACGAACTCGAAGCGACTTCCTTCTGATCTTGAAAAACAATTATTTTAAAAGAAAATAAAATAACGTAACACTAAAGTAGATATAAATCAGAGTTTAAAAATAAATTGAATTTTAGTTGCCAAAAAACAGGATTTTCTAAATGTGGGGATAAAAAGTAGCGTGCGTTATAAAAAAGTTCACTATAAGTCTTTAGATTTTTTCTCTTAAAAATCCAATGATTGTCAAAAAAATTAAGAAGGAAATTTTTAGCAATGCATTTTACGTCTGCACTGTAAAGTATTAGAGAAATGTGCTAATGTTTAAGAATTTCTTAATGTGGTGTGAACCCAACAGTCTTAAACACTGGTTGTGCACTAGGTATGGCCTATTTTACGACGTTTTCAATTTCGAACGCTATAAATACGGTGTCCGGTAGGAGAAGGGCAAACTCATCATCTCAAAGTTGGGTCAAAAAGATAAAAACTTACAAAAATATTCCATAACTGCCATTGAGTTCCTCTTAGAGGAGTAAAATGTGCAACCGACATTTTTCTCAAATAAACTCAGCCCAAACCATTATTACATACTTAAGTTGGTTTGAAATTTTATAGAATTGTTAAAAATTGGCCGCACAGCTTTTATGGTGCCCTTAGACGGGTCAAATATATAACCGACTGCACTTGTTTTCATGCCCACCATTTTTTTTCAAATTATCTTCTACTGTTATCACCATTCGTTAAGGAGGCTCCATTACAAAATTTTGAGAACCGACTAGAAATAAATTTAAAAGAAAAAGTTTCATAACTAAATATGTAGTCTTAACTATCGGTCTCCATTAGTTTTTAGTCCTTAAAATTTTGTCATTAAATACTTGCCCGTATCATCATTCATTAGGAGCGCTCTCATACAAATATGGTAGCTTTATTAAATTGTGAAATTTGCCCCTCAAGCGCCTAGAATGCGCCTAGATGGGTCAAATGTATGACCGACCCACTTTATTTTTCATTCATAACACTTGTTTCAACATTCATATAAAACCAGCTATCACCATTCCTTAAAAGTGCTATCATACAAAATGGTAGTTTGGTACTCCCAAGAATTATCCGTTAGCATCATAAATGACTGTTAGTTGGTATTTAAGTATTTTAGAAACAAATGGTAGGCATTAAACACAAAACAGGGTCGGTCATATATTTAAATCACGAAGAGGCATCTTTGGAGCTGTGGGGATAATGTTTTTACAGTTATCCCTAAGCTAAAAAACGGGCACTTTCGGGCGTTTTTTGTAATTAAAATTTCGCCCTTTTACCTCTTGCTCTGGTATGGTTAATTTTTTTTTCTATTTTCTGTTGATCGAGCTTGTGAAAACTATTTAAAAAATTTCAAAACATGCAAATTGACAACATCGAGAGAAAGAATATATTTTAAACAACTTTGTAGCAGTAACAGTCAATTTATTAAATTTTAAAGTTTTATAATAAATAAATATGTCTAATGAAACACTGAAACGTTTGCTTTTTCGATTTTGTATAATTTTGCATTGAAAACGTGCGCTCAACTGTTGCAATACGTGAAATATCAGGAAAATAGTTTTGAATACTTCCTTTTTAATTTTGCTCACATTCTTCCAAAAAATTTTAATATTTTCCGTTTTTTAAAATGATCGTTTCAAATTTCATTTGCACGTCATTCAGAAATCTTCTTAATAATAAATTTTGTATTCCCAAAAATAACTTTGATAAAACAACTTTAAATTGCATCTTCAATTTCAATTTAGTTAGCAACCAAATATTTTATCAATATGACAATTTCGTAACAAAAATCTATATATTTAATTGTTAACACATATTTTATTCAATATAACAATTATTTATTCAATATTAAATTTTTTTTTATTGGGGTATTATTTCATATGAAATTATCCCCCAAAAAACCATTATGAAATAAAGCCCCAATATAATTTTGGGGGATTATTTCATTTTCAAATTTATAATGAAAACGTTGGCGGCATGAAATAGTCCCCCACGAAATAAGCCCCCAACAAAATTATGAAATAATTCCCCAATTTTTGGGGTCTTATTTCATATGAAATAAACCCCCAATTTTAAAACGAAATGAAACCCCAACGAAAAGAAATAACTCCCCAAATCAAAATGAAATAAATTCCCAAAAATTGGGGAGTTATTTCATTGGAAATAAGTCCCCATTTCCTGAAATGAAATACATCCCCAAAAAGTATTCAAAACATCCAATCAATTCAAAATAGGGGGGGTGCTTTTTTACCATGGGAGGTAAGGCCATGATGGCTTTATTGCTCAATTTTGCGAAGTGAGAGATAAAGCCATATTTTTTTCCCAAATGAGAGGCAAAGCCATATTTTTCCAGAATATTGTTACGCATGGTGTAAACATTCTGTAAAAGGAAAAATCCTTAGTTATCATTGAAAAACATTTTTTTATTCTTGTGACGTACGCAGAAAAACTCATTCAGCGAAGCCACCTGCCGCGTCCTACTATAGGAAAAAACCCCTAAGCGCGGCCGCAGGCCGCCAAGCAGGAAAACTTTAGTATGCGAAGCCAGATTTCAATACTTAACTTTAGTAAAAGGGAAAATCATAACCTCTTAATTATAAAAATAAGAAAACTATTTATTAATGTAAAATGGAAAAGTTCTTCAAAACTGAAATGAGAGATAAAGCCATTTCCTAATATTACTTATGTGTCCTAAGGCCATGATGGCTTTGTCTCCCATTCGAATGAAAAAAAAATAAAAGGCTTTATCTCTCTTTTGAATGGGAGACTTGGATTCATTGCATCCAGCAAAAAAAAAAATTTATTTATTTTATTCCTTACCGCAAAATTATTTCTCAAACTAACTACCTAGTTAGTATTATTTTTAATGAACGAGTGGTCTTGACCATTCATTAAAACAAGTTTTGTTTACGTATTATAACGCGACATAATCTGCATTTTTGACGATTTTGGAATAAATTTGAAAATGAAAAAAGTCCCCAAAATATTTTTAGGGACTTATTTCATTTCAGATTTTTGGGGACTTATTTCATATGAAATAACTCCCCAATATAAAAATGAAATAAGATTTTTGGGGACTTATTTCATATGAAATAACTCCCCAATATAAAAATGAAATAAGTCCCCAAAAAAATGAAATAAATCCCCAAAAAACGATGTTGTTGCCTCTCATATATTTTTTTGGGGAGTTATTTCATTTCCGTTTTGGGGACTTATTTCGTGGGGGGCTATTTCATTCCGCCGAAAACGTTTTGGGCGCAAGGATTTATCCACTTTGGTATATAGAACACCGGCTTCGATAAATAAAGCTACCCTGCATAACCGTCCTTCGGCCAGGCACAATAACTTTTTCCTTTACGGGTATACCTTCCCTGAGTAGGCTGGTCGAGTCGGCATTTTTATACTATAGAGGAGAAAATCCTGGCGCTATGCAGAGAAGCTTAAGTTAGCGAAGCCGGTGCTTGGTATACCATAGAGGAAAAAGTCATTGCGCCAGGCCGAAGGCCGGCTATGCAGAAAACCTAAGTTGGCGAAGCTTGTGTTTGGTATATCATATCATGATATCCATTGCGTGATTCATTAAAGCAAAACTGTATAATTAATTGTATTGCATATATTGGGCTCTTATTTCATTTCAGAAATCGGGGTTTTATTTCATATGAATAATCTCCCAAAAATTAGGGAATTATTTCTTTTATGTTTGGGCGTTATTTCATTTCGGTTAGGCTAATTTCATTTTCAAAATTGGGGCTTTATTGCATATTAAATAAGGCCCCACGCTTTGGGGGGTTATTTAATTATTTTTTTGGGGGGCTATTTCATGCCGCCATCTGACAATAATGGCTAATAAATTATTGAATGTTTAAACGCTAGTTTAGTTCTAAATTACTGGAAATATGAACACAGAAAAAATTCTAAAAAAAATTTCCCCAATTAAAGCATTAATCAAAACTAAAATCAGTTTAAATTCATAAAGTGAAATAAACGTTTAATCAAGTGAATTTAACGTTTAATTGATACTATTAATTTGTTTACTTATGCAAATTAAAATTTTTTTTAAATTAATGTCACAAATTTTTTTATTGAAATTAATTTTTTTTTTTTTTTAGAATTATTGTTGTCTGTTTCCCATTTACATAAATAGAGAAACACTTTTTTCTCAGATATCGAGAAACAATAGAATGTTTTTTGCTGTACACTTTTTCATGTAAGAAAATTTACGAGGCCAGAAATATAGAAACGAGCAACTGGGATTTTCCTGTACTGCACAAAAATGTATAAGCCTTCAACAATGATTACTTATTCCGATATGCAAAACAAAATGCTAGAAAAAGTGTTAAAAATCTTCCTTTTTATATATCAATCATGTAAGTCTTTTTTTGTTGAAATTAAGGTAATTTTTGTTTATTATTGCAATTTGAAGTTATACACTTGAAAAAATACTCCATAGTTCTTTCTTTAATGTGGTCTTTAAGAGGATAAATAATTATTTGTTTCACATATAAAACCCATCTCCACAGAGCATTTGTTATCATTCCATTCATACAAACCATTATTATTCCAAATATGCACACAATGTTCACCTTTCATGTTATTATCGGGATTTCCGGAGGCCCAATTGGCAAAACTAAATGGTTTTCCTGTGGCCGACCAGATAAAGGTCCGATTGAGATCCTGCAGAAGGCTATTTTCATCATTGCCGCCCAACCATAGATTATGGGTTCCTCCTACTTGATATTTCAAAATATTAATAATGGCAGCATTTTTCTCCTTCGAATCTATTTGAATAAGTTTAGCATCTCTGCGTGCACACTCATGCTTGGCCTCAAGCCAGTTGTACTGTAAATTGGTGTTCCGAATTAGTAATATTATTTTTTATTTTGAGTTAAAAGGATGTCTTACCTTAAGTTCTGTTTCAACGATGATCCCTCTTAAATCTGAACCTTGGTACGATTGCGGTATGCATGACACTGACTTTAGCAGAACAAAACAAAAAAGAAAGACTTGCTTAAACGATAAATACATCTTCTTCGCTAAACGTGTAAAAGTTTAATATTCAACTGTTCTAAAATTATCATATTTATACTTTAGAAAATTTTGTTAAATAATCATTAAATCTTATCATTTAAGCTCTCACTTAAAATTTGTGTGACCTACAGCAATAAACAAATACAAATGATTATGATCATGCGAAAAGTTATAAAAAATAATCTGCTTTTTTTATTTATGCTTTTTTTAAATTATGCTTTTGTCTAAGAAAGAAGATATTTTTTTTTTGGCTGTAGGAAATATCGCCCAAAGAAAAATGGACCAAACAAATAAATGAAAAATCGCCCAAAAAATTCCATGTAAAATTGGGCCTGAATTCATATGAAAAGTGACCCAAAATTGTTGGGCTATTTTTCGTTACAATTGGGTGATTTTTCGTTTTCGTTTTCGTTCATAATGAAAAATCACCCAAAAATATTATATGAAAAATAGCCCATTTTTTCGGGCATACTATTTGTCTAAATCATTTATTATTACTATACGACGAATTCCTAAATGTTATTTATAAAAATAACGGGACATATTGCAAAAAGGTGGCATGTCATAACTTAAAGTGACATAGTGTCCGTGGACAAACTCGAAAGCATAGCCGGCCTATGGCCGGGCGCAAGGATTTTCTCCTCTTTGATAAAAAAAAGTACCGGCTTCGCTAACTAAAGCTTCTCAGCAAAGCCGGCCTTCGGCCGGGGGCAAGGATTTTCTCCTTTATGGTATAACAAAAACCGGCTTCGCTAACTAAAGCTTCTCTGCCCAGCCGGCCTTCGGCCAGGCGCAATGATTTTCTCCTCTATGGTATAACAAATACTGGCTTCGAGTACTAAAGCTTATCGGCGAAGTCGCCCTCCGTTCGGAAACAAGGCTGATTTTAGAAGCTTTACTTAGCGAAACCGGTACTGGTTATACCGTAAAGGAAAAATCCTTGCGCTCGCCCAAAGGCCGGTCTTTGTTATATCATAGAGGAGAAAATCCTTCCGCCCGGCCGAAGGCCGGCTATGCAGAGAAGCTTTAGTTAGCGAAGCCGGTTTTTGTTATACCATAGAATAGAAAATCCTTGCGCTAGGCCGAAGGCCGTCTATGCCAAGACGCTTTAGTAAGCGCTGCCGGTATTTGTTACAACATAGGGGAGAAAATCCTTGCGCCCAAAAGTGTTTTCGTTATATGTTTAATATATCCACCCAGAGAAAAAACAACAAAACAATTTTTTAAAAAATGTTGACCATATTATGTTTAATTTAACCAAATCATTGTCACCGACAACCACATTATGGTAAAATAAGTTTCTTTAAAAATAGTTTTGTTGGTTGTGACCATAATAAAACATGTTTTTCTCTTACATTTGTAAGTTACTAAATTTATATGAATAATAAACACTGTTTCGCAAAATGCGTAATTTTTAATTTCTTTTTTGGGAAAAAATTGGTTTTTTCTTTTTGTGTAATTTTTTATTTTTATTTTGGGCTCTTTTTCGTTTCTTTTGGGCAAAATTTCATATATAACTTTTTGGGTTATTTTTCATGTTCTTTTGGGCGAATCTTCATTTGGGCGATTTTTCATTATTTTTTTTGGGCCATTTTTCTTTGGGCGATATTTCCTACAGCCTTTTTTTTTGTTTTAACAGGCACGGTATATTCGAAGAGGAAATTGTTTTCCCTTTTTTAATAATTAATTTAGAAAGGCCAAAAGAATTAAATAGAAAATCGTAATAGTTCGATTTTAAAACGAAAACCAATTTAAACCGAAAATTTCCTTTTCTATATCTTTAACCCTTGTGTTAATAGGTGTGTACCATGGTAACCACCTACGTATATTAACATGAACAAAATGTATTTAGAATTACAATTTTTAAACAAGATTCTGGATCGTCGTTATTGAACTTAAAAGAAAACGAATTCAGATTCTAGATTTATTTTTTTGCTCCTTTAATACTCAAAAAAATTTGCTTAAACTTTAACCATCGCAATATGCGCACCCGGGTACATATCATGTATGACCAAAAATGTTCAACTGTTATACTAAAAAATACTGTCCTGTATAAAAAATTTAAAATTTCAGCCGTTATGCAATACAAAGTTAAAGGCAAAATTAGTTTTTACTTTCTGTTTCTGTTCTGTTCCGTGCCGTTCTGTTACGAAATTGTAATAATTACTTTTTCTGTAGCAACTTATCAGCCATTTAAGACAAATTTATTAGTTTTGCACCGTCCAATGTTTTATTTCAATCACGTAAATGCAAATAAATTTAAAGAAATTAAATTTTATGAATTCTTAAAATCAAAAAATTGTTTATTTCAACATAAATATGTATTTTTTATTATTTTTTTTGCTGTCACTTACAATAACTTAACAATTTTTTGATTTTAACAAACTGAACCGCAACAGAACAGAAAAACTAATCAATTTCACAGGTTTTTTAATGACAAAAACAAATCAGCTGATTCGTAACAGAACAGAAAGTAAAGACTAACTGAGCCTTAAAAAATCATATTTAAACATAAATATAATTCAATACGCTTTTAAAAAAGTTTAAAAATTTAATTTTATTTCATAAAAATACGGACTATTAATACATTATAGTATATGGGTACCCCGGGTGCTAAACAATGTGGATAAAGTTGGGTATAAACACAAGGGTTAAATATGGATTTTCATACATTTTCCTTTCTTTATTATTCCTAATTTTGTATTACACTGCTTTACAAATTTTTAATTTGGAAAAATACCAAGAACGCCACATGCCTCCTGAATAAGAAACGCGCTGTAATTCTTTTTTTCTAAGTACCGTTTTTTAGATAACGGTACTTTTGTGTTTTTCGGTGTATGGTCCCACTCAAACCCTTGTGGAGCCCAACCAAAAAGTCCGATCGAAATAAATGGCATATCGTTGGAAAGGTAATTGAATGCCTTTTCTGTCGTTTTTTTCTACGTTATAGTAAAAATCTGGAATGTTTTATTTTTTCAGTTTATTTAATTAAGCTGTTATGATACTTGCTATTTTTGTATTTTTTCTATATTGGAGAACAGTGCAAATATATTTGCATAGGAAAACTGACTAAGTGTAAATAGTATGATTATATCATAAAAAATCTTGAAATGTCAAACAAATATACATGTGTTATCGATAAATAATCTAAGACTATCAAAAAAAATATAAAATTTTTTAACTTAAAATTGACATTTCCAGATTAAGTGTTAGCCCTGTTGGCAATTTTTTTAGTTTTTGATCGAAAGAAACGGTTTTTAACTTTTTTTTTTGCGATTTTTAGCTTTTATGACGTTTTTTTGTGGGGAAAAAACGTGGGCAGTATTGTTTGTTTTGTTTACATTTTATCAAATTGTATTTCTTGTTCTTTCTCGCATTTGTTGTTTCATTCAGTCAATCCTAAAAAAATCCAATACAAAAAATAGCAAGTATCATAACACCTTTACCAACATTTTAAGTGTAATTTGAAAAAATATCGGATGTAAAATAAAGTTTTTATTAACGATTTTGTTGAACGACAATATTTTTATCTTCATTGCTTACCACTATGTATATTCGGCGTCCATCAGTTTTAACGTCTTTAAAAAAAAAACGGAATTTTATATGAGATGAAAATATTGTCGTTCCACAAAATCCAGATCTTTACTATAACGTAGAAAAAAAAAACGAAATAAAAATGAAAAATTTTGAAAAAAAACGTAAAAAATAGGCATATTTCGAACTTTGAGGTGCCATAACTCAGCCATTTCTTATCAGATAGAAATTTTGAGCATATCGACGGAAAAGGCAATAACCTTTCCAACGATATGCCATTTATTTCGATCGGACTTTTTGGTTGGGCTCGACAAGGGTTTGAGTGGGACCATACACCGAAAAACACAAAAGTACCGTTATCTAAAAAACGTGTTCAGGAGGTCCCAATTAACTTATCTAGGCATGTGGCGTTCTTGGTATTTTTTGATTGTAAACCAGTGTTATACGTACATATGTATGCATGTCAATTGGACTTATTTTTGGATCAAGTATTAAGACTTTAGTCCGAAATGGTTTTTAAAATTTTTTGAAACTCATCAAACCCTTTTAAAACTACCGTTTTTAATACGATTCACTTTCTTATTATAATTCCTAAGTTAACGTCCTAACAATACCTGACAAAACTTCTCCTGATCCCGGCTCCCGTTACATAATTATTAAGCGAATGTAGCCGCGGGCATTTAACATATTTCGTGCTAGTGGATTTGGGAGCAGTTCAAGCCTGTTTAGGTATTTTATTTAAAATCCAATATAGACAAAATAAAAAAAAAGGCGGCAAAACAAAATTCTTCGGTTTCCTGGTACGTAAAAACTCGAATATTTACAAAGACCTTAATGTGCCATCAGTAAAAACAAGTAAGAAATGTAAAAGTTTCACTTACCTTGAAAAAATTATTGACGTACAAAAATCAGAACAAATTAATTTTTATAATGTTTGTCAACATCGTCAAATTTTTTCAATATTATACCTAGCCCAGAAGATGTTTTTCAATGAAAAACGAAATATTGGCAAAATAAAATATTTTTAAATTTAAATAATTAATAATAAAAACCAGGACCTCGAGCTCAAAGGAAAAAAAGTTCTTTTATTTATACATTTTAAAGGTCAAATTAAACAAAATATAAGAAAAATTATAAAATTTATATTAAAAGTGTATTAAAAACAACTAAATTCTTGCGTTTTGCGTTTACGATTTCCAGAACACCCCTGTACATTAGGGATATAACTTTTTGCAATTTGCAAATATCAAAAATACCACCTCATATAGCCGGTGTGGTGCAAAAAAAATATTAAAAATATGTTGTCACTTTTGTTCTATCGTGAAAAAAGTTTCCGCACCGAAAGCGTTAAAGTTTTGTTTTTATTTATTTATTTTCATCATTAAATCAGTTGCTCTTGTCTTAAATAAGTTCGTTTTTGTTTAAATTTCTATATAATCTTCAACAATAAACCATTCTTCATAAGTCTAATGCTAAATCAAATGGGTTTTTAATTTTCAAAAATTAAATGCAAACAAAATATGGAGTTTTAGAAGTCGCTTACGGTGCGGAAACTTTTTTCACCGAATCAACTTAAAAAACCCTTTTTTATTATCAGATCAAAATTCCCCACATGGTATTGGAGTGGTTTTTTGCACTCAAAAAAAAAGTTATTGCCCTACTGTACATCTTGTTTCTTAGGCTAAATTACGCTTTGAAAAGTGGCTAATTGGTCCTAATCGGATAAAAAAAAAATACTTGAGTCATAGTGAATCAAAGCAAAGATTTTATCGTTTATCACCAATTATTGTCTATGTGGAAGAGGTTAATAACAAAATCTATAGTTTAATAGTGTTATTGTATCGTCCATTTGATTACAAAAAATGTAAGCCATATTAGAATGAAACCGGATAGAAGCTAAACGATCTTTAATAAAAAAACAAAAATATGTCCTAACATTTAATTTTACTTAAGCTTCGTACAGACGGTGTTCAGATCTAACAATATTGTCAGTAAAATGTGCTAAAAATATCTTGCAACAATGTGAACTTTTGTTAGACAACGTTGTCAGAAAAACCATTGTCAGGCAATTGTAAAACAACTATGTATGTTGTAAGAAATGTTTTTTTTTTTAAATCCCTAAGCTAATCCCGCGAAGTTCTACGCTGGCAGACTAGCTCACTACCAGATAGCCTCTCGTGTGAACACTTTGTTGACTTTGGCAGTCGTTGGAAGATTATTTTTTTTATTGTCAGATGTGCAAAGTTTATGCATCTGATCATGATGCCATTGTCAGAGACCTTTTTCTATTGGTAACGTTGCAAATACATAAGTAGCAGGGATGGAAAATTGGGTTTCGGATTTTTTAACAACTTCAATAACAAAACGTAGTTTTGATACAATGACGGTACCAATTTTATATTTTCTGGCTTATATATACTTACATTTAAAAAAATTACGATTTTTTTTAAAATATGGCCAGCAATGTATCAAAAACAAACTACACCTGCACTTTAGTTTCTATCCATGATATGCATGAGTAAAAGGAAAAAACAAACAAATTTAATTTTGCAAAATTGAAATTAACTTTAATGAAAATCAATGAAACCTTATAAAACAACATTAAAAAAACAATATTTCCACTTTCCCAATTTATAAAAATACACTCAATTTTCATGTCTGGCAATGTCTAAAAACACATCTGGCAGCTTTTGCCATGCAATTATCTGAAAACCGTGTAAACTGAATTTGTTGTCAGACAGTTGTCTGCCAATGAAATTGTTCATACGTCTGAACCAGTGTTGCCAAAACTTGGTGACCAAAAATGGCTAAATTTATGGAAAAAATGGCTAAAAATGGGCTAAAAATGGCTAAAAACTTTTTTAAATAAAAAAACATTAAAATTCAATAACAAAACAGAAAAAATTCATTTAAAGTGGTTTACGATGAAATTGTAAGTTAAGATCAATTTGTTAAATAAGAATAAACTTAAATTAATATTTTGATAGATATTTAAAAAATTAAATCATCGATAAATTCGATGTCCTTATTGTTAATTTCATAGGAATCACTCGGGCCTATTAGTTTTTAATAATTTGAAGGTAAATCATAATCACGACAACATTTACCCAACCTTTTCAGTCCAGATCTACTATAAAAAACAAGTAAGAAAGTATAGTCGGTCAACACAGACTATATGGTACCCTACACCACATTAGAACCTATGTACCAAATTTTATCAAATAATCTCCAAAACAGCCAGCCAGCCAGCAGGACAAACATCGTAATTCGACTCAGAAAGTGATTCTGAGTCAATTGGTATACGTAATGGTGGGCTTAGGATCATTATTTTAAGGAGACAGTTAAAAATGTGTATGTAGTGGTGAGTGCAAAGAGAGGAAAATAAATTTACTCGTTTGAGACATTAACTATGTATTTTGTTCTTGTTTTTTTATATTAAGGCTTTTTACAATTGTTTCGTTAACCTTCGTGTTGTGTGTGTGTGAAATTCACGAAAAGTGCTCGGCTCCCGGGGGCATAGCGTGATGATCGTTGCTTTAAACGATGTTTACTTGGGTAAATACCCTCTCTACCTCATCATAAGACCATGCAACTGAGAGCAACTAGTCCATTCTGAAATTTCTAAAAAATTTTTTTTGCCGCCTGCATCTCCGATGTTTGTGTTGATCCATTTTTTAAATTTAATATAGGACTACTATTGCTTTATTTTGAAAGATGTTTCATCATCATAGTTTATAGCGATTTCCAACATTTGTAAAAGTTGTGATTTAAATGAAATGAGTTTGAATTGTTAAAAATGTTTATTTTACTAAATACATTTTTATAAGAAATTGAAAATTATTATACCCACACCACAATAGTGGGGAGGGTATTATGCATTTGTGCTGATGTGTGTAACGCCTTAAAATAGTGGTCCTAGACCCACCTTAAAGTATACCGAACTACTCAGAATCACTTTCTGAGTCGAACTAACGATGTCTGTCCGGCTGGCTGACAGGCTGGCTGGCTGGCTGTCCATGTAACCTTGTGCGCAAAGTACATTTTGGAGATAATTTTATAAAATTTGGGTCATAGGTTCTTATTGGCAGAAGGACCAAGCCTATTGAAAATGGGCTAACTCGTAGGACCACGAAATTTCTTCCTCTCAGAAACTATCAAATCGATTTTAATGAAATTCAAAACATTGATAGCACCATATCTATATGGACACAAAATGTATAAATTTAAAAAAAAAAATCGGACCACGAGGGGAAATAGGGGCAATTTCTGCTTCCCAAACCGATTTTAATGAAATTTAATACATAGATAGATCCATATCAATAGGGACACATTAGCTATACAGCTTTTAAAAAATAGGACTACAAGGGGAGGCAGGAGGCAATTTCTGCCTCTCATAAACTTTCAAACCGATTTTCATGGAGTTTATAAACATAGATAAATCCATATTTACATGGACATATAAGCATGGTGTTTTTTTAAATACTGTGGTAGGGTATGGTCGGGCTTGACCGACTATACTTTCATACTTGTTATTTTAAAAGAAAAATGGCAAAAAAAATTTATGGCTAAATAAGTTGAAAATTGGCTAAAAAAATGGCTAATGGCTATACTCATTTTTTAATGGCTAAACAGGATGAAAAATGGCTAAATCTAGCCACTTATTGGCTAAATCGGCAACACTGGTCTGAACTGACAATATAATATTGGTGGAAATTTTTCTTTGGTAGTATATTTTCAGCACATTATCAGACCTTATATTATTGTAAGATCTTACTATCGTCTGTACGAAGCATTAGTACCACCATCATATTTTCGCATTTTTGCATCGAGTCAAACCAAATTTACAACAGAACTATAATACATTATTTAAGAAACACTAATTATTAATAAATGCAGCTTAAACATATGGTGTTTTCTTTTCTACACAAAAATGTAACATTTTATTTAAAAAAAAATGCAATTTGGTGTCTGTTTCTTAAAAATTTTGCTCGAGAAAAGGGTGAGTTTTTTTTAGAATAAAACAAGCCAACTTTTCGGGAGCAAAATTTTTAAGAAACAGACACCAAATCGAATTTTTTTTAAATTGAATGTCACATTTTTTTTTTTAGAAAATAAAACACCAATAGTTTAAAAAAATATTTATCGGAGATAGGCACGACCTTGCATCGGATGCAACAAAATTTACAACAACGCTAGAATGTGACATTGATATAAATTGTGGCTAAATTTAATTTTTTAATTCAGGACATATGGAATGTAGGCGTATCCTTGCCGCGATTTTGATCGAACTTCAAATTTTTCTTAACTTAGACATTAAGTATCAGTATAGGTACTTAATATTATCATTTTGCGATAAGAACTCTAGTTGTGCCGATTCCCTCTAAGGGGACAGAACAGTGTGTGCTTTGGCCTTTTAAATTTATTTTTTTAAAGTTTGTTGATAATTCGTTCATTTAACTTGCTACTTCTCTGTATGTCTTATTGCGTAGTGCATAAATGTGCGCTTTAGTACGTTTTCATTAATCCTAAAAAAATTAAACATTGTTTTGTTTTGTGTTATTGAATTATATTGTAATATTGTAAAGATAAAAAATAGAAATAATTATAGGTGCGTTGAAAATAAATATGAAACCTTGTTAATGACTAAATTGTATCCTTGAAAAATTGCTAACCCTCAATATGTCCGATGCTACAATGATTGCAGCTGTGATAGAGAAAAGAAACAAAACAAATAAATTATTTATTTTTGAATTTTTTTGTATATCGTTAGCTTAAATGCAAAAAGGTAGTTACGCCCTTATATAAATATATAATTTTAAAAATAAGCAAAAAACTTTGTAAAATGAAAACTATAAACACTTCAGGAAAACATGCATTGATAAGTCGTCCATCGAATGCTTCAAAAAATGTTCAAAGAAACCCACTTCATTATATTTTGTTAGAAAAAGTGTGTAATTACGAGAGAAGACTAAAATGCTTTTTTTGCTTTTTTTTTAGCTGTTTTTTATAAAACCTGCTGTTTTTTGCTTCTTTTACAATGGTGTTGCTTTTTTTTGGATTTTTTTTTAAATTCCCATTTTTGTATTAAAAACTTCGTATGTTACTACCAAGGCAAATTCCTCTATAAAAGTGAATTCGCCTTGGTAACTACCTTTTTGCAACTCTGTTTTCATTTTAAAAACAATCAACTGAAATCATAGTAGGCTGTTAAAAATAGAAATAAATAAAAAAGTTTAAAAAATGCCGAAAAAGAAAAGTAATAGAAATTTTTTATTAAAAATGGTAAAAACAATATTGCAATATATGCTGCTGCAAAATAAATTGTTCGAAAAAGTCTAATGTGGATCAACATATAGGATGTGGAAAACACCAATTGTCGTCTTCTAAGCAAGAGAACCATCCACAGAAACTAATTACGGAATATCCAGTGACTCCAACTGCCACAACATTTTAAAAGGATCTTTGTAAAGCATTGTTAGAATCCAATATACCAATAAAAAAAGTAAGTTCTCCCAGTTTCAAAAATTTCATTGAGAAATATTCTCAAAAGTCGGTTCCGTCTGAAACTTCCATGACCATGTTCCAAAAGATGAATATGTAAAAAGTTTGTCCTCTAATGAACTTCTCAAGTTAAAATTTGCATACCAGAATTGTATAGGGAATCTATAGAAAAATGCGTCAAGCGGCCAAAGACAAATATATATGGATTTCTGTAGAAGTAACTACGGGCAGCGAACAGAGATGTGTTGCAAATTTAATTTTTGGAGTCTTAAAAGAATTGAAAGACAATAAATCTTATTTATTGAACATGCAAGTACTTGAAACGGCAAATGGCGCATCTATTGCAGCATTTTGTAATGAATCGTTACAAATATTGTGGCCAGATGGTAAAGTAGAAAAGAAATCGAGTTTAGATTTGATTTTAATTTTCTGTATTTAGGCATAAAATATAAAAAAGTGTTACTTGTAGTAACGGATTCAGCTGCATATATACTAAAGGTAGAAGTACACAACACGCGTTAGTGCGCGCGCGCTCTGTCGTCTTCTGTCAAAAAAAGTTAAGCTAGTGTGTTTTCATAGAACAAGCTACATGCAAAATATTTTGACGCGTTTGCGCCAGAAAGTTGGTTAACTTTGAACTTTTTAACGCGTTGTGTGTTTTTGACAAGTAATCAGCTGACAATAAAAATAGTAATTTAACAAATTTGTGAATTATGAAAGAAAAACTTAGAGAAGAGCTTAAAAAACATACAATATTTATATAAAAAGAATAAATTTAATAAAATAACAAAATCTTGATATACTTTCGAACCCGTTTTTAATGCACAAATAAGTAAAAAAATAAAAAACAGCTGACAGGAACGGCTTTTGTAACGCGTGTTGTGTAACTTGCAGTTTTTGACGCGCTAAAGTTTATAAACGCACGATACTTGTCGACGAACTAACGCGTGTTATGTACTTCTACCTTAAGTGCAATATCTTCTCTAAAGGCAATGTATCCGAAAATGCTTCATTTAACATGTTATGCACATGGTATCCATCGATTAGCTGAATTCATTCTAACAAACTTTGAAAATGTAAATAAATTGATTTCCAGTGTTAAAAATATTTTCTTAAAGGTAAATACAGTAGTATTTCTGTTTAACGAACCTTCGATTCTGCGAACATCGCATTTAATGAACACACAAGTTTGCTCCATTGAGTACCTTATATAGCGAAAGAAAAATATTTTTTTGTGCCCAATTTAGCGAACAAAAAGGATTCATAATTTTAGTTTAAAAAAGCATAATGTAAAGTAATTTCTAACTAAAAACCAAGTGATTAGCAAAAAGTACCGCAATTTTAGGTTTTGTTTATGTATCATTTTTGTTTGATTATGCTGCCTGCAATGATCAGTAAAATGAGAACAAAAAAGAGACTTTTTTTTAAAAGAAAAACTTAAAATTGTGGATGATTACCAATATGGATTGCGAGTTGTGGATTTGTGCAAAAAGTATAGGGTTGCCATTTTTGAAATTAGAAAAATCAGTACATCGTAAGAAAAATACCAGTACATTCGAAAAAAAAACCAGTACACAAATTTTGACCCAAAATGTTATTGAATTCATTAGTTTTAGAAAACTATACATTAAAAATTATTCATTTCTCTATTTTTTAAGGCAAGAACTTAACAGAATACATATAACAAAAACATCAAATTATTAAAAATAGATAGACGTAATGTCATTGATCGACACATTTGTTGTAAATGCACAAAAAATTCTAAATTCATACAAATTATTGTCAATATAATGAGGGTATTTACGAGGTCTCCTATCTAGCCATATTGTTATAGGTTATATGTAATTTTAAATCCACTTAAAATTTTTTGTTTTTGAATTCTGAAAAGCACTAATGACACTACTTCTATTTATTTGAATACAAAGTATATGGTAAGTTAAGAGTAAACAAAAATAAAACGTAAGACTGAATTTTAACTGGGTGATTCATAACAAATCAAAAGTAATAAGGGAAGTAAACCAGTTTTAAACAAGTAAAATTATTTGAAGGCAAAATTTAAAAAAACCAGTACATTTGCGTACTGATTTGGGTGTTATGCATAAACCAGTACATTGAATAAAAACCAGTACGTGTACTGGTAAAATCAGTACGAATGGCAACCCTAAAAAAGTAACAAGAATTACAAACTTTGGATTTAAAAATAGAAAAGCCATGAAACAAGGTGAATTTCCAAGAATGAAGAAACAAATTTTTTTCTTGGTTTTTACGACAACGACATTCATACATGCGTTATTCTAAAAAAAAAGACATTACTCGACAAATTTTTTTTGTAAAATTTTTAAGGAAATTGAAAATCAATTTGAACTTATTTTTCATTAAAATTATTTTAGGTTTTACGCTATCAGAGTAATGAATTGTAACTTTTTAATTTTTTTATTATATATTATACAGATCTAAAAACATATTTCAAAACAAACCACAAATAAAAAAGACCTAGTTATTTATTTATATATAACATGGGTACTAGACATAAGTATAGCATATAGCGAACTTTTCAGTTTAATGAACAGGCCTGACAAAGTACTGGTTCGTTAAACCGGAAAACTACTGTATAGATATTAATCAGAGGTGTTCTGCACTGAAAGAATTTTCTTCGCAATACTAACGAATTTTGACATTAATCCCATGAAAAATTGCATTATAAAGGAACCTATGCGGCGCTTCGTTGGATCAATGAAACCTGTTTCATTAAAAGGACTTAATGAAACATTACATTAGATCCATGAATATTATTCATTGGATGAATACTTTCAATAAAGTAAAATTTTTTTTTTTTTTTTTTTTTTTTTTATATTTTTTTTAATTATTTTTTTTTTTCTTTTTTCTTATTTTATTTTACTTTATTTTATTTTTTATTTTTTTTTTTCTGTCTCTGGCGGGATTCGAACATGCAACCTCGGCGCTGATAGACTAGCTCACTACCAGCTAGTCTACCGGGGCAGTGTAGTTTTTGTATAAAAAAACTATGTTTTTTTCTCAATTAAGGGCGTAAATATGAGATTAAATTGTCCATAATAACAATAACAACGTTGATTGAAAGTGGATTGAAAGTTTTTGTTTCATTACTATAATGACATTTTTATTGTCATAATGAAAATTTAAATTTATGAAGGCAATTATTGAAATATGTTGCTTTTATAAAAAAATTTTTTGATTTCATAAATTTAATGGCATACATATAACATTAGATGTATGAAATTATTAAATCTTACATTTTTTAATTAACAATTAAACATTTTTTTAAGGAAACTATAATTTTGCATTAATTTTTGAATATAGTTATGTTTGTATATGGTTTTTTTATGTTCCCAATTAAAATTTTTTGTTTTATTTGGACAAACTTAAGTTTTCATATATCCAATGAAAATTTTTAACGTAATTACGAAATCTAATGAAGCGATTTTAACGAAAATACTTCATCAAACCTATGAAATTCCATTTAGACAATTAAAATTTTCATTTACCCAAGGAAAACTTTTTTATGAAAATGATTCATTAAATATATGAAGCATTTTTCTTTCAGTGTGGAAATTGAAAACGCAAGAATTTAAAAGTCGTTTTTTTAATATGATTTTTGTAGTAAAAGAATTTTATGACAAATATTTCTCTATTAAACAGAATTCTATAAGAAAATTATAAAAATGGATTAAGAGTGTATTAAAAGAACTTGAAAGTTCTTGCGCTTTTTTAATATATACATACATATGTATGTAAAAAATATATGTTACAAAAACCAAAATTTTTACAGCCACCGCGGAGAAAACAACTCTGTCTTAAAATGAATCCTAATGTGGTACCAGGGTTGTCAGATTTTTTTGAGCCTCATCGCCAAGCCGGATGTCGTAAATCGCCAAACGTCAATTTTGTTCAGTTTTCGAAATCTTTTTTTTTTTTTTAAATTAAATTTTGCATACAAAAAAAGCTGATATAATATTGCAGTCAAAAATCGCCAAAAACTGAGAAAAAATACAAAAAAATCGCCGAAAGTAAATTTTGTTTAGTAACTGTTATTTTTTTTAAAATAACATAAAATGGAAATCATTTATTCAGTTAAAAAAACTAAAATTAAGCACACAAGTCTTTAAGATCACTTCAGGCTCATCGATTTCATTGCTATTGTTTTGACCTGCATACGTTCTATTAGATTTAAGCAGTGTTTAAAAAACTGCAGTCGAAGTTGAAAAGCTGCCTGCCATCTCTTCCACTTTTTCATTTGTCATTGGCCAAAAAAAAATTTTTTTTTAACTTGTAATTCATTAAATGTAAATAGTCGCTGTCAAACCAAATCAAAAAGCGAAAAATTTTAGACAAATTTTCGTTTTTTGTTCGACAGGTTTTGGTTTCGACTGCAGTTTTTTAAACCTTGGAATTAAAAAGTGACTGAATAATTCACTTAAAATGATAATAAAACAAAAATCATTTGAAAAAAATTAGCCAGATTTTTTTTAAACTAGTAATGATAACAAAAAAGGACAAACTGTTCAAAAATCTATAAGTACGTACATATGTATATCAGTGATAACCAGGCAACAAACAAAGTTGTTGTATACATATGAATTGCCGACCGTGTCTGTGTAAAGATACGATTATTGACTGCCTCGCGAGACTATGGAGTGGCCCGAACAAAGTTGTTGTTTACATGTGAATTGCCGACCGTGTCTGTGTGAAAAATACAATTATTGACTGCTCGCGAGTCTATGGAGTGGTTATGACTGATGCATATACATATTTATATATATTTAGCTGGAGAGGCCTAACTCCGCTTATGTAAATAAAAGTGCAAATTTTTTATTTCAAAATCGCTGAAATAATATATAATATGAATGGTAAAAATAGCCAAGTAAATCGCCAGTTATATCAAAAATCGCCACAAAAGTCGCCAGTCGCCAAATGGAAAATCCCATCGCCAAACACGTTTCAAAATCGCCACGTTTGGCGAGAAATCGCCATATCTGACAACCCTGTGTGGTACTTCCACCGTCTCCATGCCCAACTCGTTGGGGTACTTGGTTAGAAGCGGCAGTGTACTACGCTTAACATCTTGAAGAAGTTAAAGCCGTTGTTTTAGAACTTGACAATCAAAAAAATATTTGAAAACTCCGAACTAAGTTCTCAACTTGCATTTCTAAAATACAATTTTGCAAACATTTTGGTTGCTATAAAAAAATTGCAAACTGCGGGCTTATTAATTTCAGAGAGCACTAATGCTTTATCGACAGTTTTTGACGGACTATGCAAGATCGAGGACCAACAATATAAAAAGAAATTTGAGAAAATATTAAAAAGAAATCCGGGATATCAGCAGTTTTTGGAAATAAAATATATTTTAGAGTTTGGTACTGTTCCAAAAGATGAATATGTAAAAAGTTTGTCCTCTAATGAACTTCTCAAGTTAAAATTTGCACCATCAACCTCCGTGGATGTAGAAAGAAGCTTCTCTTAATACAAAACGCTTTTAACAGATCGACGTAGAAAATTAAAATTTGAAAACATAAAAGCCCACATGTTAGTATGTATATTGTAATAATTTTGATGATGTGGAAGAATTAGAATAAAACATTTTTAGTGCTTTTTTTTGTTTTGCTGTTTTATCAATTTTTTGTTGCTTTTTTTATAATATCTTTTTGTTGCTAAAGTATTGAATATTGCTTATTTTTGTCTTCTCTGGTAATAACGTCGTTTTACATATGGGGGATTTCATGTCAAGTGACCCAATTTTTAAATCGATGTGTTCTGTTTTGGATGAAAGTTAGTCCTATTGGATAGTAGTTTAGACACAAATTTTCAAGAATATCGGTCAAAAGGTTTCTGAGTTAGAGGGGGTCAAACTTTAACATTTTGGCCATACAGGTGTTCTTTCTCATCCATGTAACTTATAACCTATTAGTGTTAACAAAAAATGTTTCGATTGCTGTTGGATCAATCTTTTGAATTTTTTTTTTGCGGGAATGTTTTTTTTTTTTTTTTTTTTTTTTGCTTAAAAGAAAGCTATGTATTTGCCTTTATCCAAATCGGAGGACATCGATATAAAAATTGGGTCACTTGACATGAAATCCCCCATATATGTACCAAATAAAAACACTTGTATTTTTGAGAAATTTTTGTTATTTTTGTGCTGCTGGACAAAACAACTGGCTCGTGATTGAATTTTTATTTTTTATGAAGTTTTAAAAACAAAAATATTAAACAATTATATAAAAAATAATTTTTTTTTGCTCAAACTTTTACGACATCTCTGAAACTTCTGTGCAGATTTAGAAATAATGTATGCATTAGTAATGTTTCTGGTTGAACTTTGAATTTTTTTTTTATTTTACTGAATTGAGCAAAGACTTCTTAAGTTATGCTTATATGTGTCCTGCAAGTGTCTTTATTTTTTTTATATGAAGCTGTATAGCGGTGATTAAAGCTGATAAAAAAATTCTAAATATAGTACATTAAAAATCTTATGATAAGTTGTTAGCGACGGCTAAAATTTTTCTGGAACAAAATGTACTATAAATATGTGTTATCTTTATGCTGTTTCTTTTATTACATTTCAAGCGTTTTGCCATTTAAGATTTTTTATTGTTGACATTATAACATGAGGTGTTTTTTGAATACGTTTTTTTATATACATATTTATATCGTAAAAGCGTGTTTTAGTTAATAAATTTAATGTACTTTAAGCAAACAATGCACAAGGGGGGAAATATTTTTTTAACTTTAACAATGAATTTCGTACTCTTGGTACGTTTTGTAGAAATAAATTTTATATATTTATATAATTTTATATATATTAACTGCCTTATTTATAAAAAAACAAAACAGGTTAATAGAAGGTTTATTAAACAAATTTCCATACAAAATCCGTTTCATAAATCCTTTATTAACTAGTTTTATTTTTTATAAAGAAGGACGTAAATATATATGTATACGTATGTATACATATGTACGTTCACTTTACAGAAATGTTATTTACTTTTCTACATCTATACTTAACTTATCTTATGTCCGATACAAAACATTATAGGAATTATTATTTTTTGCCCACACATACATACATATACGTTTTGAGCATTCGATACTCTTGAGCGACCGACATTTAACTGTCTATGTCACAAGCAAGGGGTGTCCAAATAAGCATGTTTCAAAAACTGAGCCGTATGTAATCTGTATACCAAATTTTTCAAAAAGTGAAAACGCACTTAGAGTACAAAGTTTTCCGTTTTTAGATCACAAAAGTATATATTAAACTGAGCCATATGCTATCTCTACACCAAATTTTTACGAAAAGAGAAAAAGTACTAAAGGTTAAAGAGCACAAAGAGTACCAGCCCCTAGAAAGTATGCTGTGTGTTAATTTAGGCTTTATTCTGTATGTATATCAAATTTATCGAAAAGAAAAAAAGTAAAATTTTTTCCCCGTTTTATCCCTTTAAAACTACCTTTAAAGAATACCCCATATTTTTGTCCTGACCATATGCAGTCTGCATAACAAATTTATAAAAAAAAAAAGAAAAAGTACCAAATTTTCCCCCGATTTTTCTCTTAAAAAGAACGTTATATTTAAATCTGGACCATATGCTATCCGTCTACCCAATTTCATCCCAATCCATTAAGCGATTTTCTCGAGATTGAGCCACAAAGTAAGAAAACATCTTAACATCCAAACATATAAACTTTCAGGATATTAAAAATTACCACTTCTTTTGTATGTACATATGTACCTATAAAAGGCTTATTTAACAAATAAATAATTTTTTACCTATTCGCATCTTGATGATCCTAATCACTTGTCTACTTTCTTGCTATTTTTATGATAAGATAAGATGACCTATTTTAAATTTTCACACATTAAAAATGTTTAAAAAAGTATAAATATGAAAATTTCTTACACAGCTCAACATTCAACTTTTAAGCGTTTAGTAGTAAAGAAGATGTTTTTCTCGCTAAATCAAGTCTTCCTTTTTAGCTTTGTACTGCTTAAAATAGCATCAAGCGCACCGCAGCTCTACAAGTATAAAGAATGTGTACAGTATATTATCGAAACAGAACAAAAGGTAATGTAACTTTAAAATTAAAAAAAAAAAAAAAAATTTTATTTATTTTTTTGGAATAACAATTTACAGTATAACTATTATGAGGCCATGCATGAGTGTGCCCGCAAAGGTGCTCACCTAGTTGAAATCCATTCGGCGGAAAAAAATGCTATCGTTATCGATTTGCTGAAAGATATTCTAGGAAATTCTTATAAAAATTTCTGGTTGGGTGCCAACGATGAATTTAACATTGAAGATTTTAATCGCACCTTCGTCTGGACGACAACAGGAAAACCAATGAATTTTACTCATTGGTCCTGCGAAAATCCCGATAACTATGAATATCAGGAACATTGTGTACACATTTATGATGATAGCGTTGGGTATAAATGGAATGATAGAAATTGTTCTACAGAAATGGGTTTTATATGTGAATATGATGAGTTTTGCAAGTATCAAAATTAAAAATTTAATTAAAGAAAAACTGTTGGATTTTTTTATGTGTACAACTGCAAGTTGCAACAATAAATTAAGATTACCTTAAATTCAAACAAAATAGTAAATGATTCCGATATATCGATATTTGTAAATTATTCTTTTTTCTTTATACATAAATCGAGGATTTATATTCAAAAAGTGTTGTCTATCTATTGTTTAACCTGCAGAATACGTCGCAATATTTATCCCTGGTCTAGACGGCAGGGCAGTTAAGTTTTCTTTTAAAATATGGCAATATTTGTATTTTTTATTAATTTTTTGAATTACCTGTCAAAAATCGGTGAGTTTTCAAACTTCTGGTTAAGATATCTTAGAGAAGGAACAAGATACTACAAAAGTTAAACTCGCGTCAATTTGTTAATTATGCCTGCTTAACTTACAACTCGTTTAAGTATTTGGTTTAATGAAATGTAAATATTTTTTTTATAAAATTGAAAAATAATTGCACAGTCAAAACTTAAGCATACGATAGACACTCACGTATCGAATGTAAACTTCAGAGATGTAATGTCTTTCTTCGGTTACACGATATCGAATGCTATCATCTCAAAATACGATACATTTTGCTCGATATCGTATGCGTTGATTAGACTATTATAGTAAAATCAATACAAATATCCATTAATTTCTATTAATTACACTGGGCAACAAAAAAAAAAAAAAAAACCAGCCACAATACTTGCAACGCGAAATGAAACTAGAATATTGGTAGAGCAAATCTGCCATAGGGTTTTGAAAAGTTAGCTCGTGTTCCCGAAATATGAGCCCCTAAAATTTTTGAATTTTTTAAGTCTATAAGGTATAAGTCAAAAAATATATACTAAATATACTTCTGAGCTAAAAAATAATTTCAGATGTCTTTTGTACAATTGTATGGTGATTCTTTTCTTTCAATATATTAACCCTCTAACTCTCAATTTAAGGGGTAATTTTTGTCCTTTTTTGTAACTTTCACACAAAAGTATACCAAAACGACACTTTAGAGGGCTAAAATGTTCTACGAATATTTTTTCCATAAAATTTTACTAGGGGTCTTCTAAGACCAAAAGTTCGTGCAATTAATGTAAAACGGATTTTCGAAATTCCGGGACTTGAAATTTTTGAAAAGGGGAAAAGGACAAAAATTACCCCTTAAAATGAGAGTTAGAGGGTTAATATATTCTAAGAAAAGAATCGCCATACGATCCTCCTGAAGAGATCTGAAATTATTTTTTAGCTCAGAAGTGCATTTAGTATTTTTTTTTGACTTATACGAAACGCCTTTTCAAAAATTTCAAAAACTTTACGCACTGAAAGAATTTTCTTCGCAATACTAACGAATTTTGACATTAATCCCATGAAAAATTGCATTATAAAGGAACCTATGCAGCGCTTCGTTGGATCAATGAAACCTGTTTCATTAAAAAGACTTAATGAAACATTACATTAGATCCATGAATATTATTCATTGGATGAATACTTTCAATAAAGTAAATTTTTTTTTTTTTTTTTTTTTTTTTATTTATTTTTTTTTCTCTTTTCTTATTTTATTTTACTTTATTTTATTTTTATTTTTTTTCTGTCTCTGGTGGGATTCGAACATGTAACCTCGGTGCTGATAGACTAGCTCACTACCAGCTAGTCTACCGGGGCAGTGTAGTTTTCGTATAAAAAAACTATGTTTTTTTCTCAATTAAGACCGTAAATATGAGATTAAATTGTCCATAATAACAATAACAACGTTGATTGAAAGTGGATTGAAAGTTTTTGTTTCATTACTACTTATAATGACATTTTTATTGTCATAATGAAAATTAAAATTTATGAAGGCAATTATTGAAATATGTTGCTTTTATAAAAAAAATTTTTGATTTCATAAATTTAATGGCATACATGTAACATTCGATGCATGAAATTATTAAATCTTACATTTTTTAATTAACAATTAAACATTTTTTTAAGGAAACTATAATTTTGTATTAATTTATGAATATAGTTATGTTTGTATATTGTTTTTTTAAGTTCCCAATTAAAATTTTTTGTTTAACTTGGACAAACTTAAGTTTTCATATATCCAATGAAAATTTTTAACGTAATTACGAAATCTAATGAAGCGATTTTAACGAAAATACTTTATCAAACCTATGAAATTCCATTTAGACAATGGAAATTTTCATTTACCCAAGGAAAACTTTTTGATGAAAATGATTCATTAAATATATGAAGCATTTTTCTTTCAGTGCGGTTCCCTGTTTCGGGAACCCGAGCTAACTTTTCAAAACCCTTTTGCAGATTTGCTCTACTAGGAGTCTACTTTCATTTCGCGTTAACGCAAAGAAAAAACATGGTTGTGGTAAACATATACTAAGAGCAACATATTATGATAAGATTCATGATTGTAGTCACTATATTAAGATTATTATTCAATCATATTATGACTAAATATACTCGTAATATGTCATCATAATATTTTTCCCTTAATCATATTATTATTCTGTTAATCATACTAAGTTAAGAAGTAATCAAATTATTGTCATGTTAATCATAATAAGCTAAGAAATTAATCATATTATTGTCATGTTAATCATAATAAGGTAAGAAGTAATGATATTATCATTATGTTAATCATAATAAATTTAGAAGCAATCATATTATGATACAGCACCTTTCATAGCTGTCATAAAAATAAAAAATAAATTAATATTTTTTTGCATCGATTTTTTACAATTTTTCTTAATGTTAATCAAATAGCGGAGTTCAATATAAGGCTTGCAAACGAGCGAATGCCAAATCTGTGGTTTTCATGGGCAACCGCGTATGTCCATTTTTCCGATTTTGAGATGTTGATGCCATATTGGCTTATTTTAAACGCTTTTTACATTTTTTTGAAAAAAGATGGATCAATTCCGATTTTTTAACGTAATTACAAAGTTTAAAAAGTGCAATACCAAGCCCATAGTTTGATCTATAACGGTTTTTCGGCTTTCCTGAAAAATTTGCTTTAAGACATACGCGGTTGCCAATGAAAACCGCAGAAATATCGTTGCACTTTTATAAAATATAACGAAATCTCTGTGTGTTTTGTTGCTGGATTTTACAAAAAAACTACGATATTTTACATTTGCACTATTACCTCACTAATACTGAATGAACTCTGCTAATATTTTAATTTTTTTTAATTTCTTTAAACTTATTTTTTAATAGGAATTTATCTTTAAATTGTTTAACCGCTCACATATAAAATAAACGACACAACTGATTAAAATTTTACAAATGATTTTACAAATGGCGCTAACATAATATTATTAGAGTAAAAATAGTTTGATTGCATCTTTAACAATATATGATAAATGTGGTTGTGAGTAATATAAGTCTGACTTCATACGGCTCATGTTTAATTGACAAGATACTTCCTTTTTCTTCTTTGAACATGAATTGGCGTTCAAATGATTCATGTCATGTTGACATGAGCCGTATGAACACAGACTAATACGCTTAGAAAGTTATCATAATTAAGTTGTTAGAAATATAATTATTTTTCGGTCAACAATACTCAAATTTATAATTGCAATAAACATATCGAGCCCTAACAGCGAAAATAGTGTAAGCGACATGATTTTCAATTTTCGTTTTTTTTGATAAATTACTTTATTGGCAACACTTGCATCATCTCCTAAAATATCAAGGTCATATAATGTACCGTTACGATTTTATAGCCAAAACAATTTTAGTGTAAGCGACAAATTTCATACAAAATTTAATATGTAATAAAACAAAAAAGCTCTCTCCTGTAAAATTTGATTTTTGGCGCTTACATTATTTTCGCTGTTAGGGCTCGATATATACGTTTACAGTAACTATAATGTTTTTGATATTAAATAAAAATAACAATTATTTGTGTACGACAACAATATATTGTTACATTAAACATAGTGTGGTTGCTGTAACCATGCCCAACCATATTTTTTCTCTGCGTGTAGCTATTTTTGGGGAATATAGCTGTAATTTATTTTTTTTCTATTAAAAAAGAACGTTAACACTTACTGTTCGTGACACAACGTTGACGCACTTGTATAGGTACGGCATATCAGCGTAAAAGCTAATCGGAAGAAAAATTCTGTGACTTGTTTTTGAACTGCTGCTGTCACAATTTTGAAATATTATCGAATTAATTTCAAAGAGTTTTTAAAATTTAACTAATTTAAGTTAAGTTTTAAATAAGATGGCCGATGTTACTTTAAATGTATCTAAAATAATGACAAGCATCTATTAATAACTTCAACATATATTTTGATTAAACAAAATTATCACTTAAGAGCATCATAATAATAAGTTAAATAAAATCTTTAGATATCTTAAAAGAAACTTTATGTAGAAACATTTTCGTTTTAAATCTTAATCTATGTATATTTCAACTGCTATTAACAATAAAATACATATGACTGTCAATTAACTAATTTTGTTTTACAAAATAATACATATCGCACTTGATCAACAAGAGATCAACAAGGTATTAACTCAAAATTTTTATGTTTCACTTATGGGGTAAAACCGACACGTTGTATTCATATCTACCCGCTGTAAAATATCGTGCTATTTTGTCTATATTTTGGTAATGAAACGGTAGGCTTAACAAAACATTTTCATATGCCTTAAATATTAAATTCAAAATTGTTTAGCTTCTACTTAAAATTTAAACATTTTAAGTTAATATTCTTTTTCTGATCAAGCGCGATATGTATGTTTATACAAGCATGTACATTTAATTAAAAATATTATCATAAATTTTAAACCAAAATCCTTTTCTCGTAACTCTCGCCGAATCAGCGTTATTCGACTCATCGAGAGATTGTCTATATAATTTTAGGGTTGCAGGATCTAAAGGACCCCAATGAGTAGAGGGTTTTAATACATTTTTAATACGATCACAAACTTTGGCTTCGGGTCTTTTGTATATTGCAATAAAGGCCCAGACAAATAGCTGGCCAATGCCAAATGCCGATATACACCAGCCTATGACTAAAAGAAAATATGTTATAATAAAGTAAAATTATTAACACTGTTTTTAAATCAGTTACTACCATAGAGATATTCAGGATATTTAACACCATTGTAATCTAAAGGTTTATAGTCCACCAGCATATATATTAAAACAGCTGCCATAAAAACGGGCGTTATAATACTCCAACAAATGCGATAATACAAGGAGGTTTTGATATTCAGCATAAACTGAATATCTCGACATATATTTTTGACACCTTTAAAAGTAAAAAATTAATTTAAGATTTCCGAACATTTCTACGACCAATTGTATTTTAAATACATACCATAAACCCAACCCGCCGATATAAGTTCAAAAATGCCCAACACTATTGCCACAAAAGTCACTCCATAGAAATCTATATAATTTAACATATATTGGCCACCCGGCGTTACATACATTAGACCAAAACAGTAGCATATTGTACATATGACAATTACTATCTGCCATCGTTTTATATTGGGGAAAAGTTCACATGCCACTGTTATAACGCTAGTGATAATGCCCACATTACTGCCAATACCCAAAATAAACATCATGAGAAAGAATAGAGCTGAAAAAACCTGAAGCGATGTTAAAACAGATAACTTAAGTTAAGTATAAAATTTCCTGTTGTATTTCGAAATATTCTACAGTAGAAACCGGATATAATTGCATCGCATATAATAAAAAACTGCTTATGAGAAAGTGGACTAAAACACCATGTCTTTTTCTGTACATTCCATATAAGAAAAAAAAAAAACTGATAAAATAAACTTTTTTAAACATACCAAATATAATAAATTAATATTTTTCGACAACACTGAATAAACACAAAATCTGCAACTATGTGTTTCTTTAAAAAAAAAAATATATTAAAAGATGTTCGTGTGTGTGTATTAGGGCTTCCAATCGGGATTGGTTTTTTTGAATAACGGGATCGGGATTAAAGTTAATATTTCGGTATCCCGGGATTTTCGGGATATTATGAACCCCGGGATTCACGGGATTTTTGAAAAATATCCGGGATTTTTCAGGATTTATTTGTTTTATTCCAACTATAAATACTTTTTAAACTGTATGAAAAAAACTTAATTTTCCAGTAAATACTCATATTTCATGAACATATACTTAGGTATTATTTATTTGTAAAAAATATAATAAAACAAACTTAAAGAAATAATTGATCACAATTCATAAAGATAATGTAATAAAAACGTAACAAAAAAACATTTAAATCTTATTTTTTTTATCAATATTTGATTATTGATATAAAAATCACAACATTTCGAAATGTATTTTAAAAAATTGTGTACAGTTGGACAATTTTAAAATACAATTGCACAATTTCAACAAAAAAAAAAAAAAAAAAAAAAAATTGGAATACAACATTTTTCATTTTTCAAATTTATTCTATGAGCTAAATTTCAGTTACATATGTATTTTTATAAAGTTTTTTTGTAATAGTCCTATTCCTTTCAATTTTTCAGAAATGACTTTATACCTTCGGAAGGAAATAATTCCCAGTTTCTATTTGTTAAAATTGTTGAGTTAAATACATTCAATTTATAAAGTATCACTATCCAGTGTGACACAAAGAATGCTGACGAAGGCCGTAGCGGGCCAGAAAATGCATTACATTCTGCTGGTGTCTAATAATTGTAAAAATTTTTCTGTACATACAATATACATACCTCATTGCTATCCAAAGGAAAGCTAAGGTAAACTGTAACAAGAAAATACAATATAATAGTCTGGTAGTGTATTATATATATTATATATTATTATAACTTTTTGTTATTAATAAATTGTACACATTGTAATGATTGTTTTCTCAAATGAAAGGTAGCATAGTTTTTGTTTTGGTATGTTTTGTTTATTTTTGAACAACAGGGTGTATCAAACATTTTTTTTGTCAACAAATAAATATTTATACAAATAATCATTATTGTGGTTAGTTTGTTGAACGATTTATGGTTTTTAATCCAAATTTTTTAATAGTTTTAAAGTTCATCAAATTTAATTTTCATTAAATGATTTTTATGAAGAAAGGAATTTTACAACATGAAATTAATTAAAATTTATTGATAATTTTTCATTCTTGACTGAAGCTGGGCTCGAACCCAGGCGTTTTTTACGGACAGGTTACCCTAACATGTTTCGATTGCAACCTCTCAATCTCTTCAGAGGGCTTGCCGTTTAACACTCGCAGCCATCGACGACTGCTGACGTCAATAGCCAAACATCAATCCTTAAACCAAATTGTATTTAACCTTTGGTAGATCGAAATTTGCTTTGAATGATTATCTATTTTAATTTATTTTACATGTTTTTCCTAACTTCTGTTTTTTCGTACTTTTGCCAAGAATTCTTCTTGAAGTTCAAAGTACATTTTTTGTTTTTCATTTCTTTGTCTTTCTTTTTCTTGTTGACCTTTTTCAGCACAACTTGAAGGACAAACGCAAACATAGAAGCTCGTGCCTTAGCTTAAACAATAATCAGGGGTCTAATCACCGCATACGATATCGAGTAAAATTGATCGAAATTATTTATTTTGGTATCATGAAACTCGATGTCGAATGAAAATTATGGAATTTGAAATAATAGCGTTCGTTATCGAGTAACTCGACATTACATTTATCGAGTGTTCATTCGATACGTCAGTGTCTGTCGTATGCAAAAACGTTCGATAGTTTATTCGATACGATAGTATCGAATGCGGTGATTAGACCCCAGTATTGTGGTTAGTTTGTTGAACGATTTATGGTTTTTAATCCAAATTTTTTAATATTTTTAATTAGGCTAAAGTTCATCAAATTTAATTTTCATTAAATGATTTTTATGAAGAAAGGAATTTTACAACATGAAATTAATTAAAATTTATTGATAATTTTTCATTCTTGACTGAAGCTGGGCTCGAACCCAGGCGTTTTTTACGGACAGGTTACCCTTACATGTTTCGATTGCAACCACTCAATGTCTTCAGAGGGCTTGCCGTTTAACACTCGCAGCCATCGACGACTGCTGACGTCAATAGTCAAACATCAATCCTTAAACCAAATTGTATTTAACCTTTGATAGATCGAAATTTGCTTTGAATGATTATCTAATTTAATTTATTTTACATGTTTTTCCTTACTTCTGTTTTTTCGTACTTTCAATAACAAAAACTATTAAAAAAGAGTCGAAAATGTCTCTAAACTAATATAACAAAACGAATCATATATGAACCTTCCAGAAGAATCGCGGGTCGGGTACAATTTTCTCCCGACAAAAGTATCATTCATGATCGGAAAATTATCAAAAAAGACTCGAATATATTTAAAATACCAAAATATGCGCTCATTTTCTGATCATGAATGATACTTTTGTCGGAAGAAAATGGAAACCTACCCGCGATTCTCCTTGAAGAATTTTATATGATTTGATTTTTATTAGTTTAGAGACATTTTCGACATTTGCTTATACAAAAACTGCACATAAGAAACAATTTTTTGGCATTTTTAATGTTGTTTATATCCGATATATAAGACATTTTTTGCAATTGTATTCCGGAGCAGAATTATGATACAAAATTTAGAGTTTGAGGCGCTTTATTATTGAAATTTATTTAATATGTTAGTGGCGCAGTTTAGTGTTTGTTACAAAAGATCTTGCGCGAGGAAAAACAAAATATCGTAGCTATTTTATTAAATCAAACAGCAAAATACTATAGTGGTGATAAGTGTTGGGTTCGCAAAAATGCAAATATAGTATCTTTTGTTTGCAATACAACACCGAAATATACAGCATTGCAATTGTCAGATCACTACTTTTGCAAAATACTAAAACTGTATGAGTTTTTTTAGCTACGTATATTGAGTTTGCATTCCTGATACTCGAACAGCTGACATTTGTAAACAATAAAGAATTTAGCATCTTCCAAAAAATCTACCAATGCTTCGATAATATTTTCTTTTGCGCTGCATCATGACATTTTAATTAAAGCAATTTTAGTAATCAGTAATCAGACACCTTTATGTTAATTTTTACGGCCAATAATTCTGTATATCAGTTGTTATTTAATTTGCATCTGGCATTGCAAAGTTGCTTTTAATAACGCTCACTGTCAATGACAAAATTATAGCATTAATAACCAGTTGCTACCTAATGCTATGTTCACACGACAGCGTTTTTTCGTAATTCGCTCTCTCATTCGTAGTTCACAGCGCAGTTATGATCCAAATAACATAATTCGTTATTCTAAATTTTGCTATTTTTTGCTATGCTAATTTTGATAGCAAATTATCCCATTTGGATGTAACCGCTTCTGATTTTCATTAGCTTTTATAAAAGAGCTATTACATTTTATAAATTTGTGCTTTCGCAAGACCGTTTGCATCAAACATTAAATTCCGTTAATGTTTAAATAATTGTAAAAATTATGTTTTCGCGGCATAATGTTTAAGAGTTTAAAACGATTTCTTTAATATTTCGGTATTACCTAAATTCTTAATAACGACAAAAAAAAATATTGGACTCGCAACGAAATATTCCAAAATGTTTTTGCTGTTCGAATTCAGCCAGATCGGTGCAAATGGCTAGGGTATGTGCAAAAAAGCCCCTACTGCCTCTAATTTAGTATGAGGGTTAGGAAACACATAGCTCGTGACCGGTCCACAAATGCCTGGGATAGAAGCAAAAATCCATGTGGGCGGAATACAAACTAACTCCCTAACTGTTTTAAGTTAAAACCCGGTAAAAGGGACTTTATACAATCTTTACTGTACCAAATTAAACTTACTTGTGGTACTAAAACAAATTTTGCAATAGCATCGGGATAAGAAATAAAGGCTAAGCCAGGGCCTCCCTTAACAACACTCTTTATGTCGGTGGTACCAGTTTCGTGGGCTAAATTGCCTAAAATACCAAAGATTATAATCCCCGATAGAAGAGATGTAAAGGTATCCAAAGTGGTGACTATGGTGCAATCTCTAAAATATAAATTGAAATAAAATATCTAAAGTTTCAGTATTATCTTCCGATTTACCTATTGATATTGTGATCGAAGCGGTTATAGGAAGCATACATCAATATAATGCCATAGCAAACTGTCAAAGAGAAAAATACTTGCGTTACAGCTGCATACCAAACTCTAGCGTCGAGTAGTTTATTCCACTGTGGTGTAAGGAAATACAAAACACCATCAAATGCTCCTGGCAGTGTTAAGGCACGCACTAAAAGCACCAACATAATAAGATAAGGAAATAGTGCCAAAAAATAAGCCACTTTTCCGGAAGACTTAATGCCACGTATGACAATTGATATAATTGCAATCCAGGATACTGCTAATGTAATAGCTAGATACCAATCAGGAGCACCAATGCCATCGTCTATGTTAGGTGTCTCATGTAAAATCATTTTGCTTTTTAGAAAAAATAATAGTTTATCTAAACTAACTTTTACTAGAAGTATATATGTACTACTTACAAAAAAAAATGCTCAGCTGATGTCTTCTTAATCGAACCATTTATTGCTTCTGTTCTGATTTGTTCATCCAATGTATCATCTGTTTTCAATTTCGAATCGATACATTGTGAACCCCATTCATCGCGACAATAACTCCAAGGTAGTATTGCGTAAAATGATAAAATTAAGTAACGTAACGTTAAGGCCATTAGGGAGGAATAATAGGTCGCAATGAAAAACGTTGACGTCACTTGACCATAACCAATACCTGCAAAAGAGTTAAATGCAATTAATATTTTTTTCTAGAATTAAAGAAATAATCAAATAACCTCTCATTATGGGTGCATAATCGAACACCTTAACGCTTCCACGACTTGAAAATTGTCCCAATATCATTTCCAAATAATAGATGGGTTTGCCCACCAGTAGTAATACTATTATGTAGGGTATCAGAAATGCTCCGCCACCATTTTCCAAAGCTATGAAAGGAAAACGCCAAACATTACCCAAACCCACAGAGAGGGCAATGCAGGACATTAAAAACTCTAAGCCATTTCCCCAGTGGTCACGAGTTGCAGCCGTTTGTGATTCATTATTGGGGATAGCGTCACATGATTTCTGGAATACAAAACAAAGTTTATATCAAAATTTTAGAGAGTCTCGTACTCTTCAAAGGAAGTAAAATGAGCCATAAGACACAGTTGAAAGTATGTAATCGAATTTGCAGATTTATACAATTATTGATATTGCAGATTAATATCCTATTAATGCTCTCAGTATTAATGGTATGCTAAGTAATCGAATAAGTACTTACGAAGTAAAAAATACTATATCAGCTGGGTATAAACCCCCACACCACAAGATAACACCCCATCGGGATAATTTTTAATGAGAAAATGCAGATTGATACTTTTTTAAGATTGGTACTCTTTATGCTTAGATACTTTGATTTATAATTTCTCTAAAATTTATAATTTCTTGAAAAAACGATATTAAGTATTCATAACTTTCGTGCAGGGTTTCCAAGGTTATGTGGGGATCCTATGATCCGGAGTCGTCGAAAATGCTTCTGTCGCTATCGAGAAGGGACTGTAGACTTCTGATAGGTTTTATAACGGGTCATTGTTGGACTGCGGTATACGCCTATAGGGCGGGCCGGTTGAATAGTGACAATTGTAGATTTTGTGGGGTACCAGGAGAAAAGGAGACGGTAGAGCACTTGCTATGCTACTGTCCGGCACTCGTGCGCTCCAGGGCGAACTGTCTGGGAGATCATTATCTCCAAGATCTCGGGGAAGTCTCTGGAATTGGGTTAATGAGACTCCTTGCATTCGTCAAGAGAGTGTGGGGTACCTTGGATACCATCACATCTGACTGACCTTTTTACTTTCTTCTGTGGGTTATCGGACAATTGTGGTAACGCTAGGGACCTATTTGGTCTATGCGGGGTCTTTGTGACCGGCCACTCTAACCTAACCTAACCTAACCTATTCATAACTTTCCCCTTGCAGATGTTGTTGTAGATACTTTGTATTATGTAAAGAAATATTCCAAATGAGCATGAATATAATAAAAATTATCAGCCGTATTCATAAAAACTTATTTATGATTAATTCCCCGTTTTTAAGCAAAAATTGCTAAAGTTGTATTCATAATCGAAAAATAGTCTAATACCGTGTTCAGATATACCTTTTTTATTGAGTCAATATTCTGTTAATTGACATAATTATCTTTCTGTTCACATATACACAATTTAGCTAACTCAATTTATATTACTACTACATACAACATTCATCGTAAACAAAAATGTACATGTATAAGAAAATATAAACAACTTTTGACATCTTTAAGGAATAAACATCTGCACAGAAAAAATTATTGCCGAATTATTTTCAAACAAACGCTTGTTTGAAAATTTTTTTACTGATTCAATTAAAATTTTTGTTTGATTTTTATTTAACCAACAAAAATCTTGACAACCATTCAAAAATATAATACACGCATTATTGGTTTCAAGTTTTCATAATTTTGTATGAAATATTTAACGCTTTTTAATGTTGTCGTATTTTTGCATTTTTTTATTTGATCGTAAGCAACACTTCCTAATGTGAAATATAAGAACTACAACAAAAAACACATACAGTCTATTTTTGGACACTTTAAAAAAGTACAACAGTAAGAAAGATGAAGAGGTTTGAAGTAAAAAAAAAACAAAAAATAGCAGGTAAAAAAACGTTTCACTATTTTTAAACAACAGAAACAACAACAACATTATAAGAAACAAAATAATTTTTGGTTGGTTTCAAAGTTGGTTAAAAAAAAACCAAAATCCCGTATTCAATTTTTTCAAACTGTTTGCTTAAATACATCAAATACAAAAATATAATGATGACGAAAAACATATCGAGTCGGTCTGTCGCCGTTTTTGGGTTACATTTCTTCTTCATTAGCAAAGGAAAGGATACAGCAACAGTCAGTGATGACGAAAAACATTGTGTGTATAAAAAAAGACTTCGTTCAAAAATTATTCCAACAAAAAAATGTGTCTCAAAGACATCGGCCGCTCTGCTCTCTCTGCCATCATCTTCTAATACAGTGCCTGCTTGTGTGCGCATTATTGCTTGTGCAAAAACCTTTTTTTTTTTTTTTTTGATTTTGAAATTTAGTATATGAAATTCAGTAAACTTTTTGTTTGATTCAGTTAAATTATTTGTTTGAAAAAATCAGTGTTTTTTTTTCAATAAACAAAATGCAAATAAATTGTTTGAATATGCGAATTTGTTTATAGGACCGATTTCAGACAAAAAATTGTTTGATTCTACAAATTTTTTGTTTGAATTGGAAAAATAAATTTTTCTGTGTGGTTTTTGCGCAGACCAAATGGATGGGCCTTTTTTTTTGTTGTAATTTTAATTGCCAAATGTCAAAACACTGTTTAGTAAGTTGTGTTTTGCTTAATAAACACACTTGTTACAGTGTCGCATTTTAATTTTACTCAATATTTATAACAATTTCGTATTAATTGAGTCTTCTCCCCAGTGACGAAGAAAACGAAGAAAACAACATCAGTGTCAACATTTTTATTTCAATAACAGAAGAGAAATTTCCACAGACGAACATGTTGACCAAGGGGATACTTCTCCTATATCTGGTAAACATTTCCGTTGTTTTCTTCACTCCCATATGCAGGCGGAGGAGGAAAGTAAGCAGTCTTTAGTGTGCCGTTCAAATGATTATCTCCAGATTAGCTTTTGTTTATTAATCCGTTGATACTAAATAGAGTTTGTAACATGCTTTGAACATGGCACTTTCGGCATCAAATGATAAATACATTGGCGCTGCTGTATCATCACAGAGGATGCGACGATAAATGTTCTCCATTCTGTCCGCTTTTTAGTTTTTTATTTATTTTTTATATTTTTTTATAAAGTTTGAGACACAAACAGCAAATACTGGTAGTATTTTGCAGACCTACTAAAGGCCAGTTTACACGGTAATACACTGTATTACGACATAATGTATAATGAGAGAAATCATATCATGTAAAAGCAAAATGCATTGAGTAAGAGAGAAAACGAATACAAAATCTGACAAGCGGTCGGTAAATGGTTTTTTTCTAAACCATTTTAGAAACTTAAGGCTAGATTACACTGTTATACTTTGTATTAATACATGTCAAAAACTCAAGTAATATGACAAAGTGTGATAGTGTGAATGCAATGTGTCACGAAAATGACAAGTACTATGAAAAAAGTTTGACATCCCATACGACTCGTTTTTTGAAAAATAATACTTTTCATTGGATCAGGGTTGCATTTTTTTCATGCGTGAGTGTTTAAACTTTGTGTGATGGTGTGAACACAAACTGTCATGTTACATTAGATTTTTTGACAGTCGCATCAAAACTCATTAAATTTCTATCTCACAAAGTATTATGGAATACGTAAGACTTGTGAGATAGTGTAATCTAGGCTTTATGTGTTTTCATCACACCAGAGGTGTATTTTAATGGAGTATATTGAAGGTGGTAGCATTTTTAAACAATTACAAAAACAACTCAAATCAACTCAGGAAATTTTTATGTTGTTTTTGTAAAAATTTAAAACTGCAACCATCTGTTTTGTTGTTATTATTTTTGATTTTACTTATGTATGCCATCCGTGTAAACATGAATTGTACTTACAACAGATTTTTCTTTTTTTCTTTTAAACACGGAGAGAATTTCATAATATTTTGATTCTACAAAGTCGTAATACATTGTATTACCGTGTAAACTGGCCTTAATTGGGCCATGATTAAATATGGACATGTTAAATACATTTGACTAAGTTTTCTTTATTTTAGACAACCAATCTAAAGTTATGTATATGGTTAATTATTTTAAAAAATGTTTATGTATATGATTTAAAAGAATATGTTCAGGGGCAAATGCAGATATTCTCTTTAATTATTTATTAAATTATTAGAACTATATGTTTTTTTGTTTAAAACAACAAATTATTGTTCAAAAATATTTAAAAAAAATAGAATAAACAAATCATAATAATATCGATGTAAATAAAAAGTAAACAAACTTTTTATTCGAATACTTTCTTATCGTATATTTTAAAAAGGTTCAAAGAAAAGTGTTTATGATACCTGTCGGCAACATTTTGTTCAGAAACTAAAATAATATGTAGTTTTATTTGATAAGAATAATTTTTAAGTTCTACAAATAAAAAAAAATTAAATACAGAATATCATGTGAACCGAATAGAAGTTTCATGCATCACTAGCAATAAAATTGCAGCAAAATATAAAGAAAGTTGCCATACTTAAAGACAAAATCGCTACGAACAGTTATAGTAAAAGAGCTGTTTATGAATACAATTTTTTATCGGAGGTTTATAAGACAAAAAGCGTTTGATAGTTATGACATACTAATTATAAGCTTAAAATCAGAACTTTTTATGAATACGGCTGTATATATGTAACTCAGTTTTATCAATTTAAAATTAAAACTTTTCGATGTTCTCAATTTAATTTGGAATTTTCTCAATTTCAAGTTGAATTCTTTTTTTTTTTTGGAATTGTCTTCGTTTCAAATTGAAATTATATCAATTTCAATGAAAAATGGTGTAGTACATATGAGTTAGTTTTTTTTTTTTTTTTTGTTAAGTTTCTTCTTGTTTCCCAAAACCCTGAACTATAACTCATTAATTTTTTATACATATGGGGGATTTCATATCAAGTGACTCAATTTTCAAATCGATGACTTCCGATTTAAAGGAAAAGACATAAGCTTTCTTTTGAGAAAAAAACAGTCCCGATAAAAAAATAAAAAAAAAATTTTAACATTAAAAAAAACTATCTAAGCTACTTAGGACAAATTTTGCTAACACCAATAGGTAATAAGTTACATGGATGAGAAAGAACAACTGTATGGCCAAAATGTCAAACTTTGACCACCTCCAACTCAGAAACTTTTTGACCGATCTTGTTGAAAATGTGTGTCTAAGCTACCAATAGGACCTTGCTGCAAATTTCATCCAAATCGGAAGACATCGATTTAAAAATTGGGTCACTTGACATGAAATCCCCCATATGTATTTTTAATATGAAAATTATAATCTTTATGATAAATTTACTAAATAAACATATTAAATAAAAAGTTGGTGCGTTTTCCTTAAAATGTCGCGCTTTTTCTCCGTTATGGTGCGTTTTGAAATTTCAAAGTTGACAATGCTTATATTTATATACTTTGTATAAAAGTAATTCCTCCGTGCTCCCTTCAAAGTTTTCTTTAGACTGATAATGCGGATTCATACTCTCTTGATATTTAAAAGGCTTTAAAGCTTTAAAATAATGATTTAAACAAACAATTTGCTTGTGGTTTTTGTAGAAGTTGTACTTTTTGTTGTAACGAGATTACTTGTAGTGAATTCGCCTTGATTTTTTTGGAATAATACAGGTTTAATTAAAAACGCTTTTTTGAAAATAATTCAATTCAATAATTCAAGCAGATTTTTCTTCATCAGTGCCATAAAGCTTTGGAAGTCGTTGCCCTCAAATATAAAACTAATTGTTGACAGACAGAGATTCAAGAAAACTCATATGGATTATGTTTCAACTTTCTCTTTATTATTATTTTCTTTTTTTTATTATTATTATTAATTCCCCCCCCCCCCCCCTCCACTTTTTCTTTTTTTTAATAACTGCTTAGTCAAATATTATTATTGCCAATTTATTAGTATGTACCATTTATTTTTGCTCTAATTTTTATTTTCTTTTAATTTTAATTACTAATTGTTTTGTTGAAAACTTGATTTTATAATTATATTATTAAGGTTTCGTTATAATGTGCTAAATTCCCATTTCATACTTTTGACAAACTGAAGTTAATTGTTGAGGGATAATCTATTCCTATGCGCTTTTCACTGGTTGCTTAGGCCAGATCGTCAGGATAGTTCATCCAAAAAGATTTCAGAAAAACTAAAGATATTAAACCAAATAAAACTGTTAAGCGAATAAGAATTATAAGCCCCAGTTTCACTTGTAACAATATCAAAGCTTAAACAAAAACAACAACAATAAAGAGCGAGTTTATTTTTTTTCTTTCTTTAGTCCTATTTTCATCCATACATGATCTAGAAACTAAATCCGCTACCATATTAGAGTTACTACAAAATTGCATTTACATATATATATTCCAGAGCACCGTGTAAAATGCATCTAATTTGCAAAAATCTAAATTATTTACTTGCCCATTGCATTTTTGTCAAATCGCGAACTAGCACGAATTTAAAAAAAAGCTGAGACCCGTATTTAATTAAATCGACTAAAGATTATAATATGTTAATTGGGCACTTTTATTACAAACAACCCCGAACAAAAAATTCAAAACCCGTTTTTTAACAGAAAATCCTTAAAAAAAGGACATGGACGATCGTCCTTGTACAAATTGTATATACAGTTGGACGCGCCTTAATAAAACCTTTCGTACGATATCTTGGTAAGGAAACATATTCTCAAATTAACAAAACATGCAAAAATAGACCCTTTTTCAAACTGGTCCTGATCATAAGAGGTCAAAGCTGGAGCCGAAATATTTAAAATGTCATATTAAAAAAGTCCAAGGTTTATTTTTAGGAGGGTCGCTCTAATGTACATACATACAGCTATCGCTCATTTGCTACAACATTGTCATAACTCAGAATAATTCATTTCGAAATAAACGTGTTTGAAGTTTTTGATTTGATCGCATCACTAAGAAATAATAGCGACATAATATCTTCAAACTGGGAAAGAATTAAAATTATAAAGATGAACGAGCGATATTTGTATTAGGGTTGTTCTAAAAATCAAGTGGAACCAGTCACCCGCTAGCATAAAGGAATGGTCAAAACAATTCCAGAAATATTTATTTAATTTTTACAACGTCGCTGGATGTCGCCCTTAAAGTTTTTTGTACTCTACGTCGTTAATTTTTACCTTTGGTGACTTTTTAATCCGACATCAAATTCTCGGCGCCACTTATGCCATCCCGTATCCTTCCCCCTAAAGACCAATTTTTTGTACATGGCTAGAAAGACCTTCTAAAACTATGTACGTCACTTTTATGACACGCCTCAAATTGGCCCCCTTTTTTACATTACATATTTTGTATTGGGACTTTACCCCCAGTACGAAACGTACTAAGCCGTCCTCATGTCGGCTGCCTATTGAACCTAAAAATTTTTGCTTAGACCCATACATATGTACATATTACTCGTATGATGAGTAATTAAAGCGGAAAAATTTTCGCAAGCATCATTTAAGTCATTAAATATATTTTTGATGTCATTCACATTTCAATTTAAATCATTCACTTTTTAGAATAAAAAAATATTAAAAAAAATACCAACATTTATGTTTTCATGACTTTCGGAAGAATTATTCGTTATCAAGTCTACTTTGGAAGACATGAAACCAGGATTATCAAAAGCACCACTTTCTTTATTCATTTTTTTTTCTGAGCGTGTGTGTGTTCTTAATATTATTTATTTTAGAGTTTATGGAATATTTAGTTTTTGGTTTTATTTTTTGCACATTTTTCCGCGATACCGTTGACACTAAATAACTTATCGAGTTCAATTGACAGACGGTCTTATAATGCCGAAAGTGTATAGTGATCTATACGTTTTGTAGAGAATACCCAAAATGATAAGAGCCACACTGTTCAGATAACATTAACATCATCATCATCATCATTATTGTCAACCACAAAAAATATTATTGTTTCACACGTCTGGATGGGGGACAGGGGTGTGCCTACAAGTTGCAATGACTTTCTTGTTTATAATTTACTTTATGGGAAAAGTATTTTTAATTAACCAAATTGTATGCAACAACTGTGATGCTCCTACATATCGTCGTGCCGGAGTTATCTTGTCGTATATCAAAAAATCAAAAAGATAATACCTTTTCCTGTGGTAAAGTTAACAGATCTATCGATCCGCGCAATCCTCATGGTATATCTCTTATGGGTAATGGGATATTATGAAGCCATTTTGTTGTATATCCACTTTTGTGAAAAATTTAATGCGCTATAATTAGGCTTACCACCTTTTAAAATTGC
This sequence comes from Pollenia angustigena, assembly GCA_930367215.1. Classification (NCBI taxonomy): domain Eukaryota; kingdom Metazoa; phylum Arthropoda; class Insecta; order Diptera; family Polleniidae; genus Pollenia; species Pollenia angustigena. The sequence continues at coordinate 19,291,980 of OV884060.1, forward strand.
GAAAACGGGACACTAAAAAATCATGGAAAAATTCAAAAAAATCCATTTATGTAAAATTACACTGTGCTAGAAATTGACACTTTTTTAAGACAAGCTGAGAACTTGTAGTTTTTACCTAATTCGGGTACGCTGAACCCAGTGGTGCTAAGCGATTTTTTAGGTTAGCTCTGGTTTTCGAGATATGCCGTTATTTCGAAAATGGAGGAGGTTGCACAACATATGTTCTCGTAACTCAAAAACGGTTTAGTTTATTAAAATTACTAAAAAAAACCGAAATTCCGCAATAAACTTTTTTCTTGTATGCGCAGTCGTCTTAGAAACATATTTTTTTTGGAAAAAAAATAATTTTTTTTATCAAAATTTCGAAATTTTTGTTTTTTAAAAATTCATAAAAAATTGGAAAATACAATCGGAAAAATCGTGTAAAAATTTGAGCAAACGGGGTCTGTAGGAGATGTGAAAACACCAGTGTATGCTCGTAGAGCTCGTACTGCAGAAAATATTGCTGCTGGTTCGCGATAGTGTGGCTGAAGAGCCACCCACCTCAACTCGTCGTCGTGCCCAACAATTGCAGCTCTCACATAAAGACTTGCATTTGCACGCTAACAAGGTGCAATTGACTCAAGAACAAAAGCCTCTTGACCATTCAAATGGCCAGAATGGTGGCAAGAAATGGCAACAGTGGATGATCAATTTTCAAAGAAAATCATCTTCAGTGATGAGGCACATTTTCACCTCAGTGGATTCGTCAATAAGCAGAATTGCCATATTTAGGCGAATGATAATAGAAGATTGATTGTTGAAAAACCAAGACACCCACATAGAGTGACTGTTTGGTGCTGTTTATGGGCTGGCAGCATCTGGCCGTATTTTTTTCCAGGCAGTTACTGGGAATGGTGTTCGCTATCGTGAGATCATAACAAAACTTTTTATGGCCCGAATTGGAAGATATGGATGTGGACGATATGTGGTTTCAACAGGACGGTGCCGCTTGTCACACAGCTAACGAAACAATGGCTCTTTTGCGCGACAAATTTAATGGCCGTGTTATCTCACGTGGTGGCGATGTCAATTGGCCGCCAAGATGATGTGATATGACACCGTTGGACTTCTTTCTTTAGGGTTATTTGAATGAAAAGATAAGCCAGCAACAATTCAAGAGCTAAAGGATGAGATAATTCGGCAGATTAACGGCATATAACCTCAATTATGCCTCAGCGTCATCGAAAATTTGGACCATCGGAGGTGTGCCGCCGAGAATTATTTACCAGGTAGTCGCAGTTCCTTAAAGATGTCAAATTATTAAACACAAATCGAATTCACTTTACATGTACATACACAATATAACTTGTGTATTGAGATACAAAGTTGACAGCTACAAATAAAAAAAGTAATCAGCTGTGGAATCAAGAGTATATAGTAAATGTATCTGCTTTGGTTGCTTATGTATTAAAAAAATCTAGTTCTGTTAAAAAAAATTTTTTTAGTACTATAATAAGTGCTAAAGCTCTCAATTTTTTTGATTTTCTGTGCCAGGTAATAAAAATGTTATTAAAAAAACGGGACAAATGGCGTCCAGTTCAGAGTATCGACGGGACATTCCACTCTTTAACTGGACTGTCCCGGCGAAAACGGGGCAGTTGGCAAGTCTAGTTATAATATCGTATGTAGCATAATTGTGGATATACGACAAAAAGCGTATGAAAACTTTCAATTAAAAAAATCTTGCCTTATCTTGTTGTGTGTGAACGAGTATATCATGCATGTTACAAAAAATAGACTATCTTAATAATATAACTGTTATTTTAACATATTTCGTTTTATATGTGAAGAGTAATTTCGGATGTAGTTATTTATATTGATGGAATTTTTGCTCTTTGGCTTAAATTCATTTTATTCCTAATATTTTAATGGTTAATTATTAAGGGTGGTCCAACCATAATGCACGATGTTAATTGTAAATAAAGCAAAAAGTTTTCAGAGAATTATCTTAATATTTTTTATTGTTATAAAAGGATCTATGACAATTATGTATGAGACAAAATATCGGATTGTGGACACATTTGATCAATTAAGCTGACCAAAAAAATCAAGATGTGCACGAAATGTGTTTTTGATTTGAACGCCCATTTTCGTAAAAAGCATCAACAATCTTAACGCGCTGCTCAATGCTGTACCTCTCCATGGTTGAATTTCACACTGATACAAAAAAAATGTCAAATTAAGTTGGACAAAAATTTGACGTTACGGTGTGACTCACAATTAACATCGTGCATTATAGTTGGACTATTCTAATTTAATTTTCAATATTGGTGAAACACGTGAATGTAGTTTTTTAATACCTTATTTTGACTTTTATCCCTGAAACTAAAAAAATATTTCGCTAAAAGTGACGTATACGGCAAAACTTAAAAAATTGTTCGGACGTGACAATGGCTACAACTTAAAATTTTTTCCAAACTAGCCCCCATACAAACTTCTTCCCGGAATAGAGTCTTTGTGATCATAAGCACTCTTATTATATTGGTATTTAGATTAAATTTGGCCCCAACTTATTTTATTGCAATCTAAAGCATCTACCCAAAATTTATTGGAATGGATCCATATTTTGCATAGTTCCCATGCAAATATAACTCCCGAAAATCGATTCAAATGCCATAACTTCGTTATAAGTATTGGTATTGATTAGGGTATTCATTCGGTTAACCGTTAATCGGTTAACCGATTAATTACTACCCGATTAACTGATCGGTTAATTTAAAATTGGCTTTTTTCGAATAACGATTAAACCGGTTAATTTCAGTCGATTAACCGATTAACCGAAGTAACAAAATTTTAAATTTTTTTGTAGTATTTTAACATATATTTTTGTGTTTTACAAAAATGTATTTGTATAGTAAAATATTTTTTCCTTCTTGCAATACATTCTTTATATACAGTACGAGATAAGAATATGTTCGGTGCTGAGCTTTGCCAGGATGAGTCAGATGATGAACTGACAATAAGATAAACTCTCGATTGTAACACAAACAATCTTTTAACAGAATTTGGTAAATTAATTAACCGAAGCAATTAGAAGTGTTTAAAATTTTAAAAATTAAACTTATATCTAATTATGTCATAATGGAGGATATTAAATGTTTAGAGAAATACTGGAAAAGAATTGAGAAATAAGATAAGCTGCATTAAGGATTGCTTTCAAGATCTCCCTTTCATTCGTGAACATATGTACAGTATTTATCGGATATAAGAACATCTCATATAAGAACAAAACGCTTTTAAGAAACATTTTCAAAAACACCATGTCTTTTTAGTGATTTTTCTAACAAAAAAGGTTTCATATAAGAAAAACGCTTATAAGAAAAAAACTGATTAAAGAACATTTTTCTTAAACACCAAAACCACAAAATGTATGGAAAAAGAATTTATATAAGAAACTTCCAACGGCAACACAGAATTTATGTAGTTTGCATGGACAACGCTGTTTTCTGACAGTTTTACAACAAGAACAAAGTTTTTTTTTACTTTTAAGCTTCGTACAACATTACAATATTGTAAGCAGGCGTTGCCAACAGCAAAATTTTTCTGACAATGGTCCATTGTCAGATGCATTAATTTTTCACATATGCAAATACAAATGAGCTTACAATGTTCACACAGTTGTAAGACATTTTAGCCAATTTTAATGCAATTTAAGCAACGCTGCTTACCAATATTGTAAGATCTGACCATCGTCTGTACGAAGCTTTAGTTTTAGATGAGCGAGCTGGTACCACAAAGTATACAGAGATGAAGAAGTGACGTATGAAAAATGCCTAAATCATTTGCGAGGGCAGCTTTCGAAGAAAGAGAAAGAAAACGTTTTTTGTTAGTGAAGTGACAATGCGTAAAAACAGGCCGCTACTATCTACACAAATTGCATAATCAAAACAAAAAGTCTTATGGCCATAGCTACTTATATAAGAAATAAGTTTCTTATATAAAATAATCGTATATAAGAAAGAAACGCTTGTAAGAAACTTTTTTCGTGGATTTTTTAAGTTTCTTATATCCGATAAATACTGTACTTCTATGCCAAAGTTTATGTTTCTAGATAAAAAAAAAAAACAACCAGTTGAAAAACAAAAAAGTACCAAAAAGTTATTCTCATCCGTTCAGGGAATTGCATGTTAAACTATTTTTATAGGTGCAATATTAATGACAATGGAAAAAATTACCAGTTAACGAACAAAAAGTACCAAAAAGACACCTCATACAGATTGTCATTCACTGAGGACCTTGCATGTCTGAGAACCTTAGGTCCAATACTAACCGAAATTCCAAAAAAATACAAGTTAAATAACAAAATAGTACCAAAAAATTCTTTTCCACTCAGGACGCTTATGTTTATAGGTAAAATATTAACTTTAATTAAAGAAAGTACCATTGTAAAACAAAAATCTAAGGAAAGGAATTAAGTTTCCCGTGTTCCCCCTTTTTGGTACTTTTTTCTCCCCATTAAATTATTAGAAATTGCAATATTGCATTGGGATCCAGACAATTAACGTTCGAATTTCGAAAAAGTACTGAATTCGTACTTGGATTTTTTAGATTAGTTTCGAATGTGATATTAACTTTATTTATATGTTTATTGATTTAAAAGATAGATGGGGTGACAAAAAATTTCCCAAATTACAGGTTTCACCCGTTTACTCCCTAAAAAGGCCAAAATTCTAAAATGTGCCAGACCTGACGGCTTATTTTTCTAAAGAGCAACGATAGGTATTACATTTTTTTTATCTCTTTTAGTTATGGATATATAATATAACCGAATTTATCCGTTTTTCCCTTTTTACCCCCTTAACATTCGAACAAACTTTCATGAAAAGAACGCATATAATATTCCCTGAATTCTCGGGAGTTGCAATGCTTAGGTTTAACATTTTGACCCAAAGAGCTTGAGACCGCATTTTTTTCTATTTCGCTCTTTCTGTCTTAGTTTTCGAAACAACGCCGTTTTAAACTTCTAATGCTTCTGTTTTTTAAGACACTATGGAGTTACCTAGTTTTGTCAAAAAATGCATGGAGTTATCTACTTTTTACATACAAATTCTGTTCAAGAATTGTTTTTTGTTATGCCATTGTTTTTTTTTTAATAATAAATACCAAATTATAAATCATTTTTGCATTTTTATATATTGATATTACTTAATTTATAACAAAACTTTATTAATCGGTTAACCGATCAATTACAAAATTGACCGATTAGAAACCGATTAAACCAAAACCTCGGCTAATTAATCGAGCGATTAACCGATTAAAGAAAAAGCCCGATTAAATTAATACCCTAGTATTGATATAAAACTTTGCAACAATTGTTTTTATAATAGCTACCACCCATATAAATCCAGAAAAATTCTCATTTAGATGTTGAAATTTAAATAATATTCAGCACAAAGAACGCCTATATAAATCTTAACCTCATAACATAATTTTGTTTTGCCAGCTGCCGTATTCTGTGATTCTCTTAGCTAAAGCTAAATCTCGATCGCTAAGATGCCAAAGAGAATACAAAATCTAAAATTTTAGCGATGACATTAAAAGCTAAAATTACGGCGAATTAAATGTTTATGGCATTGCCATAACGTTGCAGAATTGCAGTCGTAGCCAAAAATCGCTAAATCAACTTTATAGATTTTTAGCAATAGAGATTTAGCTTTAGCGAATTACAGAAAACGTCGGCAGCTCCATGATTGCCCATGGGTCCCAGATACGGTAAACTCTCGAAAAATTTTATGTATGTGTGTAGGCTACCAAGTAGTCGGACTTGACCGAATACACTTTCTTATCGGTCCTTTTTATAAAATTTCTTAAGAATTCATGCACTTACCTTTTGGTATCTCTGTATGTCTTATTGCGTAGTGCATAAATGTGCGCTAAAATAAGAAAACTTTTTAATGGGATGTTAGTCCAAGAGAGCATTTAGAGAAAGATTCAGGTATTCTGTCTTGTCACTGTGACTAATGTCGCCTGTTTTAAATTTGTACTTCGTTGTCTATTTCGGTATTGCGACATTGATTGCACGCTTAAACACTGCGACTTCGGACATCTGTAGCGGAGGCTACGTTCACCTGTTTGGCATTGCGACTAAAATCGCCAGCTTCGTTACAGCATATACGTTCACCCGTTTCGGCACATAAGTTAACAACATCCGTTTCGGAACTGCAACGTAGACATTTTTATCGAATGTTATGTTCTTTTGCTAAAGGTGGCGAAGCCGAAACAAGCACAGGTTGAGACCATACGACACCTTTTTTTTGAAAACAGATATAAATACAGCCAAACCTCCCATAGCCAGATACTCACTTGTGGTGTTTTTGTCCGGTTTTGAGAGATGTCCACTTATGAGAGGGAAGCACATTTATTTAAATTTTTTTTTTATTATTATTCATTTTATTAAAGCAATGATAGACTTGTCTTTAATTAAGATTGTTTCAATTTGAGCTGTTGAGTTTCATAATGACTTTCAATATAATTTTGATGTATTCAAAAGTTTCAAATTGGCAATTTGTTCATATGCTTCATCGTAAGGATTTATGGAAACAGATATTTCTACATGTATCTCGTCTTCAGACTGACTTATCTTCCCCACTTTGCTTGAATTTATTACTTCAATACAGACTTCGTCAAAGCCATTTGATTTACCAAACAGTTTTTATAAATTTGCATATGTTGCAAGTGGTTTACCGTCCGCGGCATTATAATAAAAAAGTTTTTAACTAGCGGATGAGAGTCTAGCTTTCCGAAAGCCATTTTGTGGCTTTAAACTTTAGAGTCTACAGCCGTCACTATGAGCTAAACAAACAACTTCTCAAAATTAACAGCAATTTATTCTCCATCCTCTTCTTTGTGTTAACAGGGGAATCACCAATTTTATTGGTTTCAACGCAAATATGAATCCGAGTAAATAAAATACAACTTTTTTTGGTGTGTTTTAACGTCCGTTTATAAGAGATATTTTGAAAAATATTTTAATTTAGTGTCTGCATCCGGTTATGAGACTGCCCGGTTATGGGAATTCATTTCGTATGGAAAATCTCCTGAGCAGTTTGGATCAACAGTTTGGGAAGTGCCCGCTATAAGAGGTTGCATTGTATACATTTTATCCCTTAGAAAGAGTAAATATATAAAGTTTGTGAAACAGGCGATCCAGGACGTAACAAAATTAGCCCAGTCAAGGACAAAATGTTTTTAATGGCGGTTTAAGGAACCCGATTTTTCCCCTTTAATAGCTAAGATAACGCTGCTAAAATTATGCAGCGCTGTTCTCCACGTTGTTTAAACTTAATAAAATATTGCATTTGTTGCCGTTCGTGATCAATAGTGATGAGATTTTCATGCACTAAAAAATCGGAAATATGCACTTGAAATATGCACTAAAAAATCCAAAATATGCACTTAAAAAAATTAAACATATGCACTAAAACTTAAAAAAATTCTACCATAAATCGTTTATTAATACCAATGCATTTTTAAACAATTTATTTTCAGATCCAACTTTGAGTTCAGACCACAAAAGTATTTAAAATTTATTTTATTTTAAAAGATTTTGTTATTCTTGCTTAATTCCCAATTTGTATTCTTGATAAAAACACTGAAATTTATTGTTGAGGGATAATCTATTCCTATGCGCTTTCCACTGGTTGCTTAGGCCAGATCGTCAGGAAACTTCATCTAAAAAGATTTTAGAAAAACTAAAGATATAAAACCAAATAAAACTGTTAAGCGAATAAGAATTATAAGCAACAGTTCTACTTGTTACAAAACATCAACAATAAACAGTGAGTTTATCTATTTTTACATTCCCCACTACATTTGATTGGAATTCTTCCAACATTAATTAAGAAAAATCAAAATGAAAACAAAAACAACTTGCAAAAGCATGTTGCCAGTTTTTAAGCCGTGCAGTGCCAGTTTATTATCAAAGTAATTTTTTGGAATACAAAATTTTAATTTTAAAGATTTTGTTATTCGTTATTATTATTTTATATTTTAAAATCCTTAATTTTTTTTCAAAACCTTTTGGGATACCTTTCACCAAAAATTGCAATATTATCGAATTGGCTTTTAATTTCCTCTGCAAAGCGGTTTAACCCATGTGACAAGCAAGTAAATTGTCATAGCTTTGGTTAACATATTTTAAGCCCTTTGGAAGCCTTAACCATTGAAGGTGCTGCATCGGTTTAAAATAGAAGAACCTTTTGTCGAAATCTTGTTTTTAAAGAATTTATTTATTGATTTTAAATTTTTTTTGGAAGGTTTTTTTTAGTGTATTTAATAAGTTTGTTTAAAATATGATACATAATTAAAAAAAAATCACTAAAAAATTTCAAAATATGCAAAAATATGAATTAAAACCTAAATATGCAAAAATATGCATTTTCACTAAAATATGCAAAACAAATCGATGCCATTTTAACACAAATTTATTGTTTCGGAAAGATAATTGGCCGACATCGTTCTTAGACTATCGACAAAAAACATGCATTTGCATGGAAATCGCATACCTAGTGATCAATCTTGATTATTTTCCAATGTTATATATTTACTTAGTTCAAAATATTATGTTGTTAATTGTGTACTGAAATTTCTACGTTATTTTAATTGACAAGCCTTTTCTTAATATTCACCTTTTACAATTTAAATCATTTAGAAATGGAAGATAATCCAAAATTTTTTAGTCTGCCCAGGCATGCAAAATATTAAAATCACTAATAAAAATGTAGTGCATTCCTAATATTGTGTTAACAAGCCATCTAAATTATCTGTTTAAAGCATTTTATTAACCTCTATAAACTCAATTTGCTTTAATGTCCCTATGTTAAGATAATATGTGATTAATAAATTGCAAAGAATTAAACAAGAAAAAATTATTTAGAAATGACACACACATTTTGAAACTATACAACGAAATTAACTTTGTTAATAAAACTGTAACATAAACAATTGTCAATTATAAAAAGTTATTGCAAAAAAAAAATTAATCAATTATTATTGAAATTACAGCAAAAAAGGTTAAGAACTTTTTATTAACCGAGAGTTCTATTAAAAAAACGTAGAGTGCTATTGTTGGCTATTTCGAATTTTTGAAACCCGCTTTAACGTTGGCAGGTAGAGCAAGAAGAGTAGTGTAATAATGTATCCACTTGAAGACCATTAGGTTCATTGCGAATCCCTTCACTAAGTGACACATTGCCGTTTTGGAAGTTTCTTGGTATTAACAGAAATTTCATTACTGTTATGAACAGCTTAGTACCAGTAATGAAGCTTTTCATTGCGTTAATCAAAAGAGGTCAATAAAATGGTTTCATTCTGGCGTTTTTCTTTCAGTGTATGGAAATCTATGAACAATCATAATTGGTCATATGGGATTGGTCCTCATTCAAGAAAAAAAAACTATTTTTGAGAAAAAAAATACATTATTGAAGTATGGTTAAAAACTACATTATGTTCCCCGCAATGGCGAAACATAAACTATTGTTGTTGTAGTTGTTCCATTGGCCAGAGTGATGAATTTATGACTATTATTTTTATCAAGCTAATAGGGCCTACATTTCTTCAATGTAAATAAAATTCAATTTTTAATTACAATATTTTTATTGACATTGAAGCAATTTAGGCCCTGCCAAGGCCCATTGAAAAGGTCTGCGCAAGAAGCCTGATAATCATTGTTTTCGTTCTTTTGAGCTTTCAAAAGTTGTTTATATACACGTTTTTTCCTTTTGCTTGGTATATGTGGCAGTAAGTTTTTGACAGCTTAAAAGAAAAAGTTTTTTGTTTTTGTACAAGTAAGCAGACCCGATAGATGTGCCTTGGGCTCTGCTTGCTTGATAAAATAATATTCATAAACAGGGAAACCAGAAATATGCATTAAAAAACATATTCTACGCGCATTAAATATGCAGTAAAAACTAGAAAATATGCCCTGAAAAATGTAAAAATATGCCCTAACAAATCAAAAATTGCTTATTTGTAGACAAAATATTCAACAAGTTAACAACAAAATTTGAAAAAAATACCTAAAACTATTATCGTTTAAGCCCATATTAGGTTAAAATTCATATAAGAAATGTTTGCGACGAATATTATTTAGATATTAACATCCATATGGGTTTGTGTCTTAAAGGGATTTTAGGTGCGGTCGCTAAATTTTTAACAAATGTAAACACTTAAAGGAAGTTAGAGCTATTTAAGGAAGGGAGCTTTAATTTGAAACGATTCGAAAATAATTAAATTTGCAGTAAAATATTTTTGGGGCGAATTTTAGTTAAATACCATCGTAATTAGATGGCTTACTGACACAAAGAGTCTTATTTGGAAAAAAGTTTTTATGGGGAATATGTGAAATTATAGACCGATTTTCACCATTTACACAGACCTCGTCCATATTTGATCAAATTAAATTAAATTTTTTTTATAATATCACAAATTTTTTAATTAATATCACAAAGATTGCTATAAAAAGTCGTTGCGGGCATGGAAAATTTATTTTCTCTTGACCAAATTTATGAAAATTTAGTTTGATTATGCAAAGTTTTGATTAGAATATGGTTAACTGTGTCTAATAACAGTTTGTTTCTCCTAGAATCAGCCCTAGAGGGAAGCGAGCTGACACCAAAGTAGTCTCATGATAGGTTTCTAGTTTTAACACTTTCTATGAATTAGACCTATCATTTTTACATGGGGTTGCCATTGGAGGGGGTCAATTGACACCATTTGACCAGTCACAAATCTATTCTTAATGGACGTGTTTAGTGACAGTTACTACAATGTAGTATTATTTCAATACAATGTAGTATTATTTCAATAAAACAAGACGTAGAATTCAAGAAACAAATTTTAGAAAGACCAAAAAAATTTGTCCACCGGTGAAGACTGTTTTGTAATTCATTACTTTTTCTACCTTTTTGTTCTGCATAAACTAGTTACCACAGGGAGTGTTCGAAAATAAGCACTTAAGATCGTGCCTTAGTGTTCGGTTCAGTAGATTTGTGTAGAAAATCATTAAAAAAATAGGCTGTAGGAAAAATCGGCCAAAGAAAAATGGCCCAAAAAAAAAAAAATTAAAAATCGCCCAAAAGAACATGAAAAATAACCCAAAAAGTTATATATAAAATTTTGCCCAAAAGAAACGAAAAAGGGCCCAAAATAAAAATGAAAAATGACCCAAAAAGAAAAAAAGAATTTTTCCGAAAAAAAAAAAAAATTTTAAAATTACCCAATTTGCAAAACAGTGTTTATTATTCATATAAATTTAGTAACATACAAATGTAAGTTTTATTTAAAAAATTGCATTGTATCTTCAACAGCTGCGCGGGTGTATGGACAGTAATACCTATTTGAGCCCTCCGCCAAACTTTGTGCACTATTCAATAGTAAAATATTAATTAATCACTGCATAGTTATAATCAATTACTCAAAACATAATATAGCTTTTTGCAAGTTGGCATGTCATAAAGTCCAGTGTCGTAATGTCCATGGACACTGTGACACGTCCGTGGGCATTAAGATACTTTTAAAAATGACATAATGTCCATAATTACTAAAGATGTTTAATACAAAAAAAGATCTACATACACGCAGAGAAAACCCTGTTTTATTATTGTCACAACCAACAAAACTATTTTTAAAGAAACTTATTTTACCATAACATGGTTGTCGGTGACAATGATATGGTTAAATTAAACATTTAAAAATGGTTTTGTTGTTTTTTCTCTGCGTGCATATATTAAACATATAACCAAAACACGTTTGGGCGCAAGGATTTTCTCCCCTATGGTGTTACAAATACCGGTAGCGCTTACTAAAGCGTCTCGGCATAGCCGGCCTTCGGCCAGGCGCAAGTATTTTTCGCTTTATGGTATACCAAGTACCGGTTTCGCTAAGTAAAGTTTCTAAAATCTGCCTTGTTTCCGAACGAAGGCCGACTTCGCAGATAAGCTTTAGTTAGCGAAGCCAGTATTTGGTATACCATAGAGGACAAAATCCTTGCGCTCAGCCGAAGGCCGGCTATGCAGAGAAGCTTTAGTTAGCGAAGCCGATTTTTGTTATACCATAGAGGAGAAAATCCTTGCCCCCGGCCGAAGGCCTGCTGTGCAGAGAAGCTTTATTTAGCGAAGCCAGTACTTGTTTTATCAAAGAGGAGAAAATTTTTGCGCCCGGCCAACGGCCGGCTATGCTTTCGAGTTTGTCCACGGACACTTTGACACTGGACGTTATGGCATGCCACCTTTTTGCAATATATCCCGTTATTTTTATAAATTACATTTAGGAATTCGACGTATAGTAATAATGAATGATTTAGACAAATAGTATGTAAGATTTTGACGAAATTTTAAAAATGAAGAATGGCCTGAAAAATGGGCTATTTTTCATATAATATTTTCATTATGAAAAATCACCAAATTTAAAAAACGAAAAATCACCCAATAATAACGAAAAATAGCCCAAAAAATTTGGGTCACTTGAATTCAGGCCCAATTTTACATGGAATTTTTTTGGGCCATTTTTCTTTGGGCAATATTTCCTACAGCCAAAAAAATAACTTTTCACTGTTTCCCATCTTTCGAACACAAAAATAATACTGGTTTTATCCAACTCAACAACAGATGAGAACATTTAACTCCGTTCGGGTTTTTTAAACCACAAACTTAATTTTTACAATAACAAAATACACATACGAAAAAAAAACAAAAAGCCAGCAAAACAATTTTACACAAACAAAACATATAAACAATACACACGCACACGAAGAACAGAACAATATATAATGTTCGACTCTTTCTTGAAAATAGTTACGAACGGTATTTAGGGTTGTGTTTGGCTACACAAACACTAACGTAAAATATATCGTTCCTGGTTGTGTGAGCCGAACGCTAAATAATGTACTATTTATTTTCGAACACTGCCTAGAATATGATTACCTCCAACTGTATTTTTTTGCGAGTATATTTCAATATCTTATAAAATATATTTCTTAGTTAAGTCTTTTAAGGCGGTGTTTCTTAAATCTCAATCTCCGTTTTTAATGCGAATTTTATTCATTTAAATTTTATCAAAACTTTAATTGTTTTGAATAAATTGGTGGCAATAAGGAAAAACTGTAGGAAAACAATTTTAATGATTTTATCCTTAAAACCCGTTTATTTATTCCACCGAAATCTAGTTTTTACTGGACTTCGAGCAAAATCTGGTTGAACTACAATTCACTAGTCTAAATTACAACTGACGCTTTCAAAATTTCCATTGACTAATCTGAATTACAAGTAGAAAAGTTGTAGAAGGTTGCGGTGCAATGAAATCGGTCTATTTCTCTGAAAACGTTCAATTTAGATTTTTTTCAAACGTTTACTTTCAGATCCTTGTCGAAAAATTTGCTTTTATTTTTATTCGACATTGATAAAATGACAGTTAGTATAATTTTATGATACAAAAGCTTAAAATTTGATGCAAGCTTTGAAATCAAATTCCCAGCATATCTCGTCTAAAAATTTCCGAGTATTTCAAAAATGTTTTTCTCATGAATTTTTTCCTAATTAGAAAGCCTACTCAAAAGTGAGCTCATTTTCGAATATGAATATGCCCTGTTTGAAAACAGACATGGCCATGGCTTAATCGAGTTAGATGAATATTTCTTGGCGTTGCACTTAGAATGACAAATTTAATATATGTGCCCCCACTGACCACTTGTGGCGGTGGAGGGTATAAAAAGTATTTACTTGTTTTTATGTAGTAAAATTATATCGATGTTTTAATTGAAAAAAAAAATATTTTTATCAATACTGCGCAAAAAATCACTATTATCACACATTTTAAATTCAGTTTTGTTATTATCAAATAAAAAGTTTATTGATTTTAACCTAAAAATAATTAAGGTGCAGCTAAAAACCCTGTTACAAGAATATGATTTTACTTATAATACTAACAGAGTGTGTAGAGTACCTTATTTTTTATTTAGCTTCAAAATATGAACAGTATTTGTTAAAATTTTTTTTTTTTTTTTTTTATAAAATTTTTTAGAGACAGTCATGCAAACCCACATTCATTTAGCAAAAATATTTCTATTTTAAAACTCATTTTATAGTAAAAATTTAAAATGATTTGTATCGGAACTTCGTTTTAAAACCCGATTGTTAATTTAAAAATCAAGCGTTTTAAATTTTTTAATATGATTAATACTTTGCAACCAAAAATTACTCGAAATATTTTTAAAATTCTATTTTGTGTATTTTTTTTTTAATTATCAACAGAATTATATAATAATTAGAGACACCTTTTAAACAGGGCTATAAAAAATTAGATATTAACACATTGTAAAACTTAAAAATATTCTTCCACATAAAATATTTTTTTATTTTATCAAATAAAAAAAAACTTTATGTATTGCATTTTTTTCGACTTCTTAAAAACTGATTAAGAAGGTTCTACAATAAATGCTTATGCATACATATAACCTTCAACACTACACTTATAAAAAAATGCATTTTCATATTGATGATGCCCTAACAGCAGAATTGTGACATCAATGTGACTACAAATGGCATCAATGATTCAAAAAGTAACATCAATCCAATGGCTAACGTATTCGTACAATTTTGGCATTTTTTACGAGTCATCTATTTTATGACTGTAGTGAAATCAATTCGATGCCACATTTTGTATATTATTAACATTATTTTCATGATTACAATGTATTATAAGAAGCAAAAATTCCTATATTCTATTTTTTTAAATTATTTAGTTAAATACATAAAATTTTTAAAGTAGAATGAATACGAAAACCATATGGGGCATGGTGCTGGTGTCTTATTATTGAGAGTTCTGCTGTAAACAAAGGTCGTAATTCAACAAACTTGAAACAAATATATGTAACGGATAAGTAAATAATAATATTCTCCCACTTTGACTTAAGTCAATTCCAACGACTTTGACTTAATGACAAACTGTCATTAAATTGATGCTAATGTGTCCATTCTCCTCATGTTACTGCGTCATTGCAATGAGGACATGTCCGTCATTTCTGTGATGACGATGTGTCATCTCATTGATGACATAATTTCATTTTTACCCTTATGACACTTTGCCCAAGTGATGTTAAGGTTGACATGGGGTCAAAAACGAAGACACTTGTTATAGTACTGATGTCAAAATACATCAGCGTTTTGAAGCCTTTTCTATCTGTGTGCAAGCAGTGAATGCTCAATAAGGCCCGTTTTCTTAACTAGGGATGCCAATCAAGGTTGATTTTAGATTTCTGGATCCCGGGATTTCCCGGAATTTCTGGATCCCGGGATTTCCCGGTATTTATGGATTTTTCGGGATTTTTTTAAAACAACAACACTTTTTTTATTTACTTATGAATTTTAAAAAGGTATTATACCAGTGTTACCACCAGCAAAATGCAAAATCACACTTGAGATGAAGCAAAATTACCCAATTTAAATGAAATTACACCTGATATAAAATTTAAGTTTTATTTATTAAAAATACATTTTCAAAGAAGCAAAACACAACAAACTTATTGGAAGAAGAAGTCAAACTGTTAAGATTCTTATTGTAATTAAAAAAAAAATTAACGAAAATAACATTAAAGACTTAAAAACAATTAATACAGTTTAAAATAAAACTCCTAAAATATTGAGTTTAACTTCCACATTTGGTTGCATATATCTAGAGAAGGTTCAATATGCTCATTGCCATTCCTTTATAATGGGTGTTTTTAAGCCCGATAGAGGTTACGAAAGTTTAGCTGTCAAACGAACTGCCATACAGCCAGCAATGCTTGATAAAGTGGAACAAAATTGGACGTCTGCAATGCGTTTCGTCAAGGACAGACGCGGTGCCTATGGTAATGCGGGTTATAAATCACTATGACAGTATCTTTATCCAAAACTAGGAGTCCATCTTCCCACATTCATTACCGAACTTTGAAAATATATACATACATATTTAATGATTAAAGATTTATCTTAAAAAGAAAGCGAGATTCAGAATTCAGAAGACTGTGCATTTTTTGTCAACACTATTTTTAAAAAAGAAATAAATCTTAAATTCGAATCTGGATTTTATTTAGGTATCTGAAGTAAGAATTTAAATAATACCTGAATTACACCCAAGAGAAAATACCCAAGCTCTACCCACGACAGTAAAAATTATACCAAATTCGGGTAATAACCCACAAAGTGGAAACACTGTATTATACATATAAATATAACATTTATTTTTAAAAAAGAAAAATAAGAATTATAAAAATAAAAAATACAACTGAAATATAATTTTTAATATTTTTTTTTTTTGTATAGAGTATAAAAATTCCATAAAAACGAACATTTTTGTACACAAAAGTTGATATATTAAAAATCAGAAAAATTCCGTGATTAATAAAAATAAATCCCGGGATTCGGGATTTATCAAACCCGAAAAATGCCGGGAGTGAAGAAAATTATATGAAAATTCTGGATGTTTATATGATTTTTTTTTGCGGCTAAACGAATAAAGGTTTAACAAAGATTTTTTTTTCGCTGAAAGGTTTGATCAAAAGTTATTTAAAAAAGAAAAAAAAAATTAAAATATGTTGAATATTCATGTTGAAACAATTCGTTCAAAAGCTAAAAAAAAAACAAATTATACACTTTTTTTTGCAAAAAAAAAAAAGGAAAAGAAGACGTTTTTAAAAGTGAGGTTAGCATGTCTAGGAATTATGTTTGATACCACAATAAAATTTGGAATCTCTAATTTTAGAAACCAAAAAAAAAAGTGTGCGCAAGTTTGCGCCATTATTTTTGACGATTTTTTTAAATTTTCACATTTCGTCTATTTTTGCTCATCGGGCACTTTTTCTTATACCTTTATATCGTCATAAACTTTTATGTATTTTGAATTATTGATTTCAACTGTTATTCACATCACTTTTAACACTTCACAATATTAATACCTGCCTATATGTAATAATAAATTGCAAAAGTTCTTAATTATCCGTAATAGTTTTAAGGGAATGTCCCACACATCCCCAAAAAAAAATTTTTTTTTAAAAAATAGCTTTTTCCAAAATGAAATCGAATTTTTTGAATAAAATTGTTTAGTAAGGTAGTTCTTTTGGACTTTATATTTTTTTACAACTCAAAATTTTTTTTACGATAAAAAAAATTTCACCCAAGTAAAAAATTTTCAAGTCGAGAGGCGCGGAATAGGATTTTATTTTAGACCCATGGTTTCTTCGGAGAATTTTCTTAGAATTTTATGTAGATTACGTTTTTTCATCCATACAAATCGACCCGCCCTAATGTGCATACAGTCTTTCAAGAATGAGTTTAAACCTTTAAAATCAGCATTTGTTAATTGAGTTTTGCGATTTATACCAACTTTTATTCCTTAAGCTTCGTACAGACGATGGTCAGATCTTACAATATTGGTAAGCAGCGTTGCTTAAATTGCATTAAAATTGGCTAAAATGCCTTACAACTGTGTGAACATTGTAAGCTCATTTGTATTTGCAAATGTGCAAAATTAATGCATCTGACAATGGACCATTGTCAGAAAAATTTTGCTGTTGGCAACGCCTGCTTACAATATTGTAAGATCTGACCATCGTCTGTACGAAGCTTTAGGAATGTGGCTTTTAGAAAAATCTTAAAAATTTAAACTTTTTGGTTCTTAATTTTTTTTATTGCATGTTGAAAACAAAAAATTTTAAGGTTAGTTTAAGCAGAATTTTCCGGTGCATCTTCTGATCCTCCTACTATTAAAATCGGAGAACACGTTTTTAAGTTATGGCAACATATATATGTACATATAAGGCAACCCAACGATTTAGGGGGTGAAGTATGCCACGCCTTTAAAGGAAAATCCTTACGTACTAGAGAAAAACGGAAAACAGATTTGAATTAAGGGCATCAAAATCCATATTATCCACATACTTTTATTTCTAGGGTAGAAAAAAATTTTTTTGTTGCGCAGTGTACTTTTGTTGCGCAGTATAATTTTTTCAAAATCTTCCACTAGACTTTTTATATCATACTACACCTAAAACTATCAAAAAACTAAAACTTTTAATTCAAAAAACACGTTTAATAATTTTGGCCAGCTTTTCAGGCCAAATACTCCTCTGTGTGACGGCTGCATAATTTCATATGAACTTCACTACCACGCATATAACCGTAACGCCCAAAACCGTTACGAATGAAGTTTGGCGCACTTTAGTATTATATGACTAGGCATTTTGATGTCATATTCTTTGAAGATTGGCAAATAACTTATCACATAGAAAATCCACTCCAAACCGAGTAAAATTATTATGATCGGCTGTGCCGTATCTTTGATACCCCCCACCGAGACTACGAATATTTTAGGAGTGGGCTTTTTATGGGAACTATAATTTATCAACCAAATCTTTATAAAACTGCCCACACAGTATTACAATTTGTTACGGTTTAACACCAATGTTAAATTGTAATTATAGACCAATTATCAACATATTTTATACTTTTATTTCTAGACATATAAAACTTAATTTGACCTAATTTAAATAAAATATCATAATTCGTATGTGTTTTAGCTGAATTAAAGTGATTTTCACGCAGTATTTTACATTACACTTATACAGGGTGGCCCAAAATTACCGAAGGGGTTTGAATTGCTTATAACTTTTTTATTATAATTTTTTTTTTTTTTTTTTTCAGTATTTTGTAAAGAAGACTTGGAGAATTTATAATGAAGCAGTGCTCAATTGAACAACGTGCATTGTTGAGCTTTATTTTTCAAATCAACGATCCATTGATTTGACTCAGCGTGCATATTGTCGTTATTTTAATTTGCGGTTTGGACCCTTCGAGCAATAAACGCGACGAAATAAACAACATAATACCTGAAGTTTTGCGAAAGGTTATGGAAAATGTGTTTGAAAGAGCACGAATTTGCGAAGCAGAAAATGGCTACCACTTGCAAGGTATTATTTTTCATAGTTAAACTAATATCGGGTGATTTATTAGGAGCTTTAAGAAAGTTAAAAAAAAACACATAAAATTCAAAAAAATTCATGAAATTCTTTATTTGAATCGATAGTACGGTCCATATAATTTAATCTTTGAAGATTATTTCATGCAAATGTTGACCGTGACTGCGCCTCAAATGGTCCATCCGCTAAGTCCAATTTTGGCATACTCTTTCAACCATTTCGGCCGGTATCTCATGAATAAATGCTTCAATGTTGTCTTCCAATGCGTCAATTGAAGCGGGCATGTGTGTATAGACATGAGCTTTAACATAGCCCCACAACAAATAGTCTAAAGGCGTTAAATCGCACGATCTAGGCGGCCAATTGACCGGTCCCAAATGGGAAATAAAATGTTCACCGAACTCACCTCACAATAAGTCCATTGTTAAGCGTGCTGTGTGGCATGTGGCACCGTCTTGTTGAAACCACATATCATGCTAGTCAAGCTCTCATTTTGGGCAAAAAAAAAAGTTGCCTATAATCTCACGGTAGTGCTCACCATTCAAAGTTAATTACGATTCGCATCATCTTTGAAGAAATACGGTCCAATGATGCCACCAGCCCATAAACCGCACCAAACTGTGACTTTTTCTGGATGCATTGGTAGCTCTTGCAATACTTCTCGCTGATTTTCACTTCAAAATCGACAATTCTGCTTATTAACGTACCCATTGAGCCAAAAATGAGCTTCGTCGCTGAACACAAAAAGCGCGCGATGAACTTTCTTAACAGAGCACGCATTTTAATAATAAAATTCAATAATTTGCAAGCGTTGTTCGTTTGTAAATAATATACCAAACTGAAGATGTTTGACAGTGAAACAAAACACGAAACGTGCGTCAGCTGTTTAAACCAGTGTTGCCAAAAAGATAATAGCTAAAAAATCACCCGATATTTATAATAATTATTATGTGTTGTAATTTCGATCGATATCGAATGCCGTAATTTGACTCCTGGAGCCTGATTCTGGCAGTCGTGATCGAGTTTTTTCTCGATTCGAAAGCAATTTAATATCTAAATATTTCAGTCAATATTTAACGAATCGGAATTTATTTTTCAGTATTGTAAAGCATTAATTAGAGTTTCACAATACTAAAAAAATAATTTCGATTCGTTCAGTATCGACTGAAAGAATAAGAAATTAAATTGCTTTCTAATCGAGAAAGTACTCGATCACGACTGCCAGAATTAGGCCCGAGATCGATCATCGCAAATAATAGTAGGGTTATTTAGGGCTGAGGAGTCTTAAAAAAATATTTCTTACTACAACCCCTGCAATTGTTTAAGTCCGACTCCAACTCCGACTACTTCCCTAACCTTGATACTAAATGTATATGAGACGGGAACTAATTGGACTTTAAACTCTTTTTTTAATGCAGTATCTTTTAAATGGTTAACTATACAAAGAAAATGATTCTATAAAAATTCAAATCGATATTTGAATTTTAACACGTGCCGCATTGAGCTTAGATATACATAATACCCACAAAAACTGGCGACTCCGACTCGGCATAAAAACTTAAAATTTTTTTTTAAATATTTTCCAAAATAAAAAAAATAAAATTTAAGAGGGTCGGTCGGCTTTAAAACTTTTTTTGAAAATAAGGACCAGTCTAGTTAACATATCGGCGGCTTAACATCCAAACCTTCTAACTCCCTTTCAGTTAATTTTACAGAAGAGAGAAAAAGCTTTTTATATATTCATATGTACAGCTTGAGAGAAAAACCAAAAATATAGTTGGTTTAACCCACTTCAAGACTCAAATTGAAGAAAAACTACATGCTGGTCGACGTGGTGTGTTTCTTTCTCTACCACACGGCATCAAAATCTCAGTTTACTTAAAAAGTGGATTTAGCAGGTTTGCATATCAAGCCGACGATATGTAAAGTAGACTGGTCTTTATTTTAAAAAAATTTTTAAAGCCGACAATCTTAAAATTTTTTTTATTTTGGAAAATATTTAAAGTTTTTATGTCGAGTCGGAGTCGCGAGATTTTATGGGTACTTCGACTACGACTACGGTACAAAAACCACAACTTTGACACCATAGTGCTGGAGTTATTCCTGGCATTTAAAACCAAAATTGGAAACAATTACAATACAAAAGTGCAACTACTTTTAAAGTGATTATCGGAAGATCGCTTTATATGCGTCCTATGGAAACTTATGGACCAATTATCACAAAATCGCATAGTGTTATTTCTAGCCACATAAAGCTAAATTGGACCAAATTATACATCAATATCAATATTTTTAGGTGTTTCACAGGGTGATGATTTCTCAGAGTGATGATTTCCCAGAGTGATTATTTCCCAGAGTGGGCTTAATATAGGGCATACCGTAAGTTATAGACTAATCTTTATGAAGTTTGGCTGAGTGATTTCTAGTCTTATGACTAGACAAACTGTGAAAGATAAAATATTTTTTCATTAACATTATTCGTTACAGTTTTACGCGTTCTAAAGTGTTTTCTAAGAATAGATTTTATATGGGGCCTTTGTTTGATTAAAGACTGATCAACTGGAAAATTGAACGTATGATTTCTAGTTGTTGTTCTAGTTGTTTCGAGGTTGTGCCAAATCTAATATCAATCGGTGCATTCCGCATCGACTAAATGTTAGTTTTTTAACAGGAACATACATTTTTTAGCTTGTTTTGTCTACACTTGGTTTTATAGCTCTTTTTCTACTGTACCGATTGTGCTGGATTTTAATCCTAAACTGCAAACTAGAAACAATTTGACACTAATATTGTTTTCTTTTATTTTTTTTTTTTTTTTTGAAAGTGAGCACGAGTTCAACAGACGGACATGGCTAAGTCGACTTAGAATTACCAGGGACCATAATATATATACTTTTATATGAACATTAAAAAGGTTTCCGGCGGACTGACAAACTAAGTATACAAAAAGGGTACAAAAAGTGTTATTCTTGGTGAAGACGTATCAAAGATGAGGCAAATTCGAATGTAGCACTTTTACTTATTAAAAATGATGCTGTCAACAAAAAAATTTTTGTATAAATACTTTCTCATATCTTTAAAGTATCAATTTAAAAAAATTCAGATAAGGGAAATTACATGTTAAAGTGCTTGTTTTTAGTTAATTAATTAATTATTTTTTTGCTGCTAAATTTGCACTCCAAAACCTCGATCCATGTTATATTTGTACGTTTATCCAAGATATGTCTTGGCTTCGCTTAATAAGATATAAATTATAGTGATGGGGAATACACCCAGATAAAACGTTAAAAAGGGTAGTTTTTCCGCTTGCGATACATAGAAAGCGCTTAATTTGCTAGAAAATCTCAAAATTAGCAACACTTTTTATTTAGCCATCTGCAGTGTTGTCATATTTTGTTTTCAAAAATCTTCTAATATCTAAAAAAAATAAATTTTTCCGACCAAAAAATACTTTTTTTACAATTCGTTGAAAAAAAATCAATTATGGTGTTTTCTTTTCTGACAATAATGTTCCATATATGCTACCATTCGTGCGGGTTTTTGTTCCATTCTAAAAATATATGCAAAAATGTGAGAAGTTGTCGTTTTCCTTTCTAAACATGTTGCAACAATAAATGGCAAATTTGTTCCATTTCTTACCCGCAGTTATAACTGAGTGTGAGATAATACCCTTTTTTGCATCTGCGTAAAGTACTTTTTTATGCAAGCAAGTATTTTTTTTCTTGCGTTTGCGGACAATTTGCGTTATATTGTGATTTTTAGTTATATTGTGATGGATATAAAAACTTTTTGTTTTTCGTTTGTTTTACTTTTATTATATTTTTTTATCGCAAAATTTTTAACAACAGCTGACATTAATTATTGAAAATCAGTGCTGTTAACGCTTATTGGAATTGTAAGAAAATTTAATGTTGAAAATTGCTACAAGCGTGGTGAATATCGCTTTTAGTACAAACCTTGCATTCAATATTTAACACGCCAAATACACATTAGTGTTGAGTGTAAAACGTAGCTATTATCTTGTTCCATTGTAATTTAGAAAAATGTATCACTTTGTAAGGGTTCGTGTAACCTAATAACTATATTACACAACTATAATGCATCATTATTTTTTAGAAAAGAAAACACCATTAAACTGCATGGGTTTTATTTCTATTTATTCAAAAACATAACATAAATAGTATACATACATACTTATTTAAGAATTTATAAATAGACCCTGTTGGCCAAACTGCCGTCGACGACATTGTCGTCAACAATTTATGCACGGCATGTCTTCTATCACTTAGGATTTCTGGAAGACAATTTTGAGGAAAATGTCGTGGACGACAAAATACTCCACATTGTCTAGTGCACTGTCTTTTAAAGAAGTTAATAAACGACGACATGTCCGACATTGTCTTTCAAGTTGTCTTTTGTTAAAACTTATCCACGACAACATGACAGACATTTTCTTGTAAGGTATCCTCTATCAACAACTATACACGACAGTGTCTTGTAAGCTGTCCTGTATTAAATTGTATGCACGACAACATGACCGACAGTGTCTTGTAAGGTGTCCTTTATCAACTTCTAAGCACGACAATATGAGCGACATTGTCTTGTAAGCTGTCTTCTTAACAAACAAAAATAAGTTGTTCCCAATAAAAAATAAAAATAACTGTAAAATAACGATAATAATAAAAAAAAAAACAACCAAAGCAAAGTGAAGAAAATCAGTCAGTCAAGTCTGAGAACTCAAAGACTTAAGCTGGAGGTCCATACAACGCGTTTTCGCCTCTACGCAGCGCATGCTTTTATAACCTTACTTGCGTTCTACGTTTCAAGTTACATGCAACGCTTTTTATGCAGCAGCAGTACAAGTAAAAATAAAATTTAATTTGTCAAAATCGTGTAAGCTGTAACTCCTGCAACTTCATCGACATGTCCTTTACGTAGTCGTTGCCGTCAAAGTAGAATCCATTGTCGTCTATATAGTCATCAAAGACAACACAAACTACAATGCCTTTCATGTGGTCATTAACGACAGGCTGAGCGACATTGTCTCTCTTTGTGTCGTACACGATTTACGCGACACTTGTTTGAAAATGTCATCGACGATTTGCATTAGTTGTCCCTTACGTGTCGTGCAGGAATTAACATTGTCGTACACGATTCATCAATGATTCTTGCACGACATAGCCAACTGGGCATATGTATCTATAAAATACATAAAAAAATTAAATTCATCCATTTTTTTATATAACGTATTAAATCCCTTTATTTTTAAATGAACTAAATTGAGTGAAGATTTATTTTTTACAAATTATAGCTAAACTTATGAAAGTTACTTTAATTTCAGAAAAAATTAAAAAAAAAACACTTTTTTAATTTCAAAAACTTGCAAAATAAACTAAATCTTACGTTATGACAACACTGGCCACCTGTATTATAATGTTTTTCTGTAAAGTGAAAATTTTAAAGCATACCTTGTGGAGAAATTAAATAAAAAGCTTTCATTGCACAATGGGAAGCATTTATAAAAAAATACGTGTGTAACATGTACTGGCATATTTTGTGTGTGTGTGTGTGTGGAACTTTTATATAAACATGACCGCTTTTCATTGCTTGCCACCAGTGTGACCACAACTAAAAAAAAATTTTATGCTAAATGGGGATTAAAACAATGCTAAAAATTAAATTTGGAAATGCTAAAAAAATGCTAAATTTTCTTAAATAATTGTATCATTTTAATGAATGAATTATACATTAATTTACCTAAAAATGTTATATTTCTTTAAAATAAAATGAAGTTTACATAAAAAAAATTATATACATAAATGAATATATTTAATAAAAACAATTCAGTAGTTTGAAAAAAGTTAGCGATTTTTAAACCAAAAAAAAACAAAAGGCCCTATCTACAAAATATTACATAAGCAACGCTTTAAGCCCTAACCTACAGTTTGCAAAAATATGCAACATTGTCAACTGTCAAAAAAACTGTTAAGGCGCAACCATAATTTGCTTAAGTTGGCTTAAGCAAATGTGCGAATACATGTAAATCATATGAGGCAAACCATATTGAACTTTAAGAAACTTTTTGTTAAGTTTTATGAAACTGTCATTTGCTTAAGCAAAGTGCAAAACAGATCACCACATACCGTAAGGAATCAAATATTTTGTGATTTTGTTTTCGTTTTTTAAATACATTTGGGAGACTTTTTGTTAATTTTTGACAGTAGGTTAAGCAAGACTAGTCATATTATGGTTGGGCCTTTAGGTTAAGTAGAAGAAAAATAAATTATAAACAGTTTAAGGCGGATAATAAATGTAACATTTGAAGTGGTTTTTTGTAAAATTTTCAAAATGTTAGATAGGGTTTTTTGCGTTTTAGGTAACGATATACCTACATATCTGTGGCAATAATTAATAATGGCTAAAGTCGAAATTTCGCGTTTTGCGATATTAAGGGTTTTGTCTAAAATTAAATGTGTGTTGTATTGTGAAAGTTAAAATATTAATGCTTATAGTTTTATTACTAATAACATTTTATACTTGTAATTTAGCTCATCATAGATCTTGAAGAAAATAATAAGAATAAGTAATAAAATTAAAAACACTTAAGTCAACTTAAGCCATTATTATTTATTGCCAGAGATATATATTATTAAATACAAAATATAAGTAAAAACAAAAATTGTCATTGAAAACATAAAAGGCTATCAGTTTCAGAAAATTAAATTACACATTAAACACACCATTATATGAATAGTTTTCCTTAATTTCCAAAGTGTTGGTCAAAATACCATTAGAATATGATCTGTTTTCATCATGTTCTAAACACCTATCCAGAATTCAATAGTTGAACTTTGGTCCATCAATTCGTATGCATTCAGCTTTTGCCATTGCTGTTCCAAAACCGTTATTTCTTCTGTAGTAAAATCTACCATTTCTTCTTTAATTTTTTTTGGTGTTTACAGGGTTGCTATTGTTATACAATTTTATAAACATATAAATGACAAAATACAATTATAGAAATTGACAGAAGTGATAAGTTATATTGTGAAATAGAAATATATAAAATTTTTAAGATTAAAAAATGCTAAATAATGCTAAAAAATATTACAAAAATGCTGAAAATAATGCTAAATGCTATTTGAAAAATTCGCTGCTAAATCAATGCTAAAGGGTCACACTGCTTGCCACCAATACACAAAGTGAACATACAATACCAATTTCTTTAACAACAAAATCAGTACAAAATCAAATTTTATGAAATTTATTCTTCTTTTTCACTTAATACTACACCACCACATACTTTGTACATGACAGGGTAAGCACAGAGCTTCTGCGTAAAGTACTTAGTACAAAAAGAAAGTGTGGTACACTTAATTCTATACCACAATCAGCTTACAATTCTGTGTACTCGGAATATTATTAATTGGAATATTAACATAAATGTTCATTCTGTAGTACAATTAAACAAACAAATTTCATCTAGCCCTTTTTTCAACCCACAAATATATAAAAGGAATTCATTGTTTGATGTAAATGAAAAACAAACACAAAATATCTTTGCTTCAATCTCATTTCATGCTACTTTTACTACCCCACTTCTCTACACCTGCCAACAACAAACACGTGTCGCAGCGACAGCACATTTAATGTTAACAGGCTCCTACTGCTCGACGTCTGCATTATTTAATTGGCGGTTAACGAATGCTTTTTACGTACTTATCAGCATAATGAAATAAACAGGTGGCATTACTACGCCAGATGACGATTTTTTTGCTCTTGCATTGTTTGTCCAATCTTATGTCAAAGTTTTGTTTATGTTTACAAAAAATCCAATTTTCGTGTTGTGATTAGTGTAAAGTTTTTTTGACCATAATTTAATAAAAGTTGGCTCAAAATTGATTTATGCTTAAAATAATTTTTGACATTTTTTTGAGACAATTTTCCAGTTGTAATATTATATTTTTTGGCGTAGCGATGCCACCTGTATTATTTCACCAAGCTTATAAGCAAACATTTTTATATTCTTAAATAAAATTCCTGCCTAGTTAAATCTTGCTTTGTTTTATTTTTAAATTTTGCGCTCGAGCCAACTGAGCCACACGAATTACTAAGTGAATTACAAGAAAGTGCTTTATGAATTGGGGTAATGTAATGCTACGAGTACGTAAAGTTTTTTCTTTAGATAAGTAAGCTAATCTTAAGAAATAACAATAAATCGCCATTGTTTATAATGCAATAAAATGAATATTCTACTCAAAATTTTGAACACGTTTACACAGATAAGAAAGATCATCAGCCACTTTTTTTAAATAAATAAATTATCCCTGACGGTGATTAGAAAAACAAAAACGTAAAACGAAATGGGCTTTTTTTTATCAAGAGATAATTTTTGTTTAAGTTTTTTTTTATGGGAGAATTTTAAAATTTTTTTTTAAAGTAAAAAAAGGTTGATTTAAAAATCAATTTTATCTATGTATATATTAGCACACAATTGGTGCAAAGGCTAATGCTGGCTAAGTTTTCGTTTTAAAGATAATTGCAAAATACTAAGGCTTTACCACGGGACAAAGGCAAAAGTAGGTTTCTAAACCAACACATTAAAAGCGGATTTTAGCAAAAACGAAGGCAATATTTCTGTATTACAAATTAAGAGTGTTGTGCATTGATGGTTTTGGTTTAAAGCACTGTCGTACGGGACAAAGTTTCTACTCTATTAATATGCATACTATAGCAATGATTGTTTTGTAAGTTTTGAATCCTTCATTAACTTTTTAAACAATTTTCCAATCTAGAATTGCTTTGTTGGTTTGTCGATGACAAGAGCCCTTTTTCACTTGAACCTTTGAACTGGTCGTTATTACACGACGGGAACTGTGACTTTAAGTCAAAGTCGATCAGGTCGCTTATAATGCGCGTGATAGAGACTTATCGATCTTCTACACTTTTTTTCTACCTTTTGCAACATTCTTTAGTTTTGTTCCTCCACCGAGTTTGCGAGGGTGCTATGCGCCTGTGCTGATGTGTGTAGCACATACAAATATTGGTACTTCCCCACCTTTTAGTATACCGATCGACTCACATTCCCTCTGAGTCGATCTTATGATCTCCGACCGTCCGACTTGCTGGCTGGTTGTCTGCCCAAGTAAACCTTACGCGCAAAGTACAGGTCGCAGTTTTAAAGGTACTATGATGTTATTTGGTTCTTCGCTTAACGCTTAATAAAATTTTTATTTTTTAAGATTATAAATGGTGTGAATCGGGCCACAATTTCACATTGCCCCCATACAAACTTCTTTGCGGAATTTAGTTTTTGTGCCCCTAAACTATGTATATTATAATGTCTGTATTCTATTCTATAAGTTCTAGCGACGATAACTTTTATTACATGGTTAACATAATTATAGTTCTTATATAAACCCCCTCTTTAAAATCGCTTTAAGACGAAAAATTCTGATATCTAGAAAATATTCAGGACAAATAAAACATTTATAATTCTTATCCTAATAACACAACATGTTTTGCCATGATTGCCCATGGTCCCCGTGGTACTCTCCTTAAAAATTGTCTGTGTATACTCTGATGTAGGGTATCAAATGGTGATGCATCAGAGTATACACAGACAATTTTTAAGGAGAGTATCATACTTTCTTATTTGTTTATATTTATTATTATCAGGGAAACCATAAATATGCAATTGCATGTTTTTCCTTGTGCGACCAATGAAGGCAGAAACAATGTATTTATCCGTTTTAGAGCTTTTTATGAATTTTGTCATCGATTTGTTAGTGCATATTTTTGCATATTTAACCGTTTGCAACATTTTTTGCATAATTTAGTTAAAAGAGCCGGTTTGCAGCATTTTTTAGTTTGCCTTTTTAAGGCATATTTTCATACATATTTAATTTTTATAGATGCCTACAATAGCATTCGCAGCAAATAATTTTTTTTTTTCGAAAATCTGTTACTTCAATTTCGATATCTACATTTAATTTTTACTTTAAGCAGGTTGTCATCAAGGATAAATGTTATGCGACGTGTATCTAGACCAATCTTTTAGTATACCGATCGCTCAGAATCACTTTTTAAAGTGATCTAACGATGTCCATCCGTGCGTCTGGCTGGTTGTTTGCCCATTAGGGCCATAACCAAATCTTTGGCATAGTACCACGGAGTGGCCAAGAATGTTTTAGTAATGAAAACACCTGTCTCGCGGGGAATCAAATTTCTAAAACCATCCACGAAATTTGGAAACGCGATGAATTGTAAACCGTAGGAAATGGTTGTTTTCAAACTTCAACCCGATCCCTGCGTGAACTTTGTTAACAATCCGAAAAAAATATCATATTTTTTATTAATAACTTTTAACGTTTTACACGACTATACTATGCCGTTTTTGATATTCGCGAAAAAGTTATATCCCTACTGGCCTTGTGCGCAAAGTACAAGTTCCAAAATTGTTGAATATTGTGTCTTCAAATGAGCAATTTTTAATTTTAAGGGAATATTTTTAAAATTGTTCATGGCATATTTTCCAGTTTTTACTGCATATTTAATGCGCATAAAACGCGAATTATTCTGGTTTCCCTTGTTATTATAATAAAGTAATTCGTTTCTGGGTTTTATCGCGATTCTTAAATTTGAATCTCAGAATTCCGAACTTTATAATCCCGAAATCCTAACTTTAAAAATCCCGATATTAAATCCAGAAATAAGAAGCTTCAGTTAGCGAAGCCGGTGTTTGTTATGCCATAGAGGAGTTTCTTATATTATTAATTATAACCAAACTAACGATTTGCTAAACTCTTATTAGCGAACTGCCAAGCGTTTGCCAACTTTTGAAAAACAGCCGTTTAATATTAAAAAGTTTTGTTTGTTTTTTTACATTTACTGTGCTAACAAGCAGCTAAGCTTAATCGGCATTCTAGTTAGCAGTTGTTATGAATACGACTGTATATTACCATTTTAACTGGAATGTATCAAAGATTTCT
Source organism: Pollenia angustigena (assembly GCA_930367215.1). Taxonomy (NCBI): domain Eukaryota; kingdom Metazoa; phylum Arthropoda; class Insecta; order Diptera; family Polleniidae; genus Pollenia; species Pollenia angustigena. Next base: position 19,321,959 of record OV884060.1, read on the forward strand.
CTCAGCCGTAAACATAATTCTAATTGGATTATAATCGTTCCATACACAATTTTTAAGATTTTTTATTAATTAATTACACTGGTTTACAGCCAAAAAATACCAAGAACGCCACATGCCTAGATAAGTTAATTGGGACCTCCTGAACACGAAAAACGCTGTAATTTTTTTTTCCTAAGTACCGATTTTTAGATAACGGTACTTTTTCGTTTTTCAGTGTATGGTCCCACTTAAACCCTTGTGGATCCCAACCAAAAAGTCCGATCAAAACAAGTGGCACAAATAGTATATCAAGAATAAAAACTGGGAATTAAGCACGAATAACAAAATCTTTTTAAATTAAAATTTTGTATTCCCAAAAATGTAAATTACTTTTTGATATTAAACGGGCAAGTGCACGGCCTAAAGAAACACTTTATTGACAACATCTTTTGTAAGTTGTTGTTGTTTTTATTTTGTTTTTCTTAACCTACTTACAACTACAATTAATGTTGAGAGAATTTCAACTAATTGTAGTGGGGAGTGTAAGATGAGATAAACCCACTTTTTTATTGTTGATGTATTTTGTTCAAGCTTTGATATTGTTACAAGTAAAACTGTTGCTATAAGTCTTATACGTTTAACAGTTTTATTTGGTTTAATATCTTTAGTTTTTCTAAAATCTTTATGGATGAAGTTTCCTGATGATCTGGCCTAAGCAACCAGTGAAATGCGCATAGGAATAGCTTATCCCATGAACAATAAATTTCAAGTGTTTTTATCAATAATAAAAACTGGGATTTAAGCACGAATAACAAAATCTTTTTAAATTAAAATTTTGTATTCCCAAAAATTGAAATTACTTTTTGATATTTAATTACCAACATTTAAAGCGTAATTTGAAAAAAATCGGATGAAAAATAAAGTCTTTTTTAAGGATTTTGTGGAACGACAATATTTTCATTTCATATAAAATTCCGTGTTTTTTAACTACGTTAAAACTGATGGATTTAAAAAACACGGAATTTTATATGAGATGAAAATGTTGTCGTTCCACAAAATCCCTAATAAAAACTTTATTTTTCATCCGATTTTTTTCAAATTACGCTTAAAATGTTGGTAATTAAATATACTATTTGGTTAAAAAATAAAACATTCCAGATATTTAATATAACGTAGAAAAAAAAACGAAATAAAAATTAAAAATTTTGAAAAGAACGTAAAAAATAGGCAAATTTTGATGTGGTATAACTCAGCCATTTCTTATCAGATTGAAATTTTCAGCATATCGACGGAAAAGGCATTCGATTATCTTTCCAACGATGTGCCACTTGTTTCGATCGGTTGGGCTCCATAAGGGTTTGATTGGGACCATACACCGAAAAACACAAAAGTACCGTTATCTAAAAAACGGTACTTAGGAAAAAAAATTACAGCGTTTTTCGTGTTCAGGAGGCATTTATTTTGGAGCAATATTTCTAGCAAATTTTATTCCGAAATATATTTAAATTTTTTTCTTTTTGTAAAATACAGTACAAAGAGTATTAAATAAAATTCAAAGCAGGTATATTTCAACTAATTAACTAACATTATTTAATGTAAAAAATTATATCTTTCCATAAATTTCGTGTACGTGTTTTGACTACGATATAGATAAGAACGATTAATGTTTCAATTGCATTCTATTAATGACCATACATATCTCCTACAAAATATTCAAGAAAGGCAGATCATTTGAACATAGTCATGACCCTACCTTCAGTTGTCTATTCGGTACAATCAATCATCACATATTCACCTTCTTTGCCAGCTCGTAAAAGTTTAAAATAATGAAATGTAGTAATACAAGGTTGCGCAAAAGTTGTAACCCGGTGATCTTTGACTGCCATATTTTTAGTAAATGAGAAACTTAAGTTTTGTTTTTTGATTTTGCTTTTTTATGTTAGACCTTATGGAATTTTTCTAGACAGAACTTCCGGCGATAGTTTCCCGCACTTAGACACGTGAACTTAGACACGAAACTTCAAGAAACTCTACAAAAATAACTTCAGAAAGGTTGGTGTCTGCCGACCGGGAAATCTACATCCAATACCTCTTGACGAATTATTTTGCAACAAAATCGTAACAACGAGGAGTATAGTGTAGTGATGCGCTACATCGATTGGTATATCGATACACGGCAATACAATGTATTACGACATGATGTAAAATGAGAAAAAACATACCATGTAAAAGTAAAATATGTTGAGTAAGAGAGAATACGGATACAAAATTTGACAAGCGTTCGGGATATGGTAAATTTCTAAACCATTGTATGTATGTATTCTCATCACACCAGAGATGTATTTTAACAGTATATATTGAAGATGGTAACATTTTTATACAGTTACAAAAACAATCAAAATCAACTCAGGAAATTTTCATGTTGTTTTTGTAAATGTTGTAATACACTGTAACCATCTTCTTTTTTTGGTTTTAACTCAGCTGTTAGATATCTGTACTTTGATTTTACTTATACCATCCGTGTAAACATGAAAAATACTAACAACCGACTTTTATTTTTTTTTAACGCGGAGAGAATTTTATAATATTTTGATTTTACAAAGACGTAATTACCGTGTAATCTAGCCTTAATAAAAAATATATCGGATTGTTTCGATGTATCGATATCTTGTGCTACCATTTAAGCATATTTTCTGCTAGATTTAGCAGATTGAGTTGGGGCAAACGGTGTTTTGCCACATAACTTATTTCATTCAGATGTAACAGTGTCTGCTAGCCAAATTTTAAGAACAAATTACAGGCTATAGTTCTTTCCAGATGTTACACAATTTGCCTGCCCAATTTCCAGAAAATAAATTGATTAGTTAAGAAGATATAGAGAGGCGGAGCTTTTACCCCTCTTGCCCTATTTAATGCCCTGTCCTCTTTCTGATGTTACAGTGTATGCATGCCAAATTTAAAGAAAACCGGTTAATTAGCTAAGAAGATAGAGGGAGGGGGAGCTTTTACCCCTCTTGACCTATTTCACGCCCTAAATGATAAAGCCTATAGGCTATAGTTCTTTCCAACTGTAACACTATTTGCCTGCGAAATTCAAAAAAATCGGTTGATTAGTTACGAAGATAAAGGGAGGGGGATCTTTTAGCCCTCTTATCCTATTTCACACCCTATTTTCTATTCTCTTTCAGATGTTACATTGTCTGCATGCCAAATTTTAAGAAAACCGGTGGATTAGTTTAGAAGATTGGGGAGTGGGAGCTTTTACCCCTTTTGCAATATTATGCGCCCTATATTCTCATACCTTACAAATACACATACAAAATTTCATAAAAATCGGTCAAGCCGTTTCGGAGGAGTTGAAAATGGAGGACATTTTGTTGATATTTGTATGGGAATATAAATACATGTTTCCGAATGAATGCAGTGTTCACTAAAATGGCTATAACTCATGAAGCAATACAACACATTTGAAGACCGTTGATACATAAAAACCTTGGTATTGATGTCACCTTCCACGTGAACTTTACAGAAACAATAGGTTCACGTATTGCAGAGAACATTAATTACTAATACAATGCAACTTATTTTTATATATGTAGATACATTTAAATTCCTTCTTTATTTAGCAGATTTTTTGCATATTTTTTTGTAAAAATTTTGCATATTTTTAGTAAACTTGATGTAATGAAAATTTTAGGTTTTAATCTTAGCTGATTTTTAGCATATTTTCTTCATTTTACGATTTAGCATATTCTCATCTAACGTGATGGCAACACTTAAACCTTACATCAAGTGGTTTAAAAACATCGACATACTATGCCGTCTACTCCTAGTACAGTCTTCAATTTCTTATTGACGTCTATTCTGTATCCGTTAACATCACAAATGTCAAAGCAGTACTGTCATTTAAGGTGATAATTTTTGCTCAACCCTGTATAGACATATTATTCTCAATATCTGGGCAATAATTTTATATGCTATTCGATAATTTAAAAACAATAATAAATATTAATGTTTTATTTTTAATATTTTTAATTAGGCTTAAGTTCATGAAATTTAATTTTTATTAAACTATTTTTATTTTTATGAAGAAAGGAATTTTACAACATGAAAATCAATTAAAATTGTTATTGATAATCTTTCATTCTTGACGTGGCTCGGGCTCGAACCCTGGCCGGCAGGTTACCATGACATGTTTCGATCGCAACCACTCGATCTCCTCAGATGGATTTGCCGTCTTACACTCGCAGCCATCGACGACTGAGTGTAAGACGGCAAATCCATCTGAGGAGATCGAGTGGTTGCGATCGAAACATGTCATGGTAACCTGCCGGCCAGGGTTCGAGCCCGAGCCACGTCAAGAATGAAAGATTATCAATAACAATTTTAATTGATTTTCATGTTGTAAAATTCCTTTCTTCATAAAAATAAAAATAGTTTAATAAAAATTAAATTTCATGAACTTAAGCCTAATTAAAAATATTAAAAATTTGGATTGAAAACCATAAATAGTTCAACAAAATAACCACAATACTAATTATTAATGTTTTATTTTAATGTTTAAGTTGTGTACTTTACCTAAAAAATTAGTTAAAATAAATGAACATTTTAACACTAAACGCCATAATTAATTATTTGCCATTAATGTCAACTAAACAGAATTTCCTAATGAAATATGTAAAGAAATATTAAAACAAAGTGATTTTTTAGCAAATTAAATTTCATATTTTAAATTAGTTAAACATGAGTTTTACACAGTGCAATAAATAGGTTTTTATGTTTTGTCAGACCTTGGTGTAACCATTAACAATACCGATCAACTTAGTGCATACTATAATCGATCGTGTTTATAAACGGTGTCCAAAATTGAAGTATCATTATAATTTTGCTGCCATTTTTTTCTACCCGGAGTTTGTATTCTAAACTTTTTTGCCAGATTCTAAATACTGCCGGTTAGTTAATTGGTACGTTACAACGAGTTTTTATTATACATTTTTTAAAAATGCCAAAAGTTTTCAAGATGTAATTAGGAAATTTTGAACAAAATTCGGTAGAGAAAATGCTCCAACAAATCGTGTCATCAAGATGATGGTTCAGAAATTTAAAGAAACTGGATCCATGATAACAGAAGCAGAATTTATTAACGTAGTGGTCAGGGTTGCCGTTTGAAAAATTTTTATCCGACCAAAATGGTCTGCAAAACCTACCAAAATCCTTTGAAACCGACCAAATTTTTGAAATATTTAAAAACAATTATATCGTCATAATTTTTAAAAAAATTTCAGTAGCGATACGACTGAGATTACAAAAACAGTTTTTCAGGATAGTGTCAATCATGCGTAATGTGTTAACGATTAAATAGTTTTTCGAAAGTGCACTTTTTATGGAACCAATTGGTGAAATATATGCCGATCATGAAATTTTTTAGTAACAAAAACTATTTAAAAATAAAAATTTTATAATAATTTGCTTAATTTAACCATATTATTATCACCGGCAACCATATTATGGTGACATTAGCCCTTCATCAAGAGGCCACAGCCATACTATGGTTGTTTCCGAACAGGTTATGGTTAATAATAATTAAAATATACTTAACACTTATAATAGCATAGTTGGTTTTCAAACATAGCATGTTGCTCTTGGAAAAGAGGAAAATACTATTGTTTATCTTAAAACAAATTATTGTCATATATAACCAGGGAAACCAGAAATATGCAATTGCATGTTTTTCCTTGTGCGACTAATGAAGGCAAAAACAATATATTTATCCGTTTTAGAGCTTTTTATGAATTTTGGCATCGATTTGTTAGTGCATATTTTACCATTTGCAGCATATTTTAGTTAAAAGAGCCTTTTTGCAGCATTTTTTAGGTTTATAGCGCATATTATGCCTTTTTAATGCTTATTTTGATACATATTCAATTTTTAGATGCATACAATAGCTTTCGCAGCAAATAAAAAAAACTTTTTTTTTTCGAAAATCTGTTACTTCAATTTTGACCTCTACATTTAATTTTTACTCAAAAATTGTAAGACAAAGCAGGTGGTCATTACGGATATATGTTATGCGATTTGTTTCTAGACCAATCTCTTAGTATTCCGATCGACTCTGAATCACTTTTTAAAGTGATCTAACGATGTCCATCCATCCGCCTTGCTGGTTGTCTGTAAATATTAGCCTTGTGCGCAGAGTACAAGTTCCAATTTTGTAGATTTTTTTTTTCAACTTTTAATTTGTTTATTGGATCTTTCTTAGTAGAAAATAACAATAAGTAATAACATCTTAAAAACTATTTTTTATATATGATTCTATTGCCAGTGCAATAGGAGACCATATTGAGAACATTTAAACATGTTTTAGCTTTGTGCTATGGCCAAAGGTGTCTACCCTCTTTAGCCGTGAGTGGCCTCTAAACGAGAGTAGGTTCTGTGCTAGAGGATTAGGGTGAGAAGCTAGTTTGGATATATATTTAGAACAACATTTTTCTATTTCATCGCGAACTGACGGGATATTGAGGTCTTTATGTATATTTTCGTTACGAATGAACCAGGGGTCGCCTGTTATGTATCTTAATATTTGTGACTGTCTTCTTTGTAACTTTGCAATATTGGAAGTGGATGCTGTTCCCCAAAGTTGGATTCCATAGGTCCATATTGGCTTGAGAATGGTTTTGTAGAGTATAGATTTGCATTCTAAACTAAGCGAAGATGAGGAGTTTAGAAGCCATCCGAGTTGGACAGTTTTGAGTTTTAATTGCGTTGTTTTCGAGTCAATATGTTTGGACCATGTGAGACGGCGATCAAGGTGAATTCCTAGGTATTTAATGTGGAGTTTTTCAGGTATTCTGGTGTTATTTATTGTAACTGTGGGGCAGTTTTCTCTTCGCAGTGTAAAAGTCACATGTGCACACTTAGCTGGATTAACTTTTATCTTCCATTTGTTTAGCCATGATTCCAGCTCATGTATATGAGACTGTAGGTTGGAGGAGGCAATCTTCGGATCTTTGTGAGTGCTCATAAATGCTGTATCGTCTGCAAAAGTTGAGGTATGAATTTGAGAATTTGTTGGCATATCTGCTGTATAAAGAATATACATCATGGGACCAAGTATACTGCCTTGAGGAACCCCAGCTAAGATATTCCGAGAGCTTGAAGTGTAGCTTTTATATTTAAATACAAATGATCTGTCTGTCAGGTAACTTTGGAGTAATCTATGGGTATTTTGCGGTAAGGATTGAACTATTTTATATAAAAGCCCTTTGTGCCAGACTTTATCAAAGGCCTGTGAGATGTCAATAAATAATGAAGAGCAGTAAAGTTTCTCTTCAAATGCCTTTCTAATTTGAGTCACGATACGATGTACTTGTTCTATGGTATTATGGTCCTTACGAAATCCGAACTGATGTGCGGGAATTAATTGTTGGTCATTGAGCTTGGTGTCAGTGCCTGCAAGAATACTTTTTCAAACAACTTTGATAGGATGGAAAGTAAGCTGATTGGCCTACATGAGGTGACCATACTAGGATCTTTTCCCGGTTTAGGAATCATTATAATTTCTGACGATTTCCAGGACGGAGGAAAAAAACCTATGCGTAGGATACCATTAAAGATGAAAAGGATTAGCCTTAGCGCACTGTATGGCAATTCGCAGATCATTTTAGATGTTATTGAGTCTATACCAGGCGATTTTTTGGTGTTGAGATTTTTTACAATTGTTGTTAGGTTAGAGAATCTAAGTTTCATGGGTGAAACTACTATGTCATTTATTTAAGGAATTTGTATATCCGACATAGTGATGTTGGGTGTGAATACCTCTTCTAAATGATCGGCAAAAGCGTTGGCTTTATCGCAGTGACTTCGTAGGGTATGGGTCTTTTCAGTTGTGCTTTATGTAGGGCTTTTTGGCAGATTTTAAGCTTGCTTTTCAGGATTGGAGAGCGGTGAATTTGCCATTGTCTTCTATGATGTCGTTTTTCTTGGACTAGATTTTGTATATTTAATGGGCACTATACCCTTTATTTTTGGTGGGCTTTGGGGCTGGAGTAGATACTTTCACTGCATCAGTTATTGTTTCTGAGAAGAGCAATATTGCTGACTGAATTTCTGCCTCAGTTTTTAGTGAGATGTTTTGAGATAAGTGTGAACTAACGTATTTTTTGTATTTTAACCAATTGGTGTTTCTGTTTGGGAGATGGTTATGGACTGAAATTGGTTCCTTATGAGACAATGTCAGAATCGTTGGGGAGTGGTCAGATGATAATTCAAGCGACGATGCTATCGAAATCTGTTCACGTTTAATATTTTTTATAACTGCGAAGTCAATGAGATCGGGTTTCTTATTAAGGTCTGAAGGCCAGTAAGTTGGCTGACCTCCAGACAATACGTCGAGCTGGCTAGAATTTATAGCTTTTAGCAGCTGCCTTCCTTTGTAGATAATTTGATCAAATATGGACGAAGTCTTCGCAAATGGTGAGAATCGGTCTATAATTTCATATCCAAGTTAGACTCTTTGTGTCCGCAAGCTATCTAATTAGGATGGTATTAAAATTAATTAGTGCCAGAAATATTTTACTCCAAATTAAATTATTTTCGAATCGGTTCCTACCTACCTAAAATCCCTTTAAGACAATGACATATGGATGTTAATATCTAGATAATATTCGGCGCAAACATCTCTCATATGAATTTTTTTAGTTTTTTTTTTAGATTTTGTTATTAAATTGTTGAATATTGTGTCTTCAAATGAGCAATTTTAATTTTTAGGGCATATTTTTAAAATTTTTCAGGGCATATTTTCCAGTTTTTACTGCATATTTAATGCGCATAAAACGTGCTTTTTAGAGCATATTTCTGGTTTCCCTGTATATAGCCATATCATTTTTAGCGAAAACCATAATATGGTTGTGGCATCGTGATGGAGGAATAATTTAACCATAATATGGTTGTCAGTGACAATAATATGGTTTAATTAAGTATAATATGTTTAAAATTTTCTTTAAAAATAGTTTTGTTGGAGGTGACCATATTAAACGTGTACAATATTTAGTATTGTGGTTATTTTTGTTGAACTGCTTATGGTTTTAATCCAAATTTTGATATTTTTAATTAGGCTAAAGTTCAAATTTAATTTTCATTAAATTATTTTTTATGAAGAAAGCAATTTTACAACATAAAATTAATAAAAATTTATTGATAATTGTTCATTCTTGACTGCCGCGGGGCTCGAACCCAGGCTTTCACGGACAGGTTACCCTAACATGCTTCAATTGTAACTACTCAATCTCTTCAGAGGATTTTGCCGTTTAACACTCACAGCCATTGACGACTGCTGGAAGTCAATAGTCGAACGTCAATTTTTAAATCAAATTGAATTTAACCTTTGGTAGATCGCAATTTGCTTTGACTGATTATCTATTTTAATTGATTTACATGTTCTTCCTAAAATGTGTTTTTTCGTACTTTTTGTCAAGAATTCTTCTCTGAGTCCAAAGTAAATATTTTTTGTTTTTCATTTTTTGACTTTCTTTCTTTTTCCTACAGTCATGAAATTTTTTAGAGAAATCGCACTCCGTTGGGGAATTTGTATGGAAGCTTTATAAATTAATAGACTTTGCCCATATGGGCACAAAAGTTTCTATAAAAAACCCCCAATTTTACATTACGCACAAGGTCTACATGGAGAGGCAATCTCCCCAGCCGATCAAATACCGTTTGATCGATTAAGAAAGTGATGTACAGAAAATTTCTTGCGTTATGAGCACAAGTGCGTAATACCCTTCGAACTTATGTATATGTAAGGTACCATTAGGTCTGGTTTGACCCACTGTAAATTTTAATTGTTTTCAAATTAAGTGAATTCAACAAAACATGCGTTTTTATTGTTTGTTTTGTTTGACAAGCTTTTGATACTATCTCTAGTAAATTGTTTATTGCATATTAAAATGTTAACTCATATTAATACGTTTTATTGTAAAATGAACAAATTAAAAATTTTGATTTAGAATAGAACAATTAACGCAGTTAAGATGACTTTACAATATTTAATATTTGTCAATATGGAGTTTTTATGGAGGAAAAATTTTGAATGTTTAATACAGCAGAACAAACACTTTTTAAAAAACTTCATGTACAATTTTTTATTCACCATAAAAATATTCTAAAATAAGTCGAATATAAAGTCGTAGTGTAATTAACCAGAAATAATTTTATTAATTTTTTATTACTTGTAAGATGATTTAAATGTTTTCCTAAACTGTAAATATTTGCATAAACGTGATAAAAATTTTTAAAAATTATTAGTTTTAAAATGTTTATTGAAAGAAGCATTTTTGAAGACAGGCACATTAAACAAACATTTGAAAAAGAAGATGAAGCAAAAGTGGATCCTTTCTACTGCACTAATTAATGATTGTTTAAATAAGAAAATTATATTTAAAACATATAACATAGACGAAAATTGTTGTTGCATCGATTTGGTCAAATATTTGCATAGTATGACTCCAAAATAATATAAATTTCAGTAAGATTGTTTTTTTTTCGATTGAAACCAAATATGCCAGAAAATTAACTGTCTAGACTTTAAATCAGACAAGAAAAAGGTTTCCATTGGCATTTTTCTTAATTTTATAATTTAAAATAACAATTATATGTTTACTAAAAATAATAGTACTGTTGTTTTTTGTCAACTATAACATGGGGTCCTCACCGGACAATTTTATGTCATACCAAACGTCAAAATCTATATAAAGAAAAACTCTAAAATTTTTGTCAGCGTTTTTATACCCACACCACAATAGTGAAGAGGGTGTTATGCATTTGTGCTGATGTGTGTAGCGCCTTAAAATATTGGTCCATGACCCACCTTTAAGTATACTGATCGACTCAGAATGACTTTCTGAGTCGAACTAACGATATCCGTCCGTCTGGCAGGTTGGCTGGCTGTCCATGTAACCTTGTGCGCAAAGCACAGGTTGCAATTTTGGAGATAATTGGATGAAATTTGGTACATAGATTCTTATTGGCACAAGGTCTTTTGAAAATGGACCGAATCGTAGAACCACGAGGGAAGATAAAGGGAAAAATTTCTCTCTCTCAGAAACTATCAAACCGATTTTAATGAAATTTAAAACATAGATAGAACCATATCTATATGGACACCAAAGGTATGCATTTGTTAAAAAATAGGACCACGAGGGGAGATAGGGTCAATTTCTGCCTCTCAAACCGATATTAATGAAATTTAAAACATAGATTGATCTTTATCGTTATGGACACATACGCTATACAGTTTTTCAAAAATAGGAGCACAAGGGAAGGTAGGGGGAATTTCTGCCTCTCACAAACTTCTAACCCATTTTAATGAAGTTTATAAACATTGATAAATCCATATTTATATGGACATATAAGCATGATGTGCTTTTTAATATTGTGGTGTAGGGTATCATATGGTCGGGCTTGACCGACTATACTTTCTTACTTGTTTTAAATGTGCCATAAGTGCTTCGCAAAATGATAAAATTTTTATTGGGTACCCTTAAAAATTAAATGTATTCAAAAGATTTATTAATTTATTTAGAATTAATAATGAAAAAATATAGGATGTTTCAAAATCGACTAAAATTTGTTTAAACAGATTTGTGAAGAAGCTGCAAAGTTCCAATTTATTATTACAATAACTTTTTTATTTTACGTCATTGTGCATTGTCATCGTCTTCATTTACAAAAGATAAAATCTGTCAATCACTTTGAATGTAAAAACCAAAAATTAAAATAAACACCCTACATTTATGTATGTAAAGTCAACATTTAAAGAATTTTAAATTTTATACAAATAATTTTAATGTAAATATTAACTTAGTAGTGACGCCGAAGTGAACAATTCATAATATAGTTGCGATTATGAAAGTGATCAAAAATATGTGATTACTTAAAGGCAATATAATTTATTTTTTAATTTTATTTGGAAGAAAACAATTCTACTTTATCAATTCTACTAGTGATGTTAGGAATATTCGTATTCGAAGTGCCGAGTTTTATGACATTCGTATTCGCTAGTGTTTTTCATACGGGATTTGTTTTTAATTTAATTATGGCAACTTTACTGCTGATATGTATGTATAATTGTAAATAAGTTGTGTCATGAAATAGATATTAGCCGTTAGATATGAGTTTTGGATTGGCTTTAATACAATTTTTTTTCTCTTTTGTTTGGTTTAAATCACTTTAGTCTAGCACAACTGCTTCTCATCGTTATCATCTGCTCCTGGGATGAAATATATGAAATATACCAAATAAATATTTTTCAATTCAATATATCCAAAAACTACAGTTTCTGACTTCAGAAATTTTTGCCAAACGCCAAAGAGATGTCAATTTATATTCGATAATCAAGGCAATGTTAAATGCTCTAAAATTTCAAAAGAAGAAAAGTAAAAATGTACAGAATGTTGAATTTGTTTAATGACCCAGATTTATTTTATGAAATTGAAAAAAGTTGTTCCCACTTGCTTCCAAAATTATTGATTTTATAGGCGGAGCATCTTCATAAAAGATTTTTCGTATTTAATAGATTCTGTAAGAAATTATGACAAAAGTTATTAATAAAGGAAAGAATTACAAGTTTTAAAGGAAGTTCGAAGAAAACTGAAAGTGTTTACAGATTATATAATGTTCCTTTGGCTATAAGGGCAAACATCCGTAGAAAGGAAACGTGTTTTCTCATTGAAATTTTCTTGATAAAAATTATAAATAAACTTTTAAACGATTCTGTAAATGCTTATTCTGAACTTAAATCCTATCTATGGCAATAAGTGCTTAACTAAGTCTATTTGCTTAGTTTTATAGGAGAACAATTTAAAACTTTAAAGGTGGCTTTTGGAAATTTACTCCGAATTTCATATAATCATCAGTTCTCTCCGGTTATAGTTTTTTAAGTTTTTATTCCTAAACACTTCTAATGGAAGCTTTTATTATTCCAAATGTCCAACTAAATAATTGAAATTTCGCCCATATGTACTTTAGAACATGAAGATCTTAAGGTGTCATTAAGCACTTTTTCCTTTGTGCCACAGAAATAAAAAAGTTGAATACATTTAAAAACTTATTTAATTGCTCTCAGGAAATGGTATTTGTTCAAATAAATTATATTAAATAATATTTTGGATCGATTTGCATTGAGCGGGATCCCGGGAAATTGAAAAATAAATCCCGCTTTCCCGGGAAATGAAAAAGTCCGGGAAAAGAAAAACTCTAGTATTCGCCAAACTCAATTTTTTGCAAATAAGTATTTTGCGAATACGTTCCAAAAAAATACAAAAGTTTTAAAAAATACATAAAATAAGACCAAATAATTTTAATTAAAAAAAACTCTATGTCTTTAATGCAAAATTAAATTTTCTTTTGGTAAAGTAAAAAACAAACAATCATTTGCAGTATTCTATACTCTTTACATAGTAATGTTCAGTAGTGTTCATCAGAATATCATCATAATGTTAAATACTTTTAGTGGTGTGATAGTTTTTATACCCACACCACAATAGTGGAGATAGCATTTTGCATTTGTGCTGATGTGTGTAACAGCTTAAAATATTGGTCCTAGACCCACCTTAAAGTATACCGATCGACTCAGAAGCCTTTTCTGAGTCCGGCCGGCTTGCTGGCTGTCCATGTAACCTTGTGCGTAAAGTACAGGTCGCAATTTTGGAGATAATTTGATAAAAACTTGGCACATAGGTTCTTATTGGACCAAGCCTATTGAAAATCGTAGGCCGGATCATAGGACAACGAGGGGAGATAGGGGGAAATTTTTGCCTCTCAGAAACTATCAAACCGATTTTAATGAAATTTAAAACTCAGATAAATCTATATTTATATGGATACAGAAGCCATGAATTTTTTAATAAATAAGCCCGCAAGAAATCATAAAGAGAAAAATATTTATATGGACACATAGCAATGCATTTTTTAACAAATAGGACCACAAGACCATCAAAGCACCTGCATATGGGTAATTCCAAAGTGTTGAACGTGACAGTCGTACGCTTCAAAAATGCAATAACATTTTAAGCAAAACATATTTTTAAGTTTTCTTAACCCTTAAATTAAAGCACTAAGAAAGCACTGTTATCTATGCTAAAGTTTATGGAGGGCGCGATTCTAGGTCAAAGATAATGGCAAAAGAAGTAGCGGTTCGAACGTGAAAAAAACAGAAGTAGTTTTGTTGGCCATGTATAAAAAGGCGTAACTCAGCGGAACCTGGCACAATTTTTTAGACAAACTACTTTCAGAATTTGACGTAGCAATGTAACATTAAAATGTCTTGGTTTGATTCCAAAATCTTCTGTATGTTCTTTTTTTTAAGCCAAAATCTGGGTCGATACGTACCATTTCGAACGTGAAATTTTTTCCGTAATAATTTAACTGAATAATGATCAAAATAAAATAAAAATTTATCTTTAATCCGAATAACATATTTCTCTTTGAACCCTTCCTTAGATTACAGACCATGTAAAAAAATTTTTTTGGAATAATTTTTATCAAATATCACCTCTTTTAAGAAAGATAAATATTAAAGCAAACATACAATAAAACATTCTCACAAATAAGAAATTACGTTTGCACAACTTTGCAGTCTGATTGTTCAGCTAAGTGAACAAATTTATGAGTAAATTTATAAAATTAGTAAAATATAAATATTTCTCTATAACAATATCGTAAAATAATCAGCTTTTAATAACTTTTAAATTTTCGGTTACGGTGGACCTTTTGACGGAAATGCCCATATACAAAAAATAAAATTACTGCCAAAGTTTTTGCAAAATTAGATATTTAAAATATAAAACTGCCCACAAATAACATTTTTGCAGGCCTTCTCGCAAAATCATGTATTTAGTGCTGCCAAATATGCGGCAAAATGGCTTAACAAGATTTGTTTTCAAAAAATTGTCTCTTGTAGATATTGAAATCTAGATAAAACTCGGCACAAATAGCGCATACACAAATCTTAACCTCATCATACAAAATTGTTTTTTTTTTTTTAACGACATACTGTGGTATAGGGTATTAATATGGTCCATATCGATCGACTTAATTTTCAAACTTTAGTTTGATTAAATTTGTTCTAAAATGCGCGTAACTTTTAGTTTCAATTTGTCAACATTGACTGGCGTTAAAATAAAAATAATTAAAATCAACTTGAGTTGCTGTTTAGATGCGACAATTCAGAGTAGAATAAAAATTTGCATTAATAAAGCAAAAACCTTAAACTTTTTTAAATGTAACCACAACAAAAATGTTAATGGCATATAAATCTAAAAATTAAATTTATCTATTAAATACCAGACATGGGCGTTGCCAATTACTTTGCATTTACAAATGGCATGACAAATGTTGAGTAATCGTAAAAGAACTTTTACCATTTCAAAATACAATTGCACTTTGTAATTGGCGACATGCAAATACAAATTGCAAGGAATTAGTAGTTGACAATTACCAATAAAGTAATTGATAATTACAGAAACACCAATACCATTTGCTAAAGATTGATGGTTGACTGTTGACTGGCAGGCACCGCAGTGTTGCAGAGGTTAGAACTCAAAGTATTCTAAAGAAAGAATGTTGTGATTCTTGAAAAATGTAAATTCAACCCGGGTTCGAGCCCCAGCTTAGCCAAGAAAATTATCAAAAAATTGTTAAAATTCCTTCCTTCAGTACAAATAAAAATACTAAAAAGTAATTGATAAATGTCAAATACTCTCAAATAGGTTATTACTAGGGATGCGATTTCCATGCAAATGCATGTTTTTTGTCGATAGTCGAAGATCGATGTCGACCAATTATCTTTCCGAATCATTAAATTTGCGTTAAAATGGCATAGATTTGTTTTTGCATATTGTTGCATATTTTTGTGAAAATTCATATATTTGCATATTTTGGCAAAGTTTGGCATGATGGGCTACTCATCAAAATAACACGAATGCTTCCTCAAAACACTCACAAGCTTCTGGAGAGCTATCTAACAGGCAGAACATTCATAGTAAGGTCGCAAGATAAATACTCCCCCCTCAAGAAAATTTCTGCTGGTGTTCCCCAAGGCAGCATATTAGGACCGCTTCTATATAATATACACAGCGGATATGCCAACAAACCTGAGCACGCATACCTCTACATTTGCAGACGACACAGCATTTATTAGCGTTAACCATGACCCAAAAGTCGCATCGCAAAATCTGCAGTCCCACATCAATGAACTAGAGGCCTGGCTAGAAAAATGGAGAATAAAGGTTAACCCGGCTAAATGTGCTCACCTAACTTTCACGCTCAGAAGACAAACGTGCCCAGCTGTAAAAATAAATAACATCACTGTTCCGGTAGAAAACCATGTTAAGTACTTGGGAATTCATATAGATAGACGCTTGACCTGGTCGCGTCATATTGAAGCGAAGATAACGGCTATGAAACTTAAAGCAGCTCAACTACATTGGCTTCTCGGTCGAAACTCAAACTTGTCCTTAGACAACAAAATTCTCTTATACAAGTCCATCATAAAACCAATATGGACATATGGCATCCAATTATGGGGTACTGCATGCGCATCTAACATCCAAAAGCTTCAAAGAAGACAGTCTAGAATGTTACGACAAATTGTCTGCGCCCCATGGTATATACGTAATGAAATTATCCACAGAGATCTCAACGTCCCCACTATCCAGGAGGAAATTAAAAAATATTCAATAAGCTACATCGATAAACTAATGGTCCACCCTAACTACCTGGCTCGGGGTTTGCTTCAGTTCGAAGGTCACCAGAGGCTAAAAAGAACCGATACTTTGAGCCTTACTAGAAGACATTTTTAAAATTTGAATACAGCAGTTAGTGGTTACACTGGTAACAACTAATAAACAACAAGTAGAATTAAGATTTGAAAACATATTGTAAATTTCGATAAGAAAGATTCAATAATAAAAATAAATTAAAAAAAAAAAAATAAAAAAAAAAAAAAAAAAAAATATTTTGGTGTTAAATGCATATTTTAAAATTTTTGAGTGATATATTTTTTAAATGTCCATATTATAAAATAAATTTATAAAAAAAATTTACAAATACACACACTGAAAGAAAAATGCTTCATATATTTAATGAATCATTTTCATAAAAAAAACTTTTCTTGGGTAAATGAAAATGTTCATTGTCTAAATGGAATTTCATAGTTATAATGAAGTATTTTCGTTAAAATCGCTTAATTGGATTTCGTAATTACGTCAAAAATTTTAATTGGATATATGAAAACTGAAGTTTGTCCAAGTTAAACAAAAAATTTTAATTGGGAACATAAAAAAACCATATACAAACATAACTATATTCATAAATTAATACAAAATCATAGTTTCCTTAAAAAAATGTTTAATTGTTAATTAAAAAATGTAAGATTTAATAATTTCATACATCTAATGTTACATGTATGCCATTAAATTTATGAAATCAAAAAATTTTTTTATAAAAGCAACATATTTCAATAATTGCCTTTATAAATTTAAATTTTCATTATGACAATAATAATGTCATTATAGTAATGAAACAAAAACTTTCAATCCATTTTCAATCAACGTTGTTATTGTTATTATGGACAATTTAATCTTATATTTACGCTCTTAATTGAGTAAAAAACATAGTTTTTTAATTAGAAGCAAATTCAATAGTATTGATTTATTGGTTTCATACGTGAAAAATATATTTTTAAAGGCTCCTTTACGAGTTACAATTTTTTATAAAATGTATCCCTTGGTACCCTTACCACCGCAGTCAGTATTAACTTGGCTAGATGCTGTCGAATGCTTTTCAAAAAATTTTTAGCAATTAAAACAAGTTAGAGTGCTATATTCGGCTGTGCCGAATCTTTGATACCCTCCACCGACAGTTCGAATGTTTAAGGTAATATCTGTATGATGTTATTGTTATCTTAAACTGTGACGATTTGTTATTAATTATGGTTTTAGGCGACTAAACTGTTTTCCGGTAGTAGGGTTTATATGGGGCCTAGGGTAAATTATGGACCGATCATCACGAAATTTCACAGCGTCATTTCTAGTTCTTTAAAACTGTGACGTACCAATTTCTGGTATGCTAGCATTATTAATTATGGTGTTAGGTGTACTAAAATGTTTTCCGGGAGTAGGGTTTCTATGGGCCCTAGGGTAAATTATGTACCGATCTTCACGAAATTTCCCAGTATCATTTGCAGTCGTACAAAACTGTGACGAGCCAAAATTTGTTATGATTGCATTATTTTTTACGGTTTTAGGCGTACTAAACTGTTTTCCGGGAGTAGGGTTTCTATGGGCCTTAGGGTAAATTATGTACCGATCTTCACGAAATTTCCCAGTATCATTTGTAGTCCTACAAAACTGTGACGAGCCAAAATTTGTTATGATTGCATTATTTTTTACGGTTTTAGGCGTACTAAACTGTTTTCCGGGAGTAGGGTTTCTATGGGCCTTAGGGTAAATTATGTACCGATCTTCACGAAATTTCACAGTGTCATTTGTAGTCCTATAAAACTGTGACGTACCAAATTTTGTTACGCTAGCGTTATTTTTTACGATTTTAGGCGTACTAAACTGTTTTCCGGGAGTATTGTTTATATCGGGCTTAGGGTAAATTATGGCGGGATCATCACGAAATTTAACAGCGTGATTTCCAGTCAACTAGAACAAATTTTTGCAAAATCTTATCTCATTCCGTGCCTTGTTCCAGCATTTATGTTATTTTTTGTAACAAAATTATCAATTTTTTAAGGTGGTGGTTCCACATTTTGATTCATAGCTCTGGTCCTACTGAACCGATTTTGCTGGATTTCAATCCCAAGCTGCTTAGGATAACTACAAGCAATTTGGCACCAAGTTTGTTCATGAGTTTGAGTTGTTCGAAAGTGAGCGTGTTTTCAACAGACGGACAGACAGACGGACATGGCTAAATCGACTTCGAATTACTCAAGGACCCAGAATATATATACTTAATGGGGTCTGAGATGAATAATAAAAAAGTTTCACACGGAATGACAAACTTAATATACCCTCTTCACAACTTATTGTGGTGGAGGGTATAAAAAGTTATTGTAGAACTTGTTGCTACCGGGGCTTATGCAATTAAAAAGGTAAAGGAAATATTAAATTTAAATAACATTAAAAGTCAATTAGCAGTTGTATTTTCCAACTACGGATATATTGGTGTAACAATAACTAAATTTGAGGAATTGTGGAAGGAAGAATATCCCGACCAATTAAAAAAAAAAAATCCAAATGTTTTGCAAAAAAATTAATGGTTTCAAAAAATAAATAAAATTTCAACTATTTTTGATCTGGAATCAAATGTGGGATTTGAATAAGAAAATTAATATTCTCTAAATGAATTGGCATCCTTCAAGTATGCTCCTATAACTTCGGTAAGCGTTGGAAGCGCATTTTCCATGTACAAAAATTTTTTGCGGCCGAACAGACAAAGCCTTACTTTTGATAATATAAAAAAGTATTTATTTGTTTATGTAAACAGAAATTTAAATTATGCAGTAAAAACTTCTTCTACTTTTTCAAAATGAATAGCTTCTTTAACTCATTATTTTGTACTTTCTTCTATAACTACAGTCAAATCCCGATAATTCGTACCCCGATAAATCGTAATTCCCGATAATTCGTAATAAACTGTCGGTCCCTTGAAAAAATCTCGTTAATTCGTAAAATTTCCATACATTTTGGTCCCCTCGATAATTCGTAATTTTTTTTCGAAGAAAATCGTCTTTACATCTTATAAATCGTAATTGTTTGCTAACTACCACTTATAATTCGTAATAAAAACAACAGAAACATGGAAATAATGATTTTTTGTTTACCGTTTTTTTTGCGTGGGCTTTTGCTTGTTCGTGTGTTTATTTTCTTAAAATCAGTTTGTTACATAAATAATTTTTATAGGTATATTTTATCTTTAGCAATTGTCTTTTATGTGTTTTTTATTGTTTTAGTAAATAAATTGAAAAAACCCCGTTAATTCGTATTAATTTTGTTTAAGCCCCGGTAAATCGAAATCCCGCTAAATCGAAAAGCCCTATAATTCGTAAGAAATGGCCGGTCCCTTGCGATAACGAATTATCGCGATTCTACTGTACATCTATAACAACTTCTATAACTACTTTTTTCTGGATGTATGCAGGTAAAAAAATAATGATTTACTTTTTAATGCGTTCATTTCGGGACATCCCTTGTAAAATTCATTGGTTCTTTCAGTAGAATTGTAAGTAGTGCGCTTATGTTATTCTGATTACTCAACACATTATTTTGTAGGCGAAGTTTTTACTGGGTAATTAATTAGTTTTAAAAAATATACGACTGAACTTTTTATTAAAAAAATAAAAAAATTAAAAAAACGCCTGTTTAATGAAAATGTTCAAGATTTTAGTACATATTTTTTTTTTTTTTAGCGCATATTTTGGAGTTTAAAGTGCGTATTTTCGATTTTTTAGTGCATGAAAATCTCATCCCTAGTTATTACATTTACTTTAAGTGTAAACGAATGTAAGTGTCATATTTAATTAAACTGAACAACCCTTTTATACAAAACAGAAATATAGATACGCAAAAAAAGATGAATACGAACACCAAAATTCTGAAAAACCTCTTGTTTACCGGCATTAATAGTTTAAACCTCAGTCGACTTTTCAGTGGACATGCTCATACTAGGATTCTATAAGTATTTTTTCTTACACTCAGCTTAGATGAGAGCTTTTACGACGTCGCTTTGTCGACGTCTCTTTTGGTTTGATGGTGAGCGGTGTAGAAAAGAAAGAGGGGTTAACAAAATGTCTCGTTTTGTATTTTGCATGTCGTTTTTTACATTTCTCTTTTAACTTTTTCTGTTTACGTTTTATTCTTTTTCTTACTTTGAAGTGTGTGGTTGAAAATACAGTGAGACCTCGATTATCGATAATAGACGGGATCGGCAGAATTCTTGATTATTTATTTTTTTTTTGGTGTGTTTCTTATTTTATGTAAATATATAACGTTTTATTATGTAAACATGAGGAAAAAAGTAAATTTGGCAGAACATGCTTCCACACCGTTAAGATATTCTCTTTCTTCGTTTATTTAAATTTCTTTTGATTGTTCAAAATTTAACGAAAAAAAGATAATTTGCTTATAATTTCGGATAATAGAGGCAATTTAAATCAGTGCAAAAAAATGTTTGTTTTCCATTTTATTGAAGCTGCCGGTTAATCGAATGACGGGTAATCAAGGCCATACTGTAAATAAAAAAAAGACATGCAACCAAAAATCATCGTATGAACGCAAAGAGATTTTGGAAGTTGCTTTAAAAGGGAATCAAGATAAAACGACGTCGTAAAAGCCCTCATGTGAATTGAGTGATAGTTTTTTTTAAATGTTTTGTTGAAAGTTATCATTGCTACACTTTCTTCAACTTCTTTTAATTACAGTTACAATTCAACAATAGTAATAACAATCTCATTTATTTGATAATTGCCAAACAGCAATTACTAATTACAAGTAATTGGTAATTGGACCTCTTTTTAATTACAAAATGTAATTGACAACACCAAGTCTGCTAAATACAAACTCGTAGTTAAAATGTGTTTATCTGCTTAACGGGCCAAATACACTTGTCAAATGCTTGCACAGCAGGCGAATTCACTCCTGCACGTGTGCTGGACGTTATATTCGCCGTCATATCTACATTTTTTGATTTTCCATCCAGCATCGTCGGTGTGACACATGCAAACACATTTTCGCTAATACTACCACAATGCTTGATGAGTATTTTGATCAGTGTATTTGGGTCTTAATATTACTTTATGCCAGAGGTTCCCACCGTTTTTTGCCTCTCGGACCTCTTAGGAAATACAGGGTGGGCCCACTTGGATTGACTGATTCGAAATGCTTATAATTTATTGGCATATTGTAGCCGTTGTGGTGCATCCCTCGACAGTAATTCTTGGGCAAATTGAATTTTATATGGAAACATCTTCAGATCAACCTTTAGAATACGTCGTAGCGATGTTCTGGAGATGTTCAAATTAGTAGCTCGTCGACGAGTAGACACAGTTGGATCCGTGTGAACACTTGTTCAGTGCGAACAGATCGAACAACATTTCTTCGTAGTTCATTACCCACTGAACCCAAATTCTCAAAACGGGTCATTAAGCTTTTTATCACGTTTACACTGGGAGCCTCTGCAGTATTAAAATGCTGACGGTATTTTCTTTGCAACAATTGATCGTCCGGAAAATATAAATAGGTTTCAATCAAGTCGAATTCATTCAGGTGACCACATCAGACTGCATGAGAGAGAGTCATGCTGGCTGTCAATTTTTTTCGTTTGAAGTTTGATACTTAAAATACCTATACCTACCAGTGTTAGCACCATCAAAATTACACTTGAGATGAAGCAAAATTACCCAACATAAATCATATTACATCTGATGAACAAATTACAAGCAATAAATAAAACATAAAATAAAACTCCTAAAATAATGAGTTTAACTTCCACATTTGGTTGCATATATCTAGGAAAGGTTCAAAGTGCTCATTGCAACTCCTTTATAATCGGTGTTTTTTAAGTCTGAAAAAACTAACAAAAGGTTAGCTGTCAAACGAACTGTCATACTGCTCTTACTTTTTGCTCAGGCACGAACAACGTGCTTGAACAACGCCAACAAATTTTCAGCCATACGATTTTCGCAGCGTATAGGCGCCTTCATGATTTAAATGACGCTACTTATTCTTTCACAAATGAAGGCGATTCGTTGATTTAGAGAAAATAAACTGTTAATTAGACTTCAAGGCCGTGCGATATGACACCACTTAATTGTTTTCCGTGGGTCTGTGAACTCACTGGTTTATGTTGATAAACCAGCAACAATTGACGTCTTGGAGGTTAACATTGTTCATTTTATTCGTGACACGCAGTCCAGCAATGCTCGAAAAGAGGAACAAAATTTGTTTTAAATCAGTTTCAAATGGCAATGCCGTGTGTTAATCTGCAATTAAAATTCAGTTGTTTTGTGTTTTCTTTTAAGTTTCATGGTCTTACAAAATGCTCTTTATACAATTCATATTTAGGAAAAAAAATTCCTGCAGCGTTTTATGCAACTATCCCTTTTGTAATTTAGTTTAACAACTGTTCAGGGCGTTTAATATTCTTCAAACTAAAGCATTTGAAAGTTTCCGGACACAAACATAATAATATGTTGGAAAATTGGAAACATTTCTACCCCCAGGCTAGATTGTCGTTTGAATAACTTTTTGCAATAAACGTCAGGCTCTAAATCACTATGATAGCCATATTCTTGCGGCATTTATAACTGAAGTTTTAAAAATATATATTTAATGATTGAAGTATTTTCCGTAAAAGAAACCGAGACAGAAGACTGTGCATTTTTTATCAACGATATTTAAAAATCGAATCTTGATTTTATTTGGGTATCTAAAGTAAGAATTTCAAGTAACACTTGAATTACACCAAAGAGAAATTATCCACGCTCTACCCACGACAGTAAAAATTATACAAAATTCGGGTAATTACCCACAAAGTGGCAACACTGATACCTGCATTCAAAATCAACGGGACAGCTGGCATAACTCGCTCTCATGATCACCTTTGTCAATTCGTCTTGATAAATTTGGGTATCTGAAGTAAGAATTTCAAATAACACCTGAATTACACCAAAGAAAATTACCCACGCTCTACCCACGACAGTAAAAATTATACCAAATTCGGGTAATTAGCCACAAAGTGGCAACACTGATACCTGCATTCAAAATCAACGGGACAGCTGGCATAACTCGCTCTCATGATCACCTTTATCAATTCGTCTTAGTTTTAATATGATTTTTCAATTAAAAGTTTTTTTATTTTTTATCATAAGTAAATTTAGAAAAAATAAAAGTTACATATATTTTTACTTTGGTTTTCCATTTCAGGGGTCCATCGAAAATCTGCTGTTGGCCTCCGGGTGATTGCAGACCCCCATTTGGGGACCGTTGCTAAACTTCTTAAAACCAACATTTTTAATGGAATATGATACTGACTCAATCTCAGACAATTATTGCATTATCCAGAATTTAATATAAAATAATTTATGTTTTTAGATGTAAAACAAAAGATCGACAGCTGTATTTTTTTTATTATTCAAGTTAGTTCATTTAACAATGATGTGTGTAAAAACGTTTACATATATAAAATAGAAATTATATGCAAATACAAACATATACGAATAAACTGGTAATTGAATTTATGTCGAGGGGTAAACAGAGATATAAATATTTCCATTGCATCTATTTGCTTTGTTTTATTTTAAATTTTAATTGAAATTGTAAAAGTTCTAACTGCAGTTTGATAAGAATGAGAGCCACCGCAATAAACATAAATAGATAATTTTAAGTTGCCAGTTTATTTATATGTACTTATATTCAGATTAGTACAATTTTGAGTAGTAGAAATTTCCCAAAATTCTTTCATGGAATTTTTTTTTTTTTATTAAATTTATCACAAAATCGTTTATTTGTATTGTGCACTTTAATGCTATGTTCACACTACATTTGAGATGATTAGTATGACAGATGATTAAGAAAGAAAAACACAACAAACAAATTTATATTTATTTGAAGTATTAAAAATGGATGAAAAGTTATCAGAAGATTATTTTAATAATTTTAATGATAAAATTGTGAAAATTTATGAATTATTCAAGGAAAAAAATAAAAACATTAAGCAGAAATCGTGGCCGGTTGTACACGATCATGTTGGCGATTCTACATTACACTCAGTTTGAGGTATGTTCAGTGGATTCTATGGGGTTTATGAAGTGATTTATGCTAAGTTCACACTTGGGTTTTTAAACGCGTTCAAGCAAAATGTTGATTTAGCTAATCAAAGCCGTTCACATTACATTTGAGATGATTAAGATGACAGATGATTAAGAAAAAAAACACGCAACAAACACACAAAAAAAATCAAACAAATTTATATTTCTTTAAAGTATTAAAAATGGATAAAAACACTTTTATAAAGTTATCAGTAGATTATTTTAATCATTTTAATGATGAAATTGTGAAAATTTATGAATTATTTAAGGAAAAAAATTAAAACATTAAGCAGAAATCTTGGCCGGTTGTACACGACATGTTGGCGATTCTACATTATTAGGTATGTTCAGTGGATTCTATGTGGTTTATGAAGTGATTTAGTTGTAATCATGTCGATTTGAAGTGATTAACAAATCACTTCAATGTATGGGTAATCATCTCGATTTTGAAGTGATTAGAGCTTAATCACGTTCGAGCTTCTTAAACGCGTTTAGGAACCCAAGTGTGAACATAGTATAAGAGTAAGTTTTTGACTGAACGATTAAACCAGTATTTAAAGTTAGATTTGTTAGTTTTATTTTCAAATTCAAGTCTCTTTCAATTTTTTGAGTGATATGTAGATTAAAGCTTTTAGCATTGCCATTTGAACTTACAATTTTTTTAAGTAAAAAGGCTCAGTTAGCCGGGATATTTTATAGTAAAAAAGCAAGATCAATCTATTTCTTACAGATTGAGATGTAACATCTTACTGCTAACTATAATCGTTCTAATTCCTTTACATACAACAAAAAAAAGCAAGCGATTTGCAACGTTACAGTAACTCCCGACTAACTGAGCCTTAATTATGTCAGTTTAATACAAATGTCAAAAACTCTCATCACCAATTATTGTTCGTTATGCGAAAAAGAAGAAGAAAATTACAAGATTTTTTATTGTGTTGAAAATATTATATTTTAATAAAAAAAATAAAATAGAAAAAAAAAAAAATGATCGAGCAAAATTTTATCTAAAGAGATGGAATATTTAATATAAGTAAAGCGAATGATTTTCTCAGTTACTTACAGTTATAAAATTTTGTCTTATTAAAATGACTCTGTTAAATTTGCGCATTTAAGTGAACTTGTTGTAAGTCAATATGTAGGGATATTTTTGTTGCCAATTGTTTTTAGCAGCGTTTAAAAAACTGCAGTCAAAGTAGAAAAACTGCCATTTCTTCCACTTCTTTATTTGTCATTGGACAAAAAAACCTGTTGCTTTTACTTTAGGTTCTTTAAATGTAAGCAGTCGCTGTCAAACCAACTCAAAAAGCGAAATGATGTACGCAAATTTTTGTTTTTTGTTCGACAGTTTTTCGTTTCGACTGCAGTTTTTTAAACCCTGGTTTTTAGGAAAACTAAGCGGGACACATTAAAGCGGGAATTACAGTTTTTATTTATAATTGTTAGTATTTTCTCAGCTGTTATCAACTAGCTTTTACCCGTCACTTCGTTCACGTGAACATAAAAGCAGGATTCAATATCCTATAAAAACTCTATTGAATTTTTATTAAATTTTCTACATCTACGTACACACAGAAAAAAAATCTATGTAAAATCGTCGAAAACAAGGTTGATTTTACAGTTTTCGGTAGTGATTTTGCTTCATAGTTACCTCATGTTAATTTAACATGATTTTACAATAACTTCCCTGCAAATAATAGGACCAGTCCAAACACGCGTGTAAAGAGTAGCCCACAATGGACCAGGACTAGTCCAAAAGTAACCCAAACGTATGGAAAAAACATGGTCTATTTAACATTACGATGTCCTAGGAGAGGACCTTATAACCCAACTTTGGACTACTAAGGAGTAGTTTTAAAATTACTCCATGGTATACACAAGAGGATTAGTTTTGAAGTCGTTTAAAAACGAAAGCATGTCGTTAAAAAACGAAGACATGTCGTCTCACTTCAAACACTTTTTAACAATGACATGGTCCATGCTTGCATTACATCGCACCAGTTCATGGAGTAGTCCATTTTATCAAAATGGATCAGGTGGTCCAATTTTATTTGCAGGGATGCGAACAACATTATTTTCTTTTAAAATAACTATAATTCATGTTAATTTAACATTCCCGTAAAGTTAGAGCAAAATGACATTCATATTGAAATAACACTCTGAATCACGTTGAATAAAAGAAAAGCTATTTCAAGTTGAAACAATGTGAATTTCATGTAGAATGGAATTGGTTTGAGTGTGTAACAACAGTGAGACGAATCTTCAGAGACGACATATGCGTAAATTTAAGAAACATTATAAACACTTACCCGCGGAGCCAGAGAAAGAGAAGATGTAATTGTTAATTTTCCTGTAACATTTGTTTAACTTTTTTGTATTCCCCTTTGTTAGCAAAATGGCCCGATATGGGTTTCATCATCATTTAACTTTGAAAGTTTGATGTACTATTTAACTTAATAATTTTAACAAAAAGAATACGGGAATTTTTCTTCTCTTTTCAGTTTATTTTAAACATGAAAATAAAAAATATTATTGTTGTAGTTGTTCCGTTGGCCAGAGTGATGAATTTATGAATATTATTTTTATCAATCTAATAGGGCCTAAATTTCTTCAATGTAAATAAAATTAAATTTTTTGTCGACTTTTTCAAGGGATTGTTTTTCTGTTTATAGTGTCGTTGTGTTTACTATAAAAAACAAGGTAAACGGGTTTTTATGGTTTCAGTAATGGAGAATTTTATTTAAACATTTTTCATTTAAAATAAACATGAAACCAAGATAATTTTAAATAAAGTCCATACTTGAGCAGAAATTTACTACGATTTTTAATCAACATTGCGCCATGTTAATCTAACATTGATTTTTTTCTGTTTGTTATGTACTTATGTTACTGCGACCGACAGTCAGCAGTAAAAAGCAAGTGGTGTATACCAAATTTATCAGTTACATTGGATCAAAAATTTTTAACTTTTTGCCATAACCTCAAAAATTAGATGTTTCTTAGCTTAATTTGGAAAATTCTGCCCATTAAAATAAAAAAACCACAGCAAAGATTTTTTGACAACAATTAGAGGCAATCTTGGTGTTTTACTCATATTTTATTAATTTATGTATGGATCTGGCTGAATTTCAATAATTTAACGGAGCATATCGTCTTGCCGAAGTAATCTTCACGTATAACACAAAATTAAAAAATGTGATGATACCGTTTCTTGTGGTAAATTTAACAGATCTGTCGATCTGCGCAATCCCCAGGTCTATTTTTCTTATCGAACTGCATTCCTGGCTTGTTTTCTCAAATTTGCTGTTTTAAGTTCTCCTTCTCTTGCAGAAATGTTGTAAAGATTCAATTTTCAAAAAAAAAAAAAAAAAAAAAAAATTAAAAATTGTGATATACTTCACGTAACTTCACGTACTTTGGAAAACCTATTTCAACAGATGGATGGGCATGGCTAAATCAACTTCTCTACTCATAAGAATTCAGATACCGAACCCTAATGCAGCAATTAAGAACGCGACTAGAGATAACATATCAGTAGCGCTTTTAACTCAGCCCATCTGTTAGTCTAGGCTTACACGCTTTAACTTTTGATCCTCAACCTTTGGCTTTTAGGAGAGAGATGGAAGAAGAAAGGGGGTTAGTTATGTTCTTATTTTTAGGTTTATTCACAAAGATGGCTTCATGTAATGTTTTCCTTTCTTTTACTCTTTGATTTGTTGTAAAGGACATTGGGTACGTGCATAAGACGTAGCTGTTATTCTCAAATGCTACAAGGCTTTTGAACTCAACATTTACGTCTTAGGAACGGCAGTATCAGCTTTGCCAGAAGATTTGGAAGGAAAATCTTAATTTGTCGAAAAAAAGTCTTATTTTGAGGAAAAAATCTTAAAATGCTGTACAAACTTAACAAACTGTTTTATTTTTAAAACTAAAAAAATCTTCATTTGAGAAAAAAATCTTAAAATTTTATTTTGGTCAAAAAATCTTCAAAAATAAGATAAAATCTTAATTCTGCCAAAGCTGGGCAGTATAGTCAGCCCATGATTTTTCCATGTTCTATTTTAAAATTTGCAAAGCCAAAAAAGCTGCATTGCACTAGAATTCAAATGACATTACTCTCTCCGATCAGCTGTAAAGGTTGAGCACATGTTGTAGCCAGGGCTGTCAGATATGGCGATTTCTCGCCAAACGTGGCGATTTTGAAACGTTTTTGGCGATGGGATTTCCCATTTGGCGACTGGCGATTTCTGATATAACTGGCGATTAACTTGGCTATTTTTACCATTTATATTATTTCGGCAATTTTGTTTAACAACCTGTCATTTTTTGTTAATATTATTAATATATTATATTCAGTCAAAAACTCCAGTAATGAAATCGGTGAGGCTGAAGTGTACGATCTAATAGACTTATGTACTTAATTTAAGTTTTTAACTGAATACATATATGATCTCCATTTTATGTTATTTAAAAAAAATTACAGAAACAAAACAAAATTTACTTCGGCGACTTTTTTGTATTTTTTCTCAGTTTTTGGCGATTTTTTGACTGAAAAATTATACAAGCGTTTTTTGTATGCAAAATTTAATTTAAAAAAAAAAGAAAATTTTACAAAAACTGAACAAAATAGCCGTTTGGCGATTTTTGGCGATTTCTGACATCCGGTTTGGCGATGGAGCTCAAAAAAATCTGACAGCCCTGGTTGTAGCTAAAATATTTTATTATGGAAACTGGCAGGTGTTGAGTTGAGCGGAATTGCTCAAATCTGCGTTTCCCAAAATGTGCACATTGTTGTCGTTTTGAATCATTTATAACCGAAATAAAGTTGAATCAGATGACTGCGTGTGATCATATTGGCAACTTTCAAAAGGAATTAAAACTAAGTTGAGCAGCAAAAGTTGAAGCGCGTAAACTTAGACTTAAAAGGGATATTAGTAGTTTGAGTTTAAAAGGGAACAGTCGTAATCCTAAGTATTTCTTTTAAGTTCATAGAACCCCTTAAACTCTAAGCCTTATGGCCCAAATGTTTCCGTTAAGGATTCCTAATCTCCCCAACTTTTAATATTCCTGGAAGCGTATTCAAATTTGTTTTCATTCCCGAAAATATTTTCTAAAGAAAAATGTAAAATTGTAGATAAGCTTTACAAAGCTAATGAGAACTTTAATCTCATTAGTTAAAATAAACTGAATAATTTATATGGTTTGAAATCTGTTAAGACATAGGAATTCGACAAAAGACCTTTATCCTTATTAAAACTCCGCCGTGTTCACATTATACCAATCTATGTACATAGAACTTGATGACGATAAAGTTTTTGAAAATCAACGCATAGTTTGAATCTTAGAATGAAATATATTTAAATACATATTTTCATAATCTTAAACAATTTTAAAAATTTTTTATTTTGCTATAATTAGTATTGTGGTTGTTTTATTGGTTTTTAATCCAATTTTCATATTCTAATTATTTTGCTATTTTTTTAAAGCGGGAATTTTCGGGTTCCTGGGAAGCTTAAATTTGTTTTCCCGAAAGTCTGAAAAAACCCAAAGCGTGTAGTATAAAATATATAAATTCCCTTAAAGTGCTTTACATTTAAATTCCCAACAGTTTAAGCAATCTGGCAACACACTACATAAAATCTTCTTAGATGTTGTGAATACATGATGATGATGTGCAAAATGTATCTTAAAAATTTATTCTACAAAAACACACACATTTACGTGAATTGAAAACAAAACCAAAACACAAAATTTATTTTTATACGGATGTATGCGAAACTAAAGATTGAATTCGCCGTAAAATCAAAAGCACTCACACAGACAAATACTGTTTTTTTACACAAAAATCTATAAAAACCGTTCAACAAACTGGTGGAAAATCAGTTTATTAGACACATCCGAGTACTTAACAGAAACCGAAACCAAAACTGATCACGGAATGCTTAAAAAATCTGTAACGGAAAATTAAAGTGACGCAGAGGAAATTCCAAATTTAAGTTTATAAAGTTTTTCCCCGATATACAAAAACAATTGCAAGGCAAAACAATATTAAAAATTTTTAAAAGTGTGACACCTTTACGGAAAAAAATAAATGTATATTTTAAAATTTGCTAACCCAGTTAGTTGCCGATCATGTCAGAGAGTTAGCATAAAGTAAAATTCAAATTCAACACTTTAAAAAACCAACGAGAAACCCCTCAACGACAAAAACTATTTAGAAACTAGATTTTGTTTTGTGTTAAATATTGTTTAACTTATTATTTCATTTTTGTTATCACCTGTATGGGAAAAGTTATGAGATTGAAAAACACCTCAACTTTTCATCGAAGAACTACCCTTAAAAAGCTACACTTTTTAAAAACGTTTAAATTGAAAAAATTGCAATTATTTTATATGTTTAATAATTTGTGCAAAAGAAAAACTTTATCAAATTGGCAACAACTAACTTTGTTACCGTTACAAACGAAAATATTTATTAAATATTACGAAATATTTTAAAAAATACAATTAAAAGATTAGTAAAATTGAAAGTGAAATTGTGAGTAGTGGTTTTGCAGATATCAACTCAAAATTAATAATAAAAAAAAAATTAATAGACCCTCTCGACAAGAAATTTTAATAAGTTTTAATTAAACTAACAAGTTTCTGAACGAGATTACAAAAAAAAAAAAAATCTGGCTTTGTTAAGGTAAGTTTGCTCCTCCATTTCTTTCTTTTTATTTCCATAAAGGGCACAAGATACTATCAAAACTATTCAGCAGGCGCTATTGTAGTATTAATGAAAATTTGTTTGCGGGTATGACACTGACAACGATTGCTGGAAATATCAAACCAATTTAGGCATTACGTCCAGCAATTCTCCTTGATTGCAAGAATTTTGATTGTATGGTGCCCTTAACATGTTAAACTTATTGAATGAGGGATTCGTACATAGCAAGATTTTATTTTTGTCTATTAAATTGTTTCTGTAGTTATTAGAGATTTCTCATGATGATCTATATAATCAGTATTTTTTGAAGGTGCAAACAATTCTAGAATTTAAAACTTCTTTTTGAAGGCTAAATATCGGTACCCCGACTTCACAAGCAATAACTTTACTGCCGTGGCAACTGTCAAATTATATTGCTAGCACAGGACATAAACAGCATAAATAGGTGTTATTTTACATGTTTAGCAACATAAGAAACATTGCTAAGCAATAATCTTTAAACGCAAGCTGCCAAGTTCAATTTCAATTTACTTTACTTTACGAGTTGTTTTTTGAATGGTATAAAAAGAAGAAGAAAAACATGACAAATTAGGATTAGCAGCCATACATAAACACGAGCCGATAGCGTTTTAAAGCTGTCAAAAATTATCATGCTCCTATAATAACCCCGCGGCAAATCTGATTTTTACAGCGCGTTTAATAGTGAAGTTAGTTACGAAAAACAAAAATGTAAACAAATGAATAAAGAAGGCGACAAAAAAGTAAGCGAGAAAAATTTATATTTTTGTCGTTTTGACGTAGCGGTTGCGGAATGATAGAAAGATCGTTAAGTTTCAAAAGATATCAAATGATCAAAAACCAATATTTACGTGTATCGGCGCTTTGAAAGTAGGCCACTTAAAAGGTTCCGCAGTTTTTGCACATTCGTGAGAAAAATCGACAAAAAAAAACTATGTATTTTATTATATTTTAAATATATAATCTGGTTAGAAGATTTATGTAAAATCCTACGAGGAACATTTTAACCCTCTAACTCTACACCCTATGAGTCATTTTTGTCCCTTAAATAGAAATTAAATGGGCTTAAATGTTTCACAAAAATATTTTTTACAAAAAAGCTCTAAATTCTGCTAGAATCCCATTTGGATTTGCTTTTATTATCTTAATTTTAGACCTTAACAACTATTGCTAAATGTTAAAAAAAAAATGTATACAAAAAGCTCAAAATTCAACTAGAATCCCAGAAATCAGCAAAATATAAAATGTGTTTAAGGGTTAATTTTAAAATTTTTGTTCGATTTGTTAAGTTAAGAGAATAAATCTTATCTTAACTCTTCTAAAAATGTTTGCTATAAGTTTCAAAGTTCAACTAGAATCCAAGAAATTATCAAAATATTACAAGCGTTTGGGGGTTAATTTCATACTTTTTGTTCGATTTGCTTTTATCTTCTTGAATTTAGTCTTCTAAAAATTATTGCTTAATGCTTAAAAAATAGTTATTATAAAAAGCTCAAAGTTCAACTAGAATCCAAGATATGAGCAAAATATTAAATATGTTTAAGGTTTAATTTCATACTTTTCGTTCGATTTGTTTTTAGTTTCTTAAATTTAGTCTTCTAAAAATTAGTGGTTAATGTTTAAAAAATATTTATTATAAAAAGCTCAAAGTTCAACTAGAATCCAAGAAATGAGCAAAATTTTAAATGTGTTTAAGGGTTAATTTCATACTTTTGTTCAATTTGCTTGTATTTTTTGAATTTGTCTTCTGAAAATTATTGATTAATGTTTCAAAAAAATATTTAAAACAAAAAGCTAAAAATTCAACTTGGATCCCAGAATGAGCAATAAATTTGTTTAAGGGTTAATTTCATACATACTTTTTTCGCATTGCTTCTATTATCTTGACTTAAGTCTTCTGAAAATTATTGCTCATATAGGAGCTCAAAATTCAACAAGAATCACAGAGAAGAGCAAAAATATAGAATATGTTTAAGGGCTTTTGAAAATGATTTGCTTAATACATATTTCAAAATAACTCTTATTACAGAAAGCTAAAAATTAAACTAGAATCCCTGAAATCAACAAAATATAAAATGTGTTTAAGGGTTAATTTTATATTTTTTGTTTGATTTGCTTTAAGTATCATGAATTTCGTCTTCTGAAAATTATTGCTAAATGCTTAAAAAAGATAATTATTACAAAAAGCTCAAAGTTAAACTAGAATCTCAGAATAAAAAAAATATAAAATAGGTGCTTAAGGGTTAAAATCAGTCTTCTGAAAATTATTGCAAAATGTTTACAAAAATCAAAGTTATTTACGGGAATACAAAATTTATTATTAAGATTTTTGTATGACGTGCTAAATTCCCAATTTTTCATATTTGATAAATACACTGAAATTTATTGTTGAGGGAAAGCTAGCTTCTATGCGCATTTCACTGGTTGCTTAGGCCAGATCATCAGGAAACCTTTTCCAAAGATTTTAGAAAAGCTAAAAATATTATACAAATAAATCCCTAAAGCGAATAAGAATTTTAAACACTCAAAGTCTTACTTGTAAGACAGTGAGTTTATCTTTTCTTACATCCCCCTACAATTGGTTGGGTTCTTTCCGACTCGAATTGTAGTTGTAAGTGGTATTTTTAACAAAAAGTTCAAAATTCAACTAGAATCCCAGAAATAAACAAAATATAATATGTGTTTAAGGGTTAATATCATACTTTTGTTCGATTTGCTTTTATTTTTCGAATTTTGTCTTCTGAAAATAATTGATTAGTGTTTCAAAAAAATATTTAAAGCAAAAAGCTAAAGCTGTTACTCGAATCCCAGAAATGAGAAAAATGTTAAATGTGGTTAAGAATTAATTTCATACATACTTTTTTTGCATTGCTTCTATTATCTTGACTTAAGTCTTCTGCAAATTATTGCTTCATGTTTCAAAAAACTATTTATTACAAAAAGCTCAAAATTCAAAAAGAATCACAGAAAAGAGAAAAAATATGGAATATGTTCAAGGGTTAATTTCACAATGTTTGTTCGATTTGCTTTTATTACCTTGCATTTAATCCTTTGAAAATGATTTGCTTAATACATATTTCAAAAAAATTCTTATTACAAAAAGTTAAAAATTCAACTAGAATCACAGAAATCAACAAAATATAAAATGTTTTTAAGGGCTAATTTCGTATTTTTTGTTTGATTTGCTTTTAGTATCATGAATTTCGTCTTCTGAAAATAATTTCTTAATCTTTTAAAATGATAATTATTACAAAAAGCTCAAAGTTTAACTAGAATCTCAGAATAAAAAAATATAAAATAGGTGCTTAAGGGTTAAAATCATAATATTTGTTCGATTTGCTTTTATTGTCTGAAAAAATTATTGCTGAAATTAATAAGAGTATGTTTACGTTTTTTGACTAAATTTAGTAAAAAAAAAAGTTATTTAATTCCCAATAGTGTGTTTAATTTCGTTACTTACTTTCTAACAGTAGTAGAAGTCATGAAAAGTAATTTGAATTTTAATAAAGAGGGCATATAAATAAAAAACCATTCTCGTTTCAAACATCGTTAATATTCTATCATACGTCATACGCATTAAACTGTTTCTTCTATAAATTTCTTAGAATTCATAGAAATTCTAACTTTTATTTAAAATGTTATTGTACCCGTTAAACCATATTCTTAAATTTTTATTTACATTATTTATACTAAATATTGTTTTTAAGAGATAATGTCATACGTTATCAATACATTGCTTTATAATAAATACACATGTACGATCGTAGATTATGCAAAATACCCATAAATAATGTGATAATCGCTGTTACTGAATTGATTTTTAATGTAGGTTAGAATGAATACTTTAGAGTAAATAAAGAAAAAATGTACTAATTATTTACGAAAACAATTACAATGCAAGTCCGTTGTGTACTAAATAATAAAAAGTAAACACACAACACACTTGACCGTGATTGAGACAAACTTGTAAAACATTTTTATTTTGCAAATGACAACAGATTGATTTGTAAATGCAGTGGCATTTTGCTTAAAATCTAAGTGTTCATAATAAACATTTTAGGCTAATAGTATTTAATAAATAATATTAGCGAAGCTGCATATCATAAGGCGCAGTGGTTACAAAAAGAAAAGATAAGCTTATGACAAAAATTACACAATTACAAAAAATAACCCAAGCCTGTAGTTTTTTATTTAGTTAGTTATGAGCTTCTAGCAATACATTTTCAGAAGCTTATACAGAATAATATTAGATTCTCTTAAAAGATATTTGTTGGTGAGTATATTTTAAGGGAAGGTGTTTATAAAGCTCTCCATCTTATTCAGTCTTGCCATATGACCCCCGGTATTGTTGGTCCCTTTTTGATTATGGCTCTCATACAAATACTAGTCCCGGAAAAACTTTTGGTGCCAACTTCCTTATGAATGAATCATGGTATTTACAAAATATGGTATAGACATGGCGAGAATAACCTTAAACGGCAGCTTCTATGTCAAGACACTTAAAGAAATATTGGGGACAAAGAACTTTTACATGAATCTTAATCTCAAAAGATGATTTTGTTCTGGCGGGTCCATGATTGCCTGTGGGTCCCAAGTAGAGTACACTCTCGTAAATTTGTTTCAAATGATTTGTTGTAGGACATCATATAGTTAGGTTTGATTAATGTTACTGCTATTGTTTATTTTAGTTGATAGTACAATTAAAAAAAAAAAAACAAAAAATATTTACAGTAGAATCCGGGTAATTCGTAATCGCAAGGGACCGGCCATTTCTTACGAATTATAGGGGTTTTCGATTTAGCGGGGTTACGATTTAACGGGGCTTAAATAAAATAAATACGAATAAACGGGGTTTTTCAATTTATTTACTAAAACGATAAAAAAACAATTGTAAAATATAAAATATATAAAAATTATTCATGTAACAAGCTCTTAAGAAAATAAACACACACACAAGCAAAAAAATAGCGGCAAAAAATCATTCTTTCCATGTTTTTATTACGAATTATAAGTGGTAAATAGAAAAAAAAAACAATTACGATTTATAAGAGGTAAAGATTTTAATTGAAAAAAAAAAATTACGAATTAGCGAGGGGACCAAAATGTATGGAAATTTTACGAATTAACGAGATTTTTTCAAAGGACCAACAGTTTATTACGAATTATCGGGAATTACGATTTATCGGGGTACGAATTATCGGGATTTGACTGTAAATATAAAAACATATATGTATATGGTTAATTCCATAGTGTTGAACGTGACAGTCGTACGCATCAAAAATAAAATAACATTTTAAACAACAAATATTTTTACGTTCTTTTAACGCTTAAATTAAAGCACTTAGAAAGCACTGTTATCTATGTTAAAGTTAATTAGAGGGCGCGATTCTAGGTCAAAGATAATGGTTAAAAACGTAGCAGTTCGAACGTGAAAAAAATAGAAGTAGTTTTAGTGGCCATGTATAAAAAGGCGCAATTCAGCGAAACCTGGCACAATTTGGTAGTCAAACTACTTTCAGAAATTTACGCAAATAACAATGTAACATTAAAATGTCTCTGGTTTGATTCCAAAATCTTCTGTATTTTTGTTAAGCCAAAAAAACAAAATAAAAATTTACCGTTAATCCAAATAACATATTTCTCTTCGAACTCTTCCTTAGATTACAGACCATGTAAGGAACTTTTTTGGAATAATTGTTATAATTTTAAAGAAGATAATATTAAAACAACATACAATAAAACTTCCTAACAAATAAGATATTACGTTTGTGCAACTTTACAGTCTGCTTGTTCGTCTAAGTAAACTAATTTTTGGGGGAATTTATAAAATTTGTAAAATGTAAATATTTCTCTATTGGGGGATTCACAACGTGTCATAAAGTCATAAGTCTTAAAATAATAACATGATAAAATACGACTGTTGTAAACAGCCCCTCATTATTTAGTGTGCTATTTTGAATTTAAATCAGATGATTTAAAACAAATATAACAAATTAATGTTTACCTAACATCAAAGTATTTTTTAATTCTTATCCATGAATTAACAAATTAAATTAGATCTTACTTGACTATTTTCCATATTTGAGACGCAAATCACCAAACATCAGAGTCCTAAGCCGATGTAATTTGACGCGCAAGTGTTTTGTTGCAAAAATTGCTAGCCGTAGGTTAAATACGGATGTTAGCCGGATAAAACTATACAATCAACGGCAACAGCTACAAAAACTAATGCGGCTCGGCTTAGCCGCATAGCGCAGGTCTCTTCTGATCAATTACGACAGCACAATAAACATAGCAAGCAAAGTTCTATTTATTTAAGACACTTTTTGTTTACAAAGCAACAACAATATTTTTAAACCATGTTACAACATCATGACAATATAACATGATAGCACACCTTGTGAATACCCCATATATGTAACAAAATAATAAACTTTTAAATTTTTGGTAACGGTGGGTCGACCTTTAGAAAGAAATGCCCATATTGAAGTTTATAAAGAAATAAAAATATTATTTAAATATTTACTTAACTAAACAAATAATAAAAACATATTTATTAATACAAATTTGGCAGAAAAAAACATACTCTTGGTGAATTTAACAATATATTGTTTAAATAAAAATTAACTAAAGCTAAGGGTTTTTAAAATCTCAGTTAAACTAGGTTTAGTTAATCTGAAAATAGATTAGTGCCACCATAACTAAGTTTGTATACAAAATTTTGACGGAACAGCTTAATTTTGCTTAAAATGTTGGTCTTTAATGAAATAATAAGAAAGATAACGTTACGATGGAAAAATCCGAGTTTCAGACCACGCTATACTAAGTTTAAACTCAATCCACATCTCAAAAATCTGGCCTAAAGGTGTTATAAAAAACATAAATAATTTAGTATTAGTATTAACAAGTGGTGGAGTGCATTAAAATGGCTAGAAAAAATAACCATAATATGGTTGCTATTGACTTCATTATTCTTAGTTTAGGCTTTAAGGGTTAATATTTGCTTTTTGGACCGTATTTTTGTTAATTTTCACTAAATAATGGTAACTTTTAACCATATTATGATTAATTGTAACCATATTGTTATCATATTGCTAAAATTATTTATTACTGCGTGAAGAAATGAATTGTGTGGGGGAAGTGAAAGAGTATTATCTACAGATTTAGGTTAGGTTAGGTTCCATTGACAGCAGCAATTAAGCACAGCTCAGCAAGTAGTTCCCGTTGTGTTACCATGTTTCACTATCTTCCAGGGGTCCTACTCTACTTGGCTGCCGACATTCTTACTCAGCCAGACGATTGATTCAAAAAAGGAGTGAATCCTATTCAAACCAACTTCAGAGGGATTTCATCTAAAATGGTCATAAAAAATGTGTAATCTTTAGGAACTAATC
Organism: Pollenia angustigena; assembly: GCA_930367215.1. Taxonomy (NCBI): domain Eukaryota; kingdom Metazoa; phylum Arthropoda; class Insecta; order Diptera; family Polleniidae; genus Pollenia; species Pollenia angustigena. The sequence continues at coordinate 19,360,927 of OV884060.1, forward strand.
AGTGTCAAGGGATACACTTTGTAGTTGATAAAAGAATAGCACCTACCGATTAAAACATGCTTTCGCTTTAAAATTGTATCAAATAGGTCGCGATAGTACCACAGTGCCCAAAAAGTCTAAAATGTACCAAAAAATAGCAATTGTACAATGGATTTTTTTTCACTATTAACTAAAAGTTTAAAAGTATACTTATCGCACTGACAAACTAATCAGTTGATATTCCAACTAAAAATTTAATATACAACTTAAAACCTAAAACAATTTAGAGGCATTTTAGATCTTATCGTGGAAGTGTGTATGTTAAAAAATGATTAACGTTGGAACAATTAAGATAACTCTATTGCTTTTTTCCAAATAGTTTTATTAAATATTTAATCGTTCATTTAACTATTGTTATTTATTTTGCTACTTAGGTAAGATTTACTGCCTGTTTAGCAAAGAATTTCGTATGTAAAATATTATTAAAAAAAGGAGTGTTTTTTCTAGAAAATTTTTATACAAAAGTAAACGTTCGAAATCGTTAAGCAGGCAGCAGTTAATAAACAGACTACCACTGTCTGCTTCTTAATATAAATATGTATTCATAGTTAAAAAAACCCAGTTGGCCAGATAGTCGTTTAGGTTTTCTAGAATACAATTTATAGAAAATCGTCTTGCACGACAGTTTGAGCGACATTATCTTATAAGTTCTCTTCTATAAAACTTTATGTAGGACAGCATGAGCGACGTTGTCTTATAAGTTGTCCTCTATTAAACTCTTGGTGTCTTGTATAAAAGCAATTGACGACAAAGTTTTCTGGAATGCTTTTCAATCACTTGTTTGGTTTTCTTAAAATTCTCACATTCTTTTTTTATAATTGTTGATTTGAATACCTATGTACATCAAATTTACGAATTAGCTCTAAATAGTAAATCCGAAAAGTGCTAATGAAGTTATTTGCGGGCTGGAAAATGGATTTCATATAGTTAATACTTCACTGTAAACTTTAGGATTGCTTATAAGAGTCGAATATAAAACATCCCAGTAAAAAAAATTGGGTTTTTAAAGCACTTAAGAGAAAAAGCGCATAATCGAGCGCTTGAATAAGAGAGCTCTAATAAAGCAGTAACTGATAAAGAATAAAATATACAAAAAAGCTGCTGTTTTAGTGCTGACAACGAAAAAAATAAAAATATATGTGACGCGAAAAATAGAAAGGGACCTAAGGGTTTTGCCATTTTAAAGATTTATTGCAGCCTGTTTGTAGAACGCGAGCGCATAAGCAGAGTTCGTATTTGCTCATGAGTGTGCAGCACATGCGCTTAAATTTGTGCTCATGCGCATGCATTCTTTATTTGAAGGAAATTACAAAAAAAACTTAACCTTCAAATAATTTTTTATGATCAGTAAAAATTTTGGAATACATAATTTTGTTGTTGCATCAGATTATGTCTGTGCATTGGTCAAAGGGTTATGGAAATTTCCAACTATTCTTATAAAAAGGACACATGCAATAACTGTGTTAAAATGTAACGGAATTTTGTGGTTTTAAAGAACATTCAAAACAGGTAGACTATTTTGTATTTTGTCTAAAAATACATGACAATTTTTACATACAAAAACAAAAATATACATGAATTTTGTTGTTGCCATTCTTTGTTTGAAGGAAATTGCAAAAAAAAACTTTACCTTCAAATAATTTTTTATGATCAGTAAAAAAATTTGTAATACATAATTTTGTTTCATATTCAGGTTTTTACTACTTCCATTTGTCGCATAATTTATCTTATATATTTATTTAAAAAAACTTTTTATGCAAAAAATTTATATAAAAATTATTTGTTATTTAGCAGCTGCTTAGCAATTTTTTTTTATAAAAGTTCAGAAGTTTTTTTGTAAAAATTTAGCATATTTTTATAAAATTTAAAATATTTAAAGTTTTATTTTTTAATCTTAGCAGATTTTAAGTATATTTTCTTCATTTAACGATTTAGCAAATTTTTTTTTGAAGTTTTGGCATATTTTCGTCACAAAGTTATGGCAGCACTGTTTTTAAGAATATAAAAAAAATCCTAAAGCTTCGTAAAGACGATGGTCAGATCTTACAATACTGGTAAGCAGCGTTGCTTAAATTGCATTAAAATTGGCTAAAATGTCTTACAACTGTGTGAACATTGTAAGCTCATTTGTATTTGCAGATGTGCAAAATTAATGCATCTGACAATGGACCATTGTCAGAAAAATTTTGCTGTTGGCAACGCCTGCTTACAATATTGTAAGATCTGACCATCGTCTGTACGAAGCTTAACAAGTATTTAAATTTTAAAACATCGTTTAGGAATTTTTGTCACATCAAAAATTTAATTTGGCAACGCTGATAATAACATCAATAAATTGTATGCCTGTGTGCATGCACATGGGCATTGATGCGTTGCTCATTCCATGCGCCACTCACGAAATGTGCAACAACAAAATTCACATACACATGGGTGTGTTATGCTGGGTACACACAATGCAACCTACATGCAATCTGTTTCAATGCAACCTCAAAATATCAAAGCGTTTTGATGTTGATGCAATCTAGAATGAATGAAAATGAATTTAATTCACTAGATTGCGTAAACGCGTTGCATAGTGTGTACCCAGCATAAGAGACAAATATAAAATAGAGTGTCTTTTTGGCTCATGCGCAAGAGTGCGCAATGTGTGCGTAATTGAGAACTCTGCGCATAAGTGACTCGTTCGACTTACATTTAAAAGAGTCACTTTTGTGCTCGCGTTCTACAAACAGGCAGTTAAATACTTGTATCTTTGGTGTACCATCACTGAGCGTGTTGGTATTGCGAAAGCGACACATCTCAACCTTGTTGGTCAACCTTGAAAACGCGCGTAGGTAGTCCCTACCTCTTGTTTTGTGTAGTTGGTTTTTACTGTTCCCTTTACCTTACTGGTCCCTTTCTCTATGCGCTGTCACATATTATGGTTTTCGAAAATGATTGAAAAAAGGCATTTAAACAAGTTAAATCAAAACAATAAAGAATGTGTTAATATTGTTAGCCCTTAAAAAAGCACTTTAGGAGTGCTTTGTATGCATGTTAAAAGAAGCGCTTATTGTCAACAGAAAATAGTCCTCCAAACCGGGAACAACCCTTACAAAAATCAGGCATCTTATCCGCAGGTTTGAAGCGATTTCAGGTATAAATTCATATAAAAAACCTGCTCCTTTTGGAGCACATTTTTTACTGGGATGTAACGGAAATTTTAACTCCAACTATACTAAAAAAAACTGTCTGAAATAGATAACCATATAATAATTTTTGTTGCGGACGTCAAAATGGACGTCATTGTCAAGCATGTAGTCGTTGACGACAAAGTAGGCGACATTGTCGTCTACGTAATCTTTCGATCGAATGAACGACAAGATCGCGACACTTGTTCGAAAATGTCGTTGACGATTTGTTCTCGCTGTTTCTTACATGTCGTGCAGGAATTAATATTGTCGTGCATCCGTCTTCGAGGACCTGTCCAACTGTCCTTTTTGTGTTTGTTGCTGTGTGTATTCGTTCCTTTTAGACTGCGAAACTACTAGCCGATTTTCCTAAAATGTTTACCGTATTTTTCTGACTACTCGGCGCTATACATATATCGGCTATAACAAGCAAGAGTGATATATAACGCTGTAATGAATATTTAATATTCTTCACCTAACTTTATGCAGCGTCTTAGACCACTAAACTACTAAGACACATTATCTATAATCAGAGTTAAAAAAATTTGTTTAGTAAATTTTTTCGTTAAAAAAAAATTATCTATTGAAGCGGCAAATCTTGTACATATATATTTGTTATGTATAAAAAAGCAAAAAAAAAGTCTACACATTAAAAAAAAAAACAACAACCTCAACAGGGTATTTTAGGAAAACATTAAGGGCAGTCTACTTCTATCATATTAATTTATGGACCGATCTGGCTGGGGCCTTTGGATAGCCTATTTCATCATACAAATAAATAGTCGAACGGCATGGAATATATATATGTGCCTTATATGCTCTAAGATCAGTATTGTAGAAATAACAAACGGAATGACAAACTTCCACCTTTGGTGAAGGGTATACAAACCGTACATATAGATTTTTGTGAATTTGGAGAACGGTAACAGTGAACGTTTTTCAAAATTGGTACAAATAGCATGGATGTCTTTATTGCTTTTTTACAATAATTGGGTCATGAGGGAGTCCAAAAACTTGCAACAAGAGAGTAAAAAAGAGCGTCAAAATTTGAGGCAAAATAATTTTTTTAAATTTATGATATTTAAACTTTTACCAGCAAGAATTATTTAAACAACTGTTTTATGTTTTTGTTTACAAAACAAACTTTTGAAAATTCGTCAAAAAAATATCTACACAACTTTTAAAAAATTTAAAAACTTAAAGATTAAAAACAATGAAATATGTATATAAAATGTCTGTATGTATGTATTTTTTTGTGATTTTAAAAACAAAAGGAATTTGAACTGAAGAAGACAGAACAGAAAAAGTTGCAAAATTTGTGTTAGTAAAGCGATCATTTACTTTCTTCTTTTTTTAAGTAGGTGGGCAAAAAATTTTGCATATTTCAGTAACAAATTTCTGCTAGTATAGATAATGAACACACCTATTTACAAATACCCAGCTAGCATTTTGTATCATAATCTAATCATTTTGGAATCAGCTTTAAGAGCAAAATACATACCCGTATATGAGCTAATTTTTCAATAATAAATGATACTCTCTTTTTTAGAAAATGGTACCCTACCGATGAATCATCTGAAAAAATTATTTGTGTTACAATTTTCTAATTCCTTTTGATCATTTTAATGTTTGTTTTTATTATTATCATTGAAACGCTTTTGTCTCATTTTTCAATTATAGTTCATATAATTTTTTAGTTGTCTTGTTTTTTAATTTTTCTCCGATAAAATCAGCACCATTCTGGCTTTTGAATATCCAAACCAGCTTTATTTTGAACCAAATAAAAGTTATCGGTTTTTCGCAAAGAAAAGAAAAAACAATTTTACTAACATATATAATAATTAGTATTGTGGTTATTTTGTTGAACTATTTATGATTTTTAGTGTCCGACCGAATGTTCGGGTTCGGTTACGGAGTTCGGCAAAAAAGGATGTTCGGTCAAAACTCGGTGTTCGGCGAAATTTTTACCGAACACCGAACATTTTTATGAAATAACATACATATTTATTATAATTTGGCATCATTGTTTATAAAAATAATACGAAATCAATACAACTATTTTTCTCTATGATTATTAGTTCGAAAAAATACAGCGATGACTAAATAAAATGCTTTAGTGTATAAAAAAGTCTTTATATGTGTAATTTTTGGAAGACGGTAAAAAATACAACAACAAAAAACGGTTAAATTTTATTTGGCAAAAAAAATACTCTCTATTTAATCTATAGTTTTTGGTAAACACAAACTAAACTTAATAGGATATGTACATATTTCCAGATAAAAATGTCATCCAATCTATTTTGGAGTTTTTTTGAATAAAATTGAGCAAGCGCTCAATGCAAATATTGCGCCAAACAAATGTCAATGGGGAGTTCATTGCCAAGCAAACACACTACCCCCAATATTAAACGCCACTTTGAGAAAACACACCCCAACGAATTCAAAAAAATACATTGTAGAGGTTTGCGTACTAATATGTATACTAGGGCTATAACCAAATTATTGGCATAGTACGACGGAGTGGCCAAGGATGTTTTAGTAATAAAAACACCTGTCTCCCGTCGTTTTGCGAAAAAAAACCTACTGCAGGGAAGCAAATTTCAAGAACCTTCTAAGAAATTTTGAACCGCGATGAATTGTAAACCGTAGGTAAATTTTTAAATCTAAAGCAGTGGATTAATTCCAAAATAGCATCTTAGTGATACGTATAGGAATATATACAAATATCAGGTGTATATTTTTTAAAATTTCCGTGAGATAAAATGGTTGTTTTCAAACTTCAACCCGATACCTGCGTGAACTTTTTTAACAATCCGAAAAAATTATCATATTTTTTATTAATAACAATAATTAGTATTGTGGTTATTTTGTTGAACTATTTATGGTTTTTAATCCAAATTTTTAATATTTTTAATTAGGCTTAAGTTCATGAAATTTAATTTTTTATTAAATTATCTTTGTGAAGAAAGGAATTTTACAACATGAAAATCAATTAAAATTGTTATTGATAATCTTTCATTCTTGACGTGGCTCGGGCTCGAACCCTGGCCGGCAGGTTACCATGACATGTTTCGATCGCAACCACTCGATCTCCTCAGATGGATTTGCCTTCTTACACTCGCAGCCATCGACGACTGCTGACGTCACTAGTCAAACATCAATCCTTAAACCAAATTGTATTTTAACATTTGGTAGATCGAAATTTGCTTTCCTGAATGATTATCCATCTTAATTGATTTTACATGTTTTTTCCTTTACTTCTGTTTTTTCGTACTTTCGTCAAGAATTTTTCTTGAAGTCCAAGTACATTTTTTGTTTTTTCACTTTGTCTTTCTCTTTTCTGTTGACCTTTTTCAGCACAACTTGAAGGACAAATGTACACATAGAGCTCGTGCCTTAGCTTTAACAATAATTAGTATTGTGGTTATTTTGTTGAACTATTTATGGTTTTTAATCCAAATTTTTAATATTTTTAATTAGGCTTAAGTTCATGAAATTTAATTTTTTATTAAATTATCTTTGTGAAGAAAGGAATTTTACAACATGAAAATCAATTAAAATTGTTATTGATAATCTTTCATTCTTGACGTGGCTCGGGCTCGAACCCTGGCCGGCAGGTTACCATGACATGTTTCGATCGCAACCACTCGATCTCCTCAGATGGATTTGCCTTCTTACACTCGCAGCCATCGACGACTGCTGACGTCACTAGTCAAACATCAATCCTTAAACCAAATTGTATTTTAACATTTGGTAGATCGAAATTTGCTTTCCTGAATGATTATCCATCTTAATTGATTTTACATGTTTTTTCCTTTACTTCTGTTTTTTCGTACTTTCGTCAAGAATTTTTCTTGAAGTCCAAGTACATTTTTTGTTTTTTCACTTTGTCTTTCTCTTTTCTGTTGACCTTTTTCAGCACAACTTGAAGGACAAATGTACACATAGAGCTCGTGCCTTAGCTTTAACAATAATTAGTATTGTGGTTATTTTGTTGAACTATTTATGGTTTTTAATCCAAATTTTTAATATTTTTAATTAGGCTTAAGTTCATGAAATTTAATTTTTTATTAAATTATCTTTGTGAAGAAAGGAATTTTACAACATGAAAATCAATTAAAATTGTTATTGATAATCTTTCATTCTTGACGTGGCTCGGGCTCGAACCCTGGCCGGCAGGTTACCATGACATGTTTCGATCGCAACCACTCGATCTCCTCAGATGGATTTGCCTTCTTACACTCGCAGCCATCGACGACTGCTGACGTCACTAGTCAAACATCAATCCTTAAACCAAATTGTATTTTAACATTTGGTAGATCGAAATTTGCTTTCCTGAATGATTATCCATCTTAATTGATTTTACATGTTTTTTCCTTTACTTCTGTTTTTTCGTACTTTCGTCAAGAATTTTTCTTGAAGTCCAAGTACATTTTTTGTTTTTTCACTTTGTCTTTCTCTTTTCTGTTGACCTTTTTCAGCACAACTTGAAGGACAAATGTACACATAGAGCTCGTGCCTTAGCTTTAACAATAATTAGTATTGTGGTTATTTTGTTGAACTATTTATGGTTTTTAATCCAAATTTTTAATATTTTTAATTAGGCTTAAGTTCATGAAATTTAATTTTTTATTAAATTATCTTTGTGAAGAAAGGAATTTTACAACATGAAAATCAATTAAAATTGTTATTGATAATCTTTCATTCTTGACGTGGCTCGGGCTCGAACCCTGGCCGGCAGGCTACCATGACATGTTTCGATCGCAACCACTCGATCTCCTCAGATGGATTTGCCTTCTTACACTCGCAGCCATCGACGACTGCTGACGTCACTAGTCAAACATCAATCCTTAAACCAAATTGTATTTTAACATTTGGTAGATCGAAATTTGCTTTCCTGAATGATTATCCATCTTAATTGATTTTACATGTTTTTTCCTTTACTTCTGTTTTTTCGTACTTTCGTCAAGAATTTTTCTTGAAGTCCAAGTACATTTTTTGTTTTTTCACTTTGTCTTTCTCTTTTCTGTTGACCTTTTTCAGCACAACTTGAAGGACAAATGTACACATAGAGCTCGTGCCTTAGCTTTAACAATAATTAGTATTGTGGTTATTTTGTTGAACTATTTATGGTTTTTAATCCAAATTTTTAATATTTTTAATTAGGCTTAAGTTCATGAAATTTAATTTTTTATTAAATTATCTTTGTGAAGAAAGGAATTTTACAACATGAAAATCAATTAAAATTGTTATTGATAATCTTTCATTCTTGACGTGGCTCGGGCTCGAACCCTGGCCGGCAGGTTACCATGACATGTTTCGATCGCAACCACTCGATCTCCTCAGATGGATTTGCCTTCTTACACTCGCAGCCATCGACGACTGCTGACGTCACTAGTCAAACATCAATCCTTAAACCAAATTGTATTTTAACATTTGGTAGATCGAAATTTGCTTTCCTGAATGATTATCCATCTTAATTGATTTTACATGTTTTTTCCTTTACTTCTGTTTTTTCGTACTTTCGTCAAGAATTTTTCTTGAAGTCCAAGTACATTTTTTGTTTTTTCACTTTGTCTTTCTCTTTTCTGTTGACCTTTTTCAGCACAACTTGAAGGACAAATGTACACATAGAGCTCGTGCCTTAGCTTTAACAATAATTAGTATTGTGGTTATTTTGTTGAACTATTTATGGTTTTTAATCCAAATTTTTAATATTTTTTATTAGGCTTAAGTTCATGAAATTTAATTTTTTATTAAATTATCTTTGTGAAGAAAGGAATTTTACAACATGAAAATCAATTAAAATTGTTATTGATAATCTTTCATTCTTGACGTGGCTCGGGCTCGAACCCTGGCCGGCAGGTTACCATGACATGTTTCGATCGCAACCACTCGATCTCCTCAGATGGATTTGCCTTCTTACACTCGCAGCCATCGACGACTGCTGACGTCACTAGTCAAACATCAATCCTTAAACCAAATTGTATTTTAACATTTGGTAGATCGAAATTTGCTTTCCTGAATGATTATCCATCTTAATTGATTTTACATGTTTTTTCCTTTACTTCTGTTTTTTCGTACTTTCGTCAAGAATTTTTCTTGAAGTCCAAGTACATTTTTTGTTTTTTCACTTTGTCTTTCTCTTTTCTGTTGACCTTTTTCAGCACAACTTGAAGGACAAATGTACACATAGAGCTCGTGCCTTAGCTTTAACAATAATTAGTATTGTGGTTATTTTGTTGAACTATTTATGGTTTTTAATCCAAATTTTTAATATTTTTAATTAGGCTTAAGTTCATGAAATTTAATTTTTTATTAAATTATCTTTGTGAAGAAAGGAATTTTACAACATGAAAATCAATTAAAATTGTTATTGATAATCTTTCATTCTTGACGTGGCTCGGGCTCGAACCCTGGCCGGCAGGTTACCATGACATGTTTCGATCGCAACCACTCGATCTCCTCAGATGGATTTGCCTTCTTACACTCGCAGCCATCGACGACTGCTGACGTCACTAGTCAAACATCAATCCTTAAACCAAATTGTATTTTAACATTTGGTAGATCGAAATTTGCTTTCCTGAATGATTATCCATCTTAATTGATTTTACATGTTTTTTCCTTTACTTCTGTTTTTTCGTACTTTCGTCAAGAATTTTTCTTGAAGTCCAAGTACATTTTTTGTTTTTTCACTTTGTCTTTCTCTTTTCTGTTGACCTTTTTCAGCACAACTTGAAGGACAAATGTACACATAGAGCTCGTGCCTTAGCTTTAACAATAATTAGTATTGTGGTTATTTTGTTGAACTATTTATGGTTTTTAATCCAAATTTTTAATATTTTTAATTAGGCTTAAGTTCATGAAATTTAATTTTTTATTAAATTATCTTTGTGAAGAAAGGAATTTTACAACATGAAAATCAATTAAAATTGTTATTGATAATCTTTCATTCTTGACGTGGCTCGGGCTCGAACCCTGGCCGGCAGGTTACCATGACATGTTTCGATCGCAACCACTCGATCTCCTCAGATGGATTTGCCTTCTTACACTCGCAGCCATCGACGACTGCTGACGTCACTAGTCAAACATCAATCCTTAAACCAAATTGTATTTTAACATTTGGTAGATCGAAATTTGCTTTCCTGAATGATTATCCATCTTAATTGATTTTACATGTTTTTTCCTTTACTTCTGTTTTTTCGTACTTTCGTCAAGAATTTTTCTTGAAGTCCAAGTACATTTTTTGTTTTTTCACTTTGTCTTTCTCTTTTCTGTTGACCTTTTTCAGCACAACTTGAAGGACAAATGTACACATAGAGCTCGTGCCTTAGCTTTAACAATAATTAGTATTGTGGTTATTTTGTTGAACTATTTATGGTTTTTAATCCAAATTTTTAATATTTTTAATTAGGCTTAAGTTCATGAAATTTAATTTTTTATTAAATTATCTTTGTGAAGAAAGGAATTTTACAACATGAAAATCAATTAAAATTGTTATTGATAATCTTTCATTCTTGACGTGGCTCGGGCTCGAACCCTGGCCGGCAGGTTACCATGACATGTTTCGATCGCAACCACTCGATCTCCTCAGATGGATTTGCCTTCTTACACTCGCAGCCATCGACGACTGCTGACGTCACTAGTCAAACATCAATCCTTAAACCAAATTGTATTTTAACATTTGGTAGATCGAAATTTGCTTTCCTGAATGATTATCCATCTTAATTGATTTTACATGTTTTTTCCTTTACTTCTGTTTTTTCGTACTTTCGTCAAGAATTTTTCTTGAAGTCCAAGTACATTTTTTGTTTTTTTTTTTCACTTTGTCTTTCTCTTTTCTGTTGACCTTTTTCAGCACAACTTGAAGGACAAATGTACACATAGAGCTCGTGCCTTAGCTTTAACAATAATTAGTATTGTGGTTATTTTGTTGAACTATTTATGGTTTTTAATCCAAATTTTTAATATTTTTAATTAGGCTTAAGTTCATGAAATTTAATTTTTTATTAAATTATCTTTGTGAAGAAAGGAATTTTACAACATGAAAATCAATTAAAATTGTTATTGATAATCTTTCATTCTTGACGTGGCTCGGGCTCGAACCCTGGCCGGCAGGTTACCATGACATGTTTCGATCGCAACCACTCGATCTCCTCAGATGGATTTGCCTTCTTACACTCGCAGCCATCGACGACTGCTGACGTCACTAGTCAAACATCAATCCTTAAACCAAATTGTATTTTAACATTTGGTAGATCGAAATTTGCTTTCCTGAATGATTATCCATCTTAATTGATTTTACATGTTTTTTCCTTTACTTCTGTTTTTTCGTACTTTCGTCAAGAATTTTTCTTGAAGTCCAAGTACATTTTTTGTTTTTTCACTTTGTCTTTCTCTTTTCTGTTGACCTTTTTCAGCACAACTTGAAGGACAAATGTACACATAGAGCTCGTGCCTTAGCTTTAACAATAATTAGTATTGTGGTTATTTTGTTGAACTATTTATGGTTTTTAATCCAAATTTTTAATATTTTTAATTAGGCTTAAGTTCATGAAATTTAATTTTTTATTAAATTATCTTTGTGAAGAAAGGAATTTTACAACATGAAAATCAATTAAAATTGTTATTGATAATCTTTCATTCTTGACGTGGCTCGGGCTCGAACCCTGGCCGGCAGGTTACCATGACATGTTTCGATCGCAACCACTCGATCTCCTCAGATGGATTTGCCTTCTTACACTCGCAGCCATCGACGACTGCTGACGTCACTAGTCAAACATCAATCCTTAAACCAAATTGTATTTTAACATTTGGTAGATCGAAATTTGCTTTCCTGAATGATTATCCATCTTAATTGATTTTACATGTTTTTTCCTTTACTTCTGTTTTTTCGTACTTTCGTCAAGAATTTTTCTTGAAGTCCAAGTACATTTTTTGTTTTTTCACTTTGTCTTTCTCTTTTCTGTTGACCTTTTTCAGCACAACTTGAAGGACAAATGTACACATAGAGCTCGTGCCTTAGCTTTAACAATAATTAGTATTGTGGTTATTTTGTTGAACTATTTATGGTTTTTAATCCAAATTTTTAATATTTTTAATTAGGCTTAAGTTCATGAAATTTAATTTTTTATTAAATTATCTTTGTGAAGAAAGGAATTTTACAACATGAAAATCAATTAAAATTGTTATTGATAATCTTTCATTCTTGACGTGGCTCGGGCTCGAACCCTGGCCGGCAGGTTACCATGACATGTTTCGATCGCAACCACTCGATCTCCTCAGATGGATTTGCCTTCTTACACTCGCAGCCATCGACGACTGCTGACGTCACTAGTCAAACATCAATCCTTAAACCAAATTGTATTTTAACATTTGGTAGATCGAAATTTGCTTTCCTGAATGATTATCCATCTTAATTGATTTTACATGTTTTTTCCTTTACTTCTGTTTTTTCGTACTTTCGTCAAGAATTTTTCTTGAAGTCCAAGTACATTTTTTGTTTTTTCACTTTGTCTTTCTCTTTTCTGTTGACCTTTTTCAGCACAACTTGAAGGACAAATGTACACATAGAGCTCGTGCCTTAGCTTTAACAATAATTAGTATTGTGGTTATTTTGTTGAACTATTTATGGTTTTTAATCCAAATTTTTAATATTTTTAATTAGGCTTAAGTTCATGAAATTTAATTTTTTATTAAATTATCTTTGTGAAGAAAGGAATTTTACAACATGAAAATCAATTAAAATTGTTATTGATAATCTTTCATTCTTGACGTGGCTCGGGCTCGAATGAAAGATTATCAATAACAATTTTAATTGATTTTCATGTTGTAAAATTCCTTTCTTCACAAAGATAATTTAATAAAAAATTAAATTTCATGAACTTAAGCCTAATTAAAAATATTAAAAATTTGGATTAAAAACCATAAATAGTTCAACAAAATAACCACAATACTAATTATTGTTAAAGCTAAGGCACGAGCTCTATGTGTACATTTGTCCTTCAAGTTGTGCTGAAAAAGGTCAACAGAAAAGAGAAAGACAAAGTGAAAAAACAAAAAATGTACTTGGACTTCAAGAAAAATTCTTGACGAAAGTACGAAAAAACAGAAGTAAAGGAAAAAACATGTAAAATCAATTAAGATGGATAATCATTCAGGAAAGCAAATTTCGATCTACCAAATGTTAAAATACAATTTGGTTTAAGGATTGATGTTTGACTAGTGACGTCAGCAGTCGTCGATGGCTGCGAGTGTAAGAAGGCAAATCCATCTGAGGAGATCGAGTGGTTGCGATCGAAACATGTCATGGTAACCTGCCGGCCAGGGTTCGAGCCCGAGCCACGTCAAGAATGAAAGATTATCAATAACAATTTTAATTGATTTTCATGTTGTAAAATTCCTTTCTTCACAAAGATAATTTAATAAAAAATTAAATTTCATGAACTTAAGCCTAATTAAAAATATTAAAAATTTGGATTAAAAACCATAAATAGTTCAACAAAATAACCACAATACTAATTATTGTTAAAGCTAAGGCACGAGCTCTATGTGTACATTTGTCCTTCAAGTTGTGCTGAAAAAGGTCAACAGAAAAGAGAAAGACAAAGTGAAAAAACAAAAAATGTACTTGGACTTCAAGAAAAATTCTTGACGAAAGTACGAAAAAACAGAAGTAAAGGAAAAAACATGTAAAATCAATTAAGATGGATAATCATTCAGGAAAGCAAATTTCGATCTACCAAATGTTAAAATACAATTTGGTTTAAGGATTGATGTTTGACTAGTGACGTCAGCAGTCGTCGATGGCTGCGAGTGTAAGAAGGCAAATCCATCTGAGGAGATCGAGTGGTTGCGATCGAAACATGTCATGGTAGCCTGCCGGCCAGGGTTCGAGCCCGAGCCACGTCAAGAATGAAAGATTATCAATAACAATTTTAATTGATTTTCATGTTGTAAAATTCCTTTCTTCACAAAGATAATTTAATAAAAAATTAAATTTCATGAACTTAAGCCTAATTAAAAATATTAAAAATTTGGATTAAAAACCATAAATAGTTCAACAAAATAACCACAATACTAATTATTGTTAAAGCTAAGGCACGAGCTCTATGTGTACATTTGTCCTTCAAGTTGTGCTGAAAAAGGTCAACAGAAAAGAGAAAGACAAAGTGAAAAAACAAAAAATGTACTTGGACTTCAAGAAAAATTCTTGACGAAAGTACGAAAAAACAGAAGTAAAGGAAAAAACATGTAAAATCAATTAAGATGGATAATCATTCAGGAAAGCAAATTTCGATCTACCAAATGTTAAAATACAATTTGGTTTAAGGATTGATGTTTGACTAGTGACGTCAGCAGTCGTCGATGGCTGCGAGTGTAAGAAGGCAAATCCATCTGAGGAGATCGAGTGGTTGCGATCGAAACATGTCATGGTAACCTGCCGGCCAGGGTTCGAGCCCGAGCCACGTCAAGAATGAAAGATTATCAATAACAATTTTAATTGATTTTCATGTTGTAAAATTCCTTTCTTCACAAAGATAATTTAATAAAAAATTAAATTTCATGAACTTAAGCCTAATAAAAAATATTAAAAATTTGGATTAAAAACCATAAATAGTTCAACAAAATAACCACAATACTAATTATTGTTAAAGCTAAGGCACGAGCTCTATGTGTACATTTGTCCTTCAAGTTGTGCTGAAAAAGGTCAACAGAAAAGAGAAAGACAAAGTGAAAAAACAAAAAATGTACTTGGACTTCAAGAAAAATTCTTGACGAAAGTACGAAAAAACAGAAGTAAAGGAAAAAACATGTAAAATCAATTAAGATGGATAATCATTCAGGAAAGCAAATTTCGATCTACCAAATGTTAAAATACAATTTGGTTTAAGGATTGATGTTTGACTAGTGACGTCAGCAGTCGTCGATGGCTGCGAGTGTAAGAAGGCAAATCCATCTGAGGAGATCGAGTGGTTGCGATCGAAACATGTCATGGTAACCTGCCGGCCAGGGTTCGAGCCCGAGCCACGTCAAGAATGAAAGATTATCAATAACAATTTTAATTGATTTTCATGTTGTAAAATTCCTTTCTTCACAAAAATAATTTAATAAAAAATTAAATTTCATGAACTTAAGCCTAATTAAAAATATTAAAAATTTGGATTAAAAACCATAAATAGTTCAACAAAATAACCACAATACTAATTATTGTTAAAGCTAAGGCACGAGCTCTATGTGTACATTTGTCCTTCAAGTTGTGCTGAAAAAGGTCAACAGAAAAGAGAAAGACAAAGTGAAAAAACAAAAAATGTACTTGGACTTCAAGAAAAATTCTTGACGAAAGTACGAAAAAACAGAAGTAAAGGAAAAAACATGTAAAATCAATTAAGATGGATAATCATTCAGGAAAGCAAATTTCGATCTACCAAATGTTAAAATACAATTTGGTTTAAGGATTGATGTTTGACTAGTGACGTCAGCAGTCGTCGATGGCTGCGAGTGTAAGAAGGCAAATCCATCTGAGGAGATCGAGTGGTTGCGATCGAAACATGTCATGGTAACCTGCCGGCCAGGGTTCGAGCCCGAGCCACGTCAAGAATGAAAGATTATCAATAACAATTTTAATTGATTTTCATGTTGTAAAATTCCTTTCTTCACAAAGATAATTTAATAAAAAATTAAATTTCATGAACTTAAGCCTAATTAAAAATATTAAAAATTTGGATTAAAAACCATAAATAGTTCAACAAAATAACCACAATACTAATTATTGTTAAAGCTAAGGCACGAGCTCTATGTGTACATTTGTCCTTCAAGTTGTGCTGAAAAAGGTCAACAGAAAAGAGAAAGACAAAGTGAAAAAACAAAAAATGTACTTGGACTTCAAGAAAAATTCTTGACGAAAGTACGAAAAAACAGAAGTAAAGGAAAAAACATGTAAAATCAATTAAGATGGATAATCATTCAGGAAAGCAAATTTCGATCTACCAAATGTTAAAATACAATTTGGTTTAAGGATTGATGTTTGACTAGTGACGTCAGCAGTCGTCGATGGCTGCGAGTGTAAGAAGGCAAATCCATCTGAGGAGATCGAGTGGTTGCGATCGAAACATGTCATGGTAACCTGCCGGCCAGGGTTCGAGCCCGAGCCACGTCAAGAATGAAAGATTATCAATAACAATTTTAATTGATTTTCATGTTGTAAAATTCCTTTCTTCACAAAGATAATTTAATAAAAAATTAAATTTCATGAACTTAAGCCTAATTAAAAATATTAAAAATTTGGATTAAAAACCATAAATAGTTCAACAAAATAACCACAATACTAATTATTGTTAAAGCTAAGGTACGAGCTCTATGTGTACATTTGTCCTTCAAGTTGTGCTGAAAAAGGTCAACAGAAAAGAGAAAGACAAAGTGAAAAAACAAAAAATGTACTTGGACTTCAAGAAAAATTCTTGACGAAAGTACGAAAAAACAGAAGTAAAGGAAAAAACATGTAAAATCAATTAAGATGGATAATCATTCAGGAAAGCAAATTTCGATCTACCAAATGTTAAAATACAATTTGGTTTAAGGATTGATGTTTGACTAGTGACGTCAGCAGTCGTCGATGGCTGCGAGTGTAAGAAGGCAAATCCATCTGAGGAGATCGAGTGGTTGCGATCGAAACATGTCATGGTAGCCTGCCGGCCAGGGTTCGAGCCCGAGCCACGTCAAGAATGAAAGATTATCAATAACAATTTTAATTGATTTTCATGTTGTAAAATTCCTTTCTTCACAAAGATAATTTAATAAAAAATTAAATTTCATGAACTTAAGCCTAATTAAAAATATTAAAAATTTGGATTAAAAACCATAAATAGTTCAACAAAATAACCACAATACTAATTATTGTTAAAGCTAAGGCACGAGCTCTATGTGTACATTTGTCCTTCAAGTTGTGCTGAAAAAGGTCAACAGAAAAGAGAAAGACAAAGTGAAAAAACAAAAAATGTACTTGGACTTCAAGAAAAATTCTTGACGAAAGTACGAAAAAACAGAAGTAAAGGAAAAAACATGTAAAATCAATTAAGATGGATAATCATTCAGGAAAGCAAATTTCGATCTACCAAATGTTAAAATACAATTTGGTTTAAGGATTGATGTTTGACTAGTGACGTCAGCAGTCGTCGATGGCTGCGAGTGTAAGAAGGCAAATCCATCTGAGGAGATCGAGTGGTTGCGATCGAAACATGTCATGGTAACCTGCCGGCCAGGGTTCGAGCCCGAGCCACGTCAAGAATGAAAGATTATCAATAACAATTTTAATTGATTTTCATGTTGTAAAATTCCTTTCTTCACAAAGATAATTTAATAAAAAATTAAATTTCATGAACTTAAGCCTAATTAAAAATATTAAAAATTTGGATTAAAAACCATAAATAGTTCAACAAAATAACCACAATACTAATTATTGTTAAAGCTAAGGCACGAGCTCTATGTGTACATTTGTCCTTCAAGTTGTGCTGAAAAAGGTCAACAGAAAAGAGAAAGACAAAGTGAAAAAACAAAAAATGTACTTGGACTTCAAGAAAAATTCTTGACGAAAGTACGAAAAAACAGAAGTAAAGGAAAAAACATGTAAAATCAATTAAGATGGATAATCATTCAGGAAAGCAAATTTCGATCTACCAAATGTTAAAATACAATTTGGTTTAAGGATTGATGTTTGACTAGTGACGTCAGCAGTCGTCGATGGCTGCGAGTGTAAGAAGGCAAATCCATCTGAGGAGATCGAGTGGTTGCGATCGAAACATGTCATGGTAACCTGCCGGCCAGGGTTCGAGCCCGAGCCACGTCAAGAATGAAAGATTATCAATAACAATTTTAATTGATTTTCATGTTGTAAAATTCCTTTCTTCACAAAGATAATTTAATAAAAAATTAAATTTCATGAACTTAAGCCTAATTAAAAATATTAAAAATTTGGATTAAAAACCATAAATAGTTCAACAAAATAACCACAATACTAATTATTGTTAAAGCTAAGGCACGAGCTCTATGTGTACATTTGTCCTTCAAGTTGTGCTGAAAAAGGTCAACAGAAAAGAGAAAGACAAAGTGAAAAAACAAAAAATGTACTTGGACTTCAAGAAAAATTCTTGACGAAAGTACGAAAAAACAGAAGTAAAGGAAAAAACATGTAAAATCAATTAAGATGGATAATCATTCAGGAAAGCAAATTTCGATCTACCAAATGTTAAAATACAATTTGGTTTAAGGATTGATGTTTGACTAGTGACGTCAGCAGTCGTCGATGGCTGCGAGTGTAAGAAGGCAAATCCATCTGAGGAGATCGAGTGGTTGCGATCGAAACATGTCATGGTAACCTGCCGGCCAGGGTTCGAGCCCGAGCCACGTCAAGAATGAAAGATTATCAATAACAATTTTAATTGATTTTCATGTTGTAAAATTCCTTTCTTCACAAAGATAATTTAATAAAAAATTAAATTTCATGAACTTAAGCCTAATTAAAAATATTAAAAATTTGGATTAAAAACCATAAATAGTTCAACAAAATAACCACAATACTAATTATTGTTAAAGCTAAGGCACGAGCTCTATGTGTACATTTGTCCTTCAAGTTGTGCTGAAAAAGGTCAACAGAAAAGAGAAAGACAAAGTGAAAAAACAAAAAATGTACTTGGACTTCAAGAAAAATTCTTGACGAAAGTACGAAAAAACAGAAGTAAAGGAAAAAACATGTAAAATCAATTAAGATGGATAATCATTCAGGAAAGCAAATTTCGATCTACCAAATGTTAAAATACAATTTGGTTTAAGGATTGATGTTTGACTAGTGACGTCAGCAGTCGTCGATGGCTGCGAGTGTAAGAAGGCAAATCCATCTGAGGAGATCGAGTGGTTGCGATCGAAACATGTCATGGTAACCTGCCGGCCAGGGTTCGAGCCCGAGCCACGTCAAGAATGAAAGATTATCAATAACAATTTTAATTGATTTTCATGTTGTAAAATTCCTTTCTTCACAAAGATAATTTAATAAAAAATTAAATTTCATGAACTTAAGCCTAATTAAAAATATTAAAAATTTGGATTAAAAACCATAAATAGTTCAACAAAATAACCACAATACTAATTATTGTTAAAGCTAAGGCACGAGCTCTATGTGTACATTTGTCCTTCAAGTTGTGCTGAAAAAGGTCAACAGAAAAGAGAAAGACAAAGTGAAAAAACAAAAAATGTACTTGGACTTCAAGAAAAATTCTTGACGAAAGTACGAAAAAACAGAAGTAAAGGAAAAAACATGTAAAATCAATTAAGATGGATAATCATTCAGGAAAGCAAATTTCGATCTACCAAATGTTAAAATACAATTTGGTTTAAGGATTGATGTTTGACTAGTGACGTCAGCAGTCGTCGATGGCTGCGAGTGTAAGAAGGCAAATCCATCTGAGGAGATCGAGTGGTTGCGATCGAAACATGTCATGGTAACCTGCCGGCCAGGGTTCGAGCCCGAGCCACGTCAAGAATGAAAGATTATCAATAACAATTTTAATTGATTTTCATGTTGTAAAATTCCTTTCTTCACAAAGATAATTTAATAAAAAATTAAATTTCATGAACTTAAGCCTAATTAAAAATATTAAAAATTTGGATTAAAAACCATAAATAGTTCAACAAAATAACCACAATACTAATTATTGTTAAAGCTAAGGCACGAGCTCTATGTGTACATTTGTCCTTCAAGTTGTGCTGAAAAAGGTCAACAGAAAAGAGAAAGACAAAGTGAAAAAACAAAAAATGTACTTGGACTTCAAGAAAAATTCTTGACGAAAGTACGAAAAAACAGAAGTAAAGGAAAAAACATGTAAAATCAATTAAGATGGATAATCATTCAGGAAAGCAAATTTCGATCTACCAAATGTTAAAATACAATTTGGTTTAAGGATTGATGTTTGACTAGTGACGTCAGCAGTCGTCGATGGCTGCGAGTGTAAGAAGGCAAATCCATCTGAGGAGATCGAGTGGTTGCGATCGAAACATGTCATGGTAACCTGCCGGCCAGGGTTCGAGCCCGAGCCACGTCAAGAATGAAAGATTATCAATAACAATTTTAATTGATTTTCATGTTGTAAAATTCCTTTCTTCACAAAGATAATTTAATAAAAAATTAAATTTCATGAACTTAAGCCTAATTAAAAATATTAAAAATTTGGATTAAAAACCATAAATAGTTCAACAAAATAACCACAATACTAATTATTGTTAAAGCTAAGGCACGAGCTCTATGTGTACATTTGTCCTTCAAGTTGTGCTGAAAAAGGTCAACAGAAAAGAGAAAGACAAAGTGAAAAAACAAAAAATGTACTTGGACTTCAAGAAAAATTCTTGACGAAAGTACGAAAAAACAGAAGTAAAGGAAAAAACATGTAAAATCAATTAAGATGGATAATCATTCAGGAAAGCAAATTTCGATCTACCAAATGTTAAAATACAATTTGGTTTAAGGATTGATGTTTGACTAGTGACGTCAGCAGTCGTCGATGGCTGCGAGTGTAAGAAGGCAAATCCATCTGAGGAGATCGAGTGGTTGCGATCGAAACATGTCATGGTAACCTGCCGGCCAGGGTTCGAGCCCGAGCCACGTCAAGAATGAAAGATTATCAATAACAATTTTAATTGATTTTCATGTTGTAAAATTCCTTTCTTCACAAAGATAATTTAATAAAAAATTAAATTTCATGAACTTAAGCCTAATTAAAAATATTAAAAATTTGGATTAAAAACCATAAATAGTTCAACAAAATAACCACAATACTAATTATTGTTAAAGCTAAGGCACGAGCTCTATGTGTACATTTGTCCTTCAAGTTGTGCTGAAAAAGGTCAACAGAAAAGAGAAAGACAAAGTGAAAAAACAAAAAATGTACTTGGACTTCAAGAAAAATTCTTGACGAAAGTACGAAAAAACAGAAGTAAAGGAAAAAACATGTAAAATCAATTAAGATGGATAATCATTCAGGAAAGCAAATTTCGATCTACCAAATGTTAAAATACAATTTGGTTTAAGGATTGATGTTTGACTAGTGACGTCAGCAGTCGTCGATGGCTGCGAGTGTAAGAAGGCAAATCCATCTGAGGAGATCGAGTGGTTGCGATCGAAACATGTCATGGTAACCTGCCGGCCAGGGTTCGAGCCCGAGCCACGTCAAGAATGAAAGATTATCAATAACAATTTTAATTGATTTTCATGTTGTAAAATTCCTTTCTTCACAAAGATAATTTAATAAAAAATTAAATTTCATGAACTTAAGCCTAATTAAAAATATTAAAAATTTGGATTAAAAACCATAAATAGTTCAACAAAATAACCACAATACTAATTATTGTTAAAGCTAAGGCACGAGCTCTATGTGTACATTTGTCCTTCAAGTTGTGCTGAAAAAGGTCAACAGAAAAGAGAAAGACAAAGTGAAAAAACAAAAAATGTACTTGGACTTCAAGAAAAATTCTTGACGAAAGTACGAAAAAACAGAAGTAAAGGAAAAAACATGTAAAATCAATTAAGATGGATAATCATTCAGGAAAGCAAATTTCGATCTACCAAATGTTAAAATACAATTTGGTTTAAGGATTGATGTTTGACTAGTGACGTCAGCAGTCGTCGATGGCTGCGAGTGTAAGAAGGCAAATCCATCTGAGGAGATCGAGTGGTTGCGATCGAAACATGTCATGGTAACCTGCCGGCCAGGGTTCGAGCCCGAGCCACGTCAAGAATGAAAGATTATCAATAACAATTTTAATTGATTTTCATGTTGTAAAATTCCTTTCTTCACAAAGATAATTTAATAAAAAATTAAATTTCATGAACTTAAGCCTAATTAAAAATATTAAAAATTTATTAATAACTTTTAATTTTCTACTGTTTTTGATTTTTGCAAAAAGTGTGAAAAAGTTATATCCCTAATGTATACTGTATTAAACTTGAACCTTTTTTTATTTTTTGTCTTAAAAAAAAAGCAATTACTAATTATTTTTAAACTATAAAATAATTTTTACTACTATAAAGTGCAATTTATCTTTTCATGTTGCATCCTTCCAAAAGTGTAAATGTAATAATTTCCCGAAATTTTATTTTGTTTTAAATAAATACATTAAAAAAAGTACAATTGTTCAGATTTATTAACAAAAATTTCGAGTTCGGGTTCGGCCGAACTGGTCAAATTTTACCGAAGTTCGGGTTCGGGTTCGGTCTCAAAAAGTGCGTTCGGTTTAACATCTATTAATCATATATGAATCCTTTTTCTATTGCTCAAGTGATAAATCAGATTTTAATCAAACTGATCTGAGAATTCTCATTTAGGTAATTTTTACAAAAATTATTACACAAATGCTAGCTGGGATAAAACAGCAAACTGTTTTTTTCTATATTTTATTTTCGCCTTAATTTTTCAAACAAAAAAAATAATTTAAACTTTTCAAAAATTTTAGTCTACTTCTTCTAGTTATCAGAAACTCATTTACAAGCAGTGCTCGAAAATAAACACAACATTAGCGTTCGGCTCACACACCCAGCAACGATATCTATTTTTTTAGTGTTTGTGTAGACGAACACAACCCTTAATACCATTCGTTACTATTTTCAGGAAAGAGCCGAACATGACAAAGTGTTCTGTTCTAAAAAACAGAACAATTTTAGTGGTACTGCAGACAAACATTATATTTTAATGTTCTTTAATGTTTCTTTTTTTACATTGATAAGAAAATGAACAAACAAAAAATTTTAGCAACGACCGCACCACGAACATCTTGTGTGTGTATTGTGTATATGTTTTGTTTGTGAAAAATTATTTTGCTGGCTTTTTGTTTTTTTCGTATGTGTAATTTGTTCTTGTAAAAAATGGTTGTTTTTTTTTACCAGCGACGAACATCAATGAACCGAACCGAACACAATGAAGTTTGTGTTAAAAAAAACCCGAACGGAATGAAATGTTCTCATCATTTGTTGGGTTAGATAAAAACAGTATATTTTTGTGTTCGAAAGATGACAAGCAAATACACAAACACTATTAGCGTTTTTGTTTTCCACAAATTTACCGAATCGAACACTGATTATAACTGGGGGTAAGAAATGGAACAAATTTACCATTTATTTTTGCAACATATTTAGAAAAGGAAAACCGCAACTTCTCACATTTTTGCATATATTTTTAGAGTACAACAAAAACCCGCGCGAATTCTTGTCAGAAAAGAAAACACCATAAGAAGTCAAATATTTTGACTTTCTTTCTTTTTAATACCAAAATTTCAAATTAATTTATGCAAATTTGAATTTTTAACTGGTTTGTCTGGGAACCAATATTCGCAAAATACGTAAAGAAGAAAAACAAATAAGATAGTATTTTAGGTCAAGTCCGATCACATGATACCCTGCACCACAGTATTAAAACAAAATTTCGAGAGTGTACCCTATTTGGAACCTATGAACAATCATGGAACCGTCAGAATAAAATGATCTTATGCGGTTAAGATTCATGTAGAAGTTCTTTCTTTCGAATATTTTTTATATAGATATCTTCTTTATATGGGATTTTTTTTATCTTAAAGTGATTTCAGGGGACCTATGGTTTATTTTGAACATACCACCGCAATATTTTGTCATGTCATAGAAGCCTTCGTTTAAGATTATTTGCTAGTTTTTATGTAAACACCAACATTTATAAGAAAGTTATGGCATTAAAAGTTTTTTTCGGAATTAGTATTGGTATGACAGTTATGGTCAAGTATGGACTGATTCCAATAAAATTTGGTAAAGTAATATACCCCCTTTTTCACAACATGGCGATGGTTAAATGTAGGATTTATTCGGCTGTATAAAAAGTGTTCCATTATTGCAACTATACTTTACTTTATAAGTGCCCCAGAGGACTGATTCTTCTGATAATTAGATTTGTACTTAATTTCCTTAAATTGTATCTTTGGTGTACCATCACTGAGCGTGTTGGTATTGCGAAAGCGACACATCTCAACCTTGTTGGTCAACCTTGAAAACGCGCGTAGGTAGTCCCTACCTCTTGTTTTGTGTAGTTGGTTTTTACTGTTCCCTTTACCTTACTGGTCCCTTTCTCTATGCGCTGTCACATATTATGGTTTTCGAAAATGATTGAAAAAAGGCATTTAAACAAGTTAAATCAAAACAATAAAGAATGTGTTAATATTGTTAGCCCTTAAAAAAGCACTTTAGGAGTGCTTTGTATGCATGTTAAAAGAAGCGCTTATTGTCAACAGAAAATAGTCCTCCAAACCGGGAACAACCCTTACAAAAATCAGGCATCTTATCCGCAGGTTTGAAGCGATTTCAGGTATAAATTCATATGAAAAACCTGCTCCTTTTGGAGCACATTTTTTACTGGGATGTAACGGAAATTTTAACTCCAACTATACTAAAAAAAACTGTCTGAAATAGATAACCATATAATAATTTTTGTTGCGGACGTCAAAATGGACGTCATTGTCAAGCATGTAGTCG
Organism: Pollenia angustigena; assembly: GCA_930367215.1. Lineage (NCBI taxonomy): Eukaryota > Metazoa > Arthropoda > Insecta > Diptera > Polleniidae > Pollenia > Pollenia angustigena. Next base: position 19,385,671 of record OV884060.1, read on the forward strand.
TTGACGACAAAGTAGGCGACATTGTCGTCTACGTAATCTTTCGATCGAATGAACGACAAGATCGCGACACTTGTTCGAAAATGTCGTTGACGATTTGTTCTCGCTGTTTCTTACATGTCGTGCAGGAATTAATATTGTCGTGCATCCGTCTTCGAGGACCTGTCCAACTGTCCTTTTTGTGTTTGTTGCTGTGTGTATTCGTTCCTTTTAGACTGCGAAACTACTAGCCGATTTTCCTAAAATGTTTACCGTATTTTTCTGACTACTCGGCGCTATACATATATCGGCTATAACAAGCAAGAGTGATATATAACGCTGTAATGAATATTTAATATTCTTCACCTAACTTTATGCAGCGTCTTAGACCACTAAACTACTAAGACACATTATCTATAATCAGAGTTAAAAAAATTTGTTTAGTAAATTTTTTCGTTAAAAAAAAATTATCTATTGAAGCGGCAAATCTTGTACATATATATTTGTTATGTATAAAAAAGCAAAAAAAAAGTCTACACATTAAAAAAAAAACAACAACCTCAACAGGGTATTTTAGGAAAACATTAAGGGCAGTCTACTTCTATCATATTAATTTATGGACCGATCTGGCTGGGGCCTTTGGATAGCCTATTTCATCATACAAATAAATAGTCGAACGGCATGGAATATATATATGTGCCTTATATGCTCTAAGATCAGTATTGTAGAAATAACAAACGGAATGACAAACTTCCACCTTTGGTGAAGGGTATACAAACCGTACATATAGATTTTTGTGAATTTGGAGAACGGTAACAGTGAAAGTTTTTCAAAATTGGTACAAATAGCATGGATGTCTTTATTGCTTTTTTACAATAATTGGGTCATGAGGGAGTCCAAAAACTTGCAACAAGAGAGTAAAAAAGAGCGTCAAAATTTGAGGCAAAATAATTTTTTTAAATTTATGATATTTAAACTTTTACCAGCAAGAATTATTTAAACAACTGTTTTATGTTTTTGTTTACAAAACAAACTTTTGAAAATTCGTCAAAAAAATATCTACACAACTTTTAAAAAATTTAAAAACTTAAAGATTAAAAACAATGAAATATGTATATAAAATGTCTGTATGTATGTATTTTTTTGTGATTTTAAAAACAAAAGGAATTTGAACTGAAGAAGACAGAACAGAAAAAGTTGCAAAATTTGTGTTAGTAAAGCGATCATTTACTTTCTTCTTTTTTTAAGTAGGTGGGCAAAAAATTTTGCATATTTCAGTAACAAATTTCTGCTAGTATAGATAATGAACACACCTATTTACAAATACCCAGCTAGCATTTTGTATCATAATCTAATCATTTTGGAATCAGCTTTAAGAGCAAAATACATACCCGTATATGAGCTAATTTTTCAATAATAAATGATACTCTCTTTTTTAGAAAATGGTACCCTACCGATGAATCATCTGAAAAAATTATTTGTGTTACAATTTTCTAATTCCTTTTGATCATTTTAATGTTTGTTTTTATTATTATCATTGAAACGCTTTTGTCTCATTTTTCAATTATAGTTCATATAATTTTTTAGTTGTCTTGTTTTTTAATTTTTCTCCGATAAAATCAGCACCATTCTGGCTTTTGAATATCCAAACCAGCTTTATTTTGAACCAAATAAAAGTTATCGGTTTTTCGCAAAGAAAAGAAAAAACAATTTTACTAACATATATAATAATTAGTATTGTGGTTATTTTGTTGAACTATTTATGATTTTTAGTGTCCGACCGAATGTTCGGGTTCGGTTACGGAGTTCGGCAAAAAAGGATGTTCGGTCAAAACTCGGTGTTCGGCGAAATTTTTACCGAACACCGAACATTTTTATGAAATAACATACATATTTATTATAATTTGGCATCATTGTTTATAAAAATAATACGAAATCAATACAACTATTTTTCTCTATGATTATTAGTTCGAAAAAATACAGCGATGACTAAATAAAATGCTTTAGTGTATAAAAAAGTCTTTATATGTGTAATTTTTGGAAGACGGTAAAAAATACAACAACAAAAAACGGTTAAATTTTATTTGGCAAAAAAAAATACTAACACCAATTTTAAGTGAAAATAGATGTATTCCAAACCATCAGTTCGGATTTAGAAGAAAACACAGCACAATCGAGCAGACTCATCGAATAGTAAATGTCATAAGAAAAGCATTTGAAGAAAAGAAATATTGCTCAGCACTCTTCATCGATGTTTCGCAAGCTTTTGACAAAGTCTGGCATGAAGGCTTATTACACAAATTGAAGCAAAATTTACCAGCAAACACACACAAGCTGCTAGAAAGCTACTTAGTCGGTCGTCAATTTATTATTAAAGAAAGAAATTTCTTAAGTTCACCTCAGCCCATTGCCGCTGGAGTCCCACAAGGCAGCATCCTGGGCCCCCTATTATACTTAATTTATACTTCGGACATGCCGACAAGCAACTACACACAAACTTCAACATTTGCAGACGATACAGCTTTTCTAAGCGTCCACGAAAATCGTTATGAAGCATCGCGTTACTTACAGCATCATATATTTCAACTAGAAATATGGTTAAGACAATGGATGATAATGGTCAATGAGCAAAAATGTGTACATATAACATTCACTTTGCGCCGGGAATCTTGCCCCCCTATTACAATCAATAATCAAATAATTCCTCAACATTCGCATGTTAAATATCTCGGTATACATCTGGATCGGCGATTAACGTGGAAATGCCATATAGAGGCAAAATTAACTCAAATGAAACTAAAAGCCATTCAAATTCATTGGCTTATTGGAAGAAATTCTGTCCTTAGTCTCGATTGCAAGCTTCTACTTTACAACTCTATCTTAAAGCCTATCTGGTGCTACGGTATTCAACTATGGGGCACTGCCTCGGCCTCTAATATCGACAAAATTCAAAGGCGCCAAAATAAACTTCTTCGAATAATCACAGCCGCTCCCTGGTATGTCAAAAACTCAAACATTCATAAGGATCTCAATGTGCCATTAGTGAAATCTATGATAACAAAATATGCAATAAAACATTTAAAAAGGCTTGAACAACACCCAAATCCACTAGCTCGAAATATTTTAAATCATGGCCACACTCGCTTAAGAAGAAGAGACACTGCAGCACTTACCCAATTAGATGAGCGATAAACACCTATAAAAGTGAACATAACCCATGATGAAGAAAATTTTGTCTGGCACTGGCAGGAGATAAAATAACGTATTAGGTTAAGATTTGATTAATTATTGTTAGTTCATATTTAATATATGAAGATTCAATAAAAAATAATGACAAAAAAAAAAAAAAAAAAAAAATACTCTCTATTTAATCTATAGTTTTTGGTAAACACAAACTAAACTTAATAGGATATGTACATATTTCCAGATAAAAATGTCATCCAATCTATTTTGGAGTTTTTTTGAATAAAATTGAGCAAGCGCTCAATGCAAATATTGCGCCAAACAAATGTCAATGGGGAGTTCATTGCCAAGCAAACAAACTACCCCCAATATTAAATGCCACTTTGAGAAAACACACCCCAACGAATTCAAAAAAATACATTGTAGAGGTTTGCGTACTAATATGTATACTAGGGCTATAACCAAATTATTGGCATAGTACGACGGAGTGGCCAAGGATGTTTTAGTAATAAAAACACCTGTCTCCCGTCGTTTTGCAAAAAAAAACCTACTGCAGGGAAGCAAATTTCAAGAACCTTCTAAGAAATTTTGAACCGCGATGAATTGTAAACCGTAGGTAAATTTTTAAATCTAAAGCAGTGAATTAATTCCAAAATAGCATCTAAGTGATACGTATAGGAATATATACAAATATCAGGTGTATATTTTTTAAAATTTCCGTGAGATAAAATGGTTGTTTTCAAACTTCAACCCGATACCTGCGTGAACTTTTTTAACAATCCGAAAAAATTATCATATTTTTTATTAATAACTTTTAATTTTCTACTGTTTTTGATTTTTGCAAAAAGTGTGAAAAAGTTATATCCCTAATGTATACTGTATTAAACTTGAACCTTTTTTTATTTTTTGTCTTAAAAAAAAAGCAATTACTAATTATTTTTAAACTATAAAATAATTTTTACTACTATAAAGTGCAATTTATCTTTTCATGTTGCATCCTTCCAAAAGTGTAAATGTAATAATTTCCCGAAATTTTATTTTGTTTTAAATAAATACATTAAAAAAAGTACAATTGTTCAGATTTATTAACAAAAATTTCGAGTTCGGGTTCGGCCGAACTGGTCAAATTTTACCGAAGTTCGGGTTCGGGTTCGGTCTCAAAAAGTGCGTTCGGTTTAACATCTATTAATCATATATGAATCCTTTTTCTATTGCTCAAGTGATAAATCAGATTTTAATCAAACTGATCTGAGAATTCTCATTTAGGTAATTTTTACAAAAATTATTACACAAATGCTAGCTGGGATAAAACAGCAAACTGTTTTTTTCTATATTTTATTTTCGCCTTAATTTTTCAAACAAAAAAAATAATTTAAACTTTTCAAAAATTTTAGTCTACTTCTTCTAGTTATCAGAAACTCATTTACAAGCAGTGCTCGAAAATAAACACAACATTAGCGTTCGGCTCACACACCCAGCAACGATATCTATTTTTTTAGTGTTTGTGTAGACGAACACAACCCTTAATACCATTCGTTACTATTTTCAGGAAAGAGCCGAACATGACAAAGTGTTCTGTTCTAAAAAACAGAACAATTTTAGTGGTACTGCAGACAAACATTATATTTTAATGTTCTTTAATGTTTCTTTTTTTACATTGATAAGAAAATGAACAAACAAAAAATTTTAGCAACGACCGCACCACGAACATCTTGTGTGTGTATTGTGTATATGTTTTGTTTGTGAAAAATTATTTTGCTGGCTTTTTGTTTTTTTCGTATGTGTAATTTGTTCTTGTAAAAAATGGTTGTTTTTTTTTACCAGCGACGAACATCAATGAACCGAACCGAACACAATGAAGTTTGTGTTAAAAAAAACCCGAACGGAATGAAATGTTCTCATCATTTGTTGGGTTAGATAAAAACAGTATATTTTTGTGTTCGAAAGATGACAAGCAAATACACAAACACTATTAGCGTTTTTGTTTTCCACAAATTTACCGAATCGAACACTGATTATAACTGGGGGTAAGAAATGGAACAAATTTACCATTTATTTTTGCAACATATTTAGAAAAGGAAAACCGCAACTTCTCACATTTTTGCATATATTTTTAGAGTACAACAAAAACCCGCGCGAATTCTTGTCAGAAAAGAAAACACCATAAGAAGTCAAATATTTTGACTTTCTTTCTTTTTAATACCAAAATTTCAAATTAATTTATGCAAATTTGAATTTTTAACTGGTTTGTCTGGGAACCAATATTCGCAAAATACGTAAAGAAGAAAAACAAATAAGATAGTATTTTAGGTCAAGTCCGATCACATGATACCCTGCACCACAGTATTAAAACAAAATTTCGAGAGTGTACCCTATTTGGAACCTATGAGCAATCATGGAACCGTCAGAATAAAATGATCTTATGCGGTTAAGATTCATGTAGAAGTTCTTTCTTTCGAATATTTTTTATATAGATATCTTCTTTATATGGGATTTTTTTATCTTAAAGTGATTTCAGGGGACCTATGGTTTATTTTGAACATACCACCGCAATATTTTGTCATGTCATAGAAGCCTTCGTTTAAGATTATTTGCTAGTTTTTATGTAAACACCAACATTTATAAGAAAGTTATGGCATTAAAAGTTTTTTTCGGAATTAGTATTGGTATGACAGTTATGGTCAAGTATGGACTGATTCCAATAAAATTTGGTAAAGTAATATACCCCCTTTTTCACAACATGGCGATGGTTAAATGTAGGATTTATTCGGCTGTATAAAAAGTGTTCCATTATTGCAACTTTACTTTACTTTATAAGTGCCCCAGAGGACTGATTCTTCTGATAATTAGATTTGTACTTAATTTCCTTAAATTACCTCCAAAATTGCGACCTAAACTTTTCGCACAAGGTTTTTATAGACAGCCAGCTGGACGGATGGACATCTTTAGGTCGATGCAGAAAGTGATCTTTAAGAATACTTAAAGGTGAACCTTTCACTAAAATTTTAAGATGTAACAAATGTCAGCTCAAACGCATAATACCCTCTCACACTATTGTGGGGTAGGTCTAAAAAATTTACTTATTTAAGTCTTTGTTATGACTGTCTAAAATTATTTGACATAATAAAAGCAGAATCGTCTACAAAAACCATAAAAATTTAAAGTAATGTTTTATTGATTGACCTAGTAAAATGAATCCACCACAAACACCGACAGTTTTAGAAATAACAAAAAAAAAAAAAAAAAAAAAGCAACAACTGTACTAGAAACGTCTAAAGGTTAAAATGAAATCGATATTGATTTGTGCAAAATAAAAAGTGCGTGCTTCTTAAAGGTCTTAAGATGCTATCTGTTTTATCTATTTCACAGACAAAAAATATATGTATGTATGTATAAATACACATACCATGAATACGATACCAAATCAAATTGAAAAAGATGTCAAATAAATTTTAAGAAAATATCATATTTTTTTGCATACAAAATTTATTTGTCACTTTTATGCGATTGTGTTTTTATGGAGACGCTACATTTGTGTAACCAGAGTATATATTTTAATGGCCGATTTGCAGCAGCTGTACGGAAAAAGTTCTTTATTGTAAATAGCTAATTTTTACAAAATAGATTTGCTTTGCAACCGACTTTTTGCCACTCGGCCTATATTTAACAATACAAAGCGGGAACTTTTCTCACATTAATTTTGCGGACATACTTTTTCTGTAAATTGGAGAGAAATTTCATTACGTGACAGCTATTACTCGCCAAAATAGTTACAGAAACAGTTTAGGGAGAAAAGCAGCTTTTTGTTTTAATTTATGGCATTTTTTATTTTATTTCACACATTTTAATTGAGAAGCTTCTTGCTTCGGGCGTTACAGAACACTGGTTTTTACATACTATTTTAAAACTTTTTAAGGGTAATCACGATGGTCATTGTGGAAATTTGCAATGTGTAAATTTGCAGTGCATATTATGATTGATGGGAGCATACCACTTTTATTTTTTGTGCAAATGTGCTATTTTTCTAAAAATTTATTCTGGCAACACAAAAAACTTATGGCAGCACTGTAAAAAATCTGCATTTGATTACAATTACACACAAGCAAATTAAAATTATTTTTTTTTTCTTTTGAATTAATTTAATTTTAATTCTCTAATTCATATTAAAACACACGAAAATGTTCAATTTATTAGTTTCCTTAAAAACTACTTATCCTGGTTTTTTAGTGCAAACGAAGCAAAATAGAGCAAATTGCAAATACGTACATTTTGTTGTTGTATTGTGCAAATGTGTGTATTTTTGCACGCATTTGCATCGTTTGCACACTTTGTTCTACCCATCGTGATTTCCCTTATTAAGTTTTAATTAGATTTTGTTTGTTGTGCTTGGTACACAATTTTTATTCTTGATAAATAAACTTTAATTTGTTAAGTTTTTTTTTTAATGCATGCTTTGGCTTCATTTGAGAATGACTTTTCTATGTGAACTAGGTAGAATCAAAAAGCTATTTCCATAATTTTCAATAGAATTTTTACTTGCACTATTGGACCACAGCCAACCAGTCAAACCCAAAGACATTTTCACTTACTTATTTAGGTGGCTCATGCGCTTCATCTCCAATTTGTGACACCGAATTTAAAGATGCCTCCGTCCACTTGATCTTCTTTCCACTGAAGTTTTGGTAGTCCCTTCTGCGTGAGCCGTCACCGGGTTCGTATTCAAACTGTTGTACCTTCTCATAACATGAACTAGCCAACGTAATCATTGTATTGTGATGTGCCTAACTATGTATGAAAATGCCTATATATAGCTTATACAGCTCTTGGTTTATAAGATGTCGACATTCTCCGTCAACGCAGACTTGAACAAGAATTTTTTCCCTCAAACACTCCAAGTACTGCCTCATCTGCTTTCGCAAGTTGTCCATGATTTAGAACCAAATAACAGCTCGGCTTGTATCAGGGTCAACAAATATCAGGGTAAAAAATAGACATCATTATAACGACTTATAAAATAAATCTAAAACGATCGGATATCGAGTCTTAAATAGAAATTTGTATAAATTGCAGACTCATGATGGTGTAGGGTATAATAAGTACTAGTCTGCTTAACCGTTGCTTGTAATGTTTTCTTCAAAAAAACAAATAAATCGTTTATTTGTTTCCTTAACATTTTGCTACAATCAATAATCAAACTCTAAGAAACAAAATTTGTTTGCAGCCTTTAATTCGGTTAACTTTTTGGTGTTCAAAAGATTTCAGTTAAAATTTAAACGTTAAAGCAAACGGATGGTTTTAGTTTGTTTTTTTTTTTTTTTTTTGATAAATGTTCGCCTTGTAGTTAATAAACAAACACAATAGAGGTATTCACACCGAGCTTGTTAGCTTGTTTGTCGTTAATCGTTACTTTTTTACACTCATTTTGTTTTTGTATATTTAACACGCTACCGGATTAACATTTAACAAGTTTACGACACGGCACCCCTGATAAAATAGTTGTTGGTTGGTAACTCACAATCAGCTGTTGCAGTTTCTAAATAAATATAATAAAATAGTAATTTGTGATACATTTCTAAAAAAATATTTGTGTTTTGGCAATTTTCGTGTACATTGAGAGTCCCGGGACGGGAAATCCCGGGAATTTCACTTATTATATTTCCCGTTTTCCCGGGATTTTTGTTGCGGGATCCCGGGAAATAAAAAGTTCTTCATAGTTTCAGAAAACAGCTATTTTTACTCTGAAATTTAGTTTTCTTTTCTCTAAAAATTAGCATCTGTGGATGGGTTGTCGATTAGATCAATTATAAGAAATGTGTACAAACGTAAATTAATGTCTCCTGCGGCAATAAATCTATTAAAAGCAGAATGGGCAGTGCAACAGTTGATAATTAATAAATTTAGTGAAATGATGAATTGATAAAGAACATAAATTCAAAAAAAGATGCAGGCAGTAAATTCTCATTGTACATGGACAAGTCTTAAAAATAGGATATACATAAACATATCGCTCCGTTATTGCAACATAGTCATATCTACAAAAAAAAAAATCGAGCTTGGTAATATATCCGGGAAGTGCGGGGAAACCGAAATAAAAAAATAATGAAACTCGTGTAAGTTACTAAAACATACAATTTGAAAAACACATTGTCCTAAAGATTACAGATGGACCTAATGAAAAGAAATATTTTGTAAGAAGTAGTCCGGATATTGCTATTTTTTGCATCAACCTTGAAATCAGAAGCATGCAACAACGGTGCACTTTTAATTATTTGTCCAACCTCGGTAAAAAAGTAAACGAAATTTTTCGGAAACATGGTAATCAGTAAACAAAATCAGAAATATTCTCTTTGGCGACTCACTAAACGCTTTGAGTGTGTCAGAAAGTAATTTCCTACGCCGTTAAAAAATGTTAATATATTTATTTAAATATTTTATGAATTTACTTCTTGATCTCATATCTTGAGTACCTCAATTGTTATGTTTATTTTATCTTGTACTAGATCATCATAATACGGAATTTACTTATAATAGCCAAAGGTAATAATAATTCAAGTTCCGCTTTCAATCTTCAATTAATTTTTGTAGTATTTAAGCATTTATTTTACTTACTTTGTAAACAAGTTCCCTCACGTTTGTTTATAAAAGGTTTTTTCATTAATAAAACCAAGTTTACTTTGTATTATTTGTATGGAGCGGGATCCCGGGATCCCGGGAAATTTTAAAATTTTTCCCGCTTTCCCGGGAATCGAAAAACTCCGGGAAAAAAAAACTCTAATTGAGAGTAAGTATGTTAATTAAATGATTTTTTTTATTTTAAAGTAACCAGACGAACAAAGTTTTAAAAAGGGGGTCGTTCACAGTTGGTAACGTTAACAAATGAACAAACTATCGAGTAACAAATTAACAAGTTCGGTGTGAATACCACTAATATAAATATTGAATTAAAAAAAACACAAATAAAACCACAAATAAAGCCACAATATAAACAAATTTTAACTAAAATATAGTTTCAAAATTTATTAATTAATTAAAAGCACAAAAACAAAAGCCATGAACGTTTTATTAAAAATCACAAAAGTTTCAACAAAATATCTTGTCAATAAAAGTTTTGGTTCAATTTAAAATGCTTAAAGGAAAATAAAGTGATTAAAAAAGTAATTTTAATATGTATAATTCAACAGAAAATAAAAAAAAAGTATTATAGTTAATCAATTCACTATCTTAATTGCAAAGTTATTTATTATCAACTTATAATCTTTAAATGAAATTGTTTTATATTAATCAATAAGTCTCTTTAAATGACTTCAACTTGTTAACTTTTTTTTTAAATTTCAAAACTTTTTTGACTTTAAAGTTTTTGCGGTGTAAGTAAATTTATAAAATTTCTTTTTTGTTTTTATTTTACAATTTGTTTTGTTTTTATCGAATGTAAAAATATTAACAGGGTTGTGCTGGAAATCGAAAACATAAAACGCAAGAATTTGGAAACTGTTTTTAATACACTTTAAATCTAATTTTTGTTATAAAATTCTGTTGAAGGTGCATGTAGACGACATGTTTTTTACATCTGACTTGTCAACTTTTCAAGTCACATGTAATTGTGCATGTCTGTCAAAATTGCTGTTTTACAGAAGGTTTATAATATTCGGTCACAAACGTACATGTAATTTGCTTCTGATATTGTCTCTGTTTTTTTCGCATAGTTATTGCAAAATCCAAAATAAAAAAGCCGCCACGAAAATTTTTATTTACGCCGTAAAATAGTTTAGCCATCCTAACATATTTTTCTTTTAATTCAAAGACACCAATTTAGGATATTATAATGAAACGGTTTTTATATATATATTTACATAAATTCTTTTCAATGGTGCGATGATCATACATATCTCGGTATTTTTAAATATTAACTGCAGCCGCCTAATGATTCTGTCAATAGTAGACGCCGCTGCTGGTTTCTTCTCGGCATAGATTTCTGATGTCAGATGGCTTGTCAAAAGAAAGTAGAGCACGCTCTAATTGAAATTTTGTCAGATGACTTTGCATCTGACTTTTACAGAAGCAAAGTTAAAAAGGTAAAACACGACATGTATGTATTTTGCAGTGGGAAATTTGACATGTCAGATGACGGTGGGGTGATTTAAAGCCATGGGAGGTAAGGCCATGATGGCTTTATCTCTCATTCAAAAGGGAGATAAAGTCTTTTATTTTTTTTTTGTTCATTTGAATGGGAGATAAAGACATTAGCGATATTAGAAAATGGCTTTATCTCTCATTTCAGTTTTGAAGAACTTTTGCATTTTACATTGATTAATAGGTTTCACTTCCGGAAACACTAAAGTCAAGTATTGAAATCTGGCTTCGTATACTAAAGTTTTTCTGCGTGGCGGCCTGCGGCCGCGCTTAGGGGTTTTTTCCTCCAGTAGGACACAGCAGGTGGCTTCGCTGAATAAAGTTTTCCTGCGTGCGTCACAAGAATAAAAAAAAATGTTTTTCAATGATAACTAAGGATTTTCCCTTTTACAGAACACACACTATGCATAATAATATTCTGAAAAAAATGGCTTTATCTCTCATTTTCGAAAAAAAAATATGGCTATATCTCTCATTTCGCAAAATTTTAAATATTACATTATCTCTCAATGATTGGGCAATAAGGCCATTATGGCGTTATCTCCCATTCAATTGAGCAATAAAGCCATCATGGCCTTATCTCCCATGGTTTTAAAGCACCCCACCGACAAAAACATGTCGTGTACGGTCGCCTTTAGTAGAGAAATGTTTGTATAATATTTTTCTTAAAATTCTTTTATTACAAAAATCTAAATAAAATAAACGACTTTTAAAATTCTTGCGTTTTGTGTTTTCGATTTCCAGCACACCCCTGCAAAATTGTTTATTTTTTATTTTCAATCATAAATCTTAAAAATTCATTAGTTTACTCAATTTATTTACTATATTAATTATTAAGGGAAATCATGATAGGTAGTGCAAAGTGTGCAAACGATGCAAATGCGTGCAAAAATACACACAATTGCACAGCACAACAACAAAATGTACGTATTTGCAATTTGCTCTTTTTTACTTCGTTTGCATTAAAAAACCATGACTTGAGGGTTACACGATCAAGTTTTGGCTATCAAGTTTTAATACACTCACACTTTTTTACCAATACACTCATACTTTTAAAAATTGATACGAACTTGCCTCTAAAATTCTCTTGCCAGTGAGTGTATCAATTTTCGTTCAAGAAAACAGCTTATTACAAATCTTTTGAAGTTGTTTTTGTTTTTTTCTTCACAAATATTTTGCCGGCAAAAGCTGAAGTTCTTTTTTTTTACAAATTGTTGCGGGAATTTTAAAATTTTAACTAAAAACCTAAAAAAATAGTGAAATATGTTTATTAATAAAATTAATAAGCAAAATGATAAAGTCCCTTCGAACAGCCTACAGTGCAGAAAAATCATAAGTGGAAAATAGCAAAACATTTTGAGTGGTTTTCTCGGCGACGACATCTTGAAAAAGTAAATTGCTTTCAACTTGCCTGCAGCCTACGTCACAGCTGTCAACTTTTGCATATTTTGACAATCAGTATATATAAAAGACTATCAAGAAAATCTTGATCGTGTGGCTGCACTGTGAGCAAAGTTAGTAGTGCATATTTGCTCAGTTGCAAACAAATGTAAGCAATGACATTTGACATATTAAATGCCAGATTGTAAAATAAAATAGAGAATTAAATTTTTTATGATTTAGTTATATTTATTTTAGTAATTCTTAACTTTTTGTACATGTGTACGCTTTTACAGACATTTTATTATAAAAAACTAAAATGGCGATCAGCAGAAGATGAAGTAAAGTTAGCATCGTTACGTTAGCATTATCAACTGTGTCTTGTGTTGCCAGACCGAGATCATAACAAATTTAAATTAATTAAAAAGAAAACATTTATATTAATTTGCTTGTGTATAATTGTAAACAAATGTAGATTTTTTACAGTGCTGCCAGAATTTTTTAGTGATGCCAGAATACATTTTTAGAAAAGTAGCATATTTGCACACGGTGGGGTGTCACAAAGCCATAGGACATAAAGCCATATGGCGTCAAGTCCCATTCCATTGAGACATAAGGGCATATGCCATTAAGACTCAATATAATGGGACTTAACGCCATAAATTTTTTCCGTAAAATGAGACAAAAAGCCATATTTTTGATAATGATTGTATTTCCCCCTATTTCATGTAGAAAATGCTTTGTTGTTTCATGTCGCCCTGTTTTATGTCAAAAATGGCGGTATGAACTAAGTCCCCAATGAATTAACACCCCAAACCCAAAATGAACTAAGCCCCTAAATTTGGGGACGTCGTTCATTTATGGAAAAAACCCGAAAAAGCTACGCTAACTTGAGCTTCTCTGCATAGCCGGCCTTCGGCCGTACGCAATGATTTTCTCCTCTATGGTATAACAAACACCGGCTTCGCTAACTAAAGCTTCTCTGCGTAAACGGCCTTCATTCTTATGTCCTTATGTCTCAATGGAATGGGACTTGACGCCATATGGCTTTATGTCCTATGGCTTTGTGACACCCCACCAAATTTACACATTGCAAATTTGCACAATGACCATCGTGATTACCCTTATTATTTTTGTTATTTATTTTGAATCAACTGAGATAATCGAATAAAATATGGATTTTATCTTAATTATTTATCAATTGAAACAATTAACACCTTGTTTGCAATCGCACAGTTTTGTTCCATCAAATTTTTTATAATTTTAATATAAATATTAATATAAAACCTTTGTTTGTAAACCTCTATTAAAGACGTTTTTTTTTTTATAAATATCTACAAACCTAATCTTAATTTTTTTTATCTTTTAATTTTCGAAAACCCCAAATCCCGAAAAACCCCGATATATTTGATTTTTTGAAACCCTAAATCCCATGATTGGCGAAAACCAGTCCCAGTTGGCATACCCACTACTTACTTGCCTACTTGTGCACCGAATATTTATTTAATCCTTATAAAGCATATACACTAGGGTGGGTCAATTTGTTCGGGTGAGAAAAAACGTGACAGGCGTATACCAAAATCGAAATCTACACAAAATTCTAAGAAAATTACCCATAGAAAGTATGGGTCTAAAATTAAAACCTAGCTCCCGCCGAGAGGCTTGATTATGAAAAATAAAAAAGTAGCAACTTCTGGTATATCCATACACAAAACACAAATATAGTTGGTTTTTTGACCTTTTTATTGCATTTTTTTTAAACCTTCTTTGATTACAAATAAATTATTATGTTCCCACTAACTATTGATCCAGATATATGGAACATTGTTGTTGCATCGATAGAATGTTTTAATTTTTATACGAATAACGAAGATTTAAAATGAGAATGATTTTTTTAAGCCCCGCTCTTCCCTTTTAAAAATTATAATTTAGTAATCTGCTATGAAAGTTATTAGCAAAGAGTGATTAGAATTCAATGCTCTTAAAAATTCTAGTCATTGTAGAAATTTACCGTTAATGCATTTTATAAAAACGTGGTATTAAAAATTTGATCTGATTGACTTGTGCACTTGATAGTTAATTTCTTTTTTAGAAAACTAACCATTAAATTATGGAATCATCAGCGATGTCGATTGACTCTAACGGGGCAAGTTTTCTGACTTATCAGAACGCTAGTAGCATTGGCATGCCAAGTGTGTCTGTAATTTTTCGCTAGATGTATATGGATCCGCTAGTAAGAAAAAAAACGGTTTTGGTATAACGAAAGTTTATTTTAAAAACGATAAGATTTAGAAGAACTGTTGAGTTACAAACTAATAAGGCGACTACAAGAAAACGACTGATACTGAACTGGAAGGGGGCGACGTATTTAAAGAAAAACAGAATTTACAAAAGAAGTTTGATCTAACATAGAACTTAGATTTTACACTGTTCACCAACAAAATTTTTTCGAACAAAGTGAATTTAGTTGATTAAATTTGTCAAGTTATCGCGATATTTTAAAGTATTATTTTTTCTTAAGTGAACGCGAAAAAGAAAATCAAAAAAACAACAATCGTATTGAAGATTTTCTCCGATAATTGCAAACAAAATAATTGAATTTGGGAAAAAATTAATATTGCACTGATAAATAGAAAAAGCATTAAAAAAACTGAATATATTTCTCAACAAATATCGCAAAGAGGTAAAAGCAGTTGCACAAAAACAATGCCATGCTCCTGTGGACTAATTCCTGATCCTCTCAAAGCATTCATGATTGACCAACACACCAGCAGAAAGAATACAATTCCTAAATGCGTGTTAAATATAGTAGACCAACTGTTTAGCAAATTCCCAGCTATCTTAGACCGTTCATATAGGTTCGACTCTTGACAAATGAATGTCGCGTCTGAAATCGAATTTGCAATACCAGCTGCAAAAGAGCCAATTATGTAAAAAAGGGGACCATACGCTATTGGGACACCTGTTAGACTTCCTATTTTTGGTGTTTACAATGTTTATTGTTGTAGCGGCCACCTTACTACATATTCTGTCAAATTTTAGCTCTTACCGTTTCCTCACCGTTCCGGAGAATGGGCACTGTGACGGACGGACAGACAGACGGATGGACGGACGCACGGACAAAGAAGTCTCAGTAATAAGGTTCCATTTTCACACTTTGAGTACGGAACAATAAAAATGTGTAATTTTTGCATAAAACAGTATTGTTCTCTCATAACCTTTTATTTTTTAAACCAATTTTCAAGAATTCAAAGATTATGTCTCTCAGCGGGAGCTAGGTTTTGATTTTAGACCAATACTTTCTTAGTCAAGTTTTCTTAGAATTTATTGTAGATTACGTTTTTGCTATACGCCTACTTACAAAAAAAATTGACCCACCCTAATATACACCAATACCCCGGTTTGCGTCGCTATTTGAGACCGGAAAAACTCGACGCAAATTTTGATTTGATGGACTTTATAACGGATAATTTTATTTTAGACCTTCAAATAAAGTTAAAGCTTTCTTTAGAATAACCTTTTGTTTTACGGGCATTCATCGCTGATTTTGATCTTCAATCCAAATAGTAAGGAGTGGCTCCATTTTTTTCTCATTTTTTAACCTGAATATGTTGTAATGATGTTCTTGTTTCAACAAATTTCTAAATTTTATCAGCAACACTGGGACAGCAAATGGATTTTATTGTCGGAGGGGCTAGTTCAAGGGTGCTTTCAATATCAACAACCTTTTCCCTTGATTTAGAACGCGTCAAAATGCCCAGTTTTTGTTCTTAGCTTATTTGCTTTTTTGTGACTCGTTGCTGCAAAGTATTTAAATTTAACTTTACTTAAGCAAATGTAATGTGAAACCAGTTGCAATCATCAGACATCGATCACATACATATTTGCATTAGACTTCAACAGGAAATCCCCTTTTTCTGTTTAAGCTTTGTACAAACGTTTTTATATTAAAGACGCAAATCGTAACACTAGCGACGCAAACTCGAAGTCATGCGACGCAAAGTGAAACAAAAACGACGCAACTTCCAAATCAAAGAAATTTTAAAAAGACGCTACTTCGAAAACGACGCATACCGGGGTATTAGTGTATATTTCAACCCCTTGAGTAATTCTAAATCGATTTAACCATGTCCGTCAACTTCCAAACGTCACATACCGACTTTTATGTCATATTATTTTTAGTTTCCCTAAACGCAAAAAAATACTGTTGGAGGTTACCAAGGCGAATTCATGTAAACGGTGGTTGCAATAGTTCAACAAATACAACAATAAAAACACAGCATTGTTTTTGTATAGTTGCTTTAGTTGGTTGTTATGTGAAAAACACAAGCAAATTTGAGAATTCTCTTTCAAAGTGCCGGTTCACACAGGTCAAGTTTGCCTCGTCAAGTCTTGAGCTTTTAGGAGAGAAGCGAAAAGAGAATGCCATTTCTTTTTCCCTCTCTCCTAAAAACTCAAGACTTGACGAGTCAAACTTGACGTGTGTGAACTATCGAAAATATCGAATGTTGCGACTATCGATAGTTTGCCAGCTCTAATCTGAAAAGTAAATTCGCCTTAATGGTACCCGTATTCTAAAGTCTAAAATACACTGATCAAAATACTCATCAAGCACTGTCGTAGTATTAGTGAAAATGTGTTTGTATGTGTCACATCGACGATGCTGGATGGAAAATCAAAAAAATTTTGATACGACGGCGAATATTACGTCCAGCACACGTACACTAGTGAATTCGCCTGCTGGACAAGAATTTGACAAGTGTATTTGGCCCTTAAGAGCAACATAATAGAGTTGAATTAAAACATGTTTAGACCCCTTTCAGACTCGGCAAGTTAGTTTCGCAAGTTACTTGCCAAATACAATAAAGTATGTACACAATTATTTTTCCTTACCCCGACCTTACCGATGACGTCTACAAACCAAGAGTTGCGCAAGAGACTTGCGCAAGTAACTTGCCGAATGTGAAAGGGGTCTTAATGTTTGCATGTTATGGGCAAATTCGGTTCAATTTAGTTTTAATATATCGTCGTGCAGAAGTTTTTTTTAGTCCCTGTTGTTCCTACAAGGAGCATAGGGCCGTAACTGGTTCGTTTCATTCGGATCTGACGGATGCAATGGCTTTAGCCTTCCCCCAGGCTTTGCGAACTCACATCAATTCGACATCAATCTGCCGCTTCCATGTATGAGCAGGTCGTTCTCTTCGCCTGCTTTCCTGGGTATTCTTATCGATTGCCTGCTTAAGGTCTTTACAGACTATCCCACAAAGTCTTACGTATGTTATGAAAATGCAACCCTGTCATGATAAGTTGTTATTGTTTTTTGAAAATTAATATACAAAAATTAGAACAGGGAAGCATTTTCATAAAATACGAAAGACTTTGTGGGATAGTGTGTAAAGGCCTTTAGCAATATCAGAATCATCTTTACGAAGTGTACAACCTATTCACTTCCATTTGCGTTAACATATTTCTGTTTGTATTCGAATTTGTTGAGTTGTTTGCCAAAGCTGAGCTAGAGAGAAGTCTGCGAAGACAGTTGTTGGTAAAAACTTGTATATATTGAACATCAGAGCTGGCGGCAATCAATGTTTTTACACCCATATAGTAGAACTGACGTGCTGAAGTTACCTTAACCTATATCTCAAAAATTCGTTTTTGGAAATTGAATCTTTACAATATAAAACTTCTGCAAGGAAACTCGTATTTAAAACATCAACTTTTTGAAAACAAGCCAGAAAGGGAGTTCCATAAGCGATAGAGACGTGGGGATTGCACGACAGGTATCAACACGACTATATGACAAAAATTACACCTTTAAATTTTGCAATCCTTATTGTTACTAGTAAAATTTCGAGTATAGCATAGTTCTTGTTAAGATTCCAAGCGGCACACAGAAGGACATTTTTAGAAAAATAGTCCTGCTACTATATTTTTTAAGCGCTGGCACGATTTCGAGACAACTTTAAGTTGTGCTGGCGTATAGTTCTTTAAAATTAGGCAAAACGGTCTTAAGTCAGAAACTGTAGTTTTCGGCAATGTATAATGACTTATTTCCTAAGGAGAAAATGGTAACGATCTAAAGCAGTTGTGCAAGACTTTTTATACTTAATTCCTTTTTGTCTAACGTCAAAGAAATACATATGTATGTATGTATGTATGTATGTATATATTTTTGGCTGTTCGGTAGAAGTTTATTATTTTGTAATTTTGCAGACCAAATTAAGCAACAACACTTTCGAAATTTATGTTAATGTTTTGCAAAACCGATCATTTTCAAACAATTTAGAGGTTATTTAAAATAATTATTTAAGCATAAAAAAACTGTAAAACTTATTTTATTATTAAAAAAAATACATAAGTAAAGGGTGTTGCATTTAAGCCCGATTGAACTTACGAAAGGGTTGTTTGTTTAACGAACAGTAATACTGCGCTTACTTCTTAACATTTATGACAATTTTATATATAGTCACCTCCCAAGGTCGTTTTAAAATAAATTTTAAACATATCGACCCCTTTGCGCGAAATTATCGTATGTTACAAAAACCAAATTTTACAGGAGAGCCTTTTTATACTTTTCTCTGCTATCACTTGCAATATAAATATGAAAATGTACATTAAATTTTTGGAGCAACGAAGTGGAATTCGCCTACAATATTTTGTCAGGCGACGTCTCTTTGAATGTATAACAAGATTGCATAAAAAACTCAATTTCAAAAATATTGGCACATACGATAATTTCGCGCTAATGGGTCGATATTATGATTAATTTAACCATATTGTATGTGACTTGCAACCATATTATGAATAACTATTTGTAAACAAACTACTGCCCTATTTAACCATAACACTTTAAGAGGCAGCCATAATATGTTTGTGGTTTCTTGATTAAAGACAATAATATAAATTAAATTAACTATAATATGTTCAACATTTTTCTTTAAAAATTGTTTTTTTTTTGGTGATGACCATATTAAAAAATGATTTTCCTACGCGTGTGTATTCTGGCAAATTATCATGAATATATTTTTGCTTAAGCAATGCCACCAAATTACTAAAATTTACTTTGTAAATCAGTCATCAATGTTTTATCGCAAAATAGTTTTTAGCGTTGAGGCTCTTTTTCGACTTAACTTAAAATTCTTAAATTTGGCCCCTGCAGCGCCTAGGATGCCCCTAGATGGGTAAAATATATGAACAACCACACTTTATTTTTCATCTCAATCATTAATTTCTAACCTACCCACCCGCTAGCTCCATTCCTTAAGGGGGCTCCCATACAAAATGTTCAATGCAGACTAGAAATATATTGATGAAAAACTCCCATAAGTGCCCAGGAGTCGCCTCTAGGTAGATAAAATGTATGACCGACCTCCATTAGCTTTTTGTTCTTAACATTCTCTTAAAACATACTTGCCCTTTATCGCCACTTTTTTTGGGGGCTCCCATACAAATATATTGTGAATAAAATCAATCACGTTTTAATCATTTATGGCTTGTTTTGTAAGCAGCTTCGTTTTTCATATGTCTGCAAAAAATAAGATTTGTTCTAAAACGACTGCGCATATAAGAAAGAAAATGTTATTGCAGAATTTCGGTTTTTTAGGGCTTTCAATAAGTTAAAGCGTTTTTGAGTTACGCGATCACATGTTGTGCAACCACCTACATTTTCGAAATAACGGTATATCTCGAAAAACAGAGCCATCCTAAAAAAACGGCGGACACCACTGGATTCAACGTACCCGAATTATGTTAAAACGCCCGGGTGGCGAACGTCATAGTGATTCAGCGTGACAAACGCTGACAATATTAAATCATCGATGACAAGTGTAGATTTTACTTTGGTGTCATATATGAATTTTTAAAGTATTTGTCCAAGCTGTCATAGATGAACAATGTTGATTTTGTCTTGTAGGCGTCCATTTGTTTGTGAGTCCTAACAGGCAATATCATCATCTTTCATTAGTGAATTTTTTCAGGTAGAGTAACAAGGAAAACACAGAATTAACTCAAATAATAAATGGAACAGAACAAACAAAAAAAAAAAGAAACGTTCCGTTATTTTCTGATTAATTCATTGACGGAGGCATGTTGCAGACAAAGTTCTGCAGCGCCACTTCGTGATCTATTCATAACAGACAATGCCACTAAGTTTTTCCTTTTAAGGGAACAGTGACATTGCAAAGCCGTTGTCATGCATAACTCCCTAAATATCAACATGTTACTGACTCTGGTGCGATTATTCATCGATGAAAGGTCGTGCGATTTGCCACCGTTAGATTAATTTCTCTGAAGATATGTAAAGTCACTGGTTTAAGCTGGTAAGCTAGCAACATTTGAAGCTTTGGACGTCAACATTGTTCGTGTTATTCGTGACATATCGCCAGCAACGCTTACAAAATTTGGCCATATATTTTTTTTTTTAATTTCCTAAGCTAATCCCGCGAAGCTCTTCGCTTGTCTGCAGGAAAGAAACCAGAGTCTCATAAAAATTTTTTTTTTTAAATTTTACTTTTTGTTTTTGTTAATTTTAAAATTTAAAGTCCTATTGGTCTTAAAAAAACCACCCGTAGTTTACCTTTTTACGCAACTTTAAGAAATCATGTAATTTTTTCATTTATTAGTTCCTTTTCTGAATAAAATTTTATGGTCAGTAACGCATAAATTATTGATTGTAATCAAAAACGTTCAAGTAAATAACTTCTCGTTTAAAAAAAACTGCTTCTCAGTTTACAGTTGATTCCACAGACGATTGATTTTTTAGTCAAAAGTGATTTTTCGATCATTCAGGTAGAACTAGAAAAAACGTGTTAAATTATTTTCTATTATATTTTGTTTAAAATAAACACTGGCAATAACAACTACATACATTACAATTATTGTAATCTTACAATTTATTTAATGGTGAAATCAAATACATATCGGAAGATTGCCAAAGGCCCTTCGCTAGTTTACTTAGTTGAAAAAAACATTAAAAGAAAATTAAATATAAATGACGATAATTCGAAATTGAAATGTTTTCAGGTAATTTAAGACAGCATTTTGAAAAAAAAAACATTTTTATATACAGTTTGTTTGTGATTTGAATTATACCCTTCACCACTGGTAGAAAGGCTTTATATAAGTTTGTCATTCCGTTTGTAATTTCAACAATATTGATCTTAGATCCAATATTCTGGGTCCTTATGGAGAGCGTTGTTGATTTAACGATGTCCGTCTGATCGTCTATATTTGTGGAAATGGGGTTTCCGAATACCCTAGAAAGGATGCGGTTGAGGTAAATATCAACCTAGTCCCTAGATCACAATTATTCCATTATAGTTTGGTATTGGAATTCAGCCAGATTGGTCCACAAATTGCTAAGATATGAGTAGGGTGTTCAGTCGATAAATTTTTGTTCGATTAATCGAACAATTTTAGACGATTAATTGTTCGAATAATTTAAAATAGCTAATTTCGAATAAAGGAATAATCAAAGAATTTATACTGATTAATCGATAAATAATAATATATAGTATTTGTGTTAAATGTTTAATTTTTTTAAAGTTTAAAGTCGAATAAAAAGCAGTTTTTTTATTATGTCTAGTAGGATAATAAATTTATTTTGTGACATTAAGGCCATGTTAAATCTGACTTTCTATTAACATCTATCTATCTATCTTCTATCTATATATATAAAATAGGATGTGTGTATGTATATGTGTAACGTATGGACTCCAAAACGGCTGGGCCGATTTTGATGAAATTTTCAGGGAATCTTCAGAATATTCAGGCGGGTGACACTGTGAAGTCTGATTTTTGATTTCGGTCTGTGGGCGGAGAGGCGTGGCAAAATCTAATTTTCATATTGCACCACCAATGACATCTATATAATTTGGATGATTTTTTCTTTAAAATGATCGCCATGGTCCAACTTAAATTTATACGAAAATAAACTTTTGCCCCGCCCACTTTTTTCGAATTACCTAAAATCAGAAAACGGCTCCATCGATTTGACAAATTTTTCTTTCAAATGTTCGTATTAATCCATTTTAAGTTTTAACCACCGAAAGAAAAATTACCACGCCTACTTTTACGCCCACTTTTTCTATTAAGCGCATAACTTGAGAACGGCATGACCGATTTGGACGGTTTTTTCTATTAAATTATCGCCATGGTCCAACCTAGATTTATACGAAAATAAAATTTTGCCCCGCCCACTTTTACACGCACTTTTTTTGAATTACCTAAAATCAGAAAACGGCTCCATCGATTTGACAAATTTTTCTTTCAAATGTTCGTATCAATCCATTTTAAGTTTTCATCGAAACAAAAATTTACCACGCCTACTTTTTCGCCCACTTTTTCTTTTAAGCGCATAACTTGAGAACGGTTTGACCGATTTGGATGATTTTTTCCTTAAAATTATTGCCATGGTCCAACTAAGGTTTTTACGGAAAGAAAGTTTTGCCCCGCCCACTTTTTTCGAATTACCTAAAATCAGAAAACGGCTCCATCGATTTGACACATTTTTCTTTCAAATGTTCGTATTAATCCATTTTAAGTTTTTACCACCGAAAGAAAAATTTACCACGCCTACTTTTACGCCCACTTTTTCTATTAAGCGCATAACTTGAGAACGGCATGACCGATTTGGGCGGTTTTTTCTATTAAATCATCGCCATGGTCCAACCTAGATTTATACGAAAATAAAATTTTGCCCCGCCCACTTTTACGCGCACTTTTTTTGAATTACCTAAAATCAGAAAACGGCTCCATCGATTTGACAAATTTTTCTTTCAAATGTTCGTATCAATCCATTTTAAGTTTTCATCGAAAGAAAAATTTACCACGCCTACTTTTACGCCCACTTTTTCTATTAAGCGCATAACTTGAGAACGGCTTGACCGATTTGGACGATTTTTTCTTTAAAAACATCGCCATCCAACTTAGGTTTTTACGGAAAGAAAATTTTGCCCCGCCCACTTTTTTCGATTTACCTAAAATCAGAAAACGGCTCCATCGATTTGACTAATTTTTCTTTCAAATGTTTTTCCTAATTTGGGCAGGAAAAAAGTGTGACCGTAGCTTAAGAATGCTAAATTTAACAGGTGTCCAAAATTGTATTTACGTAAATGTTCTTTAACAACTTCACAAAAAAAGAATGTTTATTTACACAAGCACTAATTTTTTCTAAAATTATCGAAAACAAAATCGAACAAAAATAAAACCCGATTAATTGAGCACCCTAGATATGAGCAAAACCACGACTGCGTCTTATTTTTTTTTTTTCATTCCGTCCTTATATTTAGATCACATTTATTCAGTTAGAGTTTGTTATTGAAATACAGGCAGATCGGTCCAGAGTTTGCTGATATACAGTCAGATCGGTCCAGAGTTTGATGATATATGAGCAAATAACCACGACTGCCTCTTTTTGTATACCTAAAATCCCTTGTTTTCGTTTTTTTTATCTTTTTTTTGCCACATAAGAAATTCATACATTATTTGCCGCTTAAATGGATTATTTTTGTTAATTCTGTTTGACAAGGTGCGTTAGGAGGTGAGAGTTATGGCGTTTAGGGTATATAAGATTCGTCACAGCCGAATAAAGCACTCTTACTTGTTTTTTCCTATGTATGTAAGTATGTATATATAACAGTCTGTTCTTTTAAGAAAAAAATTAAATGTGCGCTTTACTAGTAAACATTTCCAAGTTAAACATATCGTCAGTGTACAGCTGTAAGATTCAAGATTCTGTCTTGTTTAATTTTAAAGTTTTGAAATAAATATTTTCACATTCCAATTGTTGCTAAACTTACAAAATATTATATGAGTATATTTTGTATGTTATTCATTGTTTTTTAACTTTTAAAAACTTATAATTTCTTAAAATTTATGAAAAGAATTCTTCTTTTTGCACATTTTCAAAAGATTGTTTTGTAAACAAAAACTTTAAACATCTGTTTGCATAATTTCAGGTACTGAACAGAACTTATGTTTTTAATTGAATTTGTTTTTACTATTGTCAGATCGAAATTAAAATAAAAACTGGCGTCAATTTTATCAATTTAAAATGTTGATAGACATTATAAAATTTTTATTATTTTTCAGTGTGTGGTTGCACAATTTTTATTGATTGTGTTCTTGAATTCAATTAGAAAAATTAAGATTAAAAGAAGTTTATATATATTACAACATAAAACATATCTGTGGCATTTTGGCAAAACATCTTAAGTCGAGATAAGATAGCAAAAACGTTTGAAAAAAAACTAGGTGAAAAAATAATTTTTATCAAATAATAAAATAAACGAAAACTAAAGAAAAAATTCGTGTATAATACAAAATTTTAACAACGTTAACAAAAATGTTTTTTAAATGAAAATTCGTAGGATTAACAACATTTTTTTTAACTTTTTAAATTTGACTTAAGATGTTTTGTCAAATTGCCACAGATATAAGAAAAAAATAGCTGGTTAAGCCCGACCATATGATACTCTACACCAGTGATAAACAAGCCCCGAACGCACACACACAAAGATATTATGTGCTTGTGTGCGGTCGCAGAGACTGATGATAGTCTGATATTTTGAAACGAACAAAGTTGTTGTATACATGTGAATTGCCGACCGTGTCTGTGTGAAAAATACGATTATTGACTGCCTCGCGAGACTATGGAGTGGCTATCACTGCTCTACACCACAGTGTTTACAGACACATTTTCGAGTGTTTCCTTTTAAGAAACAAGAACAGTCATAAACCTACCAGAACAAAATTATTTTATAAGATAAAGGAATATTTTTTCGTCTTAAAGTGGTTTTAGTGAGAGGGTTTCTATTTAACCATGGTTAATTCAAAAGAAGTTATTATCGTCACTTTTTTTATCAATACAAACATTTAAAAATATTTTCGGGAGCTGTATTTGAATTATGGTAAAAATATTTTTGGACCGAACTTAAACTGAATACAAACTAACATCATTAGATGGTTAATGGGCACAATGACTCTTTTCCGGAAAAAAGTTTGTATGGGGACTGTTCGAAATTAAATAACTGCGGTCGTTGCTCAAATTGTTTGTTTGTTCCTTTCTTTATCAATGTAAAAAATGAAACATTTTAGAACATTTAAATAAAATGTTTGTCTACAGTATCACTACAATTGTTCTGTTTTTAAACGAAGAACAGAACACTATATAATGTTCGGCTCTTTCATGAAAATAATTAAGGGTTCATTAGAGTTCATTCCTGGGTGTGTGCGCCGAACGCTTAATAATGTACGGTTTACTTTCGAACACTGATTAGGACACCCTGTAAAATAAACACTTAAACATTCTGTGTCCTTGTGAAATTCTAAGATGCTCTAAAATGAAGGAAATCGATCTATTGTTTGAAGTAAAAAAATATTCCCTTTTAAGCATATTTGCGGTCACACGTGATGAACTAAAGCAAAAACAAGTAAGAGTGCTTTATTCGGCTATATATATTTAACCATCACAATGATGCGATTAGAACAGGAACAGATATAAATATTTTGTGCCACGCCCATTTTTCCACGGCAGCCCACATTTTTTCAAATGTTGTCTATTGATAACCAAGATGCTTGTACGTAATTTGGAAACTTTGGCTCTTGCCGTTCTCTAAATATACAGAAATTTATAATGTCTTTATACGGGAGGTGCCACTCCCACTTTTCTAATCCCGCCCATATTATTAGAGAGGTTGTGTATGGATAGCCCAGCTATGCTTCCAAATTGGACAAATTTTCTCTAACCATTCTTAAATATAAATATGAAAATATATTTTGTGCCACGTCCACTCACCACTGCCTACCACATTTTTTCAGATGTTGTCTATTAATAGCCAAGATGCTCATATTTAGCCCATTTATGGACCGACCTAGCTGAATTTCAATAGCAAAATAAAGCGTAGAAGATATGACAGAAATATTAAGCAATAAATTCAACTTCATATCTGGGGTCTTCGGAAAGCCCATTTCAACAGACAGATGGACATCGTTAAATCAACTTCGCTTATCATTAGCACCCAGAATATACAATATTTATTAAAGGGTCTAAGGTCAATATTATAGAAAATACAAACGGAATGACAAAGTTATTTATAACCTTTTACCTTCGGTGAATGATATAAAAATACGTTCTTATTTGCTTTAAAAATATTAGAGCTAAAAACTTTTTTTTGTGACGTTATAAATGTCAGTCAAGTTTTGTTAGTCTAGTTATTGCAGTATAAATAGTCCGCAAAATGTCTAAAATTTTCTTCAAATATAACAAACAAATCTTTTCAGTTTTCGAAATGTTGTTTGTTATTTTCCACTTTGTAATATTGTATATTTTGTAATTTTGTAATAAATTGTATTAATAATTAATTTTTTATAAACTAATTGAGCAAATGTAAAAAAGTGCATATATTAAAAAAAATTGCATCTTTTTTCCATCTGGCAAAAAACTTAATTGCTTGTAATCTGTCTTATTTCATTAGATGGTTTGAAAATTACACTTGAAAATTGATAATTTAATGTTATGAAAAGTAAAAATTTTTAGGCCGTCATCCTACGGGCGGTTTTGTGTTCAAATCACAAATCACGTAATTTTTGAACAGTTCACTATGAAAGTTAACAATATAATTTCTACTTTTCCCAGTTGGCAAAATGGTCATAGACGCAAATGTCGTCAACGATGTCTTTAGGACATTTTTGAATTTGTCGCCTTTATAACATATTTGGAGGCATTTTTTAAATTTGTCTTGAATAATACTTTATTGAGGACAACGTAAGTGACCATTGCATTAATTTTGTCGTGTTTCAAACCACTTTGACGACAAAATGCATGCAATGGTCGCTTACGTTGTCCTCTACTAAAAAAAATTATTAACTTTAAATTTGTATTTAATTTAAAATTAAAATTTCTTGATATTTTGCTTTTATTATCATTATTTTTGATAGTAAAAAATTTAAAAAAAAATAGTCCTGAACGTAGAAAACGTTTTTTTTTTGCTCTCCTGAACAATTAGTTTGTAACTTACAACGTTATTCGCTTTAATTGTGAAATTGGACACATTTATGGGTTAAGCACAAAAAAATTAATGTTCCTGCTGATTACATTGCCATATGTTTAGTTCAGAACACATTCCCTTACTAGTTTGAATTCACAACCCATCAAGACCCTTTGAACTGTCCACATATGTATATAGTGACCGTCGAGCCCCAGCAATGTTACCTTTCGCCAATTCTACGGCCTTCAAAATCCCTAGAGCCTCCGCCAAAAATATACTGCAGTCAACAGAAAACCTATTTGAACTTGAAGTATCTATATCCTCAAGGTAGACCCCTTTTACCGTTCCCCTTATCCTGGCTATATCGGAAAATCTGTAGTAACGCCGATATATCGGTTTTCGTTACATCCCTAATTGTCACTTACCTATCAGCGACTAAATCGTAGACAGCGTCCACAATACTGTCATCAACGAATGTCGCTAATTGGGCATTAACGACTTTATGAGAAAAAAGTCGTTTATATAGTCGCCAATGACAACTTTAACCACAATGTTACCCATATGATCATTAACGACAATGTGCATGATAATGTCGCTCATATTGTCGTGTACGACTTGAACGCGCTTTGTTCGAAAAAGTCGTCGATGATTTGCAACAATATGTCGTCAGGGTTTTACTATGGCTCTTGTACGCGTCGTCGACGTTGTCTTGAAGACATGGCCAACTGGGTTCATATAAAATGAATTAAAGACCAATTCTATTACAAAATCCACATTTCGTCACTGATTTTTGTCGCGTTAGTGGGCGAATTTTTACTGAAGTAACAAAATATTTTTAAGATACATTAAAAATACCAACTTATGAGGGAGTTTGGTCCATATTTAACTCAATTTTCTACTGAACCGATTTTGCTAGATCTTAAAAAGGAAAATTTAAAGTTTTCACACAATTTTACCGGAGAGTCTTTCTAAAAAAAAAAAAGTCGCTGCACCAAACCTTGAGAATTATATTCACATTTTTAACTGCATGAGAATTTTAAATGATAATACAAGACAGAAATTACTCGCCAATTTCCCGCTTCAAATGAACTCACGAATAAAAATGGGGCGCGAAAAAATTTTTACACTAAAAAAACAATTAAAAATTCAAAATGCAAAGAATAATAATAATATTTTGTTCGTGGCACATTTTTTCATTATTTTATTATTTTTTTGTTTGTTTTCAAAGCTCGTTTGCAACAACAAACATTAAAGTCGCACTTTACATTATTTGGTATAGCCGACGGTTGTATTTTCACCGCCGTCGTTGAAAAATTTTAAATTTTAGTAATTATTGGTCGCCGTCAACGATATGAGCTACTGGCGTTCTCAACGTCTGTAATATCACATCGGCTTCGAGTGCAATGTTGTGAACTCTATAACGTAACGACGTAATCTCTTTTGATAGTTTTCGATATGAGTTACAGACACAGTTTTTTCTCACTTTTCGAGAAACGATGGAATATTTTCGATGCGAGAAGATCTCATTAAAGTTACAGAATATGGGTACTGGTAGATAATTTAATGGCATTTATTTTATAAATATTCATCCTTATCGTTGTTGGCGAATTCAACTTACCCCTGCGACTGTTTGGTCAAAGATTAAAGAGAACGTGAACTTATTTCCTTTAATCTTTTAACAAACAGTCGCATACGTATTTTAAATTCGCCAACCACGATAAGGGTGATTATATCCGGCATATGTCCGCCGAGGCTACGAGTGACATGGACCATTTGATCAGTCCAATTTTTGATTTATTTTTCCAATAAATCTGGCAGTATCGCGTCAATGGTAGCCTGAAAATTGACCTCCAAAGCTTCAAAACTTGCTATGACTTAACATAGCCCCATAAAAAGTTATCCGGAGGCGTTAAATCGCACGATCAAACGGCCAGTGAACAGAACCACTTCTGGAAATAAAGTTGTGACCAAATTGATTTTGCAAATAAATCGTAAGCGCGCTGTATGGCAAATTGCACGAGCTTGTTAGAACCAAATATCGTCGATATGTAGCTGATTAATTGTTGGAACCAAAAATTAGTCAGCATGGCTCGATAGCACTCGCCATTCGGCGTAACGGCAGCTCCTTGCCAATTTCGAAAGAGCGTGTAAGCTGCACCAAACAGTCAAAAATAAATGGATGTAATGGTGATTCGTTAACGGCTTGAGAATTATCTTTGCTCCTAATACGGCAATTTTTCTTACTGACGTATTCATTTAACCAGTAGCCATATTTTGTAAATCGCTTAGCTAAAGCTTAATCTCGATCGCTATAATGCCTTAGAAAATAAACAATTTTAACGCTAAAATTGCGGCGAATTCAATTTTTATGGCATTGCCAAATTTAGCAATGAACTCTATCAACTTCGCAAACAATTTCCCTTCTTTTAAAGTAAATTTCCACAATTTGGATGCATTGGTCAATCATTAACCGATTCATGATAACATGCCAAAACTTATTTACCAGAAATATCAACAGAGTTTGACATTCTCAGCTCCTCAAACCATAGTTATCGATATCGATATCTAATTCATTTGATTAACCGTTTAATTACTTGATTAAATGATAAATTCACTTGATTAAATTTTTAATTAAAACTGATTTTATTTTTAATTAATGCTTTAAGCGGTGAAACAATTTTTTCTGTGTTCAATTAAAAAATGTGAGATGTTAATTAAAAAAATTAATTAATTTCGCAACAGTATACAAAATAATAGTATCAATTAAATATTTTTGGATATTAACAACATTTTCTGCAGTTGTGTTGTTGATAAAATAAACGTTTAATTCAACTGATTAAATTTGTAATTAAAACTGATTTTATTTTTCATTAATGGTTTAATTAAAAAAACTTGGTAAGAATTTTTTCTGTGAATGAAATTTAGCAGCCACGCTCGATAGTGTGTATCCCTCTTTACATGTGGGTATTAGAAAATAATGCCGATTTCAATAAAATTTAAAAATTCGGTTTTTCTTTGAATTTTATAAAAATAAAATCAAAATTTTAATACTTCAAATTCGAATTCGGGAGGAAATTTGATGTGGGCTATGTGAAATAACGAACGATTTTTATCTTTACTAATAGAAATTAATTAGTTTTTAATTTATAAGTGCAGAAATACTCCATAATAAACAGACTTTACAAATTAAAACAAAAAACTGATTTGATAATTTATTCCAAAAAAAAGTTTCCATTAAATAAAATTGCAAAGAAACACGCAAATTAAACCTTTTTTTATATCAGTTTAATGGGATAGACTGCACATGAGCACATCTTTTAAAAGGGAAAAATTATTATGAATGCATTTTTGTTTTTAATTGAATTATACTTAGAAGCAAAACAAAACATGTCATTAAAAAGTATCAAAACAGACACATGCTCATTGACACCCTCCCCCAATAATTAAACAAATCAGAGTTAGACTGTATTAGCGTGATATTAATGATTCACGAGTTTGTTTTTCCATTTTTTTCTAATAATGTAGTTTGCACATGTAGTTTGCACATGTTATTTTAGAAACAATAATTATGTAAAAACCTAAAATTAAATAACAGTAATTTATTAAATCTTTATTATTTTAATTACAGATTTTGTTTGTTTAAAGCCGCCTGGAAACTTTTTTCCTTTTCGTTTTAATTGCAAACTCTAAGCGGATTTTAAAGCCCTGAAAATGGTTGGAGTGGCACATAGCTCGAATGCCGGCGAAATGACATCGACAAAAAATCCTATGATTAAATATATGCTGAAACAACGTGAGATTCATGCCAAGAATCAAGAACACGATTACTCGCATGTCTTTCGTAGGAAGACACGATTTGAGATGTTTCGTTTATCGTCTATTGCAATGGCCATTGAGTTTGCTTATGCGGCGGAAACTTCTTTCGTCTCACCGATTCTTTTGCAAATCGGTTTAGACCACAAAGTCATGACTATGGCTTGGGGTCTATCGCCTCTGTTGGGCTTTTTCTTGTCACCTTTATTGGGCTCCGTTAGTGATCGCTGTTACTTGAAGATGGGTCGTCGTAGAACTATTATAACACTACTATCATTTGGTATTCTTTTGGGCTTGATTTTAGTGCCTTACGGCAAACAATTTGGTTTGCTGCTGGGAGATGAAGGCTATACATATAATGTGTCGACAACAGTTACCTCAAACTTTAGCAGTGTGGAGGGCAGTGTTGCTGCCTTGCAGTCGCCGCAACAAGACGGTCCCTCGCCATCGAACTACAAATATGCCACAATTCTTACTATAATTGGTTTGGTTTTATTGGATTTAGATGCTGACACTTGTCAGACTCCAGCCCGTACTTATTTGTTGGACATGTGTATACCCGAGGATCAATCCAAGGCTTTGACGATGTTTACTTTGTTCGCTGGTGTGGGTGGCACCATTGGCTATGGCATTGGTGGCATCGATTGGGAGAAGACACAAATTGGTAAGTTTTTGGTTTTATTTTTGCAAGTCTATTGGAAATTTATTTTCTATATTTTTCAATTAAGGTTCATTTTTGGGCGGTAATATACCCACTGTGTTCGGTTTGGTTACAATAATATTTATTGTTTGTTATTTCATCACGATTACAACATTCCGCGAAATTCCTTTGAAACTGATTGAAAAAGATGAAATGTTAAGACCGTTATCGGATGCGGCCATTAAAAAGGAGTTAAAGAAATGCAATTCAAATGTTTTCTACATTGATCAGGTAAGAATTTTAAAATGCATAGCATGAAAGTGACAAGATAAACAAACAACTCGTATCCATCAGGAGGGAGAGAATAAAACTATCAATTGGGGATATAATTAAATTTGTCTACCCTTCCCCTCTTGTGGAGAATTTGGGTATAGCAAGTTTGTTATTCCGCGTGAAACTTTTTTAATATTGATTGAAGACCCCATTTTGTATGTATATATATTATGGGTCCTTGAGTGATTTAAAGTCGATTTAGCCATTTCCGTCTTTCTGTCCGTCCATCTGCACGTCTGTTGAAAAAGGCATGTTCATTAATGCATCACTGCGCCGCCTATGAACATTTAAATTTCTTAAAAAATGTTGCTTAAGCAGATGCCACACAAACAAGTGATTGACACTTAGTAGAAAAATACCTTCTGCTATAAAGGATAATTAGCGAACTTTCATTGGCAGCGTAAGCAATGTTTGCTCGTATGATGTATAGCAGTAATACATTTACGAATATGCCCAACACGCTCACTTTTAAAGACTGAACAGAATGTTGGTGTCAAATTCTTTCTCGTTCTCCTAAAGGCCCTTTTACACTTTCACACAAGTCTGAAGTATTTTAAAGGAAATGCTTTCCTGACCTTATTCTAGTTTGGAAAAATTTTAAAAAACAACTTATCATCACAGGGTTGTATTTTCTTCAAAATACGTAAGTATTGTGTGATAGTGTAAGGTACCCTTAAGCAGTTTGGAATTGAAATCCAACACAACCAGTTCAGTAGAAAAAGTGTTATTAACCCAAATGTGGAACAATCTCCTTGAAAATTTTGTTATTTTTGTGACGAGATACTAAGCGAATAGAAATAATTTTTTTTGCACGCTGGAAAAAAAATTTCGATTCGTTCAGTATCGACTGAAAGAAGTAGAAATGAAATTGCTTTCGAATTGAAAAAGAATTTGACACGCCTACCAGAATTAGCCCCCAGATTAGTCAGTTTAGATTTTGCTCTGCTATTTCTTATTGCTATTTCTAAAATAAAATTTTTTTGGTTTTTGGCATAAACAATCGTTAACATCGTAATATCCAACACCGATCAATAGTCAAGACATTAATCGAATTTCTGAATTTTGTCCTTTAATTAATCTCTCTTTTTTAGACAACAACTATAGAACACG
The DNA here is from genome assembly GCA_930367215.1 of Pollenia angustigena. Taxonomy (NCBI): domain Eukaryota; kingdom Metazoa; phylum Arthropoda; class Insecta; order Diptera; family Polleniidae; genus Pollenia; species Pollenia angustigena. The sequence goes on from OV884060.1 coordinate 19,419,223, forward strand.
AAATCGCTGAAGGTACTGAAACATTTACTTTAAGCGAAGGTTATCAAAATGGAGGATTTGAACTAAACGGGGATACACCGAAAAATGGACAAATGCAATTCAAACAATATTCCTCTAAAGCCATACCAGAACTCGATAACATTGAAGATGAGAAGCCAGTCTCATTGTCACAATACTTAAAAAGTATTTTCATAATGCCACGCTCCATGAGAATTTTGGCATTAACTAACCTGTTTTGTTGGATGGGTCATGTTACCTATTGTTTATATTTCACTGATTTTGTAGGCGAAGCGGTTTTCAATGGTGATCCAACTGTAAGCCAAGCTTTAAGTAGTTTTTTCATTAATTATTAACTTAATAAATTTTACAAAATATTTCTAGGCTCGTCCCAACTCTGAAGCTGCCAATTTGTACGAGGCTGGGGTACGTTTTGGTTGCTTGGGCATGTCTATATATGCCTTTTCCTGTTCCATTTATTCTCTGTCGGTGACCCAGCTAATGAAATGGTTGGGCACGAAAGTCGTTTATATTGCTGGTATTGTCTATTATGGTGTGGGTATGTTAATTTTGGGTTTATGGCCCACAAAATGGGGTGTACTTTTCTTTAGTACTTCGGCTGGTATTTTATATGGTACCCTTTTTACCATGCCTTATATTTTGGTAGCTAATTATCATGCCAAGGATTGTGTAAGTATTAATTGATTTCATTTGGATAAAATTTTTATTTAAAACTTATTTTCCATTCCAGTTCCGAATTCGCAGTGGTGAAAGTGTTCCTTTAAAACAGAAACGTGGTTTGGGTACCGATATAGCCATTATCAGTAGTGTTGTGTTCATTGCTCAGTTTATTGTTTCGTTGTGCATGGGTTCGCTGATAGCCTGGATGCAAACAACATGTGCTGTTTTGTATGCCTCGACATTTTTTTCGGCCCTTGCTGCCATATCGGCCATGTTTGTTTTGTATGTCTGAAGGCATTATTTTTAGTGATATAAATATGTACATATGTGGATGAGTGTACATATGTGTGTACAATAAGTCTATAACTAAATTTTTCGCATAGTACCACGAGGTGGGAAATGTTTTTTTATTAACGAAAATTTTGCATATAAAACATCACGCAACAAATTCATTTCTAAATCAATACAAAGACAATTTTTTTATGATAACCAAAACCATGTTTACCATGTAATAGCCACCAATAATGTTTACCATGTAATAGCCACCAATAATGTATTTTATTAAAATAAATTACAAATGTCGTATCTTATTGCACTCAAATACAAATTTAAAACTTTATCGCTGTTGCTGCGTGAACTTTTTTGACGCCAGCGAAAAAGTAAAAACGTATTTCTTTATAGTTTTTAATGCCCTAATCGACTATAATATGCCAAATTTTATTTTTGCAAAAATATTATAAAAAAAAGTTATCGCCCTAATATGCACATGTATATATGTATGTATATATAAAAAAAAAGCTCGATACCTTATATACATATACGAACACTGTTGAACATTGTTCGAAACACCATGCGAAACACCAAAAATTCTGCGTGCAACGTACGAAAATTTATGATATAATTTAGTAAAATAAAAAAAATTACTTTTTATGCACTACGGAATTCGAATTTTTTACGAAATTTGGTCAATTTGAAGAAAAATATGTTTCTTTAATTAAAAGATTTTAAGAAACTTTTTTTCGTATATCATTAACATTGTCCTTGTTCATAATCTAATTTTAATTGTTGTGTTTTGTTGTTTAAGTTTAATGTTTTATTCTTAAGTTATAAATATTAATACCAACAAAATTTTGTTCGACAGTTGGTTTTATAAATCTTTGATTAAACAGATACAAATGTTGAAAATAAGACTTTAATTTTACAATTGTACATACGTATTATATTATTTTAGAAATTGTTATTATTATTTGTTTCAAATAAATATTTTTTTTAATAAATCGTTCGTTAAGAATATGTCGTAGCTAAATCGTTGTTTAAAATATTACAGAGTTTGAGTTTTAAATTTAGACAATTGCAAGTTAACAGACGAAGGGAAAAACATAAAAGCTTATTTCTGCTTCGAAAATGTTAATAAATAACAAAATATAGTTTAAAGCAAGTATGAAGGTATAGTGAGTCAATCCCGAGATATAATTCCCTACGCCACATTATTTCAGAAAAATGTTCGATACACATGAGCTTTATGAGATTTTTTCGACTTAAAGTGAGTTTAGGGAGGGTGTTTATATGGTACCTGTGGTCAGCGGTGCCAGAATTAAAATTTTATCTTATTTTTCAAGATTTTTTGAACAAAATAAGATTTAAAGATTTTTTATTTTTAGAAATAAAGATTTTTAACTTTAAGTTTGTACAAAATACATAATTTTCTTTTACAGTTTTTTAAACAGTAAATTTTTAAAACAATGAGGTTTTATATCAGCTTGTTGTCTATTGGTTTTGCACACTTTTGTACTTTTGTACTAACATACATCATTATTTCTGGGCATACAAAACATTAAAAAAGCATCATAGATTCGCGGTTGTTCATTTTGGGAATATTGATAAAAAAATTGTTTGTAAAAGGAAAAAATGTATAGTATACATTAGACTGGTCGCATCATGTATGTGATTTTTTTTTTAAATTTAATTGCTTGCGCTGCTTAAAATATGAGGTTTGGTGTAAGAAATCATGATCTAATTTTTCAGGTCAATCCGACGGTGCCTAGTCCTGCCGGGTGGGGCCCAAAGGTCCCAATATTATAAAAAAAACATCTTTTCTATCAGAACTTTATAGTTATACTAGTTGAAAAGCCGAAAATCAAAAATTTGGCTTCGAAATAACAGTATATCTCGAAAACCAAAGCTAACCTAAAAAAACGGCTAGCACCACTGGATTCAGCGACCCCGAATTAGGTTAAAAATCTTTCGTTCGTATCATACTAAAATATAAAACAGCAAATACTTAAATCTATCTATACAATATATAATTTCTTAGTATGTCAGGATGTTTGCATGTATGTCCTATTCTTTCCGCAACTTTCTGAAGCCATCTGATGACATAGGAAGCTGAAATTTGGCACGCTTGAAGTACTTTCACTGCGGAAAATCGTAACGAAGCCATATTTTGGATTTTTCGGCTTTTCAACTAGTATAACTATAAAGATCTGATAGAAAATATGTTTTTTTTATAATATGGGGAAATTTGGGCCCCACCCGGCACGGCTAGGCACCGTGGGATTGACCTGAAAAATTAGATCATGATTTCATACACCAAACCTGATATTTTAAGCAGCGCAAACAATTAAATTAAAAAAAAAAAAAATACGACCAGTCTAGTTTACATATATTTAAAGATTAATTTATTAAAGAACAAAAAAGTTCATGTATTTAGTTAAGGCGCCCGTACACGACATGTATTTGTCATCTGACATGTCAAATTTTCAAGTCACATGTAATTGTTCATGTCTGTCAAAATTGCTGTTTTACATAAGGTTTATAATATTCGGTCACAAACGTACATGTAATTTGCTTCTGACATTGTCTCTGTTTTTTTTCGCATTGTTACTGCAGAAACCAAAGTAGTTCTCGGTTTCAAAATAGCTTGCTGCCGCCACGAAGTTATTTATTTGCGCCGTAAAATAATTTAGCCATCTTAACATTTTTTCTTTTATTTTAAAGATACCAATTTAGAATTTTATAATTAAACGGTTTTTATGTATATATTTACATATATTCTATTCAATGGTGAGATGAGCATACATATCTTGGTATTGTAAAATATTAACTTCAGCCGGCTAATGATTCCGTCAATAGTTGACGCCGCTGCCAGTTTCTTCCCGGCATAGATTTCTGATGTCAGATGGTTTGTCAGAAGAAAATAGAGCACGCTCTAATTGAAATTTTGTCAGATGACTTTCCGTCTGACTTTTACAGAAGCAAAGTTAAAAAGCTAACACACGACATGTATGTGTATGTATGTGTGGGAAATTTGACATGTCAGATGACAAAAACATGTCGTCTATATGCTCCTTTACTAAGTCTTAGTACCATAAGGTAAAACTAATGGAACTAAACCCTAGGATTACCGTCTTGGTCGGGCCAGACCAAATTTGTGTTTTCCTTGCAATATTTTTCGAATATAACAAAAAAACAGGGGCGTGAGTTATATAATGATACGTGCTGAATCGAATGAAACTAATTTGGATTCGATTGAAGCAAACTAGTGGGGTGAAATTTTATTTTTATATAAAAGTCTATGAAATTACCCTTTTGGCCAGACTAGGGTAGCCAGATTTTAAATGCGGAAAAACAGTACATTGAATACAAGAAAACAGTACAGTCAAGAAAAAAACAGTACATTTTTTTGACGAAAACATAACTAGTTATTTAAATTATTAAAAATATTTTAAACTTTTGATTGAATATACAACAACAATTATGTATATAAAAAATGCATGTGTAACGTCAAAGGTGTGACTTCCATTTTATGGCATTTCATAAATATACGAAATTACTCAATTTACCTTTAAAAAGCAAACACCACAAACGAAGGATTTGGCCTAAACGTTCGGTTTTTTTTAATGTGAAGGCAGGAAAATCATAGCATTGCTGTAAGCCATATAAGAAAGGAGAAAAGCCAACTTACCTTAAAACAACTAGCTCATTGAATGTGTTACTACGATTTTCTTTAAACATATTCTGCCAATTTTACCGTATATAATTAACTATCACTAAGTATAAAAATAAATTTTTTTGACATTTATAATGATAGTTAATTATACCTGAACTTGATGAAATTGGGGGTAAATCTATAAAATTCAAATAAATAGTTTGGTTTATTTTGATTTCACAAAATCTGAAAATAGTAAGAAAAAAGTTTTTAACAAAATTTAACACAAAACTTTCACTCAGTAAAACAATCAAGAGCAATTGAAAATGATGTAGATTTTCAATAAAATGTGCGTAAAAATTAACGAAGCTTTTCCCTATTTCAAAAATAGTAAAGATAAATAAAAGTGGTCCTAAAGGTATTGGGTATTTTTATAAATTTTGAACACGGAGAATTCGGTGATTTCGATTTCCAGAACATGCCCGAAAATTAAAAAAGTTCTAAAAGTTAAAGATAATTGTGTTTGAATAAGTATTTATTTAGTATTTAAAAAAAATTAAATTAAAAAAAAATTGATTTTGTTTTTGTCTTTTTGATTTTTTTTGTTTTGTCTACTATTGGAAGAGATAGCCATAAAATCATATGTCTTAAAAAAACAACATGAAAATATACTACTGCTGCGAGCCACCCATTATAATTAGATTTCTACTGTGTATTTATGAGAAAACAATAACCACAGCGTAACAAATCTTATTATTTTAGAACTTATTTGTTTGGTACACAAGAAAATTTTTTTAAGCTATGTACTGTTAAATATTAGGATATTATAAAAACATGTTTTTAGCAGAGTTTTTCATAATATCTTAATTTTATGTAGACTGGACAAAAAAAAAAACAGTACAAAAAACAGTACAAAGTGAAAAAAATAGTACATTTGCGTACTGTTTCGGAAGTTGTGCATAAAACAGTACAGTTGCAAAAAATCAGTACAAGTACTGCTAAAAACAGTACGTATGGCAACCCTAGGCCAGACCGAATTCTTGTTTTCTTGCAATATTTTTCAAATAGGAAAAAATATCAAAAAAACAGAAACGTGAATTCTTTAAATATATGTTCTGAATTGAATGAATCAAGTTTGAATCAAATGTGTGGTAGATGCGAAAAAGCAATGTGCAAAATTAAGGACTACATATTCGATGACTTGCATTTAAAATAAAATAATAATAATATATAATAAATTCGTATAATCTAGCAAATAGCATACGTTCAATAAAAAAAGTATATTTATTAACTATTTATTTAATTGGGTTTTTTAGCTGTTCTAATTGTGGCCTGCCTAGACCAAGAGGAGTGGTAAAAAGTTTTAGTTTAGGGTTATGAAGCTTTTAGTTTGAAAATACCACATTCCATGTTCATGATAATTTGTAAACAAAGTATTTATACATAAGTCCTTAAGAATATCTGTTTAAACGTGTACCAACATTATTTTAATAAAAATTTATTAGGAATATATTTAGGAAAGAAAATCCATAGTTTTCAGTAGAGTTTGCTAAAAACCGTAAAAATGTGAAACCGCGGTTTCGGTTTTAAAATGATTAAAACCGGCCGGTTTCGGTTCGGTTTTCGGTTTTGAAAATATGAAAGGAAAATTCATACATAAACATATATATATTTTTTTTTGCAAGTTTTTTATTTGTTTCAGTACAAGTACTTTTATTCGCCCTTAAGTGTATACCTGGGCCTGGCCAGGCATTTTTTGACTTTTTCTAGTTTTTTTCATATAATTATTAAGTATATTAGAACGAAACTTTATGTATTCCTCAATTCCGCAATTGCCCAAATGAAAATTTTGTGCATATTGTATCCACCTGGGCCTGGTCAGGCCCTTCCCTATAATATATGTACTGCAGTTAATAAAATCAAAATGAAATTTTTTAAAAAAGCATACACAGCACATAAGAATTCTTCCTTTTCTGTGTTTTCGAAAAATTATTTTATTTCCCATACATATAAAAGTAGTCCCAGGCTTGCCAGGGGTTCGTTATTGTGAGTTTTTTCTATAGCCACAAGAAACTCCATACAAAATTCAAGTGGCCCAGGTGGCAGTTTATGCCTCACAAATAAGGTGTGTACTTAAGAGTTATAAAGATAACATTTGTTCTTCTTAGTACTTATTTTGAATTTAAAGAATTTTGAAATACCTTGTCATTGTTGAAGGCTGTTATGTATAAAGTTTTGGTAAATTAAGAACGAGTATGATGTTTAATTTGCAATTTCTTCAAGCATAAATACATTGTTAAAGTTAAAGCTAAAACCGAGGTTTTTTTTGTCGGTTTTCCGTTTCGGCTTTTAGGCATTTAAAACCGCGGTTTCGGTTTCGGTTAAAACCGAACAGCAATCCCTAGTTTTCAGTGAGCTTTTTTTAAATGCAATTTTCTCAAAATGCCTTCGATATAACAACGGTATCAAAAAATATAATATTAAATTGAGAACCCTCAAGATTTCATATGATGTATGCGCTTCATAGCTCCCAAACCAAAATTTTTTTGCCCAAAATTTATACATCTCTAATATTAGAATTTAATGGCTTTCGATGAAACTTCTTTATTTAGATGGACTTTTTTAGAAATTAAGTGCATTTAAAATGTATTTTTTTTGGAAAATTTAACTAAAACACAATTTTAAACCTACAATTTAATTTTGTATAAATACCGCAATTACGTATTTAAATTTAAATATGAAGTTTCCATAATAAAAAGTAGTTTCTTTTAAAAAATTAATAATTTTTACTTTTTTGCCTTTGTTACAAAAATTTTCAAGATTTTTCTCTTCAAAATAAGATTTTTTTTTCGCCAAAAGAAGATTTTCCTTCCATATCTTCTGGCAACGCTGCCTGAGGTCAAATTTGGGACTACCAATATGACGTTTTATGCGCATTAAATATGCAGTAAAAAAATTCAAAAATTGCTAATTTGAAAACAAAATACATAGTCAACAATTGAAGCTGAGACGCGAATAACGTTGTAAAAGCAACTTTTTGCAAAAACTGTTTTTTGCAGATAACCGATAACATTACTCTTGTACACTGTTTAAACCTCAAATCACCCAAAATTATGCACCTTAAAGCCTTTAAAAAGGGCATACAAAGAGTCAGCTAGTGGAAGACGACATCGTGATTGTGGATATGAAACGATTTTTCCACTTAAAAAAAGTTATGAACTGTAAATTTGCATGTAAATTAAGTTTTAAATTTGTTGATATTTTGCATAAAAATTTTTATTATCATTGTTTTTAATAATCTAAAAAAAAAATTAATAATCTTGCCTGTTAAAAAAGTGTTTTTGCTCTCCTGAAAAAAAAATTATTTTGTAACTTAAAACGTTATTCGCGGCTGTGCTTCAATTTTATAACATTTGCCTTTATAAAAACAACACTAAAGTGAAAATCGGTAAAGCCCATACACCATAGTAATTGCAGATGAATTTTCGAGATTTTACCCTATTGGGAAACGATGGGCAGCCATGGGCTCACAAAAACATAGCTATCTTATAAGTTTAAAATTCATGTATAGATATTAACATCCATATAAGATTTTTTTTTGTCTAAAAGAGATTTTAGGGATGCTCGCCAAGTTGTTTATTAATGTTAACATTTATATATTTGAGCAAATGTGAACCGATTCTAAAAGAATTTAATTTGCCAACATAATAAAATTGTAGACCAGTTCTCACCATTTACATAGACTTAGTACAATTAAAATCTATTTACCAAATTTGATAAAAATTATCTACAAGATTGCAATAGTACTTTGCGAACAAGGTTGACATAGACAGACAACTAGCCAGACGGACGGATGGATACGTTATATCACTTTAAAAAGAGTTTTGAGTCGATATACTAAAAGATTGTTTCACATCTCTATGTTTTACACACATCGCCAAAAATGTTTAAAATTCCTGTTTGCTTCATTTTTTTCTGATACGGGCATTTCCATGAGAATGTTAACCACGACTCAAAAAATTAAAACGCTTGAAACTTCTTTTCAAATATGGTAGAAAGTCAAAAAACACCCAAACTTAACTATGCCGCGGTACTTATAACGGTACCCACTTTCTCATTGAATCATTTTTAGTAACTGCAATTGACAATTTTTAGTATTCTGCCGATTAAATACAGATACTGGCAACCCTGGAATTATGCTTTAAAATTAATGTTACAACAACAATGAACAAGATCCATGACGAAAGAACAAATTTATAGTTCGATTAGCGGTATATTTTTGTGTTTGTTTTGGATGGTATTCTAATGTCACGTACGTGGTGCGAAAACATCATTTATCTTTGTCGTTTGAAATTGGCCAGTCTTAGATATTTCAAAATAAAAGTTCAAAGCAAGATATTTGCTGCAAAAAAATATTGATCGGAATTTTTTTTAAATTGGTATAATAAAAATTTTATAAGGTTTTAAAGCTCGTCCCGTACGATATTGTAAGTGCTGGAATGCAACTAAATGCATCATCTTATTATGTTGGTATAAAGTTTAAATTTGGCCAAACCTTATTTTATTACAATCAAAATCATCTTACAAAATTTTTTTGGAATCGGTCCATATTTGACCATAGCTCCCATACAAGTGCGACTCCCGAAAATAGCTTTAAGTGCCATTACTTCTTTATAAATGTTGGTATTTACATAAAAATTTCCGACAATGACTTTTAAGATAGGTACTATGTCTTGAAAAAATGTTGTGCGGATAGGTCCAAAATTAACCATAGGTCCCATATCGACCCCCTTCCTTAAATCGGCTAGAAGATGGAGATAACTAAATAATATTCGGCACAAATAACTTTTATATAATAATTAACCTCATAGCATAATTCTGTAATGGCGATCTTGATTGGCCACGGGCCCCAAGTAGGGTACTCCCTCAAAAATTTTTTTTATATATTATAGTGCAGGGTATCATATGGTCGGGCTTGACCGACTATACTTTCTTACTTGTTTGTTTTAAGTTTTTATATACATATATTTACAAAAAATATATTTTATGCCATGTAAATACTATAAGAGAAAAATCTGTCACGTACGGTATGTCACGAACGATATTACATTTTGTTCATTATAAAACCATCCAAAAAAATCCAATTACGAATTATAAAGGAAAATATGTGGTTTAATGTAACAAATTAAAAAAGAAGAAAAACCTCCCATAATTCGCAGATTTTCGTATTTTTTTGCATTCGCCTCAAACACACTTCCGTTTTATGTCACGTACGATATACACTTATTTTGCTCGATATTTTGGACAACAAGGATCCGAATTTAATAAGTTTTTGTTTTCATATATAGTACCTTCTAAATGAAAAATAATGATATAAAAATATAAAAAAAACTATTTTTGCAAAATTTCTATCTCACTAAAGGCGTACAAATGTCACGTACGACGACATGGAAATGCCCATATATGTATAAAATTTTAAAGTTTTAAATAACATTTATTTATTAAATATGCATCAAAATATGCCTCAAAAAAGCTAAGTATGCGCTTTAAACTTAAAAATGCTGCAAAAAGGCTCTTTCAACCAAATAATGCAAAAAAAAATGCTCCAAATGGTAAAATATGCAAAAATATGCACTAACATATCGATGCCAAAATTCATAAAAAGCTCTTATATGGATAAATATATTGTTTCTACACAGAAAAAATTATTGCCGAATTATTTTCAAACAAACGCTTGTTTGAAAATTTTTTCAATTTCTACAAATTTTTTTACTGATTCAATTAAAATTTTTGTTTTGTTTTTATTTAACCAACAAAAATGTTGACAACCATTCAAAAATATAATACACGCGTTATTGCTTTCAAGTTTTCATAATTTTGTATGAAATATTTAACGCTTTTTAATGTTGTCGTCTTTTTGCATTTTTTTATTTGATCGTAAGCAACACTTCCTTATGTGAAATATAAGAACTACATCAAAAAACACATATAGTCTATTTTTGGACACTTTAAAAAAGTACAACAATAAGAAAGATGAAGAGGTTTGAAGTAAAAAAAAAAAACAAAAAAATAGCATGCTGCAGGTAAAAAACGTTTCACTCTTTTTAAACAACAGAAACAACAACAACATTATAAGAAACAAAATAAATTTTTTGTTGGTTTCAAAGTTGGTTAAAACAAAACGAAATCCCGTATTCAATTTTTTCAAACTGTTTACTTAAATACATCAAATACAAAAATAAAATGATGACGAAAAACATATCGAGTCGGTCTGTCGCCGTTTTTGGGTTACATTTCTTCTTCATTAGCAAAGGAAAGGATACAGCAACAGTGAGTGATGACGAAAAACATTGTGTGTATAAAAAAGACTTCGTTCAAAAATTATTTCAACAAAAAAATGTGTCTCAAAGCCAGCCGGCCGCTCTGCTCTCTCTCTCTCTCTCTCTGCCATCAACCTTTTTCGCCAAATTCAATGTCAAAAATCGCCAAAGCCTTAATTTTTTGACAATAAAATATGGATGATTTAAATTATTAAAAATATTCTTTATAAGTCTTAAAAAATAAATATGTTCCAAGTCGCTAAAATCCGCCAAAAATTTTAAAAAAATCGCCATAATATATATTCTGTTTAGTTTTTATTTAGAACCAAGTAAAAATGATTAGTGAAGACAAAAAAGGAACGTTGCACTATTAAATAGTTAATAGTAGTCTACTAAAAGCAGCAAAGAAAGAATTTTTGTGGTTAGTATTAAACAAATATTGGATATATGTATGTATGTAGTGGAGTTCTATTATATATCTAAAACGCTATACACTTCAGCGCCAAAACTCCCTTTTGTCTTCTTTTTTGAAATACATGTAAGTGAATTAATTTTTTTCAACGAAGGTACAAGAGAAGTACATCATGTAGTATTAACATTCATAAAGTAATTTATAACTCGTAACACCGCGTCAATAACTGCATTCTATTTAGTTTTAGTGAAGTTCGTTATTTAAAATACATTTTCAACACAGTCATTACTAGTTGGATTTAGCATTATATAATGAACAGCCAAAGCAAGTACTTTAAAATGGTACGTACCTGACGTGTCCTAATAGCTTAAGACTTTTAGCAAAAACTGATTAAAATAAGATCAAATATCATCCAATTACAAACGGTCATTCTGGCCATTGTGTTTCATAAACATCCAAAAGTACGAAGTACGTAACGATTCATTAATATCTTAAATAACAACGAATTTTGTTTGTGATAATAATTTGCCAAATTTTATAATGGAGAAATGTTCGTAAACTTGAAATAGGTATATTCATGCTTTATTAATTTTTTTTTTTTAATATGAAAAATAATTTCAATATATTCGTCAGACATTTCAACATAACATAAAAATTATTAAAAATTATGTTTTATATTTGTGTGATCCTGAGTACATCAAAAACTTTTTAATGTGATTAAATTTCATATTGTAAGTCTTTATTGTTTATGTGTTACATTATTGTACTTATTTTATTGTTTTATAATTTTTAAATAGACAATCCCTTGAAAAAGTCGACAAACAGTCGACGAAACGTCGGGAACAAAATATTGAAATTAAATATTTAATTTTACTTACATTGAAGAAATTAAGGCCCTATTAGCTTGACAAAAATAACATTCATAAATTCATCACTCTGACCAAAGAAACAACTACAGCAATAACATAATTTAGTTTCAAATACTTACTGACTATAAAAGCCTAAAATTTCATACATAAAAATACTAGAATAAAAATAATATAATTTTTCGTATTGAATTTACCGAGTTTCAAAACAAATGCATGGCTCACCAAAAATAGCCAACAAAATCGCCAACTATTTTAAAATATCGCCAAAAAATCGCCATGTCGCCAAATCGAATATTAGGTCGCCAATCAAGTTTGAAAATCGCCACGTTTGGCGAGAAATCGCCACATCTGACAACCCTGGTGCCTGCTTGTGTGCGCATCATTGCTTGTGCAAAAACTTTTTTTTTTGATTTTGAAATTTAGTATATGAATTTTAGTAAACTTTTTGTTTGATTCAGTTAAATTATTTGTTTGAAAAAATCAGTGTTTTTTTTCAATAAACGAAATGCAAATAAATTGTTTGAATATGCGATTTTTTTATAGGACCGATTTCAGACAAAAAATTGTTTGATTCTACAAATTGTTTGTTTGAATTGGAAAAATAATTTTTTCTGTGTACCTTCATTGGTCGCACAATGAAAAACATGCAGTTGTATATTTTTGGTTTCTCTGCATATTAGAAATTAATAAAGTTACTGTTGCCAAATTTTATATCAGTACGAAGATTTATAAGAAAGTTAACAACTATTTTCAGAATTGTTATTTGTATAATAGCTATGGTCAAATTTGGACCGAATCCGCTATAAAAAAAAAGTTTGAATATTATCTATGAGAAATTATGGACCGATTTTTACCATTAAAAATACCTTGTGACAATTAGAACATAAGTACCAAATTGCTTAAAGTATATTCAAAATTGCGACCTGTAATTTGCGCACAAGGACATTGCTATTTCGATTTAGAAAGTGAATACACTCTCCACCTGGCGGTGTTAGTGTAAAAAAGAGCAGTCGAATCACATCGATTGCTCATAAGCTTCGGTGAGAAAGCGAGAATTAGTTAAAGCGGTTCAATTGTTGTAGTTTCGACAAGGAAAATAAAACAAGTTACAGTGCTATATTCGGCTGTGCCGAATCTTTGATACCCTCCACCGACACTTCGAATGTTTTAGGAGTAATATCTGTATGATGTCTATTTATTATTATAATCTTTGTAAAAACAGACATCTGCATTAAAATTTGTTGCGGTTTAGACCTATATAAAATTATTGATCGACAATCAGAATCAATTTTAAAAAGTTTGAGCAGAATATCAGTTTAAGATGAACTTAAATGATTTTCAAGAGAACAAATTATATAAAAGCCATGGTAAGCTATGAACCAATCATCCCAAATTCTGCAGAACGATTTCTGGTATTAAAAAACATAAATTTCAATACAGCGGTGCAATTAGTTTAAGCGTTTGCAGTAAATTTCAGAAGGCTGCTAAAATGGAATCTAAGGGAAATTATGGACCGTATATCACAAAATTGCATAACATTTTTTCTGGCCATATGAAGCTAAACTGGAAGAAAGTTTACCGCGTATTTAATTATTTTACCAGAGTGGGCTTTATATTATTGGTAAGTTATGCACCGATCTTCACCAAATTTCACAGTGTCATTTCTAGTTCTATAAAACTGTGATGTATCAAATTTTGTTATGATAGCGTTATTTTTTACGTTTTTAGGCGTACTAAGCTGTTTTCCGGGAGTAAGGTTTATATGGGGCCTAGGGTAAATTATGAACTGATCTTCACGAAATTTCACAGTCTTATTTCCAAATTTTGTTATGATAGCATTCTTTTTTACGTTTTTAGGCGTACTAAGCTGTTTTCCGGGAGTAAGGTTTATATGGGGCCTATTTAAATTATGGACCGATCTTCACGAAATTTCACAGTTTTATTTTAAGTTCTAAAAAATGTTGATGTACCAAATTTTGTTATGATAGCATTATTTTTTACGGATTTAGGCGTACTAAACTGTTTTCTGGAAGTAGGTTTTATATGGGGCCTATGGTTAATTATGGACCGATCTTCACGAAACTTAATAGTTTCATTTCTAGTCCTATTTAACTGTGGCGTGCCAAAAGATAGCATTGTTAGTGAGGGTTTTAGGCTTACTATACTGTTTTCCGGGAGTAGGGCTTATATGGGGCCTAGGGTAAATCATGGACGGATCTTCAAGAAATTTTACAGCGTGATTTCCAGTTAAATAAAACGAACTGTTGCGAAATCGTATATCATTCTGTGCATTTTTCCACCATTTATGTTAGTTTTTGTAACAAAATTATCAATTTTTTTAGGTTTTGGTTCCACATTTTGATTCATAGCTCAGATCCTATTGAACGGATTTTGCTGGATTTCAATCCCAAACTGCTTAGGATAACTACAAGCAATTTGGCACCAAGTTTGTTTATTTCTTTTGAGTTTTTCGAAAGTGAGCGTGTTTTCAACAGACGGACAGACGGACAGACAGACAGACAGACAGACGGACATGGCTAAATCGACTTAAAATTACTCAAGGACCCAGAATATATACACTTTATAGGGTCTGAGATGAATAATAAAAAAGTTTCACACGGAATGACAAACTTAATATACCCTCTTCACAACTAATTGTGGTGGAGGGTATAAAAAAGTTTCAAGATTACCAAATCAACATATACAATTTCAAAAAAATTGGTAGGGCCATTTCGGAGCAGTTCAAACACAAACATCGTGACACGAGATTTTTATACATAGAAGACAACTCAAAGCAGTGTAGCCAATAGATATTTAAAAAAAATTCCTACGTGCTAAACTGACCCTGTAGGAAGTCAAACAAATTTTTAAGTAACTTCAAACTGGTTTTTTTATAACCACATCTAGTTGATTAAGTGACTATTTTCCTTGTCGACGACTCACTATTTTAACATAGGCATGTCATAGGCTGTAGTCAATTGGTTATCTCTGCATGACTTTTAAATTGACTACTAACTACTTATTTTTCAACCAATTTGTAGTCAATTAATAGTATAGTCGGTTTATAATAAATTATTTCAATTTAAAAAAATTTTTGTCAAAAAAATATATGTACATATGTACATACATATGAATGTATATTTTTATATATATGCATATATTTATATAGAAATAATTATTTAAGCAAATTTTGCATCAAATTACTTTAAATGATGATGTATAATACATGCTGAAATAAAAACGCTACATAATTGCTTGTATATAAACAGATTTGTATTGATTAAATTTTCAATTATTTTTAATTATTTAAATATGTTTGTAATATTTTTTTTCATTTGACTTCATGGCATGCTTGTTTTACTTATTTTGCTTTTATTTGTGTTTTCCGTGTGCCTCTATGCAATATGTTTGGTTGATATCTGCATGAGATTTAAACCAATTTGTAGTCATTTGAAAAATAGTTAATTTATAGTTAGTGTTTTTTGCAACTGACTATTTAATTTACTACAGGGGAATATCAATTTCCATACAAAAATAACATTTTAAATATGTGTTTGTCATAAACGTTTTTTTCGATATTCATCTCAGTAAATTGTGAATTAAATCAAAAGTTGTGCACCCATGACAATGAAATAAACCTCATATCTTTCGAAATTATTTAAAGATAAATGTTTTTACATCAAAACTGTGATTTTTGCTGCCTTTTTATTTTTAAGAATTTTTTAAGAACAAAATTTTTTTTCTAAATGTTCCTTTTTTCCTCAAAAATTCAACCATATCTCTGAAACTACAGGAAAAATTTAGAAACAATGTAAGCACGGCTTAAAGATAATACTGTTGCCGAGTTTCGGATTTTTTTGTTAACTGAATATGGTCAACCGTTTTCAAGTTATTTCAATATACAGTCCCTGGCCAAATTATTAGACGAACTGTATTTTTTTTTTTTTAGTAATTTTATGTTTCTTAAGAGAATGGTTTCCAAATGGGGAATCATTTACTTGCATGCAAGATGGAGCTCCCTGCCACACTGCTCGGTCTGTTAAAGATTTTTTGGCAGAAAAAAAATATCCCTCTGTTGGATTGGCCGGGTTATAGCCCTGATATGAACCCAATTGAAAATGTGTGGAAGCTGTTGAAAAGAGAAGTGGCTAAAGATGTGATTACCAACAAAACCCAGTTCCTAGAAAAGATTATTTATGTGTAGAATCATCATCCTCAAAAGCAACGGTTAGTATAGTCTTGCATTGATAGCATGAAGCGCAGAATTAAAGCTTTTATAGCGGTGCCTCAACTAAATATTGACCTTTACTAACATTAGGTGCGTTTGAGTACTTTTACAGTAAAATGCAGTAAATGAGTAAACTGAAAAATTTTCTCTCACAAAAAGTTGTTGTTTAAAAAAGTACGCGAACGCAAAATTTGTAAAAATTCGTAAAATAAAGGCAACAGCTGATGGCAAATAATTGAAGTGTAGAAAAATGTTTCTACACTTTTGACTACTTAACTCGTTTTCTTATCGGTACTCGATTAAATACTTTTTAAAACACGAAAATTTTTGTAAAGTAAAAACAAACTATTTTATGTAATCTTTCATATTTGTTTGTTTTTTATTTTATTTTACTAATTTGTAACGGGTTAAATTATTTAAAAGAACATGAATAATTTTTTTGCTATTGATTACTTAAGTACCCAAATATGTACTTCACACTTTTACAACTCTAAAAAATTAACATAACAAAAAAAAAATTCAAAAGTTTTTATTTAGGCAAATAAATGCTTCACAAACAAGTTTAATACTTTAATAGTTATTCACTTTTTGTTTTGGTTTAATATTTATTTCAACTTTTCTTTTATTTTACAATTTTTTCACAATTTGTATGCATTTTATTTGTTAATTTTGTTTGTTTACCTTTTGAAACATATGTTTTTTTGATTTACTAAATTTTACTGCAAAAATTTCTGCAGTAAAAATTTGTAAATACTCAGACAAGAACTGTCACTTTACGCTCTCAATTTGTGTTCTCATTTACTGTATTTTGTGTACTCGAACGCAATTTCGTAAAATGCAGTAAAGTTCAGTAAAAAATAGTAAAAACTTTTGTGTTCTCGAACGTAGCTATTAATTTCACTTTTCTTTAAAACTTAACAAACTTATGCTTTTCTCAATTAATCTTGTTTTATTTATTTCAAATAAATCGGTAATTGGTTGAATAATATATATATATATATATAAAAATAAATCAATTTAAAATAATAAAACGGTACAATATCACTCGGTAATTAATATTTTACATGAAATCTTGCAGTGCGTCTAATAATTTGAAGTGAAAGTGCCTTCATTTTGAACATAACGGTATATCTCGAAAAGTAGAGCTGATAGAGAAAAAATGGAGATAAGATTTGAAATCAGCGACCTCAAATTAGTAAAAAAAAAATTTGCAATCAAATTCCAGACCGCACAAAAATAGTTTCAATTTGTGTGTACACACTAGGGTATTCATTCGGTTAACCGTCAATCGGTTAACCGATTAATTACTACCCGATTAACTGATCGGTTAATTTCAAATTGGCTTTTTTCGATTAACGATTAAACCGGTTAATTTCAGTCGATTAACCGATGTAACAAAATTTTCAATATTTTGTAGTATTATAACATATTTTGTTGTGTTTTTAATTATTTGTTTCGTCTTATATACAAAATTTATGTGTTTAAAAAAGTGATCTTCGTTTTAACACATTTTCCGCCGACCGGCTACTAAAATTACAATGTTTTTTAATGATTTTTTATCTTCAACATCGATCAACAGGAATGTGGCGAAAAATGGGTTAAATGTTTGATTGCCAACACCTTTTTTTTGTTTCACGTACTTTTTAGTTTAGTTTAGTTTAGTTTAGTTTAGTTTAGTTACTTGTTTCTTTTCATATCTTTCCATATCAGTCTTTAAGCAGAATTAACCGAAACAATTAGAAGTGTTAAAATTAAAAAAAACTCCAATGGCATAATGGAGTATTTTAAAGGTTAAGAGAAATCCTGGAAAAAGACTGAGAAATTAGATATTCATCTATGATAAGTGAAAGAATTTTTTCCAAGTCAAGTTTTGTCAAAACTAATGAAAAGAATCGCTTTAATCCTAAAAATTTAAACCAAATTACATTTCTAAAAGATTATTTTATAAGATCTCCTTTAACTATTGAAATAACTAAAAATTATCTCAGTTTATTTTTTTATAAATAACTCGACCAAATGATTCACAAGGAAGTCATAAAGTCTTATGTCTTAAAATAATTACAAGAAATATATTAATATGCCAACCGGCTAAATCTACTTTTTATGTAAATTGAGATTTTAAGGCCGTGTGGTAGAGAAAGATACTCCTCATCGACCAGCATGAAGTTTTTCTTCAATTTGAGGCTTGCAGTCAGGGGTGCCAGATAATTTTGATAGCAAATCGGCATATTTTTAAAAAAAAATCGGCATTATCGGCACTTTAATATAAAAAAATCGTCAAAAACCTATTTTAAATGGTGGCATGTCATAACGTCCAGTGTCATAGTGTCCATGGACGTTATGACACTCCAAAAAGTGTCATAGTGTCCATGGACATTGTGACACTTTCAAAAGTGTCATAACGTCCATGGACACTATGACACTTTGCAAATGGACATTATGACATTTTCAAAAGTGTCATTAGGTCCATAATTACTAAAGAAGAAAAACATGTTTCATTATGGTCCCAACCAACAAAAATATTTTTAAAGAAACTAATTTAAACATAATATGGTTGTCGGTGACAATGATTTGGATAAATGAAACATAATATAGTAAAAAAATTTTTAAAAAAGTTTTTGCAGATTTTCTCTGGGTGTATCTATTAAATATATAACGAAAACACTTTTGGGCGCAAGGATTTTCTTTTCTATGGTATAACAAATACCGACTTCGCTAACTAAGGCTTCTCTGCACAGCCGGCCTTTGGCTGGGCGCAAGGATTTTCTCCTCTATGGTATAACAAACACCGGCTTCGCTAACTAAAGCTTCTCTGCACAGGATTTTCTCCTCTATGGTATAACAAACAACGGCTTCGCTAACTAAAGCTTCTCTGCATAGTCGACTTTCGTTCGGAAACAAGGCAGATTTTAGAAGCTTTACTTAGCGAAGCCGGTGTTTGTTATACCATAGAGGAGAAAATCCTTGCGCCCGGCCGAAGGCCGGCTGTGCAGAGAAGCTTTAGTTAGCGAAGCCGGTATTTGTTATACCATAGAGAAGAAAATCATTGCGCCCGGCCGAGGGCCGGCTATGATCCCAAATTTGTTTACATTCTTGCTTGTAAGAATTTTTGGCATTGTACTTATTTATTTATAACGTCCGCGGACGCTATGACATTTCTTTGATGGACGTTATGACACTTTTGAAAGTGTCATAATGTCCATGGACACTATGACACTTTCGAAAGTGTCATAACGTCCATGGACACTATGACACTGGACGTTATGACATGCCACCTTTTAAATACAATAAAACCTATTCTTACTTACAAATAAGAACAATTCAGAATTATCTAATGTTTATAACTTATGAAATTTCAAAAGAATCAATCAAAATAAACGTTTTACAAAGAAATTGTAGTTAAATATAAAGTTTTTTTTAACTTTCTTATAATTAAGTATATTCCATATACAAATATTTGTGTTTGACATTTTTATTAAATCCGTTTTAATATTAATATCAAAACAGTTTAAATTTTTAAATAATAGGCTGAGTTCCTAAACATCATAATACTTTGCAGTCAAAGTCAAAAAAGTATCATAGAGTTTAACTATATCTAGTTTGATTATTGTGTACGCATCGATATTGTTTTTAGTGAACTTTGGTACAGATAACATTGTAAAATTTTTCACGGTTGCTTGGTAGAAAGCACTTAAAAAAGCGAGTTGCTTTGCAACTGATGTTTTGGAACTCACCCATAATTTAAACTTTAAAAAACGAATAACTTGCAAAGATAAATTTTCCAGTGAACATCAAAATTCTGTTACATTAAAAAATTCTTTCCACATTTGCGGAAGAATGTGGAAAGGACCAAAAATTGTACCAAATGCTGCCATAAAATGTTCAGGTTATAAATCTGAAATTTTTTGCCAAAAAGTTAACAAATTTATTTAATTTTCCTTACATAAGAATTGGCTATTTAATTTACCTTTATTCTTTTGTAAGTATTTATCTATCCATTTTCAAACACAAATATAAAGTGTTTTATATTTTCCTAAAAGAAAAAGAAATTTTAACTGAATTATTTTAGTCTTAAAAATTATTTCTTTTTTAACTTTGGCCTTTAATTCTTCATAGTGGAATATTTTTCAAATAATAATGTATTAACCCAACACACATTACAAACACTGCATTTAATATTGAATAAAACTAACCACTTTCCTTTAGTAGAAGCGCTGACTTAATAACAGTGGTCTTATTTCAATGTTACAACTGTTTCAGTATCGCTTAAAGTTAGTGTACTATTATCAAACAAACAAAAAGTAATCGCCTTTTACGTGTAAGTCAAAAAATCGGCATTTTTGGAGCAAAAATCGGCAAATCGGCACTTTGATAATTTAGTGGCAAAATGCCGATAAATCGGCAAAAATGACAGTCCTGCTTGCAGTGTGTTAAATCAACTATATTTTTGGTTTTTCTCTTAAGCTGTACATATGAAATAAAAAAAGTTTTTTGTCTCTCCTAAAAAATGTGCTGAAATTGAATTAGCAAGTTTGCATATTAAGCCAACGATATGACTGTTGTGGGCTACCGCTTATAATTTAGATTTCTACTGTACAGTTATGACGAAACAATGAACACAGCATTAACATTTTTATTTTGTTTGAAACACAACACTATTTATTTTAAACAATTGTTTGCTCGTTTTGGTTCAAGAATTGTTATAAACAATAAACAATTAAGGCATTTTTATATATAGAAATTACTTAATTTATAAAAAAAACATTTTTCATTTTTCGAATTTATTCTATGAGCTAAATTTCAGTTATGTATTTTATAAAGCTTTTTTGTAATAGTTCTATTCCTACAATTTTTCAGAAATGACTTTATACACTACCAGACTATTATATTGTATTTTCTTTTTACATTTTTATAAAGTAACACTATCCAGTGAGACACAAAGAATGCTGACGACGGCCGTAGCGGGCCAGAAAATGCATTACATTCTGCTGGTGTCTAATAATTGTAAATTTTTCTGTACATTCAATATACCTCATTGCTTTCCAACGGAAGGCTAAGGTAAAATGTAAAAAGAAAATACAATATAATAGTCTGGTAGTGTATAAAGTCATTTCTGAAAAATTGTAGGAATAGAACTATTACAAAAAAGCTTTATAAAATACATAACTGAAATTTAGCTCATAGAATAAATTCGAAAAATGAAAAATGTTGAATATAATATAAAGTTACCTTCGGAAGGAAATAATTCCCAGTTTTTATAAAAAAAACTTTATTAATCGGTTAACCGATCAAAAACAAAATTAACCGATTATTAACCGATTAAACCAAAACCTCGGTTAATTAATCGAGCGATTAACCGATTAAAGCAAAAGGTCGATTAAATGAATACCCTAGTACACACCCATATAAAAACTCCATTTCAAAAAAAAAGACTGTGTGGCAAATTTTAATTTACATAAATTTACAACGATACGTATTGAATTTTTTATCTCTTTTAGTTCAGGAGATAAGAGGTAAACAAATTTACACGCTTTTATTCTTTTTACCCCCAAAATAATCGAATTTTTAAAAATCCCTTTTAGAGAATCGATTTGCGAGAGACCAGCCTGCGGTCTAAACTTTTTAGCTTCTGGCTTTGTTAGCTTTTTTTTAAGAAAATTTAAGTTTGTGTTTAAAATTGAATTGTGTTTTCAAAAAATAATCTAAAAAGGTGTAAAAAGGTAAGTTATTAGATTATCAAATAAAAATGGAACTTGTTTAGATCTATTAGATCTATTAAGAAACAATGTAATTTATTGGGCATGTTCTGACAATCGCAAAACGCTTAACATTTGCGATTCTAACTTGAAATCGCATAAAACGTATTCTTTAAATCGCAATTGCAAGAAGTTTGGCGACTTCAATATGCAAAGTATGCTCAAGGGAACTAGAAGAAACTATAGCAGAGCGGAAGCAAAACGCACGATATTCATAACACCATAAAACCAATCTGGCGTTTTGCGATTTCAAATCGTGCGATTGTCAGAACATGGCCGTATAATACATATACATACATAAATATCTTTCCAACTTTCAAACATTTAAATTTAGTTTTTAATATTTATTTATTTTAAATGACAGTAGATAGGTAGGTATGTACCTTAAAAATAAACAAATTAAAATTTTATTTTGAAAAAATTTTATATGATTCCAATAAAAAATGGAGCTTTCAACGAAGCAGGTTTGTAAGGGAGAAACATAAAAGTTTCGCTTACCATTGCGCTTACGGAAGACATGAATTTTATATGGCGAGTTCCCACTTTGAAGCAATACATTTTTGACACAAAAAGCGCATTATTCAGTGCACATAAAAATTGTTATATGTAACGATCAGCTTCACACACTGAATGTTTTGATACGGTTATTTTTTAATTATTCTCCCTTACAAACCTGCTGCGTGGTAAGGGAATGCCGTAGCACTTGAAATGTTATTTTTTTTAATAAAAGTTGTTGAGAGTTCTTTCACTTACTTTACTGCATTTCTGTATGTCTTATTGCGTAGCGCATATTTGTGCGCTTATTTTTTTAAATGTACCTTTAGTGCTTCGCAAAATGATAAAATTTTTTACTGGGATACAACCAAAAAAATATTCTTTACTTTACTTAACTTTACTTCTATTTCAAAACCAAAACAAAAACAAGACTCACCTTGATTTCCAGCATCAACCAATAGGTATTACGCTTCTTCTGAATTTTATTTTCTTAACCTATTTTGCTTTTCTTAAACTCTTCACTATTCCACTATAAATAAAAGGGTCTCTTCACTAACACTTACAAAAGCAACAAAAAAAATAAATAAACAAAACAACAAAAGAAAAGGAGGACTTGTATTTGAAATACATGAAAACCAAATATAAAAAACAAAAACATTCTTTTACTTCCAGCTCATCTTTCCTTTTTTTCTAACTTTAAAAACAAACAAAAAAAATATATCTTTTTTTAAACTTTTTTGCTAATTTATTTATTTTTCAATTTTTTTTTTTTTCCTTTATTTATTTTCCCCTTTTTTCACTTTTTGCTATTTTAAGTTTAATTAACTAAGATATTGATGCACACGCGCTACTTTCGCGGTTTTGATTAAACTTTATTATATTTTAACTTGATTTTATTTTTTTTTCACTAACGAGGTATGTATTAAACCAAAATTTTAAAATAGAATGCCAAAAAAAAAAATTCATGATTAACCAGTGTCGTCAGTAAAAAATGTCCCATAACCCCTCTGTTAATTTAATATGTCTGAGTTCATACGGCTCGTGTCTTATTGACAAGATTGCTACTTTCTAGGCGAGAGGGACGAGGGGAAAAAACGAGTACACAGATGCATGTACTGTCTTTACGTTTTGCTTTTTCATTCGTTGTTTAATTTTGCTATTGTTTTTAATATCAAAAAAGCACATGTCGTCAACATGACATGAATCATTTGAACGCCAATTCATGTTCAAAGAAGAAAAAGGAAGACTATCCAAAAACACTTGTTTTTATAATTCATACACACACCTTTCATTTACCCCCAAGAAAGTAACAAGTCAGACGTCATACAATCTTGCCATCATCATCATCATCTATTCACATATGTACGTATGTACGTATGTATAATAACCCTGCAAATAATAGGACCAGTCCAAACACGCGTGTAAAGAGTAGTCCACAAGGGACCAGGACTAGTCCACAAGTAACCCAAACGTATGGAAAAAACCTGGTCTATTTAACATTACGATGTCCTAGGAGAGGACCATATAACCCACCTTTGGACCACTAAGGAGTAGTTTTAAAACTACTCCATGGTATATAACCCACCTTTGGACCAGTAAGGAGTAGTTTTAAAACTACTCCATGGTATACTCAAGAGGATTAGTCTTGAAGTCGTTTAAACACGAAAGCATGTCGTTAAAAAACGAAGACATGTCGTCTCACTACAAACACTTTTTAACAATGGCATGGTCCATGCTTGCATTACATCGGACTAGTCCATGGAGTAGTCCATTTTATCAAAATGGGTCAGGTGGTCCAATTTTATTTGCAGGGAATAATAACACACACACGAACAGAAAATGTCTTCCCATTGTTTTTGCTAGTTAAAGCAATAACAACAATAATATTCTACATAGAACAAACATGTTTATACGCATGTTTGCTTGTATTAAAAAACAACAGCTTAACAACTTGCAGTTACCATTTCATTTATTGACACCCAGCCGCACTAATTTAAAAACAGACAAACAGACAGTGTCATATAATCGCGTGGATGATTTAACAAACAACTCGTGGCGGAGCCTTCGCTAAGCTCAAAAAAAGAATAACAAACAGACAAACATTTAGAACTCCATTAAAATTTTACACAATTACTTGGCAGAATTTTTTCAATTGGCAATTAAAGTTTGAATTTCATTTTTTTCCGCACAGATTTTACATAATTACAGCACCAACACTTTATTTAATATAAATTCTTATAAACTTTTTATTAACAAATTCCACTTGCAAATTGCAATTCTTAATTTTTAATAACATTAAAAGACTATCACGGATTTAATGCAACTTCACTTTTAACAAACGACGGCAACTGAGCGAAAAGGAAGAGAAGAGAACAAGTAACGTGACATCCGAAAAACTATAGAGATGCCAGATAATAAGTTTTAGCGGAAGTCATCAATTTTATGACCATTTTGTAAATTTTTAGTAGGGACTTAAACCAAAGTTATTGAAGATAAGTTGTATCTTTAAGGAAACTGGTAAGACAGTTCTAGGTTTAAAAGCTGACAATCGGGGCACCTGGCGTTTTAACCTACATAATTCGAGTACGCTGTATCCAGTAGTGCTAACCTTTTTTTTAAGGTTTGCTCTTGTTTTCGAGATACTATATTGTTATTTTGATAATAAATTTAAGAAATAAGCTGCCGATTTGTGCTTAAACTCTTTTATATCGAATTTTTATCTACAAATGTTTTTGCTTATAAGTACATACAGTAAAAATTCGATAATCCGGATAATTTATAGCAGACCCCAATCCGGAGTAGCGAATTATCCGGATTACCGAATTTTTACTGTACATACATATTAACAATACTAAAAACTTCATATTTGTCAGCCAACACCCTTCCACGCATACCTTTACTAATGGTGTTTTCTTTTCTGACAATAATGTTCCATATATGCTACCATTCGTGCGGGTTTTTGTTCCATTCTAAAAATATATGCAAAAATGTGAGAAGTTGTCGTTTTCCTTTCTAAACATGTTGCAACAATAAATGGTAAATTTGTTCCACTTCTTACCCGCAGTTATAACTGAGTGTGAGATAATATACTTTTTTGCATCTGCGTAAAGTACTTTTTTATGCAAGCAAGTATTTTTTTTTCTTGTGTTCGCGGACAATTTGCGTTATATTGTGATTTTTAGTTATATTGGGATGGATATAAAAACTTTTTGTTTTTCGTTTGTTTTACTTTTATTATATTTTTTTTGTCCCAAAATTTTTAACAACAGCTGACATTAATTATTGAAAATCAGTGCTGTTAACGCTTATTGGAATTGTAAGAAAATTTAATGTTGAAAATTGCTACAAGCGTGGTGAATATCGCTTTTAGTACAAACTTTGCATTCAATATTTAACTCGCTAAATACACATTAGTGTTGAATGTAAAACGTAGCTATTATTTTGTTCCATTGTAATTTAGAAAAATTTATCACTTTGTAAGGGTTCGTGTAACCGTATAAATATATTACACAACTATAATGCATCATTATTTTTTAGAAAAGAAAACACCATAAGTTCTTCAACAATTTGTACTTTATCTAAAATAGATAAAGTCTTGTGTGCTCTCTTCACTGAAGGCATCTTGCATCAATACTAAACTAAAAACGCATGTGCAAACATACATACTCATATCACACTGTATTTTTCAAAGCATGCTGTGATTTGAATAAAAAAATAAATAAACACGGGTGTTATTCAATCCGGACTATAGAGTTGCAATCAATTCGGATTATAAACAAAATAATCCGGATTATAGAATACGCAATGAGCTGCAAAAAAAAAGGTTTTGTCTTTTTTCGCTCTTAATTTTCCATTGGGACCACAGTGCTGGTCAATGTAATGCTTTGTATTTAGTAGGTCATTTCTATCGTAAGCTGCTGAATTCGGTGCAGACGTTGGGACCATTATCGAATAATATTGATTAGTTTAAAGTGAGCATTGGATGAAAAAACGCCATGACAACGCTCAACTACATGTTGCAAGACCAGTTAAGAACAAATAAGAAAATAGTGACTGAGAGAGGTTTCCAATTAGTTCTTGTCCGTCCTTCCACATATTTGTTTCGATCGATTAAAAACGGTCTGAAAGGAAGACGCATCACTTTGGAACGGGGTATCAAAAATTATACTGAGTTATCCATGTCCTAAGGAATTTGAGGCGGAATTCTGAAAGATGAGAAGCGGTATAATGCTGTTATTAAATAAAAAATTGAAATTTTTTTCGAGGTCGAGGCCAATTATTTGTATAAAATACATATATATTATTTATTATTTTTAATATTTTTAATTAGGCTTAAGTTCATGAAATTTAATTTTTATTAAATTATTTTTATGAAGAAAGGAATTTTACAACATGAAAATCAATTAAAATTGTTATTGATAATCTTTCATTCTTGACGTGGCTCGGGCTCGAACCCTGGCCGGCAGGTTACCATGACATGTTTCGATCGCAACCACTCGATCTCCTCAGATGGATTTGCCGTCTTACACACGTCAAGAATGAAAGATTATCAATAACAATTTTAATTGATTTTCATGTTGTAAAATTCCTTTCTTCATAAAAATAATTTAATAAAAATTAAATTTCATGAACTTAAGCCTAATTAAAAATATTAAAAATTTGGATTGAAAACCATAAATAGTTCAACAAAATAACCACAATACTAATTATTGTTAAAGCTTAGGCACGAGCTCTATGTGTACATTTGTCCTTCAAGTTGTGCTGAAAAAGGTCAACAGAAAAGAGAAAGACAAAGTGAAAAAACAAAAAAAAAAATGTACTTGGACTTCAAGAAAAATTCTTGACGAAAGTACGAAAAAACAGAAGTAAAGGAAAAAACATGTAAAATCAATTAAAATGGATAATCATTCAGGAAAGCAAATTTCGATCTACCAAATGTTAAAATACAATTTGGTTTAAGGATTGATGTTTGACTAGTGACGTCAGCAGTCGTCGATGGCTGCGAGTGTATGTGTTCCCAATATTTCGATGTCCATCGGACATCAGCCATCTAGGCTGAACAATGAGTTACAACTACATATATTTGTAAGAGACGTAAAACTATCTCCATATTCTACATATATTGTACTGGAAATACCTTAATATTGAAAAAAATTAACGAATAATTAACATTATTTTTTTTACATATATTTGTCCTTGAGCTCGATTAAACTTTTATTTATAAAAAAAGGTCGAAGAAATAAAATTTAATTTAACTTTTAATAAACTTTTTTGCAAAAGTCTAGTATAAAAGTTGGTTATTTTTGATTAAAAAGCTATGGGAATTATATGTTGTTCTCACCATGGTGTTTTTCCATGATTAATAATGGTGTGGCGAGAGCAGGAATGTTGAATTACTGCGATTTACGACGATCTGTTCATATGGCCACCTTATTAATTATTAAAAGCTTTTTAAGCTCATTTTACAATTTTTTAATATGTGTATTAACATAAAACTCAAAAATCTTTTGTATACATTTTATTAACTGTCTTATCGGTCTAGAGAAACATTTAAACTGCATTATCAATCCTTAACAAATGTTTATTAACGTAAATTTAATGTTTAATATTTGGTTTTTATTAAAGGCGCCCGTACACGACATGTATTTGTCATCTGACATGTCAAATTTTCAAGTCACATGTAATTGTTCATGTCTGTCAAAATTGCTGTTTTACATAAGGTTTATAATATTCGGTCACAAACGTACATGTAATTTGCTTCTGACATTGTCTCTGTTTTTTTCGCATTGTTATTGCAGAAACCAAAGTAGTTCTCGGTTTCAAAATAGCTTGCTGCCGCCACGAAAATATTTATTTGCGCCGTAAAATAATTTAGCCATCTTAACATTTTTTTCTTTTATTTTAAAGATACCAATTTAGAATTTTATAATGAAACGGTTTTTATGTATATATTTACATAAATTCT
Organism: Pollenia angustigena; assembly: GCA_930367215.1. NCBI lineage: Eukaryota > Metazoa > Arthropoda > Insecta > Diptera > Polleniidae > Pollenia > Pollenia angustigena. Next base: position 19,447,874 of record OV884060.1, read on the forward strand.
ATTCAATGGTAAGATGAGCATACATATCTTGGTATTGTAAAATATTAACTTCAGCCGGCTAATTATTCCGTCAATAGTTGACGCCGCTGCCAGTTTCTTCCCGGCATAGATTTCTGATGTCAGATGGTTTGTCAGAAGAAAATAGAGCACGCTCTAATTGAAATTTTGTCAGATGACTTTGCGTCTGACTTTTACAGAAGCAAAGTTAAAAAGGTAACACACGACATGTATGTGTTTTGCAGTGGGAAATTTGACATGTCAGATGACAAAAACATGTCGTCTATACGCTCCTTAAGCAATGCCGGTTAACAAAAAAAAAGATACGATTTAAAGGAAATATTGGTGAAAATAAATTTATAAAAAAAGTTTTTTATATAAAACAATAAGGGCCATTATTATAACTTGGCGTTAGCTGTTATCCGACAGTTATCAGACCCTTTTTGACAGATAACACATTATTATCTGTCAATTTAATCTTAACTTTAGCTAACTTCAAGTTGTAATAATGGCCCTATGACCTTAAGCTCGAATATTTTATTTGCATATTAAAATAATAAAGGTCGAATAAAAATACATATTATATATATTAATGCTTGTATTCATAAAAATATATTAACAGCCTGTTCGTCGATTTCGAACGTTAACGTTCGCATAGAAAATAACATTTAAAACAAAAACAAATTTTCGAATTTTGTTTTTGTTTTGAATATAATTTTCTATGCGAACGTTAACGTTCGAAATCGACGAACAGGCTATAAATTTAATGAAGGTTTGAAAACCAAATTTTCTTAGAAAATTTTCCTTAATGTTAAATTTAATAATCGTTTATGAATACGGAGGTTATTGTTTGTTTTGCTAACTGTATTTGCTGCACAATTAAATAACCCTACAAGAAATGAATGAGCGAGTAGTCACATTTTTCATTTTGGTGTTAAGAAAATGTGAAGTAAAACGTCAAAATTATACTTTGTAAGCAAAACTGCTTTATCCAAAAATACTTTTGGTACTTTTTCGTAACTTTCTTTTCAATTAAATACATATATACTAGGGATGACAAACGGGAAATAACGAAATCTCGGGATTTTTCGGGATTTTTAATATATCAACTTTTGCGTAAAAAATTTTTCGTTTTTATTGAATTTTTATACTCTATACAAAAAAAAACTATTAAAAATTATATTTCAGTTGTATTTTTTATTTTTATAATTCTAGTTTTTCTTTTTTTTTTTGCAAATTCATAAATAAATAAAAAGTGATATATAAAACAAATCCCGAAAATTCCCAAAATCCCGGGATCGGGATTTCAAAAATCAATCCCGATTGGCATCCCTAATATATACAAAATGGATTATAGGAATTTCTGAAGGTCGATTTATTAAAAGAAAAAATTGGTATTTCGGAATGAAATTTGCATAGGGCTAAGGTAAAATAATAGACCTATTGGATACATTGTAATTACCCAATAATGGAGAGAATACTTGAGCAAAATTATACCTTCTAGTTCTTCTAGAAGACATTATTATCTGGTCTAAGTGATATGAATGTTCGATTTGACTTATTCATATAAAACAAAGTTTACATGTTAGGAATATTCTTGTCAAATTTCAACATCCTCATCAGCAATACGCTTTAGCTTTTGAGGTCTCATTCAAAAATTATATTTTAGGTTTATAAAAGGCTTATAACATTTTTTAATAAAGCTTTTATAAATCAGAAATATTTGAAATGAATAAGGGGTAAAACACTTCCACTTAATAATCATACCCTTCACCACAGGTACCACAGGTGGAAAGCGTATATACATGAACGTTCATTTTTGTATAAGTTAGTCACTAAGTTTTTAATTTTTACGATTTTGATCTGAGGCCCTCTAAATAATATAGCCATTCTGCATCCTTATGAGTAGCGGAGTTTATCTAATGAGGTCCATCTGTCTTCTGTCGGTGTTTATATCCGTGTGTATGTTGAAATGGGGTAGCTGGTAGTGAGCTAGTCTATCAGTGACGGGTTCGATTCCCGCCATAGACTCTGGTTTCTTTCCTGCAGACAAGTGTAGAGCTTCGCGGGATAAGATTAGGGAATTAAAAAAAAAATATGATGTGGACTCGATTCTTATATATTTATATCGCATATAGTACGGGATAGTTTGCTATTGAAATTCAGGCAGATCGATCCACAAATGGCTGGCATATCAGCAAAAGATCTCAACTGCCTCTAATTTTTACCCAAAAATGGTAATGTTACCATAAACTTTTACTCTTTAACGTCTTCTTATAATTTATGAACTTTATTTTTAAACATTAATCTGAAATAAACTAAGTAGAATACTGGTAGTGAAAATCGGTTCAGATATAAGATAGTTATAGACAAAAAACCACCTTTTTCTTCCCGAAATAAAGTTTTTGGTCCATACCATATACGATGGGGGAGATCAACGCTGACTCAGATATTTTTTATATAAAAATAGTATGTAGTTAGAATTAAAAATACGCCAAATCGGAACATTGGAGCCAGGGAATTGGATTTCCAGTGTTATGGTGAAGGGAATATAAGATTCGGCACTTTAACTTGTTTTTTTTTAAGACAACCGGTCACCTTCAATACAAAAATCTTATCATTAAAATAGAAAACTTTATTTTAGTTGATGGCAATAAAAATTTCAAACTCGCCCTACGCCACCCACTTATTTGCTAACTCTAATTGTTTGTAGTAAACTTATCAACGTCCTTAAAGATTTAAAGAATGTTATATGTATTTTCTTGCCACAAAATCGCATCTTTGGTACCTCCCAGGCGAGTTAGTTTGGGCTTAGTTAATTGTCAGAAAAAGTATTAAAGGAGGAAGATGTGTCAATTTTCAAGAACATGAAGTGTAACCCTACTAACCAAAAGCTTGAAGAAAACTTGTAATTTTTAACTGTCCCAAAAATCAAGTGTTAAATGGGCCCTCCAGTTATTCCTTTTTTCATAAAAGTCAGATGAAAACAGTTATTTTTTGATTTTTATTTTTTTGGACCAAAATAACTGTTAGTTTTTGATTTTTATTTTTTCGATAAAATAAAACAGTTATTTTTTGATTTTTATTTTTTCGAGCAAAAATAAAAGTTATTCTCTAAAGAAATGTACGTGTTTTAATAATTTACTTGACTTTAATAATTATTTTAATGTGCATAAGAAATTTCAATGATTATTACACATTAAAATAAAAATTTAAAGTCAAATAAATTATTAAATCACGTACAATTCTTTAGGGAATAACTTTTATTTTTGCTCGAAAAAATAAAAGTCAAACAATAACTGTTATTTTTGATCGAAAAAATACAAATCAAAAAAATAAACGTTATTTTTGTTCAAAAAAATAAAAAACAAAAAATAACTGTTAAGTTTGATCGAAAATATAAAAATCAATTTTTAAACTCAATATATTTTATCATTGACAAGTGCATAAGGAACAATATGGTATATGTAATTCAAACAGTTTTTCGACATTTAATTCTATATACTTTTTTTGTTTGAAAATTCCAATATAACTGTTATTTTCGGTCCCTGGTTTAATGAGTTAAAAATAAATTAAGTTATTTTGCGGTTTTTCCATATGAATGGAATAACAATAAACAAACGTAAGTCTGTGTTCATACGGCTCATGTCTTATTGACACGATTCTTCATTTTTCTTCTTTGAACATGAATTGGCGTTCAAATGATTCATGTCATGTTGACGACATGTTTTTTTTATTTTGTATAGTCGTGCGTATGCATGTGTGCTTTTTTGATATTGAAAACAATAACAAAATTAAACAACGAATGAAAAAGCAAAACGTAAAGACAGTTCATGCATCTGTGTACTCGTTTTTTTCCCCTCGTCCCTCTCGCCAATAAAGTAGCAATTATGTCAATAACACATGAGCCGTATGAACACAGACTAAGCGGTGAAAATACCACGAAAAATTTGAAAGTTGTTTATGATGTAGCTGAGCGTGGTGTCAAACTGTTTGAAGAGTATAATAAGCTTTTGGCAAATGATGAAGTCGAGTAAATGGGTTTCGACAAAAACTACGCCACAAGTAGTTGTTAATAGTTTGAAGTCGTCCACTCTAAAAGATAAAACCATATTAACTATTTAATTTAGAAAATTAATTGAGCAGTTTTATATTATACTATTAAATTAACTAATTTACTACTTCCAGCTAGTTGTACTTAATTTTAAACAACCCTCAAAATGTTGACAAAATTTATTTATAAAAAAAAAACTAAAAGGGAAGTGATACGTGCATAAGGAATGCCCTAATATAATCCTTGTTACATGGACTATCTTTAGATGCATTAATTTTTAATTTTTTAATAACTATTTTTGAGTTTTTTTTTTAAATATTATTTTTGATTTTTATTAATGCCTCCGAAATAAAAATAATTTGTTCGAAGTTACTGTTATTTTTTAAGAAAAAAATAAAACTTAAAAATAAATTATTAGTATTGTGGTTATTTTGTTGAACTATTTATGGTTTTTAATCCAAATTTTTAATATTTTTAATTAATTAAATTTTAATTAATTTTCATGTTGTAAAATTCCTTTCTTCATAAAAATAATTTAATGAAAACTTAAGCCTAATTAAAAATATTAAAAATTTGGATTAAAAACCATAAATAGTTCAACAAAATAACCACAATACTAATTATTGTTAAAGCTAAGGCACGAGCTCTTTGTTTGAATTTGTCCTTCAAGTTGTGCTGAAAAGGTCAGCAAGAAAAAGAAAGACAAAGAATGAAAAAACAAAACAAAATATGTACTTTGAACTTCAAGAAGAATTCTTGACAAAAGTACGAAAAAACAGAAGTAAAGGAAGAACATGTAAAATAAATTAAAATAGATAATCATTCAAAGCAAATTTCGATCTACCAAAGGTTAAATATAATTTGGTTTAAGGATTGATGTTTGACTAATGTTAAACGGCAAGCACTCTGAGGAGATTGAGTGGTTGCAATCGAAACATGTCAGGGTAACCTAGAAAAATGGAGAATAAAGGTTAACCCGGCTAAATGTGCTCACTTAACTTTCACGCTCAGAAGACAAACGTGCCCAGCAGTAAAAATAAATAACATCACTGTTTCGGTAGAAAACCATGTAAAGTACTTGGGAGTTCATATAGATAGACGTTTGACCTGGTCTCGTCATATCGAAGCGAAAATAACGGCTATGAAACTTAAAGCAGCTCAACTACATTGGCTTCTCGGTAGAAACTCAAACTTGTCTTTAGACAACAAAGTTCTTCTATACAAGTCCATCATAAAACCAATATGGACATATGGCATCCAATTATGGAGTACTGCATGCGCATCTAACATCCAAAAGCTTCAAAGAAGACAGTCTAGAATATTACGACAAATTGTCTGCGCCCCATGGTATATACGTAATGATATTATCCACAGAGATCTCAACGTCCCCACTATCCAGGAGGAAATTAAAAAATATTCAATAAGCTACATCGATAAACTAATGGTTCACCCTAACTACCTCGCTCGGGGTTTGCTTCAGTTCGAAGGTCACCAGAGGCTAAAAAGAACCGATACTTTGAGCCTTACTAGAAGACAGTCTTAAAAATTTGAATACAGCAGTTAGTGGTTACACAGGTAACAACTAATAAACAACAAGTAGAATTAAGATTTGAATACATATTGTAAATTTCGATAAGAAAGATTCAATAATAAAAATAAATTATTATTAAAAAAAAAAAAAAAAAAAAAGGGTAACCTGTCCGTAAAAACGCCTGGGTTCGAGCCCAGATTGAGTCAAGAATGAAAAATTATCAGTAAATTTTAATTAATTTTCATGTTGTAAAATTCCTTTCTTCATAAAAATAATTTAATGAAAATTAAATTTGATGAACTTAAGCCTAATTAAAAATATTAAAAATTTGGATTAAAAATAAATTTTTATTTTCTAAGCAGAAATTAAACTAAAAAATTATTTTTATGCCATGAGGAATAAATAAAAACCAGCTCAGAAACTTACTTTTATTTTCTAAGCGAAAAATTAATTAAAAAAATAATGATTAAAAAGTGATTTTCAAAAAAAACTTTTAAGTTATAACCGTTACGGTCTCTGATAAAAAGTGATATAAAAAAAATATTTATGAATCCGTATTTTCACTTTCTAAATGATTCAATAGTCGTCATTGTTTTAAATGAATTATTTAAACAGGTTTATTATTTCGGCTCTTAGAACAGGATGGTACAAAATAACAAAAAAAAAAAAGTGTGACATCAGTGATAAATGATTTTTTTTGAGAATTGGTGTTTTATTCGTCAGGGCTATAGGAAGGCGGGTCAATAAGTTTTTGTCTTTTTGAATTTGCCGCCACTTTAGTGAAAGGCGCAACAATGCACCTATCAACAGGAATCTCTCAGTTGACCTGACACACACAGAAAAAAATACCAACGTAAAATTAACATGGCGAAATGTTGATTGAGAATTATTTAAATTTATTATTATTTCATATTAATTTTAAATGAAAAATATTAAAATAACCTTAAATCAATCACGTTTATTTAACATTATTCACTGTTAAAATAACATTGTTCAATATTGAATCCATTAAAACCTGTTTTATATTAAAATCAAAAGTTTATCTTGTTAAATTAACATGCATACTTAAGTTTTTTATTTTTTTTTTTATTTTCGTGTTTAAAATATGTTATAAAAAGAAGAAAATTTCCGTATTCTTTTAAATAATATTATTTAGTTAAATAGTACATCAAGTTTTCAAAGTAGAATGATGATGAAAACCATATCGGGCGATTTTGCTGATGCTTCTGTTATCAAAGGAGGATACAAAATAAGTGAAACATGTGTTACAGGGGTAAGTTTTTTGATTATTCTTAAATAAATCCATATGTAGTCTCTGAAGCTTCTTCACACTGTTATATCACACTCAAACCAATTTAATTATACATGAAATTCACGTTGTTTCAACTTGAAATAACTTTCATTCAACGTGATTCGGATTGTTATTTCAATATAATTGACATTTTGCTCTAACTTTACTGCAATGTTAAATTAACATGAATTATAGTTATTTTAAAAGAAAAAAATTTTGTTCGCAAGTTATTTTAAAATAAGGTTGAATTAAAATGAAAAACGTATGAAGCAAAATCACCACTGAAAAATTTGAAATCAACCTTGTTTTCGACGTTTTTAACTTGATTTTTTTCTGTGTGCAGGATTTTAATAAGCTGTTACTTACTATAGTTAGTTTTGATAGTCATTGCTATCAGGCTACCTTGTGATTTATGGAGGTATGGGAAAAATCCATGAATTAGGCTACTAATTGCTTCCTTATCTAATCCATTCTCTGAATTTATTCCTAGTGACTATTTCTTGTTTCCAAACCTGAAGTCAAAACTTGGCGGCAAGAGATTTGACTCTAACGATGAAATCATCTTAAGGCGCTCGTACACGACATGTATTTGTCATCTGACTTGTCAACTTTTCAAGTCACATGTAATTGTTCATGTCTGTCAAAATCGCTGTTTTACATAAGGTTTATAATATTCGGTCACAAACGTACATGTAATTTGCTTGTGACATTGTCTCTGTTTTTTTTCGCATTGTTATTGCAGAAACCAAAGTAGTTCTCGGTTTCAAAATAGCTTGCTGCCGCCACGAAAATATTTATTTGCGCCGTAAAATAATTTAGCCATCTTAACATGTTTTCGTTTATTTTAAAGATACCAATTTAGAATTTTATAATTAAACGGTTTTTATGTATATATTTACATAAATTCTATTCAATGGTGAGATGAGCATACATATCTTGGTATTGTAAAATATTAACTTCAGCCGGCTAATGATTCCGTCAATGGTTAACGCCGCTGCCAGTTTCTTCCCGGCATAGATTTCCGATGTCAGATGGGTTGTCAGAAGAAAATAGAGCACGCTCTAATTGAAATTTTGTCAGATGACTTTGCGTCTGACTTTTACAGAAGCAAAGTTAAAAAGGTTACACACGACATGTATGTGTATGTATGTGTGGGAAATTTGACATGTCAGATGACAAAAACATGTCGTCTATATGCTCCTTTACAAACAACAAATATCTATTTTGATCTCATTTTTTGAAAGGGATAAAAAAATTAGAGAGACGTTGAACAAAGTGTATAGAGTTCAAAGAAGAATAAGCTGAAAAATAAAATGATTTTTTTATTCCACAACCTGACTTATATTTAAAAAAGTCACACGACTTATTGACCCGTCCGGAGGCTGGTATTTTGCCAACCATTTTCAATAGACTTGGTTCTTGTACCAATTAGAACCTATGAACCAAATATCATCAAATTATCTCCAAAATGGTGAATGCAAAATACCTTTTCCACTATTGTGGTGTGGATATAAAAAACATGGACTTTTTGTAGACAAGGCAGCATCCTGGGCCCTCTATTATACTTAGTTTATACTTCTGACATGCCAACAAGCAACTACACCCAAACTTCAACATTTGCAGACGATACAGCTTTTCTAAGCGTCCACGAAAACCGTTATAAAGCATCTCGTTACTTACAGCATCATATATTTCAACTAGAAATATGGTGAAGACAATGGAGGATAATGCTCAATGAGCAAAAATGCGTACATATAACATTCACCTTGCGCCGGGAATCTGGCCCCCCTATTACAATCAATAATCAAATAATTCCTCAACATTCGCATGTAAAATATCTCGGTATATATCTGGATCGGCGATTAACGTGGAAATGCCATATAGAGGCAAAATTAACTCAAATGAAACTAAAAGCCATTCAAATTCATTGGCTTATTGGAAGGTCTGTCCTTACTTTACAACTCTATCTTAAAGCCTATCTGATGCTACGGTATTCAACTATGGGACACTGCCTCGGCCTCTAATATCGACAAAATACAAAGGCGCCAAAATAATATTCTTCGAAAAATCACAGCCGCTCCCTAGTTTGTTAAAAACTCAAACATTTATAAGGATCTTAATGTGCCATAAGTAAAAACTATGATTACAAAATATGCAGTTAAATATTTAAAGAGGCTTGAACAACACCCAAATCCACAAGCTCGAAATATTTTAAATCATGGCGGCCACATTCGCTTAAGAAGAAGAGACACTGCAGCACTTACCCAATTAGATAAGCGATAAACACCTATATATGTGAACAGAACCCGTGATGAAGAAAATTTTTGTCTGGCACTGGCAGGATATAAATAAAGTATTAGGATAAGATTTGATTAATTATTGTTAGTTCATATTTAATATATGAAGATTCAATAAAAATAATGAGAAAAAAAAACAAACAAATCTTTGACAGAAGACTATTATAGACAAACAATACTAGAGCAAAACATCGTATCTGGCGTAGTAATGTCACCTCCCTGTAGGAAGTCAAACACATTTATAACTAACTTCAAACTGGTTTTTTTATAACCACATCTAGTTGATTAAGTGACTTTTTTCCTTGTCGACGACTCATTATTTTAACATGGGCATGTCATAGGCAGTAGTCAATTTTCCATCTTTGCATGACTTTTTAACTGACTACTATCTACTTATTTTTCAAAATATTTGTAATTAATTAAAAGTATTGTCAGTTAAAAATAAATTATTTAAATTTTAAATAATTTTTGTCAAAAAAATATATGTACATATGAACATGCATACATATGTATGTATATCTTTATATATTTTGTTATAGAAATAATTATTTATGAAAATTTTGCATTAAACTGCCCTAAATGATGATGTATAATAGTCCTAAAATAAATACGCCACATAATTGCTAGTACATAAACAGATTTGTATTGTTTCATTTTTTAATTATTTTAAAATGTTTGTATATATTTTTTTCATTTGACTTCATGGCATGCTTGTTTTACTTATTTTGATTTTATTTGAGTTTTACGTGTGCCTTTTTGGTTGATATCTGCATGAGATTTAAACCAATTTGTAGTCATTTAAAAAAAAGTTAATTTATAGTTAGTATTTTTTGCAACTGACTATTTTATTTACTACAGGGCTGTTTATCTCATCGTGGGTACAACGAACCAGTTAAGAACAACAAGATTGAGCGCGTACATTAAAGAAAAATCTCGAATTCCAAATTGGCACAAAAGATCTTACGATCACTGTTAAGAGTCCCTCAAAACAATTAACATACACAAACTCAAACACCAAATATTAAAAAACAAAATTGTTAAAGAGAGGGTTTATGTGTACATACACAGATCGAAACACAAACACTTATAAAAAAAGTTCAAATGGGGACTATAATAGTAGAAGGTACCAACTAAACGAAGCTCAGTTATGATTTGAACTAGTAAACGTGATGGTTGAAATAAATATTTAAAAAAAAAAACGGTAAAAATTGCGAGCTAAATTAAATTATAAAAATATTAAAATTACGTGTAACTATTACAGTTTAAGATACAGTTCTATGAATATAGAAAAAAACGGAAGAGAATGAAACGGAAGTTAACAAAGAATTTTAAATAAAATCAAAACAAAAGGCTGAAACGAAAAAATTTAAATTGTATTTACAAAGAAATTACAATTAGAAAATGTTTTAATGATCAATAAAAAATAAAAGCTCAAAATTAATAAATTATTTTAAATCAAAGTGTTTAAGGATTTGAAGCAAAAAATAAAAAAAATTAAAGAAGATTTCTTACTTCAATTGAAACAATCTTAAAATCTTTTGAAAACAGAAAACAATTAACAAAAAAGCGGTTTTAACCAGATTCATCAAATTATATTTAATGAAATTTTATGTTTTTTTGTGAAGAAACCTTGATTGCTGAATTTTATCGAAAAAAAAGATAATTATAAAAACCACCAAAAAACTTGGAATTACAAAAGGTAAAAAATTAAAAAAAAACTAAATAAATTAATTTTTTTAAAACGTAATTATTTGTTCAGAACAATGACCCTTTCAAAAACGCCAAAAAAAAAATACTTAAGACGTTTAAAAATTTAAAAATTAATAATAACAAAACAAAAAATTTATAAAAACGAAAAGAATATATAAAAAAATTTTTTTTTTCACCGGAACATGTACCAAAAATAAGAAATAGAGAGAAAAAAAATAAAAAAGCGTAAAAAATTGTTATGAGGCTTGTGACTCATACATAATGAATATTTTAGAAGAAACAAGATTTTGTTTGTCGTGCCTAATTCCCAATTTTTATTCTTGGTAAAAACACTGAAATTTATTGTTGATGGGATAGGCTATTCCCATGAGCATTTCACTGGTTGCTTAGGCCAGATCATCAGGAAACTTCATCCAAAGATTTTAGAAAAACTAAAGATACCTATGATACATACAAAAACTGTAAAGCGAATAGGAATTATTAACACTCAACAATAAATTTCAGTGTTTTTATCATGAATAAAAATTGAGAATTAAGCACTACAAATAAAAACTTGTTAATTAAAAAATTTTGTATTATCAAAAATTACTTTGAAAATATTTTAGAATAATTTTTTTAAAACCAGGGATGGGAACTTAAAAGTACTGGTGTTTTTTATAATTAAAAAAAAAATCCGCAATGCCAGGGCCCCGTTTCTCAAAACTACAAGTTACAAATCTACAATTAAAATACTTAAAAAAGCAACAATTTTACAATTTTAGTTTTTGTTTCAAATGTATTTTACTTGTAGATTTGTAACTTGTAGTTTTGAGAAATAGGGGCCTGAAGACATAAAAAGAACTTTTTAAAACAAGCAAAATTTTCATCAATATTTCAATGTATAATTCATAGTAAATGTATAAGTAGAAAATGTTAATTGCTGCACCTGTCTTAATATTTTTTAGTTTTGGCACTTGTACCTCTTTGCTCTTCAACTCCTTAACTTTGAATTTCCCCGGATACCGCCTATTCGCTCTTAAGAGAAAATAAACAAAAAAAAAAAAAACAAGTTAGAGTGCTATATTCGGCTGTGCCGAATCTTTGATAACCTCCACCGACAGTTCGAATGTTTAAGGAGTAATATCTGTATGATGTTATTATTATCTTAAACTGTGACGATTTGTTATTAATTATGGTTTTAGGCGACTAAACTGTTTTCCGGTAGTAGGGTTTATATGGGGCCTAGGGTAAATTATGGACCGATCATCACGAAATTTCACAGCGTCATTTCTAGTCCTTTAAAACTATGACGTACCAATTTCTGTTATGCTAGCATTATTAATTATGGTGTTAGATGTACTAAAATGTTTTCCGGGAGTAGGGTTTCTATGGGCCCTAGGGTAAATTATGTACCGATCTTCACGAAATTTCACAGTGTCATTTGTAGTCCTATAAAACTGTGACGTACCAAATTTTGTTACGCTAGCGTTATTTTTTACGATTTTAGGCGTACTAAACTGTTTTCCGGGAGTATGGCTTATATGGGGCTTAGGGTAAATTATGGCGGGATTATCACGAAATTTAACAGCGTGATTTCCAGTCAACGAAAACAAATTTTTGCAAAATCTTATCTCATTCCGTGCCTTGTTCCAGCATTTATGTTATTTTTTGTAACAAAATTATCAATTTTTTTAGGTGGTGGTTCCACATTTTGATTCATAGCTCTGGTCCTACTGAACCGATTTTGCTGGATTTCAATCCCAAACTGCTTAGGATAACTACAAGCAATTTGGCACCAAGTTTGTTCATTTCTTTTGAGTTGTTCGAAAGTGAGCGTGTTTTCAACAGACGGACAGACGGACAGACGGACAGACAGACAGACATGGCTAAATCGACTTAGAATTACTCAAGGACCCAGAATATATATACTTTATGGAGCCTGAGATGAATAATAAAAAAGTTTCACACGGAATGACAAACTTAATATACCCTCTTTACAACTAATTGTGGTGGAGGGTATACAAAATTGTATACCTTTCGAAAAATCCTAAAGATTTTGAAAGTGCAGGGCTTCTAATGGCGGAGATAGGATTTCAAAATTAAATTAAAATATAGTAATACATTTATTGAAAGGACCTGCAGATTCTTTCACGTTCTTTACGACGAATATTTTCATTGCCGTATATTTTCATTGTCGTTGAAGGGAAGTCCGAATCGTCTTGCATGCTTTCCATGCATCTAATGAACAGTTAATACTGCCAGCAACCTTGATACATCCATCCTATTGCGGGTTATAGGTTTCGAGTGCGTTTGTGGTAAAAAGATGGCCACATTTGCTAACTTACTTACAAAGGTGGCTATTACAGGACGTAATCCCTTTAACCCAACGTAAAATAGATTTCCAGGCGCTTGGATGTTCTGCGCTTCTTCTCTAATTTGTGACATCAAACTTAATTTTGAACTTTCCATTGAAGTTTAGGTCGTCCCTTTCTGCGTGTGCCGTCATCGGGTTTATATTCAAATGATCTTCTAGCTGGGGCACCTTCACCCATTCTCACAACATGTCCTAGCCAACGTTGTACTTTAATTCGGCTAACTATGTCAATTTCTGTATATAAGTCATACAGCTCGTGGCTCATCCGATGCCGATATTCTGGGTCAACATAGTTTGGTCTGTAGATCTTAAGCAAAATTTGTCTATAGAATACTCCAAGTATCTGCATTCGCAAGAACCCAATATAACACTACGGGTGGCATCATTGTCTTATAGAGAGTAGTTTTTAGCTGTCGTATATAATGTGGTCTTATTTTTAAATTGCTTACATAGTCCAAATAATCATCTGTTGGCCAGTATTGTTCTCCGTGTTAGCCTAAAATTGATGTTGTTTGTTTGGTGTATGGTAGTACAAGCTCGTTGACTACCTTAAAGGTTGTGGTTTTTAACTTTTAATGTCTGTCCAAGTCTTGTGCTTTTTACTGCCAGATCCAGTTTCGTAGATTCTTTTTCGACTGCCTTGTGGTGTAGGGGATGTTCAGTGCCAAGCAACGGTTCTGATTAGTTTTTATTTGTCAAAATCCTAGACTTATCTTCTTTCATCCACTCTTCATCCCAATTGTGAACACTGACCTTTCCGTGGTGCTAACTGTGAAGCTAACTTGTGACGCGCGCACTACCAAAAGAACGAAAAAAAACATGGGTTAGGGCGTCAAGCTAGCAAAACATCCCTCTAAAAAGGTAATTACTACATGAAAAAAAAAGTATAATTGAAGTAAGCCAACATAAACTGGTCACTCTTAGAGCCACTTTTTGGGTATGAGATTTAAGTTAATTTAATTCTATAATTAGCTGATCTGAGAATTAAGTTAATCTAGTATCAATTAAATTATATATTTTTGGGTGGATGCTTAAACCATGTAGCGCTACCATACTGAGCACAAATAAATGGCAATATTTTTTTTGCAAATGTTAACTTTTTATCAAGCAATATGGATGTTTTCAAAGAAGAAAATGCGCGAATTTAATATTGTTTTACAAGGTAGAAATTTTTTGTGTTTAAAGCAAAAATATAGAATGGAAAAATTATATAAAAGTGCTAAGCAATATTTTAAAATGTATTTTTGTTTATATTTTTGCAAAAGTTCTTTATGTTAAAAATGTGTATGATGACAGTTTAAGTGAAGGTTTAAACCAACACCGTTGGCCGCTTAAACTAGCAAGAAAAAGTTAAAAAAATACAACTCAAAAAGTAAATACGAAGATTAAAGTTAATTTAATCGCTAATCTCTAACCCAAAAAGTGGCTCTCAAAGTGAAACAGCCTGAAAATACTTATTTTAACTGACGCCGCATTGGCACTATTTAAAGTAGATCCCATTGTGGCTAACTCGTTTGCCTGTTCATTAAAATGGCAGTCTTTATGCCCAGGGACCCAAACTAGACTAATAAAATGCAGAAGACCCAGCCTTGATAGCTCATTCTTGCACTATCTGACCAATTAAGATGAAATTTTCTATGAATTTTATCAGATTAGCGCCGCCTGGCTATCAAAAAAACTTCCATTATTCCAATGAACATTAAAGTCATATAATTCTTTAAATACTGAAAGAAAATAATAGTGAAAATATCAATTCCTAGAAAACTCACTAAGAAAAGGGACTAATTCCTTCTTTTTAACTAGTTCTTAAAGTAAAATCATTCAAATTATAAGACTAAAGTACTGACTAAAATCGCTTTATTTGTTAAAAGGATCAGTATGAATTGATTTTGTATTTGTTGATTCTACTTATTTTAGCAAAATAAAATCGAATAAAAAAAAACAGTTAAATAAAAATTCAAGTTTCCATATTAAATTTCGACTTGAAAAGTTTGTATGACTTAAACCCTGAACCTCAATACAAACAATTCAAATTAAAAATCAATGTCGTTAAAAGACTTCAAACATGCCAGTCTTTCAAATGTAAGGGGTATGGTTTAATTTGCTCATTCTAAAATAGTTAGCATTTCCTTATTTATATAAACATTACCTGATGATCATAATTGAAAGTGTTTGTATTTTGCAGTATAAATAATTTATAGTTCTTGACAATTTTAGTAGCACTTGAGTATTTTACAAATTCAAACACTTCAATCGCACTACGCCAATAAATGTTAATTAACCAGTTTTCTTTTCGTCGTTTTTTTTACTTTAAATATGTATTTATTTATTTCTAACGGCTTAAAACATATTATCGCATAAATACAATCAATATCTAACTATTCATTTTCGTTGTTTTCTTACTTTTTGGGAACAATGTGGCTGCATGCAGTGTCTTGACACTAGACGATTTGGTAATTCAAACACGTTTCTTTATGTATAAATTCATGAATGAATGAGTGATTATGAAAATGTTATATGTACACGAGAATTTTAATACTGCAACTCCACTGAATATGAGTAACACAGGTTGACTGAAGACAAAAAAAAACTGTTAAATTATTTATAATGCTTTTACCCAGTACGCAACATTTTGAGTGAAAATTGTGAACTCTAATCGAAAATGTGATTTTTTTCTGGATATTTAATTCTGTCTGAATATTTTTTTTACATCCACACCATCGTAGGTGGAGGAATATTATGCGTTTATGATGATGCAACACATGGTTCTAGCTGGACAGACTTTTTGGTATCACTTTCTGAGTCGATCTATATATGTCCGTCCGTCCTTCCGGCTATCAAGCTGTCCCTGTCAACCTTATGAAATCGCAAATAAATATTTTACAACACAGAACAAATAATTTCGGTTCGTTCAGTATCAACTGAAAGAATTAAAAATAAAATTACTTTAGAATATGAAAAGTATTTGATCACGACTGCCAGAATTAGCCCCCAGGTCGCGTTCTTATTTTCGTTAAGAACAATCATACTGGTGAGATTTAGTTCATAATTTCACAAAGCCCCCATACAAACTTCTTTCCGGAATATGGTCTTTGTGCCCATAAACAATCTTAGTATGTTGGTAATTAGAATATATTTATTTATAACAATCTTGAAAATATCCTTTAATGACATAATTTTCTTGAAAATTTTGGTATTGATATAAAATTTGGTGATGATGATTTTTATATTAGATTCTATGTCATAGGAATTTCGTGCTAGTAGGTCCAGAATTGACTTTAAATCCCATATAAACCACGTTCCTACCATGACTTTAAAACGAAAAAATCTTTTATAGATGTAAAAATCTAGAAAACAATTGGCACAATAACTCTTAACCTTTTAAAATAATTTTATTTTAGTGGGCCCATGATTGTCTAAGGGTCAGAAATGGAATACACGTTTAATAATTTGTAGGTACACTTTTAATAGTGTAGGTTATCCTATGGTCAAGCTTAATCGATTAAAGTATCCTACATAATAAAATCTAGGAACACAATTGGGTCGCACGCACGTCGGGCGCAACGCCGTAAATTTTTAAAAATAGCTCAATTTACTCAAAACTCCGTCCAAAACGTATCTTGTATTGGAAATTGTTTTTGCATCACAATAGGGAGTAGCCCCTTGGCATTCGTCGAAAATCACGATCTCTTGCGATCGTGACTGACTGCTTTCTTTCAGGATGATTGTCTCTTCTGATAATTAGTACTTCTAAGGTTAAGCTTCCGTACTTAGATATATATATTTTTTGACGAAGGGACACTTACGGAGATCATGTGGTGGTTGTGATCGCGGGAAGGAATATCCTGAAAATCCCACTAAACGGCTAATTTTTCACCATTTGTGGAGAGTTTGGTTGGAGGAAGGATTGTCCCTAGGTGATGTTGCTACTCAACAGAAACTTTTTTCCAAAAGCAGTGGAGGTTAGATAGCTTCAGCTCGTAAACAAGATGCAAGTGTATAATCTTGCCAGATTTTTCACTATAATTGCTACCTTCGTGTGTTGGTTGCGCTCACACTCAGGGGCGGTGTGTAAGGGCATTGTTTGTTACCCCAGTGATTAAGATCCACCATGATATTATGCCGATACGCCAGGTGCTCATGTAAATCTTTTCCACATCTGTTTGGTTTAATTATAGTTTAAGGCGTTCACAAAAAACGTATCTTGTATTCTTTTGAATATAATTTTATGAAATTCCACACTTATTTAATTTGATGTTTATTTTTTTCTGGGGCAAATTACGGCATTCATATTGATCAAAAGCTTCATTTAAATTATATTTGAAATTCATGCCGCTAAGAAGGTTTCGGACAAAGGGTGTAAGAGACGCCTTGCGGGGCTAACAATGTCCCTCGAAATGTAAAATCAAGCAATAATTTACTGCCGGTTTAACGATGTCGAACGTCATCGTTCGCATAGAAAATTATATTTAAAACAAAAACAAAATTCGAAAATTTGTTTTTGTTTTAATTGTAATATTCTATGCGAACGTTAACGTTCGAAATCGTTGAACAGGCTGTTGATGTTACTCTTTAATATGCTTTATAAAAATGATTGAAATTGACTAGTTACATTTGAATTTAAGGCTTAAACGTCAAATTGGCGCTTGCAACATAAAACTTAACGTCTGTACTTTTTTATGAATACGATTTCCGTATGACGTGCTTAATTCCCAATTTTTCATATTTGATAAATACACTGAAATTCATTGTTGAGGGAAAGCTGGCTTCTATGCGCATTTCACTGGTTGCTAAGGTCAGCTCATCAGGAAACCTTTTCCAAAGATTTTAGAAAAGCCAAAAATATTAAACAAATAAAACCCTAAAGCGAATAAGAATTTTAAACACTCAAAGTCTTACTTGTAAAAATATCAAAGCTTAAACAAAACACCAACAATATACAGTGAGTTTATCTTTTCTTACATCCCCCTACAATTGGTTGGGTTCTTTCCGACTCGAATTGTTGTTGTAAGTAGGTACGTCTACGAGTTTTTGAAGGGACACCAAAAGAAAATACGAATATTGTTGCAGGGGCATGTCACATAGTCTGAAACACGTACATGAGTATGCGGTCGCAATCGTAGTATGAAATAGAACTAGATCTAGTCGACGCATCGCGTCGCGACGTACCACATAGATACGCTACTACGTTTTCGCCAGCTATTGTGTGCCTTTATATGTATTTTGACAACGTCTCTACGTCGTACGTTACTACGTTCATACGTTGCAATCGTGTTCCTACGGCAATTCGTTTCGATTAATCGATCAATATATTTAAAAATTAACTTTTAAATATTTCTTTCCGCCCAATTACGAATGAAAATTTCCCGGGAGTTTTCTCCCTTCTCCCATTTTTCCTATGTAAATTCATTTGTAAAAATGGAAAAAACTCCCGGGGAATTTGTATTCATAATTGGGCGGTTTATATTTTTTCAACATTCCATTATATTTCGATAAAAAATCGAGTCGAAAAATTTACAATATTTTGACTAATTTTAGCTTTGCACACCGCATAGGAAACAGACTTTTTACATATGAATATTACATATCGTCACCTAAAACGCAAAAGGCCCTATCTAACCTTTTGAAAATCTTACAGGAGAAGCAAAACCAATTTAAAATGATAAATTGCTGAATCGCTTTAAGCTGTTTATAATTAATTTTTCTTGTAAAGGCTGCAGGAAAAATCGCTCAAAGAAAAACGGAAAAATCGCTCAAAAAAATCCCATGTAAAATTGGGCCTGAATTCATATGAAAAGTGACCCAGATTTTTCGGCTATTTTTCGTTATTATTGGGAAATTTTTCGTTTTTTAAATTTCATAACGAAAAATCACCCAAAAATTTTGTATAAAAAATAGCCCATTTTTTAGGGTCATCTTTCATTTTTAAAATTTCGTCAAAATCTTACATACTATTTGTCTTAATCTACACTTGGCACATGTCACGCGGCAATATGCAATTAAAGCACGAAAAATTATAGAGGCTAGTGAAGCTTTAGAAGCAGCCGCAACTACTACTGCTACTTTTTTAAACCGAATGGTTTTCCCTAAAAATAACCGTTCGAAGATATATTTGAAAGCGATCCTGGAGAAACAGATAGTGAGGTGGAATCGACAGACGATAACAATGAAGTCAACAACGTAAGCAATATTTTCAAATGCATTGTATGCTTTGTCAATTCTCCCAACACAGCATTATTGCCATGCAGACATACTGCAGAGCAGCTGTTGAAGATACTATGCAATTTTTTACATAAAACTTACATTTGTATGTAACTAAATTTATATGAATAATAAACCCTTTTTTTTACAAATTTTTCATTTTTTTTCGGTCCTTTTACGTGTTTTTTGGGAAAAATTTCATATTTAACTTTTTGGGTCATTTTTCAATTTCTTTTGGGCGATTTTTCATTTTTTTCCTTGGGCCATTTTTCTTTCGGCGATTTTTCCTACAGCCGTTAGTTAAGCCTTTTGCAGATAGGTCCTTTTGTTTTTTGCCAATTAATTCGCTAATGTTGGTCAAAAGATTCCAAAATTTTTTGTGGACATTTGCGTTGATGCAATACATCAGATTTAATAAAAAAAAGTCGATTTAAAATTTTTGTTAGTTAGAGCCTTTTACGTTTTAGGTGACGATATGTAGAACTCGATATCGTTAAAAAAAAAGGAATTCATTTCAATACAAATTCGATACAATTGGCATATTGGGTTATGAGATTTTATTATGTTGGTTTTGTAGGTACTTGAAACAAATCATCGTGACTATTATTAAAGTTTGAATTTTATAACAGAAACTTAACAAAGTCAAATAACATCTCAAAAGCTCATTACATAATTAAGAATTTTATTTTTCAAACAATTTAATTATTCAAATATATTTCGTAGAAATATTATACATATACTATTTATATTTTAAAACCTATCTCTAACACGAATGAGAAGTTTTTTGTACACCTACAAACATACTTGTATTTTAGATTCTAATGAAATTCGAAGTCGTTTAACTACGTTAGCAAACGTGCCGAAAAAAAAATAAAAAAAATGTTACAAAATATTTTTGGAATTGGTTTATTTTTCGTTATAGCTTTTGGTAAACAAATTTTTTTCAATTGATGATTCATCAAAAATTTCTTTTTTTTTTATTTTAAATAAAACACTTAAAATAGAACAGGAGATGTCGGCAATAATCAAATTGCCGCAAAGAACCATCTTTGACATATACTTTTTAAATGTTGGCACCTCTTAGATTTGCGCTAGCAGTAGGCGGGTGCTAAACGCGAAATTAGCTGCTCAACAATAAAGCCATTGTTTTGCGGTCCTATTGTGCCGTAGCGCCGTCTTGCTGAAACCAAAGTACCTCACCTTTTTTGTTCTTAAATTCAGTTAATTTTTGTAAAATCTTTCTCGCGTTGCACAAGATTGATATTTTTTTCTGTTTTTGATTGAAATATTTTTTTAAAACTTCTTAAAGAGCCTCAGTTCTAAGCACTATCGCTTCATGGTTAACCTTTTGTAATGTTTTTGATTTCGAAAATCAAATAATACATCACATCCTCTTTGCAACACCTTTTAAGTTTATTACATGTTACAAATTAAAATAAAGCAAGAAATAGTAATGTAATGTGGGATACGAACACGCTTCCTTCTCACTGATAGACTTACTCACGATAAACTAGCGTGCTGGAGCTTTATAGCTAATATTCTTTTTATGTTTGGCTTTATATACCAACCCCCCTCTTCCCGGCGGAAGCATAGAGATTATCTTAAGGATATTTCACCTGTTCGTGTAACGTTCTCCAGGTCATATCTAGGTGCAGCCAATATCTGGGGGCTACTCTCTATTGCGATGCGAAAGAAAATGGTAGCAAATCAAGCGTTTGGTACTCTTTAATGCGTTTGCGTATTTGTCTTTCGCATTTAATTTTTTAATTTGTCTCTTTTCGCAAATCATAATTTTTTATTTTATTTAAAATATTTTTGCATATTTTGGTATTTCGTTAGTCTGGACTTACACTATGAAATTTTTCTTTCAGAAAGTCTGGTTTAATTGGTGAAAGGGGAGAGAAGAATAGCCTGTTTTCTTCCCCTCCCACCAATAAACTCAGACTTTCTGAAAAAAAAAACTTTCATAGTGAGAACTCAGACTTACTGTCATTCTGCGCCATCTATAATTTATATTACCAGTATTGCTTCATTTTCAAAAAATGGAGAGTACCATGCTTTCGCATGGAAATTGTTTTTGCATCGCAATAGGGAGTTTCACCGTTGGCATTCATCGAAATTCCCGATCTCTTGAAAACGCGACTTACCAGCCATCTTATCTGTTACCACGGGAGTCAGTTGGCACCGGACTGACTATTGGTTAAGAACCCCGGACATGCGGGAAACATTTGCTGTCTTTCAGGATGATTGATATGATGAAATTTAACTCTTCTGTCATTGGGGCAAAATCCTTAATGAATTTACAACTTATTATCCATTTTCAATATTATTTCCTAACTCGCCTACTTATATCCCCGCTGCTTCTAATGTAAATCCATCTACGCTTGATTTACTTCTTTCCAATATCCCTCAGTTTATTTACAAACCTCTCACCCTTAATGATTTAAGTTCTGATCACTTACCGGTATCTTTCAATCTCTCCACAATCTTCCCATTAGTGAAAAATTTTAAATACAATTTTGGAAATGCTAACTGGGGAGAATATAAAAATATTGTAAAGCGTTCGTTGAATGATGTCTTAATTACTAATTTGAATACAGATGAGCTTATAGATCACAACGTAGAATGTTTTACAGGTATTTTGTTAGAAGCTGTCAGACAATCAGTTCCTAAATCCTTACCTAGGATTAATTACCTTAAACTTCCTGACTACATTTTACGTTTAATAAAACTACGGAATCAATTTCGTAGGGAATGGTCGAGGTACAGGCAATTTTCTGATTATAGTTTAATGAAAAAGTACACTGTTCTTATTCGGAATGAAATCTCTTTGTACAAAAATCGACATTGGAATAACAAGTTAAGTGCTTTAGACAAGGGATCAAAACCTTTTTGGAATGTTACCAAAATTCTCCAGCGTAAGACCAATAACTGCAACTTTCTGTTATCAAACGGTAACATTATGATGTCTGACGAAGACAAGGCAAATGAATTTGCTAGGACATTTGTGCAAAATCATAGGATTTCAGAAAGCTTTTGTACAAATAGTCATGTTATGATCGTTAATCAGGCAATTCAAGAATTTGATTCTTTGGAGGTAATTACTCCTACTTCTGAGCTCATCACAAGTGATGAATTAGAGTTTATAATAAATAACCTATGGAAAAGAAAAGCTCCTGGGATGGATGACGTAAATAACCAAATGTTAAAAAATCTTCCGAAAGTTGCTATTCGTTTTCTAACGAATATATATAACTCTTGTTTAAGCAATCAGTATTTCCCTAAAACATGGAAAACCGCTAAAGTTATACCTATTCCTAAGCCAGGCAAAATGCCAAATAGGGCAGAAAACTACAGACCAATCAGTTTGTTAAGTAGTCTGGGAAAAATTTTAGAAAAAATTATAAGTGAGAAGCTTACAGTATTTCTTGAAAATAATCACATTCTACCTGATGAACAATTTGGATTCAGAAGGTCGCATTCGACTATTCATCAAGTCAAACGAATTTGTAAAGATGTCAAGAGCGGCCTGGTATCGGGTAAATCCACTGCACTGGTATTACTCGATGTTGAAAAAGCATTTGACTCAGTGTGGCATCATGGCCTAATATATAAACTTATAAATTTCCATATTCCCAAGTTTCTAGTTAAAATAATTAGACATTTTCTTGATGATAGATTGTTCTGTGTTTCATTTGGAAATTGCTTCTCTGACTTGATCAAAATTCCTGCGGGAGTTCCGCAGGGATCGGTCCTCGGACCAATACTTTACAATGTTTTCTGTGCTGATATTCCTATAATTAACCCATGCAAATTTGCTGCATATGCTGATGATTTAGCGGTTTATTATACACATGAACTTAGTCAGAATATTCTGACTGAGATACAATGTGCACTAAATAGTTTAATAGAATTTTACTCCAAATGGAGGATAAAAATCAATTCGGATAAAACACAAGCCATCTTTTTTACTAGAAAAAGAAAATCTTGCTTTTTACCCAATTATAAACTGGCTATTCAGGCCAATGAAATAAACTGGTCTAATAATATTAGGTATTTAGGTGTCTGTCTAGATCCCAAGTTAAATTTTAATAATCACATTTGCCATATAATAGATAAGGTTAACAAATACAAATATATATTATATCCACTCATTAATAGGAACTCCATGCTTAGCAATTCAAATAAAATTCTGATTGTTAAAACAATTTTTCAGGCTATAATCCTATATGGTTGTCCGATTTGGGGTGACTGCGCCAAAACACATATCAAACGACTACAAATTGCCCAAAATAAAATCTTGAAAATGGCCCTTAAATTACCTTGGCATTTCTCTACCTCCAGATTACATGTAATTAGTAACACTAAAACTGTGTCACAGGCTATTGAAAGCTTAACCACCCGTTTTGTATCCAAGTGTGATTCTTCGGAAAATCCACTTATATATACACTATATTAACTCTTATCTTTTTTATCTCTCTACTTTATTTGTACCCATGTATATTATTAATAATTCTTATTTAAATATTATATTACAACTTATAGTTCGTTAATTAGAGAATCGCAGCTATTATTGCAAGTGTCGTAATAAAGTTAAGTCTGTGATTAGGCGCGTTAGAAGAAATTATTGCTTACAGTATTTTCAAGGATGTACACGTGAACAGATGTGGCGTAAACTGAGAACCGAAGGAGTTGTTAGTGATACTGAAAACACATTTGAAATTGATGTTGAGGACTTTAACAAGAATTCTATACTGCTTCCTAATGCTAATTGTAACAATGGGTTTTTACCTACTCTTAATTTAAATAATAATTTGGGTTTTAGTTTTCGTAATGTCACTGATGATGAAATTTTAAAAGCTATGATGTCTATCACGTCTAATGCTATCGGGCCTGATGGAATACCCTTGAAATTTTTAAAATTAATATTTCCAGCTGTATCTAGGCAGCTGTGTTTTATGCTCAATACAATTATTACCACTTCGAAATTCCCTGACAGCTGGAAAGTAGGAAGAGTGATTCCCATACCAAAAGTAAAATCTCCCCGTCTGCTAACAGATTTTCGTCCGATAAGTGTTTTGAACTCATGTTCTAAGATACTGGAAATTTTATTAAGGGAACAACTTTTGGAACATCTTGATCGTAGAAATTATTTAAATCAATATCAATCGGGATTTAGAAGGCGTTACAGCACTACAGGTTTGATTTTGGACTGCGTCGAGAATATAAGAAACAATTTAGACAAGAAACTGAGCTCTGTACTAATATTTCTTGATTTTAGTAAAGAATTTGACTCCATTGACCATGGGCGTTTATGTAGTAAGCTGTTCTCTCAATTTGACGTGGGATTTTCTGCTTGCAAGTTCATCGAGTCTTTTATCACTAATAGATACCAATATGTACAATACAAATTTGCCTGTTCATCAATCGCTAAAACCTATAGGGGGGTACCCCAAGGTTCCATTTTGGGGCCTTTATTGTTTATGATTTATATGAATGACTTATATCATCACATAAATTTCTGTAGGTGTTATACATATGCTGATGATGTTCAGTTGCTGGCGGATGACAATGGTCGTGGTATTAATTTTTTGGCACATAAAGTTAATGAAGATTTAAAGTTTGTTATGGAGTGGTCTAAAGCAAATAATCTTTGTATGAATCCCTTTAAAACTCGATGCATGAGGTTTTCGCAGTCTTATACAAAACCGAATTTGGTATTAGGTGAGGAGAATATAGAATTTGTTTCATATTATAAAGTCTTAGGATTGTATATAGATAATAATCTAAATTTTGAGTTTCATATCAATCATGTTGCTTCAAGAATTAATTTTGTTTTGAGAAGGTTATATGCTTTAGCCATTTATTTGCCAAGTAATGTAAAGAGGAACATTGCTATGGCATTATGTCTTCCTATAGTAGTATATGGTCTAGAAGTCTATTCGGGGGTATCGCAAACTAGTATCAATAGACTTAAACAGTGTTTTAATAGAGTTGCACGATATATATTTGGAATAACTTATAGATCACACACTCATATGACTTCGTATACTAGAAAACTATTGAAATGTGATTTTGAAAGCTTGATTAATATGAGAATACTATTACAATTTTATAAAATTTTTAAATTTGGGAACCCTCCTTACCTTAAAGAAAAATTTAATTTCGGTCATTCCACTAGAACTAGTTTAATGATCATACCTAGACACTCCACTCAAATTATGAGTAGGTCATTCTGAAAAGAAAAAATGTAATATTTGCCATACGATTGAGCTGGATTAATTTGGCCTATAGGGCTTACAATCCATACTAAATAAATAAATAAATAAATAAATAAATAAATAATTATACTTAATTTGTTATTTATAGAATTTTTGTATTTTCACTTAACTATGTTCATTGTTTCATACTTGCTTTTTGTATTTTTTCTTTTTTTTTCTCTTTCCCTTATTGAAGGTTTTTGTTAATAGTTTTCCTTCAGTCCAAATAATAATTTAAACTGACTATTCTTAGATTAATATATTTCATAATAATACTTTAGATATAAGGCTCGGCCAATTCTGTGCAATTATACATTTTAGTCATAACAAATTTAAAATTCTACTATTCAATAAATAAATAATAATAACTCTTCTGTTAGTTAGTACGTCTAAGGTTAAGCTTTCGTACCAAGATGTATGGGATGCAACGTATAGATGCTTTTTTGACGAAGGGACACTTATGGGGATCATATGGTGGTTGTGGTCGCGGCAAGGAACATCCTGAAAATCCCACTAAATACTAATTTTTCATTAGTTGTGGGAGAGTTTGGCCTGAGAGAGTCCCTAGCTGCTGTTGCTCTTCAACGGATGCTTCTATCATTTTTCGAAAAGCAGTAGAGGTTAGATAGCTTCGGCTTCTAAACAAGATGGGAGTGTCATATCTTGCTGGATTATTCACTCGAATTCATACCTGGCTGTGTTGGTTGCACTAACAGTCGGGGGCGGTTGGTAAACGCATTGTTTGTCAACCCAGTGTTAAAGATCCACCATGAGATTAGGCCGACACGGCAGGTGCTCATGTTAATCTTTTCCCCATCTGTTTGGTTGAATTAAAGTTAAAAGCGTTGCCAGAAAACTTCAAAAACCAATTTTGATAACCGATTTAAATTCAATTCCTAAAATATCGATAAGATTGGTTTTCGTACAATTAAGTACAAACCCTTTAATTTCTTAACTTTTCTTAAGACAAAGCATAACTAATATTTACACTTATCTTAAATGTAAGATAAAAACTTTACGAAGAAATCTCCCAATTTCTCATCAGAAATTTCTTATCGATTCATTCGAAATTCTTTAAAGGGAATTGATTTAGTTATAATCAGCCATATCACAGAGTACAATTCCGTTCGCAAACGGAACTCATTCCGTATATTGGTGCTTCCACAAATGACGAAAACAATTTTTGGAATTAACCTAATTTTGTTTTCATGAACGGAAAGGGAGTTTTCTATTAAAATACACCTTCTATCAATAAACAAATATGTTTTCTTCGGTTCCGAACAGAATTGCACTCTGCGACATGCCGGAATATCGGGGTTTTCAATAAGAACTTTGTTTTTAAAACAAAATAAAACAAAAATTTGGATAAGGATGATTAAAATTTTTATTGTGAATGAAAAATAATATCTGGCCAATGTCCACAACGTGCACGCTGACAGATGTCGATTCTTTCATCAAGGTTTTTATCACTTTTTGGCAAAATGGCGCGCCTATTTCGTTAATCACCTCCCGAATTTAGAGTTTTAAGGCTGCAATCGATTCGATTGGCTCCGTATGGACTCTGTCCCGAACATAGCCCCACAAAAAATAATCCAGTGGTGTTAAATCACACGATCTGGATGGCCACTTAACAGGTGATGTTCGTGAAATTAGGCGATCGGGAAAATTGGTTAGCAGTTAATTGATTGTTTCATTGGCTGTGTGACATTTGGCACTGTCCTGTTGTTGTTGACACATTTTGCATCGAGCCTGTTGATTTAAATTTAACGACTAAATTTTTAATAGTGGTCTCAGAAGGACGATTATGTTTTCCTAAAATATTACGAATTTTAAGAAATGTAACTTTTACAGATCCACCATTTTCATACTTGATTTTAATTATTTTAATGCGATTTTCAAGCGAAATTTAATTCATTATAACAATTGCCAATGCACCTCCTTTTAAAAAACAAAGTTCTTGTTGAAAACCCCGATACTGTCCTATAAAGGGTTTTGATATATTGAAATATTACTTAATTCAGACACTGTAGTTTTTCGTCTTGTTAATTGAAAATAATTAAATTGTTTTATTTCCATAAGAGCAAATGAATATAAAATGAAGTCTAGCAGTTGTGCTAGACTAAAGTTATTAATAGAAAACGAAAGGTAGAAATATTGAGTTAATAACTTTTTTTTTGACTTAAAACATTTTTTCCTAACGTCAAAGATATAAAAACTATTGTCGCGCGATTTGAAAATGTTCTTTAAAGGTATCGTTATGCTTATTCTAGGAAATAACTAAAGAAATGTTTTTTTTTTTTTTTTTTTTTTTTTTAACCCTCGGTCTTACACATGTTTTTTTTTCACATTCGTATCGCATGAGTCTAGCCAGACCCAACCAACTTTTGAATAAATAATACCAATTTTTTTAACTAAATGTTATATTTTACAC
Source organism: Pollenia angustigena (assembly GCA_930367215.1). NCBI lineage: Eukaryota > Metazoa > Arthropoda > Insecta > Diptera > Polleniidae > Pollenia > Pollenia angustigena. The sequence continues at coordinate 19,475,999 of OV884060.1, forward strand.
ATTATTATTTATATAAAATATGAAATTCATTATATGAAACAATGTGCGTACTTATTCATATTATTTTTATTTATAATATACAAATTAACATATTTTGACCTATCAAAATATTTCTAAAATCTGAAAAATAAGATTGTTTTATTTCATAAAATGTATATAACATGTTTATAATATGCAATACTATTTTATTTGTAATAAAAAAGAGAAATAAAATAAATGTATTAGCATTATGGAACTGAAACATGTAATTTTAATTTCCGAATGTTGCTGACAATCTGAACACTTGAACCAAAAATTGTTTGGAGTATATAAATATTCAATTTTCTTTTGCAAATTTTCAGACATCCTTCCTTTTCAAGCAAATACACGAATACAATTGGATTTAGTTATGATTATAAGTGTAATATTTGGTGTACAAAATCTCTTGAGCGCCTGAATTGGAATAGAGCCATGTTCCATGGACCCAACTCCAAAACGCATATTATTTTGACGCAGTATATACCAACATTAAGTTGCTGCTTATTCCATTTTGGTCCATCTTTACCATAGAAAGAATCATTAGCAAAGTATTATTGACAAGTTTGTACATGTGGATCTTCTTTATCGTCCTTAGAAGCAAACGATTCATTTGATTTTATGAGCAAATTATTTTCAGTACCGGGTGAATCATTCTTATTTGGAACGTAATCCACATCATCATTCTGTACACCTGTGAACGGTTGAATTTCATAACCTTCCTCAGCAGCTTTATTATGTTCTAAGTTATTAGCCTCCACTCTTCACATGTAAATCAGCTTCTGAACGGGAGTTACTAGTTACTGTGCTTATTTTTTTTTTTTTTTTTTTTTTTTGTTGAGAACTGGATGGAGCTACTAGTTTGTGTGTTTTATAAAATTAAATAAATTATAGAAATTTTAACAAAATTAATTACAAACAGCAAGAAAGAAAGTTCAAACTACGGCATCTTCTGTACAAAATATATATGGGTCTGGCCAGACCACATGTGTTATGAATGTGATGTGAGCAGTAAAATATTTGACTAAGTTTCCTAAAATATCCTTCCCAGAATATATTTTTTAAGCTTTTTATAATAAACTAAATTCTAGAAGGGTACCTGAAATTTCAAGTCTCTACCTGAGTTTTAAATATACTAAAATAACATTTTAAATCGAAAAGGGTCTGGCCAGACTCATGAGTAATACGAAGGGTTAAACTATCGTTTGTTTAAAAATACAAACCCACACAAAAAAAAAACACCTGCTTCAATTGTTAAAGTTTATAGAATATTTTAATCCGCTTTAAAATATCTGCATCTTAAATATAAACTCTTCTAACGTGGCTAAAACATAATGACTGATGTTTAAAACTGAAACTTGTTATTAGTCATTTCAAATGGAATTAATTAAAACCCCATTAAACTTAATTAAATGACATAGCAACAATTTATTAAACAAACGTGATCAAAATCAACAATAGATGTTAATTAAAACGATTTCAGTAAATGGCATATTTTCGCCAAAACCTCTAAAAAAAAACTGAAATGGGATCTTTATTGAAATGCGAAGGGGTTTAAAAACTCCCATTTTTTTGGGTAAATTCAATTCCTTCTTAGAAATAATTAAACAGCGTAAACACATTTTTTAGTTTGTTAATATTAAAGTAAATAAACTTTTTTGCAAACAGATGACTTTGTCAACGTCTGCAGGGTTGCATTATATTGAATACGTTATGACCAGGGAAACCATAAATATGCAATTGCATGTTTTTCCTTGTGCGACCAATGAAGGCAGAAACAATATATTTATCCGTTTTATAGCTTTTTATGAATTTTGGCATCGATTTGTTAGTGCATATTTTTGCATATTTTACCGTTTGCAGAATTTTTTTCTGCATAATTTAGTTAAAAGAGCCATTTTGCAGCATTTTTTAGGTTTATAGCGCATATTTTGCCTTTTTAAGGCATATTTTGATACATATTCAATTTTTTAGATGGCTACAATAGCTTTCTCAGCAAATAAATTTTTTTTCAAAAATCTGTTCAATTTCGACATCAACATTTAATTTTTACTCTAAAATTGTAAGACAAAGCAGGTTGTCATTAAGGATAAATGTTATGCGATGTGCATCTAGACCAGTGAAGGGCACACACATACTCCCAACAAACACGAAGTCAAACCTTTGATATGAAATGACTTTGTCATTTGACATCAAACACAATTCTCAAACGTTTTTCAATTGTTTGATTTAACATTTAAATTCAAATTGATAATGATTTGAAAATAAACATTTGATATCAAATGTTTTATCAATTTGATGTCAAATGTTTGTCAAATGTTAAATCAAATCAAAAATAAACTTGGCAATACTAAAGCGAAAAATAAATGTAATCATTAAAAATGGCGATTAAAGTTAAATTTTTTACTTTGCGGTTACATGTGTTTTTCTATTAAAAATAAATTTTAATATAACAGCTTATTTCTTGTGAAAAATAAAAATTATTTGTGAGTAATTTCAATGATTAAAAATACGAAAAAAAGGAAAATAAAACGGGAAAGTGACGAAAGTTTGTTGAACGATCACGGTGCTACAATCCTCAAAATAAAAGGGAGCCAAGTAGTTTGTCTTTCCAAGAATTAGAGGACATTATTTAATCTTTAAGCTACGGTGCCGAATGTTTATCTCACAGTTTATTTTAATAAATAATAAATTTATATTAAAAAAAAATAAAATATTTTTATTTATATTCCACATTGTATTATAATCCACATTTGAAAAACATTTGAGAATTACGTTTGAAAGCAAGTTGAAAATAAAGGCATTTTTCAATTTGAAAATAATATCCCCTTTTTGTTGAGAACGCTATGATTTTCAAATGATTTTCAAATCATTATCAAACGATTGTCGTTTGAGAAAACGTTTGATTTCAAATCATTTTCAATTTGAAAACAAACCTTCGTGTTTGTTGGGCTATCACATTTATGCTTGTGTTGACGAAATAACAACAAAGCAACCCAGCGGGAAAAAGAAGGAGTACGGAGGCCTTCCAGAAGGCCTCTGTACCCCTTCTTTTGGATAAACAAGGCCTTCTCGCTCCATTCCATACTCATATCTTTTTTACACGCGTTGTCATTGCGGAGAAGGCTTTCCGCTTTCCTTTCTTGCCCAGAGCTTCTTAAAGGCCTTCAAATAAATGGATTTCCAGAGAATGACTGTCAAAAGGCCTTAGCAAAAAGGTTATCTTGTTATTTTACTCTTTCTCTTTTCAACTTTAACTAAAATGATTTACCACATATGTTACTTTGTTGTTGTAAAGGGATCTGAATTCTTTTGCTTTTGCTTGTGCAAAAAAATAAAACAAAAAGTGTTACTCCTTCTTTTCTCGCTTATCATAGAAGCGAGTGTGGAGGCCTTCTATGAGGCATTCTTTTGCAGTTACGTAAGAATAGTAATTAAATCAAAAAATTTTTTAAACAGGCCTTTAAAAAGGCCTGATGTAAGAAGGTCTTCTGAGTTTTCCCGCTGGGAACAGGCGAACGTGCATTGTCACAGCCACACAAAGAAGTTTATAGTGTACATGTGTCGACGTCGCACAAGCAGCATTTTTATTCCTATGCACGCGTACATAGGATTTGCAGATGTGCCCGTCACTGATCTAGACCAATTTTTAGTATTCCGATCGACTCAGAATCACTTTTTAAAGTGATCTAACGATGTCCACCCGTCCGCCGGCTATCTATTTATGATGGTATTTAAGTTAAATTCATCCCAAAAATATTTTTCTGTAAATTAAATTATTTGCGAATCGGTTTACATTTTCTCAAAGCTCCCATCCTTAAATAGCTTTAACTTCCTTTTAAATGTTAGCATTTGTTAACAATTTAGCGACCGTACCTTAAATTCCTTTAAGACAAAAACCCATATGGGTGTTAAATAATATTCGGCGCAAACATCTCTTACATTTATGAATTTTAACCTACTTTGGGCTTAAGCGATAATATATTTAGGTTTTTCTTAAATTTTGTTATTAAATTGTTGAATATGTACTGTGTCTTCAAATGAACAATTTTTAATTTTTAGGTCATATTTTTTAGAGTTTGCTAAAAATCGTAAAAATTTGGAACCGCGGTTTCGGTTTTAAAATGATTAAAACCGGCCGGTTTCGGTTCGGTTTTCGGTTTTGAAAATATCAAAGGAAAATTCATACATAAACATATATATATTTTTTTTGCAAGTTTTTTATTTGTTTCAATACAGGTACTTTTATTCGCCCTTAAGTGTATACCTGGGCCTGGCCAGGCAATTTTCTAGTTTTTTTCATATAATTATTAAGTATATTAGAACGAAACTTTATGTATTCCTCAATTCCGCAATTGCCCAAATGAAAATTTTGTGCATATTGTATCCACCTGGGCCTGGTCAGGCCCTTCCCTATAATATATGTACTGCAGTTAATAAAATCAAAATGAAACTTTTTAAAAAAGCATACACAGCACATAAGAATTCTTCCTTTTCTGTGTTTTCGAAAAATTATTTTATTTCCCATACATATAAAAGTAGTCCCAGGCTTGCCCAGGGGTTCGTTAGTGTGAGTTTTTTCTATAGCCACAAGAAACTCCATACAAAATTCAAGTGGCCCAGGTGGCAGTTATGCCTCACAAATAAGGTGTGTACTTAAGAGTTATAAAGATAACATTTGTTCTTCTTAGTACTTATTTTGAATTTAAAGAATTTTGTCATTGTTGAAGGCTGTTATGTATAAAGTTTTTGTAAATTAAGAACGAGTATGATGTTTAATTTGCAATTTATTCAAGCATAAATACATTGTTAAAGTTAAAGCTAAAACCGAGGTTTTTTTGTCGGTTTTCGGTTTTTAGGCATTTAAAACCGCGGTTTCGGTTTCGGTTAAAACCGAACAGCAATCCCTAATATTTTTAACATTTTTGAGGGCATGTTTTCCAGTTTTTACTGCATATTTAATGCGCATAAAACGTGTTTTTAGAGCATACTTCTGGTTTCCCTGGTTATGGCATTGTTTCGCTGCAAAGCAACATGAATTAAGGATGTGTTAAAGAAGCCATTATCTACTCTAACACATCACATGCTATCTTCTTAAAGACTTTGATTTAACGACTTTTAGTAGTGAGTATAAACTCAAAACCAAAACTTATTTATCTTTATCATCACCATCTTAAAAATTGCATTTATCTTTTGTTGTCTTTTATTGTAGTTGTTTATTATTATTATTTTAATAAAAATGAAAAAAAAACTGTCGAAATATAAAAAATTACGTTTACCTTGTATTCATATCTTTTATTTACAAGCTTTTTTTAATTAAACAAAATTACATTATAAAGTAATTAGTTTAAAAAAATAGCATAACGGGCAATATAACCAAAAGTATAATTAATTTTTTTTTTAAGTTATTACAAATTTCTTTATGAACTAATCGTTGTCGTTAGGTAAAAAGGTCTTAAGTCAAAAAGACGCATTTTGTGTATTTAATTGAATTTTATTCAATTTGTTTTCTTTTTCCTTTTGGGTCCTATTACTCAGTTGAGTTGTAATTTCTTAATTTTTGTATTATGGCTTACAACTTTGCTATATTGCGCTGAACAGAAACATAACAAAAATTACAACTGATCACAACCTGTAGTGGGATTCTGTAACTTTTAACAATAACAACAGTTGTTACAATTGTCAACCTGTTTTGTTGTTTGCACTAACGATTATGTGATTCTGTAAATTGTTGTTAACAACATAGATAAAAATTAACGTCAAGTGGCATCACTATCAAAAAAATGGCAAAATAACGAAAAACACAAAGAGGAATAAAAAAAAAACAAATAAAATTATTAAAACTAAACATAATTTTTTTTATTTTTTTGTTTTTTTAAGAAGATAAGCCAAACATTTTACTATCATCATATATATTATTTCTAAAGCACTTTTTTTTGTCGGTTGCAAATATCTCCCATACCACTGCATCAAATTTAATGAATGATATCTCATTTTAAAGCTTATTTCTAACACTAATGACGAAAAATAATTAGAAATTGAAAAATTTATATTTTCATTGATAAAAATTACATTTTAAAATGTATTGAAGTGACTAAAATTTCTATTAATTATTTTCATTTTATGTTACAAAAATGACAATTAACGGTGCGAAATATTCGCACGGGTCATCTAGTATATATTATTTCTAAAGCACTTTTTTTGTCGGTTGCAAATATCTCCCATACCACCGCATCAAATTTAATGAATGATATCTCATTTTAAAGCTTATTTCTAACACTAATGACGAAAAATAATTAGAAATTGAAAAATTAATATTTTCATTGATAAAGGATTCGTACGGGCAAAAAGTTAACGATGATCATGTCATTACCTCTAACATTGTATTCAAAGAAGTATTATAAAAGCATTTAAACATATGTATGTATGTAAATATGTATGATATATATTATGATTTCTAATATTTTTATACTTTTAATAAAATGTATTGAAGTTACTAAAATTTCTATTAATTATTTTCATTTTATGTTACAAAAATTACAACTAACGGTGCGAAATATTCGCACGGGATATCTAGTTAAATTAAATGCAAATTATTTAATTGCCGTTTTCAAGTTATATTATTTCGTTTAACTAAATATTTTTTATTTTTTCGACATTTAACAATAAATAAACAACACTAAAAAAGTTGTCGTTTACTTAACACAAACAGCTGACTTAACTATAACAAGTGCTGTTTAAAATGTTACAGAATAGCAAAATCGTTAATTTGCTTGTTAATTTTTTTAACAATGACAACTATTGTTAAAATTAATTACAGAATCGCACTACTGGTGTCTTAATTACAACTCAACTGAGTTGAGTTGTAAACCGTAATAGGTACCTAAATGGGCGAAATTTAAGAAACACGTTGGGTATTTATATATATATATATATATATATATATATATATATATATATATATATATATAGATATGTATTTTCATTGCGCAATAAAGTTGTTTCATTTGCTGCTAAAGCTTTTAACAAAAATTTAAAAAATCCTGCAAAGTGGCTCTTTATACTAAATTATGCAAAAAAAAACTGCTGCAAGCGGTAAAATATGCAAAAAAAATGCTCTAATAAATCGATGCCAAAATTCATAAAAAGTTCTAAAACGGATAAATATCCTGCAAATAATATTGAACTACCTGATCCATTTTGATAAAATGGACTACTCCATGGGCTGGTCCAATGTAATGCAAGCATGGACCATGTCATTGTTAAAAAGTGTTTGTAGTGAGACGACATGTCTTCGTTTTTAACTCACATGTTATCGTTTTTAAACGACTACTCCTTTGTAATCCAAAGCTGGGTTATATGGTCCTGCCCTAAAACATCGTTATGTTTAATATATCATGTTTTTCCATACTTTTGGGGTATTTTCGGACGCGTATTTGGACTGGTCCTATTATTTGCAGGGTACATTGTTTCTGCCTTCATTGGTCGCACAAGGAAAAACATGCAATTGCATATTTATGGTTTCAGAAGTGGACTTTATACAGGATCTATAAATTATGAAAAACTTTAATTTCACGTCATTTAAAAAAAAAATATCATGATTCGTTTCAGTTTTAGGCGTGTTTAAATGATTTTCAGGAGAGTATTTCATATTTATCCAAAGTTAAACATTGGCCTAATGATCAGAAAATTCAGTAGAGATTTTTGGTGTTAAGAAAAACTACATGGGAAAAATTTGCCCACAGTGTCGTAATTCGTTACGGTTTCAGTCATATTAAAGTGTTGTTGGAAAGTGGTCTTTATATGGGGCCTGGACCGATCTTCACAAAATTTCTAGCCTTATGAAACTAAGACATATCGTTATTTGCTACGTTTTTAGGCTACTTTTTCCAAGAGTGGGCATATGCCAATCTTTACGAAATTTTCATTTTAAGTCCTATGGAACGAGTTTGCGCAAATTAAATAACAATCGGTGCATTCTGCCACCAATTTCTATTAGTTTTGAAGCAAAATTTTAAAATCTCTTTTAAGTTTTTACATTTTTTACATTATTGATTATTTAATTTATAAAATGTTGTCAGTCAAAATCTCAGGAAATAAAAATGAAACAATATATCCGCCTAACCACTTTTACGAACCCCTTTAATCTAGTGAAATAATAACACAAACAATTTAAGATTAATCTATTCTGCTTTGTTTACCTGGTTTGTTGTTCAGCTACACTAAGAGAAAAATGCTTCATATATTTAATAAATCATTTTCATAAAAAAGATTTCCTTGGGTAAATGCAAATTTTCATTGTCTAAATGGAATTTCATATTTATAATGAAGTATTTTCGTTAAAACCACTTCATTGAATTTCGTTATTACGTTAAAATTTTTCTTTGGATATATGAAAACTTAAGTTTGTCCAAGTTAAACAAAAACTTTTAATTGGGAACATAAAAAACAATATACAAACATAACTATATTCATAAATAAATACAAAATTATAGTTTCCTTAAAAAAGTGTTTAATTTTTAATCAAAAAATGTAAGATTTAATTATTTCATACATCTAATGTAATATGCCATTAAATTTATGAAATCAAAATTTTTTTTTTTATAAAAGCAACATATTTCAATAATGCTTTAATAAATTTAAATTTTTGATTATGACAATGAAAAATGTCATTATAGTAATGAACCAAAAACTTTCAATCAACGTTGTTATTGTTGTTATGGACAATTAAATCTCATACTTATTCTCTTAATTGAGTAAAAAGCATAAATGGTAGTGAGCTAGTCTATCTGCACCGAGGTTGCGCGATCGATTCCCGCCAGAGGCAGAAAAATAAAATAAAATAATATAATAAGAAAAAATAAAATACAAAAATTTATTGAAAGAATTCATCCAATGAATAATATTTATAGATCTAATGTAATGTTTTGTTAAATACATTTTAATGAAACAGGTTTCATTGATCCAACGAAGCGCTGCATAGGTTCCTTTTTAATGCTGCAATTTTTCATGGGATTAATGTCAAAATTCATTGGTATTCCGAAGAAAATTCTTTCAGTGTATTTAGAATCTTAACTTTGTAAACAAACTATAATTAATACTTTCGCTTTTTTCTCTTTGTAATTATTTAGTAAGTAATTCTAGTTTGATGAATAAATATGCACAGATTAATAACTTTCAGTTAAAAATAATTAATTAACTCAGTATTTAAAATTAATGAATTTTTAAAATGATATAAATATTGTTTTAAATTAATAAGTTATGGCATTTAATTAAATTGTCAGTTCTAATGATTTCCGATTTAGATCTTTGTATAGAATACTACAATATTCGCGTACAAAAAAATAGTTTATGTAATTTTAAATTGTAATTTTAAGCATTGTAAAATTACAAATACTTAAGCTTTAAATTCGTCATTGACCACACTTTATTCTTGTAATTAACTTCCTTGTTAACATATTATTAAAAAAAATTAAATTTTTCTTTAATACCCAGGATTTTTTTTTTTGTAAAATATAATGTAAAAAAGTTAGAGTGTTATATACGGCTGTGCCGAATCTTCAATACCCTCCACCGACAGTTGGAATATTTAAAAAGTCGGCTCTTTATATAATCTAATCATAAGCTAATCTTGATAAAACCTGATCTCACAGTATCATAATTCCTTTAAATGAGATACATTGATATGTTTTAGAACCCAGTAAAAATGTGCTCCAAAAGGAGCAGGTTTTGTGTATGAATTCATACCACAAATCGCTTCAAGCCTGCTGATGGGATGCCTGATTTTTGTATGGGGTGCTCCCGGTTTGGAGGACTATTTTCTGCTAACAATAAGCGCTTCTTTTAACATGCAAACAAAGCACTCCTAAAGTGCTTTTTAGGGGCTTACTATATTAACATAATCATTAATGTTTTGCTTTTACTTTTGTTTAAATGCCTTTTTCCAATCATTTTCGTATATTTTTATTTTTTTTCGGCTTGCAACCTCTTCGTTGTCAGCACTTAAATAGCAGCTTTTTTGTATATTTTATTCTATATCATTTACTGCTTTATAAAAGCTCTTTTATTGAAGCGCTCGATTATGCGCTTTTTCTCTTAAGTGCTTCAAGAAATCCAAATTTTTTTTACTGGTAAGTGTTATTAAGTTAATTAAAGTGATATTCAAGAGGGGAATTTATGTTGAAGCTACTGTTTATTATGAAAAGTGCATCACAAAATTCGTTAAAGTGCTTTCTATTAAAAGCCCTTAATTAGACCAAACTTTAATACAATAACACTGGTCTACAAATTTAAAAACAATAAAATTGACTGCAGAAACGAAGCATGGTAAATAATCTGGATGGGCTGAATTCGAATCTACCATAAAAATTGGGCTATCAAGTCTTGTTCATCAGGGTTTAAAAAACTGTAGCCGAAACCAAAAACTTTACAGGAAAATTTATGTTAAACTTTCCGCTTTTTGAGTTGGTTTGAGAGCGACTGCTCACATTTAATAAATCAGAAGTAAAAGCAAGAGTTTCTTTTTTGGCCAATGACAAATGAAGAAGTGCAAAAAATATGGCAGTTTTTCTACTTAAACTACACTTTTTACCGCTGTTTGTTCGCTTTTATCGCACGCTGACAGTATGTACTGTAAAACAGTCAATACCCTGCGGGAATTTTGTGTCAATTGGTCCTGGGAGTTGTGAAAATAGAACAGGTATAAAAAGAAAGAACTCATGCCCAGTGAAAGGAGAACCAATCATATAACTGGTTTATGCAGAACAAAAAGGTAGAAAAAGTAATGAATTACAGTACAGTCTTCACTGGAGGTGTGACACATTTTTTGGGAATTTCTAAAATTTGGTTCTTGAATTTAATTCTATGATTTGTTTTATTGAAATAATACTACATTGTATTGAAATAATACTACATTGTAGTAACTGTTACTAAACACCTCCATTTAGAATAGATGTGTGACAGGTCAAATGATGTCAATTGATCCTCTCCAATGACAACTCCATGTAAAAGTGATAGTTCTTATTCATAGAAAGTGTTAAAGCTAGAATCGGTCTCTACCACCAAACACCTATCACGGGACTACTTTGGTGTCAGTTCGCTTGCCTCTAGGGTACTGACACTACAATTTCACAATTATTTATTATAAATCTTCATAATAGAAGCGTTTAAGCATATCAGGGAGATCGTGTGTCACTGATTCAAGCTATTTTTGCTTTGAGTGTGGTGAATATTTAGTTTGAAAAAAAGGATATGCAATATAAGAATCATTAAAATATGCATATTTACATTATTTTTTTTTTGCACTCAGAAACTTGGGCAAACCGTGTACTACGACAATGTTTTGCATATTCGTAATTCCCATTTAGATTTTTTTCCAAAAAAGAAAAACTAGGTGCAGTGAGCGCGAACAAGGGGAGCGTGCTCCTCGAGATTTAATGAAAATTGAAAAATTATCAAACCGAACCAATAAAGTACAAACGACGTTCAAAAAACGCCATTCACTTTTGAAAATTCATTAATGTTTAAATAAACTAGTGATTTTTCATGTAAGAAACGAATAAAAACAATTTTTTGTATCTCGAAAACCTGACGTGATAGAGAAAAATCAATTACAGGTTCGAACTCAGCCCACCAAAATACCCTAGGAAAATTCCCTTGTTGGCTAGTGTAATTAAAAATTTTTAGAATTTAAAGCTTCTTAAATTGGTTCTCGGAGTGCCACTTTATATGGGGACTATCGATATATATATTTTTTTTTTTACAGTTTAAGTCGTATTTTAATGATTTTCCAGAGGGTGCTTAATATGGGGCTTATAGTAAATTATGGAACGATCTTAACGAAAATTGGCGGGGTAGTTTCTTATATTGCAAAAATACGACATACTTAATTATACCTCAATACTATTATTCGTGACAGTTTTAGGCTAACTAAACTGTTTTCCGAGAGTGTGCTTTATATAGTACCTATGGCGGAGTGGTTTCTAAACGCCAGAATTTATGACGGTCCAAATTTTACTACAATACCACAATTCGACAAGATTTTGTCGTAGTAGAGTGTTTTCCGAGAGTGGGCTTTATATGGAGTCTATGGTAAACTAGGTGCCGATCTACACAGATCTGATCTGGACTCTAGTGCAATTTCAAAGCAGAATTAAAAAAAAAATGCTGCAACAAAAATTGCAAGTCTGGACGATGACTTTATATAAACAAACAGCCATATTTTTAACCAAATAAATAAATATTAATTACTTATTGTTGCTTTTCTGTAAAAGTTAATTTATTCAAATCAATAATTTACAGAGCCGCTTAGTTCAACTTCAAGTATTTATAAAAGTGGTTCAATATATTTATTTTTTTTTTTCAATTTCTTTAATACATACGAGTTTTTACAACCAGTTTAATAAAAATATTCCATTCACGTCAGATTCCGGTAATAGACATTTTCATAAAGACCACGCTGATGACCTTGACCATCAAAAACTGTTGTGTTTTTATAAATTTTATGGATTATTTTTTAAGTTTCTTGTTTCTCTCAGGCAAGTTAATACAATTATTATAGTTTTTTTATCTTGTAAATTTTACTCTGTAAAAGAGACTGCTGCGGTTTTTGAAAAAGTTATAAGAAGAGAGATACAACATATTGTCCAATTCACTTTCGGTTTTATGTAAAACCAGTTTTTCTTCAGTTGTTGCATGAACACTTACATACAACAACTGTAAAAAAAAAACTGTAATTCGTTGTTACTAATAATTTGATGAAAAAAAATATTGGTTTACTAACCTGTAAATATTGCAACAGGCATGAATTGCACAGGAAAAGGTTTAAGATATTTCTTAATTGTGTTACAGTGGGAATAAAAACAAAGCAGAGTTGGCTAAACAGACAAAGAAATAAGCTAATACAAGGGGTTTTGCTGTAATTTTTTTACTTGCCGAGAAGGCGGGAAATAATTTTAAATTTCCCGGGATTTCCCGCTTAAAAGAAATATGTATTACATAATAATACAAAATATTATTGAACAATTTTAACGATTTTTAAAGTATTTGGTTAATTTACATATACATATAAAATTTTACAGCCTGGCCTAAAATTAGGCATGCTCCTCGTCAAGAACAAATGCGGTGACCATATGGCCTAAGTCATTTTCAAATGTAAATGCCCTGTATTGATGTTTTGAATAAAAACAATTTTTGATTAAAATTAAACATTTTCTGTTATTTTTTACAAGGTCTAGTGGACTTAAAGAATACCCTTTATATAATATCGATATATAGCCGGGTAAAAACTTCGCTTACATTTTCAAAATAATTAGCTTCTTTCACTCATTATTTAAAAGCTTCCATCGTTACTATTTGCGTTACATAGCAGCTATTACATAACCACTTCTTATAACGTATTATATCGGGTGATTTTTTAAGAGCTTTAGGAAAGTTAAAAAAAAACACATAAAATTCAGAAAAATGCATAAAACCTTTATTTGAATCGATAGTACGGTACATATAATTTAATGTTTGAAGATTATTTCATGCAAATGTTGACCGTGACTGCGCCTCAAATGGTCCATCCGCTTAGTCCAATTTTGGCATGCTCTTTCCAACATTTCGGCCGGTATCTCATGAATAAATGCTTAAATGTTGTCTTCCAATGCGTCAATTGAAGCGGGCAGACATGAGCTTTAACATAGCCCCACAAAAAATAGTCTAAAAACGTTAAATCGCACGATCTAGGCGGCCAATTGACCGGTCCCGAATGTGAAATAAAATGTTCACCGAACTCGCCTCTCAATAAGTCCATTGTTAAGCGTGATGTGTGGTATGTGGCACCGTCTTGTTGAAACCGCATGTCATGCAAGTCAAGCTCTTGCATTTTGGGCAAAAAAAAAGTTGGATATACATAATCTCGCGGTAGCGCTCACCATTCACAGTTACGTTACGATTCGCATCATCTTTGAAGAAGTACGGTCCAATGATGCCACCAGCCCATAAACCGCACCAAACTGTGACTTTTTCTGGATGCGTTGGTAGCTCTTGCAATGCTTCTGGCTGATCTTCACTCCAAAATCGACAATTCTGCTTATTAACGTACCCAAACATTGAGCAAAAAATGAGCTTCGTCGCTGAACACAAGAAGCGTGCTGAACTTTCTTAAGGCGCCCGTACACGACATGTATTTGTCATCTGACATGTCAAATTTTCAAGTCACATGTAATTGTTCATGTCTGTCAAAATTGCTGTTTTACATAAGGTTTATAATATTCGGTCACAAACGTACATGTAATTTGCTTGTGACATTGTCTCTGTTTTTTTCGCATTGTTATTGCAGAAACCAAAGTAGTTCTCGGTTTCAAAATAGCTTGCTGCCGCCATGAAAATATTTATTTGCGCCGTAAAATAATTTAGCCATCTTAACATTTTTTCTTTTATTTTAAAGATACCAATTTAGAATTTTATAATGAAACGGTTTTTATGTATATATTTACATAAATTCTATTCAATGGTAAGATGAGCATACATACTGTGAGCGTCAAAATAAAGTGTACAGCTTGTTTTCCAATATAAAAAGGGTTATGTTAGTTATAAAAAGTTAAATTTCTACTTTGCCAAATTTTATCAGACTTCAAGCTTGCTGTCATCTGTGAAAAATACGTTGCTCCAAAAAGTGACAAAAGCAAGTTGGACAAAAAATAAACGTGATAAAAGGTAGAAATAAGAAATTCAACGGAAAAAATATAGCATCTAAAGTGAAGAGTGATAGGGTTAGCTTTTGTAAAACGTCATAAAATAGATGGATCAGCCCAATAGTCGCTCGATATCAACTCAAGTAAACATCTGAAAACATTTGGACAAATTAAAAAAAAAACATTAGCAGCAAGCACTCTCTGAATAAAATTCTGCAGGAAGGGTAGCCAAAATTGTCTACTGAACTAACTTTAAAATGGGTGGAATTGATGCCAAAGAGACTAGAAGCCGCCCTAAAAGCATAAAGAAATCAATCAAAGCATTAGCCACATCACTTTTCTTAGTATTTTAAAACTGTACACTTTTTTTTGACGCGTTTAAAACGGAGTATATTAGTTTTTTTATTGTATTGTTTTTGTTGTTTTTGAAGTATTTCAAATTTTTAATTTTAAATTGTAATAACATTGTAAAAAGTTTTGTAAATGATAATAAACTTCTAAAAATTTTAGTTATTTTTTGCTAAAATAACACTTTTTATATTGGAAAACCAGTTGTACACTTTATTTTGACGCTGACAGTATCTTGGTATTGTAAAATATTAACTTCAGTCGGCTAATGATTCCGTCAATAGTTGACGCCGCTGCCAGTTTCTTCCCGGCATAGATTTCTGATGTCAGATGGTTTGTCAGAAGAAAATAGAGCACGCTCTAATTGAAAATTTGTCAGATGACTTTGCGTCTGACTTTTACAGAAGCAAAGTTAAAAAGGTAACACACGACATGTATGTGTTTTGCAGTGGGAAATTTGACATGTCAGATGACAAAAACATGTCGTCTATACGCTCCTTTAACAGAGCACGCATTTTGATAATAAAATTCAATGGTTAAATTATAGACCAAACTGAAGATGTTTGACAATGAAACAAAACACGAAACGTGCCTCAGCTGTTTAAACCAGTGTTGCCAAAAAGATAATAGCTAAAAATCACCCGATATAAGTCATTATCATAATGAATAAAATAATCACTTACAACGTAATGATTAACAAAAGTTTTTCCAAAACATGCAATATTTTTGAATACAAATGGATTTTTGACAAAGTTACACCATTTTGTATACCCTTCACCAAAGGTAAAAGGGTATATATAAGTTTGTCATTCCGTTTGTAATTTCTACAATATTGATCTGAGACCCTATAAACCATATATATTCTGGGTTCTTATGAGGAGGGTAGTGGATTTAACGTTGTCCGTCTGTCTGTTGAAAAGGGTTTTCCGAAGACCACAGATATGATGGTGACTTGGTAGTTATATATTTCTCTCATTTTTCCTATTTAAATTAAATTGTAAAAATAGGAAAAGGGAAAAAACTCCCGGGGAATTTTTATTCATAATTGGGCTGATTATAAATTTCTGTATATCTGGAGAAGGGCCAGAGCCAAAGTATCCAAATTAGGTAATAGAATCTAGGTTATCAATACACAACATCCGAAAAATAGGACGAGATTGGACAAGTGGGCGGGGCATTTCCCATACAGAGGTATTATAGATTTCTGTATATCTGGAGAGCAGCAAGAGCTAAAATTTCCAAATAAGATACAAGCATCTTGGTTATTAAAACACAACATCCGTCAAAATGTGGGAGGGATTGGACAAGTGGGTGTGTCACAAAATTTGGTTATTTATATCTAATTGCATTTAAACAACTTTCAGTTATTATCGCACCATGTTGAAGGGTATAAAGATTAAGCATAGCCGAATATAGCACTCTTATTTGTTTTTTATTAATTTTATATACTTATAAGCGCTTTGGTTACTAGTTACCCTTAAAATTCTTAAGCCCCTTTGCAAAAAAACTTAAAGTTCACATTATTTAAACGACACATTAAGCAAAAGTGAATGGGGCTAATGTGATTGGTTAGCTAATGTGAACTTTAATAATTTTCCTACGAATTTGTTCGTGTACAAAATATAAAATAGGACCAAAATTTTTATGCATTACCAACTAAAACCCAAACACTTAATACCCTTCCTACCTGTGGTTGGTTAACAAAGTATTTCTTGTAATCAGGGCTGCCAGATTTGACGATTTTTTGTTCCGAAATTAGCAAAGTGCTGATTTGTCGATTTTTTTCTAAAAGTGACGATTATTTTCAGTCTCCAAAGTGAAAATAAAATATTAAATTTTCTGACACGTTCGTTGTTTAATCTTGGAATGTTTAGCAGACGTACCTTAACAAGAGCGGTAGGCCGAACGTTTTCTTTCGCTTAGCTTTTACGCTGATATGCCATACCTTAGCAAGAGCGTTAACGTTGTATCACGAACATAACTTTCTTGTTTAATAAAACCTAGAAATTATAAATAAAAATAGAGATAAAAACGCTAGATTGACCAAAAATAGCTAAATTGCCGTTATTAATTTACACTAGTGGCAAACTTCACTATTTAACGAGCTGTCAAAATCGGGTTTTCCAATTGCAGAGCGTTGAGGTCGCTCTATTCAAAAACTAGAAAACGCGTGCCGCTTTTTCTTTAAATGATTATTTTCCGAGTACAAAAACAACAATGTAGTACTTTGTTTATCTTTGGTAAAACCATCATCGAATGAACCTTTTACGACTCTCTGTATAAATAATATGTTCAACAATCATACGGCGAACATTTCCCGAGTTGTAAGATAATATCTACATGAGTCTCATACGATTTTTGACATAAAAGACTCGTTAGATTATCTCTACCCACATCTTAAACGATTCCCACAACGATTAAAGAAGCGTCTTTTGCTGTGCTTTGGAAGAATTTCAGTCGTGTCACAGTTTTTCCCGTGTGAGGAATCTTCTACGATTAAAAAATTGCGGTTATCGACGATCAAAGACGTCCCAATATCTCTTACACAATTGAAAATGGTAGCTGGGTATGAAGTTATTATGTTTTTGTTTGAATTTTTTTCCAGGTATAAAATTCGCACAAAATTGTTAAAAAAAAAAACTAAATTTTAAGTTGTCCAATTTTTTGACGATTTTTCAAAACGTGAAAGACGATTTTTGTATTTTTTCTCAGGCAAATGACGATTTCCTCAGAAATTTATCTGGCAGCCCTGCTTGTAATAGTTACGTTTTTTTAAACTTAACCAAAAATTGTTTTAAATTACAAAAAAATAAACCGAAAATTAATTAACAAACTATTATCTAAATTGGGTTACTACTTAAAAAACATTACGTAAATAACCTTCAGGTTTTAATAAAAAAAAAATGCCTTTATTTTTAAATTTTATTTTCTTTCCCACCAATATTTTATATAAAAAAATATAATTAAATGGATAGACCCTTCATACAGAAAATTTAATTATTATAATATACCTACATACATGGATTGAATATAAATCAAAATGTTTATAACATCAATCAAAAAATGTATAAACTTTTAATCAAAATATGTACTTACATATGTACCTATAAAAACTTTTACCACCCATTCATTGATTCAATTAAATTAATTTTCGATTGTGTTATTTGCTTATTTGATTTAAGTAGAATTTGTCATTTTTTTCTACCACGAGGGTATATTATGTTTGTCGTTCCGTGAGTTACACCAAAAAAAAAAAAAATCATCTTAAGCGCCATGCGTGATACATAAGCCTTACATTCCGTGTGACTCTTCTAATATATTTTTCTAAGATCCCAAATAATACAAATATAATATTCTTGATCCTAATTCTAAATCAATTTAGCCATGGTTGTCTACTGAGATCATGCTGACTTTCGAACAACTCTAAAGAAAAGAACAACTTTATCGTCGAATTGTTTCTGGTTCTCCAAATTTTTATTCTATTTTTATTTTATTCTTTTAAACCCTTCACCACAGGTGGAAAGGGTATATAGAGTAAAATAAATAAAGTAAAGGTATATAAAAATGAAAAAAAACAAGTTAGAGTGCTATATTCGGCTGTGCCGAATCTTTGATACCCTCCACCGACACTTCGAATGTTTTAGGACTAATATCTGTATGATGTCTATTTATTATTATAATCTTTGTAAAAACCGACATCTGCATTAAAATTTGTTGCGGTTTAGACCTATATAAAATTATTGATCGACAATCAGAATCAATTTTAAAAAGTTTGAGTAGAATATCAGTTTAAGATGAACTTAAATGATTTTCAAGAGAACAAATTATATAAAAGCCATGGTAAGCTATGAACCAATCATCCCAAATTCTGCAGAACGATTTCTGGTATTAAAAAACATAAATTTCAATACAGCGGTGCAATTAGTTTAAGCGTTTGCAGTAAATTTCAAAAGGCTGCTAAAATGGAATATAAGGAAAATTATGGACCGTGTATCACAAAATTGCATAACATATTTTCTGGCCATATGAAGCTAAACTGGAAGAAAGTTTACCGCGTATTTAATTATTTTACCAGAGTGGGCTTTATATGAGGCCTATGGTAAGCTATGCACCGATCTTCACCAAATTTCACAGTGTCATTTCTAGTTCTATAAAACTGTGATGTATCAAATTTTGTTATGATAGCGTTATTTTTTACGTTTTTAGGCGTACTAAGCTGTTTTCCGGGAGTAAGGTTTATATGGGGCCTAGGGTAAATTATGAACTGATATTCACGAAATTTCACAGTCTTATTTCTAGTCCTGTAAAACTTATATGATCCAAATTTTGTTATGATAGCATTATTTTTTACGTATTTAGGTTTACTAAGCTGTTTTCCGGGAGTAAGGTTTATATGGGGCCTATGGTAAATGATGGACCGTTCTTCACAAAATTTTAAAGTCTTATTTCTCGTTCAATAAAACTGTGATGTACCAAATTTTGTTATGATAGCATTCTTTTTTACGTTTTCAGGCGTACTAAGCTGTTTTCCGGGAGTAAGGTTTATATGGGGCCTATGGTAAATTATGGACCGATCTTCACGAAATTTCACAGTCTTATTTCTCGTTCAATAAAATTGTGATGTACCAAATTTTGTTATGATAGCATTATTTTTTACGGATTTAGGCGTACTAAACTGTTTTCTGGAAGTAGGTTTTATATGGGGCCTATGGTAAATTATGGACTGATCTTCACAAAACTTAATAGTTTCATTTCTAGTCCTATTTAACTGTGACGTGCCAAAATTTGTTATGATAGCATTGTTAGTTAGGGTT
This sequence comes from Pollenia angustigena, assembly GCA_930367215.1. Taxonomy (NCBI): domain Eukaryota; kingdom Metazoa; phylum Arthropoda; class Insecta; order Diptera; family Polleniidae; genus Pollenia; species Pollenia angustigena. The sequence goes on from OV884060.1 coordinate 19,495,854, forward strand.
TTAGGCTTACTATACTGTTTTCCGGGAGTAGGGCTTATATGGGGCCTAGGGTAAATCATGGACGGATCTTCAAGATATTTTACAGCGTGATTTCCAGTTAAATAAAACGAACTGTTGCGAAATCTTATATCATTCTGTGCATTTTTCCACCATTTATGTTAGTTTTTGTAACAAAATTATCAATTTTTTTTAGGTGGTGGTTCCACATTTTGATTCATAGCTCAGATCCTATTGTACCGATTTTGCTGGATTTCAATCCCAAACTGCTTAGGATAACTACAAGTAATTTGACACCAAGTTTGTTTATTTCTTTTGAGTTTTTCGAAAGTGAGCGTGTTTTCAACAGACGGACAGACGGACAGACAGACGGACATGGCTAAATCGACTTAAAATTACTCAAGGACCCAGAATATATATACTTTATAGGGTCTGAGATGAATAATAAAAAAGTTTCACACGGAATGACAAACTTAATATACCCTCTTCACAACTAATTGTGGTGGAGGGTATAAAAAGTTAAATTTAAAACATTAAAAAATTTACGATAAATATTCCCTCAGTAATTTTCAAAATCTTATAGCGTGGCTAGTGATTTGCAAATCATTTGGAAGTTGATTCCAGAGACGTATGCTTAATATAAATTATTGGCATTCAGAAGCATGGTCACGATGACGAAATTGTATTAAATTTATCCCTCTACACGATCTAGAAAACTGCAGACGTTCATTAAGATATTTTGGCTCCTTTGTCGTTATTATTTTGTGAAATTATATTAAGTTTTTGAATTGAAGATAGTTTGAAAATGACATATTGAATAAACGAAAAGAGTGCTGCGATATATGATGAAATCTTTTTAATGAGAAAATGTAAAGGATGATATTGTTGTATGTTACGGTCAGCTTTCTCATATCATTTGTGTTACAACCAGTAAAAATTTCAGATGAGTATAAAAGTGTCGGCAGAAGATATGTTTTTGCAAGTAATATTCTTACTTGTAGAGGTGTAAAGTGCTGAGTAGCCCATAAATTTCGCAACATGCGATATACTTTACCACAAACTTGTGTAATGTGATTCGACCTGTACCCATTCTCTGTAACTTTAGTGAGAACTTCTTGCATCGAAAAGATGTGAAACAAAATATCCCATCGTTTCTCGAAAAGTGAGAAAAATGTGTGTCTGTAACTCATGTCGAAAACTATCAAAAGAGATTACGTCGTTACGTTATAAATGTCATAATATTGCACTCGAAGCCGATGTGACATTGCAGGCGTTCAGAACGCCAGTAACACATATCATTGACGGCGACCAAAATTTACTTAAATTGAAAAATTTTCAACGACGGCGGCGAAAACACAACTGTCGGCTATGCGAAATTGTGTAAAGAGCGACTTTAATGTTTGTTGTTTGCAAACGAGCTTTGAAGACATTCGTATATTTTATGAAAATGTTAAAAGCAAAATAATAAAACAATGAAAAATGTGCCAAGAATAAAATATTATTATTCTTTGCATTTTGCATTTTTAATTGTTTTTTTAGTGTTGAAATTTTTTCTCGCCCCATTTTTATTCGTGAGTTTATTTGACAGTTCAAAGCGGGAACTTTTCTCACCAAAATGTTACAGACACACTTTTTCTGTAAATTGGCGAGTAATTTCCTTACGTGACGCTTGTACTCGCCAAAAAAAGTTACAGACACAGTTAAGTGAGAAAAACAGCTGTTTGTTTTAATTTATGGCATTTTTGTTTCATTTCACAAATTTCAATCGAAAACTTTCTCGACGCGAGAGTTACAGAACATGGGCACAGGTTAAAGTTTTGTAAAATAGTACTCCTAAGTTTCTTGCTGATTCTACGATATCGATTCTCGTATCACCAAGAAATAAATTTACCTCAAAATCTATATGAAAGGCTCTTTTACATATTAATGTGCATTCAAGTCGCAAACCGTTAGCCGCTGCTAATGTAAGTATTTCCCCAAGATCATGATTTAATTCCCGTATTTTCATATTAGCTGACTCTTTAGGACTACTGAGATACAGCTGAACGTCATCAGCATACATTTGTATACTAGAATACGATAGTTGGTTTGATCCCTGTGGGACACCTCTAGTTACTTGTAAAGAACGCGATATAGTTTCGGCATTTGCAACTGATTGGCATCTACTTGAAAGGTATGATGAAACAGTTTCACCGCAAACGTGGAAAATTTAAATAATTTGGACAATTTCATGCACAAGATTGAATTGTACACTGTATCAAAAGCCTTTGAGTGGTCCAATAATACCAAAAACGTTATTTTTTTCTCATCTAGGTTACTACAAATTTCCTCTATCACATCGGTTAGAGCTGAAGTACAGCCACGTTGAGGTCTGAATCCAGATTGACGATCAGTTAACAGGTTGTTGTTGTGGGCTCTTGTGAGTAGCAAAGTTGATTTAACGATGTCCGTGTGTCCATTGAAATGGATTTTCCTAAGAGACTTTTATGATGGGAACTACAATCATAAAATTATTACAGAAACTGATTGTTGGTTATTGAATGCGTTTTCCGTACTGTTAAAATTTTGTATGAATATAGTTATTTACGAATAATATTATTTTTTAGCATTTATGATTGTTATTCATACACAAACTACCAAAAAATAATGTTTTTCCGTACTTATTTTGTTATGTAGTTTGATTTTTTGTCGGTTAAAATATATTTTATAGATGTAACAAAAATTTTACGGAATATGCTGTTTAATAAATAATAAATTTAAAAATTAGTGTAAAATACATTTAAATGAAATGTAAATTATCCGTTTTTAAATAAATTTAAAGTTGTTTACAATAAATTTTCGTTTGAATTTAACTACATAATATTTTGAGTGTAGGACATTCTATATTTACATCACATATATTCCCAAAGAGTTTGACAAAGAAATTCAGACAGATCGGTCCACAAATGATATATGAATAAAAACCGTGACTGGCTCTAATATTACCCAAATAATCCCTTGTTTGTGGTTTTCTGTATATCGGAAGAACGGCATTGATAACCAATACACCATATTTGACAAAATGCAAGCGGGAATGGAGAAGTTGGCGTGTCACAAAAGAGATTTATTTATTTAAGGGTGCATCGAATAAAGCTATGCCGAATAGAGCATTCTTATTTGTTTTTTATTTTCAATATTTTAATTATATTAAATTGTTTGGAACATTATTTTATTATATTTTTATAACAGAGTATTTAAGTTTTAAATTGTCGCTTTGTTTGCAATAAAATTTTTTTTTTTGTTCATCAAATAATTTTATGACTTTAATAATGAAGAATCATTTTGTATGGCAGATTAAAAGCGTTTGTTTGGGTTATCAATTTAAAAAGAGTGGTATTATGTATTCAATTTTCCACATAATGTTTAAATTTAAATAATTTTACCTCCAAAAATATTTTTATACAAATTTGTGAAAATTCTAGAACGCATTGACAATGTTTTGCATATTCTTCATTCGGATTTAGATTTTTTCCAAAAAAAAAAACTAGGGCCCTCAACTGAGTTGAGTTGTAAACCGTAATAGAGGTCTAGGTGCAGTGTGCGCGAACAAGGGGAGCGTGCTGGACTCCAATACGTGAAACCGAACCAACAAAATACAAACGACGTTCAAATAACGCCATTCACTTTTGAAAATTCATTGCCTTTTAAATAAACTAGTGATTTTTTATGTAAAAACGAATAAAAACATTTTTTGTGTTTCGAAAACCTCTTCTCTATCACGAAAAACCAATTACAGATTCGAATTCAGCCCACCAAATTACCCTAGGAAAGATATTTGGTTGTTCCAGTCTAAAACCTTGTTGGCTAGTGTTATCTTTCATGCCTACACCATTTCATAAACTACTTTCTAGTAAGTTAAAGAGTGATTTGCATATCGTTGGTCTCATGTAGAAAGGCCCTAACTCACATAATTGCAACCCTACAGCAGAAGTTAAAAACTGTATGTATCAAAATGTAAAATTGCTTCTAAAACCGTTATTAAAATAAATGACAAGGTGTGTTTGTGTGAAATAAACTGGAATCAGTAAAAAACTCAAGACCTTAAGTTGAGATAATATAGAAAAAAAGTTTAAAAAAACTCGGTGAAAAGATAATTTTTTTTAAATAATAAGATAAACCAAAATTAAAGAAATTTATAATACAAAATTTTAAAAACGTAAACAATTATCTACATATGGCAGTGTAAAAAAAACTGAACTGGAAAAATAAAATAAAGTAATTGTTTTTATATTGGACTTTTAAATACCCACTTACAACTACATCCGAGAACTGCAAAATCACTACATTCACTCTTTGCTTGCAAAACAAAGTTCAATGTTGGTAATTTTTACATCGTTTCGTACACATTTGATTTTTGCATGTATTCGTTTTTTATTGAAAGTGCTTTGTTTGCATTTTCGTTGCGCACGCAATATAACACAACTGTGTAAATTCAAAAGGAACACATTCTTATACTTTTGCATTAAAGTAGTCATTGTCCACGATGAGACGCTTTGTTAACATTAACAACAATAAACCACTCGATGAGACGCTTTGTTAAAATTAAAAACAATAACAAGAATACATTGTACATACAGAACTACTGTACTTTTTAAGATGAGTACTGTTTCTATGAAAATTGTTTGTACCTACATATGTGCGTTTAGTTTCATTTCAATTTTTTCTTGTACTACCCTGCAAATAATAGGAGCAGTCCAAGCACGCGTGTAAAGAGTAGTCCACAAGGGACCAGGACTAGTCCAAAAGTAACCCAAACGTATGAAAAAAACTTGGTCTATTTTACATTACGATGTCCTAGGAGAGGACCATATAACCCACCTTTGGACCACTAAGAAGTAGTTTTTAAACTACTCCATGGTATACTCAAGAGGATTAGTTTTGAAGTCGTTTAAAAACGAAAGCATGTCGTTAAAAAACGAAGACAGGTCGTCTAACTACAAACACTTTTTAACAACGACATGGTCCGTGCTTGCATTACATCGACCCAGTCCATGGAGTAATCCATTTTATCAAAATGGATCAGGTGGTCCAATTTTATTTGCAGTACATAGCAACTGCTGAATGAATACATGAGTAATTATTGCTTGATTTCTGGCTTTTTTGTTTGTATTTTTTTTTTTTCTTTACCAAAACAATCATTGTCGCACCGAACACACAAATATCTTTATTAAAACACGAAGCTAACGATGGTATAAATAAAAAAGCACGATGTGCATTATTTGAATGACGATGATTTGTTGCTGTTCATTTCATGAGTTTTTTTTGCAATTGCACAAAAACGTTCTCTGAACTACATTTAGAGTTGACAAAACATCAACCAATTGTAGTCGGGACTGAAATAAAAGATAAACTTATTGTTTATTGTTGTTGTTTTTGTTCAAGCTTTGATATTATTACAAGTAGAACTGTTGCTATAATTCTTATACGTTTAACAGTTTTATTTGGTTTAATATCTTTAGTTTTTCTAAAATCTTTGGATGAAAGTTCCTGACGATCTGGCCTAAGCAACCAGCTTATCCCATCAACAATAAATTTCAGTTTATCAATAGTATGAAATGGGAATTTAGCACATTTAAACGTAACCTTGTTAATTAATTTTTTTAATCCAAAGAAAAACTTTGGTAAACAAAAATGTTTTTTGAATGAAAATTAGTATGATTAACAAAATTTTTTTCAACTTTTTTAATTTTACTTAAGATGTTTCGTCAAAATGTCACAGATATGTATAAACGTTACTTTGTAATAAAATTTTTGTTCACTTGATTTTTGTTTTTATTTATTTCTAACTAGACTGATAAAATAAAAGATATATTTTTTATGATACGACTACAACCTGTTATCTTTATAGATTCGTCCATTTCGCAAAAAGAACAATTTTTATCGACATTTTTTCAAATATTGACATTTCAATTGAAGCGTGTTCTTATTCTATTTTTTTAAACTAATTTTCATTATTTAGTTATTAGTATCATAAACAAAGAAATTTATAAAATTTAGTTATAAAAGTTATTATAAAAAATAGAATACTAAAAAATTTTTTAAATGTTAATAAAAACACAAAACAAGTTACTTTACTATCTGTTATTGTTATGAGGTTGACGAGGCGTAACTGAGAAATTTAATAGAATTTTTTCAATCATATAAAACTCAAATAAATACGATTTTTCGAACCAGTAAAATAATATCAACGACAATTGCAATAATGACATTCATTGGACCTGCTAACTATACACTATCACACAAGTCGTACGTATTTTGAGGAAAATACAACCCTGTCATGATAAGTTGTTATTGTTTTTTGAAAATTTTCAGACAATAACACTGTGCAAGATATTGACAATGATTGAGATGAAAAATAAAGTGGGGTTGGTCATTCATTTGATCCATTTAGCGGTATCCTAGTCGCTGCAGGGGCCAAATTAAAGAATTTTATTAAACCGCCATATTTGTATGGTTGAAATTCTTAAATTTGGCTGCGGCAGTGCCTAGAATGCCCCTAGATGGGTCAAATGTATGACCAACCCAACTTTATTTTTCATCTCAATAATTTCTTTCTGGCATACCTACCCGCTATCTCCATTACTTAAGGGGGCTCCCATACAAAATAGGCAATACAAATTGGAAATATATTGAAGAAAAAGCCGCATAACTGCCACGGAATCGCCCCTAATGGGATTAAATGTATGGCCGACCACCATTAGTTTTTTGTTCTTAACATTTTCTTAAAACATACTTGCCATATATCTCCACCACTTAGGGGGGCTCCCATACAAATATGGCCGTTGAATGAAATTCTTAAATTTTGCTCCTGCAGCGCCTAGGATGCCACTAGATGGGTCAAATGTATGACCAACCCCACATTATTTTGCATCTCTATCATTTTTTTTAACATACCAACCCGATATCGCCATTCCTTAAGGCGGCTCCCATACAAAATGTTCAATTTGGTATCTACAGCTCCGAGGATGCCACTAGATGGGTCAAATGTATGACCAACCCCACTTTATTTTGCATCTCTATCATTTATTTCTAGCATACCTACCCACTATCTTCATTCCTTAAGGGGGCACCCATACAAAATGTTCAATACAGACTAGTGGGATAAAATGTATGACCGATTTCCAAGGGAATTATTTTTTTTTTGTCAAAAAAAATTATATTTCTAAAATGAATGCGTATCTTAGAAAAAAGTTTAACTTTTCTTAAAGGAATTTCAGTTTTTTGTAGTTTTTTCAATAAGCTAAAACGTTTTTGAGTTACGCGAACATATGTTGTGCAACCTCCTCTATTTTCGAAATAACGGTATATCTCGGGAGAGAGAGAGAGAGAGAGAGCTAACCTAAAAAAACTGGATTCAGCGTACCCCAATTATGTTAAAACGCCATGTGCCCGGCTTGTCTGTTTTTTCAACTAGCACAGTGTAATTAGATCAGGAAAAATACTTAAAACTTTGTGAGATAGATTGTAACGGCCTTTAGGACTAAAATGTGTAGATTTAGGACCCAACAATTTTTTGTTCAGAAGACATTGAAAAATATTTAAGAAAGTCTAAATATATTGTTAAGACTGTTTTATAATTATGACTTTATGATTGAATGCTGGGAGCCAAAACATTTTGGTAGACAAAGGATGTAATAAGGCATGCAGGGTAGAAAACCCTTTAACATTTTAAATTTAAAGTTATGCCTGCTTCCTTAAGCAAAAAAGCTATATTGAAAATCTAGTCAAATAGTACCCCAATAAAAAATTTTATCATTTTGAGAAGCACTAATGGCACATTTAAAGAAAGCAAGCGCGGAAATCTTAACAAGTTTTATAAAAGAAAAAATAACATTACAAGTGCCACGGCATTCCCTTACTACGAAGCAGATTTCTAAGGGAGAATACTAAAAAATAACTATAAAAAACATTCAATATGTAAAGCTTAGCTAGAAGCAATCACCAGTTTTTATTTGCGTTGAATAAAGCGCTTTTTGTGTCAAAAATGTATGGCTTCAAAGTGGGAACTCACCATATAAAATGCCGGCCGTTAGCGAGCTGGTAAGCGAAATTCTTACATTACTCCCTTACAAACCTGCTTCGCTTGAAGCTCAATTTTTTATTGGGACGTTAAGTTAAAAATTATGACGAATTTTCTAATTTTTTAATCCATATATTTGTACAATACAAATTTTGTAATTTTTTTTTTTTTTTGCAGCTTAATTCTTCTTCATACATCAACAACATGGCAACACCCCACGAGAATCCCGCCTTTGTTGGAGATGACAACCGTGAAGAAACACAAAACAATAATGTCGAAGTTGGGCGCTCCATAAGCACAAATAATGAACCACCACCTAAGCATAAGCCTCCAAAAGAACGTGAAACCTGGGGTAAAGGTATTGAATTTCTATTATCCTGCATTGCCATGTCTGTGGGTTTGGGTAACGTGTGGCGTTTTCCCTTCACTGCACTCGATAATGGCGGTGGAGCATTTTTAATTCCTTACCTAGTGGTGCTGTTTCTAGTAGGTAAACCTATTTACTATTTAGAAATGATTATAGGACAGTTTTCCAGTAGAGGATCTGTCAAAGTTTTCGATTTATGTCCAGCCATGAGAGGTAAGTCCAAAAAAAACAAACATTCTTCCTAAAGTCATATTTAAAGTTTAACTGTTTTATGTCATTTTATAATACTGTGTTTTTCACCTAAATTTTCATTTGCTGTCTTCTTTTTGTGTGGCTTTTGTTAATTTGTCCTTTGCTTAGGCATTGGAATTGGCCAGATTGTATCCATTTCAATGGTCACCACTTATTATGTAGCCATAATGGGCATGACAGTACGTTATTTGTTTGATTCCTTTAAGTCTCCATTACCCTGGTCGCAATGTAGTGATTCATGGAATGCTACTTGTGTTGCATCATTAGAGGTTAATACCGCTGACTTTTTGTATAGTGACAGCAATAAATTATCGACCTCTAATACCTCATCCATTGTTATGTCAAATGTGTCATCTGTAATTTTGAATAATTTTACAAGCTCGAGTAGTATAAAACCCAAATCTTCAGCTGAATTGTATTTTATGTAAGTGTTTTTTATGTTTGGTTAAATTTAATGCATGACTTATTTAGATTTTATTGTAGTTAAAAAAATAATTATTAAAGTTTTGTATTTAAACTGTTGCATGTTTATTCACATTAGTTAATTGTAGTTATTACATTGTATTTAACAAAAATATTCTTATATTAATTACTAATTTGTAAATGTTGTCGTTTTTTTAATATCTAATTAAAATTCAGTGTAATTGATCTGCAAAAAAGTGTCAATCCCTGACACCATTTCAGCAGATTCTTATGTTCCGATTTCCCCTTATCACCTACCGTATTCAGATGGGGGCTTTTTATTAATTTTCGATAGTTAGTTTCTTTGTGGCTCATCAAATTTAATTTATTTTATAAATTTTACAATATGAAACAAACATTTAAATTAATTTCATGCTGTAAAATTCCTTCATTCATTAAAGAAATTTAATGAAAATTAAATTTGATGAACCACAAAGAAACTCATTGAATTGTTAATTGAAAATTTTATATTTCCAAAAATTACTTTGATAATAAGCTGGCTAGTGCACGGCTCAAAAAAAACTAAACTGGCAATTTGCTTTATTTTTTGCGAAAACAATACAGCAAGTTGTTTTTGTTTTTATTTAGTTTTTTCTTAACCTACTTACAACTACAAATAATGTTGGGAGAAGTCCAACCAATTGAGTGGGGAATGTAAGAAAAGATAAACTCACTGTTTATTGTTGTTGTTTTTGTTTAAGCTTTAATATTGTTACAAGTAAAACTGCAGCTTATCTAGCTAAAAAATCACCCATTATAATGATAAAAATTCCCAGCGAAAAAGTGCTTTTTCCCAAAAAACCCTGTGGGCATTTTCACAAAATTTGTATCCCCAATTACCAAAAAAAACAATACCACATAAGGGGATAAATCCCTAAAACTTAGAGCACTTAAAATAACTCTTGATATTTCCTAAATAAAATTCACGACCATGAAAAATATCGAAAAATGTAGGAGCGCGGCTTCTCCGAAAATGGTGAGTGATGAGTGAAAACGGCGGTAAATTCACAAAAGGATTAGCTAAAATGGTTCCAGTGCCGATTTTTATGTCGAGCAGTGTTATTTGTAAACATTTTTTGTTTCTTTTTAATAAATTATTGTTGCACTAAGCTATGTACTTATATAATAATAAAAACATTTAATATATTCAAAGTAGCAAAACTGTAATTTTGTCTACTTCGTCATTTGTCATTGGTTTCTTCTGATTCATTAAATGTAAAAAGTTGTACACAAATTTTCGTTTTATATTCGACAGTTTTTGGTTTCGACTGCGGCTGTAGGAAAAATCGCCCAAAAAAAAATAATGAAAAATCGCCTAAAAAATTCCATGTAAAATTGGGCCTGAATTCATATGAAAAGTGATCTTTCATTTTTAAAATTTCATCCAAATCTTACTATTTGTCTAAGTCTTTCATTATCATTATATGTACGTTGAATTCCTAAATGTTATTTGTAAAAATAACGGGACATATTGCAAAAAGTGGCATGTCATAACGTCCAGTAGCATAGTGTCCGTGGACACCTTGCAAAAAGATAATCATATTCACACCACTATAGTGGAGAGGGTAATATGCATTTGTGCTGATGTGTGTAACGCCTTAAAATATTGGTCCTAGACCCATCTTAAAGTATACCGATCGACTCAGAATCACTTTCTGAGTCGGACTAACGATGTCCGTCCGGCTGGCTGGCTGTCCATGTAACCTTGTGCGCAAAGTACAGGTTTTTGCAAATTTGGAGATAATTTGATAAAACTTTGGACACAGGTTCTTATTGGCACAAGGACCAAGCCTATTGAATATGGGCCAAATCGTAGGACCACGAGGGAAGTTAGGGGGAAATTTCTTACTCTCAGAAACTATCAAACCGATTTTAATGAAATTAAAAACATAGATAAAACCATATCTTTGTGGTCACAAAAGGGATGCATTTTTTAAAAAATAGGACCACGAGTGGAGATAGGGGCATTTTCTGCCTCTCAAACCGATTTTAATGAAATTTAAAACAAGATAGATCCATATCTACAATATGGACACATAAGCTATACAGTTTTTCAAAAAAAGGATCACAAGGGGAGGTAGGGGGCAATTTCTGCCTCTCACAAACTTTCAAACCGATTTTAATGAAGTTTATAAACATAGATAAATCCATATTTATATGGACATATTAGCATGATGTGTTTTTTAATGCTGTGGTGTAGGGTATCATATGGTCGGGCTTGACCGACTATACTTTCTTACTTGTTAACTATTGAAGAGTGCACAAAGTTTGGCGGACGGCTCAAATAAATATTACTGTCCGTACTGCCGAGCAACTGTTGAAGATTAAATGCAATTTTTTAACATAAAACTGACATTTGTATGTAACTTTATTTATATAAATAATAAACACTTTTTTGCAAATTGGGTAATTTTTCATTTTTTTTTTTTTTTTGTACAATGTACTTTCTTTTTTTTAAATTATAACTTTGATTAAGTGTTTCAAACCTTCTTATTCAGAATTTTAAAATCATCAGATTTTTATCCAAACATTTTAACTAATTTTAATTTTTGAAAAAACTTGAAATGAAAAGCAATAAAGCTTTTCAGTTAGTTATATAAATTATATATATATATATATATATATATATATATATATATATATATATATATATATATATATATATATATGTATATATATGTGGCATTTTGGCAAAAAATCTTAAGTCAAATTTAAAAAGTTGAAAAAAATGTTGTTAATCATACGAATTTTCAATACAAAAAACAAACATTTTTGATTCCATTTTTAAAATTTTGTATTATAAACAAAATTTTTCTTTAATGTTGGTTTATTTTTTATTTGATAAAAATGATTTTTTCACCCAGTTTATTTAAAAACTTTTTTGATCTCTTATCTCGACTTAAGATGTTTTGTCAAAATCCCTGCAAATAAAATTGGACCACCTGATCCATTTTGATAAAATGGACTACTCCATGGACTGGTCCGATGTAATGCAAGCATGGACCATGTCATTGTTAAAAAGTGGTCGTAGTGAGACGACATGTCTTCGTTTTTCAACGACTTCAAAACTAATCCTCTTGAGTATACCATGGAGTAGTTTTAAAACTACTCCTTAGTAGTCCAAAGGTGGGTTATATGGTCCTCTCCTAGGACATCGTAATGTTAAATAGACCATTTTTTCCATACGTTTGGGTTAGTTTTGGACTAGTCCTGGTCCCTTTTGGACTACTCCTTACACGCGTGTTTGGACTGGTCCTATTATTTGCAGGGATGCCACAGATATATATTAAGACCCTGGGAGTATAAAATTTGGCGCAGACATTTCTAAAATTAAATTTTGAAACTCGAGCCAATTCGGTCTATTTTTTTTACCTGGCCCCCAAACAAGTGTACTCCCGAATTTAAGGTTTTGGTATGATAGGATCCACACAAAACAAGCTTGGTCCATTAAAATGTTCCGCCGGAATTAGGATTTTGGAGTGATAGCATATGAGCTAGGGAACAATTGGCTTTTCAATACTATGGTGAAGGGTACATAAGATTCGGCACAGCCGCATATAGCACTTTAAATTGTTTTGTTTTTTTTTAAATAAAATGTATCTTAAACCTTAACTCCAAAATCTTTTCTCAAAGTAAACCATCAACAATAAATTTCAGTGTTTTTATCAAGAATAAAAATTGGGAATTAAGCACGACAAACAAAATCTTGTCAGCTGAAAGTTTAAAAGATCGTTCACATATTCTTCTCCATAATTAGTTGTCAACATACGCACCACTCAATTAATTTTCAATTATTTAATAGTTGACTTTTCACAACCGTCCAATGAAATTGTCTGACTCAACATTGTGCAAAACTTGCAACATTCTATAGTTTCAATAATTGGAAAATTAAAGGCAATTTAATTTATTCGTTAAATTATTATTTTTTCTTTCAATAATATACGACCACCAAATAAATCATCAGCAAATTATTAAGAAAGTAAAGCAAAAAAAAAAAAAACATTATTAAAAAACTATTTGTATTTTTTTTTTTTTTTTGTTCTTTTTTAAAAAAAGCATCTTGACGTGATTTGTTGACACTTTCATTTCGATTTGTTCCGACTGAAAAAAACAATAATAAAACAAAAGCAACAAGATACAATCAATCATAATAAAAATAGTTTATTAAACAACATGATTATAGTATTTAAAAAAAAAAAACGTTTTAAAGTTGTGTTAATATTATTAAAAAATACCTTTTTTAATAAGTAATGAATGAACTTGAAATTGAGCACTTAAGTGTGAAAATTTATTTATTAGAAATTTATTAGTTGAACTCAACTGTAGAATTAAAATAAATTCGTTTTATTGTGTTTACACGGTATACACTGTATACACGGTTGCCAGATTTGACGATTTGTCGTAATTTTGCCTTTTTTAATTTGACGATTTTTCAAATGAAAAATTTTGTACTAATTTGCAAACATTTTTAGTATTACTATTTAATTTTTTTATAAAGTAAACTTTTTGGATTTGGTTCAACACGAAAAAGAACTGTGTTATTGAAAGTATTGGGGTTCTGGCAACGTATTCTGGTAGAGGAAACAAAAAAAATTAAAATTTAAGTACGTGTACGGCGTTTTGAAAGATCACATCTTTGTCCTGTTCTTGCAGCATATCGGTATATAAAACTATGTTTTCTTTACATCTGAGGTGTAGGGTATGTTTAGCAACTTTGAAGAAAATGTTATGGCAAATATTATTGTGGAACATATTAACCCTTTAACTCCACCTCATAACGGCATTTTTTGGCTTTATTCTAACAAGGGGGAGGGCAGGGATGAAAGGTTCTACAAAAATGTTGCTCATCAAATTTAACTATATATGTCGGAACACACTTTATTTACACACAGCTAGGAACTTTATCCGGACCATAATTAAAAGAGAACTTTTTTTTTTTTTTTTTTTGATTATTTATAATCGTATACACGTCAAGAAGCAAAAGGGATATAAGCAGCTTGGTTTTCAACCAGGGGAAGTGGTTATTTAACTAAGATGTCCTATCGACCCCTTTGCGCGAAGTTATCGTATGTTACAAAAACCAAATTTTACAGGACAGCCATTTTTCTACTTTTCTCTGTTTTCGCTTGCAATATAAAAATGAAAATATACATTCAATTTTTGGAGCAACGAAGTGGAATTCGCCTACAATATTTTGTCAGGTGACGTCTCTTTGAATGTAGAACAAGATTGCATCAAATACTCAATTTCCAAAAAATTGGCATATACCATAATTTCGCGCAAAGGGGTCGATATGTTAAATGCGAGTAAGTGTTTGAGAAAAAAATATAAGCAAACATGTTTTTTATAACGTACACAGCAAACATTTTTCACCAATTACAGCATTAATCAACAATAAAATCGGTTTTAAGTAAAAATTTAATCAAGTGAATTAAATGTTTAGTTGATACTATTAATTTATTAATTGGTGCAAATTTAATTAATTTTTTATTTAATATCACACATTTTTTAATTGAAATCTATTTTTATTTTCTTCTGTGTATCATTACACTAGCCCCACTTTTTAATGAAACGATCGATTCATAATCTTTTTTTGAATCGTTCTAACGGTGTCCGTTCGGTTGGCTCTATGCAATTTAAAAGCCAGTTCGATGAAATTTGGGATATGCGTTGTAATTAGATTAAAGATCACGCCTTTTGAAAATATGTATTTAGAATCAGTTAAAAATTAAACATAGCCCCCAAACAAGCATCTTCCCGGAATTTATGCTTTGTGCCCATAAACCAGAGGTCAAGGTATATTTATAACAGGTAGCCGCGAGATTACAACAATTGTACCAAGGCGAATTAACACCAGGTAAGCTCAACTCGTCAGCCGTTCATCAGCTGTATCCACGGCGAATAAAAAAAAGGTGAAACGTCAAAATATTGTTTTGTTTCTATACTGAAATTTGACAACAAGTCAGAAAATTGCAAAAACAAAATACATGGAGTTAATTCGCCTTGTTTTGTAGTTGTAGAGTTGCACTTACCTGTTATAAATTCGCCTTGAATTGTACAATAAAACAAACAACAGGGCTTTTTATTGTTGTTTTGTGATACGAACTGTCAAACAGCAAAGGGGCTGATAAGAGACAAAAAAGACAAAAGATAAAGACAAAAAACTTGTTTTCTATACAACATTTGACAGCTTGTATCACAAAATAAGCAAATAACAAATAACCAGCTGGCTTTCCGAGACTACCTGCTATAAATATACCTTGATAATACCAGTGTGACCAGACTTTTTTAAAATATAAACCTAAATCATGTTTGAAATAGAGCTAAAAAAAGCTAAAGAAAGAAATTTAAAACCAAAAAATAAAGCTTAATTTTTATAGCTTCTTGTAGTAACTTTTAATTTTTTCGATATTTTTCTTAGATTAAGTATTGCTTATGTAATTATAGCTGAGAATAATTATATAAATAAACGAAAAAAAAAATCCAAAAAAAGCTTGACCAGTAAATTGATCAAACTTTAGCTTTATTTTTAACAATTTCTATGGATTTGTTTAACTTTATTTGTAAGAAGATTATTGTATAATGTAATTAAGAAACTGCATAATGATGTTTGATATAGCCAAACGTTTTGCAAAAGCAAATAATTTTTTTGTATTAAAACAAGGAACGCCAAATATTTAATAGATAGAACATAAATAACTTAACTAGTAAAATTTTTACTAGCAGAAATTTTCAAAAAATAGTTGACGAAAGTCGTTGTCGTCTTCGAAGTCTAAACGGCAGTGACATCACGAATCGAAAAAGTGTTCGATCACGACTGCCCGAATTAGCCCCCAGATCATCATATGTAAAAAAAAACCCAGCATATGCTCAGGCGCAGACTCTATGAAAAAAATGTTTTATTTTTAGTCGATTAATTTCTATACAACTACACTGAAAATTAACCTAAAATGACACTCAATCACTGTGCAAATGTAATTTACTGTATTTAACTTCAAATCATTTCATTTTCGAACTAAAAGCATGAGAATTTTTCATATAATTTACAAAAAAAAAAAAAATGGTTTTGGTTTAATTTCATTTTTTCTAAATATTTCTCCTTATACTCTTTTTCCTCATACATCTTTTATTTAAAGGTATTGGCGTAGGTCAAGCATTTATGGTTTATATGTTGGGCACTTATTATGAAGCCGTATGCGCCATAATCGCTTATTATTTGGTGGAATCATTTCGTGATCCTCTACCCTGGGCCAACTGTCGCCCAGAGTGGGGTAGCAATTGCATAGATTCTACACCCACCGATAAAAGTGCACTAGAAATGGTTAAGGGCACGGATTTAACAAGTATATCTTATAAGAATTTAACAAATTTAGGGAATTTTATGCGAACTGGTAATCGTACGATCTCAAGTTCCGAATGGTTTTTTGTGTAAGATTTTTTGTTTTAAGTCGATATGGCGAGAGATTTTAATATTAAAATTTTTGTTTTTTTTTCACATAATTAGCAATGAAGTATTACGGGAGAAGCAAGACATTAATGATGGCATTGGTTTGCCCAACTGGGAACTGGTATTAGGTCTATTCGTGTCCTGGCTGTTTGTCTTTGGTATTATCTGTCGCGGTGTAAAAAGTTCTGGCAAAGCTTCCTACTTTTTGGCCATATTTCCCTATGTTGTTATGCTGGTGCTGTTAATAAGAGCTGTAACCTTGCCTGGTTCCATTGATGGCATTATTTATTTTATTAAACCGGATTGGAGTAAAATTTTAGATCCAAAGGTTTGTTGTTAATAGTTTTTTTT
The DNA here is from genome assembly GCA_930367215.1 of Pollenia angustigena. Taxonomy (NCBI): domain Eukaryota; kingdom Metazoa; phylum Arthropoda; class Insecta; order Diptera; family Polleniidae; genus Pollenia; species Pollenia angustigena. Next base: position 19,512,789 of record OV884060.1, read on the forward strand.
TTTTTTTTTTGTATTATGTAAAGCGAAGATAATATTGTAAAATTTCATCTTTTGCAGGTCTGGTATGCTGCTGTTACCCAATGTTTCTACTCGTTGTCAGTGTGCTTTGGCAACATTATCATGTATGCTTCGTACAATAAATTTGGCCACAATGTCCACAGAGATGCCACAATTGTTACCGGTTTGGATACTTGTACATCACTCTTGGCCGGTTTTACGATATTTGGCATTTTGGGTCATCTGGCTCATGAAATTGGTACTGATGACATTGGCAGTGTGGTAAAAGGTGGTGCTGGGTTAGCTTTCATCTCTTATCCCGATGCTATAGCCAAGTTTAAGCAGTTGCCCCAAATCTTCTCGGTGCTATTCTTTCTTATGTTATTTGTATTGGGTATCGGTTCCAATATTGCGATGACTTCTTGTACGGTGACAGCGATAAGAGATAATTTCCCCAAAGCCAAGCAGTGGCAATGTGCTTTGGGTATTGCGATAGTTAGTTTTGCCATTGGTTTGGCTTATATTACTCCGGTATGTGGTCAAAGAAAAGATTACGACATTAAAAGTAATAATTAATGTAAATTAATGATTTTCTCTGCAGGGTGGACAATTTATTTTAACTTTAGTTGATTATTTTGGTGCTTCTATGATTGCTTTAGTTTTGGGCATTGCTGAACTGTATGTTTTGGGTTGGGTTTATGGTGTGGATCGTTTATGCAAAGATGCTGAATTTATGATGGGTCGTAAAATTGGCCCCTACTGGCGTTGGTGCTGGGGCGTAGTTACACCCTTAATTATGACTGCAATTTTGATTTATTTCCTCTCTACTTACACACCTTTGACTTATAATGGCGTTGTTTATCCTGATTGGGCTTATGGTAAGTAGATTCGTTAAGTTTCGAAATTTAAATGATTAAATTTAACTTGTTTTTACAACTCTTAGCTATTGGTTGGACTATTACCTGCTTCGGTGTCTTGCAATTGCCCATTTGGATTGTAGTGGCTGCAGTACGTACCCCTGGTGCTACGTGGTGTGAGAAATTGCGTGGTGCTTTTAAACCCAAACATAATTGGGGACCCACCGACGCTCTGCTGAGAGAGCAATATAATAAAGAAATTGATAACGAATCAATAGCTAATCAGGGTCTTAGTTGTTGGGGTTATATAAAGAAAAACATAAACGGCTAATTTTTATTCTAAAAACTATTGATGAAAGTATTATAAATATAAAAGACAAGCTAATTGAACTAAATTAAGATAAAAGTGATTTAAGTTATTCAAACTTGCCAAATGTTAGGAAAGCAAAAGCAATATTTTTAATCATGTCTGTACTTATTAAATTTAAGAATACATAAAGGAAACTGTAAAGTATTGTTGTTGTATAAAAATGTAGCTTAAGTTTATTATACAAATGTAAATACATAATATAATTTTAATAATAAAAAACTATTTTTTTATAAAACAAATTGTCTACATCATAACCTTTCATTAGGTATTTAAACGAATTTGCCAGCAGCTTCATCTAGGAGACAGTGTAGTTGGTTGTTAAGGGGCTTTACCATGCCAGCTGGCAAGTCCTCCTTGTCTATAAAAATTCGCTGAAAATTTCAAAAACATTAATAAATCAAAATACATATGAATTAAATATTTAAATCGAAATACAGTGAGTTAAAACCTAGAGCGGGCAAGTCCGACGACTAAGGTGTTTAAAGAGGAATGCAATAAAAACAAATTAAAAATATTTTGATGGAATTGAATTGAATTGCTACAATAACCTTAAATTTTTTGAATCCGCAAAATTCATAAATTGGTGTTCTCAAATCCGCATGTTTTTGTGTATTTGAAATTTTTGTTCGAAAAAACTTTAGTTGAACTTAAGATCGCTAATTTGCTAACCGCAGCATGATAGCAACGGAAAATATTTATTAAAATTTATGAAAGCTGTAAAGAATCACAGGAAACAATCGCTTCTATAGCGAATTCCCAAAAATTGCAAACTTTTGAACAAACAAAACAATTTATTTAAAATCGCTAAATTGGTTAAAAAACCAAAATGTCGGAAAGTAACAAAAAGAATTTGCAAAAATAGCGGTAATTCGCGAAAATTTTTAATATTTCAAACAAGCCATAAAATTGCTTAAAAGTCCCTAAAACTATAAGGAATGGCAAAACTTCGGTAAAAATTGCTAAATTAGCGGAAATTCACAAAAATTTGCTAACAGCGGCATGATGACAAAGTCTACTTTTTATTATTAATCGTTAAATCTGTAAAGAATCAGAAAACTTACAGGAACAAACCGCTTTTATCGCGAACATGGCTTAAATTCCCGAAAAATTACAAAATTTTAAACAATCCCAAAAACTAGTTCAAGATCGCTTAATCGATTGAAAAAAAAAACAAATTGTCGGAAAATAACATAAAAAGCGTAAAAATCAATAAAAAACAAGTTAGAGTGCTATATTCGGCTGTGCCGAATCTTTGATACCCTCCACCGACAGTTCGAATGTTTAAGGAGTAATATCTGTATGATGTTATTATTATCTTAAACTGTGACGATTTGTTATTAATTATGGTTTTAGGCGACTAAACTGTTTTCCGGCAGTAGGGTTTATATGGGGCCTAGGGTAAATTATGGACCGATCATCACGAAATTTCACAGCGTCATTTCTAGTCCTTTAAAACTGTGACGTACCAATTTCTGTTATGCTAGCATTATTAATTATGGTGTTAGGTGTACTAAAATGTTTTCCGGGAGTAGGGTTTCTATGGGCCCTAGGGTAAATTATGTACCGATCTTCACGAAATTTCCCAGTATCATTAGCAGTCGTACAAAACTGTGACGAGCCAAAATTTGTTATGATTGCATTATTTTTTACGGTTTAAGGCGTACTAAACTGTTTTCCGGGAGTAGGGTTTCTATGGGCCCTAGGGTAAATTATGTACCGATCTTCACGATATTTCCCAGTATCATTTTTAGTCCTACAAAACTGTGACGAGCCAAAATTTGTTATGATTGCATTATTTTTTACGGCTTTAGGCGTACTAAACTGTTTTCCGGGAGTAGGGTTTCTATGGGGCCTAGGGTAAATCATGTACCGATCTTCACGAAATTTCACAGTGTCATTTGTAGTCCTATAAAACTGTGACGTACCAAATTTTGTTACGATTTTAGGCGTACTAAACTGTTTTCCGGGAGTATTGTTTATATGGGACTTAGGGTAAATTATGGCGGGATCATCACGAAATTTAACAGCGTGATTTCCAGTCAACTAAAACAAATTTTTGCAAAATCTTATCTCATTCCGTGCCTTGTTCCAGCATTTATGTTATTTTTTGTAACAAAACTATCAATTTTTTTAGGTGGTGGTTCCACATTTTGATTCATAGCTCTGGTCCTACTGAACCGATTTTGCTGGATTTCAATCCCAAACTGCTTAGGATAACTACAAGCAATTTGGCACCAAGTTTGTTCATTTCTTTTGAGTTGTTCGAAAGTGAGCGTGTTTTCAACAGACGGACAGACGGACAGACAGACGGACATGGCTAAATCGACTTAGAATTACTCAAGGACCCAGAATATATATACTTTATGGGGTCTGAGATGAATAATAAAAAAGTTTCACACGGAATGACAAACTTAATATATCCTCTTCACAACTAATTGTGGTGGAGGGTATAAAAAGTCGATTTTTAATTTTGGTTAGTTAGGGCCTTTTGCGTTTTAGGTAACGATTTATTTTTGATTGAATTAGATAAAGACCATTTTAAACTAAAAACTTAAAAATGTTTCTTCACAAATTAGATTTAAAGTCGATTCGTTTTACTTTCACCAACCCCTTACTACTCTAATTGAAAACGAATAAAAACATGTGGATGTGAAATGTAGAAAACCAAAAATGCTAAAGTAATCCACTTTCGAGTGGATTCGGATTCTAGAACATACCCGAATATTTGAATTTGGGATAAGTTTGTAATACATTATGAGTTTGATTGTGAAAGACAATAGCGTAAACGCCTGTGTCGTTGTTATACCCTCCACCACAATGAGTTGTGAAGAGGATATACTAAGTTTGTCATTCCATGTGAAACTTTTATATTATTCATCTCAGACCTCATAAAGTATATATATTCTGGGTCATTGAGTATTTCTAAGTCGATTTAGCCATGTCCGTCTGTCTGTCTGTCCGTCTGTTTAAAACACGCTCACTTTCGAAAAACTCAAAAGAAATAAACAAAATTGGTGTCAAATTGCTTTTAGTTCTCCTAAGTAGTTTGGGATTGAAATCCAGCAAAATCGGTTCAGTAGGATCAGAGCAATGAATCAAAATGTGGAACCACCATCTAAAAAAAATTGATAATTTTGGTATCAAAAACTAACATAAATGGTGGAACAATGCACAGAATGATATAAGATATTGCAAAAATTCGTTTTATGCGTCTGGAATACAACTCTCATGTGTGGGCCGGTGCTTCAAAGTCTATTTTGGAGCTCTCGACCGCGTGCAGGAGAGGGCGAAGGTTCTCATTGGTGACAGTAGGGTATCCAATTCTATTGACTCCCTCGAGCACCGTCGCAATGTGGGTTGTATTTGTCTGTTTTATCGTTACTACAATGGGATGTGTTCTGACGAAATTAGGGATCTGGTTCCCGAAACCCGTACGTTTGTTCGTAATACACGTTTTTCCTCAAGAGCCCATCCTTATGTGGTCGATTGGCAGGTGAATCGTACAACGCATTACAGAGAGAATTCATTTTTTTCCCGCACAGTTCGTATGTGGAATAACCTTCCTGCAGAAGTCTTCCCTCTCACTTACAACATGATTAAGTTCAAATCGAATGTTCACAAACACTACTCCCTCTATCCTCCTTCCCACAACCTATTTTCCTAGTTCCAACACAATGCAATGCATTAGTAGGGGTCATCCCCTGAGTGCTGGTCCTAACAGTAAAAAAAAAAAAAAAAAAAAAGAAATCACGCTGTAAAATTTCGTGAAGATCCGTCCATAATTTACCCTAAGCCCCATATAAGCCCTACTCCCGGAAAATAGTATAGTACGCCTAAAACGCTAATTAATAATGCTATCATAACAAATTTTGGCACGTCACAGTTTTTTAAGACTAGAAATGACACTGTGAAATTTCGTGAAGATCCATAATTAAACCTAGGCCCCATATAAACCCCACTTTCGGAAAACAGTTTAGTAAGCTTAAACCATAAAAAATGCTATCATAACAAAATTTGGTACATCTCAGTTTTATAGTATTAGAAATTACGCTGTGAATTTTCGTAAAGATCGCTCTATAATTTACCCTAGACCCCATATATGTAAACCCTACTGCCGGAAAACAGTTTAGTACGCCTAAAACCATAATTAATAATGTTAGAATAACAAGATTTGGCTCGTCACAGTTTTATAGGACTAGAAATGACACTGTGAAATTTCGTGAAGATTGGTTCATAATTTACACTAGGCTCCGCTTAAAACCGTAAAAAAAATTGCTATCATAACAAATTTCGGCTCGTCACAGTTTTATAGGACTAGAAATCACGCTGTGAAATTTCGTGAAGATCGGTCCATAATTTACCCTAGGCCCCATATAAGCCCTACTGCCGGAAAACAGTTTAGTACACCTAAAACCGTAATTAACAATGCTATCATAATATAAATTGGTACGTCACAGTTTTATAGGACTAGAAATTACACTGTGAAATTTCGTAATGATCGGTCCATAATTTACTATAGGCCCCATATAACGCCAACTCTGGTAAAATAATTAAATACGCCTAAGCCGGGAGCAGATATAGAGATTGCAGTAAAATTTCTTCCAACGTAGCTTCATATGGCCAGAAAATATGTTATGCAATTTTGTGATATACGGTCCATAATAAACCTTAAATACCATTTTAGCAGCCTTCTGAAATTCACTGCAAACGCTAAAACTAATTTCACCGCTGTATTTAAATTTATGTTTTACCAGAAATAACTCTGCAGAATTTTGGGATGATTGGTTCATAGCATACCATGGTTCCAATATAAATTCCCCTCTGAAATTCATTTAAGTTCGGCTTAAACTGTTACGAATCATGAACTCAAGCTATTTAAAATTGCTAAAAAAAGCATAAAACTTTCTGATTGTCGGTCAATAATTTAATATAGGTCAAATCCGCAACCAATTTTAATGCAGATGTTTTTTTTTATAAAGAAAAATTAATAATAAATAGACATGAAATAGATATTATTCCTAAAACATTCGAACTGTCGGTGGAGGGTATCAAAGATTCGGCACAGCCGAGTATAGCACTCTAAATTGTTTATCATAGATTAGAATAACACACAACCAGTGTTTTTAAATCCACTAAGATTTGAATAACCACGTTTGCAAGTTATTTTTGCCCAATTTGCTTGAGGTAATACAATTTATATAAAAAATAATGTTCTAAAGTAAAAACTATAAGTTTGCTTTTGATTTGTTTTCAGACTGGGGAGTACATTGGTCCATTATAAACCTACCATTGCGAAATTCAATTTAGTCGTTTTTCCTCGAGATGTTTATTTTATTTCAAGATAATTGGGAACAACTGTCTATTAGTGCTGGGAAATTATCGATAGACTATCGATAGTCTGAAAATATCGAAAATATCGATAGGAAAAATATAAATATCGATATTTTTAGTATTTAAAAAACAGATATGAAGACATCTAACAGCAGCTATACACACACAGTTTTTTTACTTGGTATTATTGGTATGGATTGCTTAGCAGTGCTTTTTACTGCTAATTAAAGGCCTTTAAGTCGAAATTTGTACATGTTTATATAGGGACTGAAATGCAATTGCAAGCATAGGACAAAACAATGAACGACCATTAGAGGATAAGTCCGCTAGATTGATTACCTTTTTGGGTTTAGAATTAAGAAAAGTTGCAATATATCTTATAGTCCCTGTTACTTCGGTTCCTTCAGAAAGGTACTTATCAATTTTTAAAAAACTGCCATCTAAAATAACGTGCGTATATACATACGTCTCATATATTCAATAAATTGATGAAAACAACGGACTGTAGCCTTATAAAAAAATAATTAAAGTTTTCCTGCACAAGTACAAACATTCAGTCGATAGTAATATCGATATATCGATAGTGAAATCTGAACTATCGATAAATATCGATAGTATCCCAGCACTACTGTCTATTATGGAATTAGATTTCTGACTGTAAAAGGATTTCAGAAATATGTATGTCATATAGTTTTGTGCATATATTTTGTTTTTTAACGAATAAAACCCTATGCATATTCTGAAAATCGCAAAACCGTTAGTTAGCATTTGCGATTCAGACATGAAACCGAATACCAGGTACATATTCTATAAATCGCGATGCATAGAGTTTTAGCTGCTTCAAATCGAAAAAATATGCTCAAGGAAGTTAGAAAAAACTATGGCAGATCGCCAGCAGAACATACGAGTTTCAGAGCAGCATAAAAGAATCTGGCATTTGGCGATTTCAAATCGTGAGATTGTCAGAAAATGGCAAATATATTTTTATATTTTATTATAACTTAAAGTTTTTGCCCAACTATTATGAGTATTATTGCCAGGGTTTCACACAATTTTACAGCATTATCCAAAAGTTGAAAACTTTCTGAATCCGCTTCAGAGTATTTTGGTCTTCACCAGTAATTAATCTGAGTTTTAAATTGTCTCAGTTTTACATGGCTGTTCATCAATCCTTCAACGTTTAAAATAAATTAGTGTTAGGAAAAAACTTAGCACTAGATAGATTTACGTAAACATAGAAACCATATTTAACAAAATATTGAGAACATAAGTCCAAATGTTTGCAAAATTTTAGTAAATTGTTTATGCCTCATTCTGGATCAAAAATAAAAATAAGAAAACACCTGGTATTTTAAACCTTTTATTTAAAAAAATCCTTAAATTACACAAAATGAGGCAGAGAAATCTCAGTTAGAGTGCACTTTTTAAATGTAGTGTCATGTTTTTTGCAAGTATATCCGGAATGTTAAAAGTTGAGCGCTTTACGAAAGAACAACGCGTTACAATTGTGAAAAATTACGTGTTATATTAAAATTATATATATATTTTTCATTGTGAAAAATTAATATCGTTTTTTAAAATGTGCAGATAGGACTTACTGAATATAAGCTGTTGTTATTTTCTTTAAACCGTTAAAAGAATGCAGTTGTACACTATTCTTATTGAAGTAAAATTGCCTATAAAATCGTCCAAATCGGTTAAGCCGTTCTCAAGTTATGCGCTTAATAGAAAAAGTGGGCGTAAAAGTAGGCGTGGTACATTTTTCTTTCGATAAAAACGTAAAATGGATTAATACGAACATTTAAAAGAAAAATTAGTCAAATCGATGGATCCGTTTTTTGATTTTACGTAATTTGAAAAAAGTGGGCGTAAAAGTCGGCGGGGCAAAATTTTCTTTTCGTATAAATCTAAGTTGGACCATGGCAATAATTTTTAAGAAAAAATCATCCAAATTATTTAGAAGTCATTGGTGGTGCAAAATGAAAATTGGATTTTGCCACTGCCCTCCGCCCGCAGACCGAGAATAAAAAATCAGGGCCCGAATTACCGCATACGTGATCGAATAAAATTGTTCGTAATTTTTCTCTTTGGTATTACTGCATTCGTTATCGAACGAGCACAATCGAAATTTGAGATGATAGAATACGATAACGAGGGCGTAATCGAGTATCAGCCATTTAAATTTTACTCGTCATCTCAGTACTGATCGAAATCATAAAATTTTTAATTGTGTGTGCAAAAAATATAAAAAGATGTAAGTTTATTATTATTTTTAAAGTTTTAAAACAAGATAATAAAGTGAATTATGTTTATAGGACTAATACCAACAAAATAAATGGAAAATAAAAAGATGTTATGGCGCAGTACATGGTCGATCATCCTAATTTGGCCATTTCCCTAATTTCTATTCCGATACGTACTGTGTTACAATCAACTTCAGAATTTTATTTTTGTTTTTAAAAATATTTAAATTCACTGAATATGTTGAAATATGCCGCGAAAATTTGGTTTTGTTTTAAATTTTTTATTAAACATGTACTTATTCTTCTTTTTTTAGTGTCATTCAGCTGAGAATAATATGCACTAAACATATGTTTTTATTCTTTTTTAACGTAATACAAATCTAGTACATTTTGCAAAAATTGTGTTACGTCAGCTATCGAATGCTATAATCCATCCATTCGAAACGTGACGAAATTTTATTCGATACGAAAGCTTTCTCGTTCACGTATGCGGTAATTTGGCCCCAGACTTCACAGTGTCACCCGCCTGAATATTCTGAAGATTCCCTGAAAATTTCATATCATAACATCTTGTCGCGAAATAATTGATCACAAAGTCACGGCACAAAAAGTGGAAGTAACTTTAAAAGTTGAAGTGTTTTTTTCCTAATTTTTAGCGAATTCCTTAAAGAAGGATGACTATAAGAGATTTCTAAAATCACTTATTCGCAGCCAAAAAATTTTGTGATTTTTTGACAGAAGCCGTGAACCCTTTGTGCACCTTTGTGCAATGCACGCTACAGTTTTTTTAGTAGTACACTATAATAAACCCAATTTTATTTATTTTAACAAAACAAATTATATTTTAATGAATTGCTTTTCTTAAATTAACTTTGTGATTATTAGGGAATGTATGAATGAATTTCAATTTTTTTTTTTAACGAAATTTATATTTTGATGAATCTGCTTGTAAGTGCTATTTTAAGCACATAGAACACCTAAAATAATATTAAATTCGTGTATTACATTAAGAGATCAGTGGTGGGGTAGGATTCGGTAAAAATTATTGTTTTAATGATCATCGAAAAACATATTTTTTAATATAAAAACAAAATTATACATCTACTGCCTGTTTAACGATATCGAAGTTCATCGTTCGCATAGAAAATTACATTTAAAACAAATTTCGAACATTGTTCGATGTTCGATGTTTGTTTTTGTTTTTAATGTTATTTTCTATGCGAACGATGACGTTCGAAATCCATGAACAGGCTGCTAGTCTTATATTCCATTAAAAAAAATTAATTTGAAAAATTTTTGGTTGGTGGGCTGTTTCTGGGATTTGCCCACATCGAAATTTAATTATTTACCAATAACTTAGGAATGTACATCAACTTATATACAAATATTTTTCGAGAGTGGTTTTTATATAGAACCAATGGTTTCGATATGATTCGTATTTATATTTTTCTTATTTACTTTAAAGTTAAAATTATTATGTACAAAGGTGTTCTGGAAATCGAAAACGCAAGAATTTGGAAGTTATTTTTAATACACTTTTAATCTTATTTTTATAATTTTTGTTATAAGATTCTGTTTAATAGAGAAATATTTGTATATTTGCCATAAAATTCTTTTATTACAGAAATCTTATTAAAAAACGGCGTTTAAAGTTCTTGCGTTTTACGTTTTCGATTTCCAGAACACCCCTGGTAGTATCTTACGATTTGTATTCATATTTACTAAATTCCAGAAAACGCTTTCAATTTCATATCACGCAGTTACGAGTTCTGAGAAAATTGTGCACTTGCTCCATTATTATTATTTAGAGTTCCAAATTAAACTTATTTTCATCGTTGCAATGTTTACTTACTTTCACAATATCGGCTTTGCCCTCTCCACACATGACAAACATGCATAAATTGGCACTATTAATTAAAGGGAATGTCATAGTAACTCGTTTGGGTGGTGGTTTAGGCGAATCATCTATAGCAGCTATCAAATGATCTATTTCCCAAAGCAAGGAATGTTGGGGAAATAACGAACATGTATGGCCATCAGGTCCAATACCTAAAATAAGTACATCAAATTGTGGTATATCGCCACTTTTTAAATCAAACTCCTTTAAGATTTTTTCCTCGTAATCCTGAGCACATTCTTTTAATGTTAACCTGGTATTAATGCCAATAAATTGTTCTGCTTTTAGAGAAGTTTTAGGTAATAAAGTGCTTTTATAAACGCCAATAGTTGAGTCTTTGTCCGATTCGGGTACAAATCTTTCATCACAAAAGAAAAATTTGAATTTTTCTAAATCGACTTTTATTTGCGACAGAGCAGTGGCCAAATAATTAACAACAGAGCCACCTGAAATTTAAATGAATGCTTAATGATAATTTGTTAACCTTTTGAAAAAAGGTCAAATGATAATGTATTTAAATTTTACTCACCTGATACTCCCATGCGAAACACGCCATTGGTTTTAATAGCCTCTTGGGACTTTTCCGCAAGCATGCGTCCCAAGAGTTCTATCACTTCCTGTTCACTTTTGACTTTATGAAAATGCATACTTGTTAAAATTAGAGCAACAAAATTTATAACTAATATCGACGGCAATTTTTTTCTGTTCTTATTTCAAGCACAAATTATAATTTCAAGTTTCAGCTTGAAGTGGTTTTTATACAGTGGCAGCAATTTAGCGATTTTTAAATTTTTTTTATATAAAACTAGTTCTGGTTATTTTACACATACATATCTTTTACTATATGTTAAATTGTTCCGAAACGGTTAAATTGTTTTAACAACACAAAACGGAAAAATATTTTTAACTTAATTTAAATTGGTAAAATTTACCAAACCAATAATATGTTTTAGTTACTTTGCACTAGAGAGATGTTATCAACATTATTTTTGTTTCGAACTTTAAGTTTTAAATTGACAATCAGCTGTGCTATCATTGAATCAACATGTTGCATTAAAAAGTTTTTGTAAAAAAGCTCTGAATGTAAAGCTTTTGCTTAACAAATAGAAAACTCATGCGGAATACAACAGATGGCACCATATTATAAAAATATTAACCGATTTGTTTGGAAATTTTCACACTACATATTAATTTATTAATGGTCTGGAAAACAAAAAAAAAAAAAATGGCAGGTCATTATTAAGTCATATTTCGAGGTTTGGAGAGGGTCTAATTAGCGATTTTCTTCAGCAACTGAAAAATAATGATACATTTTCGGATAGGCCAAATATGAAAAAAGAATAAAAATGTTATTTTTGCTAAAAGTCGATTTTGATGTATTGCTACATATACATACATACATACATACATAGTAACTTACCTTTGAAACTTAAACTTAATAATTGTGTTCTACACAATTTCTCTATAACAGTGACTTTAAAACATTTACACATCTTTACAATTTTGCAATTTTTATTTGAAAACAGGCCATATTTTGTGGCAATTTGCCTTGCCATCTTTACAAATTGACTTTTATTTTTTTGCAAAATATAAACACATCTTATTTACTCTTCTATTAAACTGAATTACATTGATATTCACAAAACCAAATAAAAAATTGATTTTATTTGCACACACTCTCTGTTCTATTTTGCACTTTACTTTAACGACGCGACTCTCTTAACAAAAGAAGCGGCGAACCAACAGAGACTGCGCTGCTTAATTACTCTGCGTTTGTATGAACAAATTTTACAACACACTTTTCGTCATAAAGAAACTAATATTTTACTTAAATTTTTTCATTAACTGCTAGAATTACAGTTTAATAATATTTATTTAAAAAAATATTTAATTTTCAAACACTTTTTCTAATAAATAAATGTAAGTATTTAGAGAGCATCTACTTAAACGTTCACGCACTACAAAATTTTCTAGAAACTAAAACAGAAGAGGAAAAGGAAACCAAATAAAAAACGGGTGTGAAAAAGTGGGGAAAAGAAAGAATATGCAATTTAAACAACAACATTAGTTTTTTTATTTGCATGTTGTTATTGTTTGTAACAATAATGTAGTGGTTGGCGCAACACGAATATTTTACGAAGCATTAAAGGTGATAAAATTGTATAAATGCAAGAAGTAGGGGGAAGGTGAATTAAATAAGTTTGCAATCAAAACGACAGCAATAACATCAGTAAGCGATTAATGGGAGTATGTAGTGTTTTGTTGTTGTAGGTCAAGTGTTTTTTGTTCTTGTTGTTGTTGTTGTTGTAAAAGTGGAGCCTTTATGCCTTTATTTTTAACAGGGATGGGCAATACTAATCGCTATAACTGCAGTTGAATACAAAAAATGTCGAACAAAAAACCAAAATTTGTATACAACTTTTCGCTTTTAGAGTTGGAATGACAGTGACTCTTTACATTTAATGAAACAGAAGTAAAAGCAACAGTTTTTTTTGGCCAATGACAAATGAAGAAGTGGAAGAAATGGGAGTTTTTCACTTTGATTGCAGTTTTTAAACGCTGAAATTATTTAAATAATTGAAATTGTTTAAGGCATTATAGTGGAAGGCCAATGTACGCGGCATGCGGCTGCGGGCGATAATAGCATTGCCATTGTAAAAATGTAAGCATTGTTGACAAAAATGTTCATACAAAAAAAAAAGACACATCACAAAAATTAAGACTTGGTATTACTTGGAAAAGATGCCGCGCGGCAAAGTTGAATTTTTTCAACTTTTGTTTTAAGCCGCGTGAAGTAGACGTTGCCATACACACACATAATCATTTAACAAAAGAAATTTAAAAAACATTACAAATGAAGTGGAAAAAAAATCCAATTTGATAAGTAAATTCTTATTATGTTCAAATAAATCGTTTTTTTATAGATTGAACATTTTTTTACAGCTTATTCAACATTTGCCGCTTTAAAATGTGCCGCTTTCATTTGCCTTACAAAAAAATTTCAAGCGAAAATCTAAACAGCTGATCGCCGCCCGCAGCCGCATGCCGCGTACATTGGCCTTCCACTATTAGGTATATTCAAAAAAATTTAATGTTAAATTTAATTGTGTTTATTGGTAACAGCCATTGAAGGTAATAAATATTTTTATAACAATAAAAAAGAGAATGTTAGATAATAACACTGTGCTAAAACTTGGCACTTTTTTTCGAATTCGGGCATGGTGCCAACCGTTTTTTTAAGTTAGCTCTTGTTCTTGAGATATCCCTTATTTCGAAAATAGAGGAGGTTGCACAACATATAGTCGCGTAACTCAAAAACCATTTAGTTTATTGAAATTACTAAAAACCCGAAATTCCGCAGTGAATATGTGCCGTCGTTTTAGAAACATAATTTGGCAAAAAGAAAATAATTTTTTAGCAGCATTTCGAAATTTTTGTTTGCTAAAAATTCATAACGAAGTTGCATACAAAACAAGCCAGTAACGATTAAAATCTGTTAAAATCTTTTGATTTTATTAGCAAAAGATGATAAATTTTAATTAATTTCAGAGGGAAAATTATGCCAGTCGTGATCGGATACTTTTTCGATTCGAAAGCAATTTTGTATGATACAAAAAAGTAAAAAATTTGTTTTTAAAAGTTTATTAAAAACAATATGGGCGATTCTATTCTAGACAACTTTTAACATCAATTTTCAAATCATACTATTTGACACTTTTTGATGCCAATTTTAAGTAAAATATCTATATTTTATAATAATATAATTTTTTTAGACGTAAGCGTAAATATAAATTTGTTGTGCACTTCGAATCATTAAGATTCATAGGTTTGGCGAGAACAGAAAATTCATTAAATGTTGCACCCGTCATGGCTTAAAGAGAAAATTTCTTATTATTGAAATATATTTCTCTACGATGTTTGATTCGATAATCATCGTCTGATATCTCATCTTTTACAATAAAAAGGAAAAATACAATAAAAGTTTAAAAATTAACAGAGTTTTGTGTTTTTGTGGTATGATCTTATGAAAGTAGGACGATTTGGTTGCACCCGTCATGCACTTTAAAGCTCTCTCGTGGCTATTTGATCGTTTCATATAAATTCTTGTAAATAGATAACAATAGTATGTTAAAAAATGTTACCCGTTCTAGAAATAACTTAATTGCAAATGTGTTTCTTTCTATTAGTAAAAGACGTTTAAAGCGTCTAAATGTTGCACCCGTCAGAATAGAATCGCCCATATGTGTATTAGGGTAAGTACTTTTTGCAATTTTTGCGAATATCAAATTCTTCATCGCATAGCCGTATAGACCGTGAAAAAATATTAAGAAATTATGTATTACTTTTTCGCGATCGTGAAGAAAGTTTCCTCACCAAACGCGATAAAGTTTTGAATTTAAATATTTCTCCTTACTATACAAAATTAGCATTTAATTACAAAATTTTAAGTATTTTCTAATAATTTCATGAACTTAACAAGATTTGACTTTTTGTACGGAAGAAGGGCGCAAAAAAAATCGCGACTCTATTTCGCGGTTTCTCAGTTCATTATACATTAATCTTTTTAAATAAGCAATTTATGATTTCCTTGTGAGGCAAATTTAGACAGTACAGTCTATCTTCTGTCATTGTTGATCCGAGCCATGTTTTTATTCGACGAAGGGTAGGAAATGACCTCCCGCTCGTAGCTTTACTGACGAGCATTGAAACGAAAATTTGAAATATTTTTTTTTTTAATTTGGGTAGATATCTTCATTACAGTTTATTAAAGCATCTATAACGTTATCTGATAGATCAGGCTCAAGTTTAGATCTTAGTAGGTGTTTATCTCTTTTATCAAATATAATCAGCTCATCAGCTAGTTATGGTTCTAACAGTTTTGTATCTGTATATGACTTGATTACACTTTGAGGTAGAAGTTTAGGTATGTTCAATATCTATTGGGAAAGTTGTTATGAGATCTTCTAAAATAAATCCAATAAGAGGAATGTGGCTCCGTGCAATAACTCCCAGGTGCAATAAGTTCCAGTGCAATAACTCGCAATGAATTAAATCCCAAAATAAATGAAATAAGTCCCAAACTGGAAAAAATAAATAAATCCCGAAAAAATAAAATAAATTCCAAGTCTTAAATGAAACAAACCCCAACTTTTGGGAGTTATTTCATAATGAAATAACTCCTAAAGACATTAATGAAATAACTTCCAAAAACAGTCCATCGAAAAGAAATGAAATAAGACCCAAAAGAAATGAAACAACTTCCAAAGAAATTTATTATATATGTATTCGTTTTACTTGAATATTTACATATTAGGTTACCAAAAAACTAACATTGAGTCCTCGACATTTTGACAACAAATGGGGCATTTTATTATATCCTGACCTCCTGCAATGGCAACTGCCTGCAGTTTAAGTACGTCGGGCACAAGGATTACCTCCTCTATGGTATAACAAACATCGGCTTCGCTTACTAAAGCAAACACCGGCTTCGCTGACTAAAGCTTCTCTGCATAGCCGGGCTTCGGCCGGGCGCAAGGATTTTATACTCTATGGTATAACAAACACCGGCTTCGCTAACTAAAGCTTCTCTGCATAGCCGGCCTTCGGACGGGCGCAAGGATTTTCTCCTCTATGGTATAACAAACACCGGCTTCGCTAACTAAAGCTTCACTGCATAGCCGGTAATCATAAGACACTGCAATTGCAATTAGCAAAATTTTCTTCTTTGATTAACTTAAGTCATTGTATTCAAATAGTTTGAAATATCCCGTTATAAATACCGTTTAAAATTTTAAACAATTTTAAGAAATTGCATATAATTGAAAATGTAAAAACTCCCACAAAAAATGAAATAAAATCCCACAGCAAATGAAATAACACCGAAAACCAAAATAAAATGAAAAACCTTCCACGTTAATTTTTTCGGGGACTTATTTCATTTGGATTTTATTTCATTATGAAATAACTCCCAGGCAAAAAATGAAATAACTTCCAAAAAAATGAAATAAAACCGAGAAGGCTGGGAGCTTTTTCATAATGAAATTACTCCCACATTTGTATGAAAAATTTTTGGGTCTAATTTCATTTTTTTCTTGGGACTTATTGCACCTGGGAGTTATTGCACGGAGCCGAGGAATGTAACCTACAACTCGGTAGTAACTAGAGTTGTCAATTATTCGCCTTTCAACTTTGTTCGAATAGTTCAAATAATTGTTTTTGTTCGTTCGATCAAACGATTAAATCTAAAAAATTGTTCGATTAATCGATGAGAACAACGAATAAAAAAAATTATTTAATAAAAAAAAATTACTATGGAAAATCTTCCATTTAATTCGCATAAAATTTTTCATCTTAACTCCATATCGTTGTATTTCTTAAAGGCATCGTAAAACCCTTAATTCCTTAATAATCCGATACTACTCTGGATTTTCGAAAGGCGTTGGCAGACATACCATCTTCAGCTAAATTTCTGTCTACAATTTCTTCTGCAGAACAGCCCCTGTCTCTCTTAATGTATTTTTCCATTGACCCAAGTTCGGCATTTCTTGATGTCGTTGGATTATCTTCCACCACATCGTTTTCAATGGTAATATTGTTGAAAAAAACATTTTTTAAAAAAAAAACACTCAGGTCTCGTTTTATGCGGATTCAAATACATATCTACGATTTTTAAATTAACGATTTTTTTAGAATTTTAACAGATTTTGAAAAATTAGATGTTTTTTAAGCTTTTTACCGTTTAACAACTAAAGCAAGTTTGCAGCACTGGTATATACATACGTCATTGTTTGTTTTATGTTGAGTTTTTTCTATGCATAGCTGATACGTATGTATGAGTGTTTTCAAACTTATGAAGATCACATAATAAAAGTTTTACACTATAATAAGTACGCCGAAGGTTAATTTCGGTAAAAACAAAATCAAAAACTTAGGTCGAAGTTTAAACATCGATCGATTTTCTATTAGAATCACTTAATATTTATACCCACACCACAATAGTGCTGATGTGTGTAACGCCTTAAAATAGTGGTCCTAGACCTTAAAGTATACCGATCTACTCAGAATCACTTTCTGAGTCGAACTAACGATGTCCGTCCGGCTGGCTGGCTGTTACATAACCTTGTGCGCAAAGTGAGGTCGCAATTTTAGAGATAATTTGATAAAATTTGGGTCATAGGTTATTATTGGCACAAGGACCAAGCCTTCTTCCTCTCAGAAACTATCAAACCGATTTTAATAAAATTTAAAACATAGATAGAACCATATCTATATGGACTAGTGCTGGGAAACTATCGATAGACTATCGATATTATTAAAAAATTTCAATTTAAAATAACGTACGTATATGCAAACGTCTCATGCATTCAATAAAGTGATGAAAACAACGGACTGTAGCCTTATAAAAAAATAATTAAAGTTTTCCTGCACAATTACAAACATTCAGTCGATAGTAATATCGATATATCGATAGTGAAATCTGACCTATCGATAAATATCGATAGTAGAAAATATCGATAGTATCCCAGCACTAATATGGACACAAAATGTATAAATTTTTTAAAAAATCGGACCACGAGGGGATTTAGGGGCAATTTCTGCCTCTCAAACCGATTTTAATGAAATTTAAAGCATAGATAGATCCATATCTATAGGTACACATTAGCTATACCGTTTTTAAAAAAATAGGACCACAAGGGGAGGCAGGGGGCAATTTCTTCCTCTCACAAACTTTCAAACTGATTTTCAAGAAGTTTATAAACATAGATAAATCCATATTTACATGGACACATAAGCATGATGTGTTTTTAAATACTGTGGTGTAGGGTATCATATGGTCGGCCTTGATCGACTATACTTTCTTACTTGTTTTTTGTTTGATTTGTTTTTAGATCGAGAAGATCATTTTACAAACAATTCTTTGAACACTTTACCACCCCGTAACTCGACAAATAAACATCTTAGAAAAAAATATTTCGCACACTTATTCATATCTTCTAGAACTATAGTTATGCAAAATATAAAGGAATTATGAAAATTTTTTTATTGGGTTGTCCGCTTCACAAATAATGCCTCAAATATATTTTTGTTGATTTTTTTATGCGGTTTTGTTTTGCTCTTTTAATGAAAATTTGAATTTATGAGGTTTTTCAGAATTTTGGAACGAATTATTAGTTTTTACATGAAGCTAGAGAATCGTTTTATGCTAATTCAATTTGTGCTATTTTTTTGGAACGCATTTATCGCAAACAACATTTTATACTTTCAAGATATGATTTATATAAATTAGTTCTTTATTTTTAGTTTTTTGGTTATTTCTAAATACTTCATCCGAAATTGAAAAATTCTCTTTCTTGAAAATTTTTTAACGTTTGAGAAGGTGAGTTACAAAACTCGAAATATTCTGATTGCATCAATGTATGTCTGTTCTAAAATCATGGAAGAGGACATAAATTGATACAATTAGTATATTTCTTCTCATAAAGCGCCAAAAGAACTGTTAGAATGAATTGTCATTTCGTATTTTTAATTTTGTAACGAACAAGTTTTGCAACTCACCAACTCAATTGTTTGTTAAGATTTGAAATACAATGAGTGCTCAACACGGTTTTTGCTTACTAAACATTGAGATAAATTACAACCATTTTATTTTTTAACTTTCCTACATTTTGTATAAAATCACTAACAACGTTTGAAAATAAAACAAATGTTTAGCTTTTATTTAATACATATATTTGTTCGATTAATCGAAAGTAATTAATCGATTTATTCGTTATTCGAAAATCGTTGTTTTAAAATTATTCGAACAAGAGTTTGGTTTTGTTTGATCGATTAATCGAATTATTCTTAATCGGTTGACAACTCTAGTAGTAACCTTCAACATTTTGGATGTGATTATTTCGTTCAAATAACTTTAAATTGTTCTTCGGTTTTATTTCTTTTTTCTTCAAGGCACATGATTAAAATTTTGATAAGGCTTGATCCTTTTTGAAGATCTATATCGTGCTTTTGTAAAATGATACTCAGTGGCTGTGTTACAATAGGTATCACACTTAATATGTATATTCCGCAAATAAATTTAAAAGTACTAAGTGAGTTCCTTAATATAAAGTTAGAAATATTACCTTTCCACTCAGATAAATATCCAAAGCTTCTACTATATGATGTACAGCTGTTGCAAAGACGCATAATGAAGAGAGTTTGGCCCCCAAATACTTTGCTAAAACAGTTTTTCGCTTGGGATGATTATATTTAAAAAATTTTGTCGTTTTTTTAACAAATGATACAACTGTTTGTATTAATGGCACTTTATTGCTTTTAGAAATTGAGTTGTTCGATTTAAGGGAATAGCAAGGCGTTTGTTTCGCATTTGTCGCTTTTCAAAGCTTTAAGAACTATTGATGATAGTGCCTTCGCATCAATTGACCCATCAACGTCACCAATATCTTTTGAAGCCTCTTCAAATGCGTTTACAACAAAGCCAATAAATTCTTCCCTGAAAACTTTTTGTTGTATGTTGAAATATCTTAAAGATAAGGAAATCTGGCTTTTCCCCGACAAATCCGTGCCTTCGTCAAAAATTATCGAATAGAATTTTGATTCATATAACACATAAATATATATATATATACATATATATTGCAAATACTAAGGCTTTTTAATAATTCAACTGCACGCATTATCAAGTTAAAAGTTTAGTCTTTGGATATAGATGGCACCTGCTGGGATTGAATGTAGAATAATAAGTAATTGAATACGGTAAACTAGGGCTGACTTCCGAAACGTACTAATACAAAGTTTGTATACAGTTTTACTGCAGTATTTTAACCATGCACATGTACAAAGTACCGAAACAATGCAATTATGTGTTCTGTTTATTTATACGTTTTGAAATGTAAGTGATACAATGCATAATATTAAAATAAATCTGTATTGCTTGCAAATGAAATGTCAAATATCACAAAGCATCAACTTTAAAACCGATGCTCTGATTGCTTTTTGCTGCGTTACTAATACTTACCATTGATGTTTTGGAAGGGTTTGCATTGCATATATATTGTACTGCGGCAAAATGAAACATTATACTTTGTTCTTATACAAAGCATTTGACGTTTTGGAAGTCAGCCTAGATGTTTAAGATATCGATACTTATTGAAAATCGTTAGAGATTCAATAAAATAAAAAATAAAAACATACTTAAGCTGTTATGATACTTGCCATTTTTTTGTATTTTTTCTGTATTGGAGAACAGTGCAAATATATTTGCATAGGAAAACTGACTAAGTGTAAAGAGTATGATTGTATAATAAAAAATCTTGAAATGTCAAACAAATATACATGTGTTATCGATAAATAATCTAATGGCCATTTTCTCAACGTATCGACAAACTGTCTGTTACTTAATGTCAACATAAATTTATTGGACCGATAAACTGTCCGTTAACGATTTTGGGTTTCTCAATATACCGACAAAAAACAAAGTTTTCAGCTGGCAACGCCACTCAAAATACATGTAAAAGATGGGAGTCAGCTGATTGAATTTATCTGTACGGCAAATAAAAGGAAAATAAATAATTAGCAGATGAGTGCCGGTTAGTTTTGCGATTAAAACGAAGCAAATGAGACATTGAGAAAACGAAATTTCTTTAATGTGCAGTTTTTCGTTGGGAAAAAAGATAATCGCCTAATGAGAAAATGGCCATAAGACTGTCAAAAAAATATAAAAATTTTTAACTTAAAATTGACATTTCCAGATTAATTGTTAGCACTGTTGCCAATTTTTTTAGTTTTTGATCGAAAGTAGCGGTTTTTAAAATTTTTTTGCGATTTTTAGCTTTTTTGACGGGTTTTTGTGGGAAAAAAATGTGGGCAGTATTGTTTGTTTTGTTTACATTTTATTTTGGAATCACAAACAAATTTTTTTTATAAACAATATAATTTAATGCAAATAATGTAAAATATTACGAATTACATTGCGGTATATTCTTTAATTGAATATTTATGATTTGAAATCCCATATGAAGGGCACCTGCTTCATTTCACTTATCAAAAACAAAATCGTTTCATCTGCCCATGCCTTTACCATTTTTTTGTTTTAGTCAAAGAAAAAAATAAACATGAGAAATGTCAATCAGAAAAAAGGGTTTTGTTTATCAAATTGTATTTCTTGTTCTTTCTCGCATTTGTTGTTTCATTCAGTCAATCTTAAAAAAATCCAATACAAAAAATAGCAAGTATCATAACACCTTTATTGAAAATTTCGTCAGAGATTCCATAAAAAAAAACAAAAAAAAACCTGGGATTTCCAAAAATTTTGTACATTAAAAAAAATATTATTATTGGGAATTCTTGTATTATCGAAATTAACAAAACATATTTTTATAATTTACGGGGGGGAATTTCCTTATTCCCCCCCCCCTGAATCCGCGCCTGGTATATTTATTTGTTGTGTTTTTCTCTGATTTAATACAAATCAAAAAGTGGGTTAATTCAATTAATCTTATGTAAGTTTGTCATTTTGCACCGATCTGGATCCTATTGGGCACAAAATGTTCGTTTTGAAATAGGCTAATGTCGTAAGCATAGCTGTTCATTGTAAATAATTTTCTTCTAAATATTGGCTCAAAATGAATTATTTACAATTTGTAACTGTTTTTCAAAAATTAAAATATGTTTAATTTATTTAATACTTCTTTAAATTGAATATAAATCAGTTTCAAATAATTTACGATAACGTCTTTCAAATATTATTTCTTCTCTTGGAAGTTAAATTCACTATTATTTGAATTTATATTATTCAAATTAATATTTTAAAGAATTTTTGAATTACGCATAATCTTAGCTTTTTATGATTAACATGACAATAATATGATTAATTCCTTAGCTTATTATGATTAACATG
Source organism: Pollenia angustigena (assembly GCA_930367215.1). Classification (NCBI taxonomy): domain Eukaryota; kingdom Metazoa; phylum Arthropoda; class Insecta; order Diptera; family Polleniidae; genus Pollenia; species Pollenia angustigena. The sequence continues at coordinate 19,535,383 of OV884060.1, forward strand.
ATAATAATATGATTGCTTCTTAACTTTTTATGATTTACATGACAATAATATGATTCCTTCTTAACTTATTATGATTAACAGAATAATAATATGATTAAGGGAAAAATATTATGATGTAATATTACGAATATATTAACCCATAATATGATTCAATAATAATCTTAATATGGTGGCTACAATCATGAATCTTATCATAATATGTTATATGCGTGCAGGCATAAATATTTAATTGAATATTCATACTCATTTTTTTATATTTGTTTACTTATTTGTATTAATTATTATTTATTTATGTGTGAAGTTTTCATTTTATTTTATTTTATTGTGCCACATATGTATAACTTTAATTCTACAGTATACTGTAATGTAAGACACCGTTCTTGTTATACTGTCTTATCTAATAAAGAATCAATCAATCATAATCTGTTCTTCGATATTAGAATTATTATGTTTTTTTTAATGCCAAAATTGAAAAAAAATGTATAAACGTTATTACCTTTTGTATAATAAGTAAGAGTGGTATTTAAATTGATTTCTAGCACATAACTGTACGTTTCTATTTGGAAAACGATGGCAAGGAAGTTTTATTACAAAGTGTTTAGAGCTCAGTCCATGGTCTTACATACATTCGCTTCGAGCAATTCAACCTCAAAACAACCTCACAAATTGCGCTTTACCAAAATTCAAGGAATATAATATTGCTTATAGTTTCTGGGCAGTTTTTCGCCGAATTTATGTCTAAATGCCATGGAAAATAACCTTGTGGTAGTTAGGTAACCAGTTACTGTATAATATCGTTAATTTTTTAAATTTTCAAATACGATATCGTCTTACTTTTAATGCTTGTATTTTAAAATGGAGCTGAACTTTTTTTATCCTAGTATTTTATTACATTGTCTTCCTCAGTGTTCAAGGAAAAAGTTAAAAAAAATTAATAGAAATTTTTGTATTTAAAATTTTTTGTTTGAATATTTTTATTTTTTACCAATTTTGTTGAATAAAAATTCTAAAGCTACAAATCAAATTTTTTAATATAAAAAGAATTATGAGAATCCAACTTATTTAATATTAAAAAGTTCGAATAATTTTTTTTATAGTACATTTTAATTAAAAATATCTAAATATATCAGAATTTGGCAAAAGTGCACTTTACGGGGCGTACGAAAAAAAAAAAAAAAATTGGACCCCCTCTGGAATAAAAAAAGAAAAAAATCAAAATTAAAATTTAAGGGGGCTGAGGCCCCTGGGACCCCATGGATCAAAAAAAGCGGCCCGCCCACTTAGTGGTATGTGTGAGTACTCAAATTAAAGGTAATTGTGTAAAAAATACGAAATTAATAAAATTTAGGTCAAGCGGGACTTCTGGGTCCCTCTGAGGGCTAAAATATAGCCCCTCGCACCCTTATAACTATGTGTGGGTACTCGAATGAAAGGTATTTTGCTTACGATTGTATTGTTTAAGGGAATAGCAACGTAGACAAACAATTTGTTATAAAAATCGCGGGATTTTTTTTATTTTTTGTAACTAAAGCTTTTCTGTATAGCCGGCCTTCGGCCGGGCGCAAAGATTTTTCCTCTATGGTATAACAAAGACCGGCTTCGCTAACTAAAGCTTTTCTGTATAGCCGGCCTTCGGCCGGGCGCAAGGATTTTCTCCTCTATGGTATAACAAAGACCGGCTTCGCTAACTAAAGCTTTTCTGTATAGCCGGCCTTCGGCCGGGCGCAAGGATTTTCTCCTCTATGGTATAACAAAGACCGGCTTCGCTAACTAAAGCTTCTCTGTATAGCCGGCCTTCGGCCGGGCGCAAGGATTTTCTCCTCTATTGTATAACAAAGACCGGCTTCGCTAACTAAAACTTCTCTGAATATAAAAGATACATAAATTAACCTAGAGAGGAAAATATTAAACGCATACAAAAACAAAATACATATTTGCAATCGTGAGCAAATTACCTTTAATTTGAGTACCCACACAGATATACATAAGTGTTATGGGGGGGCACTTTTTTTGCCCCAGAGGGCCCTAGAAGAGCCGCCGACCGAAAATTTTATTATTTTTGTTTTTGTTGTACAGTTACCTTTAATTTGAGTACCCACACATACCATTTAGTGGGCGGGGCGGTTTTTTGGTCCCAGGGGTCCCCACGGGCCTCAGCCCCCTTAAATATTAATTTTGGTATTTTTTTTTTTTAATTCTGGATCGGGTGGCATATTTTTTATATTTTTTTTTCGTACGCCCCGTAAAGTGCACTTCAGCCCAGAATTTTATTCGATTTTATAAAAATTAATACCACAAATATTTTAACCAAAAATCTTAAACTAAAATTGTTTTTATTTTATTTTATAAAATAGAAATTAAAATTAAAAAAAAAGTATTTTAATTTTGTATTTAATTCATATCTTACAACTATGGTCGGTCGTAAGTGATAAAACTCAAAAAAAATTTAATTTTTTGGTTTAAAAAAAAATAACTTGAAAATAGCAAAATTGCAAAAAATTATCAAATTTATAATGAAGTTTGCAATTTTGTCCACTCTGCCATTTATTGACTCATCTTCACAAACGACCCATGGTTATTTTATATATGTAATGTAACCTTTCACTTAAAAGAAAGAAATAGGTAGGTACATTATCCGTTTAAAATTTTTGAAGATATTTGCATTTCAGTCACATCCCCTTTTTTAAAAACACAAATAACGGTTATTTTGGAATATCTCAAGCGCTATTCTACTTTTGACAATTCTTCATTTTCGGATTCAGCGGAAAATTTTACATTAGGTGTCAAATTCATTTGGTCAAAAAACTGTCACGTAGTGTAATCTATTAAACAAGGTTTTTTTTAATTCAAGCCACATTTCTAAAATTGCCTTAAACAGCTTTCTATTGAAAGCGAACGAATTTCTACAAGCTTATTTTATTATTGTGTAATAAAACAATTTTCTTTAACTTTAAGAAATTTTGAAATAAAAGTAGATTAAGTGCCACCAAAAATGAAAAAAAAATTACTGCCTATTTCACTAAATGCAATAGAACTCTTCTTTCGCACAACAACATTTAATACTAAAACAGTAAAAATAAAAAAAATAAAAAAATGAATCGAGCATTTACGAAAGAATTTTTCGCGTTGAAAAATAAGAAAAGAGCACTGCGCAAAAAGCACCGAGTTTTTTTGCTGCCTTTTGTTTGATTTTTCTTTCTACTTTCTTTCAGTTTCTAAAAATTTTAATGGTGCGTGAACGTCTAAGTGCAAACGCTCCAATAAACTAATTAAATTAATAGGAAAAAGTGCTTGAAAATTTATAATTTTTATAAATAAATTTAATTTAATTGTTATTTCATTATGACATAAAAAAATTAAATAAAAAAGTTGTGTGTTTCGTGGTAAAAAATGTGTTGAAAAGTTTTTTCATATAAAGCAGCGCAGTCTCTGTTGCAATGCTGCTTGTGTTAGTTAAGAGAGTCGCGTTGTTATGAAAAAGGGCAGAAGCTTATGCAAAAAGTGGTTGTGTGTTTTTTTTTAAATAAAGAGTTTATGAGTGCAAAAGGGAAATTAAAGTTTTTGCGCAAAAGCAAAGTGCAAAATTATGGTAAAATGGAATTGTGTTGGGTTTATTAGTTAAAAAAAATCAAGTTTATAAAAGAGGAAATAAAAAACTGCGTTTATTTTGTATAAATAAAATAAAAGTCGCTTATTAAAGATGCCAATTTGCAAATATTGTCAATTTTTAGAATAGAAATGTGTAAAAAGAAGAAAAATGAAATTATAAAAATGTGTAAAATTATAAGAAAAATTCAATAAATAAAGAAATAAAAATTAAAGTAAAAATACCTACATAATAATAATAAAATACATAATAATAATAATAATACCTATAATAAAATAATAATAATAATTAAATTAATAATTAACTTAAGGTCAATTGAAGAGATACAATTTTCCGAATACCTATCTGCATAAATAAATGACTTTTGAAAGGTGAGTAGTTCATTTGCATAAATATTTGTATTAAAAAAGCTTTAAAATACCTATCTAGATAAGAGATTCTCTTTATATATTTATTTTTTTTTTTGTCAATTTAATGGCTTTTTCGGTCCTCTGGCCCATTCCATGTGGCCGCTTAAAGTATATACCTACCTAGGAGTATATAGTATATACCTACCTGTTTGTTTGTTGGCTTATAGACTCCTAAACTAATGAACCGATTTTCCTGAAATTTTTACAGTAACATCGCGTGAGCTTGTTTTTGTTTCGAACTTTAAGTTTTAAATTGACAATCAGCTGTGCTATCATTGAATCAACATGTTGCATTAAAAAGTTTTTGTTAAAAAGCTCTGAATGTGAAGCTTTTGCTTAACTGCCCGTCTACAACTGACATGATTTGCTGTTATAACTTGAAGTTATAAAAGCGTTGTTAAAACATTTGCATTAACAACCGTGTTATAACATGAGAAAACTTCTAACATGATGAGTCTATACCTAACACTAACATCATATTAGTGTTAAAGTTAAGCATTTCATGTCAGTTGTAGACTGCATGTAACAAATAGAAAACTCATGCGGAATACAACAGATGGCACCATATTATAAAAATATTAACAGATTTGTTTTGAAATTTTCACACTACATACAAATTTATTAATGGTCTGGAAAAGAAAAAAAAAATGGCAGGTCATTATTAAGTCATATTTCGAGGTTTGGAGAGGGTCTAATTAGCGATTTTCTTCAACAACTGAAAAATAAAGATACATTTTCGGATAGGCCAAATATGAAAAAAGTCGTGGAACAACTGTTGTTTAAGAAGAATAAAAATGTTATTTTTCGCTAAAAGTCGATTTTGATATATTTCTACATACCTATACGTACATACATACATACATACATAGTAACTAACCCTTGAAATTTAAATTTTATAATTGTGTCCTACAAAATTTCTCTATAACTATTATTTAAAACCTTTCCATCCCCGTCTACAACTGACATCATTTACTGTTATAACATGATGTTATAAAAGCGTTGCTAAAACATTTGCATTAACATTGTTATAACATGAGAAAACCTCTAACATAGACTCATCATGCTTAACACTAACATCATTTTAGTGTTAATGTTAAGCATTTCATGTCAGTTGTAGACTGCATATTACACATCTTAACAATTAAATTTTGCAATTTTTATTTGAAAACAGGCCATATTTTGAGGCAATTTGCCTTGCCATCTTTACAAATTGACTTTTATTTTTATTGCAAAATAAAAACACATCTTATTTACTCTTCTATTAAACTGATATTCACAAAACCAAATAAAAAATTGATTTTATCTACACACACTTTCTGTTCTATTCTGCACATTACTTTAACGACGCGACTCTCTTAACAAAAGAAGCGGCGAACCAACAGAGACTGCGCTGCTTAATTACTCTGCGTTTGTATGAACAAACTTTACAACACACTTTTCGTCATATAGAAACTAATATTTTAGTTAAATTTTTTCATTAACTGCTAGAATTACAGTTTAAAAATATTTATTTAAAAAAATATTTAATTTTCAAACACTTTTTCTAATAAATAAATGTAATTATTTAGAGAGCATCTAGTTAAAGCTATCGGTAAGTTGTGAAAACGGGCCTTAACAAGTTATATAAAAAAATAATATTTCAAGTGCCACGGCGGTCAGGCATCTCCGGTGGAGAGGTTGTTAACAACCCTTAATTGTGAAATTTTCAAATAAATCAATATGAATCGCTTATAAATCTTGTAACAAAGAAAGTCAAAAAATGTGTAACCACGGCATTCCCTTACTACGAAGAAGGTTTGCAAGGGAGAATACTACAAAATATCTTTAACAAAACATTCAGTGTGTAAATCTTATAGCTACACTAATCAGTTTTTAAATGCGTTGAATAAATCGCTTTTTGTGTCAAAAATGTATTGCTTCAAAGTGCACTGATAATATTATGTAGTTAATTTCGAACGAAAATTAATTTTAAACGAATTAAAATTCATTTAGAAAACGGATCATTTACATTTCATTTAAAACAAATGATTTTTACATTAATTTTTAAATTTTTTATTTATTAAACAGCATATTCGTTAAAATTGAATAGTTTTTACTTTTGAAAATTATATTTTAACCGACAAAAATTAAACTACATAACAAAATAAATACGGAAAAACATTACTTTTTGGTAGTTTGTTTTTTGAATAACAAACATAAATGTAAACAAGTAAGAAAGTATAGTCGGTCAAGCCCGACCATATGATACCCTACACCACAGTATTTAAAAACACATCATGCTTATGTGTCCATATAAATATAGATTTATCTATGCTTATAAACTTCATGAAAATCGGTTCGAAAGTTTGTGAGAGGCAGAAATTGCCCCCTACCTCCCCTTGTGGTCCTATTTTTGAAAAACTGTATAGCTAATGTGTCCATATAGATATGGATCTATCTATGTTTTAAATTTCATTAAAATCGGTTTGAGAGGCAGAAATTGCACCTATCTCCCCTCATGGTCCTATTTTTAAAAAAATGCATACATTTTGTGTTCATATAGATATGGATCTATCTATGTTTTAAATTTCATTGAAATCGGTTTGATAGTTTCTGAGAGGAAGAAATTTCCCCCTATCTTCCCCTACGATTCGGCCCATTTTCAATAGGCTTCGTCCTTGTGGCAATAAGAACCTATGACCCAAATTTCATCAAATTGTCTCCAAAATTGCGACCTGTACTTTGGGCACAAGGTTACATGGACAGCCAGCCAGCGAGCCAGCCTGCCAGCCAGCCGGACGGACATCGTTAGTTCGACTCAGAAAGTGATTCTAAGACGATCGGTATACTTTAAGGTCTAGGACCAATATTTTAAGGCGTTACACACATCAGCACAAATGCATAATACCCTCTCCACTATTGTGGTGTGGGTATAAAAATATTCGTAAAATAACTATGTATATATTTATTCAATTTTAACAGGACGGAAAACGAATTTAAAAACCAACAATCAGTAACTGTAATAATTATATGAGTGTGGGAACTCAACATATAAAATGCATGCCAAGGCGAATTGACTTTCAGGTGGCGTTGAAAACACAGCTGTGCTACTTTTTTTTTTAATTAGAGAGAGGAATGTCAAAAGTTACTTGTGTTTTTGACTTATCGGCCAACGAAAGCAGCAACAAAATACATTGTTGTGTTTTTGGTGTTGTTAATTGTTGTAGTATCGACACCACCGTTTACATGAATTCGCCTTGATGCATGCCTTCCGTAAGCGAGATGGTAAGCGAAACTCTAACATTACAAACCTGCTTCGTTTAAAGCAAAATTTTTTATTGGGGTGGGTCAATATTTTAGCCATTGCATAAAGTGAGTCATTTATTTGCCATGCATTTTCAATACTAGATAAAACTAGATTCAAATTCTGTAGATTTTAGTTTTCAAATTGTAAATCGTTAGCGGTTTTAAGATACCTCCCTTTTTGTTGCACTGCCAACCTGAAACCCAAGCAACAAACTACAAATAAAAAAATCAAACTCACTGTCAGGATCAGCTATTTAAAAATTAAACTTTCTAAAAGATTTTGTAAATCCTCAAATAATTTAGTTTTGCTGCGGCAATTAGGTTCAATTGCCAGATTCGTACGTTGCACATCCTTAAAAGTATCGGATAAATATATTAATTGGATATATTTAATATAGGTAGTTATTAAACATTTTTAATTGGTTTGTTTAACAGCATTGTTGAGATGCTGGTAATCTATTAAACAACGTTTTTTTTTTTTAATTCAAAGCACATTTTTTAAAATTGCCTTAACGGAGCTTTTTATTGAAAGCCAACGAATTTCTGCAAGTTTTTTTTATTATTGGGTAGTCTGAGTTCATACGGCTCATGTCTTATTGACAAGATTCTTCCTTTTTCTTCTTTGAACATGAATTGGCGTTCAAATGAATCACGTCATGTTGACGACTTGTTTTTTATTTTGTTTTATTTGATATTGAAAACAAAAACCAAAATTAAACAACGAATAAGAAAGCAAAACGTAAATACAGTACATGCATCTGTGTACTCGTTTCTTTTCCCCTCGTCCTCTCGCCAATAAAGTAGCAATCTTGTCAATAAGACATGAGCCGTATGAACACAGACGTAATAAAACCATTTTCTTAAACTTTAAGAAATTTTGTAATAAAAGTTAAAAAAACCAAAAATTAAAAAAAAAGTTACTGCCTATTTCACTAAATGCAATAGAACTCTTTCTTTCGCACAACTACATTTAATACTATGTGGTGTTTATTGAACACGAGCGCCTTACTCGTCCGTTCAACTTACATTTAAAACAAAAACAAAATTTCGAAACAGTAAACAGTAAAAATAAAAAAAAAATGCATCGAGCATTTACCAAAGAATTTTTCGCGTTGCAAAATAAGAAAAAAGCACTCAAAACTGCGCAAAAAGCACCGAGTTTTTTTTGCTGCCTTTTGTTTGATTTTTCTTTCTACTTTCTTTCAGTTTCTAAAAATTTTAATGGTGCGTGAACGTCTAAGTGCAGATTCTCCAATAAACTAATTATATTAATAGGAAAAAGTGCTTGAAAATTTATAATTTTTATAAATAAATTTAATTTAATTGCTATTTCATTATTACATAAAAAAATTAAATAAAAAAGTTGTGTGTTTCGTGGTAAAAAATGTGTTGAAAAGTTTTTTCATATAAAGCAGCGCAGTCTCTGTTGCAATGCTGCTTGTGTTAGTTAAGAGAGTCGCGTTGTTATGAAAAAGGGCAGAAGCTTATGCAAAAAGTGGTTGTGTGTTTTTTTGTTAAATAAAGAGTTTATGAGTGCAAGTTTTTGTTTAAAAAAAGGGAAATTAAAGTTTTTGCGCAAAAGCAAAGTGCAAAATTAAAGTAAAATGGAAATGTGTTGGGTTTATTAGTTAAAAAAATCGATTTTATAAAAGAGGAAATAAAAAACTGCGTTTATTTTGTATAAATAAAATAAAAGTCGCTTATTAAAGATGTCAATTTGCAAATTTTGTCAATTTTTAGCATAGAAATATGTAAAAAGAAGAAAAATGAAATTATAAGAAGGTGTAAAATTATAAGAAAAATGCAATAAATAAAATAAAAATTAAAGTAAAAATACCTACATAATATAGGTAATAATAATAATAATAATAATATAATATAATAATAATAATTAACTAAAGGTCAATTGAAGAGATAAAATTTTTCGAATATCTGCATAAATAAATGACTTTTGAAAGGTGAGTAGTTCATTTGCATAAATATTTGTATTAAAAAAGCTTTAAAATATCTAGATAAGGGATTCTCTTTATTTATTTATTTTTTTTTTTTCAATTTAAAGGCTTTTTTCGGTCCTCTAGCCCATTCTATGTGGCCGCTTAAAGTGGGCGCGCCAGGCGTACTGTTTTAAGCAGTACGGGTACTGATTTTTTTTACCCTTTGTACCGTTTTTTTTTGGTTCAGTCTACCAAAAAAAAAGATAATTGAGAAAAATCCTTTTACAAGTTTAGCCATATCTTAAAACAAGAAAATCCAAAAAAAAAATTTTTTTTTTTAATTAAGATATCTTTCCTCAAGATCAAAAAACTTACGTTGTTGGTATGTGATCAAAACTTTCTTAAAACAAGAAATTCAAAAGTTGCAAGTTTTTTATTAAAAATAAAAAAGATATTTCAGAGTTCAAGCTGCATTTATTTAATATAAATCTGGGCCCAAATCGTAGCACACGTGTTAAGGCTCAGTTAGCCGGGAGTAACAGTAACGTTGCAAATCAGCTGTTTCATTTTGTTGTATGTAAAGCAATTAGAACGATTACAGTTAGCAGTAAGATGTTACGTCTCAATCTGTAAGAAATAGATTGGTCTTACTTTTTTACGGTAAGGTAACTGTTACTGAACTGAACAAAACTTCGTGACGTATCAAAAACAGGAAAGCTTTCCAGTCGAAATTTGTTGAAAAAAGTAATAGATTTTTATGATTGTCTACTAAAGCATAAGGCATTGATTGCACTTTTCGCCTCATATAAATCAGCAGTGTTGATAGTGCCTTATAGAACAGGTGACTTCGATTTATATATGGTGCTGTTTTATAACGGCGGAAAACTTTAGAAATTCGGAAACATTTTACAAATTCAGAAAACTTGCAAAAATAGCTAAAATTCGGGAAAGTTTTTAATTTATCAAACAAGCCATTAAATTGATTGAAAATCCCTTAAACTTCAAGGAATGGCAAAAATTCGATAAAAAATTTTAAATAAGCCGAAATTCGCAAAAATTTGGAATCAGCGGCATGAAAGCAAAGTTTATTATTTATTAAAAATTGTTAAAGCTGCAAAGTATCAGAAAAATTACAGAAAAAATCGCTTCTATCGCAAACATGACTAAAATTTGCGAAAAATTGCAAACTGAATGTTATGATTTTGTCTCTTATTGCTAAAAAAATTTATAAAAAAAAACAATTAAATGTTTTTACAAAAGTTCTTATCCTATCGAATGACATTTTTAGTGAAGCCATTCGATCAAATGCTCGTTATCGAATTACATAATTTCAAATTTCGATAGAAGTTTTTTGATAGCGAATGGGACGATTTCAAAAAGTAAAATTCCGATCTCGATCACGATTGCGACGATCTGGGCCCTGGTGTTCTTGATTTTTAAAAAGAATCGATTTTTTTTGCATCAAGAAACAAATGCTGGTAGGGTAATTCCATGTCAAAACGATCAAGAGTGGGACACGACCCACAGTGCTTTGTCCCCATATAACGAAGGGACATAAATAGAAGGAGTTGTCAGAAATTTTTGGAATTTGGTACACTAGCATAAAATAGCTTAGTTAAGAAAAACATGAATTTTTGGACAAATCGGTCCAAGGACACGCCTACCTCCCATGTGTCCTGAAATGGAAAAATGTCATTTTAGCTTCAATAATGCCCACAAAACTACAAAAAATGGTCATGCTAATACACACACAACTAGCAACGTGTGTGCAAATTTTCATTTAAATCTGAACAAGGACTCAAGGTCCCGCCATATATCATTTTTCTTAAAAATGCTATAACATTTACAAGAACTGTCCAATCGTATTAAAATTTGTTATGAAAATTGATATTTGTTAGATATTTATGTATGCCGAGTTTTGGTAGAATCGGATTATTAATGTGAAAAATACAAAAACATCATTTAATGAAAAATTAGTTAAAAACGCTTAAAATGCTCTTGCAAAAATAACAAGTAAGAAAGTATAATCGGTAAACCCGACCATGTGGGTATAGCATAGTATTTAAAAACAAATTTCCTAGAGTGTAATCAAATTTCCTAGAGTGTAATCTATTTGGGCAATCATGGACCCGCCAGAATAAAATTATGTTATGAGGCTAAGATTCTTTTAAAACTTCTTTCTGCCGAATATTATTTAGATATCTTCATCTACATATATGAGTTTTTTGGATGAGGGTTTATATGGAACCTATGGTTTAATTTGGAACTACCTGGACAACATTTTGTCATGACATAGTAGCTATCGTAAAAGTCATTGTCGCTAATTTGTGTGTAAATACTAATATTTCTAAGGAAGCTGGCATTAAAAGCTATTTTAGGGAGAATGATTTATATGGGAGCTATGCTCAAAAATAGAAAGATTCCAATAAAATTATAAGCTGATTTTGATTGCAATAAAATTAGTTTGGTTTCGACCAAAATTAATCTTGCCGATGTAATAAGATAGTTTTTGTAAAATACTGGACCGATACGTTCCATTTTCAATAGGCTTGGTCCTTGTACCAGTCAGAGCCTCTGTGACAATTTTCATCAAATTGTCTCCGAATTTGTGATCTGTATGCACAAGGTTGCATTGACAGCCAGCTGGCCGGACGGACATCGTTAGATCGACTCAGAAAGTGATTCTGAGCCGATATTACGAATTATTTGGAATTATTTCTTATTATATTCGTAATTAATTTTCTTAAAACTAATTTATTTATTACATTTACATACATATGGTAATTTTTTTAATTACAATAAATCATCTTCAGTACTGGATTCTTCCAAAAAAATATTGCCGCTCAACGAAACATTTGTTTCGTCATCTTTAGCTCTCAGTATATATTTCTCAATTTCTTCAAAAAATATATTATTTTTAGTCTTTGGATTCCTTTTTGAAGATAACAACGGATCTAAGGAAAGTATTAAATGAGTCATTAAATCTTTATGAGTGTCGTCGTGGGACAGTCTGGGTTTTCTCACGATTTTGTGGTTGGCTTCCAATGCTTCTTCGGACAAGCACCCTGAAATTTATTTTCGTTATTAGTTACGTTTCATTATAATTACATAAAACCACTTTAATACCTAATATTTCTTATTATCCCAGTAAAAACTTCGCCTACTTTTTCAAAATGAATAGCTTCTTTAACTCATTATTTTGTAGCTTTCTTCTATAACTACATCTATAACAACTTCTATAACTACTTTTTTCTGGATGTATGCAGGTAAAAAAATAATGACTTACTTTTTAATGCGTTCTTTTTGGGACATCCCTTGTAAAATTCATTGGTTCTTTCAGTACAATTGTAAGTAGTGCTCTTATGTTTTTCTGATTACTCAACACATTATTTTGTAGGCGAAGTTTTTACTGGGATGTTCCTAGTTTATTTTTTTTAGACTAATTCAATCTATGAAAATTTGAGCAAAAATCACGAAAATAGCATTTTTTTTAAATACACTTTTTTTCAAGTTGTGGTAAAATTTTTTCAATTTTTTTTTTCTTGAAGTTATTAGAAAACAGTCTAAATATTCGAAATCAGACAAAAACCCATTTTTTCTTTTTTTTTTTTAATATTCCATCAAAGTTAGGAAATTTTTAGAGCTTAAGTAAATAATAAGCATTTTTCAAACCATTCAAAAATATGTATAGGAGCATAATTCCCCTAAAATTTTTTTATAGTTGGTTTAGAATATAGTTAGGTGTTACAGAAAAAAATTTCAATCTCGTTATCCAGAAAATGAATCTTTTACAATTATTTTCTTGAAACAATAAAAAACCAAGGGCATTTGTGATTTCAGCGCCCTCTTATGCCGTAAAATGCAGACCAAAACAAAAAATTTTTTATACATATTTTGATTTTTGTTGTTTTTTATTGAACGGTATAAGTTTGAATTAATATTTCACAGTATTTGTAGTTAATTGTCTTTTAAACTCCTAAAAACTATTACAATTTGAGCAAAAATCATGAAAATAGCCATTTAAAAAAAATTTTTTTTTTCAAGTTGTGGTAAAATTTTTTTAATTGTTTTTCTTGGAGTTATTAGAAATCAGTTTGAATATTCGAAATCAGAAAATAACCCATAGAATATTCCATCAAAGTTAGAAAATTTTTAGAGCTTAAGTAAATAACACTGGTTTACAGCCAAAAATTACCAAGAACGCCACGTGCCTAGATAAGTTAACTTTGACCTCCTGAACACGAAAAACGCTGTAATTTTTTTTTCATTAGTTAAGTTTTTAAGATAACGGTACTTTTGTGTTTTTCGGTGTATGGTCCCACTCAAACCCTTGTGGAGCCCAACCGAAAAGTCCGATCGAGATAAATGGCATATCGTTGGAAAGGCAACTGAATGCTTTTTCCGTCGATATGCTAAAAAATTTATCTGATAAGAATTGGCTGAGTTATGGCATCTCAAAGTTCGCAATTTGCCTATTTTTTACGTTTTTTTCAAAATTTTTCATTTTTATTTCGTTTTTTTTCTACGTTATAGTAAATATCTGGAATGTTTTATTTTTTAACCAAATAGTTTATTTTGTTACCAACATTTTAAGCGCAATTTGAAAAAAATCGGATGAAAAATAAAGTTTTTATTAAGGATTTTGTGGAACGAAAATATTTTTCATCTCATATAAAATTCCGTTTTTTTTAAATACGTTAAAACTGATGGTTAAAAAAAAGGCGGAATTTTATATGGGATGAAAATATTTTCGTTCCACAAAATCCTTAATAAAAACTTTATTTTTCATCCGATTTTTTTCAAATTGCGCTTAAAATGTTGGTAACAAAATAAACTATTTGGTTAAAAAATAAAACATTCCAGATATTTACTATAACGTAGAAAAAAAACGAAATAAAAATGAAAAATTTTGATAAAAACGTAAAAAAATAGGCAAATTGCGAACTTTGAGATGCCATAACTCAGCCAATTCTTATCAGATAAATTTTTTTAGCATATCGACGGAAAAGGCATTCAGTTGCCTTTCCAACGATATGCCATTTATCTCGATCGGACTTTTCGGTTGGGCTCCACAAGGGTTTGAGTGGGACCATACACCGAAAAACACAAAAGTACCGTTATCTTAAAAACTTAACAAACGAAAAAAAAATTACAGCGTTTTTCGTGTTCAGGAGGTCAAAGTTAACTTATCTAGGCACGTGGCGTTCTTGGTAATTTTCCAAATTAAAAATTTGTAAAGCAGTGTAATAAGCATTTTTCAAACCAATAAAAAAACACTTATGAGAAAAAACTTCTATAAAATTTTTTTACAGTTAGTTCTAAATATAGTAAACTACTACAGAAAAAAATTTCAATCTCGTGCTTTAAAAAACAACAGTTTTACAACAGTTTTCCTAAAGCATGTAAAACTCAAGTAGTTCCTTGGCCATTTTTACTATAAATTCTCAAACTTTTGCGCCCTCTAGCGCCACCAAAAAGTTGTTTTTTTTTTGATTTATGTCTATGGGCCAAAGCACTGTGCGACCCCTTCCGATTTTAATGAAATTTGGTGAGAGGGTTCCTTTTATCTTATAAGGAACATATATGAACGAAAAAAATTTTAAAATTTGTTTTTCGAAAGTTATGTCATATTCAAAATGTCATAATTTCGCAGAATTAGCCGAATGTGTTGAGGTTATTTCTTCAATATCTCGAAAACTACTTGACATACGAAGATAATTTTAATGTCATTTTAAAGAGAATACTTGGCTACATACCATATATTGATGCTTCTAGATGGGTCAAATGTATGACCAACCCCACTTTATTATTTATTGCCGAATTTCGGGTTTCTTAGTTATTTCAATAAACTAAACCGTTTTGAGTTACGCGAATATATGCTGTGCAACCTCTTACATTTTCGAAATAACGGTATATCTTAAAAACAAGAGCTTACCTAAAAAAAACGTTTAGCACCACTGGATTCAGCGTCCCCAATTAGGGTAAAATGCCAGGTGCGCGGCTGGTCTGTTTTCTACAACTTTCACAGTGTACTTATTGCTCAAAATTACAATATTAAAATTCTATTTTAATATTATTTTTTTAAAGGTTGCGAAAGGAAAAAAATCATATCTTAAAAAAGAAAAAAAAAAACACCTCCTTCAAAGTTTCAGAATTTTTAAACAACAGTTTGAGGTAATACACAAAAAAAAAATCAGCCAAATAAAAAAATAGGTTTTTGACTTAGTCCGTTTTTAAAATTTAACATTTTGCAGATTTTACATTTTTCAAAAATTTATTTTTTTTCAATATATGGTTTGTAGCCCCAAGTATTCTCTTTAAAATGACATTAAAATCATGTTCGTATGTCAAGTAGTTTTCGAGATATTGAAGAAATAAACTCAACACATTCGGCTAATTCGGCGAAATTATGACATTTTTAATATGACATAACTTTTGAAAAAAAAAATTTTTTAATTTTTTTTCGTTCATATATGTTCCTTATAAGATAAAAGGAACCTTCTCACCAAATTTCATTAAAATCGGAAGGGATCGTGTACCAATCTTGGTCGTTTTGACATGGAATTACCCAGTAATTTCTTTAAATTTTTTAGAAAATGCTCAAGAAAACTTGATTAACCCTCCGATGCGCGGTAAGGTCACTGTGGACTTTTTACATTTTTAAATTCAAAAAAATTTTATTTGAATCGACAAATCAATAAAAAGTTTTTAATTTTTATATTAAGTTTTCTTAAACTTACTAATGCTGCACGTTTTTATGTAAAAAATTCAGGTTTTCTTCGCATTTTTGAAAATATTAATGTCCGATTTTACCAATTTATTTAAATATTAATTTATGCCTAAAAAACAAAATTATATGAAAAACTATATTTTAATATGAACTGATATGTAAATAGAATTGGTGAAATTGTCCATAGTGCCGGTTCACACACGTCAAATTTGACTAGAGAGCGGGAAAAAGAAATGGCATTCTCCTTTTTCTTCTCTCCTGAAAGCTCAAGACTTGACGAGCCAAATTTGACGTGTGGGAACCGGCATATAAGCAACGAAATATTGATTTAAGTAACCATATAATTAAAATACATTTTTTTAACCTGTCAAGCCACACATATACATACATATGTATTTACAATAAGAAATCTTTGGCTTGGACGAGAAGGGTAAACATTTTCTTGGTTCAAGCTATATTTTCTGGTGATTTAGTAAATAATTCCTTCCGGATAACACATTTTTAATGGCCCTATGGTCCAATTTGGAACTATGCGTCGGTCGCGATTGTAATTAATACATACAGTGGCTCTCATTAATATTCGGTTTTTATTCCAAGTTATTAAAAGCCAACAAATTTTATAGAAAATAATAAAAAAACGGGGATATTATTTTTTTTTATTCATAAGATATATTATGAGAACAAAATAAACTTAATTCAGAATTCTGAATATTGAACAAACAATAATAATACAAACAAAAACAAAAAAACTTAAGTAATTGACACTTCATTAATATTCGGTTTTTTTTAGCACATATGTATAACATTATTGTTTAAATAAAAATAAAGAAATAAACTAATATCTGGTTGGATAACCATTATTTTTTATAACCTCAGAATACAAAAAAATAATATCCTCGTTTTTTTTTTTGTTATTTTTTTATTAATTTTGTTGACTTTTAATAACTCGGAATATAAAACCCAAGGCGAATTTACTTCAGGTGGCGGCGAGACTACAACAAGTCAACAACACAAAAAACAACATGTATTTTGTTTTTATTTTTCGGTCATGTAATGTCAAAAACAAGGCGAATTAATACATATATGAATTCGCCTTGCATAAAACAGTTGACTAAAGCAGGGCTACCAGATTTGGGGTTCTTATCTCAAATTATACTATGTTCTCACTTGGGTTCTTAAACGCGTTTAAGCAGCTCGAACGTGATTAAGCTCTAATCACTTCAAAATCGAGATGATTACCCATACATTGAAGTGATTTGTTAATCACTTCAAATTGACATGATTACAACTAAATCACTTCAAATTGACATGATTACAACTAAATCACTTCATAAACCACATAGAATCCAGTGAACATACCTCAAATGTAGAATCGCCAACAACCGTGTACAACCGGCCAAGATTTCTGCTTAATGTTTTTATTTTTTTTTTTTTTTTTCTTAAATAATTCATAAATTTTCACAATTACATCATTAAAATTATTAAAATAATCTTCTGATAACTTTATAAAAGTGTTTTTATCCATTTTTAATACTTTAAAGAAATTAAAATTTGTTTGTTGTTTTTTTGTGTGTTTGTGTGTGTGTTTTTTTTAATCATCTGTCATCTTAATCATCTCAAATGTAATGTGAACGGCTTTGATTAGCTAAATCAACATTTTGCTTAAACGCGTTTAAAAACCCAAATGTGAACATAGCATTAGATAACAAAAATTAATTTCGGGTTTAAATTGAGAATGTAAAAATAAACAATTTTTCTTTTTGGGAAAATTATTGATCGTTTTGTTTCTTTTACAGGCCAACATGTATAAGATCTGTACACTGAGAAAATTAAAAGCTTTAAAATCAAAGAAAAAATGTCTTTGTAAAATTGTAACGAAAATATCTTTGTTAGAAGGAAAAAATCCTTGCATTAATGATTTATTCTTTAAACAAGCAAATGGTGCGTCTTCAACACAATCGACTAAAATTCTTTGAAGCTTAATCAAAGAAATTATCTTTTCCGTAAAGATAAAATATTTGCTACAACGATTAATTTCTTTGCTAATAAGGGATTGAAAAACGTACTTAAATTAAAGACTTTTCTGTTGCGGTTCAGTTTGTTAAAATCAAAAAATTGTTAAGTAATTGTAAGTGATAGCAAAATAAATAATAAAAAATACATATTTATATTGAAATAAACTGATTGTTGATTTTAAGAATTCATAAAATTGAATTTCTTCAAATTTGTGTGCATTAAAGTTATTGAAATAAAACAATGGACGGTGCAAAACTAATAAATTTGTCATAAATGGCTGATAAGTTGCTACAGAAAAAGTAACTATTACAATTTCGAAACAGAACGGCACGGAACAGAACAGAAACAAAAAGTAAAAAATAATTCTGCCTTTATTCCTTCAATATTTTCCAGGAATATTTTCTATGCACAATCAGAATTTTCGTTTAGGCTTACTTAAGCTATCCTTTTGCTAGCCATGAGAAATAAATTCCCAGATTCTATATAAAGATATGTACATTTATTTGTTCATTAATAATGAAATAGCCAACATATTGTCCCAGCTAGCAATTTCAATCGTGTAAGAGTCTATTGGGAATCTCATGAAGAGCGTTTCTATCGTCGATGAGCGCTTTTTTTTTATCGTAGAAGATCCGTAAGCGAGAAACTGTTACACTAAGCTAATTCCTCTGTTAGATACTTCCAAAAATACACTTATAATCATCCTTTTCGTGGTTGGCGAATGTTTGGTAATAGATCAAAGGAAATAAGTTCACGTTCTCTTTAATCTATTACCAAACAGAAGCAGGCGTATTTTAAATTTGCCAACCACGATAAGGGTGATTAATCGTAGAGGGAATCGTTTGAGATGTCTGAAAAAATTATCTGAAGATTTCTTATTCTTGGAAATTAAGAGAAATTGAAATCGATGGATATTCTAAGCTAAATTTCCAAAACAGGTCTGATTAAACGTATATCTATTTTTTAATCCCCTGTTAATTTCCTTAATTTTTAAACTCTACTTTATAATATCATGTTACTGTTTCGTGTAAAAAATCCGACACTTCGTTTTTAAAACAGATGAATCCTTACGTTATCGCAAAAGGTAAAAACATGTAATTCAATTTTAATAAGAAACCTAAAAAAACTATTTTTACGTTAAAAAGTAGAATTTTCTAAGATATTAATTTTAATCGATTAATTGCCATAAGTAAATGGTTCGAGTTATTAGTTACTCGAAATTGGCCATTTTAAATATTCGATCAAATAATGGCGAATGGAACAACGATAAATCGAGTGGATATTCTACATAGCAATTAAATTCGTAGGATATTTTAGCATTTTTAAAACTGGCGCCATTAACTTTTATATTTCCAGCTGATTTTTTAATCTTTGCTTTACATTTTTGTACTTAAAAAACTTGTTATGTCAAAAAAAAAAAAAAAAAAAAAATTTAAACTGGGAATTATTTCCGTTCGAAGGTTACTGAAATTTAGCTCATAGAACAAATTCGAAGACATAAAAAATGTTGAATATAATAAAAAGTAACTTTCGAAATGAAATAATTTCCAGTTTCTATTTGTTAAAATAGTTGAGTTAAATACATTAAATTTTTAAAGTATCACTATCCAGTGTGACACAAAGAATGCTGCCGAAGGCCGTAGCGGGCCAGAAAATGCATTACATTCTGCTGGTGTCTAATATTTGCAAATTTTTCTGTACATACTTCATTGCTGTCCAAAGGAAAGCTAAGGTAAAATGTAACGAGAAGATACAATATAATAGTCTGGTAGTGTATAAAGTCATTTCTGAAAAATTTAAGGAATAGGACTATTACAAAAAAGCTTTATAAAATACATAACTGAAATTTAGCTCATAAAATAAATTCGAAAAATAAAAACTGTTGAAAAAAAATTATTATTATTAAAATCGGAAATGTTTTTTTCTTCTGCTAGACTTTTAAGAATTTTAACAATGACTGGCAACAAAATTAAACTTTAACATTTTAAAGCCGAAAATCTTATAAATTAAAACATAAATACTATTCCCCTTATTCATAAAAAAATATAAAACAGGTTTATAAAAGTTTTATAAACGAATTATCTATGAAAATGTGTTAAATAAACCTTTTATAAACCTGTTTTATTTTTTTATGAATTAGACCGTTTTTCTATAAATCGTATAAAGCCGAGCTGACATAATTTGCGGCCTCCTACACTTCTTCCTATTCCACCCCTAGATTAAAAAAAAAGGTAAGCTTGATTACACCTGTGCTATCGATGTGTTCTTTATCTTCAAAATCGGAGCATCAGCTTAAAAACTGCAGATTTATTTCTATTTCTTTTAAATTCCCAACGTTTATTAAATATAAAGATACCAAATTTAATGGCCAAATGACTTAAATGTCTACTATTTACTTAAACTGCCACGTCCTAAAATCTTAAGAAATCAACATATTTTTAAATATCTTAACATACTTACATGCATACATACATTTGTAAGTATGCAATTAATTAAAAAATGTTGTAATCCCACTGCTCAATACATGTTTTATGAATATTTATTCACTCATTATTTTACTTGCAAAACAATATGTACCATTGTTTGCAAACGACGAAACCAAAAACCGTTTTATGTATAAGATTTTTTTTTTATTTTGTCAAACTAAAAAATGAACTCCAAACAAAAGTTTTAACGAACTAGAAAGAGAAAGAGAGAAAGCACAGTGTAAAGATGTAGAATTTATGATAAAACTGCAAAATAATTATATGTGGTAACTGATGATTGGCATAAACGTTGTCATTATCATCAACATTTACCACACAAATACATGTAAATTAAACCAAACCATACACACGTACACATCCATTATTTCTCTCGCTTTTTTCCTCTCTTCATTGCACATTGATAAATAAGTAAACATACCGGAAGGATATGTAGGTTTGTAGGAATGTGTGTGAATGTTTGCGTATGTAAATTGTGCTGAAAGCCAGCATGTTTGTTTTTGGCATACAACTTTTAATGAAATTGATGCTTTTGTGCCAACTAAAAGAGAAAATGATATAATAGGTGTAAGAGAGTATGTATGTATATGTGAAAGTGTGGGTGTAGAAGGGAAAGAAAAAAAGGAACTAAAGATTTGTTTACATAAAATACATCAAAAATATTTAACATTCCAATACATCACAGCCTCACACACAATCACCCACATACATACTTATGTATGCCTGTATGAATATGAACTGAAAGAGAGCAAGAAAGAATTGCCACATACTCACAAACATATGTACTTAAAACATTACAAAGATAAACAGACATCAGACACAGTTTGAGTTGAACAAACACACATGGGGAAAAAGTAAATACATTGCCAGTGGCAGACACATGATAAGGTTTAGAAAGAAATTAGTACAACAAAAAAAATGAGCACATTACAAATAAGAATGAGTATTTAGCAAACAAACCACATACACATACAATACAAAAAAAAGGACTATTGTTCTATACAGACACACACGCACACACACTTGAATTTGCACATATAAGCCTACTTAAACATGCACGTACATTTGTTTTTAATCACAATGCAGCATATTTTTAGGAGGTTGATTTTTGAAAGAAAATTATAAAAGCTAAAAACAAAACACTGACATCATGCTAACCAGCACAACAGGCTTATCTAATGATACAATTTTTGTTTTAAGTTTTTGTTTTTTTTTTTAACTGTTTGTGTATGCTATGGAATATATGTATGTAGATGCGCCTTTTGGCTATGCAATAATAAATATTCAATTAAATTTTATTTCAATTTATTTAGCGAAAAAATGTATGAAAAATGTATGTGCATGTTATTTTAACAATAAAAACAACAACAAAGATTCAAATTTGTTTTCACAACTGCTGTTTTGGTTGCTTTTGTTTAAGGTAAAACTAAACAAACGTAATTCAACTAAAAATGTGTATATTTTAGAAACATTTCTATCTCACAGTTTAAATTTTAATTTCCTAAAAAAAAGAAAAAAATGGACAAGATAATATTGTAAGGTATAGTATTCACACCTGTTAGAAAAGTCAACGGAACAATAATTGTATTTTCTAAGTCGTTATTGACAACAATCCATAGCTATTGACAGTCTCTTGGTATTTTCTACAGCGCTTTGAATAAAAAAAAATAAAATGAAAATTAAAATTATTGATAAATTTTATTAAAAAAAAAACAAACACTAAACGACAAAAGAAAAAAATATTAGAGATGGAATTTTTTTTATCAGATTTTCGATAAATACCAAATTAAGGTCGACTTAATGTGACAAGAACATAAAATTAATTAATGTCGACATCAAAAACGACTTATATAATAGGGGTTATTATTACCACAATAGTGGAGAGGGTATTATGCATTTGTGCTGATGTGTGTACGCCTTAAAATATTGGACCTCACCACCTCAAAGTACACCGATCGACGCAGAATCACTTTCTGAGTCGAACTAACGATGTCCGTCCGGCTGGCTGGCTGTCCATATAACCTTGTGCGCAAAGTTAAAGCAATTTTGAAGATAATTTGATAAAATTTGGGACATAGGTTCTTATTGGCACAAGGACCAAGCCTATTGAAAATGGGCCGAATCGTAGGACCACGAGGTAAGATAGGGGGAAATTTCTTCCTCTCGGAAACTAACAAACCGATTTTAATGAAATTTATAACATACATAGAACCATATCTTTATGGACACAAAAGGGATGCAGTTTTTAAAAAATTGGACCACGAGGGGAGATAGGGCCAATTTCTGCCTCTCAAACCGATCTTAAAGAAATTCAAAACATAGATAGATCCATATCTATATGGACACATAAGCTATACAGTTTTTCAAAAATAGGACCACAAGGGGAGGTAGGCGCAATTTCTTCATCTCACAAACTTTTAAACCGATTTTAATGACTTTTATAAACATAGATAAATCCATATTTACATAGACATATAAGCATGATGTGTTTTTTAATACTGTGGTGTAGGGTATCATATGGTCGGGCTTGACCGACTATACTTTCTTACTTGTTTTTATATTGAGGTTACCTTGTTAAGTTAATACACCATTGAAACCAAAATAAACTTTTAATTAGCATATTATTTAATTCAGGGATGTATTACTATGCCTTTTTGACGAAACGATACCAAAAATAAGCATGATATGCATATTAAATTAAGATTCAAGCTATTATATATGGCTATTTCCAAAAAAACGTGAACCACAAAAAATGGAAAAAAAAATTTTTTCTTTTCAAGATTTATTTAGAGAATTGCTTATATTTTTTTAATATATGCGTATAAATTAATTGATTCGAAAATAAAGATAAATGGTAAACGAAGTACTACAACTTTTAGCACATACTTGTGTATATTAGAAAATATGCATTTGGAACAACAATACTCTAATCGAAGGAATATTTATGATCTGAAAAACATTTTTTATTAAGTGTCTTATGTAAAGGATAGCAACATAAAAAAATTTTAAGTCATGGTGGAAAAATTGTCCCGTTTACAATTTCTTTAACAATTTATTTAAAAAAATGTAATTCATATTTTATTTTGAAATCGATACCATTTATCCCAATAAAATATTGTGTCAGGTTTCGCAGAAATCACTGTTTAAACGGTTATCCCTTAAAACCCACTTCCGTTTTTTGTCCCGTTTACAATCCCTGTTTTTTTGCAATTATCTCGGAAACCACGACAGTAAGCGAAAAATTTCATTTGAGGAAATTAAAGAGCTAATTGAGAGTTAAAAGAATCATTAATTTAAAAAATGAAAATCAGGTTGTTTTTTACAGTTTTGTCAATATAAACGTGTGCGAATGTCCCGTTTACAATCTTGGAAGTGCCCATATATTAAGATATTCTGGCGCCTTATCCTGTTAGTCGTGATCGATTATTTCTTCGATTCGAAAGCAATTTTATTTCATTCGATGCTGAACGACTCGAAATAATTTTTTTAGTGTTCTGAAAACTCAAAATAATGCTTTACAATACTGAAAATAATAATTTCGATTCATACAATATTGACAGAAAGAATCAGCAATAAAGTTGCTTTCGAATCGAAAAAGTATTCGATGACGACTGCCATAATTAGCCACCTGGCATGTGATGGAAATCGATATTAAAAGCAAAACAATTTGAAATCGATAACGTCGTTTTCAGAATCTTTAAAAATGGATTTCCAACACATTTTCCTATTTTTTTCTGTCTAGATTCTCTTTAATTTAATAATCACACTATCAGCAATTTTGCTGGAAATCAAGCGCAAAACAATTGGTATTCAAGTTCGAATTTCAAAATTCAAGAGTTAAGATACACTTTTGTTACACTTTATTTTAATAGCATACCAGTAAAATGGGAAAATTTAAATCAAGTGAATATTAGTAAAATATTTTGAAACTTGAATAGCATTGAAAAATACGTTTGCCATTGAGTTTATTTCCAGTTAAATCTTAAGCACTTGAAATTTAATTTTTGAGTGCTTATTGGGTATAAATAATAATTGAACTGTATTTTGAGTACAAAGTTAAGACTATAATTCAGAAATGGATTTTAAAATCGCTTGAAACACCAGCTAAAAACGACCGTTTTGAAATCCATTGATTTTCATCAAATACCTGATTATTAATATTTAAAATTGAATTTGAATTCATCGTAAAGTAATTAAAATATAAAATTTTTGGTTTCCACAAAAAAAAAAATATTAAAAAAAAATTTCCAAGAGATTATAAATAAATTTTCATATTAATTCGAATGTGTTTTCTTATCAAATACAATTTGAATGAAAAGCTTTTATACTTTAATGGTCATATTCTTTAAATATTTTCCAGGAATATTGTCTATGCACTATTAAGAAGATTTTTGTTTTAAAAACAATGTATTACTTACTTTTGTGGAGAAAGACGATTTCATAAATCCATTTGAATCAGATATACTGTGGAAAAAAGTCTCTATGATGCAATAGAACTCATTTGAAAACTTAAACGCCATTCTATTCAAGTTTGCGCCAGTAATCAAGTGGATATGCGTCTCTAGAAACATAAGAAGATCTAAAATATCTCTTAATTCTTCTTTAATGAAACAAGCTAAAAAATCTTACAACGATTTAGCAATGAGGCAACATTTCACTACTACAAACAGTGGGAGATTTCGGCAAAAACACTATAACTTTGTTTTTTATTTTCGTAAAGTTATTAAACTTAGTACGTGAGTGAAGTGGCTTAAGGCCGTTGTATTAAAGCTTTTCGAGATTTGTTCGATGCTTTAAATAAGAATTGTTACTATTTCATAAATTTTTGTATTTTAATGTGCTTTCTACACATTTAAAAGTTTTAAATTTGTAATAAAAGGGATCACTAAAAAGGAAGTAATTAAAAAACTTGGAACTCTGTGAGCCTTTACACTACTCTGTGGTAAGGCCCTTCACAACCTCTAAAGACTCCTAAAAATCCATAGCTTATCAAACTTTATACTTTTCTATTGTTGTGAAATTTTTAAGAAATTTTTATATACCATATATGTATACTCCAAAACTAACACAAGGAGGGCCCAGAGCTGAACCGTATTTTAAAACTGGTGCGAAATTCTTGCCATTCTAATCAAATTCAAAATATTATTGTATTTTCTTTTTTGACTTTAGTTCATCTCGGCTCTGATCACTTTATATAAAACGTCAAGTAAATTTTGCTTATCAGAGACATGATTAGTATATGACAGAGTTCAGAGAAATTCAAATGTGATCGCTCATATTCAACCATTCTTGAATTTTTTTCATAAATGAAAAATGTAAAATATGTAACTTTTTTTCATGACTGTGGAATGAATTGTTAATATTTCGCCAAATTCATTCATGTTTTTGAGGAAAAATCCATTTTTGCCTTTCTTCAGTCATGAAAAATGAGGAAAAAAAAAGTTTTAGAAACGATCCTCGCTAGTAATGTTGTTGTTGCTTGACAGTTTGCATGACCACAGCTCGAAATGAATGTGTGTATTTGTTTGTGTAGAATATTTTTGGTATTTGGTAATTAAGAAATTTTATGGTCCCATACAGATTCATTATAGGGAAGTTCGACTTTATTTAAATTTATTAAAAAGGAAATACATACCTAGATATTATTTATAACTCATAAGGTATATAATATACCTTATAAGTATGTATATGACAGTATACTATCATAATAATGATTACAGTCTGAGGGAAACAAAAATCTGAGGACCTGCAGATGTTGCCATTTACTCTTAGAAATTTTTAGCGTTTGGAAGTGCAATGGGGTAAGCTGCAAAATTTCAAAATTTCTAACAGTCCTATAAGGGAGAAGTATACGGAGACGGCTTTTATAATTTTACAGCACTTTTATTCAGGGACCGAAAATAACAGCTATATTGGAATTTTAAAATAAAAAAAGCATATAGAAATAAATGTCGAAAAACTGATTCAAGTATACCTATTGTTCCTCATGCACTTGTCAATGATAAAATATATTTATTTTTATAATTTTGATTTTTATATTTTTGATCAAACTTAACAGTTATTTTTTTATTTTTATTTTTTTGAACAAAAATAACTGTTATTTTTTGATTTTTATTTTTTCGATCAAAAATAACAGTTATTTTTTGATTTTCATTTTTTTGAACAAAAATAACTGTTATTATTTGATTTTTATTTTTTCGAGTAAAAATAAAAGTTATTCTCAAAATAAATGTACGTGATTTAATAATTAAGTTGACTTTAAATTTTTATTTTAGTGTGTAATTATTATAGGAATTCCTTATGCACATTAAAATAATTATTATAGTCATCTAAATTATTAAAACACGTACATTCATTTAGAGAATAACTTTTATTTTTGCTCGAAAAAATAAAAATCAAATAATAACAGTTATTTTTGTTCAAAAAAATAAAAATCAAAAAATAACTGTTATTTTTGATCGAAAAAATAAAAATCAAAAAATAACAGTTATTTTTGTTCAAAAAAAAAAAAAATCAAAAAATTACTGTTATTTTTGTTCAAAAAAATAAAAATCCAAAAATAACTGTTTTCATCTGACTTTTATGAAAAAAGGCATAACTGTTACGGTCTCTGCTTTTATTACTTTTTCTTATGCAATAATTTTTAGTCTAATCACTAATTCAACTAACACCTTGGTAACAGTTATAAAACAAGTTACCCAGTTTTTACGTTTAAAAATATTAATGTGTTCTTATAAAAAGAATTAAAAACTCTGCTAATTTTTTTCTTGAGTGTGATTATACATTATGTTGTTAAAAAAAAAAAAATTGTATTTTTGATGAAAAGTAATTTTTAATTTTGTAAATAACTTGGATATTTTTTTAGGTAGCAGTTTAAAATTTTAAAAAATATGTAATGTAAATCGTAACCAACAAAACAAATCAATTTAAAATTTTCTAATAATGTTTGGATATAAGCTGACGATATGTTTTTTTTTTTTGTGTAAACAATCCTTTGGTGCCTTTAAAAAAGGTCATTATCAGAAATTATTGAGAAAAAAAAAATAGACACAAGAAGTTGTTGGTATTTTGTGTTTGTAAAAATATTTTGGTTTCTGTTCCAATCGCGACGATGGGTTTTTATTGCTGAAAACACTTCTCTTACGTAGGTAAAGTTATTTGGAAAACACTAACAGTCTTGTTTCGCCACAAGCAAAGCGACAGTAAGTATGGTTGATGGGTAAGAAAATTTGTTTTATTGTTGCATTAATGTAATTTTATTGTTTCGCGCCAAATTATGCCAGTTATTGTAAATTCAATGTAGTGTTTTCAACACCGTTGCGCTTGGTCCACAAACAAATTTTTTTTTCACGGAACCAAATACATGTCTTCAATTCTTACAGGTAGTAATTTTTTTTTCAATATTTTTTTGCCTTTATGTCTTTTAAAGGAAAAAAAAAAACAGACCCTTTTAGAGGCATCAACAAATTTTTTACAAAATCAAAACACATTTTAGTGTACCAGCCAACAAATAATTTTACAAAGCACAGACAGGCTATCGTGCTGCATTGCAGGAAAAATTGCAAGCGCTTTGACTTTTCAGGCCTTAAAGAAGGTTTGCAACTAAATTTTCCATAAACTTTTACTTATTCCGCTCTGCCTTCTTCGAAAAGGTCTTTTAGAATGGGTTTTAAGAAATATTTTACAAATTCAAATTAACTTTTCTGAGATAAGGCCTGTCGAAATAGTTTTATTAGCAGTAATGTTGGAATGTGTAGCAAGTTTAGTTATTAATTTACTCACTTTGCGTTATTAGCAACAACAATTACACTGGGATAAAGCTGTATTATTAATTATTTTTAGAAGGCCTTTAAAGTAGATGCAAGAAGCCCGGGCTTTGGTATCCAATGATATATTGTGTAAATTAGAAATACAGTTGGAATGCGACTGGAAACTTAATATCAGTAAAAAGGGCTTCTATAAGGCCTCTTTGCTTCTTTATTTTCCCTCTGTTAATGGTCGGCAAATCGCGTTTTTTTCATTATGAGGAATTTGAATGTGAATGTTTTTAAATTTTTCATATCTGACAAATTCATATATTGTTTGCTCATTTTTCATGAATGAGGAAATTAAAAATATTTTTTTTCCTCACCCTCATGAATGAGAAGAAGCAGTACAATTTAAAATTTTTCACGCTCGCTCATGACTGAAAAATGAGCGAGCGTTTCGGTACTCTGGTATATGAATCCAAGTTTTTACTAATTCGTAACTTCGTAACACATTAAAAATCCAGTAGCCAAGGAAAATAACATGTAAATCAACAGGAAGAAATCAACGAACAAATAAAACGGCAAAAGTACAACTGGATCAGCTTCCACTTTAATGGAACCATCAATGGACACGCAGCAGAGCAAGGCCCAAAATCACCAGGAGAAGAACCATTTTAACCGAAAACGAAAGGACATTTAATTAATTAAGATACATACAATTAAAACGGGGAGTAAAATGTATTTTCTATGCGTAAATAGCTTATGTTCCTGATGGAATACGCTAATATATACCCTGTAGTAAATAAAATAGTCAGTTGCAAAAAACACTAACTATACATTAACTATTTTTCAAATGACTACAAATTGGTTTAAATCTCATGCAGATATCAACCAAACATATTGCATAGAGACACACGTAAAACACAAATAAAAGAAAATAACCCTGCAGGAAATGTCACTATTGAATTGTACTGATTCACTATCGATGTTACCTATCTTGCGAGTTTGTACAAGTTGACGTTTTTATTCCTGTAAAGTATGCGACATTGTCTTGCGTATATAAACAAACCCCACATGTATTTTATTACAATTTTTTTTTTTTTTAATAAAAACTTTAATAAAAAAGAAAGTAAATATGGATAAAAAAAACTGTTACCGGTTGTGTTATATTATTTCTTATTAAATAAACAGTTCATCCTTTTTTGCTTAAAATTCCATGTGAAATAATTGCAGCTTACATTATTTCGCAGTTGTAAAAAAATGTTGCCAGAAACATTTCGGAACTTTTTCACAAACTGAACAGAGTACAACTCTATCAGCATTATTTCATAGATATTCCGCACAAGTTTTTTTCATATGCGTTTTCACAGCATTTTACGTGAAATGTTGAACAGAGTACCAGGCTTTAAAGCCAAATATAGTGGCAAATGTAATGCAGTGTAGACACTTCGTAGACAATGTCACCAATATAGTCGACAAAACTGGTGACTTGGAGACAGTTGAAACCAGGTTTCCTTCAGGGAATTAAAAATTAAAGCAATACAAATCTGTTTAAGTGCAAGCAATTATGTAGCGTATTTATTTCAGCACTATTATACAACATCATTTAAGGCAATTTGATGCAAAATTTTGTTAAATAATTATTTCTATATAAAAATATATATCGAGATACATATGTATGTTCATACATATGTACATATATTTATATGACAAACATTTTAAAATTTAAAAAATTTATTATTTACTGACTATACTATTAATTAACTACAAATAGGTTGAAAAATAAGTAGTTAGTAGTCAGTTAAAAAGTCATGCAAAGATGGCCAATTGACTACTGCCTATAACATGCCTATGTATGTTCAAATAATGAGTCGTCGACAAGGAAAACAGCCACTTAATCAACTAGATGTGGTTATAAAAAAACCAGTTTGAAGTTACTTAAAAATGTGTTTGACTTCCTACAGGGTAATTACTGATTTAAAATCCATTTAGTGTACATATACATAAATATAAATAAGCATATCTGAAACTTCATTTTAAATAAAATGTTTTTTTAGTCATGTGAATTTATTTTCACAAAAACATTTGTTTTACTGAATTTAAAATTGCATAATTTTAGGCTGCAAATACTAACACAGACAGAAACTGATACAGGAGTATAAACAAACTGCGTGTTTGTGTGTGTGTGTGCATAAGCAATTAAAACAACGAACTATTATTGTTATTTAGATTTCCACGAATTTTGTGTTTGGTTGGGACCGCGTTGAACAATCAAACAAAATAAATAAACAAACAAAAGCTTAATGAATGTTTATTCCCGAAACTCTTTATGGTGCATTTTCGTTGCTGATACCGGAAACTAAACAAATATCAACAAAGCTATAAAACTATCTCTCTCACACGCACACACTTTATCTGTAAACAAACCTACCCACATACACACACACACACACACACACCCACACGTAGCAAAACACTCGATAGTTTTTTAATTTAAAGTTTAAATAATAAACAACCGTTAAACAACAGCAATCAACGGGGGGAAAAAACAATAATACCAGAGTACGTATTTCAATGGAGCGGCTATAAAATCCGTTAAAATGAATTTAGTTTTCATGTCACTATCAATACCGGAGAAAGCAAAGAGATATAAAATAATTTGTTTACTTTTATGTGATTACCACTGAGTATTTATAATGCAGGGCTGGGCAAAATACATGCTTTGATGTATTTGAAATACAAAATACATTTAATACACGACTAAAATGTATTTCAAAAACTTAATACAGAATTCGTTTATATTTTATTTTAAATCAACCCAGCTAGCATAGGCTATTTTTTAGAGGATTGTGTTTAACATACACCTCCTAAAAGAATCTTTTGATGAGGAGTAACAATAACAAAAACATATTAACATTTTTTTATTTATTACTTTTTTATGCATTTTCTGATACGCTCGTCGTTTAGTCTTGGAATGTTTACCGTGCCAGTCCTAAAACAATCTGCTAATAATTATTCCAAGAGTACAAAAACAACAATGTTACACTTTGCTTATCTTTCGACAAACCATCATGGTATGAGGCTTTTGCGACTCTCTGCTGTAAAATAGTCCCAACATGCGTCACATATGATTCTTGACATGCTTTCTGATAACTCATTTTATAATCTTTGCAAACATAGCAAATGATTCCCTCTTCGATTAATAAGAGCGTCTTTCGCTGTGTTGAAGAATCAAAGGAATCAGCTTGTGTAACGTTTCTCCCGTGCGATGAATCTTCTACAATTAAAAACTCGCTCGTCGACGGTCAATAACGCTCTTCATGGGATTCCGAGTAGACTCTTACAGAAATAAAATGCAACATATCTTCTGCCTTAACTTCGGATATTATCTAAAGTCTCAGTCGGCGAAACCAAAAACTTCCGATTATGTTGACTGCAAGTACTTTGTTGTGTATAACTTTTAGTTTTTTGCTTTTGACGTTCACTGCGACTGTTTACATTTAACGAATCAAAAGTTAATGTAACAGTTTGTTTGTGTCCAATGAAAAAGTCGAAGAAAAAGCACAATCTAATGACTTTTACTATTTCAACTGCAGTATTAAAACCAGTGTTCGAAAATAAACAGTTCATTATTTAGCGTTCGGCTCACACATCCAAGAACGATAACTTTTTTTTAGTGACTGTGTAGGCGAACACAACCCTTAATACCGTTCGTAGCTATTTTCAAGAAAGAGTCGAACATTATATAGTGCTCTGTTCCTTGTAAAAAAACAGTACAATTGTATATATATAATGTTTGTCTACAGTATCACGTAGACAAACATTATATTTTAAGGTTCTATAATGTTCCTTTCTATACCCACACCACAATAGTGGAGAGGGTATTATGCATTTGTGCTGATGTGTGTAACGCCTTAAAATAGTGGTTCTAGACCCACCTTAAAGTATACCGATCTACTCAGAATCACTTTCTGAGTCGAACTAACGATGTCCATCTGGCTGGCAGGCTGGCTGGCTGGCTGTCCATGTAACCTTGTGCGCAAAGTACAGGTCGCAATTTTGGAGAAAATTTGATAAAATTTGGGTCATAGGTTCTTATTGGCACAAGGACCAAGCCTATTGAAAATGGGCAGAATCGTAGGACCACGAGGGAAGATAGGGGGAAATTTCTTCCTCTCAGAAAATTTCAAACCGATTTTAATGAAATTTAAAACATAGATAGAACCATATCTATATGGACACAAAATGTATAAATTTTTAAAAACATCGGACCACGAGGGGAGATAGGGACAATTTCTGCCTCTCAAACCGATTTTAATGAAATTTAAAACATAGATAGATCCATATCTATATGGACACATTAGCTATACAGTTTTTAAGAAATAGGACCACAAGGGGAGGCAGGGGGCGATTTCTGCCTCTCAAAAACTTTCAAACCGATTTTCATAAAGTTGGATAAGAAAAGTTTTATTTTTGTGTTCGAAAAAACGACAAACGGGCAAACTTTATTTTTTTAATAATTTACAACACAAACACTTTAAGCGTCTGTGTTTTCCACAAATCTACCAAACCGAACACTAAGAAGCGATATTTAGTGTTTATTTTCGAACACTGATTTTGAGACCGAAAGTATTTGAAATACAAAATACTTGAGCGACACATATTTAAGATACAAAATACATTTTGGAATGTATTTTAAATAAAAAATCCGTATTTCAAATACAAGTATTCAAAATACTGCCCAACCCTGGGTATATGAATTTGTATACATACTTGTCTTGTTTGTAGAAAAGTGTTCCTATATTAGTTTTGGCGTATGTCATTTTGGTATTCCATTTGTAACACATCGAAATAAAAATCGGAGGCCCAATGAAGTAGTACGTACATATTCTGGAATACAGTAAAATTTCCATCCACCTGTTTATTGTTGGCGAGAAGAAAATAAAAAAAAACCAAAAGCGATGAAGGTCTTGTTTGGTATTAAAATTGTCTGAAATCAGTTCAATATTTTAGCTCGCCGGATAATCTAGAAAATGAAATTTTATAGAAATATTTTCCATCAATTTCAAAAGTTTTCTATATCAGTCTTTCCTTCCAGATTCTAGTTTTAAGTTGCGGTCACATGACATGGCATAAGACAATTAAATCAGCATATATCGTCACCTTAAATTCTAAGTCTTAGGAGTAGGGAACAAAATTTTGCTTGTGCGCATTTTGTTTGTTTGTTTTTCTTCAAAATTACTCTTGCTTTGTTGGTGTTTTGACAAAGCCAGTCACCCAAACTGTATGCGGCTTTATACAAACTTGTGTATGGGTGTTGTTCATTTCTTATATATCGTCAAAAATTAAACACGAATGCAACTCTATTATAACGGTTAATTGCACCAGCCGCTTAAAACTAGCATAGTGCGGGTTCCCACTCTTTAATATTTAGCCTTAAGTCAGGAATTTTTAAGTGAGATGGGAAAAGAAAATGAAATTTTTTCCCTCTACCTTCTAAAAACTAAAGACTTGACGTTTAAAACTTTTAAAAATGGCCAGTATGCATCATTTCACTCGTAATGATAGTGGTGAGTTCCGTACGACCGAGTATAGCATATTAACTCACTGTGTATTTTATTTTGTTTAAAATGTTTAAATTGCGTGTTTTTGCATGCCAATGAAGCATGAAGTAGATTTAATAGTTGTTTTTGTTTTTATTTCCATCAAAAGCCGCACACACATGTGATGCATTTGATTTTGATTCACACGGTAAGCTTTTTGGTATCACACTAAGTGAACGAGAGCAGTTTAAAAAGGACTTTTTAAATCTTGCTTATTTTAGGCTGTTGAAGCTCAATTAGAAAAACCTTTTTCGTACATTTTATATGTGGTGGTCAAAAATCCCAATACACATGTACACACATACATATTTCCATTTAAGTGTTGTCTACTTACTTTGAATTAAATTTATATTTGCTTTTGTGTGGTTGTGTTTGCTTTCTGTTGCAAATTTGTTCACTATAAACAATGAAGAATTGTATGCAGATGAAAATGGTGAGAGAAAAAAAATTAAATGCAAACTACCATAATCGTTAATGTAGATTTTAGTATAATATTCTAAAAATAAATATCCAATTCTAACAATCACACTTGCATTCATACAGAAATAAGCGAGTGTGTATGCCTTTGTGCAGGATTTTCTGAGCTCGTGTGAACATCCATGTGGTGATATGTATGTTTTATATTGTGTGTGTGTGTTTTTTTTTTTGGATTATTTGAAAATTGTTACATACAATATTTGTGTATTTGTTTATTTTTCCATTTAAACGGTTGAGTAGATTTTTTGAATGTGTGAGATTTCTAACAGTTGTCTTTTTAGCAAAGAATGGATTACTTATAGTTGCATATTTAAGTATTTTTTTAAATAGAATAGTTATAATTGGTTGTAATTTATGCTTTTTTCTAACATTCTTTTGCTAAAATACTTTAGGAATTTTACAACTACAGTAAAAACTTGATAATCCGGATAATTGATTCCAGACACGGATTTCACCGGATCATGAAATTGTCCGGATTACCGAACATATTATGCAAAAAGTAATAACACATTTCATTTTTACAAGTCATGAAAATAACATTTAAAATCTTAAAGCTAATTATTTTGCTTATTAAAATAGTCATTCGCTTTTGTTTGTCGAGAACTGTTCAAACTTTTTTCGCAAAGCTTAATCACGCCATTCCTTAAGCACTACAATTCTTTCAAAGTCGACAGGATTTTTTTTTCTGACCATTTTATTGATGTAGCCAAACTTAATACAGCATCCTTAGCTTTTTCAACACCCAAAGATGTTATGTTGTCAACATTTTCTGAGAAAGATAAGCCATCAGATAAAAAGGAATTTTTATCGTTTAGCCAATCGTCAACTCCTTGATTATTTAATGTAACATTAAAGGTTGTTTGAACAATATTTGTAATTTATGTTATATTCGTTTCCTCCGAATCTTCAGCAAAACGAATGCGTAGCAAAATAGTTTGCGTTTGAAGCAAACACAGAGAAAAACTATGTTTTTGGAGTAACAGTTAATAGAGATTAACACTACACAACAGTTTGTTTACAATCCGGATTATAAAGTTGCAATCAATCCGGATTATAGAGCAGACAATTTAATGAAAAACAAAGTCCGGATTACCGAAATCCGGATTATCAATTTTTTACTGTATTCAACTATATCAAAAGTTGTTATTTTTTGGAAATTGTAGATAATCCCAGAGTTTTTTTTTGCAAATTTTTCATATTGCTTTTATACTCTACGCCAGGGATGTAAAATTTAGATTTTGAATCCGAGAAAAATCATATACCCACTAGGGGTATAACCAAATTTTGGGCCTAGCGCCACGCGATAGCGAATATTGTGTTATTTACGAAAACAATTTGTTTGGGTCGTTTGAAAATAAAGCGATTTTCTAAAATCCCTAAAGAAAAAAATTTCTTAATTGTCAAAGGACATGACATTCAAATTTTAAAACTGTAAGTTTTGGCTAAATGTA
Source organism: Pollenia angustigena (assembly GCA_930367215.1). NCBI lineage: Eukaryota > Metazoa > Arthropoda > Insecta > Diptera > Polleniidae > Pollenia > Pollenia angustigena. The sequence goes on from OV884060.1 coordinate 19,571,127, forward strand.
TAAATAAAAAAAATAATTTTCCAACTTTACCGCGTTTTGTGGGTGACCTTTTTTGAAAAACGCGAAAAATTAATATCAATCTTTTCAATTGTTTGCAATGGACTATTCGACTATGCTACGGCAATTTTGATATTTACAAAAAATGGAAAAGTTATACCCCTAATACCCACCTCTTGTTTAAGACGCGGAGCCGTCTAACCTCCACTGCTACAGTTAATCCAAGCAGCAGTATCTAGTCCGTTTTCACTTTTCCACAAGCTCTCCATGTAGAATAGTCCCTACCCGCGATTTTGGATATAAACCACTGCCACTATGTGCTCCTCGAAAGTATCCCTTCAAAGAAGGGAAAGCTCCCGCTTATTAACCTTCCGGAAACGGGAAGTATTTGAGGCGAAAACATACTAAAGAAGACCTCAGCAAATAGTCAGATCGGTGTACATGTCCACCGGGACTACTGACTCCCGTAGTGCCAGTTGACAATGAGGTGCTCTGGTGAGGAGCCCGGACTCAAGAAATGCAAAAACTTCAAGATCCTTGTCATTTCGGATGTTTGTCGCTTTCTAGGTATACATACACCTTATGTTCAGAGATTCTTAATGTCCGAAGAGATAATACCGATACAACAGACAACCGCCATGCACTTCGAGCCCGCTATAATATCTTTATTCTAAAGTACTCCACGGAAGAGCGACTATAAATCTTCCAATACCTCTCAGTGGCTTCTTTATAATTCGCATACTGTTGCCTGCTAGCCATATGGTCAATTTGTCACTTTTCGGATCCCAGGAATGAACTTGTCCTGATTTTCCTGGGCTGATCCCTACACCCGCCGGGGGAGGTTTAACATAGTATTGGATATAGATATGAGACGTCTGACAACATCAGAGCGTGGTATAACATGACGTTTAAATGCACTTCTGAAAGATCTCAACTACGCTGGAGACATCTGTCCATTGTCACACAGCTTTACGGATATGACAGCGAAGCTAGAATCCGTTGTAAATTCAGCAGCAACTGCAGGGCTCTGAGTGAATGTAAAAATCCCAAAGTCTGATAAAACATGAATATTATAATACTGTCATTGAAGACGTGGAATCCTTTTGCTACGTGAGCATTATATTGACAAAATCCGGTGGGTCAGACCATTAGAATAAAAGCAGCAAAGCAAGCTTATGGTCGACTTATCGACGGTCATACTTGGTATGTTGGAAGAGAGTACCAATATCAAAATCTTTTGATTTTCAACATACCAAACCGACTTACACGAATTTTTCGCTATCACACTAGTATGATGGCATGATGACATACCGTTCTCACATATCAAATATGACCTAGACGGTGCTTTAGCAACATAAGGAGATCAACAACACTATCCCATACTGTAATATTGAAATACATAACAGACATGACTTAAAGTACAAGGACCCGGAACAGTATACTTTATGAAGTCTTTCATGAATTACACTGTGTGTAATTTTTTAAGTCATGGAAATATACCAGCGCTTAGGTAGCCGCAAAAGTGAAAATTTTCCCGAACATTTTTTAATTTTATTTGTTTTTTCTTTACTTCAACATTGAGATACATGCTATCTGTTACAAAAATAATAAAAAATATTAGTATTATGTTTAAAATGTTGATGGCCCTGGACTTGCAAATCGCACTCTCTGAAGGTGTGGATCCAAATCGTCCGTATCTGATTCAGAGTTTATGGTGTCCACAGGCACGTTGCTTCCAGACTGCCCTCCATCATCAGCTTTTTATTCTTTAAATACTTCACTAACATTGGAGTAAAGAAAAAACAAATGAAATTAAAAAATAGAATCTGGGAATTATTTCATTTTCGAAAAATAAAAAATTTTGAATTTAAACAAATTTTCGGGATATTTTTCACTTTTGCGGCTACCTAAGCGCTACCTAAACGGTGTTAAGAATCTTTCCTAGGATGTTCAAAATGGCTTAGAAAGTTGCTTATTGAGATCTTAGGTACATTTTTGTAGCTAATTGTTTCCTTGAATTGTGAACGGTTTGCTACCTATGGACCTGAACAGGCGAAAAAAGGTAACAAAAAATTTGTTTAAGTTTTTTGCGATTCCGATTTTAAAGATGAAGTTTTTTGATTTTATTTGTTCACAATTTTTGTTCTTTATGAGCCACAAGAGCCACAACTTTGCCTCAGAGTGTAAATCAAAATTCAAAACGGCTTGTAAGCAGCGTTACCGCTGGTGCCACTAATGTGGCAATTTGCCACTTTTTCGACTGCTTGGATACTATTTGGCCACTTTTACAAAATGTTCTCAAATGTGGTACTTTTTGTAATTCTTGCCACTTTTTTGATACTTTTTACGTTAGGAAATGATACTTTTAACCTGTTTTATTTAGTATGAATAAGGGGGTAAAGATATCTCGCATATATACATTGAGTCAAAAAAATACTTTTACACTTGTTAAATTAAAATAAAAGAAAACACAGAGATTAAAGTAAAACCATACTATAAATTTTATTTCACATTAATTAAATATTTCTGCACTTGGATTCATAGATTAAGTGCTTCCCCTTCCTTTAATCTCTGTGTTTTTATTTTAATTTAACAAGTGTACAAGTTTTTTTTTGCTCACTGTATAATTGTCGTGAAGCAGAAACCGAACTGTTGTGTACCTAAAACTTTTTAAAAATTTGTGTAATTGACATTAAAAGTAAAATCCAAGTTTTTACCAAAAATTGTGTAAAGAATTGATATAAAAAAACAAAAAGCTCAATATTTTGAAGTATTTAGACCCATTATTTATAGTGTCTAATGAAGATAAAAACTATTTCGAATTAGATTCAGAGTTTAAAGATATTCCCAATAAAAAATGGAGCTTCCAACGAAGCAGGTTTGTAAGGGAGAAACATAAAAGTTTCGCTTACCATTGCGCTTACGGAAGACATGAATTTTATATGGCGAGTTCCCACTTTGAAGCAATACATTTTTGACACATAAAGCGCATTATTCAGCGCACATAAAAGTTGTTGGATGTAACGATCAGCTTTACACACTGAATGTTTTGATACCGTTATTTTTTGGTATTCTCCCTTACAAACCTGCTTCGTGGTAAGGGAATGCCGTAGCACTTGAAATGTTATTTTTTTTTAATAAAAGTTGTTGAGAGTTCTTTCACTTACTTTACTGCATTTCTGTATGTCTTATTGCGTAGCGCATATTTGTGCGCTTATTTTTTTAAATGTACCTTTAGTGCTTCGCAAAATGATAAAATTTTTTATTGGGTTATAACTGACCCATATGCTTTTATACATGAATTCAAACTTCTAGAGAGTAAAGTAAATGACACGAATTATAAACGCATATTTAAAATTTCGAATGCTGAAGAATTTTGGCGTGAAATTGGAACATTGAAAAATGGATTTGATGAGTATACCTGTATATATATTCAAACTTGTACAAATTGATCTCTCATATTTTTACATTGTCACACAATAGTGCTTCTGCTGAGCGTGTTTTTACTAAGTTAGCTTTAATCAAAAATAATGTAGCAAATAGGTTAAAAGTAAATACTTGCGAATCCATGATTTTATCTTTAGGACGACATTGAAAAAGTTTGTTTAACCATTCCAATTTTTAACCATTGTTTTTTATATTTTTTGGAATGCTAAAGACGAATATGAGCGCAGTTTGGTCTATAAACCTGATTACAAAAATTGAAGCAATAATAGAAGAAATTGGATAAAAACTAAATATGCTTTAGTTAAGAAATTAAAACACTAGCACTTAAATTCAGTAGCATGTATGCATTTATTTGTATTAAGGTGCGGAACTGATTAAATATAAAGTATTTGAAAAAGTGATATTTTCGTTTTTTTGCTATAGGATTTCTTGTTATTATCCGATTATAGCTTAGCTGCCAGGCCCACGGTGTCGACAGGAACATTTCTTTCGCATATTTATAAAAAACTAAAATTTGTTTTTGTTTTCAATACAAATATAAGAAAGAAATGCTCTTGTCGACATCGTGGGCCTGTGGGTACAACTTTTGTAATTAGGTTGACTGTAGAATAAAATTATCAAACTATGGATTTTGTTATTAATTGACGTGTGTGAAGATAAATATGAAAAGTTAAATTCGTTTTTAAAAAATATCGCATGCGATAAAAAATATTTAAAAAAAATATCGCATGCTTATTAAAAAGAAAATACGACTATTTATACGAAATTTTACAGTTTTTATGAAAAATTAATAATTTTTATTAAATATTTAAAACTAATTAGATATTCAGTTAGTCTTTTTATATTAAAATTTATGATTTTTGAAAAAATACGACTTAATGATGAAACAGAACTGGGGCTGAACGATGTTTTTCATACAGTTTGACATAAAATTATGCCAGAGAATGCGGTCGAGAAATAAAATCAATTTTATTTTGAGGACGTTTTTTCTAATACTCTCACATAAATACAATTATTCTCTTAACAATGCTACCATACTTTCATTCAATTTCATACATTTTGTAAACAAAGAAAAATAAGAACAAAAGAAAATGAGAGAAATGAGAGAGAATTTAAAGTTACTACCGACGTTTTAACTATGGGCTTAAAAATTTTTGCTTGAAGTTGAAGACTCAGTTCTGTTTCATCATTTAGAGTGAAATTCTCATGAAAGTGCTGTGTGAGGGATATGGCCACTGTGTCCAAACCCTTCGATCTCAGGGTATCAAACCTAATGGAAAATGAAGACTATGGACAGGGCTACAATAACCTATAAGCACTTTATCCAAATTGTATTTGTGAAAATTTTTATACATTTTTGAAAATTTGACTTAGAGTGAAATTCTCTTGAAAGTGCTGTGTGAGGGATATGGCCACTGCGTCCAAACCCTTCGATCTCAGGGAATCAAACCTTTCCATTCGTTTAATTTTCCACTAGGTTTGATTCCCTGAGATCGAAGGTTTTGGACACACTGGCCATATCCCTCACACAGCACTTTCATGAGAATTTCACTCTAAGTCGTATTTTTTCAAAAATCATAAATTTTAATATAAAAAGACTAACTTAATATCTAATTAGTTTTAAATATTAAATAAAAATTATTAATTTTTCATAAAAAACTGTAAAATTTCGTATAAATAGTCGTATTTTCTTTATAATACGCATGCGATATTTTTTTAAATTTTTTTTATCGCATGCGATATTTTTTAAAAACGAATTTAACTTTTCATATTTATCTTCACACACGTTATTAACTGTGGTACAAATCATCTTCCGAAATTACAGTAATTGATGCATCTGATAAATGTCACGTGATTGGAGAAAACTGTGCTCATATTCGGCCAAAGCATTCCAAAAAACATAAGAATCTGGTGGAATAGGCAAATAAATTTCTAAAAAGTGTGTAGTTTATAGAACACGAGCGCCTTACTCGTACGTTCAAGTTACATTTAAAACAAAAACAAATTTCGAAATTTTGTTTTTGTTTTAAATGACACCGGGGCCCATTAAAACAAAGTGCATGACTTTAGGCAAAACTGGGAGACACGTGTCTTTTTGTTTGTCTTTTATCACGTAGTGGTGTCCGTATATGGTTTTATATTTTCGTGTTGCACTGTGTAATTTCACAGGGAGTGCAAAAATGAACTGCCATCTGTACCACTAGCGTTGGAGGACATAAAAATAATATTTTTTAGGAGGTTGATCTACAATCGGGTCCATCACTCTTTTCACATTGAACCGTTTGCGCTTAATTTAAATCTTTAGAAACAATTAACCACAAGTTATAATTTTTTATCTAATCAGTCTTTAAAAACTAAGCTTGTTTAAAACAGACAGACTTTGCTAGATTGACTTAAAATTACTCAAGGACCCAAAATATTTAATTTTTTGGGTTGTTCGATGAATATTTCTTGATGTATGTACCACACAGAATGTTAAATTAGTAAAACCCTAATTCGCCACTCGTGATGGTGGAGATATCAATTAATTAATTTACGAATTTAGTTCTTTAAGATCTATTGAGATAAAATAATACAAATATTTCAAGGTATAAATAGTAAAATTTAAACTGCGCTAAAGTCCATAAAACAAAGCACTTGCAGGAAGACAAAAGGAAAAATTAAATGAATTGAATTGAAAGAAAGACACAACAACAAACTAATACAATTCCAACAACTACTTGAAACAACAAAGGACATCAGCAACAGCTTGTCTTTGATTATGTTAGTTGTTGCTGCTAGTTTTGTCATTGTTTATCTTTTTGTTGTTATTGTTTTTGTTGCTGAATGTATAGAAAACAGACTTTGATAAGTTTACCTTTTGTTAGTGTGTTGTGTTGTTTAAAAACTTGTGTATGTGTAAGAGACGAGTGAGTGTCAGGGTGTGTGTGTGTATGAATGATGGAAACGAGTATGTCCTTGGGATGATAACATACGATAAATGCATGTAAATGGTTAACAATAATGTGTGCGCACGTACACATATTAAACAAGCATTAACTGCCTTAAATATAAAACCCAGCAGTTCTTATTGTTGCATTGCAAAAAAATATTGCCAAGGCATTTTGTTATGAACTGGCTATCTGTCAATAGTTGTTTTATTTAGTTCTGGTTCGCACACTTCAAGTTTTAGCCATCAAGTCTTGAGTTTTAAGGAGAGAGAGAGGAAAAGAAACGGCATCTCTTTTCCCTTCTCTTCTAAAAACACAATTCGAATATGCTTCTCTGATCTAATTATGGTTTGAAAATGTTCAAAAAACAATAACAACTTATCAAGACAGGGTTGTATTTTTTCTAAAATCCGTGCGACTCGTGTGATCTACCCTTTACGAATAAATAGTAATGAACGAAAACAAAAACATTTGTTATCAGAAAACGAATATTCATTTGAAATCCTCCAATGCCAGACCTTATTGGATACTTCGCACGGAAACTTTTCTGTAATTTTAAAGTAGTTAACCGAACTGCTGGGAAATTTAACATTTAACAAAAACAATTATGAAACTGATGGCTATGAAGAGATGATGTGATGAAGCTGATGAAACTTTTGAATATTCACTCAAGAGTTGAAAACATGAACAAACATGCACAAAATTACTCAGGTAATAATAACAAACAATTACAACAACTACCTCAAAAACAAGAACATATAACAAAACACAGTATTTGTCAACGACATGTATGAATGATGATACAGCAACATCAGCAACAGAGGTATCAACAACATATTTTAAAATTTAAAAAGATACAGCTGCAGGCATTAAAAAACCACAAAAGATATAAACTAACGTAGTTGCTACAAATATACACGCACACACACACATGCATACATTAAGAAATTAAAACATTGTCACACACACACATTAAACGATACTTTTATAATTGCTACACAAAAAAGTAGACTTTATTTTTCATCATTCATCCATGATTTTTATGCAACGAAACATGCTGGCCAAAAGGCAGGTAGAAGATAATACAAAAATTATTTTTCATCATCATCATCTGATGATGATGTAGCAACATTTGGTATTTATTCCTTCTTCGTTTTCATATTCATACAAGCTTAATTCCAACAAGTAAGAATTCATTATTCGGCTATACCGAATCTTTGAAACCCTCCACCAAGAATTAAGATTTTTCTGGATCTGTACACAGAAAAAATCCTCGCCAATTTTTTTTTTTAATTTAATTATTAACCAAAAATGCAATCAGTTTAATTAAAAATTTAATCAAGTGAATTAAACGTTTGTATCCAGAACGTTACTGCAGAAAATGATAAAATTGATACTATAAATTTGTTTAATGGTGCCATTTTTTAATTAATATCACAAATTTTTTAATTGAAATCAACTTTTGTACTTTGCTGTGTAATGAATTATAAATTAATTTTTATAAACTATGAGATTACAATTGCGAGTCATATGCAACTGATGCGTGCCAAAATGTATAGCATTTAAAATAAATTAAGAATCGTTACCTGAGATTTTGGTAGGGTATAAAACTAAATTTTATTAAAATCCCAGTTAAAACTTCGCTTACTTTTTCAAAATAATTAGCTTCTTTCAATCATTATTTAGTAGCTTTCTTCTATAGCTGCTTCTATAACAACTTCTATAAATACTTTTTTCTGGATGTATGTGGGCAAAAAAATAATGACTTACCTTTGAATGCGTTCATTTTGGGACATCCCTTGTAAAATTTATTGGTTCTTTTAGTAGAATTGTAGGTAGTGCTTTTATGTTTTTCTGATTACACAACACATTATTTTGTAGGCGAAGTTTTTACTGGGATTACGTATTATCGATCATCATCGATCAAAATAAATGGTATTCGCACGGGACAAAGTTTGGGGCGTTTTACGGAATTTAATATGGATCGAATTTATAATACATTTTTAAAGGAAATTTCAATCGATTTCGAATGCCGTAATTTGCCTACTGGACAATAAGTTCTAATTTGTCTTCCAGCATTTGGCCGAGCGTTGGATGGCATAATGAGGTGTCGTGTCTGGTTCAATAATCCGTTAATTTTTTTGGCCAATGCTAGCTTCAAATAAATTAAATGTGTTTAGTACAGGTCCCTTGCGATTGCTTGAACCAATTAACGATTCATTATAGAGCACTGCCTTGGCTGGCCTGGGGGTCTACTTTCTATTGCGATGCGAAAGCTAAATGCCTACTTTGTACTCTCTATCACATTCGCAAAATTTTCTGAAAATGAAACAATAGTGGTAATAAACACTAAAGATGGCGCGGATTTACAGTTATGAAATGCCAAAGTGTGTAAAAATATTTGAAATTGGAAAATTTAAATAAAATAAAGTGATGAAGTGATGAGAAAAAAATGTAAAAGATTCGAAAGACATATGCGCAAACGTATTAAAGAGTACCAATCGCTAGATTTGCTACAGTTTTCTTTCGGTTTAAAATATAATTTTTTGCGCATTTTGGTTATCGTAATAAATTGATTTTCATACTTTCCACCACTAGTAGTAAATGAGTGTATACAAAGTTTGTCATTCCATGTGAAACTTTTTTTAAATTCATCTAAGACCTCATAAAATATTTATATATATTCTGGGCCCTCGATTTATATTCTATGTGGATTTAGCCATGTTTGTCTATCTATCTGTTGAAAACAGAGTACTCCACACCCTAGTACTCCATATGCTAGGATTGGATTCTCAATAGTCCAATTCCAGAGATTTCCCTTAAATCTTGGAAGTAATGATCTCCCAGACAGTTTGCTCTAGAGCGTATGATTTCCAAATAGTGTCAGATTATGGGCTGCACGTTATCTTTCTCCCCCACAGAATCTACAATTATCACTAGTCAGTTGCCCCGCCCTTTTGGCGTATACTGCCGTCTAAGAGTGACCCGTTATTAAACAGAACATAAGCCCCTTCCTAAGTTATGATAAATTGGTCTCTTCAAAAGTCTCAAATTTAAAACAAAATTTTTTTACTGTTTTTATTGTGAGGGGACCTTAAAGTGTTGTGCAAAGGTCAAGACGGAAGTTTAAATTCGTTGCAAAGTCTAATTTATATATCACATACATAAAAAGCTCACTTCTGAAATATTCGAGCTCTCGATGAACGGTATCATAGATTTGGCACGGCTTTTTTTATTGTCAGTAATGACCGGATTCAAATTTTATTTTTTATGGCGTTCTAGAAGCATTTCGGAAATGCTTTGGCTTGAACTCGTGTGGCACCTATTTTTCTAATTTAGTCCAATTTATGTATACAAATTTCTTAAGCTTGGATAAAAATTAAGCTATTAAAAGGAAAAAGTCTAGTTTTTTCACACAGAATTGCATTTATTCTGTTTTTTTTTATTAAAACAATTTTGTACAAGAAATAAAATTTTCTAAATTTTTGTCAGATCTCTTCGATTTTTAGTTTCAGCCCTGGTACAGGGCCAAAAGATTCATACATATGTAAATAATTTGGGTAGATTCATCTTTCTAGACTCTAGAATCTAGAGGTATTCGAAATCTATTGGATGGCTTTTTTCTTTTATCATACACCGACACTCCACCCTAACAGACAGGTGTATGTAGTCGTGTATTAATTATTTTATTTTTGTCTGTATTTGTCTCTCTGTATAAGAGAGTTATTTCTTCTTCTTCTTTATATTGTTGGTGATGATAGAATGTTGATGATGTGGGTTTTCTGTTGCCAGCAGATGACACAAAATATTGAGGAAAAATAAACCAGAAGAAAGAATAAAAAACTTTTGTTCAAACATTTGTCGTACACAGCTGGCGATAATTGAAAATCCATCATTGTCGTGGTTTTAGAAAATAAACAACAAATTTAAAAAATGTATGCCAACAAACATTCAATTTTTTTGCAAATGATTGTTAAGAGATAATTCTTCAAGTGTTGCTAACAAATAAAATCGTTATATATGTATTAGAATTTCCAATATTCATATTTCATACAATCTAACCCTCGTAAGTTATACCATATTATGCTCACCTTAACCATATAATATCTCTGCGTGCAGACCACACACATATAATAGCTGCTTATTACACTGGTCGGCAAAAAAACATTGTTTCTAATAAAAGTATATGGAACATAAAGACTCCAAAAAACCACCTGAAGAAATTTCCCACCACGATCTTGTTTTCAGCCCCTATTGAAGTAGAAAAAGAGGACGGCTCAAAACCACCTGGCATCCATATCGCATAGTTGGTCTTGGAAGAACCTTCAACGACATCGAAGAGAGAGATATAGCCGCACGTCGGCCCAGATGGAGACAACTTATAGACGGCCTATGCCCCATATCATATGGTGAATAGCAAGGCAATATATGTATGTGGCAGATTCAGTTTAAAGGGACTCATGGGCGAAAAATGAGTTTCGGAGAAAAACGATTTTGAAATTAACACGTTAATTTTAAAAAGCCTGAACGCTTTTATAGCTCGAAACCCGGTATAAGGGGATTTTGGGGGTCGCTAAATACGAATCTAGTATTGGATTTTGAAAATTCAAAATGGCGGATCCAATATTATTGAATATTTTTTGTAATGTTATTGGATTTGTTTAAAACAAGTGGATTTTGATACGCCTGAATGTTTTTATGGGTTGAAACTCGTTACCTGTGGCCTAATTCTGGCAGTCGTGGTCGACTTTTTTTCTCGATTCTAAAGCAATTTTATTTCTAATTCTTTCAGTTGATACTGAACGAATCGAAATTATTTTTTCAGTATTGTGAAACTCAAATTAATGTTTTACAACACTAAAAAATTAATATCGATTTGTCCAGTATTGACTGAAATAATTATATTAGATTGCTTTCGAATCGAGAAAGTACTCGATCACAACTACCAGAATCAGGCCCTGGTTGTTTTTTGGGTCGAAGATTACGAATCTGGTATTAGATTTTGAAAATTCAAAATGGCGAATTCAATATGGCTGACTTTTTTTTGTAAATTTAAAGATGCACCTGAACACTTTTATTTCTTGAAACTTATCATCCGGGGGTTTTTGAGGTTGAAGATCACGAATCTGGTATTAGATTTTGAAAATTCAAAATCCAATATGGCGGACTTTTTGTAAAGTTAACAAGTCGATTTTTAACTCCCATAAGAAATCGTAGTCCTTAACCAGAGTAAAAAAGAAAACTATCTAGCCTGCGCCGTCTATCTGACATTGCATCCCTGCGCAATAGAGACTCTTACGGTAATCAACAGGCTGATGAGATACCAAGATTTGGATTTGCTTAAGATATTTTCAAAGTTGTGCTAAGTGCAGTACCCTGTAAAATATCCAAACCGAAATCTTCAAACACTATCTTAATAAGGCTAACAATAGGTGGAGCAAACTAAATAGCTGCAGGGCTGCCAAGGAAACGTGGCCACATAGAACAGGAAAGGTTTTATGTAACTTCAGAACGGCCCCCGAAAGGACATCCCGAAATGTATTTCTGTGTTACGAACAAACTCATTTTCAAACAAAAGTACATTTTACCGTTTTCCTTTTTAATTTTTTTTTAAATATTTTGACATTTCATTACTGTCAATCTGTGCCTTCTTTACCCCCGTTTCCACATGCAAGTACAAGTTCGAAAAACTCAATACCTTGTAGTTCATGAGGCTGTTTCCGAGCTGGTTATAATACTAGCCCCTTTATGACACAACCAGTCCGAATGCAAGCCTTATGACTGGCCACTTTAACAAGGGGATGCCCTACGAGGGGGTTAATTGTCACTAAGAGGCCACAAAAAGACAGTTCATAAGCCGGTTCTTCTTGGCTTACCCTTAACTGTCTCCTAATACCAATTCTCTCTCATAAAATGAACGAAATGCTCAATGACATACATTTTTTTACTATCCACCATCTGCGACACAAAAAGGCAGCTAAGTGCCAGCACAAAGTGAGAGTAAAATTTTCCACAGTTTTAGGACCAGTCTTCCGAGTGTAGGATCAATGTGGATAGTTTTATAACCAGTCTTCAGAGTATAGTACTGCCACTTTTGGGTTAAATTGTCATGAAAAAACTACAGGGTACACTCAAAATTTTTACTAACACCATCACATTTTTCGCACTTGAAGCTCAACTTGCAAGAGAATTTGCTTGCAAGTAAATTTTTGACACTTTGCGACAAGTAAAATTTCAAAGGGGAAAACAGTGTTACCGTGGACGAGTTTTGTATCAATTAACTAGTACTTAGTAAAATAAAAGTTATGTTTATGGCTAATTTCTGTGTATTTATAAAATATTAAAAATATAAAAGAACACAACTTTACAACAACGCATCTTAATGATATTTTTAAACATACATTTCAGGCATCTTGAACTTGCACCAGTGTTGCCAGTGAAATTTCGAGAAAGATACATTTTAGTTTCCTAAAAGATACAATTTTTCCCAAAAAGATACATTTTGAAAAAAAATTTTAAGTCCATTTTCAACGTTTAACATTACATTTTTATTTCATATTAAATGAATATTGTAAAGAAAATGATATCATATAAATTAATTTTTATATTTATTTAAGTCATAAATATTAGCAATAAATTTAGCAAACGCTTATTAAGGAGAATTTTCATATGAAATTTGTTTTGTAAACCTTTATTAAATTTAAAAAGTTTTTATAAATACAGGCGTAGGTATTTAATTTAAAAAAACAAATTCATGTTTGTAAAAATTAATATACGAGTTAAGGCGTTAACACCAAGGCGATTATATCAAAAAGTTCATATAAATTTCCACCGAACAACTTCGCACTACGTGTATTCCTCGATTTAGGTGAATCGTACGTTCAAACATCATTAATGTTTTCTTTCACCATTATGAAAGCTGCTATTGTATAAGTATTGAGTCGGTTACGATGATCAGTCTTGATAAGTTTTTGTACATTTTGCATACGGGTTCAAAAGATACGAAAAATGTCAGGATTATACATGGTACATGAATCCATCAAAAGATACGAAAAATGTATCTTTCGTATCCTAATGGCAACACTGACTTGCACTGTCCTGTGTAGCCACTCAAACAATTTTTGTGTTTTTTTGTATTTCTCCTGATTTTCGTAATTACAACCATATTGGACTTGAGGAAACTTTAGGTTAAGTTTAATTAATCTGTCATTTGCTTAAGCAAAGTGCGAAACAGATCGCACTTTCAAACGTTTTTTAATTTTGCTTTTTTTAATGCATTTTTGTTAATTTTTGACTGAAGCTTAAGCAACCTCATGTATATTTTAGTTGAACCGTAAGTTTTTTTTTTTTTGTACTTAATTTTTTTCAAAAAACCAAGTTGTATTAAAAACTCATGAATTTCGAATTGTTTTGAACATTAGATTTATTTTATTTTCTTTTTTTTATGTATTTTATTTTATTATTACGTTTTTTAATATTTTAAATATTAAGAATAATTTAACATAATTTTCTTTTATAATTGCATATTATTGAAAATACATGACATATCATTAATTAATAGTTTTTATTATGTAGTAAAATAAACCTTAACTAAAACAATAATTTATAAAAATTAAATAAAAACTTATAAAATAATTATTTCTAAAACGGTTTAATATTTTATTAATAAAATTATCAAAAAAATTCATTTAAAAAAAAGTAAAACAAATGCAAATGAAATTCTATTTTTCTTTGACAGTGAACGCAAGAAATTCTAGTGACTGCAGTGTTGTGTTTAAAGAGCTTGTTTCTCATGGGAGAAAGGAAGAGGGATAGAGAACATTATAGGAAAATAGGAGTAGTTCAGAGTTGTAATTAAAGTGGTATAAAGTTAGAACACATCTAATACTATTTTAAATTTTCGCTTTTGTTTTGTTTTGTTTATTTATTTTTTTTAATCGACTTTTAAGTTTAAATTATTTTTTGTTTTTTTTTTTGGTTTGCTGTAATTGTGGATTTTTTTCTCTTTGAATAATTTATAATTTTCTCAAGTTAAAAATTCTTAAATTTTAAAATGTTTTATTTAATATATTTTTTTTAATTAGTATTTAAGTATTTTTTCATAATGGTATTTTTTTTTTAATTTAATTAATAATAGTTGTGTGTGAATTTAATTTGACTAGCACATATATTTCTTTTTGGGTTTCATCATGCGAATACGTCATTTAGAACCGATGCCATTGGCCACCAAAGAACTCGGCTGTAATGCGTTGGATGCTGATGATGTGGCTTGATTTTGTACCGCTTGGGCATGGGCTGGCGTTTGTGAAGGTGTAGGCGGTGAACGTGTTAATGCGCCTCTTATATTAGCCGTTAGTGGTATGACTTGGGAAGCATGCTTTGTTGAGAGATCGGTTGTTCGTGTAGTGCCACAAATCTTTTTGTATTAAAGGAAAGAAAATAGTGCTTTGAAAAACGTTTTTAAACAAATTTAAATCATTTACCTGATGATGATGTTCCCAATCTTTGTGCTGACAAAAGGCTCCGCAATAGCGTGCCAAATTACAACCCGAACAAGTTTCCGTTGCCTTGCGGCCGCAATTCCAACAAGCCTACAGTTTATGTTAAAAAAAATAATTATACTATTTACCCTTCGTTTACAAGTTTTTTAAAGAAATTTAAAATCTTACATTTTGACTTGCAGCTATGGAGGGTGATTTATTATCGATTTCTCTTTCACTGCCGGAATGTCGACTCATTTCAACGAAAAACTTTTCCATGCGCAAACGTTCCTGGGCCATAACTTCAGCAGCACGTGTTTCAGCAGCGACCACGGCTCTTTGGATTTCAATAACTGCTTGGCGCTTGACCTGTTTAATAACATTTCAAAGAAAATTAGTATATTAAAATAAATAAAGATTTCAGTGTATATTTTTCTCTTACTTGATTGACAGCATCTTCTGCATTTCTTTTAAATTCCGCCACTTTCTCCTCAGTTTGCCTACGTATTTCCATTAGAGTTGCTGGAGTAATTTCTCCATAATTCGGCTGTTGAGGTTCTACTCCTCTTTGCTGTAATATCGTTATGGCTCGTTTTGTTTTATCCACCATGGCGGAAATACAGTTTAACATGGTGTGTATATTTTTCCATTCTTCTTCACCCTGGCCGCCTGTCGATCCACCAGGTCCTCCACCACCCGGACCACTACTTGCAGCTGGCATAACTGAACGTGCCAAGGGACGATGGGATGATGGTTCTGTACTAACAGCCGATCTAAGATCACGTTCATCTCGATGATTGGACTAAGACCAGAGTAACTTTATTTTAAAAACAAAAGCTGAAAAATAAATTTTTGTGCTAAAAATTTACCTTTTCCATTAAATTGCTAAACGAACTTTCTGTCTGTGCAGCATTTGCCCCCGATGTTGAATAATCGAATATGGTAGGCTGGCCGGAGGAAAATGGTATGCGGGATTCACTTTGAGAGGTGTGGGGATTATGTGCATGTAAACGTTTTGCTGGAGGATAGGCAGACATATAATCATTCCATTCCTGAGCACCATTATGACCATGCGGCTCCATAAGTGTATCTGAGGGTCGTCTTTTAAATACCAGACTAGTGGCAGAATTACCATTTGATTGACTATCAATTTGCACAAAAATGTCACTGTATTCAGCTGGTGGCCCGTGGGACGAGAACTCCATAACTGAATTTTCATTGGTGGTTACATATTGCAAAGTGGTCTAAGAAGGGATAAATTGGTTTTATTTATTTTATTTAATTAATGTTAACAAAAAATTTACCTGATTTGTAGCTCGTGCCAGGGCAGCAATCTCCCTTTGCAGCAAAGAAATATGATTTTTCAAAAGCGGAATGACATACGGCCTTAAAGGCAAATTAATGGCCTCTTGCAAAGCCATGCGAAACTCATCGATACTAATGCCTCCGCTGGCCAACGATATGGCCAAGGCCCGTACGCGGTCACTAACATCGGGATGTACCTCTTGAGCCAACTGCACTAGGGAACCTAAAAATTTACGTATTTTTCCCAATAGACGAGCTTGTTCAACATGGGCAGCAGCTGCTGCGGCCGCTGCTACAGCTGCTTGAGCACTTTGCACTGTGGGCTGGGGTGGCGGTGTCGTTGTGGCACCGTTAATAACCGGTGAAGCACTGGCATTTCGATTTGGTCTGGGTGGCGGTGCCAAACTGGAGTGATGTTGATGTAGTTGCGGAGACATGGGTGAACGTGGAGCTACCGCTCTGGCAGATTCTGGTGAGTCGGGTGTACGGCAGGAACGCAAATTTGAATTTGTACCGGAGGGATTGGCACCCGTATTTGAATTATTACCGTTAGACGTGGTTGTATTGGAGTCCTTACTGCTGCTGGAAGAATTTGAAGTGACTGAAAAAAGGAGGAATACAAAATTTGTTTAATTTGCAGGATATACATATAAATTTATGTGTAATAGATTAAGGGATGCACCGGTAGGCTAGCTGGTAGTGAGCTAGTCTATCAGCGCTGGGGTAGCGGGCTCGATTCCCGCCAGAGACTCTCCTGCAGACAAGCGTAGAGCTCCGCGAGATTAGCTTAGCTTAGAGTAAAGAAGACAATCTTGATGTGTTTTTAAGCATCTGACAAATTGGAACATTTACGGATTACATGACTGACTAAAGTAATAACAACAATGGGAGATTTGTAAAATAAGTTTTACATAAAGTTATTAAGTACCTTAAACGATGTCTTGTAGAATAATTATTTATTAATTATTTCAAATCGATATTTTAAATATTGTATCGCCAATTTTGCAGAATTTTTATTTTGGAAAATATTAGAAATTTTTTTTTAAATTTTGGAGTCGGAGTCGCGAGTTTTTGTGGGTACTTCGCCTCCGACGTACAAAAACCTCAACTCCGACTCCACAGCCTTGGAAATAAAGATATAGTCCAGTTTTAAACAATCAGCCATGTCACAGAGTACAATTCCGTTCGGAAACGAAATTCATTCCGTATTTTGGTGCTTCAGAAAATGACGAAAAAATGTTTCGGAATGAAACCATTTTTGTTTTCCATAAAACTATCATCAACAAACAAATATGTTTTCTTAAATTCCGAACGGAATCATTCCGAACGGAATTGTACTCTGTGACATGGCCCAATATTCGAAATATATATATTTTGATGCACTGTCGATTTTATGTTGGACATAAGAACAAACCAGGGTTTAAAAACTTTTCGCTTTTTGAGTTGGTTTGACAGCGACTGTTTTCTTTAAATGAATCAGAAGTAAAAGCCATAATTTTTTTTCTTGGCAAATGCCAAATAAAGAAGTGGAACAAATTGCAGTTTTTCTATTTTGACTGCAGTTTTTTAAACGCTGGATCAAACTTCATATCCTTGACCAAAATTGTCAATAAAGTGTTCAAAAGTTTACCAAGAAAGATTTCATTCAGAGTTTGTGTTTAAAGACGATTTTAGCTAAATTGTATAAATCATTAATTTAACTTCAGGAAAAAGAATTCCTTTTTCGATCCATGATTTTTAATATTTTCTTTAAGACAACTTCCTGTCTTAGATTCTGCCTGCCCTCACATAACACTTATTTTCATTTTCAGCCAAATATTGTTCTGTGCTACTAGATGTGCCAACATGTGTTTGAACCTTTAACAGCATCAACAACACTTACAAAAAATATTGTTTCAAGTCAGAACTGACCAGGCTGCAATGAACAACATCAGTTGTAAACTCAACAACAGCAACAACAGTCACAAGAACATAAAACAACAACTGCAGGACAAGAAATATTAAATATTGTTTGTATTGCAGCAACATCATAAAGCAATTTGTACAAAATGTTGCTAATTTATTTGCCATGTTCCACAAAATGTACATGTTTTTGCTGATGTTGCTGGGGCTATCGCTGCTGGTTATTTGAATGTTCCATAACATTATGTACATGTCCTGCTGTACGTACATACATACACTCAAACTCTATTGCAAGCCAGTGGGCTAATGCCAGTGGTCATTTCTAGAATTTTAGCCTATGCAATGGACGATTTGAAATTCACACACCTTCATGTGCACAGAATTGCAAGCGAGATGGGGAAAAATGGAAATATGTAACTGAAAATTTCATTAAAAAGCATTAAGTAATACAGGCCATCCATAAGACCAGTCCCACCCACTTCCTTTAAAAGATCTTTGGAAGAGTTCACACATATTCTTGCAAAAGTTGTTCTTCGTCCATTCATTCATACATTCACTCATTCGTTCATTTATTCGTCCATTCATGTTGTTTAACTAATGCATTTATGATGTGTTAGACAGATGTTTTTCATAGTCTGAGTGTGTTTTGTGTGTTCGTTTGAGTGTGAGCTGCCTAGAAAATGATACTGTATTTTTGCTCTAATGTAACATACAATAAAAGTCTATCTGTGTGTTAATGTTTATCAGAAAATGTTTGTTGCAGTGTTGAGCATATCCTTTTCTACAAAACAGCTAACAACTCCAGCAACGAGGGCAGCAAGAAACCCACTATAAAATAAATATATGTATGTATTTTATCCTTTGGTCAAACATCACAGTTCTAAACTTAGCAAGAACCAAGAACCACATCCAAATGCATTTACATAAGCAACAACAGCAGTCACTGAACAACACAAACACACACAGATACTTTTTGCTGTTGTTAATTTAACAACATCTTGGGTGGGTGTTAAATGTATTTTGGACATGCTGATGGTTGGCTGTAAATGTATCTTGGTTCACATGCACCGGATGCAGCGGAGATGGAAACATGTTTAAGTTGTTTACAATTTCATAAATAAATTTGAGGAAAATTTATTGTAAAAAATTCGGAAATTGTGTATAATTTTATTGCATTTGAGTTTTGAAAAGGTTATGGGAATGTGAATGTGCCGTTAATGAGGCTACTTCAACTAAAGGGGGTTAGGGTCACTAATTTGAAAAGTTTTCCAAAAGGAAAAATATTTTTTAAAGAGGAATTTTCCTAATTTATTTCACAATGCTTGTATTCTCAATAAATTAATCATAAGTAATTAGTTGTTTCTTTTTTCTGCACTAAAAGCCATTTTGCAGTGTTACCTACCAAACTTTAGAAAACTATGTTCGTCTGACGATATGTTATAAATTTTGATACCATCATTCAGATAGCACTTCGTTTGGGCAGCCAAAAGTTTATGGTTTGACGGGTAGATATTAGCATTATGGTTTTTGCCAGTAGCACGCAAAAGGGTATAAGTGTGTCTTGTATATCCAACTTCGATATACAAAACTTGCGCCTCCTCATTTTGATAAAGAGCCAATAGATGAAAAGCTTAGTTTTTAAATATTGTAACAAACTAGAGTACTTAACATCACCATTTTTAGTCTGAAAATGCGAAGTTTTTTTTGAAACATAAAAACAACTTTGTATAAAATAATTTCGTACTGACTCTTGCACCGCGCACTACCCATGAGCAAGTGCGAAAAATCAGTGCAAGTTCTTGCACAAAACATATGTATGTTGAATGGCCTTGCCAATCTCATAAAAAATACGGTCTTATATAAAAAAAAGGTACCAAAAGAGATCAACTATTAATGTAGTCATCAACCGTAAATTTTTTTTCACAAGCCAAAATAAGACGGACATTTTTTAATTTAATCAAAATGAATGCTGCAAAATATAAAACAAATCAAAATTCAAGAAATATAAAAAATGCACAGATTGCGAAATTCAAAAAATAATTGAATTTTTAACAGACAATCGAAAATAAACTGTAAAAATGATGCAGTCTCTTATTTTGCGTCTGCATTAATGCAGTTGTTGCTTAAATGTATGCTCACGTCAACTAGTGCAAAACTTCGTATTTTTGCAAGACTAAAAATTGTGACTTGAATTACTCTACTAATAAACTTGTAAATGTTTTTTATAATAATATTTGTTTAAACAAAAAGCACCAATAAGATGATTTTATAAGTTTTTTTGTACAAAATTCTATTTTTTTAAACGAATTTTTTTTGTTTGTTTACTACTTTGTCGTCATTTGTAGCAAATCAAGTAGCACAGAGCTGTATTTTTATGACTTAACTTGCACGTTTGCCCGATTTTCATTTTCAAACATGCCCATTAACATTATACGATGTTATACGATACGAACAATGAGAGAACGAATAAGCGAACAAAACGAATCGAAGAGTATACTTGCTTGCGCACCCCCCTTGCTATCCTATCTCTTTCCCTTCTTGCCTTTTAAGTAAGAATCGCAGCGAAAAAAAATCCCAGTGTAAACGGCCACTTAGAAACGTAAAACCAGATGACTGCCAAGTAGATAGTTAGTAGGGCGATTATGAGAACGATAATGAGTGACTTGTGTTCGCTCGCCTAAGTTGTCAATCGACATCGTTGCATGATACCAATTCACATCAGATTAAAGAGCGTTCAAGGCATCCCAAAAATGTCTCTGTTTGGTGTGGGTTTTGGATTGTTGGCGTCATCGGTCTTTAATTCTTTATGATTGCACTTGGCCACATAATCACGGTAAGCGGTCGACGATTACCAATTTCTTTTGTCCTGAATTGAACGATATGGATACCAACAACATGCGGGTTTAACAGGATGTCGCATTTTGCCACACATTCACTCATGTCACATTGAATATTCCGCACAAGCGATTTGAGGGCATGATTATCAATCACGTGAAGATAATGTGAACTGCCTGCCGGGATCGTGCAATTCGACCCCTTTGACTTTTTCTTGTAGGGGTTTTTTTTTTAAATCGCAGGTCTATGCGAATAAGCCATAACTCAAAGCGGCCCTCAATGCCATAATAACAAACTCCATCGGACAAATTAGGTCGTATTCACACTCCAGAGTCATGAAAATGTGGACATTCCGGGTGCGCTATATACAGCGAGGTATACAACTATACCCTATTGCCATAATTTAAAAAAATTGTAATTTGTTAAAAATAATTTAAAACCACATAAATACCAAATTAAAACTTTCTTTCTTTATTATTTAAATCACAATTTAAGGAATAAAACCAGGAATTCTTGTCAGACAAATTGTCCATTTAATATGATGTATGTTGCTTTTAAAACATTGTTATGAATTTTCAATGTAAAATTATGTTTAAAAATAAAAGTATTTAATCTTGAAAAATAAAAAGAAATGTTTGTTTTAATTGTTAACATTTTATTTAAGGACAAAAATCAATTTTTCAAATCTTTATCTGCATTGTTGCTCAAACATGTCTGTTTTAAAAATATAATTTAAAATTCATAAAATAAAATCTTCTAACATGTTTTTGCAAGAACATGAGAAGTATCAAAAAAAATTTATTTATAATTGTGTCCGACAATAAGATTTTACAAAAATTATGCTTGTAAATTTCTAAGAAACCATACAATAAATTTAACTTTTTTTTTTAATTAAGTTATTTTTGTAACAATGATATTAAAGATAAACTGATATGACAATATTTAAGAGCAGCGTTGCCAGAATGAAGATTTTTTTTGGCCTAAATAAGATTTAAAGATTTTTTCTCTCAAATGAAGATTTTCCATTTTTAGAAATAAATATTTTTCTCTTTAAGTTTCTAAAACATACATAATTTGTTTAAAGTTTTTTTTTAACAATAAATTTTTAAAACAACGGGGTTTTGTATTACCTTGTTGTCTATTGGTTTTGCACACTTTTGTACCCATTATCCAGCAAATATATAAACAAAATATAAGTGCTATTCACACCGAGCTTGTTAGTTTGTTAGTCGTTAATCGTTACTTTTTTACACGCATTTTGTCTTTGTATATTTAACGCGCTACTGGATTAACATTTAACAAGTTAACGACACGGCACCCCTGATAAAATAGTTGTTAGTTGGTAACTCACAATCAGCTGTTGCAGTTTAAAAATAAATATAATAAAAAAGTCATTTGTGATACATTTCTAAAAAAATATTTGTGTTTTGGCAATTTTCGTGTACATTGAGGGTAATGGTGTTTTCTTTTCTACAAAAAATGTGACATTTTATTTAAAAAAAATGCAATTTGGTGTCTGTTTTTAAAACTTTGTTAGTCTGGTAACTTTAAAATATAAAAATCATTTAATTAACATACTTATGGTGTTTTCTTTTCTACCAAAAAATGTGACATTTCATTTAAAAAAAAAAAAATACAATTTGGTGTCTCTTTCTTAAAAATTTTGCTCCCGAAAAGGGTGAATTTTTTAGAATAAAACAAGCCACCCTTTTCGGGAGCAAAATTCTTAAGAAAGAGACACCAAATTGCATCTTTTTTTTAATGAAATGTCACATTTTTTGGTAGAAAAGAAAACACCATAAGTATGTTAATTAAATGATTTTTTTATTTTAAAGTTACTAGACTAACAAAGTTTTAAAAAGGGGGTCGTTCACAGTTGGTAACTTTAACAAATTAACAAGTTCGGTGTGAAAACCACTATTAAAAAAGCATTTTAGATTAGCTGTTGTTAATTTTGAGAATATTGATGAAAAAAAAAAACCACTAGGTTACACTTTTTTGACCAAATGTTTCTGACACCTACCTAATCTTTGTGTAAAATTGTACGCTGAATCCGAATATCCGGATTATGTATTTAATCCTTTTTGAAAGGTTATAAAATTACTAAAATAACGATTTGTCGTTTGTGAAGATTAGTCAAGAAATGACAGAGTTACTGTGGACAAAATTATAAACTTCAAAAAAAATTTTATGATTTTTTCAAAATTTTGCTCTTTTCAATTAAAAATATATTTATTTACTTTTTATTAAATTAAGTTTTTATTTTGATGGACTTTTTTACGATCTTATTTATTAGAAATCAATTGGATTTAAAATGTATTTTTAGAAAAAAATTTATGGAAGATACAACTAAAAGCACAATTTAAACCTAAAATTTAATTTTGTTTCCATAATAAGACGTATGTTCGTATAAAAAATTAAAAATTTGTTATAAACAATTTTAAGATTTTTCTCTTCAAAATAAGGTTTTTTTTTCGCCAAATAAAGATTTTCCTTCCAAATCTGCTGGCAACGCTGTTTAAGAGACAATAATTTTGTTGTAACATGTGTAAATCTTTTAATGACCTTGCTGGGCATACATATCTACTTCATTTTGTCGCAAAGAAAATAACAGCGAATGGCTTCCTTGAGCTGACTAGGAGACTCCTTACAGGGCAACTTTTCCATATAAATATTTTATACCATGTCTTAAAAATTGTTTTTTCAAATCAGATTTAAAAAAAGCATTTCATTAAATTCCATTACACCCTGACGATACTCTAAAAATTACTCTGACCACACCCTTTGCCTTTTCCGGGGGTTTTTAAGTAAACATTTTAAGATGTTACATACTACGGGGTAATGAGGTGCAGTCAAAACCCGGAATTTCTCCAAATTGACAGATCTCTTCAGAACGCGGCTGACCAAAGAACCCATCTGCTATCATGGAAATTAGGAGGCCCTATTATGCAGACACTGTACCGAATATTGTTTGAATGCACCGAAAAGATATTTTTTGTAAATGAGCGGTTTCGCCACGAAAAGAGTGCTTTTTGAAGAAGTGTATTTTCTCGGAGAAAGATACTTTTTGAGGAATAAAATCTTCACTCGGGAGGGTATTCTTTTAGGGATCATGTGGTGACTGTAGGAAGGGAGATTCTAATAAGCCGACATTTGTGGGAGAGTTCGTCTAGAGGGACGGATCATCCCTTGCAGCTGTTGCCATCCATATGGCATATTTCCATAGGGAATATTTCCAGCAGCAGCGGAGGTTAGATAGCTCCAGCTCCTAAACCAGAGGCAAGTGTATAATCTTGCCGGATTTTACACTCAAATTGCTAATTGAATATATTGGTTGCTCTCACACACAGCGGCGGTAGGTAAACACATTATTTATCACCCAGTAGTTAAGGTCCGTTAAGGCCAAAAGCGGCAGGTACTTATACAAATCTTATCTACTACCAAACCCGTTGGCTTATTCGAGTTCTTGAGCATGCCCCTTGTATTGTGCAATGCTGCTTAAACTTTCCAGCGTTTTATTGATGGAGTTTGCTGTGGTAAAGAATACCTAAGTTTAAAATCAACGCTTACTCTGCTAAATAAATTAAATAAGTTCTGGGGAACGAGCCACAATTTTGGCGTTTTATTTTGCTAGCCAAAATTCATTAGTAACTGTTGATATAAGTAAACGTTTAATTCATTTAAAAATTTTGTTATTAAAACTGGGCCCTAATTCTGGCAGTCGTGATCAGTGATGGTAGATGTTTTTTTTCGAATTATCGTCAAAATTTAAAAAAAAATCATCATAATCGTCATTAGTTCTGAAAAAAACCCGTCAAAAAATCGTCATATAAAAAATCGTTTTTTTTTTATCAACACGGATTAATAACTCTATTAAAACATACAAAAATAATTAAGTATAATACTATACAAAACCAAAAAATATGGAATTTTTAATACTTAAGACGATTTGGTGGGGCTTTGATATTGCTCTCCGGAGATTTTCGTCAAATACTTCCTGTCATCCCCAAATCTTCTACTGCGGATAAACTTAACGCGTGCCTGTAATCGTCGTCTATGGTGAGGCATGTCCAGAAGTTGCAATTGACCACAAACATGAGAGTCGCGTTGCAGAACGACCCATCGGCTGCTAAATTCTCGGGACAACTGCTGGAGCTTGGCAAAGGCCAACTTCCTGTTGATGTTTCGAATGGATTGATATCGTTCCCTGAAAATGTTTGTGAATTCACATCGTCCAAGGAGGAACTCATCAGCAAAGTGTTCCCTGGCATTGCACAAAATTACAAAAATCACGATTGGATTCGTGAACGGCCAATACTAGCAGCGAAGAATAAGGACGTCGATAGCTTAAACTTAATTATTCAAAGTCAAATCGCAGGACAACTGCATACGTACAAATCTGTTGACTGCGTGACCGACGAAAATGAACCGACCAGCTACCCGACGGAATTTTTGAACTCGCTCGATGTACCTGGTACTCCGCCGCATAATTTACAGCTGAAGGTGGTAGCGATCATAAGCGTGTTGCGGAATCTCAATCCTCCAAAAATGTGCAACGGTACGCGGTTGTCCGTCAAAAAACTAATGAGCAATGTGATTTAGGCGACAATCATCAAGGGCAAATTCAAAGGAGAGGAAGTCTTTATCCCACGAATTCCCAATATTCCAACTGATCTTCCATTCCAATTCAAGCGAATTCAGTTTCCCGTTCGATTGGCATTTGCAATGACAATCAATAAATCGCAAAGCGCCAATCACTAGAAGTCTGTGGGATTAATCTCCAATTTCCCTGTTTTCCGCACGGTCAGCTGTACGTTGCTTGGTCGCGTGTTGGGAAACAGTTTTCGTTATTTGTTTTTGTTTCGGAAAACAAATCGAAAAACATTGTTCATCAAATCGCTCTCTACTGATTCCATTAAAAAAAATCACATTGAAAATTTAAATATTTGTGTTGTATTATTACTCTAAAGCAGTGACGGGCACATTTGCAAATCCTATGTACGCGTGCATAGGAATAAAAATGCTGCTTGTGTGACGTCGACACATGTACACTATAAACTTCTTTGTGTGTCTGTGACAATGTACGTTCGGCTGTTGCTTTGTTGTTATTTCGTCAACACAAGCATAAACGTGATAGTATGTGTGTGCCCTTCACTGCTCTAAAGTTTGTCTGAAGGCTTAAAATTGGGACAAGGCGAAGTTCGTCGGGTCTGCACGTATAAATATATATTCGCCTCTACACACATATACAAACCAAGAAAAAACTTTACTTGCCAGATTGAAGTGTTATAAAATTGATGCCAGATTAAAGTTTAAAATAAATTTATTGACGGGATTAAATCGTCAAAACCTAAGTGACTCTGCATTAAAAATCGTCAATCGTCATTTTGGTAAATTCATCGAAAAAAATTGTCAAAATGACGTAAAATCGTCACATCTAACATCCCTGGTCGTGATCGAAAAATCTTTCGATTCGAAAGCAATTTTATTTCTAATTCTTTCAGTCAATACTGAATGAATTGAAATTTATTTTTTAGTGTTGTAAAGCAAATTCTTGAGTTTTCATACCACATTAAAAAATAATAATAATAATAATACGTTTCGACTGAAAGAATAAGCAATTAAATTGCTTTCGAATCGCAAAAGTATTCGATCAATAATGACAGAATTAGCCCCCTGATTTTATTTTTGATTAAGGGTTTAATTGAAAAAAAAAATTTGCAATAATTTTTTCTGTGAAGTATTGCAGTGTTGCTCAAAATTAATAAACTTTACTAAAACCAAAAAGAGGTACCATGTTTTTAGTGTTAATCGAAAAATCGAAATTTTTTGAGCAAATGTCGGTTAGTCTGTACTTTTATAATTAAATGTCCAAAAATGTGACTGTGATGTAGTGTACAATATGTATATACCTATTAGTGCTGGGATACTATCGATATTTTCTGCTATCGATATATATCGATAGTTCAGATTTCACTATCGATATATCGATATTACTATCGACTGAATGTTTGTACTTGTGCAGGAAAACTTTAATTATTTTTTTATAAGGCTACAGTCCGTTGTTTTTATCACTTTATTGAACCTATGAGACGTATGTATATTAGGGTGGCCGTTATTTTCTTTTTTTTGATTTCTTATATTCTCCCCCCCCAAATCGGTTCAGTTTTATGTAAAAAAAAATACAAAAAAATTTCGTAGCGATAAGTTGTGTTTTAGGGGGGGCGTCCGCCTCTCAAAGTTTGCCATCAAGCCATTTATTCAAATGTAATTTGTTTGCATATGACTATCTCTTAAAAACAACATTTTACAAGAACATGATATATGGCAATATTTTTGCTCTTCTAGTCAACAACATTAGCCTCGAAGAAAGTTTTTTGCTAAAATTAATATTTAAGAAAATAATTAAGAAAATAACAACAAAATTCCAAACATTTTATATACGTTTTATATATATAAAAGAGGGATTTAATGTCAAGTGAACTAATTTTGAAATCGATGTCTTTCGATTTGGATGAACGTTAGTCCTATTGAATAGTAGTTTAGACACAAATTTTCAACACGATCGGTCAAAAAGTTTCTGAGTTTGGGGGGGTCAAAGTTTGAAATTTTGGCCATATAGGTGTTCTTTCACATCCATGTAACTTATTACCAATTGGGGTTAGCAAAATTTGTCCCAAGCAGCTTAGATAGCTATTTGATCAATCTTTAAAAAAAAAATTTTTTTGTTTTTTTTTGAATTTTTTAAAATTTTTTTTTTAAATTTACAACTTGGCAAAAAAAAAAAAAAAAAAAAAGTTTTTAATATAAAAAAAATATGTTAAAAAATTTTTTAAAAAAACCAAAAAATTTTTTTAAAAAGATTGATTAAATAGCTATCTAAGCTGCTTGAGACAAATTTTGCTAACCCCAATTGGTAATAAGTTACATGGATGTGAAAGAACACCTATATGGCCAAAATTTCAAACTTTGACCCCCCCAAACTCAGAAACTTTTTGACCGATCTTGTTGAAAATTTGTGTCTAAACTACTATTCAATAGGACTAACGTTGGTGCAAATTTCATCCAAATCGAAAGACATCGATTTCAAAATTAGTTCACTTGACATTAAATCCCTCTTTTATATATATAAAACGTATATAAAATGTTTGGAATTTTGTTGTTATTTTCTTAATTATTTTCTTAAATATTAATTTTAGCAAAAAACTTTCTTCGAGGCTAATGTTGTTGACTAGAAGAGCTAAAATATTGCCATATACCATGTTCTTGTAAAATGTTGTTTTTAAGAGATAGTCATATGCAAACAAATTACATTTGAATAAATGGCTTGATGGCAAACTTTGAGGGGCCGACGCCCCCCTAAAACACAACTTATCGCTACGAAATTTTTTTGTATTTTTTTTTACATAAAACTGAACCGATTTGGGGGGGAGAATATAAGAAATCAAAAAAAAAAAGTTCTCCATACAACTAACGGCCACGCTAATGTATATACGCACGTTATTTTAGATGGCAGTTTTTTAAAAATTGATAAGAACCTTTCTGAAGGAACCGAAGTAGGGACTATAAGATATTCCATTGCAACTTTAAAAAATGTTCTAAACTCTAAACCTAAAAAGGTAATCAATCTAGCGGACTTGTCCTCTAATGGTCGTCATTGTTTTGTTCTATGCTTGCAATTGCATTTGGATTTGCATTTTTTTACAACATTACAAAAATGTTTGACATTTCAGTCCCTATGTAAACATTTAAAAATTTCGACTTAAAGGCCTTTAATTTGCAGTAAAAAGAACTGCTAATCAATCCATATCACTTGCCATTCTTGTTGTTTGTATTCATTGCTGTAATTCAGCGCGAATTAATAATAGCAAGTAAAAATTTGCGGCAAAAAACTGTGGGTATACCTGCTGTCTTAATAGCCGTATTTTAAATAATAAAAATATCGATATTTATATTTTTCCTATCGATATTTTCGATATTTTAAGACTATCGATAATATCGATAGTCTATCGATAGTTTCCCAGCACTAATACCTATATATATATATATATATATATATATTTATAAATTATAAATTTTCTTAATTGTTTTCAATAATAAACAAAGCGATGGCAAACTTTTCGTTTTGGTTGTTTTCGTACTCTGGATTTGAAGCGTCACAAAGACATGTTAAAAGTTTAGAGCCAGAACTATATAATTTTCTTAATCTAAAATGTTAATCCCCGTATTCATAAAGGATTATTAAATTTAACAAACGTTTATTAAAAAAAAATTTTGTAGGAAATTAGTGATTTAAAACTTTATTAAATTAAAAAAATTTTATTAAAACGGCATTTATACACTTATTAGAATTTTATCAAATCCTGCTATCGAATCCTAAATAGCGTGCGTTTGACCGCTACCAATATTTTTTCATGGTAATTTCTTTTTTCTTAATTGTATGAGAATTTATACAGGTGTAAATGTTTTCACAATGCGAAAATTCTTTAAAATAACACAATGTTAAATAAAACATTTATATAATGTTTATATGTGTGTATGTGTAAAAGTATTTAAAAGGATTTTTTTTTTTTGTTTGTTCGGTATGTATGTTTGAGTGTGTGTGTGTATGTTTTTTTTATTGAAACTCTTTGTCATCATTGTTTTGTTTGTATTTAATTCTGTTCATGCAGAAATTTTTATTTAAATGAAACTAACTTGAGGTATATGGGGACCATGGAGATGGATAACGTTGCTGTAGTTAAGAAATATAAATATTTAGTTTTAATATTAAAACATTTATTTAATAGATTGTTTTTATTTATATTATTAAGAAATTTATGTAAGCAATAATTTCTAGTTAATTTTTGTAAGGTTTACGGTTAAATTATTTATTTTAATTTCGAAAATTCTGACATTTTCAAATCTGGAACTGCTTTTGCTACATCCTATTTCATTGGAATGATATTTAGGATGAAAGTTGCACAAATTTCGAAAGTTATAAAAGTTTGTTGTCACGACTGTTTACGGTCTTTAATCCAAATTTTCATATTATTTTTTTAATCAGGCTTAAGTTCATCAAATTTAAATTGCATTAAATTATTTTAAAGAAGAAAGGAATATAACAACATGGAATTAATTTAAATTTTTATGTATAATTTTTTATTCTTTGTCGATTGCAAAACTGAACCCACCCACAATTGTCACCGTCAGCCATGATATGGTAAAGTTCGTCCTCCATCAAGAATAAATAATTATAACGGGTGGTTAAATTTTAAGGGCCGATGTTGAATGTGAACCATACCTTTTCTGCATTACATTTGATATTTCTCAATTTCAGACTAACTTAATTTGAACCATGGAAAGATACACAATCGAGCAACGCGTTAAAGTTATTCAGGTTTATTATGAAAATGGGCGTTCAAATCAAAATGCATATCGTCACTTTGTGATTTTTTCGGTCAATTTCGTACAGCTCGTACTGCAGATAATATTGCTGCTGTTCGCGATAGTGTGGCTGAAGAGCCGTCAACCTCAACTCGTCAACGTGCCCAACAATTGCCATCTCTTACGCTTGTCGTTGATGAACATTATGCATTTACACGCTTACAAGGTGCAATTGACACAAGAAGTAAAGCCTCTTGACAATTCCAAGCGTCGTCAGTGTTCAGAATGGTTGCAAGAAATGGCAACAGTTAATGATAAATTTTCGAAGAAAATCATCTTCAGTGATAAGGCACAGTTTTACCTCAGTGGATTTGTCAATAAGCACTATTGCAGCTTTTGGGCGAATGAAAATCCAAGAGTGATTGTCGAAAAACCAATGTACCCACAAAGAGTGACTGTTTGGTGCGGTTTATGGGCTAGCGGCATCATGGGGCCGTATTTTTTTCAAAATGAGGCCGGTCAGGCAGTTACTGTGAATGGTGTTCGCTATCGTGAGATGACAACGAACTTTTTATGGGCTAGCGGCATCATGGGGCCGTATTTTTTTTCAAAATGAGGCCGGTCAGGCAGTTACTGTGAATGGTGTTCGCTATCGTGAGATGATAACGAACTTTTTATGACCCGAATTGGAAGATATGGATGTGGACAATATGTGGTTTTAACCGGACGGTGACTTTTGGCACACAGCGAACGATACAATGGCTCTTTTGCGAGACAAATTCAATGGCCGTGTTATCTCACATGGTGGAGATGTCAATTGGCCGCCAAGATCATGTGATTTGACATCGTTGGTCTTCTTTCTTTGGGGTCATTTGAAAGAAAAGGTGCACGTCGATAAGCCTGCAACAATTCAAGAGTTAAAGGATGAGATAGTTCGGCACATTAACGGCATAGAACCTCAATTCTGACTGAGCGTCATCGAAAATTTGGACCATCGGATGGAGGTGTGCCGCCGATGTCACGTCGGCCATTTGGCCGATATTTTATAACATAATAACTACCCTTTATTATGGTTGCTTCCGAATCTTCGTTTCATTTAGAAAAACATAAAAATAATTTGTGTCGAATTTTGTCTTGATACAAACATTTTTGTAAAATTCTGCAGTGCGATTCTGTAATTGATTTAACAATTGTTGTTATTGTTAAACAATTAAACAAGCAAAAATTAACGATTGAAACAACACAAAACTAAAAAATGTTAAGTTTCAATAATTTGATTTGTTTTTTTATTTATTCCTCTTTGCGCTTTTCGTTATTTTGCCGTTTTTTTTTTGCAGTGATGTCACTTGAAGCTAATTTTTTTGTATGTTGTTAAAGGCGGTTTTACTCTATCAAACAAGTTTAAAGTATTTTGACGAAAATGCTTAATTGATCTCATTATTGTATGAACATTTCAAAATACGTAAGACATGTTATATAGTCTAAAGTACCCTAAAGAACACTCTAGAGAATCCCATATTCGCTAGTGCAAACAACATAACATGTTGATAATTGTAAGATCTGTCATTTGTTTAAATAAACAGGGGGCTTCTCTCTACAGCGATGCGAATGCAATTTCGGTACGAAAGCTAAATGCCAATGTGGTACTCTCTTGAAAAATTTTTGGAAAATGAAGCAACACTGGCATATAAATCAAAGATGCCGCAGATTGGTGGTAAAAAAATTTGAAAATTCAAATTAAATTAATAGAAATGATTTGCGAAAAGAAGAAATAAATAAAAATAAGCGAAAGAGAAATGCGCAAATGCATTTAAAAATATCAATCACTAGATTTTGTTTCATTTACTTTCGCATCGCAATGAAAGCAGCCCCTCAAAGTTCCGCTAGTGGTTTGAAAAAGAAATTCTCAATATCGTCGGCTTTATATGCAAACCTGGTGACTCCTTTTCAATACATTTTACGGGAAAGGCAAAAAACTATTTATAGTTCATATTTGCAACTTGAGAGGAAAACAAAAAATATATGTAGTTGGTTTAACACACTTTTAGATTTAAATTGACGAAAAACAAAACAAAACAATTAACCGCCATATAAATTTTTCGTCTTTTGTGAATACATAAAATCAAAAGCTGTTAACAGATTTTAATCATTTATAGCTTGTTTTGTTTGCAATGTTGTTTTTTATATGACTGTATAAAATTAGAAGCATAGCTGCATTTTTCAATTTTTTATGAATTTTTAAAAACAAAAATTCCGAAATTTTAACAAAAAAATTATTTTTTGTTCCAGAAAAAAAAAATTATGTTTCTAAAACGACTGCGCATATAAGAAAAACGTTTTACCTTTCTTAAAGTAAATTTTACTGCGGAATTTCGGTTTTTTTAGTTTTTCAATAAGCTAAAGCGTTTTTGAGTTACGCGAATATATGTTGAGCAACCTCCTTAATTTTCGAAATAACGGTATATCTCGAAAACCAAAGACAACATAAAGAAAAAAATTTTAACTTTCTTAAAGCAAATTTTATTGCGGAATTTCGGGTTTTTTTAGTTTTTCAATAAGCTAAAGCGTTTTTGAGTTACGCAAATATATGTTGTGCAACCTCCTTAATTTTCGAAATAACGGTATATCTCGAAAACCAAAGCTAACCTAAAAAAACGGCTAGCACCACTGGATTCAGCGACCCCGAATTAGGTTAAAAATCTTTCGTTCGTATCATACTAAAATATTAGACAGCAAATACTTTAATCTATCTATACAATATATAATTTCTTAGTATGTCAGGATGTTTGCATGTATGTCCTATTCTTTCCGCAACTTTCTGAAGCCATGTGATGACATAGGAAGCTGAAATTTGGCACACTTGAAGTACTTTCTCTGCCGAAGATCGTAGCGTAGTCATATTTTTGATTTTCGGCTTTTCAACTAGTATTACTATAAAGATCTGATAGAAAAGATGTTTTTTTTTTATAATATGGGGAACTTTGGGCCCACCCCGGCACGGCTAGGCACCGTCGGATTGACCTGAAAAATTAGAACATGATTTCTTACTCCAAACCTCATATTTTAAGTAGCGCAAACAATTAAATTAAAAAAAAAAATCCCATACAAGATGCGACCAGTCTAATAAATACCCAGCAAATATAAACTTTAAAGAGTCTTAGATCAGTATTGTAGAAATTAAAAACGGAATAACAAACTTATATACACCTGTGATGAAGGGTATAACAACACATCGCAATAAAAAATGGAACAAACTTTTGTTACCGTATCAATTGCGAAGGTTAGGTAATTAATTTCGAAAATTACTATTTTAGTGAAAAAAATGTGCTGCAATTTTCATTTAGTACAATCCAAGGTGAATTCACTACAGCTACCAGCGAAAAGCCTGCTTACTTTGACAGTTCGAAACAATTTGTTTTAGTTTTACAACGTTTTGTTAAGAAATGGTTGTGATATTTTAAGCCGAAAATACTCACAATGCGCTGCAAAAACCTCAGTTGTTTCTGTTGTTACACCCACACGACAGTTGTAAAGAGGGTATTTTGCGTTTGTGCTGATGTCTGTAACACGACCCTAATAACAAGCTTTAAGCTACGTTCACAATCAAAAAATTAATTTCGTTTTTTCTTCTATCTTTTTTCTTCCCAAAGTATGTATTTCATATATTTTCCTTTCATTTTTAGAACAAAAATTTAACTAAAATTTTTTCAAAAATTTAACTAAAGTTGAGTCAACTGGAACTTCAGCAACAATTTGTATGAAATTGTACCTGACATTTAAAATAATTTTATTTAGTTTTGAATGAAAATTTTAACAAAATGTTTACAAAAATAAAAATAAATGCATAATATTGTTGTGGCTAAAATTTGCGAACGGTTTCTTAATGCAAAATGTGTGTGGTTACAAAAGAAATTGTTGCTCTATTATGAACACCAAATGAGAATGTTTTTTTGATTGTGAGCGAAGCTTTACATTGACAGGCGTACGGAAATGTTTCAATCGACTTAGAAAGTTATTCAAAGTCGATAAGTATACCAGAAACTGGATTATTAATTGGCGGTACAAACATCAGACCAATCGTCTAAAAACCTTTTCATCTACTATGTGGAGTGAGTGGTGAAGGGTGTAATTAATATTAATCATACGCCCCATAAGCTTTTGACACTAAATTACAATAGCAGGGGTATAGTGACCGACAATTTTATTTATTTATCCCATAAAAAACATCTAAATGAAACAAAAAAAAAATATGACCCAGCTGTTTGGACGATTTGGTCTAAATTTAAGCATGTGTTTGTCTTTTTTGTGTGTACCTAACATATTTGCAATATTGATATGTTCCACTACTTTGATAAATGACAAAAAATGTTTTGTGTTGACCATTATCAGGGATTTTAATGGCAAGGGAGTTATTAGCAATTGTACTTAGTAAAGGGAAAATGTTCAAATTTTTAGCTAAATATATAAAACAAACATACATTCGTACATTTTTTACAGCACTTTACTCTTACTAAGTCCGACAAACAATAAATGATGCTTGTTTGGTTTGTGGTATTACCGATAAAAACAAAAACATTGTAACACACACTAATACAAACATTTTTTGAAAAAAACTTGTGTTGAAACACACTTTCATAATGGCTTTCAATGTTGCCCCACAACAACAATTTTACTACCACTACCAGCTACAATGATTTCTAATGTTGCTGTCCAAAAAAGGTGGTTTAGATGTTTCGTACACTTTTAAGGGTTTTACTTACCAAAAGTGACCAATCAGTTGTGACAGTTGCTGAAAGTAATGAAATCGAGAGAAAATTGAAAAACGTTATTATTTTATCTTACGTTGCTCTTTCAAGAGTTGTGGAAACGCGGAGTCCAAAATTCAACGATTTAAGGAAAATAAATGTACTTTAAGGTGTTCCCAATGAAACACTGATAGCCGTCTTAATAAAACTACATGTATTTTCTTTATGTACCGTAAATATCCAGAAAATGTAAACTCAAAACTCCCCATAATTAGAGTCAACGTTAACTTATACTGTCATATACCAAAAGATTCGTACCACAGAGCACACAGAGTTTTTTTTCTGTATTTTTCTTCGAAAGCTGCCCTTTTTGCATTTTTGTTTTGATCACGCAATTTGTGTTGATAGTAGCGGCCTGTTTTTACACATCGCCACCTCTACCAAAAAACGTTTTCTTTCTCTTTCTTCGAAAGCTGCCCTCGCAAATGATTTCGGCATTTTTCATATGTTCCTTTTTTAATCTCTGTATGCTTTGTCTGAGTGTATACGGCTCATGTCTTATTGACAAGATTCTTTCTTTTTCTTCATTGAGGATGAATTGTCGTTCAAATCAAGGCGAATTGACTAGAAGGTGGGGTCAAGTCAACATATGGTGTTTTTTTTCGGTGGTCGACTTGTCAAAGTTTGTATACAAACTAGTTTTTTATGTAAATAAACCAATTTTTTTCCAAGCAATTTTTTGACAACCCGACCACAGAAGCAGTGTTGTTATAGAGTTGACCTCACCTTCTAGTCAATTCGCCTTGGTTCAAATGAATCATGTCATGTTGACGACATGTTTTTTATTTTGTTTTATTTGACATTGAAAACAAAAACAAAACTAAACAACGAATAAGAAAGCAAAACGTAATGACAGTACAAGCATCTGTGTACTCGTTTCTTTTCCACTCGTCCCTCTCGCCTATAAAGTAGAAATCTTGTCAATAAGACATGAGCCGTATGAACACAGACTTTGTATTCGTACGAAAGTACTCTTTCAGAATCCATGGTGATCTTGAAAGAAGATTTCAACTCAGTTAAGACTTTTTTACGAAAAAATAAAAGCTCGGATGAAACTCTTTAAAAGAGAGTTTTATTTCGCTGTCATAAAAGTAAATCTATTCTGAGTAGTTCTTTTTTTCCGCTTAAAATAAAACTCATTTCGCCGTCATAAAATAAAATTCTTGAAGTCAAAGAAATTAAACGTAAATTATATTAAGGAACCTAAAATTTTTAAATTTGTTAAACAGAAGTAAGGAAGAACATGTAAACCAATTAAATAGAAAATCATTCAAAGCAAATTTCGATCTACCAAAGGTTAAACACGGTTTGGTTTAAAGATTGATGTTTGACTGTTGACTGCCAGCAGTCGTCGATGGCTGTGAGTGTAAAACGGCAAAACTCTCTGAAGAGATTGAGTGGTTACAATCGAAACATGTAAGGGTAACCTGTCCGTAAAAGCCCTGGTTCGAGACCAGCGGCAGTCAAGAACGAAAAAAATTATAAAATAAATTTTAATCAATTTCATGTTGTAAAATTCCTTTCTTCATAAAAATAATTTAATGAAAATTAAATGATGATTGATGAACTTTAGCCAAATTAAAATATCAAACATTTGGATTACAATCCATGAACAGTTCAACAAAATAACCACAATACTAATTATTGTATTTTAAAAAGGTTTGTAAAAAATTGATTGTTTTCAATAATTTAAGTTGAAGATTTTTTTTTTAATGAGCGCTAAAACCAAAGCACTGATTTTTTTTTTTCAAAATTAGCTCTAGTTTGTGCGAAGCATCTCAAAATGTTGATCAGAACTTTCTCTGTAATCTGCAGCAATAAACTAAGAAACATAACCAAATATTTTAGAAGGAAGTAGTGATGAAAAGTACTTAAAGTATAGTAAAACGGTAATGATAATTCCCAAATCCTTTCCCAAGAAAATCTGTCCGAAAAAATGTTGATGCAAATAAGCCTTAAAAAACTAACCAAAAATACAATTCCCTAAACATTCTTAATATCCCAAATACAAATTATATCCCTCTTTTCAAATCAAAAATTCCCAATTCGTGGATAAATATCCTTATCTGGCAACACTGATGTACTTCATAGTTTGAGTTTAAAATTGTTCAAGTACAAGTTATAACTTTACTAAAAGCCCGACATTACTTTCGAAAGGTTAAGGTGTCAAACGAACTGTCACACTTCGTTTACTTTAGTACATATTTTTGCATATTTTAGCCTTTGCAGCATTTTTTTGCATAGCTTAGTAAAAAGAGCATTTTTTGTTAATAGCGCATATTTCACCTTTTTAAGGCATATTTTGATACTTGTTCAATTTTTTTTAGATGTACTTTAAGGTGTAAGAATTTTTTTTTAATTCTGGTTAATAGATGGCTTTTTCGTTTGAATATCTATTTTTATACCAAACGCGTTGCATAAATTTCGCCCACAGACTGGCCCCCGATATCGATCGCTTGCATTTTTAACAACAAACAGCTGATTTGCGGCTCACTAAAAATTGTCAGCACGACAAATTTTCATCGACAATGCAAGCGACCGATAGCGTTACAGTTTTCATAAAAATTTGCAGCCCATTAGGTTTTTAAAATATTTTTCATACAATTCTTTTCTGTATTTTTTGTTAACTGCTTGTTTGTTTTTTGTTTACTCCTTTGTGTGTTGCCAGAGTTCTATTTCAATGGCCTAATTTATATGTTTTGTCGATTTTTATTTCCAAACTAGCGTTTTTTTTTGTGGAATTGCTGATGTGGAATGACAAACAATAAATAAATGAATAACGTAAAACCAGTCGACCGACAAGTCG
Organism: Pollenia angustigena; assembly: GCA_930367215.1. NCBI lineage: Eukaryota > Metazoa > Arthropoda > Insecta > Diptera > Polleniidae > Pollenia > Pollenia angustigena. Next base: position 19,609,000 of record OV884060.1, read on the forward strand.
GTAGTGAGTGAGCCGCTTAAGAGAACGATAATGAGTGACTTGTTGTTGCTGGCTTAAGTTGTCGATCGACATCGGGGGCCTGGCTGCTAATTTTCACTCAACAGTTGCAAGCCAAGGCAGGTGGCATTAAAGATAAATAAGAATTACTGCCTGTTTTTAGAATGCGAGCGCACAAGTGACTCGTTTAACTAGCATTTAAACAAGTTTTTAAATTTTGTTTTTGATTTAAATGTTAGTTGAACGAGTTACTTTTGCACTCGCGTTCCAAAAACAGATAGTTAGTCTGTGGTTTATTAAACTGTTAATAGTTTAATTGAGATTTTTGATATTTTTTAAATCAGGCTTAAGTTAATCAAATTAAATTTTTATTAAATTATTTTTTAAAGCAATTTTGCAACATTAAATGAATTATTTGAGAATTTTTTATTCTTGACTGAACCAGGGCACGAACTCAGGCCAATATTCCTGATCTTCAGAAATCTTTGCAGTTTTTCCCTTTCCGCCACTGCGACGGCTGGCAGTCGATAGTCAAACATTAATCTTTTAAAAAATTTGGTGAATCGAAATTTGCTTGTTGTCTGTGCGTAAAGAACAAGTTGTAATTTTGTAGATAATTTGATAAAATTTGGTAAATACGATTTAATTATACTAAGAATAAAGCCAATTGTAAACGGTGAGAATCGGTCTGCAGCGCAGGCACCATACAAACATATTTCAAAAATAACACCATACCCTGCAGACTTTATTACATACAAAAATACACCACTTGGTGCGGCTTACACGCTAGTGGCACACAGAAAAAATTTTGCCCCAGTAAACGCATTAATCAAAAATAAAATCAGTTTTAATTAAAAATTTAATCAAGTGAATTAAACGTTTAATCAAGTGAATTAAAAGTTTAATTGATAGTATTAATCTGTATATTGGTGCAAATTAATGTTGTCAATTAAACGTTGAATACACTTGATTAAACGTTTAATTCTCTTAATTAAACGTTAAATTCACTTGTTTAAATTTTTAATTAAAACCAGGGACCGTAAAAGTTATGCCTTTTTTTATAAAAGTCAGATGAAAACAGTTATTTTTTGATTTTTATTTTTTTGAGCGAAAATAACAGTTATTTTTAGATTTTTATTCTTTCGAGCAAAAATAAAAGTTATTCTTTTAATAAATTTACGTGTTTTAATAATTTAGATGACTTTAATAAATATTTTAATGTGCATAAGGAATTCCAATGATAATTAAACACTATAATAAAAATTTCAAGTCAACTAAATTATTAAATCACGTACATTTATTTAGAGAATAACTTTTATTTTTGCTCGAAAAAATAAAAATCAAAAAATAACTGTTATATTAAAAAAATAACAGTTAGTTTTTGATTTGTATTTTTTCGAGCAAAAATAAAAGTTATTCTCTAAATAAATGTACGTGATTTAATAATTTAATTGACTTGAAATTTTTATTTTAGTGTTTAATTATCATTTATCAAAAAATAACAGTTATTTTTGTTCAAAAAAAATAAAAATCAAAAAATAACTGTTATTTTTTGATTTTTATATAAAAATTAAAATTATAAAAATCAATATATTTTATCATTGACAAGTGCATAAGGAACAATATGGTATACTTGAATAAGTTTTTCGACATTTACTTCTATGTGTTTTTTTTTGTTTTAAAATTCCAATATAAGTGTTATTTGCGGTCCCTGATTAAAACTGATTTTATTTTTGATTAATGCGTTTACTGGGGCAAAATTTTTTTCTCTGCATCATCGGATTTTATTTATTTGAAAATTAAGCCATCCCGAATGCGCTTGGTCAAGGACAGCCTCGTTGCCCATATACCCGAAATAATTTTCAAATGTTGATGCCTTTCGAATATATATTTTTTTTTTAAACAACATACATTTTTGTATTATTCTTACAATTTCAATTTCTATTCGAGCTGTAGGGTAGGGTATAAAAAAGAAAGAGTGCCCCGGTAGGCTTGCTGGTAGTGAGCTAGTCTATTAGCGCCCGGTTTGCGGGTTCGATTCCCGCCAGAGACTCTGGTTTCGTTCCTGCAGACAAGCGTGGAGCTTCGTGGAATTAGCTTAGGGAATTAAAAAAAAAAAATTATTTCATTATGTAAAATTTTTCATATGTGCCTAAAAGTATGCACCTTTATATTTTTAAGTTATTAAAGTTTCTGCATGTATAAATTTTGATTCAACCCCCCGTTTCCACATGCAAGTGCAAAATCGAAAAACTCAATACACTCACACTTTCAGCCAATCGGCTGTTTCCGTTTCCGATTTTTCGTTGATAATACGTGTAAACTACTTGCCAGTAATTACTTGCATGTGGAAACGTAGGGTAAAGGAAATGTAGTTTGTTTTAAAGATAACTCAATTATTGATGAATACTTTTAAGACTCTGCCCTATAACCAACACAATTTGCTTAACAACCATTCAAATAGCTTGTATGTGTGTTTGTCTATTTTCTAAAAAATATTTAAAACTTTTTTTGAGCCATAATGGTCAACAACATGTTTCGAAAAATAAACACACACAAAAACTAAAAACTATGGGAATTGTCAACTAAAACATTTTGTGTTTAAATACAAAAAAAAAAAAAAAAAAAAATTAATAGAAAATCCTTGTTTTTCTTGTAGTTGTAGTAAATGTGGAAGTAAAATAAGGAAATGACATTATTTCTCTACTCTTTTTCTATGTGAATTTTAAGGAGTATGCAAAGTTTGAAAAAGTTTTTAGCATTTTTTCTATTTTGGAGTTTACTGCAGCAGAGTGTGTTTGTGTGTGCCATTTGTGTGCGTTGTTCTAGATGTATAAGTGTGTGTATTCATAATATTAGCAGCTGGTGGCATATTGATATTGTTGTTGGCAAAATATTTTGAATATAGTTTTCGAAAATGGTCATTTGGGGAAAAATATGATGTTATAGCCAAAAATAAAACACATACGGTTCGTCAGTATGTTCGAGTATGATGAACAATTTACTTTGTTGAATAGAAAAATTTGTAGATTTGCGTTAAAAAGTTGTTGAACAACATGTGTTACTAACACACTATACTATAAAAATAAAAAAAAAAAAATAAATAGTTAATTGTGGCAAGAAATCTAAAATAATGGATTAGCTTTACTATCGCTTGCAAAAAATAGGAGAATTTGGAAATTGAAGACATTCTAAAGTTCATAAAAAGTTCAAAGAATCAGGAAATAACAAAGAGCAACAACAGCATTGATCTTTATTAAAAACTCGCTTATGTCAAGTCACTATAATTACCGTTAAAGAGTTAAACAAAATCTTTTTGATGTTCTCTAACAGTCGTTCAGACTTTTTTTTTATCTTTTAAAATTGCTTTAAAGATTTTACCATAGTATTCAGTATAATGTACTCTAACGGACACCTTTATTATGCTGGCGGCCACTATGACCTGGTACTGGCAGCGTCTTTAATTAAAAGCATTGAACGAACATCTTCCTTCGTACGTACACATTTGAATGGTTCCTTGGGTGTCCGGCCATGTGAACGAATTTCTTTATTTCTGACCACAATTACTGAATGTTTTCCAAAAGCTTGGCTACTTCTTGGATTAAAAAAGTAAAAAGGTTTCTTAGTATTGTAATTCTATGCAATTTCATTCCTGCGGTTCAGTATGCTATTGATAGCTTCCTTCCCAATTACACTGCTCCCCAAGGAAAAATGTTACTTAGCAGACTATTCCTGGTGATAAACAATTAGGGATGTGAGATTAACCAAAAAAATATTGATTAATAAAAATTGTGATTAATCAATTATTTGACTAATCAAAAATTTGACAAATCGTCTCCGTCGATCTAACGATGTCCTCCCATATAAATATTCGGTATATAGAACCCTTTAAAAGGTAGTCAATGTGGATTATACCACTAGCATCCGTAAAACCGGCGCCATGATTTTATTAGCTGACAAATTCACCTTGGCCGACACTGCCTCTGATTCATCCAGAGAAACCCACTGTTTGAATGCTGTCTGGTCTGTGTTGAATTGAAAATATTTTGACGTTGAGTAAGTGAACTGCTTTTAATTTCTGGAGCCGTTGACTTGGTGGTGTATTCCTATTGGTCATCGAATACATACTATCTTCAACTCCGTTTCAAGGTAGGTGCATCCAATGGCTAATAGATTGCTCATTCTTAAACTTCCTAGCCTATGCGGATGATATTTGCACACTGTCAAACAAAGTGGGTGACATAGAACAGTTTGCAAATGGCACAGGTCTAAAAATTAATGCAGCTAAAACCAAATGTCTGACTGTTCATGGCAACAGGCCACAACTGATAATTGCGGGCGGCCAGAACTATTCGATGGTCAACAAATTTTGTTATTTTGGAAGTATGGTCGCACCAGATGGTCGCACAGAGTTATATGTAAAAGCTAAGGTCAGCAAAGCAAGAATTGCATTTGGAATTTTGGCGCAGATTTGGAAGAACAACAACTTAACAAGCACCGGACCAAGTTCCGCATATTTAATTCCAACGTTAAATCCGTCCTGTAATATGTAGGCACCACTTGGAAGGCTACCAGGGGTGTTAACTATTGATCACAAACCTTTGTAAATAGTTGTCTCAGACGATTTTTGCGTATTTTCTGGCCTCATATAATAACGAGTGAAGAGCTCCTACTCTAAGCAAATCAAATGCATGTGGCTTCTGAAATTCGAAAACGTAAATGGCAGTGGATTAAGCATGTACTACGTCGCGAGGATAATAACATTGCGAAGCAAGTGTTGCGTTGGAATCAGTTTACCCAAGCAGGAAAAACAGTTGGTAGACCACGGACAACTTGGAGGTGTTCCACCGAAACCGAAATGAGATCTATTGGGTTAACATGGAATCAACTTAGATATTAAGCTCAAAGTCGAGTGAGATGGAAGACGGCTATTGTTGTCGCCCTGTGCTCCAGTGGGAATTAAAATATTGACTTGCCCAGTAAAAACTTCGCTTACTGTTTCAAAACTAATAGCCTCTTTCACTCATTATTTAGTAGCTTTCACCTCTAGCTACATCTATAACAACTTCTATAACTACTTTTTTCTGAATAGATGTGGGTAAAACAATAATGACTTATTCTTAAATGCGTTCATTTTGGGACATCCCTTGTAAAATTCATTGGTTCTTTCAGTAGAATTGTTAGTAGTGCTTTTATGTTTTTCTGATTACTCAACATATTCGTTTGTAGGCGAAGTTTTTACTGGGCGGGTGTAGTACCATTACCTTAGGAACGGAACACTTTTTGATTTAGTCCGTTACAGAACTTAATTGAGTTTAACTTTGCATGAATTGGTTTGGTTCAGCTCCGAGCCCTCCATATGTTTTTACCTGGCAGCTATCTTGACAAAACTGTTTTCTTGTGAATTCACAAGAACCCAAAATATATTCCTACTTAGCTAATAAATGTAAAGGATTTGAAATTTCTTATCAAAATTAAGACAGTTTAACATATAATTTTCCAACCATTGAACCATTCATTTTTCGTAAGACATACAGTGTCTATAAATTTTTGTTCATTTTTTCTCTGATTGTTTGTTTAAGTTAATGGAATTTTACAATTTTTTTTAAATTCCTCGAAAAATTCCAGCTGATAGGTTTCTGAGTATAAACAAGAATGAATGCAATATTATCGTCTAACGAAAAAAATTTAATGCTGCCAATAAAGACAACATTCAAAACAATTTTTCTCTTTTCATTCATCTTTTCTAATAGAATTTTTATTTTTTATTTTGTAGTAGTAAATTTTTTTTAATTTAAATTTTAGTTTTTATTTCAAGGATACTTTTAGTTGTATTGTTGTTTTATTGGCTGTTGCTGTTGCTGTAAGCTTTGGCAGCAGTTTACGTTTGTGATAATAATTTGTTGATACAGCTGCAACTGTATGTTTTCTCAGCCATTCAACCATAAGCTTTCTTTAACCTGTTTTTTTGCTCTGTCTTTCTCATCTTCTCTTTTTGTATTTTTCTTTTTTTTTTCTTTTTACTGAAATGAAATGTTTGTCATACTTTAGTCCTTTTTTTTGTTTTGTTTTATGTGTGGGATTTTCCTTTACTGACTATTGTTGTATTTGTATTGTTTGATGATATTTATTCATACATGTATTCACACTTACAGAAGCTTTCGTTTTAACAATGATATCCAGTGTTAGTTGTACAAGTGTGGTTATATGTATGTCGTTTCCTTTTGAGCATAATACATCATCATTGAATAGCAAATGTATACAAAACAATGATGTACTCCTTTACAACGTCTGTTTGTTTTTGTGTATGAATGTGTGTCATATTAGAAATCGTTTATCATCTATTGTTTTCTCAAATGTTTACACAACAGATTGGTTTTTTCCTTTATACTTTAATGCTTCTATTTTCATTTATTTTCTATTAAAAAAAACCACAAAAAGAAAACAACAAATGAAAACTCGGTTTAAAATGTTTATTATACAAACACTTTTTCCACAACGGATGAGGGTATATTGAGTTTGTCACACGGTATGGTTAACTTACTATATTCTTCAAGAATACATACCTAAAAGCAAGCAGAGTTCGAAAATAAACATTAAATATTGTACTTTAGTGTTCTGTTCGGTAGAAATATGGGAAAACACAAACGCCCGTAGTGTTTGTGTAGTAAACACCTTAAAAAAACTTTTCTTTGTTTGTGATCATCAAACACCGTACAAATACTGTACAAAACCAACTCAACATAAAGATGAGAACATTTTATTGCATTCTGTTTAACGTTAAAAACCACAAATTTCGTCGTGTTAGGTTCAGCAGATTAATGTTTGTTCGTTTCAGTTGTGCTCAGCGTCCTTTTGGCTACAAAAACAAAATAGATACACATGTGGGCGGTGCGCAAAATGACCCCAGGAAATATGGCCCCAAAAGGAAAATGAAAAACGGCCCCAAAATTTTACATGAGACACAACAACACGCAATTTTGGCGCAATTTTTTTGTTTTTTTTGGGGTTATTTTTCATTTTAACGTTAGGGTGTTTTTTCATTTTAAGTGGAATGAAAAATGACCCCAATATCAAGGAATGAAAAATGGCCCCAAATAAAATCACAAGTTTTACTTTGGGGCTATTTTTCATCTACTAATAAAAAATGCAAGTTTAAAGAAATGAAAAATCACCCCAAACATTTTTACACAAATTTATATAAAATTCTATGTAAAAGTTTCTAGGGATAACATAAAAAACCCGAATTCTTATACCAAAGTAGAGAAAATCCTTGCCGGTTATGCAGAGATGCTTTAGTTAGCGAAGCCGGTGTTGTTATACAATAGAGGAAAAAATCCTTGAGCCCGGCCGAAGGCCGGCTATTACGAGAAGAGTTCGTTATACCATAGAAAAGAAAATCCTTGCGCCCGGCCGAAGGCCGTCTATGTAGTGAAGCTTTAGTGAGCGAAGCTAGTGTTCGTTATACCAAAGAGAAGAAAATTCTTTCACCCGGCCAAAGGCCGGCTATACAGAGGAGCTTTAGTTAGCGAAGCCAGTGTTCGTTATACCATAGAGAAAAAAATCCTTGCGCCCCGCCGAAGGCCGGCTATAACGTAGAGCTTTAGTAAGCAAAGCCAGTGTTCGTTATACCATAGAGAAAAAAATCCTTGCGCATGGCCGAAAGCCCAACCATGCTATCAATCATACGATTTTTAAAACCAAAACTGTATAATTATCCGGATTTTGAAATCGGGATTCTAAATTTGGGATTTTTAGTTTTGGGCATATGAACTCCACCGAAAATGTTTAATGTCACCTTCTTTGTGTTCTTTTTTGGGGTTAAAATTCATTATAAATTTTGAGGTGATTTTTCATGATGAAGAATAACCCCAAATTTAGGGTCATATTTCATTTTATTTTTAGGGTTATTTTTCATTTCTTTGGGGTAATTTTTCATTAAAAAAATGGGGCCATATTGCATTATGAAAAATAGCCCCAAATTTGGGGTCAATTTTCATTTATTTTTTTGGGGCCATATTTCCTGGGGCCATATTTCGCAGCGCCACACATGTGTCCTTATCGAAAAAAAAAATTAACAAAAACCGAACATTTACACAATACACACGCAGGTTATTCGTCTGAGGTCATGCAAATTGCCAAGCTACAACAACAATACTAGTTGGTTGTTTGCTCATTTTTATATTTTTTTTTTAAACAAATTTGTAAACACAAAAAGAAGTTTTAGAGTTTGTGTTTTCAAAAAATACACTACGTTAGTTTACAGTTTTTTTTTCGAACTCTGCACAAAACGTTCAATGCTTAGACACAGTGTGCAAATAGCAATAAAGTTTAGTCAGTGATCACACGTTTATGGAAAATTTACAGGAGAGTTTTTGAGTTCTCTGTATAGCCCTAGAAATATTCTTGAATTTTTAAGAGTTAGAAAAGCTTGTTTTCAGTACTTTTCACAACTTTTAAAAGCGTTTGATTATTATTGTCTAGTTTCGAGTTGTTAAGTTTAAACTCCAAGGAAACAGGGTGTTAGCTGAAAATCATAATGTCGTTGTATCTCAAACATTGCCTGAAAGTTTTCAAAAATGTTACTTAAGGCAGTTTCGCACTTTTGGTATTTTATACAAGCCTTAAGTATTTTGGGGAAAATGAAATCCTGACATGATCAGTTGTCGTTTTTTTTTTAATTTTCAAACAATAATTAGAGCAGGGAAGCATTTTCGTCAAAATACTTCCGACTTGTATTATAGTGTGAAGCGGCGGAGAGGACTGATCAGAGTGTTAAAATTAAACCAAATAATGTTTTGCAAGGGAAGCTGTTAGTTCTAATTTAAAATAGTTCCACTCACCTTTTGTTCTGCGCGAAGCTGATGCTGCAGCCTCATAGGCGTCTTTGTCTGTTATTTCTTCTTTAATGATCGTTTTGCCGTCGAGAGCCATCTAAAAGTAATCAAAAGAAAGCAAGAAATGAATAGTTGTCTCAATATTATGTAAAAACAAATATACAAACAAACATACACAATAACAAAAACTAAATTATTTTTCTGTACCCAATCAGCAAGTGATGATTTTCTCACATTATTAAGAAACAGTTTTTTTTATCATTTTTCAAATATTTAAATGGTTTTTTGCTTGAAATTATTGTCTGACATGCAAAACCCACAACTCGAAAACAATGTGGGAAAATAAAGCACTGACACGTCAAAAAAAAACAAAAAGATATCAGCCGTAAACAAATTTACATGATTTTCAGTAAATAAAAAAAAAATTAAATCGGAAAATTTAGTTTTCAAAATATCAAAGCGATAATTTTAATGATATAGACAGGCGAATAGGCAGACAAAGGTAACGCCCGCTAAATGACTATTTGTCTGCTGGCGTTGATTGAAAATTGAAATGTGCTCGTACAAATGTTTTAAACAGTATATTAAAATGTGGGAAATTGACACGTACTAAATGTCTATAGCAAAAGCAGCAACAACTCCTAATTAATAGTAAAAACTTAATAACTGTAACTAAAATTGTCATTTAAAACAGCTGCTAATAAATGTAAACAAAATACAACCGAAAAAATTTAAATAAAATATCAAGAGAGAAAGAGAGAGAGAGAGAGAGTGAGAGAAAAGGTAGCAAATTGTAGTGGGAGTAGTATCAGTAGCCAGGTTTTGTAAACAGGGTAAAGCATAACGAGACCTTCATTTAACCAACTAATCAAATAACAATAACACTTGCGGCAAATTGTTATTGAAACAGCCACAATATTTTGCTGATTAAAGCGAATAAACGATGGTGCTGATGATGTATTACAAATTTAAAGTGCAAAGGGGGTAAATGAAAATGAAACATATTATTAAAACCTAAATCAACATTTTCGACAGTTGTGTTATAAAAAAAAAAAAACTAAAAATAGAAATGCTCTATTCGGCTATAACGAATCGTTAATACCCTCCAACATTAAGAAAGACATTTTCGAGATTGAACTTTATATGGATTTTTTTCTGTGATAAATTATGCGCCAATCTTTATAAGACCTGACATCGCAATTTCTACTCAATTAGGGCCAATGTAGGCAAACTTTTACGATTATATCATTATTCGTTACGGTTTAAGGCAAGTGGAAGTGATTCATAAGAGAAATCCTTATATGGTACCAAGGTACATTTACACAAGGTAGACTTATTTGGGAGTGTAGACATGCTGCTCTATAAAAATACCCGCCTTGTCAAAATTGTCTCACAAAATTTGGTTAAAGATTTTTAGTCTTATAAAACTTAATTGGACCATATTTCATTACTATATATTTATTCATTAACATTTTCTGCATATTTAAATGATTAAGTGTATACACTAGAACCCTCTAGGTTCTAGTGACCTTTAGTCAATTACGGACCGATCGTCATAAGGTGTATAAATTATAGTCATAAAGAACAAATTAATGCCAAATATTATGACCATACTCATATCAATATTTCGCAACCGCTAGTTTTTGGTATTTTGTCGCGTATATGAAAGGTGTTTTTTAAGTGCGATAGAAAGAATTACATTAAAAAAAAAAAAAAAATATTTAATAATTAGTATTGTGGTTATTTGGTTGAACTATTTATGGTTTTTAATCCAAATTTTTTAATATTTTTAATTAGGCTTAAGTTCATCAAATTTAATTTTCATTAATTTATTTTTATGAAGAAAGGAATTTTACAACATGAAAATTAATTAAAATTTACTGATAATTTTTCATTCTTGACTCAATCTGGGCTCGAACCCAGGCGTTTTTACGGACAGGTTACCCTGACATGTTTCGATTGCAACCACTCAATCTCCTCAGAGGGCTTGCCGTTTAACACTCGCAGCCATCGACGACTGCTGACGTCATTAATCAAACATCAATCCTTAAACCAAATTGTATTTAACCTTTGGTAGATCGAAATTTGCTTTGAATGATTATCTATTTTAATTTATTTTACATGTTCTTCCTTTACTTCTGTTTTTTCGTACTTTTGTCAAGAATTCTTCTTGAAGTTCAAAGTACATATTTTGTTTTTTCATTTTTTTGTCTTTCTTTTTCTTGCTGACCTTTTCAGCACAACTTGAAGGACAAATGCAAACATAGAGCTCGTGCCTTAGCTTTAACAATAATTAGTATTGTGGTTATTTGGTTGAACTATTTATGGTTTTTAATCCAAATTTTTAATATTTTTAATTAGGCTTAAGTTCATCAAATTTAATTTTCATTAATTTATTTTTATGAAGAAAGGAATTTTACAACATGAAAATTAATTAAAATTTACTGATAATTTTTCATTCTTGACTCAATCTGGGCTCGAACCCAGGCGTTTTTACGGACAGGTTACCCTGACATGTTTCGATTGCAACCACTCAATCTCCTCAGAGGGCTTGCCGTTTAACACTCGCAGCCATCGACGACTGCTGACGTCATTAATCAAACATCAATCCTTAAACCAAATTGTATTTAACCTTTGGTAGATCGAAATTTGCTTTGAATGATTATCTATTTTAATTTATTTTACATGTTCTTCCTTTACTTCTGTTTTTTCGTACTTTTGTCAAGAATTCTTCTTGAAGTTCAAAGTACATATTTTGTTTTTTCATTTTTTTGTCTTTCTTTTTCTTGCTGACCTTTTCAGCACAACTTGAAGGACAAATGCAAACATAGAGCTTGTGCCTTAGCTTTAACAATAATTAGTATTGTGGTTATTTGGTTGAACTATTTATGGTTTTTAATCCAAATTTTTAATATTTTTAATTAGGCTTAAGTTCATCAAATTTAATTTTCATTAATTTATTTTTATGAAGAAAGGAATTTTACAACATGAAAATTAATTAAAATTTACTGATAATTTTTCATTCTTGACTCAATCTGGGCTCGAACCCAGGCGTTTTTACGGACAGGTTACCCTGACATGTTTCGATTGCAACCACTCAATCTCCTCAGAGGGCTTGCCGTTTAACACTCGCAGCCATCGACGACTGCTGACGTCATTAATCAAACATCAATCCTTAAACCAAATTGTATTTAACCTTTGGTAGATCGAAATTTGCTTTGAATGATTATCTATTTTAATTTATTTTACATGTTCTTCCTTTACTTCTGTTTTTTCGTACTTTTGTCAAGAATTCTTCTTGAAGTTCAAAGTACATATTTTGGTTTTTCATTTTTTTGTCTTTCTTTTTCTTGCTGACCTTTTCAGCACAACTTGAAGGACAAATGCAAACATAGAGCTCGTGCCTTAGCTTTAACAATAATTATGAATTTCGATCTACCAAAGGTTAAATACAATTTGGTTTAAGGATTGATGTTTGATTAATGACGTCAGCAGTCGTCGATGGCTGCGAGTGTTAAACGGCAAGCCCTCTGAGGAGATTGAGTGGTTGCAATCGAAACATGTCAGGGTAACCTGTCCGTAAAAACGCCTGGGTTCGAGCCCAGATTGAGTCAAGAATGAAAAATTATCAGTAAATTTTAATTAATTTTCATGTTGTAAAATTCCTTTCTTCATAAAAATAAATTAATGAAAATTAAATTTGATGAACTTAAGCCTAATTAAAAATATTAAAAATTTGGATTAAAAACCATAAATAGTTCAACCAAATAACCACAATACTAATTATTGTTAAAGCTAAGGCACGAGCTCTATGTTTGCATTTGTCCTTCAAGTTGTGCTGAAAAGGTCAGCAAGAAAAAGAAAGACAAAAAAATGAAAAAACAAAATATGTACTTTGAACTTCAAGAAGAATTCTTGACAAAAGTACGAAAAAACAGAAGTAAAGGAAGAACATGTAAAATAAATTAAAATAGATAATCATTCAAAGCAAATTTCGATCTACCAAAGGTTAAATACAATTTGGTTTAAGGATTGATGTTTGATTAATGACGTCAGCAGTCGTCGATGGCTGCGAGTGTTAAACGGCAAGCCCTCTGAGGAGATTGAGTGGTTGCAATCGAAACATGTCAGGGTAACCTGTCCGTAAAAACGCCTGGGTTCGAGCCCAGATTGAGTCAAGAATGAAAAATTATCAGTAAATTTTAATTAATTTTCATGTTGTAAAATTCCTTTCTTCATAAAAATAAATTAATGAAAATTAAATTTGATGAACTTAAGCCTAATTAAAAATATTAAAAATTTGGATTAAAAACCATAAATAGTTCAACCAAATAACCACAATACTAATTATTGTTAAAGCTAAGGCACGAGCTCTATGTTTGCATTTGTCCTTCAAGTTGTGCTGAAAAGGTCAGCAAGAAAAAGAAAGACAAAAAAATGAAAAAACAAAATATGTACTTTGAACTTCAAGAAGAATTCTTGACAAAAGTACGAAAAAACAGAAGTAAAGGAAGAACATGTAAAATAAATTAAAATAGATAATCATTCAAAGCAAATTTCGATCTACCAAAGGTTAAATACAATTTGGTTTAAGGATTGATGTTTGATTAATGACGTCAGCAGTCGTCGATGGCTGCGAGTGTTAAACGGCAAGCCCTCTGAGGAGATTGAGTGGTTGCAATCGAAACATGTCAGGGTAACCTGTCCGTAAAAACGCCTGGGTTCGAGCCCAGATTGAGTCAAGAATGAAAAATTATCAGTAAATTTTAATTAATTTTCATGTTGTAAAATTCCTTTCTTCATAAAAATAAATTAATGAAAATTAAATTTGATGAACTTAAGCCTAATTAAAAATATTAAAAAATATTTAATTTTCAAAGATCAATCAATAGATACGAGTTAGTTGCGCAAGTTACTTGCCGAGAACAACAAAGTCTGTACACAATTTTGGTCCGTACCCCGACTTAACCGCTAACGTCTACAAACCAAGAGTTGCGCAAGTCTCTTGCCGAGTGCGAAAGGGGTTTTAACCTTTGTAAATGATTTCGGCGGTTATTCTTGACGGACGCCAAATTGTGAGCAACTTTTCGAGCATTTCTAACCCTATAGCACATATAACACGAAGGATGATGGCATCCAAGGCGCCAATTAACGCTGGTTTATCAGCATAACCCAGGAAATAGTCAAGAGGTGTCAAATCTACAAGGTCTTGCGATTTAACTCCTCTCGCCAATTGAAATCAAATAATCGACAAATTTTGATTTAAATAAGTCGATGATTGGGGTCACTGTCCGCCACGATCGACGTCCTGTTGCAATCAAATCTCGCCCGGATCAAAGTCATCCATATTTTCTTAAACTGAAAACTATTTACCTGATGCGGTAACGATATCCATTGACCATAACGCGAGGTACGATTACTTTTTTGAAGAAATTAAGCACGATGATGCCTTTGGGGTCTGTTGGAGATTGATGTTTCTTCATATACGGCAATTTTTTTTATTATTTTCAAAGCCAAAAATTAGGCTAACCGCTGAACACAATTTTGCGTTTATAACAGATCTACTCAAATCAACTCGTTGAGCGTAACATTTTCTACCGCCTAGCTTTAACGCTGAAATGGCATACTTAAACAGGACTTATCTTGCTTAATAAAACCCACAAACTAGAAATAAAAAAGGGAGATAAAACCGCTTAATCAACTTAAAAATAGCTAAATTGTCATCACTTTTTTTTTATCAATTGCAGGCAACTTCACTTCTTCACGCGCTGTCAAAATCGGATTTTCCAATTACAAGCCGCGCTTTTTGGGTTTGCATCATACACTTTGTATAGTATGTATAAGAATCGCTTGACGCGCTGTTTAAGGTAAGTCTGTAAGATAACTGATTTTTAAAATAAAATTGGAAAAATGAAAAGGGTATTTATTCATGATGTTTTCAACATATTGACAGACAGACGATCATTACTAAATTACTTAGGGATTATATTAACTTTAGAAGGTCTACGGTGAATATTTTTTGGTGTTGCATCAGGAATGACAAACTTAATATACCCTTAATCACAGTCGTAGTGGCTAAGGGAACAGTATGAAGATTAATAAATACGGCCTTTTTTTTGGGTGCGTAAAAACCTTAAAATGCTGGATTCACATCAGGTAGAGTATCTTTTGCAGTGCACAAATGCTTTGTGTCATTTACAATTTTTATAACAGTTTTGGAGGTTAACATCTGTCATTTATTTCCCGTTAGTCATTAAACGAAATAGTGTAACAACAACAAGGTCTTATTTGAGGAAATTTTTGCTTTATTTTTTAAATTTTAAAAGAAGTGCAGCTGTGCTTGCCGAACCTTATTTGTCATGAAAGGCGAAGAACGTCTAGGACAGCCAAAAATTTTTGTAAATAATGAGTTTAAGGCATTACTCCATGCAGATTGTTGTCAAACCCAAAGATAAATTCCAAAATCATTTAAAGTCACTTCAGCAACGGTTCCAAAACGTTGCAAACAGCAGGAATTTTGTAAGCGTTAAGCTATTTTATTTATAATCCATAAAATTCCTATTAGGAACGTAGAGCCCCAATAACTAATCTCCATCAAGTTCTGTCGGATGCCGCTCTTTTGCCTTTCTTCCAGGCTAATCCAGCATTTTGTAGTTCGGCTTGAACTTGGCGTCTCCATGCATTTTTAAGGTCGTCCCCTTCTTCTTGCTCCCTGTGGGTTGTAATCAGGGGATTTTCTATTGATGTCATGAACTGGCATGCGTAGGGTATGACCCACCATCTTTATTTGCGTATTTTGATCTCATGGTCAATTGGAGGTTTTGCGCTCTAAACCATACCTCAAAATTTGTTCTAGTTTGAGGCCAAAATATTTTGAGGATTCGGCGAAGGATTTGACGAAGACCTGTAGGTAGTTTTTGGTTGTGGTTAAATATTGATCCATTACGACCACTCAAAGCGAAAGAAATTGTATGTGAAGCCTGGCGAAGATGGCATAGTTCCAAGCAGTGTTCGAAAATAAACATTATATACTGTTCTTAAGTCTTCGGTACGGTAAAAATGTAGAAAACACAAACGCTAGTAGTGTTTGTGTAGTAAATACCTCAAAAAAAAAAAAGTTTTTCTGTTTGCGATCTTCGTACACAATAAAAAACTGTACTAATATAAAATTTCATTGCGTTCTATGCAAAAACAAGTTTTTCTGTTTGCGATCTTCGTACACAATAAAAAACTGTACTAATAGAAAATTTCATTGCGTTCTTTGCATTGTCATCGGTGCAGCATATTAATGTTTGCTCGTTTCATTTGTGCTCAGCGCTCTTTTGGCTGTTAAATACAAAAAAAAAAAAAAAATCGGCTAGGCGATCACAAAGTACCTTTACCGATCACAATTATTTCATTTTAAGCGAGCATTGGCCAAAGACCCGGAATATTAGACCAACCATACACGAAGCCGTAAAAAAAAAAATTGGCTTCGAAGTTTGGACATACCAGCATTCAGACTTTGCCTTGTTCGATTATTATTTTTTTCGATCAATGCAGAATGTGCTCACTTTAATCCGCTTTACGTTAGAATGGAGTATCCAAAATTGGCCTTAAAAAAAGTTTAGAAGTCCATTAGAAAATGTCAAAGCTATTTGTAGCCAATTTATTAAAAAAATTTATATTCTTCTAATTATTAAAACTTAAAAAAACGCTTTTAACTTACAACGATACCTTAGCCAGGAAGAGAACACAAAAGTTCTGAGCTCTTCATAGATGTTTCTCAGGCTTTTGATTAAGGGTGGCATATAGGCTTAAACACTAAACTTACCCAGAAATACATATTGACAAGCTGTTGGAGCGCAGATTGCTCGAAAACGCGCTATAGATGCGAAATTAAGTTAAAAAATAAAAGTAACTCAAATAAATTGGTTCATTAGAAGAAATTCTGCTCTAAGTCTCGCTTGTAAACTCCTTCTTTACAACTCTATGTTAAAGCGTATTTAAAGATAAATGAGCGATATGTGGACGGGAATCGTGATTAGGAGAATTTACGTTCTACTTTAGCAAGACGTAAACTTAAGAATTTGACTAACATTTAATTTATTATTGTTACTTTAAATCTTAATATATGAAGATTCAATAAATTAAGAAAGATGAAAAAAATAGCTTTCATTTATTAAAAAATAATGAATTTTTCTTTTTGTAGTTTAAATATTCATAAATTTGTTTTGTTATAAAAAAATATATCACTTTGTATGTTTTTTTTTAACCATTTACTATAATTTCTCTAGAGACGTAGAACAATTTTCAAAAATAAACAAAAAAATTTATCTAAAGTATTAATTTTATATTCAACACCGGTCAATTTTTAATAAAAGCACGTAGTCAGTAATGACGATTTTTTTTCAATATTTTTCACAAGTGTGTTCATGCGGCAACAATGCTTTACTAACGATACTCGCATTTATGTTTTTTTTTAAGTTAAAAAAAAAAAAATTAGTTGTTAGATTATTTTTTAGTTGTAGTCGAAAATAATGATGAATGTGTTTGTAGAAATAGAAATAAAAATACATTAAAAATAAGTAAAATTGATAGAAAACAGCTGTGCTGCCAAATTCATATTCAAACAAATTGTGCACTTAACGAAATTGTTGTGAAGATGGTGAAAGAGAAAAAAGCAAAAAAAAAAAGAGTTTTAATAATTAAGCAGCTGGCTGGGTGTTTGCTTAATAGACAACCGCTTTATTTATTGCCATTGGAGTACACCATTTCCTTATGAACTGGTAAAAATAGTGAGAAGAATAATAAAAGTTTTTTATTTAAAACAAAGCGAAAAATAATATTAATTTAAACTTAGAGTTTACAAGTTAGAATCAAGTAAAAATTTTAATATTAAATCTTTTTTCTGATTATTTAATTGAACCACATTTAATATCGGACCTTTGCAGTGTTGCCAAGTACCCTGTATTGAAACTAGATTTAGAAATATTTTATATTGTTTAGCAATGAAAAACTCAATTAGCCATTTTGGACCAAAAAAAATGTAGATGAGAGCGAAAATGTGTTTAAAATAACAAAACTTTTAATTTTAAAAGCTAAAATTCGACGTGACATGATCATAAACATGCAAAACAGCTGTTTTAACCAACCTTATGGGCAACACTGTTTTTGATTATAGGTAACTTACCATAACGCCATTACCATGCAAACCAATTGAATTTTGGTTTCTATGGTCATGGTAACGGCCAAGGCATAATGTTTAGGTCTCATTGGACCTTAATCGATTTGTATCTGACAAACCCAAGACGATTTCATACAGGTGGCCATATCAAAGAGAAAGAGAGAGAGACTTGTGCCAGCTGTCCCTTTCATTGTATGTTGGTATATTGTTTCTTAATGTATAAAAAAATAATAATAAAACAATTCAAAGACAGCATATTTCTCCCTGCATAACTTCTTCTAAAGCAGAGATAGGCAAAATGCCGCCCATGGGCAGCGTTACCGTTGTGATACTAAAGTATCAATTTGACCCTTTTTCGACGGTGTTGATACCTTTTATGACCCTTCTTTTAAATTATACTTTTTTATCATTGTCACCTATTGTGTGACACTTTTTGACCCTTTTTTTGGAAATAGCTCTCACATTTTGTTTTTTGTCAATCCTGCGGAACAGAAGTGCTTAACAAATGTTTTCGAAATAAGCATTTCTTGATATGGAACAGACTCAAAGTATAAACTTACAATTCCATGCTTTGTTCTGCTTGATTTTTGATATTAAAGTACAATTTCCCTAAAAGCAAACATAACTCATATACATATTTGTTATTTTTTACGATGGTTTCTTTTCAAAACAAAAATTTGACATTTTATTAAAAAAATGCAATTTGGTGTTTTGCTCTCTTAAAGAGTAGCATGTTTTATTCAAAAAAATTCGCCCTTAATAATGGCAAAAGTTATTGAACTTTTCGCCCCCTTTTGAATCGACAGTGTTGAGAGTGCCCTAACAGGAATGAAAACAAGAGGTAAAAATTGCTAAACTAGCGGAAATTCCCACATATTTGGTAACAGCGGTATGATACCAAAGTCTAATATTTATTAAAAATCGTAAAAGCTTAAAAAAATCTGACACTTACAGGAAAAAAATCGCTTTAATCGAGAAAATGGTTACAATTCGCGAACGATTGCAAAATTTAAAACAAACACTAAAATTTATTTGACATCGCTAAATCGGAAAATTACATAAAAAGTATTAAAAAATTAGCTATAAAGAATAAAGAATAAACTTTTTTTTAGGTGTTAAAAACAGGACAGAGCATTCCATAAAAAAATTAAGTTTTTTGAGCTCTTCCTACCTGAAATATAATTTTTTGTTTGCTTATAAAAAAACTTGGTCTTATTATGTTCATTTAAATGGGAAATACTGCTTATAAAAAACTTGACCCTTTTTTTTTATTAAAATGCCCTTTTTTTGACCCCTTTTTCTGGAAAATCCCCCTTTTTGTGACCCTTTTCGAAAATTTCCAACGGTAACCCTGCCCATGGGCGCTTTGTTATTCTCTTATTTACACGTACTTAAGCACACGCACAGAAGAAAAAAATTAAAACAATTCAGTCTTGAATTCTTGAGCAGTCGCACGGGTATGTTGTGTTACGCTTGTTGCTTGAGCAGCGTTGCCAAATATGATTTATTTTGTTAAACGAATTATAAAAAAAAACTTTTATTTTATAATTCTTTGTTTAAAAAATAAGTTTTTTTGTAAATTGTTTTTTTTTTAAAGTTCGTTTTTATAATTCTTTGTTAAAAAAATAAGCTTTTTTGTAAATTGTGCAGTTTTACATTACAATTTTTTTCTTTCAATTTTGGTATTATATTTCTTAGGAAATTTTTGCCTTTTAAAGGCTTGATCGAACTTCATTATAATCCATTATTATGTAACATTGAAACACATAATGGTGACAGAAAAGAAGATCTTAACTTTTCAAAACTTTTCATTAATTTATCTATGTCAAACTTGTAGGGACAACATTTTATACGCATGAGGTCTTCGAGATGTTCATCTGTGAGACGATTTCTGTGTTTATTTTTTATAAACTTCAAAAAAACAAAATGAAGATTCCCATATAAAGGTTGATCCAAACATCGAATACATCTTTAGAATTAAATTTTTTCTTTTTGGATATATGTTTTTGTTGATATTTTTTTCCAGAAGTTTATTCCACTTTCTAGAGGAAAAGATAAATCAACTTGCATTTTTTTAAAGTTCTTCTTTTATGTCACCATTATGTATTTCAATGTTACCCAGTAACGGATCATATTTAAAAAAAAAGAATTATGGCAACGCTGCAGAAGCAGAACAATGAGAGCGGGAGAGTCATATAGCACTTACATTATTATGAAATACACATGTATGTGTTTGCCTATCTTTGTTCTAAAGTCACCTGTATTAATTCACCTTGGACAAAATTATAAAACGCAGTAACAACACTGGCCGTTTGGGAAATCCGATTGTTTCATCGGTTTGTTTTAATATAATTCCATAGGCACGATCAATTTTGTTATTTAAAAATGGGTTAAGGTAGAATAAGGCCCCTATTATGAGTTACATTCGATAAACGATTTTCGCTGGCTATCGAACATCGACTATCGAATCTTAATTTGGTATTATGAGTTGGCAGCACTGTCGAAAGTTTCGTTGTGCATCGAATTTTTCAACGAAAACAAATTTGCTTTCGACTGTGGAAATAAATGTAAAAAACTTGTTGAAAATTTAACTATTTGTAAATTTTTTGGTGTTCGTATACCAAATGCAATATTCTTAATCTGTTTTGTTCATTTTATGCAAGTCCAACGTCGTTAACAGCAATTGGAAGCGCTCATATTATTTATGGAACAAAATTCTTTTTTCACCAAATGATTTGCAGCAAAGTTCAGCATGTAAAAAAATGGGATGAACCCCACTGAAGCTAAATTATTTGAAAACAACCATAATTCGCCGTAATCACGTTTAACTTTAATTTTATTTTTTAAATTTGTAAACAAAAATTTTTTATTTTAAATGACAGCTGATCGAAAATGTACTACTGTGAATTAACAAAATCACAATAGTAAATTTTTATCGAATGCGCGCCATAATACCAAATGAAAATTCGTTCGATCAGCTAATTCGACTGCTGTCGAAAATCGAATTTAGTTCATAATAGGCACCTAAGTCTTTACTTTTCTGTTCTGCTAAGTATCAGCTGATTTGTTTTTGTTATTAAAAATCCTGTGAAATGGATTAGTTTTTCTGTTCTGTTGCCGTCCAATTTGTTAATATCAAAAATTGTTAAGTAATTGTAAGTGACAACAAAATAAATAATAAAAAAATTAAGAAGGGTGTGAAGATAACTTCGTCAGTTAAATACGTCCTACAGTTATTTTAAATACGTTCCACACGCTGTTAAACGAATTGCTAAAACAAACAAATTTTCTTTTTGTTAACAGAAACCAATATAATTCTTAAAATTAAAAACAATAACATTTTTTCAATAAAAAACAAACTGAAATTTTTATTAAAAAGAAATTTTTTTTTTCATTAAAAAAGTATTTTCATAGAAGTTCAATTATAAAAGGGTCAAATATAGATTGTTCCCATGGATATTTCGAGAAGACATGAATCGGGGTACCGGGAGGGTAGAAGTAGCCTAGGACTAGTAGATTCCAGCACTATAATTTCTACGTCCTGATTCGTCCCGATATCGGAGATATATAATTTTGAAAAATTTTGTTTTTCATTGACTTAGTATGAAAAATATGGTAATTTTCAAGTCCAAAAAATAGGTATTTCGAGAAGACATGAATCGGGGTACCGGGAGAGTGGAAGTAGCCTAGGACTAGTTGATTCCAGCACTATAATTTCTACGTCCAGATTCGTCCCGATATCGGAGATATATAATTTTGAAAAATTGGGTTTTTCATTAACTTAGTATGAAAAATATGGTAATTTTCAAGTCCAAAAAATAGGTATTTCGAGAAGACTTGAATGGGGGTACCGGGAGAGTGGAAGTAGCCTAGGACTAGTAGATTCCAGCACTATAATTTCTACGTCCAGATTCGTCCCGATATCGGGGATATATAATTTTGAAAAATTTGGTTTTTCATTGACTTAGTATGAAAAATATGGTAATTTTCAAGTCCAAAAAATAGGTATTTCGAGAAGACATGAATCGGGGTACCGGGAGACTGGAAGTAGTAGATTCCAGCATTATAATTACTAGCCCTAGGCTATTTCCAGTTAAGCGCCCATTACATTAACATGTACAACATACAATGAAAAGGACACAATAGTTTGTTTAGTATATTACAAATTCAAAAAGGGGGAACTCAGGGTTTTAAAAACTGCAGTCGAAACCAAAAACTGTCGAACAAAAACGAAAATTTGTGAACAACTTTTCGCTTTTTGAGTTGGTTTGACAGCGACTGTTTACATTTCATGAATCAGACGTAAAAGCAATAATTTTTTTTCTGGCCAATGGCGAATAAAGAAGTGGAAAATATGTCAGTTTTTGTACTTTGACTGCAGTTTGTTAAAAGCTGGTTTTATTATAAAAAGTCATCTCCTTCAATTCAATTGTAGCTTAAAATTTTGATTTTGTCGCGTTTTGCGTTAATATTAATGTGTTTTAGTAATAAAATCTTGTTAAGCGATTTTTTGGTTAAAAATGTTGGTACTTTTGGCTATCAGGTGTTGGCAACATTAATCTTGTGACAAAACAATCTTTTTTTTTTTGAGATTTCAGCTTTCTTGAGAGATATTTGCTATTCAATCAACAATGCTAATATCCAGGGCTGTTAAGTCGTCAAAAAATAGTAAAACTACTGTAAAAATAGTAGTTAACTACTGTATTCATAAAAAATAAAATAAGTTTGATGTGTGTTTTAAGGCAAAATTTTAATTCAAATTTTTCTTAAAATACATTTGGGCATTTCCTGGGGTCACGAACGTACGCTTTTGATATTCAAATAATATAGAAAAACAAAACTTTTCCTAGCATTTTTTTTGCGATTCGTTAGCATTTGGGTAATAACAAAAGTTGGATTTCATCGTGTTTAAGTTTTCATAATAAGAGTTATAAACGTGTGGTCACGAACGTACTCAAACTAGAAGTCAACTTCGACTGACAGTAGTGAAATGTAAAAATCTGCGTAATGAAACGGAATTTTCAAAAGTGATAAATTTATTTTAAAAGTGTATTAATGTAGGTCTCCATCCAGTATTTACAAAATAAAATATCTCTCTTGGTTTTTGTTTAATTGGCTTATGTACCGGTCGCGAACGTACGGATCGCGAACGTACGATTTTTCCATGTGTTTTTTTTGGCGGTGCGCAAAATGACCCCAGGAAATATGGCCCCAAAAGGAAAATGAAAAACGGCCCCAAAATTTTTCATGAGACACAACAACACGCAATTTTGGCGCAATTTTTTGGTTTTTTTTGGGTTATTTTTCATTTTTTCGTTAGGGTGTTTTTGCATTTTAAGTGGAATGAAAAATGACCCCAATATCAAGGAATGAAAAATGGCCCCAAATAAAATCACAATTTTTACTTTGGGGCTATTTTTCATCTACTAATAAAAAATGCAAGTTTACACAAATTTTATAAAATTCTATGTAAAAGTTTCTAGGGATAAAAAAACCCGAATTCTTATACCAAAGTAGAGAAAATTCTTGCCGGTTATGCAGAGATGCTTTAGTTAGCGAAGCCGGTGTTTGTTATACCATAGAGGAAAAAATCCTTGAGCCCGGCCGAAGGCCGGCTATTACTAGTAGAGTTCGTTATACCATAGAAAAGAAAATCCTTGCGCCCGGCCGAAGGCCGGCTATGTAGTAAAGCTTTAGTGAGCGAAGCCAGTGTTCGTTATACCAAAGAGAAGAAAATCCTTTTATCCGGCCGAAGGCCGGCTATACAGAGAAGCTTTAGTTACCGAAGCCAGTGTTCGTTATACCATAGAGAAAAAAATCCTTGCGCCCGGCCGAAGGCCGTCTATGACGTAGAGCTTTAGTAAGCAAAGCCAGTGTTCGTTATACCATAGAGAAAAAAATACTTGTGCATGGCCGAAAACCCAAAACCAAAACTGTATAATTATCCGGATTTTGAAATCGGGATTCTAAATTTGGGATTTTTAGTTTTGGGCATATGAACTCCACCGAAAATGTTTAATGTCACTTTCTTTGTGTTCTTTTTTGGGGTTAAAATTCATTATAAATTTTGAGGTGATTTTTCATAATGAAGAATAACCCCAAATTTAGGGTCATATTTCATTTTATTTTTAGGGTTATTTTTCATTTTTTTGGGGTAATTTTTCATTAAAAAAATGGGGCCATATTGCATTATGAAAAATAGCCCAAAATTTGGGGTCAATTTTCATTTATTTTTTGGGGCCATATTTCCTGGGGCCATATTTCGCAGCGCCGTTTTTTTTATTATTATCACCAATGCATTTTACCATAAATGTCTTCAAATTTCCTTAACAAAAAAACTTAATACTCCTTTTACAATTGACTGTAATGGAGAGATTATGAAGAAAGAGTGTAAACATAACATATTTTTTGCATGTAAAATAAGTATATAAAAATGTCTTTAGAAGTAAAAAATACAGGAAATTATAAAATTTTCCAGTTTCCAGACCAATTTCCTCAAGTAAAACAGCTCAGATATGCTAGGAAACCATTCTGTTATAAGAACATAGCCTTTTTTTCTAATAAGAAACAATAAAAGACGATGATAATCAACATTTTATTTTTTCGTCCTGGTAGACCATTCTGGGGAAATGCCCATTTCAAATCCATTTTAATTTTTGATTACTACGGCAGCAGTAAAAAATTAAAATTGATATTTAAAATATTGCCTCGCCAATTTCAAAGGATTTTTATTTTGGAAAATATTAAATTTGTAAAGCCGAAAAATTTTGGAGTCGGAGTCGGGAGTATTTGTGGGTACTTCGACTCCGACTCTGGTAGAAAAACCTCAATTTCGACTCTTCAAATCCGTCCTTACAGCCCTGGTGGTACACATCTAAGACAACTGGAATAGAAAGAAAAAATAAAATAATTTTCACCTAAAATTCACTACGTGTTAAGTTACTGTAACAAACCAAACAAACGTATATCTTGTCAATACAATCATTAAGTTACACTTTAGTGACTGACAGCTGGTTTGTGGTTTTTACCTCTTTCTATTCTTTATGATATCATCGTCTAGAAATGGTTTATAAAATTAAGAGTAAATAATTTGGGTTAAATTGTATTGAAAATTAGTTTTATCACTTTTTCGATTATTTAAGCGTTACGTAATATAGTCAAGGTTAGTCATATTTTCCCAGCATATAGCCCCTTTTTTGTTTAAGTAATTTAAACATTTTAAGTCGTTAAAATGTTAAGAGCTGTCAATACTGATTCAGTTACATAATTTTAACTACGAATCCAAGAATTAAGGTTTTCGGTTGACAGTCTTCTATATTGTATGGACCTAATTGAACATTTTACCATTCTGCGTAGCACTTAGGGTACATTTAAAAAATAAGCGCAGAATTATGCGCTACAGATGCAGTGAAGAAAGCGAACGAACTCTTAAGAAGTTAAAAAAAAAAAAAAAACATTTAAAGTGCCGCGGCATTCCCTTACTACGAAGCAGGTTTGTCAGGGAGAATACTCAAAAATAACTGTAATAAAACATTCATTGTGTAAATCTGATAGCTACACTCACTAGTTTTTATGTGAGTTGAATTAAGCGCTTTTTGTGTCAAAAATGTATTGCTTCAAAGTGGAAACTCACCAAATAAAATTAATGCCTTCCGCAAGCGAGTTGGTAAAGGTGTTATTATACTTGCTATTTTTTGTATTGGATTTTTTTAGGATTGACTGAATGAAACAACAAATGCGAGAAAGAACAAGAAATACAATTTGATAAAATGTAAACAAAACAAACAATACTGCCCACGTTTTTTCTCCACAAAAAACCGTCATAAAAGCTAAAAATCGCAAAAAAAAAGTTAAAAACCGTCAAACCGATCAAAAATTAAAAAAATTGGCAACAGTGCTAACAATTTATCTGGAAATGTCAATTTTAAGTTAAAAAATGTTATATTTTTTTTGACAGTCTTAGATTATTTATCGATAACACATGTATATTTGTTTGACATTTCAAGATGTTTTATGATATAATCATACTCTTTACACTTAGTCAGTTTTCCTATGCAAATATATTTGCACTGTTCTCCATTATAGAAAAAATACAAAAAATAGCAAGTATCATAACAGCTTAAGCGAAACTCCTTACAAACCTGCTCAATTTTTTATTGGGTAGAAACTTTAATAGGCTTTAAATAAGTAACATGGGCTAACAAAGTATTATTTAAAAAATAATAATATTTAAATACGAAGTCAAAAACTGGTCCTAACTTATGATCCATTATGAATTTGCGATTTATTTTAAATCACATTAAAGTTAGTTATGCCAAATTGCTTCACTATAACATTTTTGCAAGATTTTTAGCAGTAAAGCGATTTTCAAAAGTTCGGCTTACGTACATAGAAAGGTTTGGTTGCAATGTCGTAATAGGCGGCATGAAATAACCCCCCAAAATATAACCCCCCCAAAAAAAATGAAATAACCCCTCAAAGCGTGGGGCCTTATTTCATTTGCAATAATGCCCCAATTTTGAAAATGAAATTATCCCCCAACGAAATGATTTAACGCCCCCAACATTAATAAAATAATTCCCTAATTTTTGGGGGCTTATTTCATATGAAATAAAACCCCAATTTCTGAAATGAAATAAGAGCACAATATATGTAATACAATAACAGTTGTTTTCGGTTAACGGGGCTCAACGCTTTATTGAGCTTCCCGTTTTATTGCACTAAAAATCATGGAAGGAAATCATTCAGTATAACTGTCTATGTAAAAATACCCGTTTAGTTGAGTTCCGTTTAATTGCGTCACCCGCTTAATTATTTCGCAAAATAAGACCGCATTGCGAAAAACAAGAGCAAATGTTTCGGTTAATTGTTTCCGTCTACTTAATGTGTTTTTGCCTCCACAAACGTAAACAAATTATTTTGCGGTAAGAAAGATTGTACAATGAACGCACCTGATTTTTATTTTGTTTTAAAAAACCTTAACTATATAAATAAAGAAATGAGTTTTATTTTCTATCTACACATGGGTGTTTTGCTTTATTGCACATCTTGCTCAATTAAGCGATTTTCGTTTTAATTGCGCCGGCGATTCAATTAACCGAATACTGCTTAGTTGAGTTCCCGTTTATTTGCGTCAAAAGTCGTGCATTTTTAGAAACTCAATTAAGCGGAAATAACTGTAATTATACAATTTTGCTTTAAAGAATCACGCGATAGATATCATGATATGATATACCAAACACAAGCTTCGCCAACTAAGGCTTTTCTGCATAGCCGGCCTTCGGCCGGTCGCAATGACTCTTTCCTCTATGGTATAACAAACACCGGTTTCGCTAACTAAAGTTTCTCTGCATAGCGCCAGGATTTTCTCCTCTATAGTATAAAAATACCGACTCGACCCGGCTACGCAGAGAAGCTTAAGTAAGCGAAGCCGGTGTTTGGTATACCGTAGAGGAAAAAGTCATTGCGCCCGGCCGAAGGCCGGTTATGCAGGGTAGCTTTATTTATTGAAGCCGGTGTTCTTGCACCCAAAAACGTTTTCATTATAAATTTGAAAATAAAATAATCCCACAAAAAATATATTGGGGCTTTATTTCATAATGTTTTTTGGGGGAAAACTTCATATGAAATAATACCCCAATTGAAAAAAGGAAATTTCACCCCAAACAAAATGAAATAACCCCCGAAAAATCGTTTTTGTTGTTCTCTGTACAAACTTTTGGGGGGTTATTTCATAATTTTTTGGGGGGGTTATATTTTGGGGCGTTATTTCATGCCGCCGTCGTAATACAAATCACAGAAGATTGACAAGAACGAAAAGAGAAAGAAAACAACATAGCTAACCGGTCAAAAAACCTAACTCTATAATTGTGTTAGTGAAAAATGCGTTTACTCGTGCAATATTTTGAGAGTTTATTGTAACCACCCTGCAAATAATAGGACCAGTCCAAGCACGCGTGTAAAGAGTAGCCCACAAGGGACTAGGACTAGTACGAAAGTAACCCAAACGTATGGAAAAACATGGTATATTTAACATTACGATGTCCTAGGGGAGGACCATATAACCCAGCATTGGACTACAAAGGAGTAATTTTAAAACGACTCCATGGTATACTCAAGAGGATTAGTTTTGAAGTCGTTTAAAAACGAAAGCACGTCGTTAAAAAACGAAGACATGTCGTCTCACTACAAACACTTTTTAACAATGCCATGGTGCATGCTTGCATTACATTGCCAGTCCATGGATAGTCCATTTTATCAAAATGGATCAGGTGGTCCAATATTATTTGCAGGGCACACCACAATAGTGAAGAGGGTATTATGCCTTTGCGCTGCTGTTTGTAACAGCTTAAAATATTGGTCCAAGACCCACATTTTAGTACACCGATCGACTCAGAACCACTTTTTGAATTGATCTTACGATGTCCGTCCGTTAGACTGACTGGCTGCTGGAGATAATTTGGGTTCATAATTTCACAAACAAGCTTCTCTCCGAAATAGAGTCTTTTCAAATATTGTTGTTTCCAGATAACTTAAATTTTGTTAAAGTTTTTGTCGAGAAGTTCATTGCTTTCAGTCTCTTCATTATCGTATTAGTAACAACTTAAAAGAGGCTAAAACTAAAGCTTGATTCACCCATGCCTTCTGAACAATATTTTTGTCCGGACAAAATTTTTTTTAAATTTATTTTTTATTACCATATAATACATAATAAAATTATTATACAGTTGAATTGTTAGAGCACTAGCATCTTTTTGCTGAATAACTAAATGAAAAAATAATAAAATCACTTTCCTTTTTTCATCCATTTTCTTAAACACACTTTTAGAAAACAATTTAAATAAGTGGTTTGCTAGATGTGCTGCCATTTTGTTAAATTGTTTACATCTGCAAACCATATGGTACATCTGTAAACCATATGGTAGCTTTGTTTTTCCAGACTAATTTTCCGAAATGGAGGAATCGTTCTGAAGAACACTCTCAGTAAAAAAATTATTCTCCGGACAAAAATATTGTTCGGAACGCACGGATGAATGTGTAAGAAAAATTTTTAACTTTTTTAAAAGCTTCTATGCCGTGTCAAAATTTTGTGTTGGCAGCTCGAGAATTGAAAATAGGATCTATTTAACCCGCTTCTTAAAATTACTTAAGGACAAAAAATCTCATATAAATAATGAAATCTTGGCGGCTGCAGTTCGAAAATTTCAAAATATGGTTGGAATAGTGTTTAAACTCCGTCAACTGTCAATTGACTGTCAGTTGAAAAATTCAGGGAGACTGGATTCGTTGGACGCCAAACACACTGGTCGTCCAAAAACAAGCCGTTCAAGCTGATCCAGTCTTCCTGAATTTTTCAATTATTCTCTTTACAGCTGACGAAGTTAAAACTCTATTCCGACTATATTTTGTAGGCTTCATTCTTTTTGAAATATTGTGCAATATTGAAGACACGATATTCTATCGTGTAACGCTATATTTTTACTAACAGCTGTCGAATTTTTTATGGGTTGCCAACACTTTATTGCACAAATGGCAACAAATTCAAATCTTGCGTTAATTTTGGGGCCCCCTTTAAATAAAGATATCTAAATAATATTTGGAACAAAGAAGGCTTGACCGATAACACTTTCTTATTGTTTTTTTTTTTATTTTGTTTTTAGAGAGTTTCCGTTCTAGTCAATCTTCTATGATACAAACATTAAAATTTGGGAAAAAGGCTTTTATAATTAACAAACAGCCTTTAAAATAAAATCTATCTTTCTTTTGAGGTACATAAATTCTCGGACTGGTGCCAGCGACTAAAGTACTAAACAAAATGATTCACAGCCCAATTATTTAAAACAGCAAGCCGGCAAAAGTTACCTTTTGTAAACTTAAGCAAATCTTTTCCAAATAAAAACTACTTAAATTATTTTAATTTCTAAATATAGAAAATTTATAAAATTTTACGAAATTTGTTTATAAATTGGATGCCCATCCATGCACATGCATACAACAAACGTCCAGTCTTCATTTACTCATACGTTAATTTTTTCATGCATGCTGTGCTTAAAATCTTTTCACAAGTCATTTTCACTTGCTGCATAAACTCGTATTTTGAGGTGTTTAATCAGTTTTAAATTTATTAATGCAGGTGTTAGTTTCTTCCTTCAGCAAAATGTTTTGTGTTTGCAAAGAAAACAAATTCTTTCAAACAATTTGCCGATATTAGAAATGTAGCCAGACATTCGTTCGTTCGATTAACATCAATATTGTGATTAGAAACATTGAACAGATTTGTAAATATTTTAGTGAGGTGTCGGAAAACGCTGGTGATTAGCAGTATTTCCTTAATAAATAAGAAAAAACAAACATTATTTTTAAACGAATGACAAACTAAAGCTGTAATTTCTTTGGTTAATGAAATAAAACAGAATTTTAACAAATACTTAAGTGTAGTAAATTATCGAATTTGTCTAGGTTCACACTGTGAAAGTTTTCTTTTTGTAAGTCTGAGTTTATTGGCGAGAGGGGAGAAAATAATAGCATGTGCTCTTCCCTCTTCCACTCTCACCCATAAACTAAGACTTTCTGAAAGAAAAATGCTGTCTTTCGAAAGTTAGTTTAAGAAAAATGTTTGTTGTGCTACTGTCCTATTAACACGTTTATTATATAATAACATAGCAAAAAAACTACATACAAAATGTAGCCGAACTCTTTTGAAAACATTTGGTATGAACTTCGATTAAGTCCAAACTATTTGCTTAGGTGCCGGGAGCTAACTAACTTTAACTACGAAAGCACTTTCTATCAAAAACCAGCAGCACGCTGAGAGGTCCTTTTGCAGTTTGAAAATCTTTTAAATTAAGGATTTTTAGAGTGGTGTGGTGGTCGAATATAAAATATTCAATATTACCAACTTTACTATCTATAAGATTTACTTTTATCGTTGAAAGATAAAACAGAGAAACCATTACAAAAAAAAACCAATGTCCTCCAGCGTTTACTGCAAAAGAAATTGAAGAGCTTTAAAAATAACAAATGTGAAGCTTTCAACAAGTGTTGTCGAGAACTATCACGAACAGCATAACGACAAGTAGTTGTATGCTGTTGCATGAGTAGTAGTTGTAGTCGTTATGTTTATTGTAATATTGTTGTAATTTATAGTTGTTAAAGAAGGAGAAACACTGGTGCTGAGAGAGGAAACAAAAAATGTTGCTTAAGTACTTGTAAAAGAAAGACTCAATGAAAAAAGTGACTTAAAAAAAATAAACTGCACAATTTTCGTGTATGAGTTTGTGTATGGGAAATGTTTTCTGAAAATTTCTTCCTTTTGTTATCAAACCAGCCTGACAGCGAAGTTGTACAGGGGTTGGGTGGCATTTGACTCAACTATCAAACACTTCATGAACTGTCATTGCTGAAGTAGTGATTTGTGTGTGTGTGTGTGTATATGTGTGCTCGTCCGTCAGCTGGTGTTGACATTTTAAGAATGCTGTACACTCACGCAAACATACATACACACAGCTAAAAAAAATTATAATTGTTCTCTTAAAATATATCAAAGAAGAAAAATTGCTAAAGTAAGTAAATGTATTGTGTGTGTGTGTGTAAATTTATTTTAGAAAGTGTGTGTTTGTGTCAACAGAAACATGTGCAAGCCACTTGCTGCCTTCAGCGTCGTCCTTTTGAGTGTTGAGAAAGAGGGAACCCTCTTTAGCCATACTTAAGCCACAGAAATGACGAATGAAGCAAATGTCAGCAACAGCTGTTGCTAAAGCAGCAAAACGGAAAATAAGATTCAAAAATCGTAAACATTTCTGCTGCTATAAAATGTTTAATATTTTCCGACAAAAGAAAAAGAATACACACACACACTGTTACACACTAAATAATTGAAAAAAAATTCCAGATTTTTGTTTTCCCACATGGACGACAAAAGATGAAATTATAAAAAATACGGATTACTTTTGTGTGTGTGTTGGAATAATAAAATAACGGCTTTTGTTGTTTTCAACTTGAGAAAACAAGTAGAAGTGGAAAAATGTCGCCAACATTTATACAATTTAGGAAAACAACAGCAGTTACAATGAATGATTGAACGAAACAGCAGTTACAGCAGTTTCTTTATTCATTCAATTAAAACTATTGTTTTCATAACTTTAACCAAGACTAAACAGATTTAAGCTGAACTTAAAGGTTATTCTGCAGTAGGACTTATATTTACAGTTATATTAGGGTGGAGCGCCGTCGTATAGAGGGGGGGGGGGGGAAGTCATCCAATAGATTTCGAATACCTCGCGAATGTTGTATCTACCCAAAATATACATAAATAATTTCTCTAATTTTTTCGACACATTTTTTAGCCATCTATCTGGAGCTGGAAGAAGGAGTAATTCTATGAATTAAAGTTTAGTTCAGTGTTTGAAAATAAACCGTACATTATTTAGCGTTTGGCTCACACACCCAGGAACGATATCTACTTTTTTAGTGATTGTGTAGACGACAAAACTGTAATACCGTACGTCACTATTTTCAAGAAAGAGCCGAACATTATATAGTGTTCTGTTCTTCGTTAAAAAACAGAACAATTGAAGTGTACAGTATCACAAACAAACCTTATATTTTAAGTTCTATAATGTTTATTTTCTTACAT